>OY720299.1:26366641-27653308 GCA_963082785.1 Philonthus spinipes | reverse complement strand
GATATTTATTTATTTATAAATATTTTTTAATTATTAATTCATGAATGTTCAAAAAGTAAGTACCTTGTAAATCAACGATAAGTAAGTTATGTATGATGATGACGAATATAAACATCCATGGACCCAGGACAAGTATATTTTGATAGAAATAGTAATACCAATATGGTGAAATACCACTAGTAAAAACATCACGAAGCTGCAAAGACACAAAACACAATTCTGACAATATTTTTCATATTAGAAAAAAGAACAACGACTAAAAAGGTATATGAATTTACACAAGAATTGGACATAAATAAGATGATAACATAGAACAACCTAATATTCTTATACGAAATTAAAAACCGTTTCATTAAAATACGAATCAGAATACAACCGAACAAGAATATTCATAATCATAAAACAAAAAGAAAATCAGATCTTTGAACAGAAAAATTTAAAACAAAAAGATACACCCAACACCTTACGACGATAATCAAAACATATCACAACACATAAAATTATTAAAATGTATACCAAGTTGAAATTAAAATTAAATTAAAATTTATTTGCATTTAACATAATAGTAATTCATTAATAATATATATAAATTATAAATAAATTGTTAAGTGCAAATAGGACTAAGAACATCTATAAAGATGATCTAAGTCTTAGCCCGGCGGGTGAAAACAGAAAGCTTATCAATATGTGCAACCATAAAAAATATGTAATTATAGAGAACAAACAAAAAATGTAATTCGGTGATTCACAAATCATGGCCAAATTAAACGATTATATTATACAAAAATGCTTCTAAAGTAAGATGAAGTTATGCATCACGATAACAACATTTGTTTAAACGTTTTTTTTTAAAGAGCCTACATTTAACGATGGAATATTTGTTGTATTCATTCACTTGGTCACAGTTATTTAAATATATTAAATAAAATGATTTGAAAATAATTAATAAATGATTTTCACATTTAGCTCTGTGACTATTGACTTACCTACGTAAGTACGTTAAACAAATGCACATTAAAACAACTACTTCCCGGGCAAATACCCACGCCGGACATTGAATTACATAATGTACACCTGCTGTTTGTTGTTTATTGTTCCGGTAGGATCCGATCGCCATTTTATAGTTTACCGTATTTTGCATTCTTATAGAAAGATAATATCGGAAACACGGCTTGGCCCAATATTTCTAGGAAAAATTTTGCGCTCGGTGCACTTCCTAAGTATTTTTTTTTTAATTGCGAATAGATCTACTGCGTCTATTTGAATATTATTCAAACTATACCTTTAAATATTTATATTTAATTTATGTCTCCTTCACAATACCGTTCCTGACTGCTGGAAAAGTACGCGCATTGTACCCGTTTTTAAATCTGGTAATAAAAGAGATGTCCTTAATTATCGGCCTATAGCTATCATCTCTAATGTTGCTATATGCTTTGAGTTGATATTATGTAAATTCATAAATCCCTACATTAATAACAAATTATCTTCTAGGCAACATGGGTTTAGACCTAATAAATCAACGTTATCCAACATTTTGCAAATGACGCAAACTCTCTCGGATATATCAAAAGCTTTTGATAGAATCGATCATGGTATACTTGTAAATAAGCTTAGCCTATTTGGGCTCTCAAAAAACCTTTGTAATTTGCTTTACAATTACCTTACCAACAGACTGTTATTTGTAGAATACAAAGGATTGAAGTCTCATCAATTTATTGCTACTTCGGGTGTCCCCCAAGGCTCAAACCTCGGACCGGTACTGTTTAATTGCTTTATAAATGATATTGCTGATGAAGTTAATCATAACATATTAATGTTTGCAGACGATTTGAAAATTTACCATCCTATAAATACTTTACATGATTGTGTGTATCTTCAGCATAATCTCGACCTTATAGTAACGTGGTGCAAGAACAACAGCATCACTTTAAACGTTTTAAAATGTAAGACACTGTCTTTTACTAGGAATAAGTCACAAATAACGTTAGATTATATGATTAATGGCTCTGTATTATCCCATGTTGAGACTTTCAATGACTTGGGAGTGTTATTTGACAAGAAACTATCTTTTAATAGTCATGTCATGAAAGTAGTACCGACCGCTAATCGCTCGTTAGGCTTCATAATACGAAATACTAAACCTTTTAAGAATATCGATGCCATTAAAATACTATACTATTCGTTTGTAAGATCTAAACTTGAATATGCCTGTTGCGTTTGGGATCCATACTACGCAAAATATTCTTTGATGGTCGAGGCCATCCAGAAGAAATTTGTCAAATATCTTCACTTTAAGAAGTTTGGTTCATATCCTGGGACTGATTATAATTATATTGAACTATTGCGTGAATTCAACTTACATTCCTTAGAAAATCGCCGAAAGTCACATACAGTGACCACCTTGTATAAAATACTCAACAATCGTATGGATTGCTCTGACTTACTTGCACGAATTAATATTAATGTGCCTGTTAATACAAGGAACAAACGTCTTTTCCAGCTATCAATCCCAAATACAAATATTATGCTCAAGTCCCCAGCATATTCAATGTGTTCATTATTTAATAATGTTTTATCACTTCATCCGGATATTGAAAGGCGTTCTTTGACTGTGTTGTTGAGTATTTAGAATAATTTAGAATAATTTGCGCTCATATTGTTTGTATTTTTGCGTCTACTGTCTTTTCCATTATTGTTTAGTGTTAATTTTTATTTTGCAATGTTTCATATCTTGTAATCAATCTGTAACTGGACTCGTCCGTTGATTGAAATAAATAAATAAATAAATTTTTACCTATCATTCTAATAGAAAAAAAGGATTTGGTCACATCGTCACAGTTATTTAAATTTAAAATAAATTATATAAAAAGAATTTGAAAATAATTATCAATTTTGTATGAAATAAATATGAATAAATTATTAAAAATCAACCAATAAAACACAGATTAGATTTAATTTAAAGTTATTCAATATAATCTGTGTTTTATTGGTTGATTTTTAATAATATATTCATATTTATTTCATACAATATTAAATATTTAGATATTGGTAGATCTAAAACTTAAAACCATTAATTAAATTATCAATTTATTATTTTCCCTTTTACTGCCACGACTCTTTGATTTACGTTAAGTAAGTACTTTATAAACGTGACTTCAAAAAGGCACGACAGCTAAAGAGAAAATAATTGATTGATAAATAATTATTTTCAAATCCTTTCAATTTAATTTACCTTTCATACTTTTGTACTCTTACGTTTATTTTTATTTTTTTGTAAATATAATTTTATGCCGCACTGTCGAATATTATTCAAATATCACATTATTATTTTAATATCTTCACTTGAAATATGAATTATATAAATCTATTAATATTAATGGTGGTTAATTTTGGATTTATGCCATCTAATGATCTGTCATGAGAGCGGAATGAAAAGCGTCGATTTTCAAAAGGCGCGAATAATAAAAGTTTATAGCCTCGTTAAAATTTAAAATAAGGCGGTATCTGGTTGGTTAATCCCTAGCCGGCTCGTATCAGATTCGGGCCATATATAGCTTTCCTATGTGCCCTCCGGGACGCAATTACCGGCGGAGTTAATATTCCGCCCACTGCATCAATACATCGAAATTGTATGAACCAGCATCGGCTTAATACAATCGTAACGAATTAAAAATATATGTATACACAATATAACGTTTAATAGGAAAATAAATAACAATGATTCATCTAAACGCTGATTTATGTATAAAATTAAATATAATTTAATTAATATTTTATTATCCATATTTTATGTTATCAAGCACTATTTCAGATGAAGATATTGTTTAATTTTTTTTTTTTACTTAATTACAGATAATTATTTAAATTTGTGTTTGCTGAAATACAATTTAATTAAAAGGGTGGGCCATCTAGAGGTTTCTTTTTAAATCATAGGTTATTTTGACACTGGCATCTTTTTCCCGCTCGAAATCTTGACAGAAATTTGGTATCATTCCTCCGCGGTACGAAATGAGTCGCTTTACGCTTGAACAACGTTGGGAAATATTGCAAACTTATTTCCAAAGTGAGTGCTGTGTAGCCCAAACAGTGCGTTTGTTGAAAAAAAGTTTTGGCCGAAATGAATCACCCACCGCGCCCGCTGAACGCAAGTTTGTGCAAAAAGTTCGTGAGACTGGCATGCTAGTGGACAACACTCATGGTCCTCGTTCTCGTACGGTGCGCACAGACAAGAATGTGGCTGCTGTAACCGAGAGTGTGAGACTCAATCCACGAATATCAACTCGCCGTCGATATCAACAGCCTAACATTGCACGCACTAGCCTGAGGAGAATTCTGCACAAATATCTCGGATTATTCGCTTATAAGGTCCAATTGACTCAGCAATTGAAGGCGCATGACCATCCGCTACGTTATCGCTTCGCAGTTTGGGCCTTAGAGCCGCTTGAATTGAACAACGATTTTGGGCGAAAAATCATCTTTTCTGACGAGGCGCATTTTCATCTTAGCGGTTACGTCAACAAATAAAATTGCCGCATCTGGGGCTAGAAAAACCCGCACGTTATTGTCGAGAAGCCAATGCATCCCCGGAGAGTGACAGTTTGGTGCGGATTGTGGAGTTGTTATCGGCACTTATTATAAGCCCCGTCAACACATACACATTTTCAAATGAGTGACCTTCGCGCCAATACAAGATCATGTTTGTATGGTTGCAGATGAAATCTCACACCCCTCACGTCATGGCGCAGCATCTTGTGGTGAAAAGCGGTACTTTCTCTCAGCTCTGCGAAGTGATTTTTACCTGGCCTGTCTGGGCAAAGAAAAGTATTATCCGTACCACCCGATTTCGGCTACCTGCAAGGGACCGCTCAACAAACGAAGGTCAGCACGAGGGCTGCACGTTTAATCCCGGGTTTTCCGTGACGTCACGTTTAGGACCGAAAACCACGCGGATTAAACAATAGAAAGCGCCCAGACAGGAAAAACCCCCGAGTTTTTCGCGGTTTAATGAAAAACCGCGAATCCAACGAACAAGAGGAACACACCATCATTTAGCTGAGAGAAAGACCTACACACCGATATACAGCACACCACAAAGATGCTCAAGATGCCTAAGAAAACGAGCAGTCATGACGTGAAAAGCTATTTTCTCGCTTTTCCAACGAGATTTTCATCTGCAACATACACATAACCAATTAAAATATTACGCATTGTGTCTGGATGAATTTTCATCAAACTACGATTCATAAAACGCAAGTTTCTTCATCCAGACACAATGACTTAGGACATCCCCTCATTATAGTTGTTTTTTTTTTAACAAATAATAAAACAAACAAATACAACCACATCAAAGCACATATCAATAGAAGCAAAATTCAATTATCGATCTATTGATATGTGACATATCAATGTCGGACTTACTCATTCCGAAACAATTCTATTTTTATTAATTACTCCACCGTTTCGCAAGTGATCAACGTGTGTGATACATGTACATACGCGCATTTCCAATCCACACACGTTGATCTACTTCAAGATTTAATTAGAATAAAAATAATTTGCCTTTTTTTTTGCTTATATTTTTAATCAACGCGAAACGGTGGGTACCTGAGATGGTCGGCGGGGACGAGGGTTAATCCTCGGGTATAAAAGACGTACCCCTCCGACCACACGAGAGAACGAAAAACGACACCAACCTCGCCGCTACACTAAATGAGTAAGTCCGATATTTCTGCTTTCTTAATTATTTTTTTATATATTATTTATTATTGTTATTATTTCTTTTTTTTGTACTTTTTTTTCTTGTATATTTTTTTTTTGCATTTTCTTTGTCATTTTTTTTTTGTATATTTATAATTTTTGTTATTGCTATTTTTTTTTTGTGTAAATAAATTTATTCATTTTTTTTGAGCTAGTTTTCTGGGTAACCAACCCCCCGTTAATAGAGTGGTGGCATCATTGGCCCTTTTTCCTCGAAAATGGGGCTGGAAACAACGTTTCGGTCAACGGTGAGCGTTACAGAGCCATGTTATCCGACTTTTTTTAATGAAATTGAAGACATGAATTTGGACGACCTCTGGTTCATGCAGGATTGCGCGCCATGCCACACAGCCCATGCCACAATCGATCTTTTGCGCACCAAATTCCCAAATCGTGTTATCAGCCGTCTTGGCGATGTCAATTGGCCGCCTCGGGGGTGCGATTTAACCCCTTTGGATTTTTTGTCGGGAACCTTGAAGGACCGATGTTATGCCAACAATCCAGAAACGAGCACTTCAGGCCAATATTATCCAAGCAATCCGTTAACTACAGCTCGAAACCATCAACAAGGTCTTGGAAAATTGAAGTGACAGAATACGCTACTGCGAAGCCAGCCAAGGCAGCCACTTGAACGAAGTTGTGTTCCATAATTAATGAGAATGTTTGCTCTTACTAATAAAGCCATAATACATGTAAAAAAAATATTTTGTTCATTTTATTGCATTTTTAAAAAGAAACCACTAATTGGCTCACCCTGTACATACAATATTGATGTAAAGTATGCAACCATGTAAATATTTTTTAAAACAAAACGAACGATATCTTTGAAATTTTGCTGGTAAGTGTAATAAAATGCATGTAAAGTATATTTTTTTGTTAATAATATACTTCCGGTTTCAACGGAAATTCCCTCTTTTTTTTTTAATATATATTATTTTATTATTTATTTGATTTTTGAAGCGATGGTGGCACTTCGACCTAAAGATCTTTGGTGCCTCCTCTTATGTAAGATAATTTAATTTGTTACCTCATTGGATATACTTATCCTTTTGAAGTACCCTAAAAGGTTTTTAATTTTGAAATATTTTAGTTCGTCAAGAGTGTGGAAGTAGTTCCCCAAAAACCTTTGGGTCCAAAGACTCGCATTCTGTTAGGAGATGGATAACTGTCTCTCTTTCCACAAAACAGAATCTACACATTTCAATAGTGACTAATCCCCAGTTAGAATTCCTGTAAGTAGTTAGAGGTCTAATGAGAACGGCAGCAAAAGAAGCATGTGGGGCAATATATTCAGCAACAGGTAGAAAACAAACAAAATGGTGGAATCAAAAGGTCAAAGAAGAAGTGGCAAAAAAGAAAGAAATATGGAAACAATATATGCAGACTGGAACGGAACAGAATTAGCGAAACATGGGTGATGAGCAAAAATCCAAGGTACATACCTTCATTAATGAAATACCTGAGAAGAGAACGGAGAAGAGTTACAAAGAGAGAGAATACGGAATGTAAACACAAGGGAAAGATTAGGAAGCACATCCATACAGAAGAAAATAGAAGAGGGACAACTAAGGTGGTTTGGACACATAAATAGAATGAGCGAGAGGATTGTGGGAGGCAAGAACAAATAGAAAGAGAACAAGAGGAAGACCACAAGAGACCTGGAATGATACGATTAAGAAAGCACTAAAACAAAAAAGGAATGAGATGGGCACAGACAAAGGAACTATCAACGAAAAGAAAGATGTGGATAACAGAACAAAACCTCGACACCAAATACGGGTAAGTAAAAGAGGATAAGATTAAGAAAGAAAGCTTGAGGTCTTTCCTGTTGAGTAGCCAGAAATCACTATTGTTAGTGGTTTATGACTACCCTGTGAGGATTTTTGTTGTCTCAGCTCCTCTATACTCTCCCCAGTAGCGTTCTTTCTCTCTAGCCCCAATGTTTTAATTTAAATAGGACTTCCTGTGTATTTTTAAAAAGCATTTTATTTTGATTTTTTTCTTCAATTCCTTTAATTGTAATAGATTTATCATGTTATTTGCTCCAACTTTAATTTTTAATGGAGTACTCTACTTCATATAACTCACAAATATGCAATCGGCTAAATTAATTTAAAAAATCCTCATTAATTAAGTCAAAAATTAATGAAGCATAAAAATGGAGTTTTTTTTTTATATACATAATCTTTATTGACAAACGTACTACAACACCTACATATAACATAAAATATTACAATACATGCTGTAAGAGTTTGCCAATTGGCTATCGACCGGTGGTCTTTCCGCCATTTTTTTATTTAAATTCATTTCGAAATTCTATATAACAGTTACGTCTATATAGCGTTAATGCATTTTTTTAATCCGCTTTGAATAAAAATCCAAAATTCCATTTTACAGCATTATAATTAATTTACCTCATCCTTTCATTTCCCGGCATTTAGTTTAAAATATTATACACCTAATTTTTTATACATCCATGTGCTCGTATGACTGCGTGTTATTTTCTCGTAGGAAAGTTGAAATGAATTTTCGACGATAGGGAACCGGCGACGAGGAAGTTAATTAAATTTCCGCGAAATTATTACCGGGGACACTAATTAAAAATGAGGAAAGTGGTTTCAAGGCGTCAGAGAAAATTCCTGTCTGCTAATGACAGAACTAATTGTGTATCACCACCCCCTTCTCGGCATACGTAATTAGAAAGGACACTAGAAGATGAAGAATAATTTCGCTCATTGAAGTGAAAGAAAAGAACAAAGGACAAATAATGCGGCGTTTATAAGAAAAGACAGTTTTTTTTATTGTTTGAATATTTGTTTTTCTTGCTAATAAATTAAATAAATAAATAAATAAATAAAAATGGAAAATAATAATAATGTTTTGTATTCAAGAAAAATGTGTGTTATTTAATAAAAAAATGTTTTTTTATAATTTTAATCAGATAAAACAATTAAAATATACACTTATGGCAGAAAGACCTTTGGTCGATAACCAGTTCGGGTCTGGTATGTACTGTATGATATACAGTGATATGATATATAATAGTTTTATATTGTATTATATAGTATGTATATTGCAAGAATTATTCCTGAATAAAGATTTATATACAGGGTGGTGCAAGATTCCGATAAAGTCTAATATCTCAGTTATTTAGAAATTTACAAAAAAAATAGTACTGACATAATTTGTAGCTACTGTAAAACTTCACATTTTAAAATTAGTTTCGTATATACAGGGTGTCCAATAATCACGTGACGTATCAAACATATCATTTTTTAAATGGAATGCTACATTTTTTATGTCGATTTTAGATTCAACGCTTAAAATTAATCATTTTTATTAGGTCAATTTTTAATATTTTAAAAGTTATAAACAATTGAATGTTGAAATCAATAGAAGTTTGGGGCCTTATTTTTCAAAATTGAAAAACGATGTAAATTTTCTGTTAACGCAATTTGATTGAAAAAAAATGCTTAATAATATTAGGAATAATCGTTTGTTACAATAAATCAAATGTTGTGTACAGGGTGAAACAATACGAAAAACTTTTTTTCTTTTTTCACTTAAATGGAACACCCTATATTATTTACACTATTTCGATAGAAAATTGGTTGTTTTTAATTTTTGTATAATAAATTATACACTTATCTTTCCCGTTTTTTTAACAATTTTAATTCAAAGTACAAAATTATAAGTTTCGCATATAATCTATAATTTAAATAGGCAATAATTAAAACAAATGCAATTCATAATTGTTTTCTGATGTTATTACTTACTTCCTAACCTAAAAGGATATTCAAATGACAATCGAAATTTAAATATGCAAAATATAAAGAAAACAGTTGCTCGGCGATTATTTAGAGAGTTATAATGGTTATTAGGACACATTTTTTTAAGAAAAAAAAAATTGTAAAATGTTTGAATGCTATCGAATTAAAAAAAAATGATGTGAATGCGTGAAATAAATACATAAAAATGTTAATACTAACAAAATATAATGATATAAGTATTTTATTATTTCACTTGGTATCTATTTTCGGTCAACATGAATTGTTTAAATAAATCAATTTAATAAGCAGATAGGAATATTTTAAATATTTTTCGAATAATAACCAAAAAATATAGTTGTTGTTAGTTTTTAACAATTAAATTAATTATTTATTGAAGAAGTATGTTTAACTGCACTAGTGTTACAAAATATAACGTAAAATGTACTTTACTTACTAAATATGATATTAAGCGTAACTTTCACAACTAAATAAATTAGTTGTTCTGGCGCGGCCTACTTTGGTTAAAATTTCTATACCAAATCTGTATTTGAGATTAAATATCCCAAAAATGGTAAACGGTAGCTATTTAATATGCAATATAAAAAATTAAGAGTGAACAATTTTCTATTAAAATAGCATAAAAAATGTAGGGTGCCCCATTTAAGTAAAAAGAGAAGAAAAAAAAATCATTTTGCGTAGTGCTTCACCTTGTATATAAAAATGTTTTTTTAAGAGTATTTCTTTTATTATTAAGTATTTCTGCATTTGTATGGCGTTGACAGAATGTTTATTTCTTTTTTATTATTGAAATATTAGGCTCTAAACATCTATCGATTTCAACATTCATTTGTTAATAACTTTTAAAATATGAAAAATTGACCTATTAATTCTGATATAAAAAATGATTATTTTTAAACGTAGAATAGAAAATCTTCATCAAAAATTATCATTCCATTTAAAAAAAACATACGTAGGATACATCACGTGATTATTGAACACCCTGTATATATGAAACTAATTATAAAATGTGAAGTTTCGCAGTAGCTACTAATAATGTAAGTAACATTTTTTGTGTATTTCTTAATAACTGAGATATTGGACTTCATCGGAATCTTGCGCCACCCTGTACATACACACACTCATATTATGGCAAAAAATACACAATCATTTCAATTACTTCGTGAAATATTTTATGAATCAATTTATAAATAAATAACATTGTTATTGACGTTTTTTGCTTAAAGTTTTTGTTTTTTGTATGTATATTTTTTGTATGTTTACATATTCTTTCTATTGTGTAAATTTATGGAAAATTTAACGTGTCCGGTATTGGTTACTCAGTTGGACAAATTAAGTTTTTTTACCTGCCACAACTTATTAAAAATTAAAAACTTCACAAATAAATGGTCCACAATAAGTCGGCATAAATAGGAACCAAGCTAACTCCGTGTCGAAGAGGTTTGTCGCGGGCATAGTTTAAGAAATTATTTATTAAGGGCGCACGTAACTATTTACACCCTGGTTCCTAAAAATATAAAATAACCGGTTACTAATTATTTTACTGATATGGGACCAATTATCACCAAGTAATCTAAACAAAAAAAAAATAACAATAATAAAAGGTGTGACAAATAAGTCAAGAACAGAAATAAACCCCAAATAAATATTTATTAAAAAAACATATATATATATATATATATATATATATCAAAATCGTAATAAATGACAATTCCAATTATATATAAAAAAATGGTGATGTGTCCATCATGGTACTTTCCCCGGTGAATACGGTCAAATAAGTTTCTGATTGAAAATTTAATAGGAAAGCAAAATGATTAATCGAAAAAATTGATTGTTGTTTTTCAAAGTTAAAACCGAGTATTTAGAAGAATATTATAATTAAGTGTGTTATTTCTTACCTGACAATGTGTTGAAATCTTTTATCCACACTCTTCTTCATTTTTAAAAACTTTGCGAATGTGCTGAATACGACGGCACTTTGACGTTTTATTTGTCATTAAAATAATTATTTCAATAATTAAAATCTCTAAGGGAATTTATCAGGTAAACGCTTATAAAATGAAATCCGGAGGTCCTACAATAAAAGTTTTATAACAGAAATTATTTATTTTCCAAGATCTAAAACTTTTATTTGAAACATTTTTCTATCCGAATTAAAAAATGAAAAATTGCTAAGAGTAAAGTTGCACTTAATGAATTTTGATTTTGACCAAAAGCTTTTCAGATCATTCCACTGTTATATAAAGCTTAGGTATAAAGTTTGGGCTTAATCCATTTAGCCGTTTAGGCGCTATCGCGGAAACACACAGACACACAGACACACAGACACACAGACACACAGACACACACACAGACATTTTTCAAAACTCGATGGAATGGACTCAGGGGACCTCAAAACGTGCACATTTGTTGAAATTGGCGATTCAAAAATTTTCACGATCACAATACTTTCCTTTGGACAGGGGTCCGGGGAAAGTAAAAATATATCAAATTTAATTTAGTTAGATAATAAATGAAAGTATACGAAAATAAATAATCACAAAAGAGATAATTTTCACCCAAAAATGATCATTCATGGTTCATATAAATTATAATTCATATTGAAAATAAAATCAAAAATATTATTTATAACTTCTTTTTTTAAAAACTGTAAATTATGGATTCTCTTATACTTAATTAAATCACTACCAAATTAAAATTAAAATACACATTGATAGATGTACTTACATAAGCACTAAACTAATCTATAGAATAATTCACTTCTAAATTGTCTAACTCGTTGAATTTGAAAAGTTCACTACTAGTATTATTTTATTTTATTTTTTCTTTAAAACAAATCTCAAAAAAATTGACACAAAAAACTTATCTTGTATTGAGTCCAGTAATCAGTCCCCTGGCACACTACTTCCGAATGGAAGCCCAGAATGAAGTATGGTTTCCAATAAGGAAACCAATCAGGGAAACCAGAAACCACGAAATGTTATCAATCCAGATGATGGAATAGAAGACGAACTTCCCACGTGGAATAAAAAAATAAAACGGTAATTGAAGATGAATTAATTAAAATAAACCTTACCTCTTTCAGAGGGTTTTTATCTTCACAAAAATAGATAATGAATTATCTCCACGGCATCGGATCAAAGTGCACTAAATCCTCCTCAAAGTATTTCCGCAATCAACTCCAAAATTATTCAGAATAATACAAATATCTCCAAAATAATTACTGAATAAAGTGGTGCACGTAAATCTGAAAACTTGATGAATAAAATTCACAAACGCGTCAGCCACAGCACACTCCTCCGTGTTCGTGCGAAAGATAATCCAATAACCCCGAAGGGGATTAAAAAAACCGAAGACAATTATTTCTCGCCAACACCGAGTAAACGCATACAATACCGAAATTAATCCGCGCGCGCGCAGCGCTCTTAAATTCAAACAAATAATAGCGTATACATTTTAATAAATAAGATAAATACGAGATTATCCAATACGTAGTTAAATCATCGCTAAATCATTTAATATTAGTAAATAATATTAGTTGTTTGAAAAATAGATACTATTTAATTATAAATAATACGAATTATATAAAAAAATCTTAATGAAAAATTGAACCGTTACATACAGTTTTCCCACAGGTGTTACTTGTTGTTTTATTTTTGTATGTTGAGGACTTTGTGGAATATATTGGAAAAGGCTAATATTACAATTTTTTGGATGATATTTAGTGTATAGATCTTAAAAACATTTGTTTATTTTTTCTATTCTTAATACATAAATAGTAACCCTCGTATTAATTATAAATATTAATTGTGTTTTTAATAATTACAAACATCGTTAATCAGATAATTACGTAGTACAATTACAATAACATGTATATACAGAGAGGTTTTTTAACAGTATACATATCCCCTATGTATACATGTAAAATACCCAAGTCAAAAGCATTGATGTATGTGTTTAGTTGCCTATAATACGCAACCCGAACGATCAATTCCTTCAACTAGGATAATTCAAAAAAACATGTAAACAATTTTTTTTTTCTGTTTATGACAATATCGAAATGCACAATGTGGAAGAATTTTCGCGATCGTTTGAGTTACCGTCTTGCAGTTTCTGGTGGTAATTTCTAGCACTTATTCTAATTATTTATTTCAAGCTTATTGTTCTTCACTGTTACATTGCTTTCAAATTGTCTTAATAAAACCTCTTAATATTTTTTACCTGTAATTTCTTCATAATAATAAGTGATGTATTTTTGATTAAAAAGGAAATTGCTCGTGACGGTAACGCATGCAGTGTTAGTCATGATTTATTTTGTTGCGTTTTTCAATAGAATAAAGAGAACGAAACATACAACCTTCTAAAGAAAATGTTTTGGTTTAATTATTTTTAGAATCATCCTAACCAAGGTATTCGGTTGCTCTGGTTTCATTGGAAACAAGTATTATCCTCCTCTAGTACTGTTGGAATTGTAATACACGCTTGAAATTCGACTTTTTCTTTATTCGTACACATTTTTGATCAAATATTTCACACAATTTGAAGTTTAGCGTTTAGTTATGTGTTATAGGCAACTAAACACACATACATTAATCGGTTCAATGCATTTGACTTGGTTTTTTTGTAGGTATACAGTTCATCTAATGTATATTGATAAAAAAACCTCTCTCTATAATATTTATGTATTAGTCTGTCTAGACATACATAAGATATTTCTGCCCTTTGAATTTATGGTGATTTCTAATATAATAATCTGTGAACTGAAACTAAACTGTCTAAATTTTTCGCAGTAATGAATTATGAGGGAAAATGTTTATATGTTGAAGGAATGTTTAGGTTTATTGGGATTTTTCATTGATATATTCAATGAAAATACCCACGAACCTAAAGATTCCTTAAAAAAGTTTTAATTTTTAAAAGAAGAAATTATTATATTTTAATAAATTAAAATGCATTGATATAATAATAAAATGTCATTAATTAATTTATAACAATAATTAAAATGATTGTGTGAACGATAATCACTAAATAAAGATATTTGTTGGTGAGTACGTGAAGTTTCTTGATATCATGTAATAATATTTTTTATTTCTTTCTTCACATTTTTATTTTTATCACTATATGTACATTTCAAGCACAAAGTGCTCTTTTTCAATAGAAGAAAGTAATAAAAAATATTATTACATTATATCACTAAATAAATATTATTAAGTTTGATAATTAATTATAATACTTAAAAATTAGTAGACAAGATTTTTTCAAGTAGTAGATTTATTACTGCATTATTAATTAATTACTAAAAATAATGCATTTATTTTGAAACAAGACATGTAAACTAGAAGCGACTGGTTTTACTGCCATTTCATTCACATTTAAAAATATAAACTTTATGTATTTCATCCCGGCGGTTATTATTGTTGGGTAATTACCCTTATCTAGGGGGGAAACACGCTCAGATGGGAATGAATAATTCGTCGTGGGAGATAAATCTCTCGGTTAGCAATGACCTTTCTTGTTGAATTTCAAGGATTTCGCTTAAAAGCCATTTTGTGGAACTTTGAAGTGTGCGGGTGTAATGGAACGTGTGCTGCCTTTGTGTCGTGAAATTATTCAATCATACTCTCAAACTGTTCGCAATCAACTTAAGGGGAATTATGCTTAAGTTGTTCCGAAACAATATACGCCATTTTTTTTTTGTTGATTGAAGTTACATGAAGGGTATTATATTCAATTTCAATATTATTACCAACTCAGCATTAACAATACTCTAAATATAAGTATTAATATATTGACAATATTTTATTAATTAAATATACAAATATCTTTATTTATATGTGGAAATAATTATATTAATTATTTTCAAATCATTTTATTTAATTTATAAATTTACTGCAATATATTTATGTATTTATTGTATAGTAAAATACATAAAGTACAATTCACAAATTGGATATCGACCAAAGGTCATTCAGCCAATCTTTGTCTAGTTCATTATCTTTTTTTCCTTAATTTAAAAGTCGTGATCGATAACGTCTTTGTCTAAGTCTGGATGCATAGATGAATTGATCGATAGTAGATAATATATATATATATTTATTTTGTCTGTGGTAGTACATATATTGTGATTAATAAACCAGTGTTACATAGGTTGTTGCTGGAATTACTGCAAGGTTTATAAAAAAATATAGAGTTAATTGTGTTATTGAGTTATGTAGAGTATTTAAACACAATAAAAAAACACTTTTATTCGTTATTTCACTTTATTATCAATAACTAATGATCTTACAACTAGGTGCGCAACTATATATACCTGACAAAGATGGGAAAAACCTAATTTTAAACACATGCGGTGTCACAAGGCTGAAAAACTTTAAGGGGATTAAAATTACGGACTGTTGATGGGATTTTCTGAACTTGTAAAAGGTTTAACTTAAATACTTAAATCAAAATATAGAGTTGTTATGTAATATAAAATTAATTCAATGTGAAAGAAAAAAAATCAATCTCTGTCCATTTATAACTTTTTATATATTAAAACCAATTTTGATAATAAATTACGCAATATTCAACAAGTTTTCTTTGTGCGTCGGGATGAAAAATATGTAGCCCGAAAAACTGCAAACTTCTGCGGACACGGCCGAAGGGCGAATTGGAGAGAAAGACAGATTACGTTAGGATGTTCCTGACAGTGAGGTGGATTGTATATGCATGACGTCCCCCACAAATAAACCCCCCGAAGCCGTAATCTTATCAATGGCCCAATTTCACTCCCTCCGAAGAACGCCCCCGCTCCGACACCCACGGACATCCATCACCGAGCATCGTAGAGGAAATTGGGATCTCTTTATGTCCGCTCTATTGACCCTTTATACATTTCCGGTCTCGATGACAAACCGGGGAAAGGAAAAGGAAAAAAATCGAAGGAATTTATAAACGAGGTTTTTTCTTGCTAAGAGTTAATTATGCGTGGAAAATTGAATTCAAAGAAGGGGTAATAATTTTATGAATTCGAAAAAGTTGAAGCAATTTATTTAAATTAAAAGAAACTGTTTTCTAGGAGTTGACTTACTGCTTTGTGTTTTTAATTAAGTCATTAAGCGTAATTTTTTAAGTAAATATAAATGTAATAATATTAGTTTCGAGAATTTAAAGTTATACCAATAGAAAAAGGATTTATTCACTTGGTCACAGTTATTTAAATAAATTAAATAAAAAGAATTTGAAAATAATTAATAAATTATTTTCCCTTTAGCTACTGTGACATTCGATATTTTTAAAGTAACATAAGTCTTAATATAATTAATGGTTTTATTATTTAGACATTGGTAGTTCATGTTGAATGAAATAAATATATAATATTCTCTTGAAAATGGGCTAATAACCCGAAACTAGTCGAGAATTTAAAGTTATTCAATCTAATCTGTATTTTATTGGTCGATTTTTAATAATTTACTCATATTTATTTCATAAGTCATAATATCACAGTAGCTAAATGGAAAATAATTTATTAATTACTTTCAAATCCTTTTTATTTAATTTATTAAAGTTATACATTTCAATTTGTGTTTAGTTTATTGGTAGATTTTTAATAATCTATTCATATTTATTATTGTAACAATATTATTTTAAAATATGCATTATTGACGGACGAGCCTTTTTACAATATAAGATATAAATGCAACAAATATAAAAAGTACAGAATTGAAGACATATAATAATAATAAAAAAGACCTTTATTGGCATATCAAAATCAATACAAACAAAACTTCTTTCTTATAAACTATTTTCTCACCTTTCTTCTCTTTTCTCTCTCCCTCCCCAACTTTTCCAAAATCCTTACCCCTGCCCCATCCTCTCTCATCCACTCCATAACCCTTCTACTCCCTTTTGCTCTCATTCATTCCTCCTTCACTCCCTCGCATTCTTTCGCCAAGTGGTTCCACGTATCCTTCCTATGCTCACACAACACACACCTTCCATATTCTTCCCCCATCCATATCTTCCTTCCTCTCTTCTCCGATCCACACCTCGGCTTTGCCATAATCACCCTCTCCTCTCTACTCCATTCCCTCTCTCTCAAATATTCCAGCATTCTTCCATACACCTGCCACCTCTCATAAATATCATTGTACGCAGTTCTCTCTATACACCCTTGCCTTTCCTGCCCTTCCACCTCCTTCCCTTTCACTCTCACCCACTCATCCACCTTCACCCCTTTCCCTAGCCATTCCATTACTTTCGCTTCTGACAAACCTACTCTCTCATACATTTTCCTCTTCTCACCCCTCCATCTACCCTCACCCCCACACACGCTCGTCATCCATTCCATACATCCTTCACCAATCTCTCTTCCCCCAATTGTCTCGCACTCTAGCCTCTCTCTATTCGTCTCCTGAAGCACTATGTAACTGGGCGTGGAAACCACATCTGCTCCCTCTCTATACATTCATACCCTCTAGTCCCCCATACTTCCACCCCATACATCAGCACCGATCTCACACACGCATCTTATATCTTACACGCCACTCTCACATTATTCACCATCCACTGCCCCCACTTCCCCATGCCATTCCCCACGCCTTCCTCGCTCTGCAACCACCTCACCTGCTCATCATACCCTCCTGTCCCTTTAAACCAAAACCCTAAGTACTTAAAACTTTTCACCCTCTCAATAATTTCCCCCTTCCACTCCAAATCCTTCACCTTCCCTTCCCTCCCTTTATTCCTGAACCTCACCCACTTCGTTTTTTCCACATTCACACTCATCCCCCTCTTATCCAAGTACCTCTCCGCCCTTTTCAATATCTCTCTCATTCCTTCATATTCTCTTGCTATCAACACCATATCATCCGCATACGCCAGCATCCATACTTTACTCCTACCCATCACTAACTCCCCCCGCCTGCCCCTTGCTCATCACCTCTCCTATCTCACTCAAATACACATTAAATAACAATGGGCTCAGCGGGCACCCCTGCCTCAATCCCTCCCACGTCCTGACACATTCTTACACCTCCGACCCCACTTTCGCCACCACCCATGTTTCCTCATACACTCTCCTCACCCACTCAACTATTCTCTCACTCACTCCTCTCCTCCTCAAACACTCCATCAAACTCACTCTCGGTACCGAATCATACGCCCCTTTCAAATCTAAGAACACCGTATACATACAACATTTCTCTTCCATCACTCTCTCCACCATTCTTGCTAGGGTAAAGACTTGGTCCCTTGTCCCCCACCCTCTTCTAAATCCCTCTGCGTCTCTGGTATTATCCCCTTCTTCTCCACCTCCATCTCCATACGATTTCTCACAATCATCATCGCCAGCTTGTACCCAATATTCATTATCGCCACTCCCCTGTAATTCTTCACCTCCTTCTCATCCCCTCCTTTATATATCGGGCACATCATCCCTACTCTCCACGTCTCCGGTAAATTCCCCTCCCCCCTCCACATCCGGTTCAATATCTCCCCTTTTCCCCAATTTCCTTTCATATCTCCGCCTTTATGCCATCCATTCCTGCCGCCTTTCCATTTTTCACCTTCTCGAAAGCCCTCTCCTCCTTTCCCCTCTCCTTAGCACCCTCCACATTTTTGCCTCGTTCTTACGTTCCCTCCATTCCTCGCTCGCTTTTTCCACTGCCTGCCGCTTCTTCTTCTCGCATATACTTTCATATCTCCTTCTTAGTTCCGCCAATTTGCTCTCTCCCCCTCCGCCTGCTGCACACTCTCTCACTGCCTTCCTCAGATCCTTTTTTGCCCGGATGCATTCCTTATCGCACCATGTGTTACCATCCCTTCTCTCACTCTTTCTCTTTCTTCCGCACCCCACTATCATCTCCTCCATTTCCTCCATCGTACTGATCTCCTCCCATTCAATCCTATCTAACTTTCTCCTCCATCGCCTTTACTCCGCACTCCAGTCCCTCGCGTTCCCGCCCCTTTAAATAATAATAATGTTTCATTCACGGACCGGCCATCCACAGATCATCATTCAATTTGTTATTTGATACATAATACATGTACAACAAAATTACACAAGTATAGAGTAACATAAGTATGTCATATAAAGAAAACAATTAAAAAAAAAAACAATTATATCTTCTTTAGACGCCTCCTTAGGGCCCTTAATGATGTATAAAATAGATCAGTTTCGCCACAGATGGTATTTTTGTGCGTGATAGCCGTGTTATCAGACAATTTTCACCGTATGTGATTCTGTAAAAATCTATATGCAACAGCCTATGGTTTTGTACATTCCTAGGTAGTAAATGATATTTTATTAAATTAATTAATTGCATTGAGTTAATTTGATTATTACTAATTTTGTACAAAAAGCACATTGTTGCGTTAAATATGCCCGGAGATGTCAGTGGTCTGTATGAGGGGCCCTTAAAAGGGGGAATATCTCCGGCGCGAGGGTGGCGAATACGAGCACTGTTCACGGGGAGGAAGTTAATGGTTGAAGGACACTAACCTTGGTTATCCTGCTGTGCTCGATACGATCTGTGTAGAAGTATGGCGGTGCCCGAAACGATGTGTGTGTAGAGCTATGGCGGTGCCAGAAACGATGTGTGTGTAAACTATGGCGGTGCCCGAAACGATCTGTGTAGAAGTATGGCGGTGCCCGAAAACGATGTGTTCCTTCTTCCTGCTAGTGGGTTGGGTGTGAGGGGTAGAAAAAATAGACAGGCGCATTAAGAGGAAAACGTAAACAGCGATGCGCGCATTTGCCTCCCAAATTTCAAATATATAAATTTAGTACGGAACACACATATCTAGTTCAATTCCAAGGTATTGTAAAGTAGTTAAACTCAGGTATGCAGCGACAAATGTATGCCAACTTTGTTTAATACAAATGAACTAAACTTAACAAATCTGATTTGTACATTTTTTATTCTGTTTTTGTATGTTGAGAATGAAGTGATCAAGTCGTTCTGCAGAATCACTCTTAATAAACCCTAAAGTTTTATTAGCTTTATTGACTACATAATCAATGTGCCATTTTAATGAGATTTTAGAATCCTTAGATTTTTCACTACGCTAACTTCATTTAATATATTGTCACTAATATGTGATTTTCTTTCTCTTACGTGGAGTCAATATCCTCTTGTATTCTAATAGAATCAATCGAGTTTATAACTTTGCAGTAAAGCTTTAAGTCATCAGCAAATAGCAAGTGAGGACATTGCGGTAAATGTGGCATGTCATTTATAAATATAATGAATTGCAAGGATTCCAAATTGGATCCTTGCGGAACACCAGATGTTAAGATGCATGATTTCGAAAGGAAATATTTAATTCTAACAAATTACTTTTTTTCTGACAAATATTATGCTAACCACTGTAGTAACGGATTACATATACCATAGGCTTCCAGTTTTTTAAGAAGTATACAATGTTTTACTGAATAAAATGCTCTATGGAAATATGTATATATGGCATGAACCTCGGCATTGTCATCTAAAGCTACATGAAAGTAATCGGTATATATAAACAAATTAGTTAGAGTTGATCTGCTTGCAAGAAAACCGTGCTGGTGTTCCAAAATGACTGATTTAAAATTGTCAAAATTGGCCCGTAGATAACCTTTTCGAATAATTTCGCCATTTTTTGATAGAATGGATATAAGCCTATAATTTTCAACATTTGATTTACAACTAGATTTATGAATAGGTATCACGTATGATTTCTTCCACGTATCCGGAAAGATTCAACTGTATTCAACGACAACGAAAATATGTAATGCAAAGGGTCAACTAGGACATCAGCATTTTTGTAAAAATAAAGCTGGAAATCGGTCAAGACCTACGCCACAGTGTGTATTCATTGATAAAATTGTGTTGTGTATATTAGCATGTGAGATGGTTCATTTATATAACTGTATAAGACTGTTAAAGTTAAATGAAATGTTATTAATTGACGATGGTTTGTATACTGACGCAGAATAGGAGGCGAATAAGTTAGCGATATAATTGACAGTAGATTATGATTTATTATCATTAACTATAGATGTTGGAATACCATGAGAATTGTTTCGTTTATAAACAAGTGCCAAAATAGTTTCTTGTTATTAAGAATAGCCATTTCTACATTGATCATATAAGTTTTATAACAAGATAGGATTTCTGATTTACATTTTGATCTGATGTTAGCAAATATATGGTAATCATTATTTTTCCATTTTCCATGCGCAGAATTTTGTTATGCATCAACTGGATAACATTTTTTTGAGAACCATAATAGAAACTGTTCCAGTTAGACAAGGAATTTTTCTTATTTTTCAAAGATTCCCATCCTTGAGCCGAAAATAGAAATACGAAAAGGCACTGTGTTAAATTTATGCTTGAACACGACATTGGCCAGCGAGGGTTGACTAGATGGGGTGCAGTTCACGGAATTAGCCAACGCTGGGTCAGCTACCCTGTCCCTTAATCCATCCCTAAGGAAGAGGAGAGCATCTTCTCCCACTTTATGGTATATATTTTTTCTTGTAAATAGTTTGTAATTTTCTGTAGTCATTAAGCTCACAACTGTGTAAGAGTGAAGTAAAAAATAAAACGCAGTGTTAAAAATTTGTATATCTTCGAACAACCCAGTCCGAGAGTCGTTACAATGCGTCGCCTTACAAACGACATAGTCTTTCAAGACAACTCAACAGAAACGATGAATCTTTACAGCTATTTTAGGTATATACAAATCTATGGCAAAAATAGATTATATCGTAAATATGAATAATACATTATTTAGATCATTGTAGGATTGAAGAACTGCCCAGTTAACACTGGAGAGAAAGCCATTAATTTTACTGTAATCTATTAGTGATATTTCTGAAACTTACGTGATATTTATTGGAACGAAACAAGTAGATTCTTCATCTGGTCTTCATTTGTAATGTGGTAGTTTAAAGTCTCCTACAATGATGAGTTCACTGCACGGATGGCTAAGCATGACGTTCTCAATAGCTTTCACGTGTAGAATATATACATCAAAGTTGGAATATGGAGGAATGTAACAATAGCAAACAATATAGATTTTCCTATTTCATTTGTTATAATTTCCAAATGATTATCAGTTGCTAATTGGCGTTCTTAATGCTAATTGATACACCATCCCCAATATTTCTATTGCTGTTATAATGGGATTAATCTAAACGATTAACTGTGTAGCGACGATCAAACAATTACTCATTCATTATGTCACGATGAAGCCAAGTTTCGCTTAGTGCTAATATATCATGATCTTCAGATAGACAGGAACAATAAAATCCATTTAACCTGGTTCTTAATCCTCTTACATTTTGATAGTAGACAGAAATAGTAGAAGTAAAATTATTACTAATGGAACGTTTGTGGGATGAGTAGTTTAGTTTTTTATGATCCAAACAATTTGAGGAATTCCGCCTATATATTTAATTGTTAAGTTTTCCTCTAAATTTTGCTCTTTTATAGTCAGTTCATTTTGCAGAGCTTTCAGATGGTCTTTCTGTACAGGAGTTTGGTCAATTTTAAATTTAATATTTTCTGTTTCCATTATATTTGCGACGCGAAGAAGGTTTATCGCAGATTTTCGATTCTTAAAGATCAATTTGATAGGCCTGGCTTTAACTCCAGGCTTGCCAAGTCTAACGCATTTAAGTAGTTCAAAAGTCGTTGAAGAATACACGATATTCATTAGCTCATATATGTTTGACATCGTGCATACGTTTAGAGTGCTTTTATGGTCAGGTAGATTAGCGGTCCGTCGTTGACGTTCTTCAAGCTCCTGCAAAGCATCGTTAACATTGGATAGGCTTGTATTAGTAGTGTACCTGATTTCCGGCACGGTTTAGAACTGATGGAGTTGTGTGCGTTTGTGGAATTAAACAACGGAGTTTACACGAACACTAACTTTATTCGACCTCAGTGTAACTACTGGCCACCTGCAATAATAAATAAATGACTTATATACATGTAATACGGATTTTATGGTTTAGTCTCTGACTAACAACCAACGAGTAGAGTTGGTTGTTACATGTATATAAGACATTTATTTATTATTGCAGGTGGTTGGCATGTGGAGCAGACCAGTAGTTACACTGGGGTAGTCTCTTACAGGATGCGCTACAGTTTGTTTATGTTATAGTAAACTACTGAGTGAGTTATGAATATGTGCACTTGTAACAATACAACGTGGACGCACATTCGTATGAATATATAAACAAAGCTAAAACAAATGCACAATTAAATGATAAAAGATAACAGAAAATGGACACACGCGGTGGCCATTTACAATGTAAAAATAAATATGCCTGAATAAAAGATAGGTATATAACAGTTGTTGGTCTTAATGAGTCAGGTGCATGTTTTTGTTTTAATTTATTAATCCTGACTTTAAGTTCCTCAATACCTTTTTTTAATTTCATTTAAAACTGCACGCCATTCAGACTGAAACATGTAGGTAATTCTAATTTTAATACTTTTTTGATATAATAAGGAAGCATATTTAGTAACGAGCTCTGTATTAATAGACTTTGATTAAAACACTGATTAAATCAGTGAAACAAACCAAGGTATTTTAATCAAATTCTATTAATTAAATATGTTTCACCACGGGTTAAGTGAGAAATTAATTCAAAAAGAGCTCTGTATTATCTCGCTGATCACACTTTTGGTATATATATTTTTCACCATCAGTTGATTTAGCTTCAGCTAAATAGTATCCGATGTCATCATTCGTGAAGTGTGCAATACAATTAACCCGTGACATTTAAGCGAAGTTGACATTTTCATTTTCATACAATTTCAATTTCAATTTACTTTATTAACGGAATCTCCATTTCCAAATTACAATTATAATTACATATTAAAAATTTTATAAGAAAAGTGTGACGCTCTAAAAAGATTACAAAACATATGTATAAAAAAAGGCAAATTACCAATCACAAATTACGACAAAATACAAAATAAAAATAATACGCATCAAAATATTTATTTATCAATCCCAAACAGTTCATTGTGAAAACAAAATGCAACCGGCTTATTCCTATCTTCAAGTACAAGTATTATAAGTGCGAACCATTTATACTATTAAATACTAAAATTATAAATGATCAATGATAATAATAAGTAAGCATATGCAGATAAATTTCTTTTAGTTTAATTATTATTTAATTTTATTACAATTTTTTAATTATTATTTTAGTGGTCAGTTTAAGTAGAAGTGGGATAAACAAAACAATTCATAAACTTCACCACAAGGGGCCGATCAAGCGACGGAAAGGATACACAGTGTTTACAAGGACGTAAATAAAATGTCTTTTTACTACTCCTTTTTGAATGAATAGTAAAAAAAGTAATAAATAAATGATATATATATTTTTTTTCATTATTAATGAATTTCCAATACATTTATTCCAGTTGTAAAAAGGCCGATGCGGCGTTTGTGATTTTAACTCGGGAATCTTATAAATTAAATATAAATGATTTGAAAATAATTAATAAATTATTTCCACATTTAGCTCTATGACGTGTATTACGTGTATATTATTTTAAATTATTTTCAAATCATTTTTATTCAATTTATTAAATAACTGTGAGCAAGTGAATAAATGCTATTTTCTATTCATCGGGAATTTTACTTTTAAAAGCGTGGATTACGCTTTGGTATACTTATAAAGACGGAATCAATACAAAGTTAATTATGAATTTATTTGAAAAATATTAACCATTTGTATAATACAGTAACAAATACTTCACTGTATTATACAAATGTTTATTATTTTTCAATTAAATTCATAATATACTTTATATTGTTTCCGTCTTTATAAGTACACCAAAGCGTATAGGTTATAACCACACAATTTGTAAATACAGTGAAAACTGCTAACAAATGCCCTACAAATACTCACCCCAAATACGAAAATAGTTCACACGTAACTTAGATGTGTTTCTAATAGGAAAGAATGGAATTAAATATCAATAAAAACTAATAAATAAGAACTGCTTTATGAGACACACAATCCCACACAGATACATGAATATACAGTGTGAAAAAATATAAGAGGAAATTAAACAATAAAGTTGAGCATTATTATCTTAATATTAATAAGGTTTTATTGGACCATTTTGGGATTCAATACACCAATTAGATTTCAGATTTTATTTATTCGTTTTTTGTAAATGAAATGTATATTGTATATTGATAGTATTTTTTTCTGCATTTATTTATCGACGGAATCTCCATTTTGATTTCGTATATAAATAAATGCAGAAAAAAATTACTATCAATGTACAGTGAGTTTACAATGAAAGGAACTCATTTATACTGATTGAAAACTGATTGAAACATTTTGGAATTTGTTTCAGTATTTTTTTTATTTTTAATTTATTTTCCAGCTAGTTTCAACTATAAGTCAGTAATAAGGAATCTGTCGTTTTTGCGTAAGCTAGTTAAAGCAAAAAAAGAATTAAAAATTACAAATTCAATTAAAATATCAAAATTGCTACGCAGATATACAAATCTACATGCCGGCCCATATTCTCTTTACTCAAATCAAACCATCTATTTTTTACCATATACAAATTGCCGAAAGATCCTCCTTATGAATCCTTATCAAACTTTGACACCCCAATAACCCCCTTCACAGTCTCTCGAACAAATACATCTACCAATCCACCCAAGTCACACCCATAGTCCAACGTTTGATAAGCCTTTCCCAAAAATTCACAAATAACTCTTACAACAAATCCTTCTCAATAAATTCTGTATTCCTCGAAATCAAAACATTCTTCCCAAATATTTACACTAGCCTCACCATTCATCAATTCATCAGTACGAACCAAAACAGTTCACCTAGCTAGCACAGATATTTCTAAATTCACATCACCATAGATTCATGACAGGGCAGAAAGACCTCAGGTCGATAGCCCAGGACAGAGTAACATCTTCATAAAAACTTATAATTGTATTATATAACTGTATATTATGTAAAGTTATTGTTTAAATAAAGATAAATATATACTAATCTTCTTTATGTTGGTTGTTGTTGTTGTGGAGACTTTAACTATTTAAATAAAAATAAGTAGGAGAAAGGACAAGTATTTTTATTTAAATAATGTATATATACATCAATCAAAATATTCGGGACCAATTAAAACAAAAAACGCTATTTTAATGAGTGAATATTTTGTTAACATTCGAAGGTATCACAATTATACAAAAGACATTATGATTCTCCAAAGAATCCAAAAATGTATATACTGTGTTGTATTTAAAAAAAAATGTAACTTTGTATCGACATTTGATACTAAACATTTTATATATCCGATAAATATATAAAATGTTTAGTATCAAAGATGAGCAGTTAAAAATACTAATCGAACTGTTCGAACGTTTTTCAACATTATCAGGTCGCGGAGTTTAGCAGGCAAGCTTGACGAAATGCAGCTTGGAAATAATCCTAAATGTTACATTAGCCTAGTAATGCTATCTTTTTATTTATAACTGTCCTCGTCTTTTCGCCCACTCACTCCAAGTCTCTCTTCTTCATCTCAGCACTTATCTCTCAACCACCGCACAAGTAAGTTATCTCCTTTGCCTTTTTCTCAATTTGTTTCACCACCTATTTAATTCATTTTATATTATTTATTTTAATTCAATTAATTTTTTATTGTTTATTTTTTATTTATTAAAGATGTTACGAATAATTTTATTTTAATATTACGTGTCTAAGTAATTTTTAAAACCAAATCGTCGATAGGCGTAAACTAAATGAGAATAGTAATTATTTATTATTATAATTATAAAAAATATCGATGGTTAAATTCGTTCGATTAATAATAATATATATCTTTAGTCCATACAAGTAATACAATTATTTACATTAAATAATTTTGTTATTATATATAAAACAAGATTATCTCGTTTTAGTAGTAGCTATCGATAAGAGATATTTCCGCCTCCATTCGATCATTATCGACACATTTTGGATAACATTTTTAACTTTAGTGAAATAATTATATAAATATGGCAGGCCGAATAATAAATTATTCATTACCTGCATATATTCACAGTTCTACAATATTAAATTATTTAAATCCAAATAATTTATTTGTTTCAGTAATCCACTGTTTCACGATTTTAATGGCATTTAAATGTATTAGTATAACATTAATGGAATTTGGAATGGAGTGAATTCAAAAGCAAATATATATTCAATATTGAATGATTCTTTTTTTTTTCTTTCTAAAAATAACGCCTGTGTTTATATTGATTTGTCGTTGTTGATGGTGGTAGGTTTCTCTGTTTGCGCATCATTACTAATTGAACTTGAACTCTGAACTTGTCAGAGCGGACACAGACACGACAATGCACTATGATGCGTACGGGATTTTCAATTAACTCCATTTAAAATCATTTCGAAGGTGTTTCGCAACGGATTAAACATGCGAACGAGCCGGAATGTTTGTAAACATGCGAATGTGCTGGAATGACGCTAATTTATGTTCGTAATCACGTGTTAGCTTTAGTTTAGACATACAGGGTGTTTCAATAAGTATGAAAACTATTGATTGGAATAATATGAATTTTGGAGCATGTATTTGACTAATTGATTTCTAATCCCGACTGTGAAATTTTGTGTTAGACTAATTGATATCTATTCACGACTGTAAAATTTGACGCTAGCTGTGAAACTTAAAAAATGCAGCACCAATTTGAGTTTTTTAAATGGCATGGGTATTATTTGACAGTTTATTCTTTTGTTACTAGATATTTGTTACACTATCATCAAACGGGGTAAAGCGGATCAAAATTTAACGTTTTTCAACATTTTTGCATTGTTAGGTATGTACTTACATTCTGCAAAAAATATATATTAATTGTGCATTCTTCTGCTCTCTGATACACCCATTAGTTTTTTTTTGCGATGCACGTACCACCTCAAATTTATTTTTTAGGGTGATCCCTGATTTTAGGGTGGGGGTAAAGCGGATCAACCATAATATTTGCTTGCAAAACCACTTTGAACGCATCGCGGGTAAAGCGGGTCACTGATTAAAAAAAAAATGTTTCTATCGAGGTTTTCATGGAAACCGCAGAAGGGAGAGAGAGAGAGACAAAACCATGTGAAATAAATGTAGAGTCGGTTATTCACAAACATTTTAATGAAAATAAAATAGTTTTCTCTTATAAATGACTGAAGAATTTCAGACTACTCCAATGAAAGTGAATCGAATGAGAATGCTCCCCTCCTCTCAGCATGTCCAACCACTTTCTTATATATTTGATACTTCTTCACGATCGCAACATCTTCAACTTCTAGGTAAACAAACATTATTTGTTTGGTCCCTTTATTTTTTCTTAGCACATTGACTGTGTATTCATTATAGCGATTTTCGGATTATATTTTACCAATATTCAGCCTATCCCTCTTATTTGTTTCGAATTTGATGATAACGGAATCCTCTACGCTTCTAATTTTGATTATATCTTGGGGTTCACCTTCTTTTGACATTGAGGGTTAATTTTCTTTTTCTATGATATTATCTTCCTCTCCTTCGGAAATATTTTCTTCAGATATTCCGTTCAGCCCTTCGTAGTCGTTTATTTCTATGTCTTGTTCCGAGTGGTTGTCATACTCGAGTTCGTCTGGCTTCGATTCAATTAATGTTGGTAGAATACCAGCTACTATAATGCTCTTTCCTGCTGAAACATTAAGTTTTTTACCTCTTTTTGGAGCCTGCTCACTTCCAGATCGCATCTGATTGAGATGTTGTTTCTATTGCTGTTTCAATATCTTGTAGTTCTTCCTGTGGTCTTATGCGAACAATTTTTTCTCAAAACTGCATCTGGATTAAATGAAATGATGCCACAACATTCTCCGTTGTTCTGCCTCCAACTTTTTCAATTGTTTCATTCAACAATTTTGGAAACACTGTCTTCGGCAACACTCCTCGATTTTTCAACTTCCATTTTTCTAAGACATCGCGCCATGCGCCTTTGAATGGGCGGAAGAATGCGACATCTAAAGGTTGAAGGAGGTGTGTAGAATTAGATGGCAAGAGAACAAATCTAATGTTATTATATTCGCATTGCTCAATAACGCTGACCTTAGGACCATCTAGATTACGTATGAAAGGTAAAGCAGTTCGTGTAAACCAATCTTCAAATGTGCATGAATCGAACCATCCACTTGGGGTACGGTTATATCTCGAACCTGGAAACCCGCCTTCTGTCCACCCAGGATATAAATGCTTGGCTTTATATACAATATAGGGTGGTAGCAACTTTCCATCTCCTGATATGGCAAACATTACACTGGTGCTAGATTTGGAAGAGTCTATTATTCTATGGCCATGTTTTACCCCACGCTTAGCTACAACTTTCACAGAACCCGGATTATCAGAAGTTCGTCTCATCATAGTTGATTATTTCTTTTTTTTCTTTTTATTTCTTATTGTAGCCATATTGGATTTTCATACTTTAAGGTAAACAAAAAAATAGCTTTTCAAAAAACACAACAATACAAAAAAAAGAAATTGTAGAAATTTATAAATGAATGCAAATATTTGCTAAAATTGCGAATGCTTTGAAAAGCAATCAGAAGAATAATTATAGAGACATTGAATTAAATTGTTAGTCCTTTTAAATAATATTTATATCTATGAATTTTAGAAATTTTCAATGTACAACATTGAGGTATAATTTAAATTAATTAAATATAAATTGGAAAAGAAACTAATCTCATGGGATTTGAACCTATGTCCCCCGATTGCCGGTCGATAACACTACCAACTAAACCACAGAGACCTGTGGTATCAAATCTCCTTACAGTGCTTCAAATCCACTTATGCACTGTATTGAGATTTGATATTTTATGCGAATGTTTTATTGTTTATTATATGTTATTTTACCATGTATTGTAAAAAAAGAGTATAAATGCAAATAATGAACCTAATATACATGTATATAATCCTCTATGTTTAGAAAAATTATAAAGAATTACATAAATCTCATTGAATAAGTCTATTATATTCATATCTGTGTATTTAATTATTTTATCTCTGCTGCATCCGCATTTATCCTCGTATATAATTAAGAGCGCTCATTATAATTATAAGTTAACAAAGAGTTCTTGTGTAGACTAGACGCGATTCATTGTAATCGCATTAATATTAAATAAAAACTTTTTTAAAAACCTAACCGCTCGAATTACAACACATTTTTGACAATTATTGTTTATTGGCTGTTTAAACATTTTATGCAAAAAAAATAGTGGATTTTTTCAGTTATGATTTTTTTTAATAATTAAATTGTTTATAACAAATTAACGATTGTTGACGACACATTTTTGACAGCTGTTATTTATTGTTTATTGGCTGTTTAAATATTTTATGAAAGAAAATCAAAATTAAATAGTGGACTTTCCGAGTTATGAATTTTTTAATCGTCTGCCCAATTAAATACATGCGAGCTCCAGCAATAAGTCTGATAACAAGTAAACAATTATTGGCTAGACATTTTCGACAGTTGATAATTATTGTGTATTCACCGTTTAAACATTTTATCAAAAACAATTATAAATAAACAGCGGACTTTCTGAGTTATGGCTATTTTATTTTCGTTATATTGAATGTATGCGTGAGCAAGCAATAAGTCTGATAACAATTTAAGCATTGTTGTCGACACATTTTTGTCTATTTATATTTATTGTGTATAAAATTACAAAAGAAAATCAGAAGAAGAGAGTGGATTCACTGATTTATGATTTTTATTTTCGCTAAATTGAACAAATGTGCGAGCTCACAATAAGTTCGACAACAAATTAACCGTTATAGGTGATACATTTATGAACGTTTTATTTAAGTGAAATAATAAAGAAAAACAAAAATTAATTGCGGATTTAGGAAAATATAGACATTTTAAAAATTGAATTTTGAAAATTTAAAAAATATCGTTAAAGTTGTTAGAGAAGATATATATTGACGTAACTTATTGCATATTGTGGGCAATGTTGGTTGTAAACATTGAGTTTACAATCGTTTTTAATTCATTGTGTAATTATTAAAATAATTATTTATTAATAATTGGTTTTGGAGACACCGGTTTATTGCAGGAGTTGTTGCCAGTTTCACACACATAACTTTTGTGAATTTGTATTCCTATTTAGAAACGTTTTAAAATCACGAGTTATAAAAAGCTATTGCGGCAATTTTCGACAATAACAATTTAATTTAAAATGGAATCAATTTTTAATGTTGTGGAAGAAATTTAGCTAATTGAACTTTCACATGATAATTTAAATAGTTGTTATTTCGTCCAATTTTTTTGTCTTTGCAAATTTTTTTTGTGAAACTTTCTTTTATTTATAAACAGTGTATTATGGATTTTGATCAAGTAAAAGTCTCAACTATCGATTAATTAAACGAAGTTTTACAAACGCTGTTGTAGAAATAATGTCAATAAAATATATCTCAGCACCATGTTGTTTGGTAGTATAAATGGAGATGACAAATTTAGTTTTCCGAGTCAATGATAAATATAGCTTAAGGAGTACGATATCAATTAAAAAAAAATATATAGATATCGATGCAATCAAAATTCTATAGGGACATAAAAACGAATTATTTAAGCGTTTGATAATTTATTGTAACAATTTTTTAATTTATATGATTTTTAAATTAGTTTCACTTTGTGATTTACGTTTAAGTAATTCGTTTTTATGTCCGTATATAATTTTTATTGCATCGATATCTATGTTTTTTAAATTAATGTTGTTGCGACTTTTATCCCTCGCAATTATGACCACTTCCCTTATTTGCATAAAAAACAAAACATTTAGAATAAGATCCGTTCTGCGTAGCGGCCCTCAATATATTTTATTAAGCCATAAACAACTTAGATCTTATAGTGAAAGTGCTGGAATAAATATTTTCCGTGAAAGCTATAAACATCTAGGTGCAAGGTTATCTATCTTGGTCATCCCGTACTGTCGACAAAATAACGGCAAATATAAGCATGATATCTTCACGCTCAGTAATGCTTCTTGGTGGTCTACGTCAATTTTCCTCAGCTTTGGACCATATAGACCAGATAGGAATTACTGACACACTCCCAAGAAGAAATGTATAGAGTTTTACATAGTAACTACATTGTGGCTATATTGATTTTAGATAGTAAAACTATATAGTGTTTCTATATAGTTCCAACATAGAATATATATAGTAATATTTTATTTGAACATTGTAAAAACGTTGTGAATTGATAGATTTTTCTATATTGTAATTAAGTAGTTTTACAATATAGTGACAACATATAATAACTATATTTATTCATAAAATAATTTCACTACATAGTTACTATATAAAATTACAATGGTAGAACTATATATTTTTACTATATAGTTTAAATATAGCTTCAACGTAGATTTAAAGTAATCATTAATAGTTTTACTATATAGCCACTACATATAAATATTGCATGGTTGTATATAATTTTATTATGTAATCCCTACGTATTTTTACTATATTATTTTTTCTAATAGATAGTAGACAGTTAATGATACTACCACCATTCTTCCATACTAATGTTTAAAAATTGCTAATTGAGTTCAAGTTATTACAAATACTGTTTAAAAAATAATTATTTTAAATAGTATTATTACATAGTCACTATATAAATTTACTATGTAGTTCCTATATAATTTTGCTACATCAGTAATTCTAAATAAATATAAATATTGAATCATATTACAATCCTTTTTTAGATTTATATTTATACATTTCATAAAAATGATATATACATTATAAGAACTTTGATTGTTTTCCTCTTTATTATGTCTGTTCCAAATCGATCCAAGGTGCTGTGTAGTTGATATATTATTAGATTTATAAGCATTTTAAATTAAATTATTAATTACTTTAATTCATTTATCAACAATTTGATTAGAGAAAACTATTTAAAAATGAATAAAAATTACTTAAACATTCTATTGCACTATTCCATTGTTTTAGCTTCGAACAGATCGTTTGTTTTTATGAATTGTGCGCTTACGCAAAATTGGCATTTAGCTGTACAAATTGCTGAGCATAGATTTAGGGGATTTACGCACTTCTATCATTCGATCCGGAGGTAAGCAAAGTGAGTGTTCTAACTTCGAGTTTTAATAGTTTGTGATTGTGTGTACATTTTAAATATACCTAGTAGTATTATAAAGGATCATTATAATTAACTCCTTTAAGGTAAGTACTTATTTATTGTTAGTAATTTCCCAGATTACGAAATCAATGTGCTGTAGTGTTAGTTGTAGTTTTTATACTCCATTAAAGAAAATTCATATCGTTTGTGTAAAATGTAACCGATTTTGGTACTTATGTTGCAGTTGTAAAAACTTTGTTTAACATTAATTTTAATTAATTTGTTATTGTAAGTAGACAGAAACACTACTATGAACCTAATAAAAAATCAAAGAATAATTTTTAAAAGTGTACAAGTGGCCCTAATTTTCTCATTTAGCTACAATTCGCATTGTATAAATAAAATTAATTGTAATAAATCCATACTAATTAAAATATGTTCGTTAACTTTAGATACTGTTCGCATAAACTACATCGAAGCCGTGGATACTGAAATTATAAGTAATTGTTTAGCAACATCATCCGACTGATTTGATGGAATAAATAAAACATGCCATACTAAAAGAGTAAGCTAATTAGTGCTTTATTTATTGTGTTTTTTTTAACAAGGTTTATTTGTTCCAAAAAAAAGAAGTACGCCTTACGAGCACAGAAAAATATTTAATATGAATTTGTTCAAATTGTTTATTTATGTAATAAAATGTGGTTTGTCTAATGTGAGCTTTTATCTTATATTTTATAAATTGAGTAATTATATACTAAATGTTAAGAACCAAAACCTAGTCACAACAAAATGGGATTAATTGAAAAGGTAATTAATTATAGTTCATGTTTGTTAAATACCATGTTGATTAATTCAATTTTACATTTTTATAATAAATTAATATCTTACTAAGTTTTAATGATTCAAATTATTTCTTTAAATTTCAGCACATAATTAATTGCAAAGCATTTTTGCTTTGACTAAGTTTTTGGTTCACATTCAGTATATATAATATACTATCTTGAAAAGTACATTCTATATAGTTTTAAGTATGTAGTTACTATGATGAATATATGTAGTATTTTCTATATAAAGTAAACTATATTGGTAAAATATAGATATCTATGTAGAATCTACATAATTTGACCTATATTGTTACTGTATAGATATCTATATAGCATCTATATACAGAAATGTTCACAACGCTATGTAGTAACTATAATGGAATATAGCGATTTCTATGTAGTTACTATATATAATTTCTTCCTGGGCTATGACCGACTCTTTCGGCAATAGCGCGTACCGAATGTCCTGCTTCTCGCATACCAATAATGCAACCTCTTTCAAAATCACTAAGGTGGTTGTGCACGACGATGGACACGGGGTATCTTTTACAATTTTACAAACTGAAACGTGAAAGTAGTCGCAACCCTAGTGTATTAGAAGCAGCTACATTAAAAGCTCTTCATAATAGTGAAATCAATAAAAATTACATTAAATAAGAAACAAACCAATTGATTTTTTATCATCGGTACATTTCATTGAAATTGGTGTTCTGATTTTTCTGAAAGGTAACCTAATTCTTGTTTGGGCAATGGATATGCAACATGACTTCTAAATTCATTGATGGTATGGATGACTGGTCGAAAGTCAATTAAAAAAAAACATATTAGATTTACAAAATGTATCTAATTATATAAATTGGATAAATTATTTTTAAATTGGCTATCGGCCAGTTATTCTTACCATCAATGAATTTATAAGTCATGTGAATTCGTGTATTTTATACTTAATTTTAATAACGCTACTCAATTTTCAAATAAGTAGAACTTTAATAACGAATATTCCTTCGGAATTGCATTCAATCTTGAAAATAATATGTGCTATGTGCTAAATTATGTTTGCAGGAAGAATACTTATTAATTTATCTTGTTGTCTTTGAGTGATATTTAATTGGAAACCAGCATGATTCTCAAATTGATGAATGTATCAACAAGATAAATATTAAATATCCCGTGCAAACAACTCATGTCTGATTAAGCGAAAAGGACACTGATGATTGCAATCCGTGTATCAAAGTACAGACGGAACTCGAGGAATCGGAATTAATAAGCCGGCGGCGGCGACCCGACATCCTGCGGCGCGTCAATTGTTGCCGCCGTCGGCGCCGTTTCCTCCCAACAATCGTCGCGGGGTGAAAATAATCAACAGATGATGACAGACCGAAAAAGAGACACGCCAGAAGAGGGAAGATACGCATGACGCGTGTGCGGAAAGGGAGTGTCCTCCGTGTCCGCGCACCCGGCGGCCGTCTTCAGGGTTATATGCCGGCGTCGCGACGCTCGCTCCGCACTCTGGTACTCGCACACTGTCCGTTGCGCGGTCCGATCAGCCGCATCCAACACACACAAACACAGAAAGAGAAAATAAACGCAAACACTCAGGCGCACACAGACACCGTGTCGTAATATCTTTAGTTTTTCCTTTAAGTTCTTCTGTGTTGTTTCTTCCGGCTTTTCGGCTTCTCTTCCGACTTTGTTAGGTCACCAACTTCTGCGTGCGACTGCCATGAAGTCCTCTTCCTGGTGGCTGCTGGTGGCCACCTGTGTACTCTTAGCCGCCGCCAGCTTTTTGCCGGTATCCAAAGCTGAACCCTTTTTGGATGATGGTAAGTTTTTTTTTAATTATAAACAACAAACAAAAAAAAAAACGTTTTAAAATCTCGTTAAATATTATCCGATATAATAATCAATTTATAATTTATATATTCGAAAAAAATATGAATGACTAAACTGTTTTAATACCTTATGCTATTTGCTGAAAATATTCATGTTAACTTTCATGAATATTTTCAGCTAATCAATTCTGTATTAATTATTAATAAATAATATTAAAATTATTTTTAAACAATCAAATTTATTTCAAGAATAATAAAATTATTTAGAGTCACTCCAAAATAAATTTTAGCCAACTACAAAAAAATACTATAAACTGTATTTAACACGGTTTTTGTAATAAAACCTTTATTGCAGTAATATAAAATAATTTTCAATTTATATTATTATTATTATATATATTTAATGGCAGATTGAGAACCCTTTCTTTACAATATACTTAATTTTTCATTAAATAGTATAGTTTATATTCACGTCATTAAAATATATATTATTATTAATATAAATAAAACAGTTTTATAAGGCAAAACTGAACAATATGGAAATGTATTCCATATTGATACAGTTGTTGTGCTTCTTGCTTCTACAAATGGCCAGAACTTTGTATTTCATATTATATTTTTATTATAAATATTTTTTTATTAAAATCTATTTCATTATACAGAAATTAATATTTATTAATTTTTATGTACGTTGATGTTTTGAGGGGTATTTGTGAAATAAAAAAGTAGGATATAAAGTTTCAAAATGTTCTTCTCCAAGTGTATTATTTCTAATTATTGTTGAGTTTCAACAATAATAAGGACCGTACAAGTATTTGTCTCTAAATAAGCAAACAAAAATATTTATTTATTTATTTATTTTTCACCAAGTAAAATTAACAAAAAATGTTACATCTCATATTACAAGAAATAATTACAGAATGATTCTGCCAGGGGAAAAACTAAAGGGTATGAATTCAGCCCAACCGAAGTGCGGCTGATCTTTCCATTCAACCTATAAATTAAATTAATTTCAACCTATAAATTACTAACGCAAATATGATGGGTTTAATATGATTAAAGAACAAAAATATATAATTTATTTCAGGGTTCGGTTTATTATTATTATTATTATTTTCATGTTTCCAATTACAATTCCCCATATATCAGTAGATTTCTTAATATTATATACATTTTTGACCTATATCATTTAAGTACATTTTTCTCAAAATCTAAAATTTATAAAAATTAATTGGCATTGCGTACTACGGTAAAATCAATTTTATCAACGAATTAAAATCCATATTCTTCATAAACATGGAAACGCTCAGTTAGGTGGTGTATTAATAGAGCTATTTATTCATCTTTCTAAACAGGCGAAACGATCAAGTTTCAGAGATTTCCTCAATAAATATTATGTATATCTGAAATCGCCAAACACCAATTTTCCATTTATAACCCTTCTTTACATTTTTATTTGAATTACCAAATGTACATTTCGGACACAAAGTGATCATTATTAATGGATTAATAGCTTAGGTTTTGGGCTAGATATATAAAAAGAAGAAAAAGTAGTGTATCCTTAAGCGACATCATGAAAATGTGAGAAATGAAGAAACATGAAAATATCAGTAGCTCTTGATAAAAAATATTATCTAAAAAGTTTAACAATAAATAATTACAATTATTTTTTTTTTCAAATACATTTTACGATTCTTCAATCCTATTGAAATCGATACAATTTATAAAAATACTAATAATATTAGTAATAAACTAAAAATAATTAATAGTTTTAATATTTAAGCATTGGCAGTTCATACTGTAATAATAAATATGAACAAAAATCTACCAATAAAATAAATAAAACAGAGATTAAATTGAATAACTTTAAATTCTCGATTAGTTTCAGGTTATCAACCCATTTTAAATTTTAAATTCGCTTGAAAATGTGTCGATAACCTGAAACGGAAGCGGAGCTTCTTGCTTCATTATCAGAATTTATGCAAAAGTACATAAACTTAAGGCATACATCTAAAATAAAAAAAGTAGTGCATATTGGCACATTCTACTTGCCACATAATCAAACACAATTGTTTTACAACAAAATTGTTAGTTCAGCTCGATCTACCACAAATTTATCAATATATTTATATATATATATATATATATATATACAAATGTGACCTAAAACTCAACTCAAGGATATTATTTTCAATCTTAACTACGTTATATAAACGTTATGTATTAACAATTGATGTAGCTAAAATGTATAGACTAGTATTCATTTTAATATAAGAAGTATTTATTCACATGGTCAGAGTTCCATAAATAAAATAATTTATAAAAATTGGAAAATAATTAATAAATTATTCCCTCTTCAGCTACTTTAACGTTTTGGCTTACGTTACGTAAGTACTTTAAAATAAACGTACAATAATGAACACTTGCTGTTACATAACAATAACATATTATATAATACAACAATTTTTATTTCAAAATACATACATAAACATCTTTATTTCTGAGATTGAAATATACAATTACAATACAATATCTAACAATACACTAACGTTAACAATATATTTCCAACTCTGAAACTGGTCTTTCGGCCTATTCGAAAGTATTTAATGTAAAAAAAAAACGTAATATAAGGATACGTGCAGAGACGTTTTTCGTGATTTCATCCCTCGTCAGTACAGTTCTGCCTTATATAATTACAAAGTTGTTAAATTAAATTAATCACACGTACCGTTCCATCTTCAGTGCAAATGATCGAAGACGTCGAAGGACGCGAATGCTGCGAGCATTCTCAATTAATTTTCTTCGGAAACAAATATTTTCTACTTAGATGTAAATAAAGCCCCGCTGGTTATTAGTAATAGAAAATAAAAAAAAAGAATCTTTTTTATTTAATTTAAGTATTAATTTGTCCAGAACATAACGCACTTAAAAGAATATATTGGCACACATCCCCTAAATAATTTTCAGAATTATTGAGCGATTCTTTGTATAAGTTGATATCGTGGCAGTTAGTTACTTGATATGTCTAACATATTATGATCAGGAGGTGCGATTCCAATTACAAAAAAAGTGCTGGAGTAAATGACTACAGATTGGAATGGTTAGAAGATATTATAGTAATGGGACTTGAGTTGATAATTACTTCTATCTGCATTAAGAAAGTATGAAATTTATTCAGGAATAAAATTGTGTTTCCGATTACCTTCTTCAAATATGTTTTTACCAACTTAATACTTGCCTCGCAAATTCCACTAGTGGGAAGGTCCAGGTGGAATAAAATGCAATTTTGTTTAAGCTAATGCTGCAAATTCAGATATGAATAGAGAGGTTGAAAGTTCAGAATAAAACACTAAGTAATATACGACAGTAGTTTACTGACTCAATTAAATAGAATAATTAATTAATCTTTCATAAAATTAATTCCAATAATTATAATATCTCTTTTAAGTATATCTAACATGCCCTCTCTGGAGTCCAGGCGTATAATTGCACAAATTGTATTTATTTTCAAACTTATTCATGGTTATATAATTGATTCGGACTTACTAAATCAAATTCATTTTCTTGTACCTCGTATTATGTCTAGAAATACAAAATTGTTTTATATCCCCAATATCACAGATCTTCATCAACTTTACTTTCATCTTGTAATTTCTGTAATATGTATTGTTCAAATGTTGATATTTTTAATATACCATTACGTCAATTTCTTGGACAGCTAAGACGGCAAATACAATAATAATTGTTATTATGTTATCATCTACATTGTATTATTTTTTGTATGTTTAATATTATCCTGTAAGAAGTGTTTTTAACTGTTGGATAATAAAGTGCTATTATTATTATTAATAATAATAATTAATGCCTTTATATACTAAAATGAAAATATACAATTACAATTTATTAGTGTAGGCGAAGTTCAGTCAGGTAGTACCTGTTACTGATCTTCCACTTAACCTACAAATTGAAACTTGATTTATTAGAGAAACAAAATACAATGTGAAATAGTTATTCATTAAACATTAACAATATAAGAAGTTCTGTCAGTTTCATCAATTTATCAGCCTCAAAGCTCTCCAAACAATAAATCAACAGGTAAATTTCTTTTAAAACATAATAAATTCAACGATTTAAGAATTATGGGGAGTTTGTTATACAACTTGTAGATATTAAATGTAAAGTATCTTGCAAACGTAGCAGTTTTATGTTCTTGTGGAGATATTAATCCCCGGAACTTTATGTTTAAATTATATACGTGTGTTCGAAGCACAATTCTTTGATATAAATAGGGGGTGTACGGTAGTTTATAATCTTACAGTAATAAATGTAGCTATGTAGGGTACGTCTATTAGCCATATTCAACCAATTTAACTCTGCACATTTTCCTGAAATATGATCATATTTTCTAATATCCATATTAGACATACAAGAATTTTGTACTTTTTCTATACGCTCAGTTATTACTCAATCCAAACAAGCACCATACACGACAACACACAAGTTAAAGTTACTCAAAACTAATGTATCACAAAGGAGACGTTTAGATTTTTTAGATAGAAAATATCTATTGGAGTAAATCATTCTTAAGTTATTGCATACGCGAGATATACACTTGGATATATGAGTCTGAGTCAATGATTTGATTGCGTACTGTGTCGACGAAGGGGATAATCACATTATCCAGTTTAATCTTCAGAAGATCTTTTTTAGTCGTAACTTTGTTTTTTGGTCCAAACAATATAAAACACGACTTATTTGGATTAATAAGCAGAGAATGGCTCCGTGCGGAATGTAATAGGTTAGATATTAATTCTTTAATTGGCTTCATTGATATCGTTAAGGTTGAATGAAAAAAGGAGTTGAGTATCGTCAGCATATAAGTTGGAGGTACCGAATTCTAAAGTATCAGGTATGAATGATGTGTATGTTGAAAATAAAATAGGACCTAAAATTGAGCCTTGGGGAACACCATCAGTGATTTCTGAGATACTGGAATAGGAATTTTTCTATTTTAACTTGTTGTTTTCTTTTAAGAATAAAACTAGATTGTAGTTTAATTGCGCCATATTCAAGCCCAATGTACTTCAACTTGGCTGATGAGATCTCATGGTTAATTGTTTCAGAAGCACCACTAAAGTCAATTAAAATTGGGCATGATATAAGGCCTCTCTCAGTAGCTTTTATTATATCGTCAGTAACATTTAGTGTGGCAGTTGCACAACTATAATTAGGCCTAAATCCAGATTGAACAGAGGGTCGAATATTATTTTCTTCTATAAAGGTACAAAATTGTTCATATATTATACGTTCCAGTAATTTTGACTAAGTAGGTAAAATGCTAATAGGTCTGAGGTCCTTTAACTTCAAAGGATTGTTTCTTTTTTTAAGCACAAGAATAATGGTTGTTATTTTCCATGTATCCGGGAATGCACCCTCTTCTTTATTATATGAGCAACAAATGGAATAATGTATGGACAACACATTTTTAACATGGAAGCACTAAGATCATCAGACCCAACAGCATTTGTTTTTATTAAAAAAATATATTTTTTCCACAGTGTTCATTTCAACAAGAGTAAACTGACAGTGATCTCTGATTTTAGAATGTGAATTATTCCTATACCAATTAATTAAATCAACGTTCGTAACAGTGCTAATCCTATTTGTTAGAAAAGTATTTGCTGCGTCAACATCATTTAAGTTACATATATATATATCTCGTAATTTTTGCTTAATAAGTCCGGTAATCTTCATAAATTTCCAGAGAAATGTTGGATCTTCATTAACCATGTGATTTAAAAACCAATTTTTCACTAGTAATTGCGGAGTTTACGAGATTACGTAAAGTTTTGTAACTGTTAAAATCAGATATAACTCTTGAGGTTTTAAATTTGTTATAAACCTAATCTCGTTCCGACATCATTAATCTAATGATTTCTGTTAACCACGGAGCAGGTTTCTTAGTTATACGCGAAATTATTAAAGTCGAATGAAAATCAAATAGCTTTAGTAGAGTTTCAGTAAAAAATAATACTTTAAATAGAAAAGATTATTTATTCACTTGGTCACAGTTATTTAAATATATTAAATAAAAATAATTTGAAAATAATTAATAAATTATTTCCACATTTAGCTGTGTGACTTTTGACTTACGTTACTTAAGTTAAACAAATGCACATTAAAACAACTACTTCCCGGGCAAATACCCACGCCGGACATTGAATTATATAATGTATACCTGCTGTTGCTCATCAATAAAACATTGCATAATGCAACACATTTTTGATCCGAGAAAAACTTAATGTAAAAACAACAAAAGGAACGTTACTATTTAAATAACTGTGACCAAGTGAATAAATACTACGAAATCAATATGCAAAGATACAATGTCTTCGATATGTTAATAGTTTAAGCTTGTAATAAATGAGATCATGATCCGCATCACACTTCTGTTTGGAATATCCCCTTGTATAATTAAATTTAAAAATTTGGGTCAATCATTAATCCTTTTCAATAAGCAAAATTATTCAAAAGAAGAGCGCGAAAAAAATATATGAAACAGAACGGCTAAATTAAATTTTACGCTCGGAAAAATCGAACAGAGGTAAAGTTCAATTTAAATAATTTGTTACTATTTTGTAATTCAAATCAGTGCAGCGTGTATTGATTTTCCAAAATGAAACTACATATAATAAAAAAAAAAAAAAAAACTAGGTTTTCTTTAATTCATCCTATTATATGATAAAAATGTTTGGTGACACTAAGCACTAATCAATTATAACTAATAAAACTAAAATAACCAATAAAACTGTCAATTTAATAAAGTAGAATTAAAAAAGAAGCTTGAATGTAAGTACGTCTTCAAAATTCCAAAGTCCTAACTTTTTCTTTTTCAGAATTTATAGAATTAAATTATCTTCACGTAATTCGGTTACAACCATTAAATTTGTTACAATAGAAAATCATTCGAAAATAATTAAGTAGGAATTAGTTAATCGCAATAATTGAACTATACATATAATTTATTAAGTTTAATCATCCGTTCTAGCATAAATTCAAAATTTACTTTTGAAAAATCCTTTCAAAAAAAATCCATAAAAACTGGTCAGTGTTTGTATTTTTATTCTGTAACCTTTTACTTTAAAATAGTACCATTCCAGGTTGAAGTCGTTTTCAGTTTATAACGTTCATGCAGACATTTTACGAGGTAGCTAATAAAATTAATGGACAAAAAATTAAAGTTAGTTTACATATACATTTACGATCGTGCGTGTATTTTCCTTGTGTATTTGCCCTTTTTGTCCCATTGCGCCATGGATGTATTTTAATTAATTGCCATTTAATGTGTTGCAAATGCATAGGTGTGCATTTTTAATTGAATTAAAATAAATAATAATAAGTAACATCTTTATTTATACAAGGTGGCCAGAAATGATGTGATAATCTTCAAGTAAAGTGGTTCATTGATTAATTTCAAGCAGAAAATTTTAATAAGAAAAAATGTATTGTGGTTTATAACTCCTCATCCAATTTAAAGAAATATAAATTGGGCAACAGTGAATCAAACAAGTGTTTAATTTAATAATATAATTAATTTAACAAATCTAAAAAAATCATATTGGAAGTATACATCAAAAATGAAAGATTAAAGTAAATGTTCGAATTGATAACCATCCGTTTCTAAACAGCCGTCGTGGAATAGAATTAATTACTCGGAGCAACATATATTCAATAACTAATTCCACTGCAGCATGTATTCCATTTATGACGTTTACATTGTCCACTGGAGGTGTTGCATAAACGTTTTCTTTTAAAAATCCCTAAATGAAAAAATCAGGTGAATTCATATCCGGCAACCTTGCTGGCCATTGTATGGGTCCATTGCGTCCAATCCATCTGTTTGAAAAATGTTCGTCCAATCGTCCAACTTGATATTCTTGCTGTGTACAGTATGTCATGCATGTACAGTATGTTGTTTACTAAATTTAATGGAACATTCTCCAAAACTTCCTATAAAATATTTACATAATTTAAGACATTTAATCTTTAATGAAGAAAAAAAGACCCATTTAGACGTTAGCTGAACATTTCCTTTGATGTCCCATTTCTCTAACCGCTCGAGGAGTTTCTTCTGCCCAAAAATGATAATTATGGCAACTAAAATACTCCATCTCTAATGGATGTACATTAATCACACCAAACAATTTTAAATACAAAATTTGGTTCTTCCCGAATTTCATCTAAAATCCTACGTCTACGCTCATACGCCAAAACGCTCAAATCATACATCTACGCTCGTTATCATTTTCATAAAGTGGTTGAACTTTTCTTGCATGAAATGGACGTAATCAATTTTCTTTCAATACTGCATGGACTGTTGTTTTACTGGGGATATTTAACTGTTGGGCTATTTGTCTCGTATTATTATAAAGATCTTCCTGAACTGCATTTAATATCTGTTCTTCTACAGTGCGACGTTCCCTAGAACCCTCTCCATCTATCCTATTTTAAATGAACGACCCAAAAGTACGCAGCTTTCGGTATAATTTTCTAAACGTATTTACGCAGGATTGTTGGCGATTTGAATATCTTCTTTGGTACTCATCTTTAGCACTAGTTATATTACCATTGCAGAATCCAAATATCATGTGCATATCTGCCTACTCGTTGAATGTATACATCTACAGAAAGTATGAACATTGAATATGAAATTTATAAAGAAGTATAACGCTTATGGGATCGGTTTCTCGCGACCCCTTTTCACCCGCGCGACGTAACCGCCCCCAAACGAGTTTCCTGATCGCTAGCGGCATTGCCGAATTTGCGGAGGTCATACGAATTATTTCTAATGCACGGACTGAAAATATTTAGAAGCTCTTTCACCATAATATGCCTGATTTATGCGATGTATGAGAAGAACTGACGACACATGACTTGCAGCGATTGCATGAACTAGGTTAAATTAATCATAATAAATTAAAGACGACGCAAGCGCCACCTTTTGCCTAATTTGAAGTGGCATCGTCAACGAATTTGGTCTACAAGGTAGACGGTGGGTTAAATTAAATATAATTATTAATTGAAATGTGTACATAAATCCAAAAGATCAAATGAATTCCAAAAATGTTTACAAGGGATTTTAAATTATTATATTTAACAAATATTTTTATAAATAAAACATTTCTCAGCAATAAAATAATAAAATAGGAAAATCTTCAAGTAGAGTTGATTGACTTCTAGTGAAAAAAAAAATGGTGATGTGTCCATCATGGTACTTTCCCCGGTGAATACGGTCAAATAAGTTTCTGATTGAAAATTTAATAGGAAAGCAAAATGATTAATAGAAAAAATTGATTGTTGTCTTTTAAAGTTAAAGCCGAGTATTTAGAAGAATATTATAATTAAGTGTGTTATTTCTTACATTAAAATGACTTGATAAAATGTCTCCACATCCTTTTTAAATATTTTTAAATTGGAGGCGTTTGCGAATATTAAATTTGACGGCACTTTGACATTTTACTTGTCATTAAAATAATTATTTCAATAATTATTAAAAATCGCTAAGAGTAAAGTTGCACTTAATGAGTTTTGATTGTAACCAAAAGCTTTTCAGATCATTCCACTGTTATATAAAGCTTAGATATAAAGTTTGGGCTTAATCCATTCAGCCGTTTATGCGCTATCGCGGAAACACACAGACACACAGACACACACACAGACATTTTTCAAAACTCGATGGAATGGACTCAGGGGACCTCAAAACGTGCATATTTGTTGAAATTGGCGGTTCGAAAATTTTCACGATCACAATACTTTCCCTTGGACAGGGGTCCGGGGAAAGTAAAAAATGTCCCTGGAAGATGGCACAAAAATTACGTACCAAGTTTAAAATTAATTTTCTCAACGGGTGGCGGACGTAACATAAGGAAATCACATGTATATTTCAAGGTGTTCAAATATAAAAAATATATTTTAAATAGAAGAACAATTCTCGATTTATTATTGTTTTCACATGACACTTGGCGTTTTTGTAAGATAATGTAATTAAGAAAATAAATAATGTAAAATAAAATATTGTATTGTGATATGTATTGTCTGAAATGAAAAACTAATATGTTGGCTCGAGAGGGGGTTGTAGAGATGATCCTTTCACGGGGTGATTCCAAAAAGATTTTTTTCATTTTAAATGCAGTCTTCTATTGAAATAAATAAATGAATAAATAATGTGAATAATCGCTTCAATATTCTGATAATTTTAAATAAACTACTGAGGTAGTTAAAAATTGTTGAAATTCCCAGTTTAATAATGACCTACGTCATTGATGTTGTACTAATGTATAATTGATTTTAAGTTCTATTGATTTCATCCAAGATATTTAGAGAATAATAAGACACTACTAAGAAGAATTTTATATATTTTTTATTTAGATTATTTTTGCAAAACCTTGTATATAAAACTTTTGTTTAATATATTAAGCAAAAACCACAACGTTATCAATAGGTTTTATCATTTCAATAAATACGGGACATAAATTTTCGATTGAATATGTTAATCTTCCTAAATTTTCACGTGAATTACAATTAAATATGTTGGAGTCTATTGAAATAAAAAAAAAATACAACGCACGCATTTTTAGCGTACTTCCCTGAGCCCTGTCATTTCCATTTGAGATCGCACTCGGGAAGGTACGCTTCATTTATTTAATAATAGTAATAATCTTTATTAACAGCCAAAATATTAAATAAATATTAAAAATTACAAAATCAAATGTATATTTTATATCTGTTATTTGGCTATCGACCAATGGTCTTTCCGCCCATTTATTTAATTTAATTGGTTCCTTTTAATGTGATTTGATTTTAAATTGAATTGATTTAATTTAATTTAAATTAAATAAATTGATTGATTGATTTACGTGAAGATGAAATTTTATAAATCAAATAAAGTGCGAAGAAAGGTTATTTGTGCTTGCTTTATTTATCAATTTAGTTTAATTTAATTTGATTTAATTAATGTAATTCAATTTCAATAACAACTTTGTAATTACTGAAACACATATCTGCAAATAGCCTTATATTATAAGAAGTTTTGTTGCTGTTTACATTAAGTATTCTCGGATAAAAAAAGATTTTGCCGAGAAATAGTTGTTTTAGCGTACATTTATCCAAAGTACTTGCGTCGAGTAAATCAAAATGGCACAGAGTTAAATATGGAAATAATTTATTAATTATTTTCAAATATTTTTTATTTATTTTATTTAAATATCTGTGACCAAGTGAATGGTCTTTCCTATTGATTACAAGTTCAATTGAAAACAGCATCGAAATATATTTTTTTAAATAAAATATATTAATTTTTATTATTATAGCATTGACAAATTGACGCAAATATAAATCAACAATACAAAACATTTTTTTTTATTATGGAGAAATATTTATTTATTTGTCGTTGTGGAAAATAATATTCAATTTGATTAATGTACACCATTAATCAAATCGCTTATTTTAATATTGCAATATTTAACACTACATTTAAATGATTAATTACTCTTTAAAATGTAGCATTTAATTAAAAAATATTGGTATGCGTGGACGGATGATAATTAAAGTGTCGATAGCAAAAACCGCTATCGCGCCCGGCGCAGTCACCATATTTGCCGACGCGCAAAATTAATTAATTGCCTTTGGATCATAACGTATTATAAACAAAAAAGTACGCAATTTATATTTTCAATTTCTTTAATTAATGTTTATAAAACATTGGTATAAAAAACTATGTAATTAAAAAACATTATATACTTTAATTCATACAGTATAGATTCTGTATGAATATTTAAAAGTATATGTTTTTTTTAATTACATAGTTATACGTATTTATTACATTTTTATTAATTGTTATTGTTGATTAATAACAAAGAATAAAAATATTTCTTAATTGCCTCAGTATGGAATTGTACATATGTTATAAAATATATATTCTTAATATTAAGGCAATATTAAACAAAATGCTGTCTTTTCGAAAATATTGTAAATCATATTGAAAATTATAACTATATATAAATAGTTTATATTTTTATATAGAAAATATTTACTTATGAGAGTTATATTAAATTATTATATATATATATATATATATATATATATTCAACATATTTATTAACACAGATACATACATACATATATACTTATTGTTATTATAATATTTAAACTTAAAAAAAGAAAACATGAAATAAGAAAATGTAACTGTTACTGTCAAATGGCTATCGACGGTTCTGTCAAGGTTTGTCATTTCTGTCTGGCGTCAGACATCAATGCGTGAAAGGATAAAATTATAAAATATATACGAAAATTGTGTTGGGTGGGCTTTTGTATTTCGGAGGAATTTCGGGGTTTCTGTACAAACAAAATAGGGATAGGACCCTGCAATTTAAAGGATTTTTGGAGATTTTTTCGGAGAGGAATTGAAGGCGTTCTTCTATGGGAATAACATAGACGAATTGGTTTGGAGGATGTCGGAGTTTAGTAAGGGTTCTAAGGGAAGCTCACTCACCAACCTGGATTGTGGAAAATAGTATGGGTGCATAATCAGTTAGGGTGCGACATATCATTTTATAGATCATAACAGCTGTTTTACTGTTAATGCCCGCCTGTTTGTATGTCAAGTTTCGAAATAGTTTTGCCTTAGTTGTTATCTTGTTTTTAATGTCACATGCGTGTTTTTTGAAAATAACTTTAAGATCAAGAGTAAATCCAAGGTATTTAATGTGGGCGGAAGGATATATGAGGTTTTGTGATATGGAAATAATATATGGGTAGTTGGTTATTTTGTGGTAGAGAATAAAGAGCTTTCTGGGATTAATTTTGATTCTCCACTTGACAAACCAGCGTTCTAATGTGTCAATGAGTTCTTGTGGGGTTTGTAGAGCTTTGGGTAGGGAGGGAGCATGGGATATAAGGGCAGTATCATTAGCAAATTGTAAGACATATTTGGAAGGGTTGAAGTGTTTGGGGTCGGGATTATATATGTCGGAATAGAAGATGTTGTAAAGGAGCGGGGAGAGGGGGAACCTTGTGGAACCCCTTGTTCGGGTGTGAAGGTAGAGGAATAATAGTTGTTTATTCTCACTTTGTAAATTATTATATATTATTGTATTTTCATAATTAGAATCATTTAAAAATCATTTAAAGTAGGATACTGGAAATTAAGAATAACGGAAATAAAAGAATTACTCTTTGCTCATGATATGGTAATTATAGCAGAAAATGAACACGAATTTCAATGTTACGTAGAAATCATAAAAGAAATAAATATAAAATTAAACTACGAGAAAACTAAATCGACCATAAGGCGAAATAGAAAAGAGAAGGAGAGAGAATTGAAGGTGATTGCAAAACCTACAAAATATAAATAGTCAAAAAAAAGTAATAAGACCAACGTAAATATATCGTAGCCAGATTTAAACAATGACAAGTAAAAACAACAACAAATAAAAAGAACGAATGCAATGAAGAAGACATTTATCAAAAGAATAGAAAATAAATTAAAAAGATATAAAAAAACCTAAAGATGTAACCAATAAAAGAAAAAAAATACATAAGAGCAAATGAGATAGTACTGATATTTAACAAGAATGAGCGAAGAACGTAATGTCAAGAGAACATATGCCTCAATACGAAAACAGAAGAAAGGAAGGCCTAGAAAAGATTGGAATAATGTAATTAGAGAATAAATAGATAAAAAAAGGCATTATTTGAAGATTTAAGAGAGATCGCGAAAGACAGGAAAGAATACAAAATGTACTATTGCAATCACTAAACACTCTAAGGTTTTACCCGAAAAAGTAGAAAAGCGTAATAAATAAATACAAATTAATAAGCCTCAGAAAATGGCTATCGACCGTCTTTCTTCTCTTTATATTTATATTATTATGGATATTAAAAATAATTTAATAATAATAATAATAATATATATATATATATATATATAGATATAGATATAGATATAGATATAGATATAGATATAGATATAGATATAGATATAGATATAGATATATATATTCAACCACCCTTCCTACCCATATGGGTGTAGGGTTTAATAATAATTATAATAATAATAAATAAGTAAATATTACTGAATAAATAAATATTATTATTAAAATCGATCTCATTTCCTTTATGTTCATATAAATTACGCGACACGCTGTACATAACGATGTGAAAATTTTCTCTGAAAACTCACAGAACTTGATTAATAAGCAAATTTCGTAATCCGCGTGACGTTCTGGTAGAGGGCGGGGCGTTTGGAAATTCGCCGGCACTCAAAAAGCAATTTTCACTTTATCGCCGCGGCTCGTGATTCGCCAACTTCGCCAATTAAAACTTGGATGCGGATTGATCGGTTAACGACTGGCTTGAAAATTCACAATTTCCTAATGAGGATTGTAGTTTACGACAAGTATAGCCGATTAAAATCGAGAGTTTTTACCCCGGAGGCCCGAATGAAACTTCCACTAAACGGAGCGTTTTTGATTAAAAGTTCGCCTTTTTCACGACCTGAAGTTCGTAATAATGAAATATAATTTGTCGCAATTATTATTTAATGGTTTAAGTTTTCTGTAATTGATGAAAATGCTGTTTTTTATTACATTCTGTTGTTAAATATTTCAATTATTAAGTATATTTATAATTTCTAAAAAATTATTTCAAAAATATATGATAAAAATGTTAATAGCTGAAGATTCAACCGCGTTATACATTATTCATCAATAAAATAAAACACTTTAAACTTGAATTACAATGAATAACACCGTAGAAGCCTCAACAATTAACAAGTTACTCTAAACTTTGATTGTATAACACTGCGACAATAAATATGGACTGCTAACGCCAACTTTACGTTTGAATCGAAGTGACGGTGGCGCAGCCATAGACCAAATGCCAAGGCCAAGTACTAAATGAGAGCCATTTTACGCTCGAATCAGCTATAATTTTATTGTGTTTAAATCTTGTGATACCTTGAAAGTTTTTAAGAACATGGCGATATATTGCTTTGTGGAAGACTGCAATTCGACTACAGAAGTATCTGTCGTTGTGACAGCGTGTTTAGGTTATGTTTACGGTTACGGTTCGGTCTGCCGTCGTTCACTGAAATTCTTTCGGAATTTATAAAAAAAATCACATGGGAGCACTATGTTTTTCGTGTGTGAAAAGTGCCATCGTGTCGTCTTTCTGTGCATTGAAAGTGTTATAAACTATGTAAAACCAATGTCTGGCGCCCCGCGCCCGCCCTTTCGCGGGCTGAATAAATTGAAAAAAAAAAAAAAACGCAAGTATCGATGTTAAAACCCCCTATCGTGATCAAAATACATCATCCAGATGGTGCAAGTGTCCCAAGCCCTATTCCGCGAAAATATTGTCAATTTAGCTACGAAAACATTTATGTTAGTATTTTATTACATTCACATTGACCCATTCAAATTGTATAAGAAATAAATATATGCATGAAAACTGTTCTGAATATCAATCTGTAGTTTTCACTGCAGCGCTAAGCACCCAAATTTCACCGAACGCACGAATTTTTAAGGTTGCCTTTTATACCGCTAGATGCCTTTAAAAGCGATCCAGCGGAAAACAAATATATGCTTTATCGCTTGACTAAAACGCTGCAGCGCCACACAAATCTGTGTTCGCGCGACCATTCCGCTCACCAGTTTTTGAATTTCCCACCTTTTTGGTCACTGGGGCGGGGCTTAGTCGGGCTCCCACGTGGATACTAATATTGATCAGTGTTTACATGGAAAATGAAGAGGGACTAGCAGTCCATATTTATATGGTCAAAGGTATAACACTAAATTAATTAATTGTGACTATAGTTTCAACAATTCACTTTTGGTTTGATAATAATAAATGTCAATTGGAGAAACTACAATCACAATTGTTTAATTTAGTATGATTAATATTTTTAATATTTAAACATTACAACTATATCAATAACCTTTTACTCTGAGTGAAAATTTTGAATAAGTACTATAGCACCTACATTCACAAGTAATAATAATGCTGTTTCTCACAAAATTCAAAATAATATATTGACCGCAAAAAATGTATTTGAGAATTGAAGTGACAGTTTAAATAAATTATTTATCATTTCTAAAATCCATAGCCAGTTAAAAATATAAAAATATTTTGAAAATATACCCTAAATGATGCAATGATTTTTTTTGAATTTTTGATAGATGCAAATTGTAACTTTTTGATTGCGGTTGTTTTCGGTTAATTTATGTAGAACCCATTTTCAAAAATGATAGACCTTACCAAGTGACCGCAATTGATTGCAAATAGAACAGTTTAAAACTGTCGCAAGCTTTTGTTGCATTACTTGAAGAAGAGTTGCACTAAATATTACAAGATGTGATATTTTTATAAAAGAAGTATATGAAAAATACAATTAAAATATGTTGTTTTTTTTAAATTCTAATATTCTTCATAAAATATCCTATAGAACATTTTCTGATGATATATGTGCGTGTGTAAATAATTAATGCTCGCAAAAATGTCATTTATCTTGACCATACTCGATTACGAGAGGTAATAAGCGAGCTTTATGTGCACTAATAAAACCGTATCGGCAATATAATAGCTAGAGGATAAAGTATGCTACGAAGGAAGAGTATATTATATGAAAGAGAAAAAGGCATAAATATGGATATTACTTACAAAATCCACACGTTCAATAACGAATTTATAGGCTACAATTTGAGAAATATATAATAAAATCCTTCTAGAAGTCTCATAGATACTTGTTTGCGCGAATTGAAGCGGTAAATACCAATAAATGGATGTCAATTTAAATAGGGTAAGTTAATAAATAACAATATGATAGAAAGACCCAGGCAAACTAACTATATTGAGATACTTGTTTATCTCGACAATTTTATAAGAAATAAACTCCGAATATTTTATACGGGAAAATATACGGGATCTGTAGTGGGAAAAGTTCCTATTAGGCCCCTATGGGGGTTCACGTGGACCATCTTCACAATTTTAAGGAGAATCCCCTTTTTTATTTTTGATTCGAGCAGATAACTCAAAAAGAAGTAAATTTAATTAGGACTTTTTTTCTAATCTTTATAAATGGCGCTATTTACAAGGATTAAATGAATATTTATTATTTATCAAAACCAATTTATATACAAATCTAAGCTAATCATTGTAAATGGTGTCGGTCGATAGCCCAGACAGACTAACACTAAATATAAATAATTACTTGTAAATATTTTAAAGAAAGACCGACGGTCGATAGCCAATTAGCAGGCGAAGAATTATATGTTTATATATAAAAAATGTTTTGATGTACGTATTGTATTATGTATCTGTTAATAAAGATGTCTGTATATATATATATATATATATTAAAGAAAATTGTATCAAAAATTGTCTGAATAAAGATGTTATAGTAGTCATTGTAAATTTATGTATAGTCGTAAATATTGTAACGTTGTATACAAGGCCAGATAATGTGTGATAATCTTCAGATTCGTTTATAAATTTTGGATAAAAAATGTAAATGAAAAAATATTGTATTCTACCTTGTAATATCTCACGAGGCCGTTAAAATCTAAAAAAAGTCTCTAGAAATTAGTATTATTTTCTAAAAATTTTGTAAAAATCAATAGAACTTACAATCAACTACATATTTGTAAAATTTAAATGACATGTGATAAATAAATTGGAAAGTTTAACAAATTATTAAAATTTTTTAATCTTCTTTATGTTGGTTGTTGATTGTAGAGACTTTAATTATTAAAAAAATAGTTGTCCTTTCTCTTACTTATTTTTTATTAAACTAGATATATTTCCGAATTTATGTTTTCATCTTCAGTAGTTGAAGTTTTGATAAATAATAGGTTGTTATAGTATTTACAACGCAATAGTGATAACATTAAAATATTTACAATGTTGGCTATAAACTAATATAAATATAATTATAGATAACGTGCTAAATTTTGTGAATCAATAAGATCTAAAAACGGGTTATTTAAGGAATTAGTATAAAAACAAAATATTATTAATATGTTTTTTTCGTTTCAAAACAATTTTTCCCATACAGATCTTTTAATTAATTTTGTTTGTTGAAAAGGATTAAAGGTTACTTCTAATGTTTTGATTTAAATATAAAATGGGGGAGATTTCATCCGACAAGAAAACTCGTTTTCTAGATTTATTCTAGAGGAACAGAATTGATTTAACTTGCTATTCCGAATGCAACATTTTTGCTTGATCCTTTAAGTGGAAGGAATATTCATTTAATTAACAAAATATAAGAATAAGAGAACTTTAAATAATATAGTTTTTCTTGCTGAAAGACCGTCGATCGGTGGTCACATAAATTATAAATTAATATATTGTGAAATTATGATTTTTTTAACGATGTTCATTAATGTTATTTCATGCACGCTTCTACTATATTATCAGTCTAGGTATGTCTTTGTTAAGTCGATTTAATTCAGTTTTAAAATTATTGTTGTCCGCTAACACTTTGGCTGCTAAGGCACTTACAAAGATTCCCGTCCCAGAAGTCAATTTAATTTAATCATATAAATTAAATAAAAGGGAATTTGAAAATAATTAATTAATAAATTATTTTCCCTTTAGCCACTGTGACAATTTGACTTATGTTACATAAGTACTTTAACAAATGTCTAATAATAAACATTTGCTGTTGAATAACAATAACATATTGTATAATGCAACAATTTTTGAATCGAAAACATTTACTGCAAAAAACAAAAATTAAAAAAAAAAATACAAAATTAAAATAAAAGTTACGTAATATAAGGCTATCTGCAGACACGTGTTTTCGTGATTTGATCCCTCGTCAGTACAGCTGTGCCTTATGTAATTGCAAAGTTGTTAATTAAATTTATTAAAAATTGAAAACTAATTAAAAACGCCCTGTCACCTCTGAGATACTCACAGCTGTACTGACGAGGGATCAAATCCCGAAACACGTGTCTGCAGATAGCCTTATATTACGTAACTTTTATTTTAATTTCAAATTCGATTCAAAAATTGTTGCATTATACAATATGTTATTGTTATGCAACAGCAAATGTCTATTATTAGACATTTGTTAAAGTACTTATGTAACATAAGTCAAATTGTCACAGTAGCTAAAGGGAAAATAATTTATTAATTAATTATTTTCAAATTCTTTTTATTTAATTTATAATAAATTATTCTCATATTTAGCTTTGTGACTTAGTACGTTAAACAAATACATATTAAAACAACTACTTCCCGGGCAAATACCCCGCCGGACATTGAATTACATAATGTACCCTGCTGTTGCATATCAATAAAATATTGCATAATGCAACAAATTTTTGATCCGAGAAAAAGTTAATACAAAACAACAAAAAGAACGCAACGTAATATAACGCCATCTGCATACATAACTTAAATAATGTCCGACGGGGTATTTGCCCGGGAAGTGGTTGTTTTAATGTGCATTTGTTTAACGTACTTACGTAACGTAAGTCAAAATGTCACAGAGCTAAATGTGGAAATAATTTATTAATTATTTTCTAATCATTTTTTATTTCATTTATTTAAATAAATGTTGTGACCAAGTGTGTAAATACTCTTTTCTATTGGTATAGACTGATGTTAGAACTTCAATTTTCAATTTAAATTTATTTACGGTATACACTTTTTAATAAATGTTTACATAAAGTTTGGCATCAACTTGAAACCCATTCTCCAAAGCATTCGATACATATAATAATAATAATCTTTATTCACAAGTTTTCATTACAAATTTAAAACATATTATTATGAGAAGGAAATACACTACAAAACAAATGAATCATTAGGTGGGATTCAGTTAAGCTTACGCTCACTGTTCTTCCATCCAAACCTAATTATTAAAATTACATGATTTATAGTTACAAACAACATAGTTTATAGTTATAAAGAGCATAATTCATAGTTATAAACAACATAATCTATAGTATTAAAGAACATAAGATAAAATTATATAGGCAAAACAAAAATCTGGAAACATTGACATATACATATCGCCACAACTTAACACCAGATCATTTGCTAACACCGACTTTTTTAATTTGTCTTTGAATTCGAGTAGAGAGAGACTCCTGAGTGCTTGTGGTATATCATTATAAAGTCGATATATATTATAAGAGAATGAGCGTTCAAAAATTGTAGACGCATGTTTAGGGGGTGATAACCTGCCTTTATAACGGGTGTTGATGTTATGAACGTCCTCTCGAAAAGAAATTTTATTATATAGATATGGCGGGCGTTTAGTTAATATAATTTTATAATATAAGCATGCAACCTGTATTGTTCGACGCTTTTGGATAGACAACCAACCAGAATCTCTAATTTTATAAGATATTCTATCAAACTTTCGTAATCGATAAGGCAAACATTTTGTACTTTCTGAATTCGTTTGTTTGTTACGCTATCAAAGCCGCGTGCTACAAGGTGAAACAATATGTAAACTTTGACAATACTAGCGCATTACATAGTGAAATTTTCGTCTTAATAGCTAGACTATGTCTATGAGAATATAGTTTTTTAAGATTTAAGTAAGCAGCTACTAAAGATTTATTTGTGTGTGCTCTGTACCTAAACGAGTTATCCCAAATCACCCCTAAGTTATTCCCATTAATACTAAGTGTAATATTTGCACCTTCAATTTTTATGTTAATTTTATTTTAGATATCCCTACATGCAGTCTTCGGACCAAATAATAACATTTGAGATTTTATTTGATTTATATTTAGATTAAATAGTTTAGAGAAATCACAAATTTTATGAAGATCTGAATTTATATGGGTTCTAGCCGTATCGCATAATAGAGGTGAGAATGAATAGTATATTTGGGTATCATCTGCATACATATGCCCTTTGCAGTAATCTAGTGTATTTAAAATCAAGGAGGTATAGAGAGTAAATAGAAGAGGACCAAGGATTGACCCTTGAGGAACCCCTTGATTAATTTTGAGTAATTCTGAAGTTTTGGATTCTATTTTAACACACTGCTTCCTATTAGAAAGATAATGATGTATTAGTGATATCGCAGATTGCCCAAATCCATGGTGTTCGAAGATAGCTAATAAGCTAACTGTATCAAATGCTTTAGAGTAATCTAATAAGATTAAAGCAGTTATATTACCCTTATCAGTGGCAGTAAACATGTCGTATGTAATGTTTAATAAGGCAGTCTTACAGCTGTATCTCTGTCTAAAACCCGATTGATACATGGGAAGAATGCTGTTATCATTAATAAATTTTAACAGTTGCATATTCAGAATTTTCTCAAGTATTTTGTACATTGTAGATAGTATACTAATAGGCCGTAAATGGTTAAGATTTGAAGGATTGTTGTTTTTTGGAATATGTGTTATAATGGCTATTTTCCAAAGGTCGGGGAATGACATATCAAAAATACATGTATTATAAATATGTATCAGTACTGGTAGAATGGTAGGGTAACACATAAGTAGCATGGTTATATTTATTCCCTGACATCCTGTGCTAGAAGAACGCATACTTAATAATAAATCATGAATGAGGGTTTCCTCAATGAGTTTAAATGTAAATATAGGTATTTCATATTTTTGACTTAATTTCGATAGTAAATGTTTAATTAGTGGAGTATTAGTATTAACAGGTCCATTGGTGTATTTTAAAAAGTGTGCGTTTATAGAATCTACATTTGATGTATATAATAATAAATTGGTCATAGTGGACCCACCTTTTATTAACCCATGCTGTTGTTCAATAATTTTACCATAGTATAATCATCCAAATTGCTTAGAAACAAGATAATCTAGGCCCTCTAGCCAAAACAGATTAAATGGAAACACCACGGTAGTTGATTATATAGACCTAGAGCCACTCTTAAATATAGGCTCACTTTCCAGGATTCCAAAAATACACTAGTGGATATAGAGCTGCTAAAAATAGTATGTATCGGTTCACTCAGGATACATACACATATTTAAAAAAATACACTGGAAGCATTACATGAGTCGGTAAGGGAAGACAAATAATTAAATACCTCTTGTAATGTAATATTGATTTTAGATACTTCAATATATTGCGTCGATTGTTATTTAAGTGTACATTGTCTTGCGATCGATTTGCATAGATTTTAGAAAAATGATAACTAAATAATTCCACAGCCTGCTCGGTCGAATCACTTTCCTGACTTTTGAGAAACATATGTTTAGTATAGCCATTTGTTCATCATAAACAATAATTGTATTATTTCTACACTTATATGTTTTATACATATCTTAATAAAGTTTCCATTCATTTAAGCCAACTCTAAATTTTTCTTCTCTTCCCAGAGGCCAACTAATCATATTTACATTTACAATTGATCTGTAAAGACGGTACAACGGGAAGAAAACGTATGAGTTATCTCGTAGTTGGTAGTCAACGTGTTAATTTAAAGTCTTTGTATAGTAATTGATAAAAAGCACTAATATCCTTTCTTCACACTTTTATTTTTATTCCATATGTACATGTTGGACACAATGTGACCATTATCACATAGGGAATAAAAATAGAAGTGTAAAGAAGTGATTTTAGTGCTTTGTATCAATTACATTTGATCTTCACGTAACTCACTCAATCTATCTTTGTATAGTAGTCGTTTGAATATAATTAATCGAAAATGTATTAAGGTAGAGGATATTTCTATTTTTTTTAACATATAGATGTATTTTATTTAAGTGATTCTGTTAATTTATTGACGAATTCATATCATTACGATATTGAAGTGATTTATTTATGGGTTTCGATAAATAAAATCGTATCCTCTCTCACTTTGCCTAAGTCGCAATGTTTGTCTGGGCTATCGATCGGAGGCTTTTCTGTTCCGACTTCAATTTATAGTGATAAGCAATAAATATATCTATGCTTACTAGCTGTATTGTATTAATTATTCGAAGTATAATGAGATGAGAGATTTATTTTTATTTAATGTTTTTCATTTTAACAAGAGTAGCTGTATAAATTATTCATAGCATAATTAAATCCATCCCATCAAAAATACAATAACCGTTTCAACCAACCTGACTCCGCAAAAAAATTAAACAAATATAACTTGTACATTTCGTATTTATTTTACGTTTCATTGCTGTACAAGTGAAAAAAAAAATACGTTGCTCTCCGGTTTATTTTGTTTGCGTGGGCGAGGAGTTTAATCTACTATCGAAAGAATGTTGACTCCCAACTTTTCAAATAATAATAAAAAAAACTCCGGTGTAAAAATCAGGGTCAGGCTGACTTTCAAACTTTTTCTTTTATGGTAATAAGAAAATAAATATACAATGCCCTGAGATTTCTTATATTTCGCATTGTTTTATTTCTGTTCTTTGAAAAATCTCAATTTATGGAAATGCTTTTTTGTCAGTACACATTTCCCCTATGGATGCTTGCAAAATACGCGAGTCAAACGCATCGATGTATGAGTGATTAGTTGCCTATAACATGCAACTAAACACACATATGCCAAATAAATCAATCGTGCTAGACTTCAAGTTGCATTAATTATGACTTAAAAAAAATCCATGTTAAACGAAATAAAACAAATTTATCAAAAGTGACGTTTATTTAAAATCCAGCTTTTATACGAAAGTCATGTCTAATTCAAACTAAATGTGATAATTGATAAATTTAATTACATTTAATTTATTTTTCATTTTAGACTCATTTATTTCAAATTCTGAACATATTTTCATTTTTCATATTTTTGTCCCTAAAATGAACAAGGATGAAGCAGGAATTTAAATAACTTGATTTTTATATGTAAAATCACTATGCATACCTGGTTACGTCAACATGGGGAATATAAAAAATTGTAAAGATCATTATATTTCATAATTAAATATATTTGTTAAATAAGCAAATATAACTTTCGAGTCAAATATACAAACATCTTTATTCAGATAATATGACAAAATTTATTATAGCAATATGTACAATTGTCTTAGTAGTCTGTCATAGACTATAGGTCTTTCTGCCCTGTATGAATTTATGGTGATTTTCAAATTAAAACTATGCTAGCTAGCTGAACTGTCATGCATGAGTTATTGATGGATAGTAACCGAAGGTTTTATATATTTGGAGGGGGGGGGTTAGGCGAGTTGGCAAATTACGGTTGCGAGGAAAGATATATATATATTTTGTACGAAGGGATAAATTGTGAGGGTTTTGAGCAAATTTTATGCATTGGGTAATTATACGCTGGGATATGGGAGTTGTTTGGTTGGATTCGTAAAGGAATTCGTTAGAGGGATTATGGAGTGGGTTATTGGGATGCCGGAGTTTAGTAAAGGTTCTTAGGGAGGATCGTTGAGATACTTGGAGGTGGTGTAAGGTTGAAGGTTTTATATTGGTGAAAAGAGTGGCTCCGTAATCTAACAGAGGCCGACATATCGATTTATAAATGTGAGTTATAGTGTTAATATCTCTTCCTGCTTATATGTAAGGGTAATGAAATGTTTGGCTCTGTTTAGGATTTTCGATTTAACAGAAAGAAAGTGTCAGATAATTAGGTAAATTTAACAATAAATCTATCGATTATGAGGATTAGATATACAAAGACAAGAGCGAGACATAGGCCTTGTTTATAGTGGAGAGTCAAGAGCCAAAGCCTAGATGCTTTTGAGTGCGCACGCATACGCGATGTTTAGTACTGTTGATAATTTAACAATCATTATAGAGCGGTAAAGCGCGTTAAAATTGAGTCACTCCGCTGTTGGAGAGAGAGCAACGACATTTTATTTCTCAAGATGACATCGAGCCGAGCGGACGGTGATCAACCCAAACATGTAGATTAAGTGATGTGAATTTCGTTTACATTAATGATTAATCATGAAATTATTACGGTAAGTCACTTTAAAATACTTTTGTCAAGTACTTTTATTGTTATTTTCTTATTATTTTTTTTAATTAATTAATCATAATAAAATTATTTGCTATTTTATGCAATTACATTTATATTAATAATAAATACCTGACATAACATACATAAGGAGTTAGAATTAAATTAATTATATATTTTAAATTGACTTATTCTATTACAATAACGTTATTATCTTTTTGGTGAAATGCTGCCAATGGTTATAAACAAAACCTCGGATGTGTATTTTTTTAAATATGAATTGTGCTGTTGCATGGCATTAATTACAATAATAAAAGTTGTATTTCTGTTCTTTTATCTATTACATTCTTGCACATTAAAAATTCCAGATGTTGAATGAACTTCAAGGTCGTGTATTAAATCTTTTATTTTATTATCTTCTTCTTATCTTTTATTTATTTTAATATATATATCGTAGTGGGTTTATTGAGCCTTCAAAAATGTCTAGTTGGTGGAAGGTCATGCAACAATACATTTTCCATTTAGAAAAAATAAATCACGTCTGTCGAGTGTGTTTATATTACGCATAGGATTTTTTGTTTACGATCGTTGGCAGTACTTCACGAGAGAGATAATTCATAAGCTGCATTTTTAGGAGAAACAATATTTTATTAAAACCATTTACAAAATTAAATAATAAAATAAAATTTTCACTTTAAATACATTGTATAAAATTGTCTATAATTAGAATTTCATTATAATATAATAAGTCAATTTATAATACATAATTAATTTAATTCTAATTTTCTATGCATGTTGTGTCAAGTAAATTATAATTTGAAGTGATACAATAATAATTAATATTTAATAATTCAATAACTATTAAAAATTAACAGGAAAATTCGGATTTTTATTCGTATAAATATAATTAGATAATATAATAGCATGTGTAAAGGTAATTACATTACTTCCACTGATAATGACAGTAATAAAAACACTTGACAAGAGATACACCATAGAAAAATTACAATTAAACTGATATTGTATTTTAAACTGACTTACCATAATAATTATATGATTAATCATTAATGTAAACGAAATTCTAATTACACACACATGACTTAATTCACATTTTTTGGTATGATCGAACGATCACCGTCCGGTCGGCTCGATGTCATCTTGAGAAATGAAATATCGTTGCTCTCTCTCCAACACTCCCCCTAGGAGTTGCGAGACCTTGTCGTGGGTGGGGGAGCTTATGTACTGCTGTAGCGCCTCCGACCGATGGCCGGGAGCGAAACAGCAGTCAACAAAGGAGCAACTCAAAACCCAAGCCAAGGTGTAAGGCATCGTGCCGAGGGCTGCATGGCACTAGGGAAGTAGTGTCGCAAGCGATCCCTTGGGGGCACCGGGCGAAACCCCCTAGTATCTAGCCTTACCTGGTCATGCGGGGCTCTGACCAGGCGGACATTTTATTTCCCTAGCTACTCGTGGGACAAAGAATGAACCAAACAAAACAAAAACAAGAAAAAACAAAACCACAGGGCCAGGAAACTCCTAAGGCTAGTGAGCCAAGGACGACCAAGGCCACAAAAGAAGTTGCCGAAGCCAAGGGGCAGGGCACTTTAACACCGCAAGGGCCAAGCAAAGCGCTGAGGATCAGCGCGGCGGAGGAATTAGACCTGATGTCCGACGAAGAAATTCGAAGGGCGTCAGTGTCAGGGATCACCAAGGCTAAGATAGCTAGGCGGGTGAAACAAGGCCAAGATTACATAGAGGCCAAAAGGGCCATAATCAAAGCCAATTTCATCAGTAGCCAAGCTAGAAAAAGCCAGGTACCCTCACAAAAGGACCCCCAAGGACAGGAAAAGTCCGACGGTCCTATTAGAAAGGGAGCTCAAGGACAACAGAGGTCCGGAGCCCCAAAACCTAAAGCATCCCAAGGACAAATAAGGTCCAGGGATGTAAAACCGACAAAGACAAGCTCAGTGAAGCCTTCTACGACAAACAAAAGGCTCAGGTCGGACGCAAGTACCCCCCGGGCGACAAAAAAACACAAACTGGACGGGCAAACCTTTACGGAGGCCCTGACAGCAGTCAAGGTCGCCATCGCGGGCGTGGACTTCCCGGAAGTTCTACTGGAGCAGGATAAGCTTAAGGCAATCCAAGACTCCATACTGTCGGCGTACGAACAAATACCAGAAATAGGACCACAGGTCCGTTTCAGTAGATGCACGTACAGACCAGGTTACCTTATAGTGACCTGTGCCGATACGGATAGCGCCCAATGGTTAAGGAAGACTATCCAAACCCTGAAACCCTGGGAGGGAGCCTCCCTGAAGGAGTTAAAGGGGGAGGAAATTCCAAAACCTTGGGTATGCACAGTCTACATACCTGATGAAGGGGAAGTAAGACTGGGGGCAGAGAGGATCCTCAACAGGTTGAGGATAGGAAACAGAGGCCTCATGACCCGCCTCTGGACGGTGTGGGGAAAGATCCCGGACTCCAAAGGTGTCCTGTGGACCTTCTCCATAGACAACCAATCCAAAGATGAGTTGGAAAGGTTAGACAAAAACCCATTCTTTGGCTATGGTAGGCTAAAATTCCGGATAAGGGAGGCCAACAAGACGATGGAGAGAGAAAAGACCACACAGGCCACAACCTCAACATCAACCAAATCCCTAGGCACTGAGGAGGCCAAGGGAGAGGATAAAGAAGATGGCACGAATCCATCGGAGGACCGACCCTGCCCCAGCGGAACCAGCATACTCCTAAGGCCTCAGGCCAGGGAGGCGGCGGTTCCGATGGAGGAGGGGGAGCCCAAAGATGCGGTGCCGGAAAATGCTCCTCTTCAATAGTAAGAGGAGAATTAGGGTTCTGCAGGCGAATCTTCAGCACGCGAAAGCCGCAACGGCAACGCTGTGCAGGAGATTCGACAAAGAAGGCTTAGACATAGCCCTCCTGCAAGAACCCTGGTTACTCCGAGGGAAAGTAGCAGGCCTAGCGCCACAACATTCCCAGGTAAGTTACAACCCAAACGCCGTAAGGCCCAGGGCGTGCATAGTCCACAGTAATAGGGTAAAATTCACACTAATACCGCGATTGTGCACGGACGACTTTGTTACAGGAGTAATTACAGCCATGACGGAGGACGGAGAAAGGACCTGGGTAATCTGCTCCGCCTACTTCCCAGGGGATGAGAGGGAGTGCCCCCCGCGCATACTAAGCGACATAGTTGCATACTGCGCGGGAAAGGCGCAACAACTCATCCTAGGATGCGACGCCAACGCACACCATACTGTCTGGGGCAGCTCGGACACCAATAAAAGAGGTGAGTCACTACTCAATTTTATTTTTGCAGAGGGGCTGATTATAGCCAATATTGGCAATAAGCCCACCTTCACCACGAAATCCCGGAAAGAAGTACTCGACATAACAGTATGCACCGGGAAGATGAGTGATCTAATAGTGAACTGGCATGTATCAGAAGAGCCCTCATGCTCAGATCATAGACAGATTCGCTTTGACCTGAACACATCTCTTACAGTGGCTAAGTACAGAAACCCAAGAGAGACAAACTGGATAGGATATAAAGAATCCCTCAGGGAAGCTCTCAGGGTAGGTACAGCACCAGTGAGGGATGTCGAAGGTCTAGAGCTGGCGGTGGAACAAGTAAATGAAGCCATCACGAAGGCATACTTGGAAAATTGTCCGGAAAAATCGGTAAAACAAAGAGGTAGTGGTACAGTCTGGTGGAACACGAGGCTCGAAAAGCTAAGGGCCCAAACCCGAAGGCTATTCAACAAGGCCAAAACCACACAAGACTGGGACACCTACAAAGAAAAACTGACGCAGTACAACAAAGAAATCCGGAAAGCCAAAAGAGACTCGTGGAGGAAGTTCTGTGAGGAGCTTACCGATGCCCCAACATGTTCCAGAATCCACAGAGTCCTGGCAAAGGATAGAAATGCTGCAAAAGAAGTAGGTCTCCTCAAAAAACCTGACGGGACCTACACAGAAACCAAGGAGGAAAGTCTCAAGGAATTATTGAAAGTCCACTTTCCTGCCTCAACTATCCTCTCAGAGGAGGCTAACCAGAACAATCCCAGACAAAGGCGGGAAAGACCCGGTCGAGAGGATTGGAGGTTAGCTACAGAAGTAACCAGACCTAATAGGGTCAGATGGGCGATAAACAGATTCCAACCTTATAAGTCTGCTGGGACAGATGGTATATATCCTATTCTGCTCCAGGAGGGCATGGAGGAACTGGTGCCGCATCTATCAAAAATCTTCAAAGCCTGTTTAGCATGGGGATACATACCGACAGCATGGCAAAGAGTGAGGGTAATCTACCTACCTAAGATAGGCAAGATAACAGACCTAACTCCAAAGTCATACAGGCCAATCAGTCTTTCCTCATTCCTACTAAAAACAATGGAGAGACTGGTGGACAGACACATACGGGACGAGGTACTAAGGGAACAACCCCTAAGTGACCGTCAATACGCGTACCAACCCGGAAAATCTACAGATTCAGCGTTGGACGACCTAAATAGGCTTATCTCAAAGTCCATGGAGGACAAAGAGATAGCTATGGTCACATTTTTGGACATTGAGGGAGCGTTCAACAATGTGACCACGGACTCCATTATAGAGGCACAGGCCAGGAAGGGAGTACCACCGAGTTTCTGCCGATGGATTAGGGCCAGCCTAGAGAAAAGGTCGATCATATCCACTCTGGGGGGACATTCTATCGAAGCCAGAGCGGGGGGTGGCTGCCCACAGGGAGGCGTACTGTCTCCGCTGCTGTGGGCGACATTGGTAGACGACCTCTTGAGGAAATTGTCCGAAGAGGACATCCCATGCCTAGGGTATGCGGATGACCTGGCAATTATATCTAAAGGCCGGTTCGCAGCAACCATTTCACAGCGGACACAAAGGGCCATAGATATAGTGGATAGGTGGTGCCGACAAGAACAACTGTCGGTTAATCCAGGGAAGACACAAGTGGTCGTCTATACAAAGAGAAGGGCGTTGGAAGGACTCAGGCCACCAACGCTCGGAGGTAAAGTAATTTCCTTTGTGAAGGAAGCGAAATACCTTGGAGTAATCTTCGACAACAAAATGTCGTGGAAATCGCACATTATAAACACCACCAAAAAAGCATCAATAGCATTGGGAAGGTGTCGTAGAATGTGCGGAAAAAACTGGGGGTTAAACCCCAGAATGACCCTATGGTTATATACAAGGGTGATCAGACCCATGATAACCTACGGAGCTGTGGTGTGGTGGCCAAGGACAGAGCAAAAGGGGACGATAAGGCTCCTAAATAGCACACAGAGACTAGCATGTCTCAGTGCCACGGGGGCCGTAAGCACTACCCCAACGGCAGCCCTGGAGGTAATCCTTGGCTTACCACCACTCCACATCTTTATTCAGGGAGAAGCCAGGTCGGTAGCATACAGAGTGATGCAAGGACCGGCACCCATTAACCGACTACACGGGAAAATACACCAAAGGCTGGAAGAAGAGCTAAAAGCGTGTCCCACAACAGGAATGCCCAGCGATGCCATGGTGACGAAATATAATTTCGACAACAAATACAGAGTATTGATTCCGTCTAAAGAGGAATGGGCGGTAGGCTCCCCCTTCAAGGCGGAATCAAACTGGTATACGGACGGCTCCAAAGGCAACAATGGAACAGGAGCCGGAATTTACAACTCAAAAAGTAAGACAAGGATCGCGATAAGCCTAGCAGAAGATACTACAGTGTTCCAAGCAGAGGCAATCGCGGTCCATCATTGCATCCGAGAGATAGCAAGGCAAGACAGTAAAAGTCGATCTATAGCCATATTCTCGGATAGCCAGGCGCTACTTAGAGCACTAGGAAACACACAGGTCAAGTCAAAGCTAGTGTGGGACTGTGTAAATACTCTCAATGAAGTCGGAGCACAGAAAAAAGTGACACTGGTGTGGATCCCAGGGCATTCGGGTCAAATAGGCAATGAAAAGGCAGACGAACTGGCCAAACAAGGCTCGTCAAAGCCATTCATAGGGCCACAACCCTCCTGCGGTATCACTAAAGCAGCAGTTAAACAATCCATACAAAAATGGACGGAGACACGGGCCCAAACTTGGTGGACGAGCACACCAGGTCTTAGGCAAGCGAAGGTATTCCTCAAAGGAAGAACGCCAAAACTAACAACAGACCTCCTCAAGCAAGACAGGAAAATGGTCAGAGCGATAGTAGGTCTACTGACAGGACACTGCAGGCTAAACAAGCACATGAGCAAGTTAGGCCTATCTGAAGATTCGATCTGCAGATTCTGTGAAGAAGAGGAAGAAGACCCTCTTCACATTCTGTGTCAATGTGAAGCCCTATCCGGTATCAGACATCAACAGATAGGGGACACAAAACCAAGTCCAGAAAAGTATACCCAAGACTCACTGTCAGGGTTAATTGGGCTAATCAAGGATGCGAAGCTAGAGCTAATCATCTAAGATACATGGGATCCACAATAGATCTGAAAAGGTCGCGGTGGTACAGGCCATGAGGCCACCCAAATATTATCTATCTATCTATCTATCTATCTCTCTCCAACAGCGCAGTGACTTTTCGGCGCGCTCATTTTTAACGCGCTTTGCCGCTCTATAATGATTGTTAAATTATCAACAGTACTAAACATCGCGTATGCGTGCGCACTCAAAAGCATCTAGGCTCTTGACTCCCCACTATAAACAAGGCCATAGAGAGGCTAAAAGATTTTTTTGAGATATGAATATATTACAATTTGTAATTTTATTAATTTAATATTTAGTTAATGATATAATGTTATTTTATCATTAAGAATCCTAACAGGATACGATCTAAAAGATAACATGTGGAAAAGTTTTAAATTTGTCAGTAATTTGTAATGAAAAATAAAGATACAAATTTATACATAAATGGTGCATGCGCCAGGTTATTCCTGGAATTTTTATTGGCTTCACATACACGAACATTCGGTGTGTGTCAATTGAAATAAATTTCACGGAAATCAGTTTATTTTTAGTTTCTTTTATTTAGAATTGCATATATATATATATATATATATATATATATAAATGTACGGATAATTTCAACTGGTGAAAATTACAGACCGACCGGATGTTCGTTCGGAATTACAGCGTACGTTGATGGATCAAAGTTGAATTTCCGTCGTATTTTATTTCACATTGAATGGGGAATCAGCCTTTCATTGGTATTTTAAATTCAACTGCCTATTATGTTACGTCTGGTTTATTTAATTCATTTTGAATGTATTATAAAGTCAAATTCCATTTAAATGGTTATGAAATGATGTTTTAATAAACAAATCAATGAATATAGTGATTGAAAAATTGTCAAAAACCAGCTATTTTCTATTTGAGCCGTTTATTTTGAAAGTGGCCTAAATCCATTTTTAAATTTTTTCGGATGACGGTAGAAACGGATTTTATTTGACGTTATCTGTTATAAATAACAATTTACGATTAAGAATATTTAAAGTATATGATAATTATTAACACATACGTTTTCACAAACAATTATTTATTAAAAAACATTATTTTGAAAGTGACCTAAGCCCACTTAATTAGTAATAATGTCTGAAAGTGCGGATTTTCAAATTTACGAAGGCAGTGATGAAGGTAATTTTAATTAATCATTAATCAGTATTAATTATGTTTAATTATTGCAGTGAAAATATTCACTTAATGTACACTTACAATTGAATTTTAAGATAAAATATTAAATTTATAGGAATTATTACACCTTTGGGTATGAATAAATGTACAAGACTATTTAATTCAGATAGTGAAGACGAGTTGTAAAATATCGATTTTAACCAGAATCGCAAGAGAAGGAGAATTTCAGAACAATATTCATCATTTGAAGATGAAGATGCAGGTGAGGCTTTTCACGACAATACCTCTGGAGCAAGATTTAGAGAAAAGAATGGTGACACCTATATTCAAAAAATGCGAAAAATTAAACGAAATACCGGGAAAAAATACTATACTCAAACTGGAAACATTATACTTGCAAAAGTGTTTCAAAACAAAAATTGCCTTTGTCGAAAAGTTTGTATAAAAAATTATGAAGAAACAGAAAGAAATAATACTTTTGAGAAGTTTTGGAATTTGGGAGATTTTAATAAGCAAAATGTATTGCTATACAAAGACGTCCAAAAAAAGGAAAAAGTTCACCAAGAAATTATAGTTTTAGGTATTTTTTAAATTCTAAAAACGGGAAAGTTTCCGTCTGTAAAAAAAATTTTTGTAAATCTTTAATATATCTGAAGGACGATTAAAATGTGTATTAAACTCGGCAAATTTAGGGAATGATTTACGTGGACATATGGCTGGATCATCGAGAAGGATTTCTAACAAAGAGAAAAAGGATGTTCAAAACCATATTAAAAGTTTTTCCAAATTTGAATCCCATTATACTAGATATCCTAACCCTAATAGAAAATATTTACATCCTGATCTAACTCTAAAAAAATGTTTAATTTCTACGAGCTTTATTGCAAGGAAAATAATAGAAAAGCAGTTAAAGAGTGAACTTACCGAAAGATAATTAAAAAGGATTTTAATTTGCATTTCCACCAACTCCGCAAAGATACATCCCAAAAATGCGACCTATTAAACATTAAAATTAAAGATGATTATGATGAAAATAATGAACTTATGAAAGAACATGATGTCTATTTAAGACTAGCAGAATCAGCAAGGAAATCATTAAAACAAGATCAAGAACTAGCATTACGTAAACCAGATTATTATTTCGCATTTTCTTTCGACATGCAAAAAGCATTACCTTACACAAAGTTGACCACTTCAGTTGCATACTATAAACGCAATATGTACGTTCCAAATTTGGGAATTCACAATTTTCATGATGATAATGTTCACATGTACGTTTGGGATGAAACTATTGTATCCAGAGGTTCACAAGAAATAGCTTCATGCATCTTGAAGCATCTTCAAAATTTAAGAAGTCAAAAATATATTATCGCTTACGGTGACATGTATGCAGGATAAAATAGGAACATTAAAGTAGCTTTAACATGGCTAAAACTTGTCCAAACTGTTGAACATAATGTAGAAATAATAGATCATAAATTCCTAATATCAGGACATTCGTTTTTACCGAATGATAGAGATTTTGGCGTCGTAGAAATATCATTAAAGAAAAATAATTTAATATTTGATCCTCAAGATTATTATAATGTTATTAAAAAGTGCTGGAAAGGTAATAACTTTCTTCTAAGGTTGAAGAATTTTAACGGAGAAGTAATAAATTGGTTACAAATAGTCTGGATGCGTTTTTTGAGAAATGAACCATATAAAATTTTCTATAAGATATCAATGGATGAGAATGCAGAGTTTAAAATCCTGGATTTATTACCACGTCGGGGTAGACCAAGAACATTTGAAAATATTATATTGACACCACTTTATACAAATGTAAGACCAATTACGACATCGAAGTACAAGGACATGATGGACTTACTTCGATATATACCACCGGAACTTCTTTAAATTCCTCCCGCATACACAAAATGTAAATGAACAGTAAATTTTTATGTAATTTATATAGTTAGAACATTTCTTGAAGAGTATAAATTGTGTTTTTAAAGTATTGTGAAGATACATAAATAAATTGAGTATTGTTTTTCAATTTGAAGCAATTTAAAATACGTCGAATGGACTTAAGCTCCTTTAAATATTATATCATATAATTTTGAAAGTGGCTTAAATTCATTTGTGGTAAGAAAATAAATATTATTCACTTAATTTTTGGTATTATTTTAATAGGAATTGTAAATTTATCTCTCTTAGATAAAATTAAGCAGTGTGGAACATTGCTATTCCATACGTATATTTTTAATATTAATGAAATGCAAACTTTTAAATATCTCAATTTAAACATAAATGGACTTAGATCACTTTCAAAATAAATGGCTCATTAATTCTACGAATTTATAGAACAAACAACATTTCATGACCAATTTTTTTTTTAATTTTTTTAATTAAGCAAACATTTTTATTTTAATAAATTAAATAAAAAAATGATTTGAAAATAATTAATAAATTATTTCCACATTTAGCTCTGTGACTTTTGACTTACGTTACGTAAGTACGTTAAACAAATGCACATTAAAACAACTACTTCCCGGGCAACATAAAGAAAAATAGTTTCGACTAAACGTGAAATAAAACATCAGACAAATGGCCAGCACAAAAACTCTAGCACAGCGTTTTTTGTTGTTGAAATTTTGAATAACGTTTTCGTATAAAGATATCTATATTTCACAAATAATACGTCATATTTCCCCTTCAATATGTTCAACTGTTTCATGCTTATTCGCATACATCTTTTACTCCACATAACCCGAAAAAAAAAATCCATATCGACGTTAGTTCGCACGATCTTGGTGACCAATGCCAAATCGAAGAAACTTAGTCCGCAACAACTCCATCAGTGAAAACTGATGTGTTGTTAGTAGTAGCGTCTTGTTAGAAAAACATGTCCTCCATATTAATTACAACCACACAAAATCTCCGTTAACATTTCATGCGGCAATAGCTATCAAAAATTAGCTAAGCGTATAGTTGTGATGGATATTCGGGTGTAGGGAAAGTGCCTCTTATCCGAATTGAACAAAAAATAGACATGGTGTCATTTGAAAAAAGTTGACTATCGCTACCCTGACAGTTGTCATCGTATTATCAATTTGGTGACACAATTAAATAGACAATTTCTTGCTGTTTACAAATATCGAGCGTGTAACAAAAATCAACGACGAAGTTGGCGTTGGTAGTCTCGAGTCACGTCTGTACTAAGATTACATGCGTGAAATGCTGGTTGCGGTTAAACTGACTTGTCAACATGACAACCAGTACTTTACGCGTGCGCGTGTGATTTTAGTTCAGACATGACTTTAATTTCCAATACCAACTTCGTCGTCGATTTTTGTTATACGCTTGATATATATGTTATTGTTTACTGTCAAAATAAAAAAGTTAGAAGAGGGTGGATCACCAAACTGAATTTCGTGTTCTCTATGGGGTTCTCGGATTTAGAAAAATCGGCACTTTTGTCATTTTCGAAACTATCTAGTTACCCTTGACTTTTTTGAAATTTTTACAAGTAGCTTTTTATTCGGCTCGTAAATCTGCACTTCTTTGCACATTTAACCATTTCTCTATCTTCATAGTTTCCGAGATCACTATAGACAACACAAAAAAAAAACTCACCCTACATTATTTCATTTTTAATAAAGGTTAAAACACTTTATTAAAAATGTACCATTTTAAATCCAACACATTGGCGTTTTGAATACCGTGTATACAAGTGCTGCTATTTAGTTATCAATTTTATTGTTTAATATATCATTGTATGCGTTCAAATTTATACAGTCATCTTAGTGTTTAGAAGCTAGTTTTTGTGCATAAAAATATTACTTATCTCGTAAGTATTTTATTGTTATCCACTTTCATTATATTTAACCTCACTTTTTCCTTAAGTCTGTTAATATTAAAATCATCGTTTTATTATTATCAAGGTCATACTATTTACAATTAACTCTTGCCTGTGTTTACATTTTTTTAACCCGTCCGTGGCCTTCTTTCCTTGTGCGTCTTTTGATCAGTCACCACGACAGGCCGCGTTGGTGTGAAGAGTGTGTCCATTGTTTTTTTCCTGCTCTTTTTTCGGTACATTTATATATTTATAAATATTATTTATTAGGCGCTTTCATTTAATTTTCACAACTATGGTTAATTTATGCGGGATGTGTGATCGTGGTGTAACGCCAAACACTCCTTACTTAAAGTGCAGTAGCGTGTGCGCCAAATACATCCATTTTAAATGTAGTGGTTTGAACGAAGTTGAAATTAACAGGATACTTTCTTCAAAAGTTAGTTGGATTTGTCCAAACTGTGAATCTACTTCTGAGCCTCTTTCTGATAACATTCCTGTGGAATTCAAGCCGTTGTATAAACTTATTATCGATCAATTTAATGCATTCAGGACAGAAATGAGGGATTTAATTACACTACGTTTGGACAACTTTGAAACAAGACTATCACAACTTGAGCATAAAAATACTTGTCTTGAAGCTGATATTGTCAACTTAAAATCATCATCCAGCGAGTCATTTGAAGATATTCTATCAGAAATTGAGGATAGGCGTATCAGAGCCTCTAATGTAATACTTTTTAATCTTAATGAATCAACCTCTGTATCTCGTGATGAACGGATTAAGCACGATAACGCTGTAATTAATGATATTTTGGAATCTCGTAAAATCAACATTAAGCCTTTAAAAATGATTCGTCTTGGAAAATCTGGCTTTAATAATAAGCCTAGGCCCTTGAAAATCACTCTTGCAGATAAAGAACAGGCTCTAACTTTATTAAAAAGCAATGCATATGCTTCCAATAGAACTTTTTTATTTCAACCGGATAGAACTTCGAAACAAATAGAATATTACAAGTCTTTGAAACAAGAATTAAACCTGAGGAAAGCGGACGGTAATCCAAACCTACGAATTATCTATAAAAATGGAAGACCTTGCATTGCTAATGTTTCTGATAATAAATCTCATACTCAGCGGTTAAAAAACTAAATATTTACTTCCAAAATTGTGGTGGGCTAAGAACTAAAATTAACAATTTATCTCTAGCTGTTGGTGTGAATGATTACGATATCATTATTATTATCGAAACTTGGCTCTATGAAAATATAACTAGTTCTCAATTACAACTATTTAATTATGATATATATAGATGCGACAGATCTGTTGACGGGTCAGTTAGAGGTGGCGGTATTCTCATCGCTGTTAAACGTTCTTTTAAATCATCATTTATTTCTTGTAATAATTTAATTGAACATTTATTTATATCATTAAAAATTAATAATTTTTCAATTATCATTGGCGCAGTATATATCCCTCCTAACTCTCCTTTGGAAAAATATCAAGAGCATTGTAGATCGCTTGAAGAAATCATGGAGGGTTACTTATGTAGTAACTTACTCGTATTTGGTGATTTTAATCTTCCTGGTGTATCCTGGAGTAGTTCGTCGGATCAAATAACACACAATGGCGTTATTGCTCTAGAACTGGCAAACTGTTACAATTACCTGAATGCTAAACAGATTAATACTATTACTAACTCGCGTGGTGTTCTTCTCGATCTTTGCTTCTCCTCATTGTCAGAAATCACTTTAGATGCTTCTGACGAACCGCTTCTTCCTTTAAGTGTTCACCATATTGCTTATACCTTGTCATTTTCACTCACCAATTCAAATTGTATTAACACTTACGAAAAAACTTATCTCTTCAGTCAAGCTGATTATTACTCTATTAACATATTTTTTAATTCAATCGATTGGAACTTCATATCTATAAATAACAACATAGATAAAACAGTAGATGCATTTTATGACATTCTTCACTACGCAATTGACAAATTTGTACCCTATAAATATACCTGTCATTCCGACAGTAACTACCCAAAGTGGATGTCTAAAGAATTAATTACTTTGACCAAACAGAAGAAAAAAGCTCATACTAGGTATAAGCAATACGGTCTTTTTAAGGATTATATCATATTTTCTAGTCTCAGAGATAGATGTAAGATTATTTCCAAAATATGTTACAGTCAATACTTATCTAAGGTCGGATCATCTTTAAGATCTAATCCCCATTTTTTCTGGAAATATGCTAAGGATTTTAATAAAGTTGATGGTTATCCGTCTGTTATGAGATATATCGATACGACCGCTGATAATGGCTTAGATATTGCCAACTTATTTTCCCATTATTTTTCATCAATATACTTGTCACATAGCCATTCTAATAATGCATCATCTAAATTTAATCTTGTTCTTAAGGTACAAAATTGTAAACTATTGGTAACCATTGAAGATGTATTTATGTCAATTTCTAGACTTAAACCTACCTATTCTTACGGACCCGACTTGATTCCAAACTATTTCTTACTTAATTGCATTTTCTCTCTATGTCGCCCAATTTACTTTATATTTATTAAATCTCTAGAACTTAGCATAGTGCCAGCTAAATGGAAGTCAAGTTTTATAATTCCACTGTATAAAAAGGGTTCTAGAGATTTGGTCGAAAATTATAGGGGCATCTGTATTCAGTCATCTATTCCTAAACTGCTGGATAAAATAGTTGCGGATCAATTATCATGGTTATCGCAGCATATATTATCGACCAGACAGCATGGATTTATCAGTGGTGGCTCCACTATCACCAACTTAATGGAATTCAAACAATACGTTTCGCGAGCTTTGGAAGAACGTTATCAAGTTGATACGGTCTATACAGATTTTACTAAGGCTTTCGATAGAATTAACAGTACTATTCTTCTTGCCAAATTACGTTCTTTGGGTTTCTGTGAAAATACAGTATCTTGGCTCGATTCTTTTTTGAATCATAGAATCCAATTTGTGAAAATAAAGAACTTTATTTCAAATCCTATTAATGTAGCATCAGGTGTACCGCAAGGATCACATTTGGGGCCAATATTATTTTTGCTTTTTATTAACGATTTGCATGAAGTTTTTGAAAACTGTAATTTTTTAATGTTTGCCGATGATGTTAAACTTTTTAAAATTATTCGTACTGTTAATGATTGCCACGATTTTCAATGTGATCTTGACCGCTTATATAGATGGTGTGATAATAACCATCTTTTTCTAAATATTTCCAAATGTTATTCTATGTCAATCTGCATTAATAAAAATAAGATAGAACACACATACTATATTAATTCTAGCAAATTAGAGAAAGTTAGCTCCTTTAGGATCTTGGGGTGACGTTCAACTGCAATCTTTCCTTTAATACTCATATCTCAAATATTTGTTCAAGTGCTATGAAAATGTGGGGATTTGTTTGGCGAGTTAGCAGAAACTTGGATACGGAATGCATTAAGGCTCTCTATTGTTCACTGGTTAGGTCCCATCTTGAATACGCGTCGCCTATCTGGACTCCAAATTCTAACTTCAACGTGAATCGATTAGAAGCTGTCCAAAGGAAATTTCTGCGATGTATAGAGTATAAGTTGGGGCGGCCTCACACTCGGGGAGAATACACTCAAGTAATGAATTCCCTCAACTTGTCATCGTTAAAGGATCGCAGAGTTAATGCTGATTTATGCCTTTTATATCGCATTTTAAACGGACACATTAACTCTCCAGAATTGTTGACCACGGTTAATTTTCATGTACCTGTCTGGAACACCAGATCAAACACCTTATTTTACTTGGATTATCATCGCACGGCATCTGGATCGTCGAACACCATGACTAGATTGATGCAGCTTGGTAACGAATTTAACAAATTTTATTGGTTTGATCTGTTTAACATATCATACAACACATTTAAACATAGACTAAAGTGTTACTCGTTAGTGTAGTATAACTTATCATATACTGTTGATTTGGCGCTTTTATGTTAATAATGTATAATTGAATACTGCAGTTACTGTTATTATTATAATTATTTTTCTATCGTTATATATATTATTTTTTGTATTATTTTTGTATTTTGAAAATGGCGTTGCCGTTAATAAACATTTATTTATTTAAAAAAAACATTTTTTGTGTCGAGGAAAATAATGTTTTTGTGGTTACTTTTCGTGGAAATCAATCTGAATTACAACAGACAATCGTAATGGGTTTCACAATATTATTACAACATTCGGGTCGGGGAAATGTGAAAACGGCGCTCCATTAAACGCCCCGGCGGAGTTTCCCGTTCGGAATTTCCACTGCAAAAACAACGACGCCATTCCGCACTTTGAGAAACCGAGGCAATCATCGAGTCGTCCTTTACTCACTCACAAACGGCTACTTTATCTACTTTAAACGATTGTTATCATTTACACGAGATAAAATAAAGCACGAATCAAGATATCACGAGAGATATAAACCCTTTAATCAACAAAAAAACAATTCTATGTTGTTTTCCGTATAATTGTATTTGATTTTAATTATAAAACATAAGATATATGAAATAAGTCAAAGTTAAATTGAAATATTCTTATAACTTTTCACCGACTATACCTTTTCAATGTAAATTTATGAAAGTGAAGGTTTAATGCCAGGAAATGAAAATTTAATTTCAGAAAATACATTTTTAATTGTAATGCGATTTATATTTATATTTAGATTTAAGGTTTAAAATCAATAAAATACGAGAATTTATTACTATTCAAGCAATTATAATTTCCTTATTTTGTTTCCAAATTTCGATATCGTTTCATTCTTTGTTTGTATTACTATTTTAATCAGTTTTAAATAAAATACCAATTATCTCATTTAATAAAATCTTCAACCACCATTCATCTAAGAAAAATATATCATTCCATTTGAAAATTCTAAGGAAAGTACTTTCTAATTTGGCGCTATAATTTTTTCTGATTGTTGTCAATAATTTTAATAATAATTAAAATCATTAAGATCAATTAAAAAACAAGTTATTTGATATATGCTCCTTACAAATTCGAGCCTTTACCCTCCCTTTCAAAAATACGACAAATAAGTCGCTTTTTGTTTTGTGTTCTCTATGGTGATTTCGGAAACTATAAGAGATAGAGAAACGGTTAAATGTGCAAAGAAATGCAGATTTAAGAGCTGAATAAAAAGCTACTTGTAAGAATTTCAAAAAAGTTAAGATTAATCCATATATAATTATATATTTGGGGGTTGAGTTTTTTTGTGTTCTTTATAAAAAAAAATTGGCACTTTTGTCATTTTTCAAAATATCTAGTTACTCTTGACTTTTTTGATTTTTTTTTGAATATGTATAATTTTATATGGAGGGTGACTTTTTTTCATGTTCTCTATAAAAAAATCGGTACTCTTGTCATTATTCAAAATACCTAGTTACTCTTGACTTTTTTGAAATTTTTACAAGTAGCTTTTTATTCAGCTTTTAAATCTGCACATTTAACCGTTTCTCTATCTCTTATAATTATAAATATAATTAGTAATTTGTTAAAATACATGTGTATCTATAGCATTTGAGCAAAAGATGATAAAATTTAACTAATTATGTTTATCTTTTGATTTTTTGTGTCATAAACTTATTATGATTTCAAAAAGTGTAGTTTTATTATGCATTTATTAGAACTTTTACTGAGATAATCGCAGTATTACTTTTGACTGTTCATTGCGCCCCCTTGCCGGAAGAGTTACGAACTTGAAAATTATTTACAGCATTTTCTCATGGTCACTTTTATTAGTATTTTTTATCGAGAAGCTCTAGCACTCACAGTTCCTGAAATATATCCGGTGACCTTTCTTTGTGTAATGCAACAACAAATGTTCATTGTGTAGTACAATGTCTGGCGGGGTATTTGCTCGAAGAGTAGTTGTTTTAATGGACGTTTCTTCTTTTTAAAGTACTCATGTAACGTAAGTCAAAAGGTTGCACTAGTTAAAGAGGAAATGACGAATTGATTATTGAATTAGGTATTTAATGCCTTTCATTTGATTTAATTAATTTGCACCTTTATTAACTTCATTTAAAATTTTGAGCCTAGAGTCATCATATTTTGTTTTTATTTACTTCGTTGTCTGCTATTTTGCATACCTAGCAGATTTTATTTTTAACTTTATAGGTAGCTTATTATGACGTTTAAAACAAACAAATAATATAAGCAAAATTCAAACTATTCTTAAATTAAATTTTCATTTTCTGAAATTGAAGTTTTAAATGAATAATTTAATTTAAACGAAGTATTCTAACTACAATTAATTAGACAATTAAGTAAATATTGTATTTAATGTTGCAGTAAAAAACGAAAAATATCAATTTTATCATTTTAATTAAATTTAAATATAAATATGGTTAATTATAGATATAATCTCCCTATTCATATACTAAATGGTACATACTCAATAAACAATCAATACCCTTTGATAGACTGTATAAACACCCACGCACTCGTATTGAAGGCAATTAATGTTGCTAGTGCGAATAGTAATTAACGTACATGCGGCGTCATTGCTTATCTCCCTTGAACAAACTAATAAAGCTTCAGGGTAAACATAAAAGGGGGACTGGGTGTCGAACAAGAGATAAACAGGTGATAAAACTTGTTTGATCGCGTAAATTTTCCAGTGTCATCGCGTAATTTGCCTCTTGCAAAGTTTAATTTGTTGTGTTGATATTATATAAATATATGCTTGCGTCATGATATTTTATGTTTTTCAGTAATAATAATTTTTCAAATTAATTAATCATAAATTTGTTGATGATAATTATACATATTATACAGGATAAATATAAAAACAATCCTTAAAAATGCATACCTACAAGTAAAGTTATGTCCCTTCACCTCCGAACAAGTATTTCCCCAAGGTTCTCACTTATCTCCTCTACATAACAATATACTAATCCATGTAATCTACCATTCTGATTCTAAACACAGATAAATCCGCTTACCCTCTCCTTTATGCTGATAATACAGCACTGATCGTCCATGCCCTCACCATATCCAAAGTACTACAGGGCCTTATCGGCACTTTTCAAACGTGGTTTACGAAATGAAGAATATATATAAACCCCAACAAATCGCAATATTTAATTCCTTCCTACCGATCATATAACCATTTGCCATTTGCAAATACCTATTCTAAACTCACTTTTAAAGACCATTCCAGTATCCTAAAAGCTAAAATAAAGAAACGGGTGACACATTCCAGAAACTTAAATAAAAGGAAATAAGCACAAAAACAGCAGCGCACATCTATAAAATAGCGTGCCGCCCTTTACTTGATTACGCTGCCATCCCCTTCCAATTATCAAGATAGTTCAAAATTTATTGAAATTCATTCATTTTAAACTGGGTTTATATTTATTTTATTGTCAGATTTTAATAATTTATTCATATTTATTATTATAATGTGAACTATTAATGTTTAAATATTAAAAATATTAAAGTTGTAGATTACGATGAAATAATTAAATCAAATTATATATATATAGAACATCTTTATTCAATTACAATTACTTTTATATTATATATTTATATTTAATTGCTATATAATTATTTTTGTTAGTCTGTCTGGGCTATCGACCACCGGTCTTTCTGCCCTGTCTGAAATTACTAATTGTTATTTAAAAAGTAAAAAAGAAATCAATAGGTTCTTTAACTATCTGGATGAAACGAGCTAATGAATTGGTAAAGTGTCACTAAAGGGAATTTGTATTTGGAAATTATGTTAGGATTGCGGTGAATGCAGTATTTATTCAAAATTTCAAAATTGTTGGGGTTGGTGGAGAATTTGGTTAAGTATACGCTGGGGGGTGGTGGGTAATTTTGTGGTTTCGTAAAGGAGTTCGTTGGAAGGGTTATGTAAAGGATTGTTGGGATGTCTTAGTTTGGTGATGGTTCTGAGTGCTGACTTCTCGGCTACGAGGATATGATACATGGTGGAGGGACGGATCTGATTGAAGAGAATGCACCCATAGTCCAACAAGTTTTAATAGCAGTTTTAATGGAAATGCCTTGATTTTTGAATGTTAGTCCTCTGAAATTTCGCGCCCTTGTCTTTATTTTGGATTTTATTGAGAGTATGTGGAGTTTAAAGGATAATTTTGAATCGAATAGGATACCAAGGTATTTACAGGAATATACTAGGTGGATTGGAGTGTTATCAAAGGACACACATGGTGATCTGGGAGTGATTTTGTGGTAGGGAAAATATAGTTGAGATTTTAATGGGTTTGTTTTGATTCGCCACTTTGAGCACAATTTTTGTATGGAATCTAAGGATTTTTGGAGGGGTATTTGGGCATTTTTAGGGTAGCAGCATGGGAAATGAGTGCTGTATCATTAGCGTTGAGGAGGAAGTATCGTGAAGGATTAAAATATGTTGGGTCTGGGTTGTATATATCACAGCAATATAATAATGGGGATAAGGGAGAACCTTGTGGGATACCTTGTTGTAGTACAAAGGAAAATGAGTACGATTGTCGTATTTTAATTTGGGTTGTTCTCTCTGAAAGGATGCTATTTAATAATATAATAACTTGATGGGGTAGGTTTAAAAGGAAACATTTGTAAAGAAGACCTTGATGCCATACCGAATCAAAGGCCTTTTCTATGTCTATGAAGAGTGCTACAGTTTTCTGACCTTGAAGGTGGGATGTTTGAATATTGTATGTCAGGATCGAAAAGAAGAGTATGGTTATTTTTTAGGGAGAAAATCCAAATTGGTATTCAGGGATAGAGTTTTTGCAGGATTTTAGGATTTTTCAAAAAGTTTCCCGATCACAGAGAGGAGTGTAATAGGACGATAATTGGAAATATGTAAAGAATCATTACCTGGTTTGGGGATACAAATTAATATGCCTTTTTTCCAATCTGGTAGGAAATATTGGTGTTTATAACAGTAATTGAATATTTTAAGGATAAATAGGTGAATTTCAGGAGGTAGTTTTTTAAGGATAGCTCGGGCAATATTGACGACACCAGGAGTGGGATTTTTTACCAGAATGCAATAAATCGTGTAATAGTCCGTTTCGTCTAAAGTGTCATCGCCAGGAAGGGGTCTATTGTTAAGGTCAAATGATGTATACCAGTTGGTTACGGTGTTATAGAAATTATCGTCAAACTTATCGTTAACTTTTATCTCGTATGTTTTTTTTTAAATGTCGAGCAAATACATTGGCTATTGATAAATCGTCCGTCAAGATTGAACCGCCGATGGGGTCTGTTAGATTAGTATTGTCTGTCTTTTTATATTTGGTAAGTTTTTTTTATTTCTTTCCAATAGGTTTTCCCTTTCGCTTCATTTTTATTTTGACAGGTCTCTGTCCATTTAAACGTCTTGTATTCTAAAATTAGTTGTTTAATGTTTCTGTTCAGTCAGTTAAATTTTTCTTTAAGGGAATTTTATTTAGTCTGAGGATGTAATTAGGAAGAGGATATTTATAGAATTGTTTTTTTTTTAATTTTTCTGGAATTATTTTGTATTGATTGTGAAATATAGGAATTTAAGATAGATATGGTGTTGTGGTCTAAATCAGGAGTGTTGTGGATAAAGGATTTTAATTCTTCTGTTACGTTGTCTATATTGCATTTCTGGTATTGGAAAATGAACTCAGGAGGGGTCGTTGTGAAGTGTTTAACTTAACCCCCCTCCTGAGTTCATTTTCCAATACCAGAAATGCAATATAGACAACGTAACAGACAAACTGTACGGATAAATGGTCGCATCAAAGGTCAGAAATTAACTGCACAGAATTAATAAGGTGACGAATATTGGAGGTGCAAAAAAATATATCGGGAGTGGTGCACTGGTTTTCACTCATAATGAAGATGGGGGGAGTAGGGATTCTTACAAAAATGAAATTAACACAGGAAGAATTTGTCGGGTTTTGTTTCTATTGACATTAAAATCACCAATTATTATTGCATTTTCATACAACGAAGCTTTTATAAAAAATGTATCGTCTATTGAGGCATAGGGGTGTATATAAACAAGAAATGCATGTAAAATAGAGCGATGTTAGGAGATAGTGAAATGGAGACATTCATTTGAAGGATTGTCTATGTGGGAAGGATTGGCTTTGCTGTAAGTTATGGAAGAATGGAAGGCTGCAATTGATCCCCTCGAAGATTTTCATTTATAATGGAGGAGGGATTTGGATGTTTTTTTCATTTATTAAATTTGAAGGGGGATCTTGATTTTGTTTCAACAAGAAGGTTAACATGTATAGTATTTTTGGATAGGTGATGTGAAATGAGATGAGATCTAATTTTTGTGGAATTTATGTTTGAATAATGTTTAGTTTTATTTGTTAAAATATTTTATTTTTATTAAATAAAAATGATTTGAAAATAATTAATAAATTATTTCCACATTTAGCTCTGTGACTCACCATATCTAATTTGTCAACAATTTGAGTCTGCAAAATAGGGAAGCGTAACTCTGTGACTCTTTTCTATTTATATTTTATTTTCATATTTGTATTTTTCTAATACCTCTATTGTATACTTTATTGCAGTTTGTAAATGTTTTATGCTAATTTTATTAACAGTATACAAATCTTGGGGTATTTTGTAAATATATTTTTTGGGATTATAAGACAGTCCAATCTACAACACAATAGTGCGGATTAAGGGCATTTTCGGTAATTAAGCATCTGCACATTTCCGCAGAAATCGTGCGTAGCCGATTTCCATATCTCAAAAAATCTACCTGAGATAATCAACCGACCCTTAGCTAGAGACGTGAAATACGAATGCACCCGTATCTTTCTCTTTCTTTGTACAATTTGTAAATATTATTTTAGTTTTAAGTTAAGTTCAATTCTAACTCTCAAGCGCGAAGGTTGTATCCATTTTGTAATATATTTTAAGTTGGTAAGAGACGTGTTAAACAAAACATTGTTGTTATTATTACCAAAGAACTAAAATCACGGGTGAATCCTTTGAACCAGAGGAAAGTACATTTTGCCCGAACAAATAAAGGAAAGTTATGTTAGCCATTGCTAACCGTTATACAACCTTAAATCAAAGTATTTCTTTAGAACAATATAAATAGAGTTAAGTGATTTAGGACCGATTTATGATTTAATTTAATATTGTTTAACATTTAATTGTATTTTGATTTATCATGTACTTTATACACCTGGTATTGTAAATCATTTCGTCTTCCACTTATTTTTTGCGAAGAATTTAAACTTCTATAAATTTCTAACATTTCTCAATTTCTGAAAGTAATAAACTTTTTCTACTTTAGAAGTATCACTTGTGATCATTTTGCTCGATACAATTTCTTGAGTTTTTAAATGAAATACACATTATCACATTATTCATATTTAATTCATTGTTAAAAACTTTCAAATTTGACGAGAGAGTTTAAATGTACAATTGTTACTCATAATAATGTAATAAAAATATATGTGATTGCCCTTAAGTTAATGTTGATTCAAGAGATATTTATGAAATAAAAATACGCGAACGGAGCATTTAATGTCTCCATTAATTTAATTGCCCATTAGTTAATGTAATATTACGCACTACTCTTAATTGCGAATGACCAAAGACATCGAAGCGCCCTATAATTCCCAACTCGACTCTTAATTATAAAATTGCGGTTACAAACGAAATTTATTTAAATGTATCATATTATACGGTCATATTTATCTACATTTAACAAAGTATTTCAATAATGCCAATCTTTGGTCAAAAAAATAACAAACACTATAAAGTCCATACTAATCGTCGCTGCTTAATCCTTGATTAAATCTAGAAGTGATAAATCACAGACTCGTAAATATTATTGATGGATCTAAGGATAATTGTGAAATATCTAGGATTAAGTCGACTATTTTATACATTTCTCGTGATTCGAGAATAATACTCAATTCCGTATCACATTTAGTGCGGACATAATTAAGTATGATAATAAATGGCGACATTTGCCTTTAAAGGGTTAAATGGATTTACTCGATAAAAATAAATTGGAGATTGTACGAAATAAAGATGTCTTTTTATTTCTATTAGAGGAAAATACACAGATAAGGGGACTCGGGCGGAAATTATCTAATGAAGTGGAACTTTTCGATTAACCACGGAAATGGAATAAGTAGATAAGCCACATGGCTGCAAAATACTTCTATATTTTTTCTTGCTATTGTTTTACTTTCTTTATTTTAATTATTTTAAGTAACATTGTTTGATACTATTCAATATAAATTGAATAATAATTGCTGACATATATGTTATAATACACAATTAATATTTTATTATAAAATTTATGTAATTATTACTGGTATTTAAAATACAGTTAATTTGTAAAAATATAAAGAAACTTACTATATTAAATAAAAATGATTTGAAAATAATTAATAAATTATTTCCACATTTATCGATTTGGTTTAATTTAATTTAATATAATTTATTTAATTTTGCTGATTGTATTTGAATTAATTTAATTGATTTATTTTAACATCTTTAATTTATGTAAGGCACAGCTGTACTGACGAGGGATAGATCCCGAAACACGTGTCTACAGATGGCCTTATATTAAGTAACGTTCTCGTTGTTTTTACATTAACTTTTTCTCGAATAAAAAAAATGTTGCATTATGTAATATTTTATTGATGTGCAACAGCAGGTGTACATTATGTAATTCAATGTCCGGCGTGGGTATTTTCCCGGGAAGTAGTTGTTTTAATGTGCATTTGTTTAACGTACTTACGTAACGTAAGTCACAGAGCTAAATGTGGAAATAATTTAATAATTATTTTCAAATCATTTTTATTTAATATATTTAAATAACTGTCACCAAGTGAATGAATACTGTTTTCTATTGAAACTTACTATTTTTATATATTAAATTTGATTCACATATTTGATAAATGGCACAAAACACCATGTCTAATTTGTCAACAAATTGAGTCTACAAGATAGGCAAGCATAACTGTTATTTCGCCGATTCAAAGAATAGCGAACTTGTCCTTTTTAAGAAAACTTGAAATAAAATTCATTGAATTTACTGTTCTTTTCTGAATTTGATAAGAAATCAAGGGTATGCCTTGTTATTAGTGATTGGAATCAGATGAAACAGTTACTGCGAACTGATACCAATGAAAATGAATCTGTTTAAGGGAAGTAACAATAAAAATAATATCTATTTTCAAAGTGTCATGTACATATACAAAACGAAATTAGCCTCAAAATTTATTAACTAGTTTAAATATAATATTAGTATTTTTAATTTTAAATAAGAGATAAGATTACTTTAGCAATTTCTCAACGTTAACGGGACACTGTATATTATAATAACATCTTTATTGTTCAATAGGTTAACCCAATTACAGAACAAATTAAATTAGGATATAAATTCATACATACAAAAATATATATACAGGGTGTCCCACGAAGTTGTGGACAGCCGATATTTCGAAAGAGGTTAGTAGTACGAAAATGAAATTTGGTGGCTTTACATAGTTTGAAATGATGCCCTTCTTTCTATACATAGATTTCATTTCCCTTTATCTATTTCTGAGTAAATGACATCAATTTTAGAATTGCAAATTAGACACCCTGTATATTTATATATTTTTGGAAGGGTGATTGAAAGACAAATACAGCAATACCATATTATTAGGGAGTTTTTATTGTAAAATGAGGGAATATTATTGAAGTAATAATCGAAATAGATAATCGCGGTGGCATCGATTAACATAAAAAGCGTAAAAAATTGAATGAAATGTCAAATGTGTCATGTCAAGTTAACAATACATTCTGCTTACGTGTAAGTAAAGTCTTCCCGTTTTACGTATGACGAGTATGTCGACATGCTGCTTATGTATCTTATCTTATTCGTATTGCATGGAAGCAACTCATTTTCAGCACATTTTACAATAAAACTCCCTAATAATATGGTATTGCTGTATTTTTCTTTCAATCACTTTTCCAAAAATCTATAAATATACAGGGTATCCCATTTGAAATTCTGAAGTTGATATCATTTTCACAGAAATAGAGAAACGGAAATGAAATCTATAAATTAGGAAAAAAAGCATCATTTCCAACCATTTAAAGCCACAAAATTTCATTTTCGTACTACTAACCGTTTTCGAGATATCGGCTGTCCACTACCTCGTGAGATACCCTGTATATAAAAATATAATACTGGCAATTATTAAATTTCTAAGATATAATAATAAAAAAAAAAAACATAAAATCAATGAGAAAAAGTGTACTAAATGAAAATATCACTGAATATTTTATAGCAGCAGTTGCACATGACGAATACCGGAGTACGTCGCATTATATTAGAGTTGGCCTTTAGGATTCTAAAAGTGGTGCAGAGCCTGGTAATCCTTTGAGGAATATTAATTGGCATTTTAGCTAATATTTCGGGGCAGTCAATTATACCATGCATTAGGTTCCAAATAAATTTCACACAAAGAAGGTCTCTTCTGTGAGCAAGTGAGTGAAAGTCATGTCGCAGAAGCAGTTCATCCTAGGAAATTCTAACCTCCATCGAGCATGAGCTGTTATATTCCAGCTTATTTAAAACAAATGCGAAATAATTTGGTTTTACAAAATCAGGATTTTGAAAGTCACAGTAGCACGTATTATAGAACCTAATACCTTGGATGCGCTTTAAGTCGCAGATGCAAATTGATGCTTCCAAGTAAACTTAGAGTCAAAGATTACTCCCAAATCAGTAAACGTATCTATTTTAGAAAGCATACTCCCCGTAATATAATAAAGAGAATTCATAGGTGCTCTGGTGCGAGAATAACTCACCATACAATACTTAGTTACATTAAGTGTACGGTATACTCGCATGTACCAGTCTACAGGGACATCTAAGTCATGTTGGAGAATACGGACGGCTGAGTTAATACTATGAGAATAATCGAGCACCGGGTAAGTTAACATATTTAAGAGAATAGACTTTGATTAAATATGATTCACCATGGGTTAAGTGAGAAATTAATTCAAAATATTTAAGAGAACATTGATGAAGATGTTAAAAAGTAAATGACCGAGACATGAATCTTGGGGTACATCAGAAGTTGGATAAAATTCGTCAGATTTAAATCCGTTATAGAACACGTAACAGATATAATTATAATAATAATAATAATATTTATTTCCTCAACAGACATAGTCTAATTACAAAGGAAATTTTGGTAAATTAATATAAGAATTTACAAATATAAACAGTAAAAACAATAGGATGAAAATACATTCCGTAATTAACTTAAGACTAAAACAGAGACATTTGTAGATAGCCCACAGTTGTAGGTAACTACACCATTTTTATTTATTTATTAGATATAATCAACGAAAAAAAAAAAAAAACAAAGTATAGATTGAACGCGCATGAAATATTTTACAAAAAGTAACAAGACAATAAATGTTATATATTTTGAATTATTTGACGAAGCTATATAAAATGATGGGACACAATTTAAGTAACACAAGATATTCACAGCATAGAGAGAATATAAGTGATCTTGAAAACAAATTTGGGTATCCATGGATTTCCATCAGTTTGCACTAATGCGCATTCTCCTAATTTAAAAAATTACAGAAAATATATATATATATATTAAAATTCGTTAATAACTAAGAAACTTTAGACAAATACAGACAGATTTGTAGATTGCGCACAAAGTCAGTTCTATTATTGTTGTAGATATCTACGCCATGTTGTATATCATGGTATTTCCTTATCATGTTCAATATGGGAGATTGAGAGTGGTGAGCTGTGTTTGGCTTAGCGTAATAAAAGTTTCTGCTACCTCTAGAATTAATACGCGGAACATTAAAATTAAGCAGACTCAGGAGGTGGGCATTGTCACATTCGTAATGGATTAATTTATACAATTCATTAACTACAATGAATCTATGACGATCATAGATGCGCGGATAATTAAATTCAATTAGAAGATCCTTATGTCTAATATCAATTGACGGATACCGACCATATTTTCGAAAAAATAAACAACGTAAGAAACGTTTATTAATTTTTTCAAGCATTTCGATGTATAATTTCGATTGACACAAGCACAGTAATTAATTTTACTAAGAACTAGGGAATTGAACAATATTTTAACAGTTTTATCTGATTTAAAATCATTACAATTACGAGCGATGAATCCCAGTAGGCCTGAGAATTCTTTCGTGATAGTCTCAATATGACGATTAAATTTCAGCTGATCGTCAAACAATATGCCAAGATCCCTGAAGACACTGTCCCTGATAATTAAAATTATATCTAGCATATAATTAAGTAGAGTCCGATTGCGCATTCTACTGTAACTCAAAACACAGCATTTGGAGGCATTGATTGACAGACCGTTGGTTAAGCACCATAAAGCAAGGCGTTGTAATGTTGAGAATGAACTAGTTTTTTTTCTTTACATTTTTTGGAACAGCATTGAAATATTTTATGGTGAGGTTTCTTTCTCCAGCTTCCTGACGTTTCGACAGCTCCAAGCGCAAATCCCTTAAGTGTGTCTGTTGGTTGGGTGTAAGATCTGGTTTAACCATAACATCCTTGTAAATATCATTGTTCGTGAATTGTCTACGTCGTCTTAGGATATAAAGAACAGGTTCAGAATCAGGAAAAATTACTTTGATGGGTTGTTTATTTGCATATTCTTTTCCAAAACGAAGAATTTTAGTGGGCGCAGTAGAAACTCCGAGTGTATCAAATATCGCATGTACGGTATTTTTGTCATCGTCACTCCTTTCAACTGAAGTTCCTTTTGTAGAAGGAGGAATATTGAATAACATTATGTTTTTTGAGCGGCGGTTACGTTCTTCTATTTCGTTGATAACGTCTGATGTTGCATTAGAATTTTTGTCAGAATTTAATTCCCGTTCCTCTTGCAATTTATGGATAATTGTTTTTAATTCAGCGTTCTCTTTTTCAATTGCTACAATTTTATCAGTAAGTATTTTCATATCTTTGTAGATTTATGAGAGAAAATCATTTTTTAGATCAACAAATTGTTGTTTTAACATATTGGTAATTCTATTTTCAAAACAGGTTTCAGATAAAGAATCAGAAGAATCTCGAACACTATTCAAATCTAGTGGAGCACATGTAGAACAAATCCATTTGTCGCCATCAGTCTTTTCTAATTCATCATAAAAATACTCAAGTCTGATGGCATCGAGATCCGTACAGGAAACATGAAACCACTTTTTACAGTTTTTACATTTAATCATAGATGAGCAAGGGCTAATGTTTTTTTAAACAACAATTACATTGAACCATAATGAATATTTAAGTGTATTATAATATATAGAGATTAAAAAAAAAATAATAATAGGAACAAAAAAAAACAGGGATACACTCTTCACGCCAGTAGTGCCCGTTACGGCGTCTTTATAGATCACAAACATAGGTGAGGCAGGCAGCGGAAAGGTTAAAATATGAGTACAGAGGAGAAACAATAAGATTACAAAAAATAAACTCTAGAAACATGGAAAAGAAATGACCTTGGAGCACAAATAACGAATCGCGGATGGAACCAAGCCGATACAAATTAAATTAAAGATGCGCAAAACTAAAGAACTCTCAAGCCGAAATAATTATAACAACGCATAACATACGTGATATTACAATGATTGTGTAAATATTAAAAATATACTTGCAGTGGAACCGGAGTATTCGTTGATTAAAGCGGACGGTATTTTCTACACACATTCACATTCACATTGAAATTATATGTGCTGATAGGTACGAGCGAATAAGATTGGTGACAAATGGTACCGCACCAAAGACTCCAAGTTGATAAAGTAAAATTTCATTATCAATAACATAAAATGCGGGTGAGAAATGTGTATTTATCACATCGACTTGACCACGAGAGTCAAGAATCTTCGCTATATACTGAGTTATTGTTGCCAATTTCGTCGTTGCAGACCTATTGGACATAAAGACATGCCTGAACGGTGAGATAAAGATGCGCACGCGATTACATATATTTCTGTGTAATATAATCTCATATACCTTAGCAAAATTGGACAATATAGGAATTGGACAAAAATTGTTAAATAGCGATTTAATGCCCTTTTTTGTACTGGACAGAGCCTAACGCGCTTCCAGAAAGTAGGGAAAATTGTTGAAGAGATAGACTGATTAATAATAATGCTTAGTGGTTTTGCCAAAATAAATCTAGACTCACGAATTAAAAGGCTTGGAACTTCGTCATCACCAGCGGTGAGCTTATTGTTAAAAGAAGACATGATAGCAGTCAATTCAAACTCAGTAACTCTATTTATTTAAAATGGTGGATGAACAACATCCCGAAATAGTGTTCCACTGGAATTTAAATTAAACTTAACATTAAATAGATCAGCTAAACCATTAGCGATATCATGTGGATCGTTAAAATACTGAGAATTATTACCTAGGACAGGTGGATTACGGCTAGATCCTCGTTTAATATAAATAAATTTCCAAAGATCACCCGTATTCTGTTTTAAATTAAATTCGGTGCTTTGTATGTGCATAGTGTAAGCATCGGCATTTTGACGTTTAATTAATGCTCGCATTATTTGGAATTCTTATAGGAAGAGTATGTTTTTAGTTCAAAACCATTTTTCCGATAATATTTCTTTGTATTTAGGTAAATACATAATTATGACAGAGTATTGGCGTAAGGTCTACTTATATCTACATTGATTAATAAATTCTTCAATTGATCAATTGAATACGGCTCACATTCAACTAATAATTCAACTAATTCTCTTTTTAAGCATTTAAAGTCGTGTTTGTGGATTTAATATTATTATCACTCGTTGTGAAGTTATTCTTCACCTGAAGAAGCCACAAGGTGGCGAAACAATTGTAGTGAAATACAAAATAAACAATTTTTGAAAGTTATAACAAACGTGTTTACTTTAAAGTGATAAATATGAAATTTCAACAACTATCAGCCACCTCGATTAATACTGTAATATTATTAGGAACTAAATTAAATAATTTAATTGAAACGAAACACCTAGTTCATGGTAAATGAACATCTAATGTCACTTTTATATGCCAACGTTTAGCACACATTGTTTCAAATACAAAAGACAGCATAATAAGACATGGCGCGGGCGTCTTGCCGCACCTGGCGTATTCACCATACATTGCTCAACCCGATGACCACCTGTTCGATATACTTCTAATCAATGGATGCGATCCGAAAATTAATTGTTAACTTAAATACGTAAGATTTTTCCGAGATGATATTCATTGCTTACCTGACCTGAAAAATGGCTTCAAGTTTGTAGAAAACAATGACGAATAATTCAATAATTGTTAAGGTTTCTACTTTGCTATACATGGTTGTTCGATTAATGAACACACATTTTAACTTTGTATAACTGAAATTTATTTCGTGACTATAGTTTCGATGTCATATCAGTTACTGATAATTTGATAATGAAGTAATGAGGTCGAAATTATAGTCAAGAAATAAAGTTCAATAGAAACTGGTATTTATTCACTTGGTCACAGTTATTTAAAAAAATGATTTAAAAATAATTAATAAATCATCTCCACATTTAGCACTGTAACATTTACATTACGTAAGTACTTTAGAAAAATTCACATTAAAACAACTACTTCTCGGGAAAATACCCCACCAGATAAATAAATAGAAAAGAGTATTCATTCACTTGGTCACATTATTTCCACATTTAGCTCTGTGATTTTTAACTTACGCTACGTGAGTACGTTAAACAAATGCACATTAAAACAACTACTTCCCGGGCAAATACCCACCCCGGACATTGAATTACATAATGTATACCTGCTGTCGCACATCAATAAAATATTGCATAATGCAACAAATTTTGATCCGAGAAAAATTTAATGTAAAAACAAGTTGTTTTAATGTGCATTTGTTTAACGTACTTACGTAACGTAAGTCAAAAGTCACAGAGCTAAATGTGAAAATAATTTATTAATTATTTTCAAATCATTTTTATTTAATATACCCCACCAGATATTTAATTACACGTCACAGAGCTAAATGTGTAAATAATTTACTAAATATTTTCAAATAATTTTTATTTAATTTATTTAAATACATTTCAGTTATTAAAAAAAACGTGAAAAAGTGTTTAGACGCACTCTTTGATTGAATAGTTTAATTTATTTTCTATTAAAATAATTCTTGAATGTCGCTGAAATCAGTATTTCATTCATAAAGTATTTTATAAATAAAATACTGTTTCCTCATTAATAAAATACTATTGTGTCTATATATTTTTTTATAATATGAGTTGTAAAACATCAATTCAACATGTTATGATTTAAGAAACATTAACGGAGTAAACAAGTATTTACAATTGCATTTTTCAAAGTAATTTTTAATAAATATGTATCCCATTTAAATCAACAAATTACCACAAGCTGAAATTTAAATGTTTTTTTTAAGTATATTTAACATATTTAAATATTTGTTTCAGCCCTGCGAGACTATTATACAGGTATGACAGTAATTTTGCGCCTGGAATTCCTGAATAGTTGAACTTAATTAGTTGTGAAGTTTAATTAAGTATGCAAATACATTTTGTATGCTTTTCTTTGCTTAAAACGCAAATTGCGAACACGGAGTGAACATTCTAAGTAGTTTATAACCCATTTAATAACCATTGAGAATGATTCAAAATTGTAAGTATTGAAACTAAAGAAAAGTGTATAAAAAGTGTTTCGATATTTTAAGTAGATTTGAGGCATGGTAGATTTTTTATACTATACGACCTTAAACTTTCATCTCCTCTGCTTGTTTTTTTTTATTTATTTTAAATTAATTATTTCGTTACACTTTGAAATAAAAACTTTGTATAAACACTATTTATAACTTGAAATGTGACTATACTTTCGATTCTTTAGTAATTATCTTCAATCATGAGCAAATAAAATTACAAAATGAAAAAAAAAAAGAAAAAGTAAAAGGATCACTATAAACTTGTTGAGTTTGTTAATGATAATGTCCACATTGTGAACGAAATGTACACCTAACTTATAAATAAAAAGTGAAGGAAGGAATAAACCAAGTTTTAATTTATTGTTGTCAAATGATGCTTCAGATTAAATGCGGACATTTTTTGCCGTAGGATGTGTTTCCAAACTGCCACTAACGAAATATATATTTTTTCTAATCATATTAATGAATTTGTATATTTCTAATGCATTTTTAATTGAGAAAGTTACTCATTCTTCAACTATGGAGAAAATTGAATGCTTTCTCCACGGATACTAGCCAATAATATGACGAGATTTTACTTTTCTCCACGGATTGCATACAATCTGGACAACCCTGGAAAGTTTGGACAACCCTGAAAAATTTGGACAACCCTGAATATGGCATTTATCGTTGCTATGACGATTAAATGATTGTTTATTATTTTTCCGAAAAGTAATTTAGATTTGTCATCGGTTATCATACAATATAAAATAATGGAAATTGATGATGATATTGAGAATTGTACCCCGCCAGACCTGCAAGACATTGATAAACTTATAACACTTAACCTCTTGCCACAAAAGTCGAGAAAGAAATACGAGTTAAATTACAAAACTTTCATGGATTGGCGCACTACAAAGAATATAAATTCGTTCTCCGAAAATGTTATCTTGGCTTATTTCTCCGAATTAGCAGATAAGTACAAATCCTCGACATTATGGTCTCAATATTCAATGCTTAGATCCATTCTGAATATTCATAACAATATAAATATTGAAGTCTATCCAAAAATACGCACATTTTTGAAAAGAAAGTCTGAGGGCTATCAAGCTACAAAATCAAAAACCTTCACACCCAAGGAAATTGATGAATTCTTATGCAACTCTCTAGATAACATATGTCTTGCAACAAAGGTGATAAATATTTCACCTTTTTATTAAAATTCATGCGTAAATAATTATGTATATTTTCAAGGTCGTTCTTATAATGGGCATTATGGGTGCTTGCAGGACGAATAAAATTCATGCCATGAAAGTAAATGATATTACCAACATAAACAAGATAATGAAAGTCACCATCCCTGTTACAAAAACCAAAACCGTTCGGAAATTTACCATAACTGGTAAATTTTATGATATTGTTAAAAAATATATTGATTTACGTCCGCTAAATGTCACAACTAATAACTTGTTCCTAAACTATCAAAAAGGCAAGTGTACTGCTCAAAATATAGGTATCAATAAGATTTCTCACATGGGACGAGAAATAGCCAACTATTTAAAACTACCGGAAGCTGAGAAGTATACTAGACACAGCTTCCGACGAACATCGGCTACAATATTAGTAGATTCAGGAGTCGATATAACAACTTTAAAAAGACACGGGGGCTGGAAATCTACGTCAGTAGCGGAAGGTTATATCGACAATTCCATGAATTACAAGATGAAATCAGCCAGCAAAATCATCAATGCAATTCAAACAGCCAGCACCAGTGCGCAAATTCCTACAGTGAATAATAACATAACCAGCAAGACAAACGTAAACATTGATACTCCTGTAGATATAACGTCGCCTCCGTTTACTATTAAAAACTATGGTACGCTTAATCTGTATGTTAATAATAAATAAAATATACTTATATTGTAAAAATTTTATTCTTTAATACAAATAGAAAAAGTATAGTGTTAAACTCGTGAGAAATGGCCATTTCCACTTGGATGAATTGCTCCACTCGCCTTCGGCTCGTTACGCAAACATCATCCTCGTGGAAATGGCCAACTTTCTCTCTCGTTGAACAATATACTATTGAGTAATTCATACATAATGATGACGTACATAAACATCCATAGACCCTAGAGAAATATATTTCATTAGAAAAATGTCTTCTCCCGGTGGGATTCGAGCCTGAACTCCACGACACACGTTGTGGCCAAATCGTTTGCGAGTGGCCACGGGGCCACGGGGGCAGGGGGAACACGAAAAATGAAACTCAAAATTTAAACAATCTGTCAATATCATATTATTCTACAAACATTAAAACTTAGAATCCCAAGTTGTTTTTAAACGATTAGATAAATAACAACCCCAATTACTTTGATCTTGATAATGATCTGATTTTTTTATTTGAATGAGTATGTACATTGCACTTCAAAATGCCGCAAGATTTTTTAAAATATCTTTTAAAGTGATGGCAATATTAATTTTTCTGTAATTCTCAATTTTATAACAGATTTATCAACTTTCGAAAGGTTTAAATATTTTTGGGGGAATGGCTTAAAATTTAATTGACACCATGATAATCTGTAGACATTTTTATATAAGAGCACGCCAAATTTATGTTAAGATCGATCCAATTAAGAGAGATATGAATTTTTTAATTGCGAGCACCCGTAATTTTACGCCGAATTGTGGCATTTTAAAGTGCAATGTACATACTTATTCAAATAAAAAAAATCAGATCATTATCTCTTATAAAAACTGTAATATATATTTTTGTGTAGCGCATTTTTTCGCCGTATTGTACTCATTTCAAATTGTTCAACTTTACGAATTAATTGCGGGGTTGTTATTTATCTAATCATTTCAATAACCTAGGATGCCAGGATTTAATGTATGTAAAATGAGATGGTATTAATAGATTGTTTATTTTGAGTTCTATTTTTTCGTGTACCCTCTGCCCCCGTGGCTGCTCGTGAACGATTTGACCACAACGTGCGACAGGTAAATTTTCAAGAGAAACACCTCGATCGCACACCTATCGCGGCCCCATTTATTATTATTACTTGATTTGTGGGGCTGTAGTGGCGCTTCGGCCTAATTATTTTTTGTGTCCCGTCTTTAGCAAAATAATTTATTTTGTTACCTCACAGGATCTATTTAGTTTTTGAAGTACCCTGAAAGGTTTTTAATCTTGAAAAATTTTAGTTCGTAAAAGAGTAGGGAAGTAGTTCTCCAAAAACTTTTATCTTACACGAGCTAAAAACTTGCATTTTGTTAGGAGATGGATAACTGGGACATGTCTTGATAAAATTCCTGTTAGTAGTTTGAGGTCGTCTTTCCTATTGAGTAGCCAGGCATCCTTACTGGCAGTAGAGTATGACCACCCTGTTAGGATTTTTACTGTCACAGCTCCTCTATATCACACCCTTAACTCCCCCCCTCCCCCAGTAGCGTTCTTTCTCTGTAGTCAGATTAAGCTTAAAAATACTTTATTTACAATTTTAGTATTGAAACTATAGTCAACAATAAACAGAGTAAAAATTGTTTCATTTATTAAAATTGAATTACAATATATGAAAAGTATAAACTTTAATAATTAACAAGTTTTATTTACAACTTAATTTTAAATTAAATTGGTATCAATCAATAAATACAAACCAAACGTGTGTGTGAAAATCAATTGAAAAGTTTATATTCTGAATAAATTCCTCACGTAGCCCGTGGTTGAAACATTTTTAATTAATATAGTGCAAAAAATTATAAAGAAGAAGAAAGTATCATTAAAACAATAGCAATAAATAAATCATAGAAACACTCATTAGGAAAAAGAAACTAAACAGTATGAAATATTTTTATGCAATAAAACAAGTTGAGAAAAAACAAAACTGGTGTAAATTGGAGTATGTAAATGATCTTCAATTGAATATAAAAAAATGTTTCAAAGGGTTAGAATTGAATATTATATTGACGAACCCCATCAACTTATAAACATTACTCTGAAATAATAAATCAGAAACGGACAAATTAGACAGATGTGGCGTGTATAAAATAAAGTGTAGTGATTGTGAAAGTTATTATGTTAAACCAACAGGGAGATCCTTTAATATACGTCTCGAAGAACATAGAAAAACAATTTTAAATAATAAAACCAAATTAATAGAACTTGCCCGAAACTGTATTGAGGAAAATCACCTTTTCAACAAAAATAATGTAAAAATATTGTGTACAGGTAACAAGGCCCAGGAATTACACTTCAGAGAAGCCCTGGAAATATACAAGTCAATTAATAGCGGAAAAACCACGCTTAACGATATGGAAGATATCTGGCATTCTCCCATCGCGACCACTCTTGTTACCTGCAATTAGTTAATCCGAAATAATCCGCTCTATATATATATACCGGCATTTTTGTTCTTTTGTACATTACTCCTTAATAATGGCCACTGACCGAAACTAGTCGGAGAATAAAGTATAATCTGTGAAATATAAAAAAAAACAAGTATTTTAATTTTATATCATTATTGAAAAGTTTATTACTGAACATAATCCATAAGACGTGATCAATTTTACTACCAACAGATATTTTTTAAATAAAAAATTCAAGGAATGTTTTCCATCACATCGTATTCATATTAAATAATTTATGTTACAATTTGATTATCTGTATCTTTCCTTTTATTTTAATTGGTAATTGTTATTTTATGAATTGAACATTTCGATAGAAAAATATGTTCTTTTTAATCACACATCTTTCCCACTAGATAACCCGGCGAGGATATTAGTCAATCGAAAGTAATTTCGAAGCAGGATTTACGACAATATATTAAATAAAAATGATTTGAAAATAATTAATAAATTATTTTGAAATTAATTATTATTAACCCAATACGGGTAAAAGAGGATAAGATTAAGAAAGAAAGAAATTAATTATTGTCAAATCATTTTTATTTAATATATTTAAATAACTGTGACCAAGCGACTAAATACTCTTTTCTATTTAGCATTTATGACATTTGGGATTCGGTGGATGAAATATAATCTGACTAAACATCTTTATTTTGTAAATAATCATGTGTACAATCATTTACAAAATTATAATATAAAATCGATTTATAAAAAATATATCTATCGACCGCAAGTCTGTCAGTCTGCAATAATATCAGTATTAATATAGGTATAGTATATATTAATACATTATAAATATTACGTGTTGAAGTAAGTTGCAAAAAGGATGTAAAAGTTTAATCAAAGCCAACAAAGTTACTTTGAAAGTTTCCAGGAGAAGTTATCTAATAAATCAAGCGTGGTTCCAATCATTAATCAGCGCTTTGTTTCACTAATGAAGACAACCTTTAATATCAATCAAAATATTTAAACTCTTGTATAACAAAATCGTTCTCTTCGAGGTAAATTTAGTAAATATAAAAACATGTAACCTTTTATAAAGATGATGGTAATATTTCACAATGCACTTGTAATTGAATTAAAATAAAAAAGACAAAATTAATTATTTAATTATTTTCCTCTGCAATTAAATACTTACGAAGCATGTATACAAAAATACAAATATCCATTGATACTACTTCCCGGGCAAATACCTACGCCAGACGTATTTGCCCGGGAAGTAGTTGTTTCAATAAATATTTGTATTTTTGTATACTTACTTTGTAAGTATTTAATTTCAGAGCAACTAGAAAGAAAATAATTATTTTTTTTTTCTTTTAATGTAACCTTTTATTTTACAGAATAAACATTTGTAAAATAATAAGTGATATAAGATAAAACTCGTAACAGTTTTTATGAAAAATGGAGTATATAATTTTAAGTATTAATTATTAATAACACATACAAAAAAAGTGCGATACTGTACTACTAAATAGTATCGCACTTTTATTATTATTAGTTTACTTACATGATTGAATTGGTAACCCTTAGTTAAAAAAAATATTTTTTAGAGTGTTTTCATGTTCACATGTTTCTAACACCCCTTCCTCTCTAAGTTGTAGTCCTATAAAGTTAAGGAAAAAAATGTTTTTATTTCATATATCTACTATGGAAAAAATGATTGGGTGAGTTACGTGAAGATCAAATGTAATTGATAAAAAGCACTAATATGGCCATTATTAATAGATTAATACTGTATTAATCCATTGATAGTGATCACATTGTGTCCGAAATTTACATATGGAATAAACATAAAAGTGTGAAGAAAGGATATTAGCGGTTTTTATCAATTACTATGGAAAAATTTAGAACTTAGCATACAACTGTTTCTTTCAAAATGGCACTTTTTGACAATATTTGTAACCCTAAAATATTATTTCAAAGGGGTGAAAAAAACACCCCTACACCCCTGTAATATAAATTAATACATCTATATTTTTTATTTCAAAAATTGATTTAAATGGAGCGATTCAATTTGAAACTTTTCTGTCTCTTAATATTTTCTCATAAAATTGTTAGTTTGATCACAAAAAATAAAATAATACATAAGCTCATTTTTCATAATTAAAAGATTGGCAGGCTCATGTTAAACAAAGTTATACAATTTTATCAAATTTCTAGAGAGTTTTATAAGTATGGACTGAAAAATGTAATGGACATGTTGCAAAACTAAATAAGATTAATAGTCTTATTTAGTTTTGCAATATGTACGGTATTTTATATTTAATTTAAAAATACCTACTCAATAAAAAATTAAGAAAATAATAATAATTGACTAACACAATAATTGGTTTCTTATTCAGCTGGCTAGCACAGATACTTTTATTGCAAATCACCGTAAATTCAGAGAGGGCAGAAAGACCCCAGGTCGATAGCCCGGACAGACTAACACAATATTAACACAATAATAATAATTTTATTCACAATATTTATTGGACAATATTAACTATACGATTAATAACAATAAACAAAACTACAAAAATAAATAATAACGTTAAAAAAACATGAATAACAAAAATTAAAAAAAAAAGTTTGAAATACGGGCGGTAACACGGTTCTAATCTTTGCCTCATTGAATTTCGCATTCTTTCAAAAAAACCTAGTGTATTCCTAATAGTTTCACATGATGCGACAATACGATCCCGTAAATTATCAACATCTTCAACGGGAGTTGAATAAACCACAGCTTTCAGAAAACTCCAAATATAAAAACCCAGTGGATTTAAATCTGGAAATCGTGCTGGTAGAAGCGCGTAAATTCAACACAGAGATAAAACCATTAAAATCAATAACTTACTTTGGGAATTTAAGTTTTTAAATAGAACATTTATTGGAAAAAACACAACATAAAAATATCATTCGTTAAAAATATATTTAATAAAACAAAAATTAACAATAACCAAAAATCAGTAATATATAAATTGAAATGCATTGATTGAAAAGGCGTATACATCGGTCAATATGGTCGTATATTTAACATTGGACTAAAGGAACACCTTCGATCCTTCCGGCTAAAACAAAGTGACAAGTCATCCTTTGCAAAACATCTAATAGTTGAAAAACATAATAAGAATGTACTTGACATTATTCACTATGCCGCGAAGGGTCGCAAGATGGATTGATAAGAAGCTCTGAAAATCCTCAAATTAGTGGAATTTCCGGATTAGCTGCTGAATCCAGAAATTCCACTAATTAACGATTATGTATGTATTCACTTATTTTTATCACTGTATTATAATTATTACCTGTTTACTCGTTACTAATCTATTATCAAATATTTGCATATAAACCTATATCAATGAAATTGAAAATAATTTTATATTTGATACTGGCAAGCTGAATTTGCCGAAACCGCAGTCACAAGTAAAAATGAACTGTTATACAAAACAAAGTTTAGAAGTGTTATTTATTATCATACGAAAAAAAAAACATTTTAATAATTTGACTTTTGAGTTGGGCAAGTCCTACTGAATTGATTTGGTTAGGATGCAATTATAATATTGTATCTTAGCTTGTGTTTCTTAAATTTTATTGTTTTTATAGAGAATAATAAAATGTTTTCCAATAATCGCTTATTTGTTGTAAAAAAAAATTATTTAAATTATTCCAAAGAAATGGTGGACGCGCCGGGTTATTGCTGGAACTATTACCAGCATCACACACATAAATTTATTGCTCGAATAAAAATTCGTTCAGCAATTTTGGCGGAATCATTAGATAATGTTCAACGTCAATAAATATCAAATTAGCATCCTCATTTATATTTATTATTTCACAAAGACGAATTCTACTTAGTTGGTCGCGAAGTGTGAATGCTATAAATGTGATTTCCATAATGTAGAACAGACCATTTTTAAATAATTCTAATAATTAATAATAAAAATAGATTTAAAGATTCGGTATTAACCACTTTTAGTTGGAAGGATTTTGGCGCCAGATCTGAATATAATTATAGTAGTATAAGCAGTAAGTCTTTTCATACTACCAGTTTCAAACCATATCATATCATGTTTTTTTTTTAAGTTCAATAAAATTCAAATTATTTAAACAAAACACTATGTAACTTATTTTTTTGTTTTTATTTTAACAAATTTGCCACAAAATTGATGTAATTGAAATAAATGTTAACTTTTACATAAAAATATACAATAATTCACACATCTTGATAATTTCTGGAAACTCTACGCTCTTATCTTTTCAATTCTCAATAATGCCATAAATCTATCTGATTTAAAATGCTGACCAATTTTTTTCTCTTAAAACAAATTTTTATATACAAGGTGAAGCAATACGCAAAATGATTTTTTTCTCTTTTTACTTAAATGGGACACCCTATATTTTTTATGCTATTTTAATAGAAAATTGATCACTCTTCATTTTTTATATAACATATTAAATAGCTACCTTTTACCGTTTTTAAGATATTTAATCTCAAATACAAATTTGGTATAGGATTTTTAACCAAAGTAGGCCGTACCAGAACAACTAATTTATTTAGTTGTGAAAGTTACGATTAATATCATATTTAGTAAGTAAAGTACATTTCACGTTATATTTTGTAACACTGGTGCAGTTAAACATACTTCTTCCATAAATGATTAATATAATTGTTAAAAACTAACAACAACTATATTTTTTGGTTATTATTCGAAAAATATTCAAAATATTCCTATATGCTTCTTAAATTGATTTATTTAAACAATTCATGTTGACTGAAAAAAACGAAAATAGATACTAAGTGAAATAATAAAATACTTATATTATTATATTTTGTTAGTATTAACATTTTTATGTATTTATTTCACGCACTCACATCATTTTTTTTTAATTCAAACATTTTACAATTTTTTTCTTAAAAAAATGTGTCCCAATAACCATTACAATTTGCTAAATAATCGTCGAGCAACTATTTTCTTTATATTTTGCATGCGCCTTTAAATATCGATTGTCATTTGAATATCCTTTTAGGTTAGGAAGTAAATATGTTATTAAATATCAGAAAACGATTATGAATTGCATTTGTTTTAATTATAACCTACTTAAATTATAGATTATAAGAGAAACTTATAATTTTGTACTTTGAATTGAAATTGTTAAAAAACGGTAACAGATAGGGGTATAGTTTATTATACAAAAATTAAAGAACAACCAATTTTCTATCCAAATAGTGTAAAAAATATAGGGTGTTCCATTTAAGTAAAAAAAGAAAAAAATCATTTTGCGTATTGTTTCACCCTGTATACAAAATTTGCTTTATGGTAACAAACGATTATTCCTTATATTATTAAGCTATTTTTCAATTAAATTGCGTTAACAGAAAGTTTACATCCTTTTTCAATTTTGAAAAATAAGGCTCTAAACTTCCATCGATTTCAACATTAAATTGTTTATAACTTTTTAAATATCAAAAGTTGACCTAATAAATCTTATATCAGAAATGATTAATTTTAAGCGTAGAATCTAAAATCGACATAAAAAATATAGCATTCCATTTAAAAAATCATATGTTTGATACGTCACGTGATTATTGGACACCCTGTATATATGAAACTAATTTTAAAATATGAAGTTTTGCAGTAGCTATAAATTATGTCAGTAATATTTTTTTGTAAATGTATAAATAACTGATATATTGGACTTCATCGGAATCTTGCGCCACGCTGTATATATGTCTATCGTCATGTGCCAACCGCTTGATGAATTAAACTTGATATTAATAAAACAATTAAATTAAATGCTTATTAGTATAATTTTCTGAATTCTTTACCTACTCTCGATCCTCAACTGGAGTGGTACCTACTATCCTTATTGCCAGTTTCCTACCTACTTTCAAGCCCTCGTCTGGAATGGAAGATCCTCAAAAATTAAATTGTTAACAATCGTATCATGGTTTTATGGCCTGTTGTGGCAGCTATTATCCCGTGATTTTGCCTTCTTAGACACTTTCGGGTGCTTCTCTATCTTCCTGCAGAGCATATACGTCTTCGGCCTACATCCATAGACTTAACGCGGCGTTACGAGTGCTATACTACCATCTAAGGCACTCGTACAGTATCGACGAAACACTAGTGCTGCCATACGCACCGGATGATATTGAGTCCGTGGTGGAGAATGAAAGTTGCCGCATGTATCGGAGCTTCTCATTCCCAACGCTCAGGCAACTACCAGCGAACAAGCCTGACCAAGTCTTCCTCGATCACCATCTAAAGACGATGTTTGTGATAGAACTTTAGGCACCCGCCGAAACAAATATCGTTTTGAAAAGAGGAGGAAAAACGGACTAAGTATCATGACCTCTTGTACGATATATATATATATGATATATATGGCCTTGATACAACCTGCATATATATATATATATATATATATACAGGTTGTATCAAGGCCACACTGTCAAGTTGGTGGTATTAATCGTCGGTTCTCTAGCCGGAATAAACGGCTCATTCCTGAGCAACTTAAAGTTAATTGCAGCATGCCGCAGCACAGCACGCACTTTAGTCGACAGTATGCAAAAGGCCGTGATACTAGGCTCATTTGCGACTGCATTGCCCTACTTCCAGATTTGGAGGAGGCACCTAGTAGACAGTTTTTGGCACCTTCTGCACATGAGATCAGAGGCATGTGGGTATGGAAGCTGACCAATTCTCTTAAAAAAATAATAATAGAGGTGCAGCGTATCTACAAACTAGAAAGAATCAAAATTGTATCAGGGACAGGAGTAGTGAACGAAGGCTTTCTGCAAGACCTGAAATCCATATAATTACATGAAAATCTTTTAACGCAAATCTAAAAAGCAACCATACACAAACCTGTCACATAGTCAGGGTATGGGTTGAAATGATTTTTTCCCCAGGCAGTGTAAATCCAATTTAAGCTGGGGTACTTCAAATTTGAATAATTACAATTTATTACATTTATTACAAACATTGTAATGTAATAGATGTAATCTCTTTAATTAATTTGCGAGTTTAGGAAGGTATCTAAGCAGCTAATAACCAAGGTAGTTGATGCGTCCAAAAAAAAATCAATTAATGCGAAATCTCCTTTTTAAATTGTCTTGATTAATTATTTAATTTATGAAATATTGTTGTTGTTGCGGCTTTACCTGATAATCAGCCGTAGCCCAACCCTCATTGACATAAGTTTGCACGTTTGCAATGGGCCTGGGAACGGTCGGGCGGATTGCGGCGAAACGGGAGAGATCGGGGAAGCGTGGTCGGCCGTTTGAGCCATAGCACGCATGCGCTTTGAATATACAAACGGAGATTCCACAAACCCGTCGGAGAGATGAAAACGAGACTTTACACAGTCAACATCGCGACGAGTATTGTACATTGTAAATGATATAATTTAATATACAGTTTGAGTTAAATTAAGTAATAATTTCATTTTAAGCGGTAAGTAACAGTTGTAGAGTGAAATAGCAAAATCAATAATGAATCGAGACAATTTTGTATCTTCAAGACTAATTAATGTTTTCTCAGTAATGCCACAAGTGTCTTAATGTGGGCTAGTGCTTTTTCTTTTGTTTATCAGTGATATGCATCCCTATATATAAAAAAAAACATTTTTTATTATTCATAAGATATTTCGTGTAATTAATTCTGATTCTGATACCAATTATATACAAAATAATTTATATATTTTTGTTTAATGATGTAATCATAACAGTTCCATGAGCGCGCCCATGGAACAGTAGCGCTGCAGCGCTTTACGAAAGTGGTGTCGCTGAACGGTACCGCTTGTGTGGCGCTGCAGCGCTTTATCAAGCGTTAAAGCATATATATTTTCCGCTGGATCGCTTTTCAAGCCATGCAGCTGTAAACATAACCGCCATATTTTCAATACAGACAACTACAATTTGTCCGTTCAGGGAACATCAAGAGCTTTGTGCTGCAGCGCTACATGTTTAAAATTTCCCTGAACGTGCTCAATATATATTTTAATTATAATAAGTGTTGCTCAATTACTTTTAGACGTAATTGTTGAATTTCATTATTATTGATAAAATATTTGTTACCAGAAATATTTTATCAATAATAATGAAATTCCTTTGAACGATAGGAATTTCATTATTATGAATGAATGTGTGAAAGATCTTGGCGTGGTATTTCAATTCAATTCATTTATTTACGGTAAATCACCTTTATACAGAATTATAACAATATTCAAAATGTTTAAGATAAATATCATGACTGCAAAATTACATATAAACAGAATAATACAATTTTACATATATAACATATTTTAAAATCAGTAGTGGAAATTGCAAAATAAAAATTAACCCAAGTGGTCGACTCTAGCGATGAAAAAAATAATTGAAACATCAAAAACGGTAATCTCAGTGACATTAAACAAATAAATTATGCCATAAAAATTGAACTAAATAGATAAATTAAATAACAAAATAAAATAATTACTAAATAAACAAATCAATACCTAAACAAATTATCAAACAAGTATATATAATGATTTAAACAATAATATATCACAGATGAAATCACAGACCAGGTAAAAGTAAACAAATCATATAATCTAATTTAAAAATTAACACAAAGAATTAACAATTAACACAAACAATTTATCTTTTACAAAGCATATTAATAATGTTTGCTCAAAAGCTTTCCAGACATTAGGTTTTTTTCCAACATTTTGGAGAAGAATTCTCAATGAACATTCAAAAACTACTATTTATTTCATAAGTCACACCGTAACTGTATATATGTATTAATATTAATATTAATTATTATTGCGTTATATTTATTTTCACTTAGATTTGTCTTTACTTAAATTTTCAATTTGGTGTTATATTATGTATAAAAGTTAGTGATTTAGAATTCACTGGACAGAAAGACCGATGGTCGATAGTCTTAAATAGTTGTAAGTTATTGTAATGTTGTAAATAATATAATGTAATTTAATGTTTCTCTCAGAAATAAAGATTTTCTATATATAGAATTCACTATAGTTACAAAATAAATTAAAGACGACGCAATGTGAGTTTCATTAAATAGTTACAAAATGTTATACGTAGTGACAAATGGATAAATTTATCTTTAAGGCTGCGATCCCCAATAAGTTTTCGTTTTAAGGGATTAACAATGTTATACAGTCATAAAAAAATAAACATTAAATACAGGCATTTAGCTTATTTATTGATAAATGACATCTGATAATTATTATTTTTAAAAAACAAAAAAGTGCAAAAAATAATTTTTTAAAAAATAATTTGATTTACAAAAGTTCATTAAATCTATATTAAATAAATCTTAGTATACATGGAAAGTCTTCCTCTTAATATCGATATTTAACACATTCATAATATTATTATTTGTATGCTCTTTAATCCTATAAAATTGTAAATGAGAACACATTTAGTTCGACGCCGTCATTTTTTATTTGGAACAGCTCCTAGTAGTTCAGATGTTTGCCGCTAGGTTGAAAAATCAAACTTGGAGTAAAATAAACACACATATTTTGTAAAAACCACTGCACGCTCTGGTGCTAATCGCACAGTCTATTTGGCGTAAAATCGCAGCCTTAATAAACTTGTCACTAATATTGTGGCGAACGATGTTCAAATATATTGAAAAAATAATTAAAATACTTAATTTTTTTCGCTAGTATCTATTTTTCTTAAATTAGTTTCGCTGGTAGGTCATCTAATTTCTCAATATTGAAACAATCCAACTGGTTTAATTAGTTTAATTAGTAAAGTGTGTTGTGAAATGCTTTATTAAATTCACCAACATAATTAACAAGCATTATTTCCTCTAATCCCAGTTTATTAAAATACAAATGTATTTCCTTACATGATTAGTCTGCAAAGTTTATTCCGTGTATATTACAGCGACAACACCGGGCTTAATAAAACAAATAACGGAGACGTTCCTCGTTTAGAGCCAAGGTAATTCCAGTTCCTTACCGCCGACCTTTATGTACACTTTATACAGTTGTTGTGACAACAAACAATTATGCGGAATAAATGATTGCGGCTGTTTGAAATATGCGCCCTTTTCGCGTCCTTTGAGGATAAACACACGTGCCTATACAAATATATTCCGGCAGGCGAACACTCGTCGACGCAATTAAGTGGCGGCCAGGAGCGTATAATGGCATTAAGATTATTCCACGCGGTGGTCGTAATCGTTTTGAAGTACGTGAATTGCAATAAAGCAATTAGGGGATTGAAATAGTAATGATGCTTTAATTTCAATTGTTATTTCAGTAATGACGTTTTGGGTTAAATACAGAAATAAAAATTGTTATGTATATTTAATATTTTTTATTTCTGTATTTTACTCAGAACAGCATTACAGAAATAATTGAAATGAAAACATAGTTATCATTAACCCCATAATTGCTTTTAAAAATCTAGGAATATTAAAAATGAATGTGTTATTTGTCAATGCTTCTATTATATGATTATACTTCTCTTCAATCCATTTATTTTATACTTAATTTTAAATTATATTAATATCCTGTTGCTTGTTGAAAATTCTACTTTGTTATATACAATAATAAACTTTTACTTTGCTTGTATAACTAAACTTTTTATCAGTCGGTACAGTTTCAATGACATTAGCGCCTTATTGTTAAACTGAGTGTAACTTCGTTTACATCTTACTAATATATATATATATATATATATATATATGTATATATATAGGGTCTTCAGTTTAAGTGAAGGCATTGAATAAAAAAAAATTAATTAAATTTGGTTCGCCTCGGAGGGGGACATCTAATGATACGAAACTCGACCTAATACTCTCAACCCCCTATGGAGTAGGGGGTGAGAAATAGAAAAGTTAAATAGGAACCCCCATTTTTTGTAAGGATTTAAATGCTCCAGGAAAATAATAAGAAAGTTTTATCTGAAATATTTATTAGTTTTCGTGTCAGACGACGTTAAAATCGACAAAATTAATTATTGACAAAAATCATTTAAAAATGGGAATTCCCTGAGAAATACATATGATATCAAAGACATAAAAGTACACGAAGGTGTGAGTCTTCATGCCTCTCACACATAATAGTTTTCTAATTAAAGCAAGTGTTCGAGAATTCGACCTTCAAGCGCAAAAACTCATCATAAAACGACAATGAGTCGACTCACATGCGCATCTCTGACATAAAAAAAACCCTAGGGGGTTGAGTGTAGTGGGTTGAGTTTTGTATCATTAGATGTCCCCCTCCGAGGCGAACAAATTTGAATTATATTTTTTTATTCGATGTGTAGTTTTCAAGATATTTCAATGTCTTCACTTAAATTGAACACGCTATATATAAATTAAGATTCTATGGCCGCATTAATAAATAAATTAAATTTACTGCGAGTCACAACAATATTTATATTATTTACTAAATTTGTAAATATTTCTATTATTTCTTTATATCAGTCTGGTAATTATGATATTGCTCTCTCTCTCTCTCTCTCTTTGTCTCTCAAATTGTAGGTATTATATATTTCCATTTATTTCATAACACCTACATTTTTATTATAAACGCATTTTCTCTTTTTGCGAATACGCCGGATGTAAAATTGTAATAGTATTCGAGCGCCTGGCCAACGTTAAACTCCCCGGAGGATCGGCAGTGGAAATTAGCATAATGTTGCACCGCAGAGGGCCGGATCCAAAATCCAATTACGGCATGATATATAAGTGGGACGGGTATTCGGGTTAGGAGGAACTTAAGAAGACATAAATTCGTGTAAATTTAAATTGTCGCTTGTTTGCGTTATGGATCATCGTAATCCTAATATCCTATGAATATTTCGTCGATTTTTTCTGTTTGCTTGAGGAAAAAGGGTTGAATTTTTGTTTTTTTTACCAATGATGTAGCCGCCACAATGTATATTTTTTATTGGTTTATTTCTTTTTTTTCAAATTTTGCATAATTTTTCATTATAGAACTAATTGGTTTTAATCCATAATAAAATAAATTATTACTAATACCACAATTCACAGTTAGTTTATAAATTCTGAATTATTTCAAGTATTTTCATAACATTTTTAAATATTTAATTACTTGATTTTTAATAATTATATATGGCGAGGTTAAATTCGAATTGACAATGTTAAATAAGAATGTTTTTTGTTACTATTATGTGAAGTCAAACTATGAATATTTTTGAATTATATAACAAATTTATTTTCCAATCCATAACGTGGCAAAAATTTAATAAATTTCGAAATAATTAAAACTAAATTTTATATGTCAGTTTTTACAATGAAATACAGTAACAGTTTTTACAATGAAATATATCAAGAGAATTCTTCCGACCAGAGCATATATATATATAGATAAAATAGGCTCTAGAACAGAATCTTGAGGAACTATTATTACGTTTCGCAAATTTTATCTAACTATACCATTCCATATATTAGAGCTTGGAACTTCAATAACCGAACATTTGTTAGAGAGTTAGGATGGGAACTATTTAGCTATATTGCTTTTAATTCTATACGATTTTAGTTTAGAGAGAACAGTTGTGGGATAATTGAGTATTGGCCACTTTACAATGATATGTTGACTATATAAGTCAAGACAAGGTTTAATTTTTAAATTATTCAATAAACTGAACATTTTATTACAGCTATACTGTAAAAGAAGAATATATATATATATACAGTGCATTTTTTTATCTAGGCCTCATAGGGATTTACATAGGAAAATCTTTTCGTTGTGTTAATGGTTTTTATATGGTATGGATTTTGATCAAATTAAACACACATTTAAATTAGAGTAATTTGTGCAAAGTTCAGCAGTTTTTAAATTGTTTTAAATGCATTTAATGTTTGAAATAGTGATTTAAAATAATGATAATTTTAAATACTTTCTTAATTAATAGGCTTAGTTCTCTGACATCTACTGAAGTTGTCAAAGTATTCTAGTTTATTGTATCTTTTATTGCAAGAATTTTATCACGGTGTAAACCAAGAAAAGATTTAAATAGTGATGGATTACACAAAAGGGCTTATTTTGAAAATATATTAAGGTTTAGTTAATTATTTCAAATTAGTTTTCAATATTCAATAAACTTTAATTAATTAACTTAAACTAGGCAATACAATAAATTAAAAAAAAAACATAACATTAAAGTAAATGTTCAAACTGTTGCCCATTAGCAGCTAAACAATGACCTAGCCTATCTTTAAAATGTCTTTTCACATTTTGAAGCTGCCGGAAAGTTATTTTAGCAGATTCTTCGAGAATTCTTCCTTTTAATTCTTCTAAATCCTTTGGTTTGCTACGGATATCGTCAAAAACATTGCTTGCCAAATAACCCCAGTAAAAGCAACTGCTTCGTGTAACTTGAAATTGGCTGGATGATGTTGTCACACTTATTAATGGATTTTCTTCAATTGCCAAACACACATTTTCCCTCAAGTCTTCTGTCACAATCCGATTTGCACGTTTTCTTCCTCCACTATGTTCCGCATTAACACAACCAAATTTAACAAAGTTGTTGTAAAATTTTAGAATTGTTTTCTGATTTGGAATTGGCCGTCCTGGATACTCCACGGAGAAATGATCACGCACTTGTCTACTTGATAGCCCTTTTATGTATTCCATCACCATTTTAACCTTTTCTTGGGTGGTATAAACCGACATTCTTTCAATAAAAGGAGTACAATAAATTGGAACACTTTGACAATTACTATTGATGTCAGTGAACTAAGCCTACTATTTAAAAAAATATTCAAAATTATTATCATTTAAAATCAATTTTAAAAACATAAAACGCATTTAAAATAGTTTATAAACTACTGAATTTTGTACATATTACTCTAAATTAAATGTGTGTTTAATTTGATCAAAATTCATTCCATAGAAAAACCATTAACACGACGAAAAGATTTTCCTATGTAAATCCCTATGAGGCCTAGATAAAAAATATGCACTATATATAGAAAATCTTTATTTCTGAGAGATACATTAAATTTTATTACAATATTTACAACATCTAGTCAAGCCTCAGAAAATGGAAAGTAAAATATTATTCTGTACTTCGTTGATTAAAAAATCCTATTTTTGTTTGTTTAAGTCCACGCTGGTGTAGATAATATGCCAACATTCTAAAATATGTTTATATTATCGAAACTAAGAGAGATTTTTCTTAATAATATATATGCTATTCTTATGCATGCCAATTATGTAACAAATATTTAGATTTTATATATTCCGCATTATAATAAGATAACAAAGGATAACTAACTTGAAATTATGGATTATCAAGTTAGTTAAAAAATTGATTTATAGAACGTGTTCAAAAAATATTTTTAATTTTTTTCTGATTTAAATTGTGCCTCAATAAGTACGACCGGGAAGTACGGGGAAATTACGTGAGGGTGTTTTTGTTTGCATTTTTTTAATGAAAATTGATGCTTTAGGGTGACTTAAATATATTCATCAACGCAGGAAATATACGTAGCTGTCGACGGAGTCATTTAAAAATTAATTTTCTTGAAATACTTTAAGCAAAAAAAAATTAATTAAGACGATAATGAAATAGTGGATGCGCAGGATATTATCGAATACATAAATATGCAATTAAACTCATGCATTATAAACCGTAATTGTACAAGTGAATTGGAAATTATTGGTAACAAGTTTACGAGATTTTAATAAATGAAGTCGTAGACAACAGCCCAAAGCAATAGAACTGTGTTTGTCAAAAGATTGCAAACTAGCGATAATTTTCAATGCACGAGGGCAATTTATCAGACTATATCCCAAAAATAATAAAGTAAAAAAAGAAGAGATTTATGGAGTAAAATATTTTTTTTTTGCATATGATTTTCTCCAATCAGCCACTAACGAACGATTTATAATTTATAACTAAATCTAGAGGATTAATATAGGGTACTCTTCACGCCAAGGCGACTTTAAAACAAACAGGTATACCACGGTAAAAAGGTTTAATATACACACATAGGAAAAGAAAAACAATGGGTAATATTAAATTTTTATTTTCGAATTATTTATAAAGTACGCAATAATTTTGAAAATATTAATATCATTAAGACTCAATAGGTAATTTATATTCAAAGGATAATCCAAATTAAAAGCATTGCAAGAATTATATAACTTAATAATATTTTGACGATTAAGCGAGCATTCAAGAAACAGATGATGAATGTCACCATAAGATCCACATTCAGATAAAGGATCAGTTTTAATTTTAATGAAGTTAAGATGTAAGGGGCTTAAACAATGAGTGGTTTTTAGTCGAAAAACACTAGAAGTATTGAATTTTGGAGTATATTCCTTCCAATAACATATTTTTTTTTGGAAGACTTCTATGTATTTGTTTATAATTAGTTGTTATAGGCAATTTATTCATCCAATACTCTTCCTGTTCTATCATAATCGATTTTTTATATACTGCTAGAAAATCCGTAACAGGTAGCGGACTATATAAAGGTAAAGATTCATCAGTAATCGAGCTCTTCGCTAATTCATCAACCCTTTCATTATCAATTATACCACAATAAGCTTTAACCCAAACAAATGTGACTCTCAATCTCTTTTCATTTACTTCGTTTAATTTTGTAATTATAGTATTAATAATAGGATTGTTAAATTTTTTAAAAGACTTATTTTCTAGAGCTTTATGAACAGAAAGACTGTCCGTACATATCAACGTATGATTTATACTATTTTCAATGGCCCAATTAATGGCATTAATGATGGCCACAGCTTAAGCTGTAAAAATTGAGGCTGTTGAAGATAATCGATTTAGTATCGTTACATTTTTACTAGGGATGTAACATCCACACCCGACACCTTCAGAGGACTTGGATCCATCTGTAAAAATTTAGCTGAAAGGAAACTACCGATAGCCTCTTTAAATATATTTTCATTAAGCGACGCTATATCAGAATATTTTGGTACAATTATATCTGACTTTAATGTTAGGCAATCAAATTCATTATCATAAATATTGCTAGATTTATCATTTAATATGTTTAAATGTGCTGTATCTGTGAAGGCTTCATATATAATATTACTAGGCTTATTTTTCCAATATTTGCAGGTCAACATAGAAACTGTTGATCGGCAAACAGAATTCAATAAATGAGTAAGATTATTCGATCGCGTTTTGAGTATGAATTTATGGGCTAATATTCGTCTGCGTAAATGTAGAGGTTGTTCACTTGTTTCGGCGAGGAGAGCTTCTCGAGGAGTTGATAGCATTGCACCCAAACATATACGTAAAGCTTTAAATTGAATCCTATCTAAAATATTTAAATTAGTTCTAGATGCCTGATTATAAAAAATGGATCCGTAGTCCAAAATTGAAATAAAAGATCGATAAAATAACAAAGAGCACTCTAAATCACAACCCCATTTATTTTTAGATACAGCTTTAATTACGTTAAGCGCCTGGGAACATTTTTTTCTGTATATATAGGATATGCTGTTTCCAAAGGAGTTTCTTTATCTAATAATATTTAAAATTGTTTGACAAAGGAACATCTCCAAACTCAAAAGTAAAATGATCAGGAAATCGATCTCTATGGCGACTAAAAACAACCACCGTCGATTTATTAGCAGATAATTGAAACCCATTATTATCACACCAATCGCATTATAATAAGATAACAAAGGATAACTAACTTGAAATTATGGATTTTATTTATCGAGTTAGTTAAAAAAATGATTTATAGAACGTGTTCAAAAAATATTTTTAATTTTTTTCTGATTTAAATTGTGCCTCAACAAGTACGACCGTTACTTCCCTTCGTGGTTCTAATACTTTAAATTCTTTTCAAGTTATTTAGAAATATATCAATGGATGGTATATCCTAGATACCAACGTATGTATAAGAAATATGTACATTGGTATCTTAAAATATTTTAAATATTTGTATCATTTTGACAGGTTCCTAGGTAATGTACTAGTAATACAAGTACATTTATATGCAGTCGCAATAGAAATTAATACTTTAATTTCTCTATAAATACAATTTTTAAATTATAAAGAAGAGCTGTTAGAATATTCGGAATAATTGGATATCTTAATGACTGCCAGAAAGTTTAAAACACTCGCGATAACAATTTTATTAATACTATTGTTTGTAATGTACGTTCGTAAAAACATTAACAAATTGTTAACACATGATAGACAACAGTCGTGACATCAGAGATAGTCATTTAATATACAGATTGAGATTTAAGAATGGTAGAAACGCGTTTAATTATTGTGAATCTAAAATATTTAATCTACGCCCCCCTCATTAAAATTTATATTCAATAAAAAAATTGAAAATAATTTCTTGTGAAAAACGCATTTTTTTTTAGTATTGAGGAATGTATTTATAATTGCATTATTAATAGGTAAGCTATGTGTAATTATTCAATGTTTTGTGTATATGTAATTTAATCGATCAACAAAATATTCAATGACTATTCATCTAGCGTATGGATAACTGATGATGGTCAGATGAATAAGGGTTGAACATTTCATTAAATGAATTTCGTTTCTTGTTCTCATATTAGTATTTGACTTGTTGGGCTGTGGTGGCACTTCGACCTAAAGATCTTTTGTGCCTCCTCTTACGAAAATAATAATAATAATTTGTTACCTCACAGGCTATATCTATCCTTTTGAAGTACTCTAAATGGTTTTTAATCTTGAAACATCTTAATTCGTTAAGAGTGGGGAAGTAGTTCCCCAAGAACCTTTGTCTTACACGAGCTAAAGACTCGCATTCTGTTAGGAGATGGATAACTGTCCCCCTTTCCACAAAAGAGAATCTACACATTTCATCAGCGACTAATCATGTTCTCATAAACAGGACAAATTCGCTTCTTTTAGTGGACGAAACAACGATTCTCGGTCTCGGTTTGTACTATAATAATTTCCATATTTACGTCTACTGATGCATTCTTAGAATATATATCAAATTATTTCTAATCGTAATTATTATCCTCCAGACAGGCAAAGTAATGTCACATTGAAATACATAGAAATGCTTTGTTATTTTTAATTTTAATTATTCTGTAGTTTAGTTACTGTGATAATATAAATATAATAGTTACTTTTTAATACATTGTTATGGAATACATTTGTATTGTTTTTAAGAAAACATATATGATGTGTTTATTGCGCTTTTATTTAAAAACAAAGTGAGCAATAATACTTTGTTTCTTAAGGAATTTTGTAATATTTTGCATCGAAATATGTATAACCTGATGTTAAATTTTATAATTATTTATGCTTCCTAGAAAACATGTATTACGGATTCAATAAGTATAGTGCTGGTTGAATATCTTCGGAATTATTTGTGGGATCAATTTAGCTATTATAGGGCAATATTTTGAAACAAATAATTCACAAACATAATACTGTAAAATGAGGTTAATTTTGAATACTCGAGCCATTAAAAAAATAGTTGGCACTGAATCTTGAAAAGTTTAATAGCTAGTGTTTTATCATAAGTATAAATTAGTTAAATATAATTTAAAATTTATATATTAATTTGACGAATATTTAACTGGTTTCATATCCATTGAGCACCCTGAATTTTTAAGTAAAATATTAATGTACTAATGATAGTATTAAAATACGCAAACAATTTCCAAAGAATTTTGTAAATTTTGTGAAATGGTTTTGATTTTAGTTATGGAATTATTTATACTTTATAGAAAATAACTTTTCATTGAAAATAATTGGTGTAATCTCAGAAACATCCACTGATATATAATCACCCTAACCAGATATTATCACACATCTATTCATTCATTATCATCTATTCATAACATACTTTAATCATAACTCATCTTCAAAGCTAAACAATGGCAGAAAGACCTCGGGTCGATAGCCTATAAAAGGACAACCTCAAATTATATACCGTATTATACTATACAATACTGTACTTAATATAATGTAAAAGTCCTTTGAATAAAGATACTTGTATATAATTGGTGTATAAAACAGCCAGAGCAGAGTAGTTTAATTAGACACAAGTAATTCTAGTGATATCTTTCCACTTGTACTTAATTAAAACCGCAAAAAATCCTCATTAGAAGAACGAGTGACACACCCCACACACAATACACCCAATTAATTAAAATAATACCCAAATAATCCGACCAATTACCAATTTCGTGTATTCACAGCGGGAAATCCGCCGGTAATTGAAAATGGGGCGTCTAATTTGTTTTCGATTCCGGCCGCCAATTAAGGGGGGATTAATGTCTTAAAATTGGATAATGAAGCGCTCCCCATTTTACAAATTTCACGTGATCGATAAATCCATCACCGGGCAGAAACAATAATTTAATCCCAATAACTTGTCTTGTCGTCGGTCCGGTTCGACTTTCGGAAATAAATTGCCCGCGGAGGAATTGAAACGGACGTGACGCAATTAAGGGGATCAAGTTAGACGAAGTTGGGACTCGATCGAGATGCTGCACTTAGTTCCGAGGTAATTCTGTAATTTCTATTTATATTTCAATTTAATTGACGCGTGGGAGCAGTCTTTTTTTATATATGTACTTTTTACGGCGCGTGGGGAAATTACGTGAGGGTGTTTTTGTTTGCATATTTTTAATGAAGATGGATGCTTTAGGGTGACTTAAATAAATTCATCAACGTAGGAAATATACATAGCTGTCGACGGAGTCATTTAAAATTTAATTTTCTTGAAATACTTTAAGCAAAAAAATTAATTAAGACAGTAATGAAATGGTGAATGCGCAGGACATTATCGAATACATCAATATGCAATAAAACTCATGCATTATCAACCGTAATTGTACAAGTGAATTGGCAATTATTGGTAACAAGTTTGCGCGATTTTGATAAATGAAGTCGTATTTCTTTGGGCTGTTGTCTAAAGCAATGTAATTTGCAATCTTTCGACTGTGTTTGTCGTAAGATTGCAAACTTGCGATAATTTACAATGCACGAGGGCAATTTATCAGACTGTATCCCAAAAAATATAAAAATAAAAAAAACGCAGAGATTTATGGAGTATAATAATTATTAATTGTACAATTATTGTATACTGTGTTACGGTTTATCTGTGCCGTTATGACTTCTAGTCATTGTGAGAGAAATTGTCGCTCTCCGGGGGCAGCATTTCTTCACCCAGCTCCTATTGACACCACTGGTGGGTATTCCCTATTGAATCCCTGGTATTTGCTATCAATGTGCCCTACAAGATGTTAGGTTTAATTAGATCTATGAGTGGGAACACAGATATAATTAATTAGTTTAATTTGTGGTGTTAATTTGAGGTTAGGCGGAGTAGTTCTTTTAAAATAAATTCTATTACTTAAGAAAGTAATTAGTTTTACCTTGCATGATTCTTAGAGATCCCTTATTATATCAGGTTGGCCACAGAAAGGAGGTAAACATTTATTCATTACATCGTTATTATTTTGATCGTCAGCTGTCAGAATCGGAAAATCATAGAGTGCGAATATAAGTGATCTACAATCGCTCTCGATCAATGTTATCAAAATAGTTTATTGTTTCCTCCCACTTTTAAATACTTCCGAGACTTTATAAACGGTTGTAATGGGTATTTGGTTTTAAATAAATTATCTATAAAGCAACGACGCTTGAGTATATGTATAAAGGATAGATGGAATAGAAAATTTGAGAGTGGGGGGAATTTAATGGGAGATCTCATGACGTCACAGTAACTCATTGCGCACGCCTTAAATATGATTAAAATAGTTATCGAATACTAAATTAAACGATATCGAAACGGAGTTTTCTCTCTATCAACCGTTGTTTGGAATCGCTCCATCTTCGTTTTGAGTCGCTATCGACTAAACTAGGTTATATTAATATAATTAATTTTCGTTTTATTTTATTATATTTATTACTAAAATAAAAATACTAATATTAATTTAATTGTTTAATATTTGTATCGTAATAAAATTATAATAAACAATAACCTCAAAAGTCGATATTTAAGTTGTATTTATTGCGTACAAATAAAAGTGTACTAGTAAATTAAAGATTGAGTCTTCTTCCTTCATAAAATTTATTGATTGCAAATGTATATGTCAGTCACGATGTGACCATTCGAATGCTTAAAAAAATGTATTATTTTTTTATAATAATACAGTGTAGTAATGAATTTAGTTATTACCATTTTTACTCAGTTACCATAGTATGTGCATTTGTTTGTGTAAAAACCTAAAGAGTGCAACATTTTAAAATATTGTGGATCAAAGTAATAAAATAACACAAAAATATGTAATGTTCCGCAGACAAACAAATTAATGTATTACGCCCAGTGATAACAATTTTCAAATTTACTTTTCGCATGACCATGCTGACCGCTGAAAGACCAAAGTATAACTAAATAATGAAACAATGAACGGGCATAAACAAAGAAGTAGAAAGCACACAATGTGAAAATAGGTTATGCTTGTTTTCGCCCGTGTACGCGCGAAAATATTCGAATTCGTCTACGTCACGAGGTCTTAATGACCGAAAGGGAGGTGAGAAGCAAGGGGGGCGTTGAAACTATGCGAGGCGCTAGTTCAGCATACCTTTACACATATGTATATATGTGTCACTCGATCTACCTTGCTATAAAGTTACTCGGGCGTAGCGCCATCTATGTTGCGGTTCGACAATTATTAGTTATTATGTAATTAAAGTAGCACGGTATTTTAGACAAGCGGCACATGACGCACGGATTCGATGACGTCAGATTACATTTGATTTTTGAAACTTGATTTTAGAAAATTGATTTTAGAAATTCTTCCAGTTGAACTGGTCAGTTATGTCAGGGGTTGGCAATAATAATTTTCCGAGGCGTGGGGGGAAGTCGTTATCGACATTAAGGCAATACATCTTAATCCTTTCCTTTTCCTCTTTGACCGTGAAGAAGTTCACGTCGGAACTACAATTCTGAACTAAAATTCAAACTTTATTTAATTAGTTAAACACGAAGAAGTGTTCCTCTGGTGAGGGAGTTATTAATTAAATTAGTTAAATTAATAAGTATATGTGGCATGAGTTTTGATTTTCGTGAGTTTGTAACGAATTCCACATTTCGATTTTTTTTTTCTTTCTTCGGAGTATAAAAAAAGTTCAGTAGTTCTCTCGGTAGGACCGCACAACAACTTAGGTGAGTCTTCAAAGCTTGTTTTTGCATTTAATTCGTGATTTTAACGAGTGGGGAATTTATGTAGGTCCTTTAAGTTCCGGTTTCATTTTCTTCATTTCTGTGTGTAACTTCCGTCCGTTGGAGCCGACTAATTTTGTCTTCCCGCAACGCGGACGCGACTTCTAGTAGCGGATGCCCGATTTTGGAGGATCCGCGGACCGAAATTTCGCCTCCTGGCCGGTTGATAACGCAACAACATCCCCCCCCCCCCCCCGGAGATTTTCCGTCTGTGCTGGAAAACCCCTTTCTAGTGTGCTCCTGAAGAGGCAACCATCGCAGGACAGTAGGAATAGAAAAAATAAAGGTTGGAGTAGTTTTCATTTTACTATACATAAACATATATAATCCTTTTCTGCTATCCGAAGATTCAGTAATATACGTATTTTTTTTTATTTTAACGGTTCACTAAATGATTTCACTATACTCAATTAAATTTTTGTTTTCTTTTTTTTTTTTTAAATTTGTAATACATACGGGATAATAATTTAGAATTTAAAAGGAAACAACATCTGGAATAAGGATTATTATTATGGTAATTATCTTACGTATATCTGATTTTGGTTCCTTTTAAATAGGAATATATATATATAATTTTTTTTTGTATTGTTGTAACTTGGGGTTTTTGTAATGGGGTAACGTTATCTCAAGGCACCCGTTAATGATTAGAACGCCTATTTTTTTTTTAATTATTATTATTGTTATTACTCCGCTATTGCGCCTTAAACTAAGAAAATCACTTTCGTTATTTATTATTGCTAATTTTTTTTTTGTTATCAATCTTAAAATGCCAACGCTGAATAAAATTTAATTTTGTTTGTTCCTTTGTCAGAAAGATATTTGACTAGTTTGATGTTGCCCTTTTGTCTAGCTATTACCTTCTCCAAATAAGGTTCATGGTTACTGATTACCATTTCACCCCTATTTGTCATCCAACCATGTGGCGCCCCCTTTTTGGTATCGTTTATTTTAAATTGAACCCCCCCTACTCTGCTGACTTTAGCTAGGCCAAATATGGGGTGGATCAGTGGTAATTGGAGTTGGTTTAGTTTTAGGTACCAGTAAATTCAAAGTGTAGCAACTGTTACTTATATTATGTTGTTGTTGGGCATCTTTTACTTTTTGGTGAATTACTTCTAGAGGTGTATTTCTGATCTATGTGTATGCAATCCTTTTTATAGCGTTAATAAAAATTGAATTTCGTAACAATGAATTGGGAATAAATCACGAGCCGAAACTTACAACGAGTAGAGAACCAATCAAAGTACCGAGATCGAACCCTACATGAATCGCAATAACGATTTCTTGAAGCTGCTTGGTTCTAAATAATTTGTGTTTCTGTTCGCCGTTTTTGGCTGAATATAGTCATTAAAATATATATATTTTTTTAATAATTAATTTAAATGTATAACATTTAGGTCTTTTATTTTTATCTTGATTAATTGTTAATTTTTTATCTCCAATTAATCAATATTAGAATAAAACATATAAATAGAATTAATTATTCAAAAAAATATTTTAATAATAATGCATGTATTTCATTATACAGAGAGTTTTATGTAACACCGAACATGCTAGAATGCATTCAATGTAAATTTTTCTATGTTCGATTTGTTCAGGAACGCATCAAAGCATTGGGTGCGATGTGATTGGCTACTGTTTCTAAAAATAATATAGTCAACCCAAACTACACCCTTTTCCGTCAAAAATGTCTTACACTTGTCAGTTATCGCAAGCAAGTGATATTTACTGTTCTGGCTCTTAAAGCAGAAGTAGACGAAGAGTTGAACATCTGTACGTATAAATAATGTATACAAAGGAGGAACAGATTTTTATGGTATGTATTGCGGTTAAATATAATATTCATAATTATACATGTTGCACTTGACATAATAGTTGACATTAGAAATCGTAGCCAATCACATCGCACCCAATGCTTTGATGCGTTCCTGAACAAATCGAACATAGGGAAATTTACATTGAATGCATTCTAGCATGTTCGGTGTTATATAAAACTCTCTGTATGTGAAGTATAGGATAATGTCCGGCGCATCCACCATTTCCTAACCTTCTTAATTATATTTCCTTCACTCGCAGATTTGTTTATATTCTCATTTTTTTATTTATTTATTTTACGGCAATGCCATTTTACAAAATTCATAACACAAAATTAAAGTAAATAACATACAAATTATAGTAATTAATTCTACAACTCCACAATAATTCGTAAACATTGATGAACAAAAACAAAAGAAAAAATATACAATTCTAAAGATCTACATAATATAGAAGATACACTTATGAAATATCAGAAAATTTTGGGCGGATTTAGAATATACTTTTTCGTTTGGTCAATTAGTAATATTTATCATATATATAAATATATTTATTGACAAACACATTAAGCTCATCTAAAATTTATATTATAGATAAATGTATCAGGTACTTGCAAAATCAATAGCTATCGACTAATGGTCTTCCGCTAATAGGCGGAAATAACTCTGTTATATAGCCAATTCCAAAATAAGACAATAATGTTTATGTGCAACATATGATGTAAATAATTCTGTTATTTGTCTCGAATAAATATTTATTATTATTTATCAAATTAATACAAAGCAAAATATTGTTTTAGTTGTGTTTTAATTGATAATAATATTGGATATTGTAAATAATCGAGAAACGAAATGTATAATAGCGAAGCTTCATTAAAGCAAGCTAAGCCATAATTAAACAACCGGGCCTAAATAAACAGAATTAATTAAATTCTATGTATGCATTGATGGCCCAATAATCGATTACTAACGTATTACAATCCTCTATTTAAGTTTACAAAATAATTAATTCCATTTATTAATTATGAATTACATTTTTTTAATTTAACATTTTTAAATCCATTATTAATTTCGTGAAAATATTACTATACCACCAACAAACAACATTAATAGAAATGCAACATTTCTGAAAATCTTTACACAATAGCACAACCCTCATAACATTCCATCTCTCCAGGAATTATAATCACGAAATTCCCAACACTAATTGCACCGCGCGTTCCGCTGACAATTATTCGAAACCGCCTGCGGAAATAAATCTCGCCACACGTATCTTCGACATTTTTAACAATCAACGCGGGGGACAATGAGAAAATTCCGGTATTGTTGTTGGGGATTATTCGCGGCGGGTAATAAATTATTTGAGAAAAGTCGGATAGTGTACGTTATTAGGGCTTCGGGTCCGTTATATTGAGGTTAAAGGACAATGGGTATTATTCCCTCCGGTATTGTCGAGAGCTTTGATACTCTGTCATCGTCTGTTTCACGTGGTAAATCCCCTTTTTATTGCTCCGGCAACTTTATATTTTGCGGTTACTTAGAGCCGAGTTTTCAGGATTCAGCATTCAACGTTGTGCGGTTGGTTTATAATCTTTTTGAACGTCTCGAATATACAGGGGTATTAATATTTGCACAGGGATGTTTTGTTATTAGGTAATAATTTCATAAAGCTGTATTAGCTTTTTTTCAATTCCATGAAATGAATATTTATTGTACAAATGTTCTGGCTGAAAGACTCTTTACACCTATCGACGATTTGGTTTTAAAAATTACTTAGACACGTAATAATAAAATAAAATAAATTTATTCGTAACAACGTGCATCTTTAATAAATAGAAATAAACAATAAAAAATATAAAAATGTATTAAAACAAATAATTTAAAATGAATTAGGCAGAAAAACCGACGGTCGATGGTCTTGAGGAAATTTCAACAATTGTTACTAAATGTGGAAATAATTTATTAATTATTTTCAAATCATTTTTATTTAATATATTCAACAATTGAGTTTTACAGCCCAGTTATTGGGGAGCTCCCGTCGTAAATGCAGCCTGTATCTCTTTTTACGATTTTTAAAAGGTATATAACGGATTGCACTAAATATTCCAAAAATAAACTGTTAAAGTTATAAAAATTAAATATTCCCGTTGGTACGTCGCGAACAAAGACCGATGGTCGATAAAGATACAATCATATTGAGTTACTTATAGATTGTTAAATGCAATACAATTTATTTTATTGTTTCTAAAAGGGCTACCGACCAGCGGTCTTTTAGCCAGAACATTTATTATTTTGGATTAATACGCACAAAAAACACGGTCAATTTTTAGAAAGGTAAAGTTTTGACAAAAAAAAACTTCTAACTCCTTTATATTCTTCTCCTCAATCGGAGCTATTCTGTATAGGGAATGTAAAGTTTAACATGCACGTTATTTTTTTTATCATCACAGTCTGAGAGACTTTTGTTATAGACATTTAATACATAGAATGTGATATTAATTAATAACGGACATATTAAACCTAACATTTATCTTACAGAATAGCCCCGAATATTATTCAAATAAATGGTCTCAATCCTAGTATACGTGCTACACTTCACCGTGAAGTTGGCCGCGTTACAGCGCTCAAATCAGACGTTTCAAATCAAGAACGTGCAGCCAGTATAACACGACTTACGACCACGAGATGGCGATTACGAGTTACCCTAGATTAAATATTATTATTTATCATAATTAATAAATAATATTATGGATTATTCCATAAAAAAGGCGATCCATAGGTTAGGAAAATAAAAGGTTTTGAAGATAGAAAGCGAGCATTAAAAAGAGTTATTACATAAAAAAAGGCGATCTATAGGTTAGGTAAATAAAAGGTTTTGAAGATAATCTTCAAAATTATTAATCTATTATTGCATAGATTAAACGAAAAAATGGAGGATATTTAACAGTTTAAACTAAATGAGAGAGAAAAATGTAGAGCACCATTCCGTTGGATGGCCATCTATGGTCTGCGTTGAGAACTAATGTACAAATGAAAACGCAAAACGCAAGTTCACCGTCGAACGTACGCTTAATGAATGACGTGCGGATGACGTAGTTTTGTGAAAATTAAATTCAATAATTTCCTTAATAAATGCCGTTTTAACACGATAAAAGCGTGCTGAAGGGTAACACTAGTGTAAATAGGTGCGGAAAATAACTACAGAATGGTTTTTATTGTGATGGAAATACGGAAAATCAGTGACATAACCTTCCGACTTTCGAGCTGAATTGTGAAAAAAATACAAGTCTAAACACCCGAAAACCACCAAAAATCAACTACTAAGATCATCATTCATCATAAAAATACCCTTTTATAGGGCTTTGTTTCGAAAATAATGAAATAAGAGGTGTAGCACGTATACTAGGATCTAACCAATAAATGTGATGGATTCTGGGTATGTTCAGTTACATAGCAATAACGAATTCTAAACAAGTGAGTCCTTAACAATTCGAAGAGTTCGTATGAAAAAGGTGAAAGAACGTGCGGAGGGCACAAACGTTGATTTTCAAAATAAGTTTCTATTTTTATCTGTCTATTACTTTATAGATTTAAGTGTCAAATTTTTAAAGTTTAAAATTACGTATACTGAATTATATAAATTCATAAAGCGCATATTTTGCCTAATTTATTTATTTAAACACAACACAGGATCCGATCAGCTACCCTTTCCGAGGCAACGCATATCAAACACACAGGTCTGACTAGGTTCGAAATTGCCATCACCAGTTACGGTTAAAAATTTTCTTCAATAACATGAACTACTTAATTTAATATAATTTTATTGTTGTATCAACTTAAACTAAAAAACATTGGGGATACTTCTGATTTATTTCCGAGTCAGACGTGCCAATACACAATATAATTAACACCCTTTTTAAATATGTTTGTGATTGAAAATTATGTTTTTAATTATTTGAACCTTTGTATTTAATTTAACTATGTCGAATTCGAAGGAATGACACTTCAGTTGTAAAATGTTTTCTTGAACAGTCTTAATTAATGATTTAGTTCTGCAAAGACAATTTATTTTCTTATTTAAAATTCATATGTTTGATGATTATTCTTTATGAAGTGTTTAAATTAATTCTAAATAAAACCGTTTTCTTCATCCTACATTTTATGAACTAATAAATATTACACAAAGTTTATATATTGAATAGTACTGAAGTTTACTAACTAAAATTTCTCCACAACCCACTGATAGAAGATTTATGATTAATTTAGAGCAGCAAATTAAATTTACTGCAGTCTATACAGGGTGTTTCAAATTCGAGTCTCACCATGGAGATCTCGCTTATTATAACAGATAAAGGGTAGGTTTAAATTCGGCACTTTTGCAGAATTTCATGTTGATTAATATCCCGTTGAGAAAACTGGGCTGTTTCTTTGTTTCCAAGAAAAATGAAAAAAACTGAAAAATGCGATTTTCCTTTTTTATTTATATCTTCGTTATTTGAAGCAATATTTCAATGTAATGATGACATTATTATAGCACTTTTTTATGATTTAATCGATGGCGTACTAATTATACTAATAGCATGTTTCGTTTCTTCTGGACCATCATCAACTTTCTAATTTCTTATGAGCGCTACAATAAATAATTTAAGGAACACCTTTGCATTTCTGCTGCTGCTAAGGCAACATTAATTAAAAAAATATTTTTTGTGTTAATATTTTTATTAATATTAATGTTGATATTCCGCATATTACCATTTTTTAAAATAAGTTTTAGTTTGTAAAAAAAATCATTATGTAAATTTTTGTTCCATTGCAAAACTTTTTTTATAAATATTGTATTCACAAAGCTACAAGTTACATTATATTTTCTGTTGATTACTTTTAATTTCATGGCATGTGTGATTTATTAGTATTAATAAAATATTTTGTTAAGACTGTGTTTATTTATCAGAATAAAGATATCATATGTGGTATCATTGTAATCAGAAAAAATAGAGGATTTTAATTTGATAAAAAAAAAACAATATGGCGCCTTATAATAAGCGAGGTCCCAATGGTGAGACTCGAATTTGAAACATTATTTGCTTGAAAATGTTGAATATTACAAATAAACACATTTTTAATAAGCGAAATGGTCAAAATATATTCTCAAAAATTACATTGTTGTTATTGTATTGGAGATATATAATTATATACATTGCTTCCCAAAAAAAAAGTGTATTTTTTTGAAACCACATGAAAAAAGTTTATAAATTTATAAAAAAAAGAACTATTTACTAAGAATAATATGGTTTTTTTATCGTTAATATTTAATATAAATAATGCAAATAATATAGAACTCACTCTCGGAAATTATATCCTCATTCCCGAACTATGACAAGATTATATAAATTATGTAAAATTAAACAAAAATGTTTTGAAAATAATTAATAAATTATTTCCACATTTAGCTCTGTGATATTTTGATTTACGTCACGTTAGTAAGTTAAACAAATGGACATTAAAACAACTACTTCCAGGACAAATATCCCACCGGGCATTGAATTACATAATGCACACCTGCTGTTGCATATCAATAAAATTTTGCATAATACAACAAATTTTGATCTGAGAAAAAATTAATGCAATAACAACAAAAATAACGTTTCTTCTTATAAGACCATCTGCAGGCACGTGTTTCGGGATCTATCCCTTGTCAGTACTGCTCTGCCTTACATTACTTAAAGTAGTTGAAATAAATCAATTAAATTAATTCAACTATACTTAGTCAAATTAAATCAATTATATTAAATCAAATTAAATTAAACTAAACGAAATTAATTTAATTTAAATAAAAACAAAAAATCAAAAAATGTCCCAGAGCTAAATGTGGTAATAATTTATTAATTACTTTCAAATCATTATTATTTAATTTATTTAAATAACTGTAACCAAGTGAGTAAATACTCTTTTCTATTTATAATGATGTAAAATATACATTAACAAAGGAAAGAAACCAGGCTTATAAATTTGAATCGAAGCAAAATGTATCCCGGCGTTTTGAAAACAACATAGCATCTTTATTTAAACCATCAAAAGATTTGGTGGCATTGCCAGACCTTCCAAAATATAAATAACATTGCGGTATTTAAAGTGATATCAATTAATTATTTGTAGTTGATACGAAATTGTTTTAAAATATTTCATAAATATTTTCTCAGGGTTTCACGTTATATATTTTTTTTCTAAAGATCATTCTTTCCAAATTATCTTAAAATGTTTGTTACACGTTTTTGAAATGGTGCCAGAAAGAAATTTGAATATTTATAGTTCCAAATTAAAGTTTTCTTAATATTTGTGGTGATGGCGCCGGAAAATTGCCAATAACTTCTTTGGAAGCTGGCAATAATTCCAGCAATACCCGGCGCCATCGCCATTGTCTAATAATAATAATTATTATAAACTATCTTTATGTGGAAAAGATACATAAAGAAAGTTTATAATAATGTGTCGAAGTTGTTTTTCTTCATTCTTATTTTCTTTCCTTTGTCAATTTGTTCCATTATTTTTTGTTATTTGCTAGTTTTTTTACTTCTGTGTAGGTTCTAGGTCCTCCTATATCACTAAACTTAATTTGTTTTCCAGTATTTCCTCGTATACCTTTTCTGCTGCATATAGTAGGGATAGCGCTGTATATTTTACTCTTTACTGTAGTTCACTGCTGTTCTCCATTCTTTCCCCTGTCCTCCGTACTTTATTTAGTATTTCCTTTATTATCTGTATTCCTGTTTCGCTTATATATTTTAGTTATTCTTTCTTTTTATCGTCTATTCCAATTATTTTTAATAAGGCTAATTGTCGGCTCCCATATTTTCGTTAATTTTCAAATATTCTTATTTTTCAAAATCCGTACTTTAAATTTAATTACCTTTCTAAATATCTTTAAACAATTCTTAATGAAAAAATATCAATTGTCAAAACATTTTTTTCCTTTTTATCTTATTTCTTTAGTCATTTTCTGTCATAATTTCAAAATGTTATATTTTAAAAAGGCCATCCTTTAAATTCAATTTTCTTCGAAAATATGATTAAGCAATCCATGTTTGACAATAATTAACTGTCAGAATATTTACTATCTTGATCGTTAACTTGTTACGTTTATTGCTGGCAAATCGCGCTTCCACCATCTGAGTGCAATTTTCAATAATTTATATATAAGAAATCACATGCTTTAAAAACAATTTAACCAAGCAGAAAGTAATTATTCTATCAATTGATATTTATTAATTATAGATTATATAAATATATTCTAAAAGAAAAATAAATTTAAAGTATGCCTCCTGGTAGAAATTACATCTTGTAGCAATGTTGACACACTATTGAATTTCAATTCTACAATCTTGTAGCAATATTGGAATGTGAACAGGACAATCTTGTATTTCAACTTATATTTCAAGCTTCATTCAAGTTGCTTCAATAATGTTTCAATATTGATCTGTGTTTCGTTAAACTCGGCTATGGGGGATGATTTTCCCCGGAGACTGGGAGTCTGTTAAAGATGTCAGTCCGCGCCTATCGTAGGCTAATGATGAAAGACATTCAGTAGCACACATTCATTATAGCTGATTTTAAATTGCAGCAGAGTGTAATCTGATAAATAATTGAATTTTGAGGTTATAGTAGACCGTCATCGCTATTTTACACGATTATCTTATTATTCTAACTAATAAAACTAATTACATACCAGCACACAATTATATTTATATTTTATAATTACTCACCTCAGAAATTAGCAAACTATAAACTATATAATTATTATAAATAATGTGTCAATATTTGTAATATATATTGTGTCTATATTGCACATAGTTTAAATATTTATTAATTTTATTCTGGATTTCGACATTATTGTGTCTAGATTGAATTTTATTTTTGTATCATTTTTGTCATTCAATATTGAATCTATATTGAATGCACTTTGAATAACAGATATACAAGATATAAATATTGATACAATATTGCTTGTTACCGGCGCTCATATCGCGAACGCCGGTCCCTTAGATTTTAATTGTTTTATATTCGCGATCATCGGTCACCACGTCATTTCATTAATTAAATTATTTATTTTTCATAATTTCATTCCGTGTTTGCAGCATAATCGCTCGCACAAGTAAAATCCTTCTTTTGTTATAAAATATGTTAAGTTTGTTTGAGGCAATAAAATTTGTATAATCTCGTTTTTGTCATAAACAAGGTATTACGGCGCATCCGAAAGCGGATTATCGTCCCTTTCAGGCATGGGATTTTTAAACGGTTTTGGTACAGAAAAATTTGCACATCTGTACCAAAACTTTGGATTTCCAAATCCCTCGAAAAACCCATGCCAGATAATTGCGCGCCGTAATGCTTTGTTCTCGATTGCGGCCCTAATAGCTTTTTCGCCGCACCGCGCCGGCCGCACCGTCCTAAAGGTACAGACTTGTAACAAGATCAGGTAAAACGGGAAAAGTACAGTCTTTATAAAATTGTTAATTTAATCGAAATTATTGCACAAATAATCAACAACAACAACAAAAACTAATACATATCGAGTGCTATTTGTTGCTGGATGCTACAAGGAAATTGACAGTATTGTATTTCTATGGCCAAGCAGGAGTTTGGTCATCAGAACTGATTTGTTTATTTTATATTTATATATTTTATTGTTCAAAAAAAAAAACAACAACACAACAATACTCGGCAGTATTGTTATTTAAAATCGACGGCAAAGTCCAGTAGCATCCAGTAAAGTATTTAATGATAAACTTACCGTGCAATAATTTAGATTCGCGGACTAAAAATTATGTTTTAATATTTAATTTCATTTCGTTGTTTTTTTTCTTTTTTTTTTTGCAATTACCTGATCTTCGTTATAAGTCTGAAACAATTGTAAATAATATAAATATGTAATATTATTGCGTATCGGGGTGACACTCAGCCGTCCACGCACATCCGACGACTGAGCGCGCTGTTACCCCCACTTAAGGGATGTTGAGCGCGCCCTTAAATACTGGACGCGTTCAACCCCTAAGTCAGTTTTTCAATCCACTCTTCGGAGTCGACAGTTTTCCCTTCACTCTTCGGAGTCGTAAGTTTCCCTTCACTCTTCGGAGCAACAGTTAGTTTTCGTCTTCGGACACGTACAGTCAACGAGTTAGTTTTCGTCTTCGGACACGTACAGTCAACGAGCTAGTTTTTCGTCCATCGGACACGTGTACAGTTCTTGTAAGTTTTTTTGTAAATTTTTATATTTTGCAAAAATATTGTTCCATTAAATTTTTTTGCCTTAATTAATTTTGTTTGATAGTCTTTTAATATATTTAATTCTTGTCTGAGCACTATTATTCATTTTGTCTAACCCCTCACGTTTACATGAAATTAAGCGAGAACCCTAAATAACACCCTGAGCTAAAGTTCTCATGCCGAGCTAACCCTTATTACCAAAGCCGTAGTGTTTTCACGAGCGCAACTTGCCACCTTTTTTTTTATATATATATATATATAAAAAAAAGGAGCAGTAATAGCAGGGACGGTTGTGCTAGGCTAGCATCCCGCGGATTTTAATTAAAGTCAATCACTTAAATTCAAAATCCAACCGCGTGGATCGCGCCCCCCGTAATATGCTACAAGATACATTTCTACTAGGGCCCTTTCTAAAATATATTTTTTGAAAATAATTTTTAAAAGAAAAAGAAGTAAAGGTTTTGACAATTAATATTTGTTCACTAAGAGTAGTAATAGAAAGATAATTTAATTTAAAATATGATGTGTCAAAAACTTACAGTGTGAGTAATTTTTGCATTCAGAAAAAGGGAATTGGTCAAATTTTATTGATCATTGCTAGAAATTTTCCTTATTTAATTTTATTGTAATTTAAATAACTTGAAATGTGTGAATCATGTCTTTTTTATTTTAATTGAAAACAATGCTGTTTTTTTATTTCATACGCCTTCGATGATATATTTTTTACGATCCGATAAATTCGTACATTACGTGTCCTTTATTTTCATTCATACGTAAAAAATGTTTAACAACTAAGGGCTTACAGGGCAGAGCTGTAGTGATGAGGGATGAAACCCAAAACACGCGTCTTAGATAGCCTTCTAATTATTCTTTGTGGTTAATTTCCATTAAATATTTTCGACAGAAACCATTGCAACGCACAGTAACATAGTACTGGTATGTAACAAACAAATATCTATAGTGTAATCCAATGTTCGGCGGGGTATATGCTCGAGAAGTAGTTGTTTCAATAGATGTTTATCAAAAACTTAAGGTGTAAGTAAGGTTTGCAGTTGAAAAGGGTTTGATCGAATTTTATTGATCATTGGCCTTGCTTAATTTTAAGTTAATTTAAAGTGTGGGTTTTGAAAAATAAAATTATTTGAAAAATTGACATGTTGGATGACCAACTTAGTTGTGTCACCGCACTCTTTAGTTAGGAGGAAAAAAGCGTGGTTAGAATGGATGCATTTACCACTTCCGTCTCTCCAAAGTTTCTATCATGCGTTGTAAACTGTAGTATTAGTAATTACTATTTTTCCCGAAGGGCTCGCTATTTGCTAGAGGCCGTACTATATGCCGGAGGCTAATCTATTTCGGAGATATACGCGTAGACCGGACTTTATTTTTTCCCGACTATACTAATTGCGTGCATTTAGGAAGAGAGTAAGGCAATATGCTCAATAGGGGATGCGCGTAGGGATATTAAGGAGTCATATTGAAGAAAAATACAGGAGCTGGCAATAAGCCTCATGGAAGAGAACAAAATCAAAAAGTAAACATTTTAACATTTTAAATGTATTACTTGATAATTGTATATTTAATGACAGAAAATTGAATGTACGATATGGATCTCGCAACAAATAACATTTTTATAAATTCACCTTTTGATATTTTTCAATTCATTATTAAATTAGTTGGTTGCAATTATATTTTTGTATTTTATAGCAGTTTATAGATATTGTTATTTTTTTACATAAAAAGTTATATAATGTTTTTCATGATTCGCTTGTTTGTTGTAAAAATGATTATTCAAATTATATAAAAAAATGGTTGAAGTGCCGGGTTATTGCTGGAATTATTGCCAGCTTCACACATATAATATTGTTAGCTTTATAAACATTGATATAAAGTTAACCCCATACCGGAAAGATAAATATTTAAAAATATTTTGAATTCCCAAATCTCCTGCTAATGTAACAATATTTTGCGTCTAACCAGGACTGCAAAATTTTGCAGAACTAATTTTATTTGAATTATTCGAGAATGAACTTATTTTAATAAAGCTAACCATTTCAAATGACCTGTATTAATAATTCGTACCAATCAAATAGTAAAAATAGTCTAAGGCGTTTTTATTTTTATTTAATTATATTAAATTATTTTAATTTATTTTTATTTATTAGAATGATTCTAGAATGACAAGTCATTGGAAAATGTCACATCAAGATCGTTTATAGAATATTTTTTTGATAAAATGTTACTTTTGAAATAGTAGGAATTGTTTAAGGTCTGACAAACTCTGTGAATTTAGGAAAGATATTAATGAACAATAATTTAAAAAATATTGATTATCATTTTAAAAAGGCGGAATATACGAGTTAAAATGTGATGATTGTAATATTATTTATATCGGTCAAGCTGGTAGATAATTTGAAGTCAGACTTAAGGAACACAGAAAATATATTTGAAATAAAAAAATAACTACTGGATTATCAAAACATTGTATACCTGAAAATCATTTCTTTAATAACAATAAACTTAAAATATTACATGCAGGATAAGGGTTTAAGGTTGAATTATCGGGAAGGTCTTGAAATAAGTAAAGCTCTAAAAGCGAAAAAAAAAAAAAAAAAAAACGTCGCTAATGGTATAGAGGACCTGTGGGAATCCCCGATAGTAAAGCCTATATTATTGAAAATACCGGCAATCGTATTATATGAATAACTGTAAACATCTTGTACATTCATTCTTTTCATTCTTGATAATGCCAAAGTGCCGAAAATAGTCGAAAAAAAAAATTTTGGCGTGTAAAACAAACCAAGTGAAACTTACTCAACAATTTATAATATAGTTTAAGGTGTTTTTATTTTTACTTAATTATATCACGCAGCTCTTCTCAATATTCATAAAAATCTCGAAGATAATACGCAATTTATCTGTGTTTTGATAATACAGCATTCAGTAGAGTTTGTAACAATGGTATATTTGTGCTTTGCGGATTAAAATATAATAGCGAAATGTGATTGCGAGCCTATAAGGAAAGTTGACTCGCAAAGTTTAGGTGTCAGGTTTGCGAGCGACAGCGAGCTTATAAGGAATGTTGACTAGCAAAGCTTAAGTGTCAGGTTTGCGAGCGATAGAGAGTTTGTAAAGAACGTTATCTGACAACTTAATTGTCAGATTAGTGAGCGATAGGAAGGAGAGTTGACTAGCTAGTCAAGGTTTTCAAGAGATAGCGACCTTATAAGGAATGTTGACTGGCAAAACATAAATCTCAGGTTTGCGAGCGATAACGAGCTAATGTGGAAAGTTGACTGAAATAGCTTACGAACGATAGCCAATCTATTACAAAAGTTAACTGACACAGCCTAAATGTCAGGTATGCTAGCGATAACAAACTTATTAGGAAAGTTCACTGGAAAAAGCTTTGGGGTGAGATTTATTCTATGTCAAAAGCGATTTGTTTATATCAAATGTAATGGATACTTTTGTGAATATTATCTTCCACTGTTTTATTTAAAGTTGATAAATAATACCGAAACACATTTTTCGTCGTCTTTTATAATTTAGTATTTATAATGGAGATAAGCAAAAAGAATTGGAAAATTATGCATCGAAGCATCGTACTGTTTAATACACAATTGTTAAAGTAGTATGTCCTACAGAAGAAAAAACAAAAAAAAAAACAAGAAATAAATAAGCCTACTCATTTGTCCTCATAATATAATATGTTGTATTACTTATTCAGCATTGTGCATTAAGAGGTTCAGTGAAATGGCGGACACCGGTGTCCGCTCGAAATCTGAATGTATATTAACCTGGCTGGACGAAGCGTATTAAAATATATCAAATCTATAATCTCAGCAACGGCCTCGCACTATTGAACACTGATACTAGGTTACTGCTAGCTGTTTTATATCTTTATAAAACAAATAGTGTTTTACTAAAGACATTCTTTTATTGTTGGCCGCCACTATTTTCTGACATTTTTTTTTATCGAATTTATAAAAAAAAAATAGAAAGCCACAGTTTGGCCCAGGGGAAAGATTGCGCCAAATAGCCATGGCGCTATTAATTTTTTAGCTGATTGGGTTGCCTATGTTAAATCTGTTACGTTTTTACTAAATCGAGCATACATTTTATTCGAGGCTAATCTATAAGGTAAATGTTAATTTTAACATGAACGTTATTTCGTATCATCGCAATCTAAGTAGGTTTTATAATAGATATACTCGTAGAATATGAAGTTAATTAATAACGTACATGTTAAATTTAATATTTCCCGGGCGGATTATAGTGTTATATGTTTTATATTAGTATACAAGTAATAATATTAGCATTATGATATCGAAACAAACGAAGAAAGACTTATGGTCGATAGCCCTTGCGAAAAGGAAATATTTTTATTTTTTATTTATTATTTAAGTTTATTAATTGTATTCATTTTCTTAATAAAGACATTATAGTAGTAATAACAGCATTACTTACACATTGAAATATAATATATAATTATTTAAATCTTAAAATGTGAATTTAATTTCTTTCCACGAAAAGTAAATGTATTATTTTTATTTGTTAAATAATCGATTATAAAATTTTAAAGTATTTTTATTCATCACTTTGAAAGAAACAAACGAGAAATATATGAGAAGTAAAGTTTTCAAATATTCTTATTTTGTAAATTAGAGCGCTATCCCTCGAGGGCTTGCCAGCCCACACAAACTTTCCCAAAATCATGTTAGCAGTTCGCGCTGGGATTTACGTCACGGCACACAAACTTTATTGACCCGAAAAGAAAAAGAACTAAAGAGATATATAGAAAATACTACTCGAGTGTGTTATTCCTGTGTAATATATTTATTCGAAGTTGTTTTAACAAACAACATAATTTAAGGAAAATTAAAACCTGAATCATCTTGGTTTTAATTTTCCTTAAATTATCTTATACTTTTAAAAATTTAAGGATTGGTGTGGTCATACATTTATATGAATTTTAATATATTTCATTATATTATCATTAATCAATTCGTTAAACATAATTATATGTACCTGTTCTCCAAAAGGTAACTTGTGATAGTAATGAAAACAATTTAAATTTCGATTTTTTTGAATACTTATCGTCATCAAATGCGACAAATTCCTAGTCCTCAAAAAGTACTATCCTCTTGCAGAAATACAAATTAAAAAAAGATGCAACCGGTGGATTTCTATAAAAACAGACAAAATATTCTAGCCCATTTATTTTTTTACGCGAGTTACGATTATAAATTTCCCTTCAAGAAACACACATTATTAGTTAAAACAATGTCAACAAAACGAGCTAAATATTACCGTTGCCTGACTTATTAAATACAGGGTATACGTTACAGGGAAACGAATATACAAAATGATTTGTCGACCCATATTAGAATCCTTCTTTATCTTGTAACTAATTCCCTCCAAATCCACACTCAGCAATGTCGAAGTTGTTGAGAGATCATCCCTCCGTATTCTGACAAAACTCCGTTATCCACAAAATCCTTTCCATAATCCTACCAATATCCTTTTCTATGAAACAACAAATATATTATAGACTTCGATTCTTGACTGAACGATTCCCATGTAATGATAATAATTATGACATACTCAAGCAACTGTGCATCTCTAGAAATCCCGAAATTGCTCCTAAATTAAAAAACCCAACCATCGCTTTATTTGTTTATTATACCTATGGTTGATAGCCCTTATTTATAAATTTATTTACTATATCATATTATAATAATAATAATCTTTATTAACAGATATATACAGAAAGTATACAAAATAAGTAATAAACATTAACAAACTCAAATATATAATTTATATCTGTTAATTGGCTATCGACCAGTGGTCTTTCAGCCTTCATATTATATTATATGCAATATATTATTTTCTCAGAAAATAAAGATTTTAGTAGTAGTTAAATAACCAAAAATTATAATGTTTAATAAATTTATTTACATCAAAACATTAATATTATTTTTTTGTACAGTTTAAACAATATATTCAATAAATCTGTCATCACCAGATTAATACAAATAGAAGGCTGAAAGACCTCCGGTCGATAGCCGATTCATCTGCAGAATATGATTCTACTTTTATAAATTATTGTACATACATATACACATTTGAATAAAGATGTTTAGTTAATTATAAATAGAATCATGCAAAATTTTAAAGTTTCCGGTAAACTGTTCATATCAATTTTCTTAGTTTAATTTTTAAATCTTCTAAGTTGTTAGAACTCTTGTATTTATAGATTAATTCAAGTAATTTTATGCTTAAACTACGTGTTATTATAATTCGAAAACAGTTTGAATAATTTACATAAACTACTTTCTGGAAACATTGTGAAGAAAAAAATCTGCAGATAAGTTATTTTTATTAGAAGACCTACAATATTCTGTCCTATTTGCCTACTTAAGCATTATTTTTTCGTAAACAATTTCTTTGAGCCATTCGTTATAGATTAATATTTTATTAGCATTTGCAATTATGCCGATTTACTTGAGTATAATTCGTGTAGAAATTTGATGTTTAATCATATTTTTTACTAAAATTTAAATCCAATACTTTTAGTATTCAATTTCTGCAAAGAATAATCTATCCAATGAGACAAATTTTGAATTGCAATGTCATTCAATAAATAAGATGGCGCTATATCTCAAGAGTTTGACAAATTTGTAATCAAAATTTCATATTTATTCGACAAAGGGTGAGAAAGATATTGAGCTTGTTCCATTATATTGAACACTTTATATATATATATATATATATATATATATATATATATATATTTGATTGTGGAAGTTCTTAATTCATGATTTCCCGTATTAGTATAATACTAAAGGAAAACTTACTTTATTTCAGATTTAACTTTTATTTAGTTGACACTGCAATAATTGTTTCGCCACACTGTAGCAGATGATTAATGGTTTAACAATTATGACGTTAGTGCTTTTACCATATGAACTTTTCTCCGCTAGAATGCTTTGATTTTTTTCTTTATATTACATTTTGTTGGTATCAGTGAATGTAAACAAATAAAATGTGACATGCCTCATTATTTATCAAATAAAATTATTAAATTTGTTAGAATAACATAACCTATAGCGTGTGGTCATTTATTCATTTTTTTAATAAAAAAAATCAAAGCACTCTAGAAGAGAAAATGTCTCGATCATATGGTATATAAGCAGCTTGCCGGTGGTTTTCCTCAGACTGTGCTTGTTGCTGTGTTCTTGATGTTGAATTTGATTTTGTTTTTAGATGATGTAACTCTAAATTTCTATTACCTATGTCAATCAAGGTAATAGAAGTTTCGTTCTAACACTATAAATTTGAGTTTATAAGACCATTTAGCTGAATAACAAAAAAATAGCACGTGATTACGTTTAATATCACAAGCTGTTTCTTGGTTACTTGTCGAAATGGTCTCATAAACTCAGATTTAAAATATTGGAACAAAACCTCTAGTTCCTGTAACAATCCAAGAAGTTTGTCGTTGACTCATCTCAAACCAAAATCAAATTCAACACCAAGAATACAGCAGTAAGAAAAGCTATGGAAACATATCTGTATACACTATAAAGGAGTTAGAGTACTTTCAATCATCTCGTGTTAAAGCCAAATCGTTCTCGAAATGTTATGCAAAATTAACGGAATGCAAACAAATTCGATGTTTTTTCTCGGTACAACTTTTTTTGTGGTAATTCATAGGCATCTCGTACAACGCAGTTAAACTAACTAATTACAGTTTCTTTTGCAAAGCTATGTGCAACCTCTTATAAGATAAAAAAATAGCGTTTTTGAAATAGAATTATACACTTTAACTTTATTTAAATATGTCATAAATAAATAAGGAAAATTGGACATGACATTTTTTTAATATCGTGTATTGCCTCCACGAGCCCTTACGACTGCAGTCATCCGTCTTTCCATTCTTCTGATGACGCCGTCGATCATTCTTTGGGGTAAATTATTCAATTAAAGCAGCTTTTACTTCTTCTGTGTTTTATACAGCAAGAATTCTTGACCTAAGTCGTCTAACTAGTATGTCTCAGACATGTTCAATTGGATTCAGGTCTGAAAAACATGCTGGCCAATTGATTTTTGCTATACCCATATGGTCACAGCGAGTGACGTGCGGATGAACATTGTCTTGCATTAAGTCGAAAATTTCTCCAATATATGTATAGCGAAATATACCACATGGTTTTGCAGAATGCATCCCCATTAAAGCGTCGTCCTGAATCACCATCAACTCTGTGCGTGCCACCAAACATACACCGCCCCATACCATAAAAAAAGAGACAGTTGGAGTAAAATTAAAATTGTGTAATTTTTTTTTTTTTTTTCGTTGACGTCGATACAATCTTTCTCTACCGTCGATCGAATTTACGCAGAAACGCCTCTCATCCGTAAACAAAATATGTTCCTACTGGTCATAATTTTCATGCTGGTATTCTCGAGTGAAGTTTAATGATCCAATCGATGTCGTCTTTGAAGTTATGAGTTTTTTTTTTTTGGCACGTATGACTTGAAACCAACATCTTTAAGTCTCCTTCTGACTAAACGATCACTTATGTTGGTTCTACAAATTTCTTCCAGTACGTTTCTTTTTTTAATTGCCGTTTGACGTATGTTTCGCAGTGTTTGCAACGCTATAAATCGATCATCTATGGCAGTGATTGAGCGTTTTCGACCGTGACATCGTCTTCTGACATACAATCCAGTTTGTCTCCAATAGGTAACACTGCAATGGATTGTTGATTTTGATTTTTCAAAAATTTGGGCAATCTCCCGGAATTACCGACCAATTTTGATCATTTATAGCGATATCAGTCGGTGTTAAATCGCCCATTATTAACGGACTGACAACCAAATTGACGATAGTAAATAAAAAATGGTGATGTGTCCATCATGGCACTTTCCCCGGTGAATACGGTCAAATAAGTTTCTGATAGAAAATTTAATAGGGAAGCAAAATGATTAATAGAAAAAAATGATTGTTATCTTTTAAAGTTAAAGCCGAGTATTTAGAAGAATATTGTAATTAAGTGTGTTATTTCTTACCTTACAATAGCAGGAATGATTTTATCCTCCACACTCTTCTTAATTTTTGCAAACTGGAGGCGTTTGCGAATGAAGTTGAATTTGACGGCACTTTGACGTTTTATTTGTCATTAAAATAATTATTTCAATAATTAAAATCTCTAAGGGAATTTATCAGATAAATGCTTATAAAATTAAAACCGGAGGTCCTACAATAAAAGTTTTATAACAGAAATTATTTGTTTTCCAAGATCTAAAACTTTTATTTGAAACATTTTTCTATCCGAATTAAAAAATGAAAAATTGCTAAGAGTAAAGTTGCACTTAATGAGTTTTGATTCTAACCAAAAGCTTTTCAGATCATTCCACTGTAATATAAAGCTTAGATATAAAGTTTGGGCTTAATCCATTTAGCCATTTAGGCGCTATCGCGGAAACACACAGACACACACACAGACATTTTTCAAAACTCGATGGAATGGACTCAGGGGACCTCAAAACGTGCATATTTGTTGAAATTGGCGGTTCGAAAATTTTCACGATCACAATACTTTCCCTTGGACAGGGGTCCAGGGGAAAGTAAAAAGACAAATTAAAAAGAAAATACGAACTTTTGTTCAGAGAAAATACGCGTTTTAAAAGTAAAGCAACAACGCAATAAACTACAACTTTAACGAATGTTTTAAAAATGACATTGTAGTAGGAAATGCGACACCGTTCAGATCAAGCCAGTAAAACAATTAACGAATAAAATTAATTGTTCTAATAGCTCCTTCAATTGTACCGGTGTGTGTATTAAACTAAGTTTTAACTAATAAAAATTGCAAATAAAATTCTCTCAGTAGTAGTTAATTTAATATCTATACTTTTCTTACTATATGCTTCGTTATATTGTATGAAAAAACTTAATTTTGAATATATACAGCGTGAGTTTTTTTCAATGTTCTCTATGGGGATCTCGGAAACTGTAAGAGATAGAAAAACGGTTAAATGGGGAAAGAAGTGTAGTCTTATAAGACGAATAAAATGACACTTTCAAAATATTTGAAAAAGTCAAGGGTAACTAGATATTTTGAAAAAAGTAAAATGTGTCAATTTTTTGAAATCAATATATCTCTATTATTATCATAGATAGAAAAAAAAAACTGTAAAGGACAAAGTTGTAGAAAATTTTACACAGATTAATAACAAAAAATCAAAAAAAAAAACGCCCGTATTTTGGGAGATATGACACAAACTACCTTTTTTTAAATGGAAACAATAGTTGGCTATGACTTTATTAAAAGGGCTATTTTTTTCCTTTTAATCCGATATAACATATGCCATAGTTATTTTTAAAATAAAATAAGTTAGAGTCGTTTTTAATTTTACCATACACCAAAAAATAGTTAGCCATGAAAAAAAACAAAAGTAAAACAATTGCGGTTGTTTATAGCAACGAAATCAATATTTAATTTATTATCTTTCTTTAGATTTGTCAAAAGCAACATAAAGTAAAATAATTCCGAAATTATCAAAATAATAATAGAAGAAAAGTTTAAATATTACATAATATGCTCAAAAAGTCCACCATTATTATTATGGCATAAAGTACATCTTTTTAAAATCGAATTTGTGGCTTTTTTGACTTTTCTTCTGTCAATAGAATAAAATGTTTCAAGTACAGCTAGTCTAAGATCCTCCACGGATTGAAATGCTTGTTGATACACATTGTTCTTCACATAACCACACAGAAAAAAGTCTAAAACGGATAGGTCGGGTGATCTAGGTGGCCATAGGATTGGTCCATTTCTTCCCACCTATGAATTAGGAAAAGCATCATTTAAATAGTTTCGCACAGCCAACGTGCTATGAGGTGGAGCTCCGTCGTGTTGAAACCACTTCAATCTTGCCCGTACTGATAAATTTAAATCATCGAGCATATCTTCAAATCTTTCTTGAAGAAAACGAAGGTAATCATTTCCATTCAATGTGTTATCAAAAATATATGGGCCGAGAATTCTCGATTCGAACACACCGCACCATACATTAAATCCAAATTTAATTTGTGGTCTACGTTGTGCAACTTCTCGTGGATTCTCCTGACTCCAAACATGTTCATTGTGCCGGTTAAAAATCCCACAATTAGTAAATCGCGTTTCATCTGTCCAAATTATTTTCGTAGGGAACGTATTATCCTTTTGGCACATGTTTTTGTACCACATACAGAAGACCATTCTCTTATTGGTATCACCGTCATGTAAATTTTGTGAAATTGATACCTTATATGGGTGATATTTATATTTTTTTTTTTTTCAAAAAAAAAAAAATTGAGATATGCTTGCTTCTGTTGCAATTTGTCTGGTCGATGTGGATGGATCTATCATCGCCAATGCTAATACGTTTATTTCCGAAACATCATTAATTTCGTTTTTTTTTTTCAAGTTTCGGCTTTCTAAAGGATCCGTACTCACCCAAATTGTGGTAAATTCTTCTGAATGTTGGTAAAGATGGCTGCCGACGATCGATATATTGATTATAATATTGTTCTGCAGAATCCGCAGCGTTTTTATTAAACTGAATGTAACAAACAAGCATATCACGCTTTTCTTTGTTGGAAAAATTCATTATCACTTTAAAAAACTTACAACACCAAAAAAATACAAAACAAACTTATCGAAACAAACCAAATATGGAAATGAATTAATGTGTATTTAGAATAATTAACTGCAATTGTTTTACTTTTGTCTTTTTTATGGCAAACTATTTTTTGGTGTATGGTAGAATTAAAAACGAATGTAACTTATTTCATTTTAAAAATAACTATGGCATATGTTATATCGAATTAAAGGGAAAAAATAGCCCTTTTAATAAAGTCATAGCCAACTATTGTTTCCATTTAAAAAAAGGTAAGTTTGTGTCATATCTTCCAAAATATGGGCAAAACATTTTTTTGATTTTTTGTTATTAATCTGTGTAAAATTTTCTACAACTTTGTCCTTTACAGTTTTTTTCTATCTATGATAATAATAGAGATATATTGATTTCAAAAAAATGACACATTTTACTTTTTTCAAAATATCTATTTACCCTTGACTTTTTCAAATATTTTGAAAGTGTCATTTTATTCGTGTTATAAAACTACACTTCTTTCCCCATTTAACCGTTTTTCTATCTCTTATAGTTTTTGAAATCCCCATAGAGAACATCGAAAAAAACTCACTATAAGGGTAAATCTTTTTTATTATTATTTTATGTCACAGCAAAGTTTCAATGAAGCACTTTTTTTAAATCTAAATCAATGAAAGAGCAAAAAAATTTACCTTATTACTTATCTTTTCATTTTTAATCCGTATTTCATTTTTACTACCTCATAATTGTACTCCGGCGATTTTTTTTTTTTTCAATATAGAACTTTCGGTATCGTCCTTTAATTTAATATCATCAACGAGTAGGTCTGAAAACAAGAATTTAATCTTTCATAACTCGGCTTTAAAGGGATCAAATGTACGGCGCAATGTTTCATCCCTTATCCAATAACGGAGTTATTACGAGACGCTATTCCACCGGCGTTTCCATAAGCTGAATTAATCCAGTTTTTTGTTTTGTATATTTTTTTGCCTTTCTTTCTTCTCCGCAACAAATATTTACAAGCAGTTTTAATCTCACCGGATAAAAATTCATGCACGTTAAACGGATTCGCTAATTTGAATGAATTTGTAGTAAGGTAAGTTGTTTTTTAAAGGAGTTTATTTTGTAAATAAAATATATTTTATCCGAAGCAACAAACGCCTTCGTGCATGGTGAGATTGATCGTGGTGAATATAATTTTTATTTGTGCATTAAAATAATTAATTATTCTTTGATTAATTTGTAGTACAATGCATGTTCCATCATGCTTGTGATTTATTGCACATTTCTAAAACCGCATTGTCTCTGTCTTCCATTTCGCTGCCATTTAAATGTGAATTGGAAAATTAACGCGACAGATATAAATGTCTCATCCAACACATGCTCTAAATAGATAATAGATTCAACGTCTGCAGATGGGATTTGTATTACGTAAACCCGGCGCATTATTGTTTGACGCTGGAATGCAGCCAAGTAATTCCGGTGCGGGTTTACCCGGAGGCTTTACAATCGCCCTTTATCTAATTATCCCGACAGACGTGCTAATATTAATAACTGGAATAGCACATGGCGCTACATGAGAATTTTTGTTAGTGAATTTAGGTATGGAATCTAATTTAATTTAGTGAATGTATATTATACCCCGAAGTAAGTCTGGGCACAATTTCTCCAAGAATTTTAATGGGTAATGCAAATGAATTTAATAAAAGATTTCGAAAATAATTAATAATTAATAAATGTTCAATAATGGACATTATCTGTTACATAACAATAACATATTATATAACAAGTTTTGAATCGAAAATATTTAACACAAAAAAATGTTTCATTATATATTATTTAAATTAAATAAAAATAATTTTAAAACAATTAATAAATTATTTCCACATTTAGCTCTGTGACTTTTGACTTACATTACGTAAGTATGTTAAACAAATACACATTAAAACAACTACTTCCCGGACATTGAATTACATAATGTACACCTGCTGTTGCATATCAATAAAACATTGCATAATGCAACTAATCTTGATCCAAGAAAAATTTAATACAAAAAGATTGAATTAATTTGGTTTAATTTAATTTAAATTAATTCGATTTAATATATTAGATTTAATTTGACCGAGTATAGTCGAATTTATTTAATTGATTTATTTTAACATCTTTAAGTTATGTAAGGCAGAGCTGACGAGGAATAGATCTGAAACACATGTTTGCAGATGGCCTTATATTACGTAATGTTCTTTTTGTTGTTTTTGCATTAAATGTTTTTCGGATCAATAATTTGTTGCATTATGCAATATTTTATTCATATGCAACAGCAGGTGTACATTATGTAATTCAATGTCCGGTGGTGTATTTACTCGGGAAGTAGTTGTTTTAATGTTCATTTGTTTAACGTACTTGCGTAACGTAAGTCAAAAGCCATAGAGCTGATTGTGGAAATAATTTATTAATTATTATTTGAAATCATTTTTATTTAATTTATTTAAATAACTGTGACCAAGTGAATAAATTATTTTTTCTATTTCTAGATAAAAAAATTACGTTTTTTATTATCAAATATAATTTCTCTTTATTCATTTTTCCGTGGGGTGAACTTGGAGCGATAAAACCGACAATTTTTCGGTGTGAAATTGAACTTGTCTATAATCATTGTTGATCACTCTGTATTTAAGTGAAATGTTAGCAAATAAATGTATCCAACAGTCAACCGTCCTACTCTATTAAAAATATTAGTTTCGGAAACTCGTGAGTTTTCTGGCATGTATTTACATAATTTCAAAAGAGACTCGGAGGTGATCTGTACATTAGTTTATACTCTCTGAATATGCATATTGTATAAATGAATATTTAGATGCTTACACTATTTAACTTAAAAATTTAAATTTTCTTTATCTGAACATCATCCATATTCTTGTTCCCAGATGTAAGGATGTCACGTTATTTAAATAAGTTATTATTTAACTATAAATATAAAATAGGTATGTACTAAATGTACATATATAAAATATCACTAGTAGGTCAAAATTAAATAATGAGTTAATAATATATTTTTAACAAATCTAAAGTCTTTATACGTCAAACTGCCAATTTTAAATTTAGTGCATTAGAAAAACGCAATGGTGAGTTTTTAAATTCTGGGACATTATTCGTTAAAAGTAATAACTGATTAATCTTCTCAACTTTCTCAATTGGTCGTATGATGAGGTATGCGAACGATTTGTCTACCAATTCTAACTTTATGCTCTTTACTTCTTCATTTGCAGTTTTCAGAGTCCATTTACGCCGCATGGATATTTCCCATCTCATTCATATTACATAATTTTTTTATCTATATTTATTTATTATCACTTGAAGATTGGAATAAGCCGGTTGTATTTTGTTTTCACAATGAACTGTTTGGGATTGATAAATAAATATTTTGAGGCGTATTATTTTTATTTTGTATTTTGTCGTAATTTGTGATTGGTAATTTGCTTTTTTTAATACATATGTTTTCTAATCTTTTTAGAGCGTCACACTTTTCTTATAAAATTTTTAATATGTAATTATAATTGTAATTTGGAAATGGAGATTCTGTTAATAAAGTATATTGAAATTGAACTGTAAATATTCGGATGATGCAAAGTTTAAGTAAAATCTAGCAACAGCAATGAATTTCATTCCAACTAAACCTCACTAAAATTATGTTTTATGGATCGCTAGTCAGCAGTTGATTTAATAAAGATATCCTGTTTGCTATATGTTGTCTTATTGTTATATATATATATATATATATATATATATATATATATATATATATAATTTAATATTTATTATTATTTTAAAATTGAGAACGAAGTAGAGATGCGAATTTCAATACTTTTACAGGATTGAAAAATTAGTATTTAATATTGCGATAATATTGTTGCTAGTTATTACATATATCGTTTCTATATACAAGGTGAGTCATCGAGGTGCCCGTCTTCGATATATCCCTTATCGTAAGAAATTCAGCATTAATTTATTAATAAAACTTGATAGACTTCTGAAAATGCATAATATAAAATTATTTTCATATATACAGGGTGATACCTTTTCACAGAATTCATAACAAATTGGTTGGTTTAAAGTTCTATTTAAACCTACAAATTTGTACATACCTGTTGTCTCACCACCAAATCACATTAAAAGTATACGAACTTCCAATTAATATATTGAATTGAAACTTTTACCACTTATGTAAACCAGTATGTTTTTTAATGAAAATATTTCCAATATTCTAACACTTCCGCTTATACCAGAAGTCGATACCAACTTCCTTATTTTAAATTGAATGTTATATTTTTTGTTGTACATTTTTCTACATACGATTTTATAATACAAAAATATTAGCTCTTACTTTACATAAACCTAACTGTTTTTGAGATTTTTCAATATTTATGACAATTGTTAATTTTTAGATATCATTTTAAAATGAATGAAAGACAACGCAAGCGCCATCATTATGATTAATATCAGGTATATAACCAGAATACAAAATCCGTTCAGCCGCCTTCATCAAGGCGTTGCACATGGAACACACTAGTCTTATGAGGTTCGAAAAACCGAAATCGCCATCACTAGTTATCCATACGCTAGATGAATGTGAGCTGAACATTTTATTAAAATCATTTTAAAATATGAAACCACAAAATATAAATAACTCACACGCATAAATAGGAATATTTGTAGTACTATACCTGCATTAAGTATTCTTGCACGAAGATAACGAACATTTTATACAGTATGTCTCAAATAAACTGCGATTTCCAATGAATTTCATATGTTAAAGACATGGTTCTTTTAAATGGAACACCCTATAAATTTTTATATATTCTAATATACAGTGCGTTCACAACCAAATAAAGAAATTCATTTAAACTGCTGGTGATTATTTTCGAGAAAATATATTTTTTTGTATTTAGTATCCTATACCTGCCTTCAACTGTTTACAAAATAGTGTCAATTGATAAATTATTAGCCATTGAACATTTGATATATGGCAACTATTCTTATATTGCCATTTTGTGTGTGACGCATTACTGTAAATTAATCGTCTAAAATTAATTCTGTCTCATTAAAATTGTTGCTATTTTTCTATTTTACTTAATGGTTGACATACACATATGTAATGATTGAAATTATTTCGTTAACAGTTGAAGATTGGTATACGAAATTATAAATGAAAAATATCTAAAAGCTTCTGAGGAACCCAAAAATAAAATAATATATTGGGTGTTCCATTGAAAAAAATATAAATTTGTATAGGCATTTATGAGACACCCTGTATAAATTTTTTTAGTCCATTATTACAAATACTAATCGACCTGTTCGAGAATTTTTCCATAAATTATCTTCTGAATAAAATTAATTTCAAAAATAAATGTGTTCTTTTGTTATGATTCCACTGCATAAGGCCATTTTAAAAATTAATATTTCATTACATTGATATACCTTATAAATTATATTTATATCTACGAATTGAAGAAATTTTAATGTACAACATTGAGATTTAATTTAAACTAATTATAAAATAAATATGAATAGATTATTAAAAATCAACTAATAAAACAATAAAACACAGATTAAATTGAATAACTTTAAATTCTCCATTAGTTTCTGGTTATTAATGGGATAATAACCCGAAGCTAGTCGAGAATAGTTTATTCAATCTATTCTGTGTTTTATTGGTTAATTTTTAATAATTTATTCATATACAATGTTTAAATATTAAAACCATTAATTATATTAAATTAATTAAATATAAGTGGAAAATAAACATCTCTCATGGGATTTGAACCCATATCCCTCAATTTCTAGCCATCACAAATGTCTGCATAAATTAAATAGAAGTGAACTTGAAGCTAAATTTAATATACCATGTCCCTGTGGTGTAGTTGGTATCGCACTCGGCTAGAAATCGAGAGACATGGGTTCAAATCCCTTCAGATATGTTTATTTTCCACTTATATTTAATTAATTTAAATTATATCTCAATGTTGTGCATTGAAATTTCTTCAATTCATAGATAGTCAATATTTCGTTAACAGTTGAAGATAGGTATATGACAATATATAAAACCAAATATTAATTTATAGGGTGTTCCCTTTAAAGGAATCTAACTTTGTATCGCCATTTATTTATGGGCTTTTTAGTAGAAAAGATGCGAAGTTGAAATACTAATCGACTTGTCCGAGCGGTTTTTTTTTCTGCAAAATAATCCCCAGCAGTTTAAATGAATTTATTCCTTTCATTGTGAACGCACTATAGGATTTAGTTCTGCATTAATCTATAATATTATTCTCTATATCTATCTTTTTTGGTTTTCAAGATATTAACATATTTATAAATATAATTGCCAATACTTAACTTTATAAGTATAAAATATACATGGCTATTTTGACATAATTAGAATAGATCTAATTATTAGAATATATCTATGTGTTGATTTATATTAGTATTGCCTATAGTTATCTTTATTATTTTCCAGATTTTAATACATTTGTATTTTTTGTGGGATATTTGAATTTGTAATAGAATAAAATTATAATTATAGTTTAATATTTTAAATCAGATATCTGACAAATGGATATGTTTTTACAAAATGTATTTTGAATGAATAAATTATTAAGTTTATCCAAATATAGATTATTATATAAGTCGGAGGCGGTATCGAGGTTAAAAAAAACAAACTTAAAATTAACTTTTGGGCGCCACTTGGTTTCAAAAAAATATTCTTTTTGCTATCCCCACCTAAACCAAGAAATTAGGGACGTGTATATATAATTGGAAACAATAATAGGAAATCATAAAAAAAACCTTTAATAAAAAAATATAAAAAAATGGAAAACATAATAAATTTAATAGTAGCAAAAATAAACATTAATGATGAATAAAAAACATAACAGAATAATATCGAAACTGTTTAAATGAAAACAAATATTTAAATCAAACAGTACGCATTGGTATCCTCACAATTAATAACAAACTAAAACGCAATAACAATCGATTATTCGATAACAAAAGAATCATAAACTCTATTCAAATTAAACTCATTAAGAAATTAACATAATTTTCGAAGAAAATATTATTTATTCTTTACTTATCTCTTAAATTAAACTCTTTGGTAAAATAGACCTTGATTTGTAGTTCGTAATTTTCATTTCACTTTATTTATTTAATATTATAAAAAAATAATACGTAAAAGCTTCCAACGCAAAAAGAACTAATACGGTTCAAAATAATACTACTCAATTAATTGAATTTAAAGGAATTTATTTGAAACAAAACATTCACTTATCTGAAGATTCCACAAACATACACCGAATAATCTCCTTCTTCCTCTCGCCAAAATTACTTCTTATTCTTCCATTCCACAATAACACAGCTTTAAAATCTAGTAGTCGGAGAAAAATCAGAACGGTGGGTAGTCGGTTGTAAAATAGATTTTGTGTATCCCTTCTCGGAAAATTTCCAATCCGAAAAACACGATCTCCACACAGGAATCAGGATTTAATTCAGCCGTTCAATATCAAATTTGACTGAATATACGAGGCCTAAAAGGTTAAGTCTTAGAAACAAAAAAAACAACCAGAGGAGAAGGGCCCGGTCACAAAGAATAAACATATGTATTTAAAGAAAAATATTATCTACTACCTTTAGATCTAATGTAGCCTCTCTCGGATTTATTGTAATTTCTCAAACCTGTCGAAAGATCACGTGGATACTTTCTAAAATCACTGGACACAGCACACAGCACGTGCCTTTTACTTCACCTGAGCACAGGGTGTTCCATTTGAAATAATCAAGTGTTGGCCGTATCCACAATTAGTTTGAGACACACTGTCTAATATTTTCCATTATTTTTGGTAGAAGTACTTAGCCTAGGGAATGTGCAATAAATACTAAAAGTATTGAGAGAGAGAGAGCATGTAACGTTCCTGAAACAGCTATTGGAAGTAGAAAGGTCAACTCCTGCCTATATACAGTTTCAGGAATTGAATAGAAAGTGTATGCATGTTGAGGCAATGGAACGAGTGGTGAGATTTGAGATGAAAGTGGTAGGCTTAAGTGAAGTTGTGGAAAACGTGTGTATTCGTAGAGGAGAGTATATATACTTCTCCTATATAAAAGGTGGCAGGTACAACAAAGAATACCTGCGTACCTGGTCAGAAAAGATCTGAGTTCAGATGAAAAGAGGGGGTTGGCTAGAGCTAGGTGTGGGACAGAGGAGAAAGGTAGGAAGGTATGGATGTGAGAAGGATGTGTGAAATGTGTGTTGTGTGACAGCGGAATGGATACATGGGATCATTTAGGGGAGGAGTGTAAGGGCATGTTGGAGGAATGGACGAGTGGAAAGAAGAGAATAGAGGATTGGATGAAAGAGGATGGGGCAGGCGTGAAGATTGTAAGGAGGATAGGGTGGGAAAAGCAGAAAAGAAAGTAAATTTAATTTGAATAATTGTAGTAATGTGATGTAGTTTTTTTTGGGGAATGCCAATAAAGGTTTTTTTTGCTAAAAATACCAAATCATATCTCGTGACACAATTTTTCGAAGTGGTCTATTAAAAAGTGATATTTTTAAAAAATATTCAGATATCGTAAAAATAGTTTGGTTTAGGTATAGTAAGAGCTAAAGTTGTTTTATAAAATCACATGTAGAATCCGAATTTACAATAAAAAAATATAGCGTTATATTTAAAATAAGGAAGTTACAATCGACTTCCGGTATAACCGGAAGTGTTAGAATCTAGAAAATATATATTTTTTTTATTTATATAACTGGTAAAAACCAATACAATCTATTAATTGGAAGTCATATACTTTTGAAGTGATTTCTTGGTGGGACACCCTGTAAAAACTAAACCTCCTTATTTGATCTTTTACGCAAACTTCAATTAGTATTTTAATAAATGCAATTGTTTGTTTACAATCACTCATATGGTTTGCCACAACTAAAACTTATTTACTTTGAGAATGAATTTACAAAATGTATTACAATTAGAAGCGGTTTATTCCGAAAATCTAAAGCAGCAATAGAATAAAAAAATAAAATAAATTTCAATTAAATCCCTCCTGGTTTTAATTTGCCAGACGAATGTTACGTAAATAATCATATATCCTTCGTTTATCATTATTGACAAACACATAAGTTTATTTAATAAAATGTTCAGCCACCATTCAAGCGTATGAATAACGTATGGCGCTTGCGTTGTCTTTCATTTATATGATTAACATAAGTTTATATTGTAACATTTATATAACAATTTAGAAAAATCATCTGGTATTTGTCAAATGGCTGCCGATGGTCTTTCCACCTCAATATTTAATTTAGTCAATTTGTAATATAATATCGTGTACTCCATGTCATGTTTTGCGAGGTCATGATCGCAAACTGCCCTTGTGTTGTGCTTGATATGTTTAGTTTGTCTTATAACCATCATTGTTCATATGAAATGATGATATGAATCTATGATAGGGCGAACATTCGGATTAATGAATTTGTTTCTAGTGATAGAAAGAGAGTTAGGATATCAAAGTAGATGGGATTTGCAGAGAATTTGGTGGCTAGATGGATGGATTGTTTTTATATTAAAATAACACTTTAAATAAAATGCTGAATAAGAATTCTAAACTATCAATACGAAAAATATGATTGTGTTGTTGCCAACCTCAAACAATTCTGATTTATTATACATAGTGTAGTATAATATTAAGATTGCATTTAGTTTATGATAATTGTGAATTTATATATAATGTAATATATGGAAAAGCTAATTGATTTACAATGTTTTCCTTTTTTTCAGATGATGGTGTCCCCGATGATGATTACACAGAAAACGCGATTGACCGATTACTACAAACGGCACAAAAGTGAGCATTTGCGACTTGTAATTGGAAACCGATATAATGTTTTCTGTTTCAAAAGAAAGTTATGAATGAAGATGCAAACAAGAATAATAGAGCATTAAATGTCTTCAGAAAATCGTTAGAATTGGGGTGATTTTTAATAATTAAGTTTTCTTTGGTAATATAAATCAGTTATTAGTCATTACAAAGAAAGTGTTGTAAAGTAAATAATATTATTATTTATTAATCAGACCAAGCGTGTTTATTTTGAACCATAAACAATTTCTACCATCAAGTGAGAAGTTTTTTTTAATAGCGAGCAATTGACACCACCGTTTTTTGATCAGTAGATATTTCAATGTTTCACCGCATATTGAGTGAGAAATTAATTAAAGATATGACATCACCGTTTTTAAACATCTATTAAACTTATTTTGAATTCAAACCAGAAATGTGTAAATTGAATAAATAAATCATGGTCAGAAAAGATGAGCCGCTCTTCAGGAAGAATGTTCAATTTGTCATTTTTTAGTAGAAAAGTAAAAACCAACCAATTGATGATTCTATTAACATATAATCATTAGAATTGATAGAACTGGCAAGTAAAAGTTGTTGAAAATTTAAATTTATTTATAACTTATGTTAATGAAATTTTACAAATGTGCATTTTGTTGTAAATTCTATTGAATTTAATTAAAATATATAAAGAATAATATGAATTTTTAGACATGCGTTTAAAATTTTTACGGCCTTGTGAGATATTATCAAGAAGAATTTAAAAATTTTTGTGTTAAATTTTCTACTACAAATTAACCAATGAAATACTCTACCTGAAAATTGTCATACCTTTTCTGAACACCTTGTATAACTGATAATTTAAATCAATTTTAACTATTTTATTTATATTTAGCCATTATGAATATTATTTCTTAAATCCCAATAAATTCAATAGTTATTGAAACGTACCGAATTATTTTATTTACATTAATTAAATCAAATATATGTATTAATACCATAATCAACTCATCATTTAAATTGTTAGAAAAGTAATATTCAAAACTTTGATATAAATAATTAAAAAAAATGCTATCAAATGTGAAGCTATGATTACTAGCAATTAGGAATCGCCTTTTATTATTGACTGGATTACTTTCATAGAAAGATACAAATATATATAAAATAATTTACTAATACTCACTAATATATGGTTTTCATAGATGTTTATGGAAATAAGTGTATAATTTATGTTTTATACAAGTTTTTTTTAATTCTCAGCATCCAATATAAAAAATGTAGATTAATAATTATAATAATTTAAAAATGCATTTATTAATTTATGGGTATTTTATCTTTGCTCAAAACGTTTCGTCATTAAAATAATTTATAAGAGTTTTATGAAACTCTGTAATAAAATCCAGAGAATCTTTAATTTTAAAAATCACCATCTTGAATGGCGTAGGCGCACTTTGTGCAGAATTGTTGTATCAGATCATTACAAACCAAAATCAGAAGAGTTACAATTTTGTGAATTTTTAAATATTTTTTATTTTAATATTACGTCATATAATATACCCGACATATTGCAAATTCCTGACTCACCATTATAATATATAAAAGATACAGAGTAAGTGTAATTTCTCAAAAATATAGAAAATCAACCAGTTATTTTAACGTCATATTATATAAATTAAATAAAAAGAACTTGAAAATAATTAATTAACAAATGATTTTCCCTTTAGCTACTGTGACATAAGTAATGTAACAAATGTCTAATAATAGACATTTGCAGTTGATATTAAATTTGCAGACACATTACAAACATAAATATGCGATAATATTTATAATTAAAAAAGAGACCATATAATTGTGAGCCACGAATTTTTTTTAAATACCATTTATACAAATTACATTTAATCTATTATGTAATTTTAAACAAATATCTAGTTAAATGAATGCAATTGAAAAAATAGACTAATAGAACTTATATTAAACTATATTCGTTATTCAACATACTCTTCTGATTTAATTAATAGCTTATTATTATATTTTGCTTATTATTTTGATTACTGTGGTGTTTCATATCGTTGTAACATGAATAATAACATTGTTTTAGTATGAAAGCGTCGAGGAACTACCCAGCTTTGAGTTTAAGTAAAAGCATTGGAGCTTCCGCTTTTTGTAATTATTTTTATTACTTTCGTAGATATTTTCACATTGTTATTTATTGCATGCATTTTTTACGTATACATTTTTCTTTCGTTCTATGTTGAAACGCATATTTGTAATTGAATAGTGTGGAAAAATGATATTACATCCACTGAAAATCTAGAATTTGGTTTCTTAATAATAATAAACAATATTATATTTTTAATTGTCAAAGAAACGAACAGCGCAAAGAATATTGTTTGAATGATTTTCTGATTTATCACTTGGTGAATTATATTAAACCAATTAATGAAGTTTTATGTTAAATTACACTTGATTTATTCCACAATTTGTCTCGTGTATATGTTTTTAGCAAAAAATATGCACAGTTAAAAATACTAATTGATCTCTCCGAGCGTTTTTGTCAAAAATAATCATAAGCAGAGATTAATTAATTGAATTTATTCTTTTCATTATGAACGCACTGTATAATCAGGTAATAAGGAATTTAAAAATCGGGGAATTTTAAATCTGATTTTACAGGGTGATCCATTTTAAATTATCCAGTGGAATATCTCGACAATTATGCATCGTACAGAAAAATGTTTTGGACAAAAGTTTAATGGTTCTGAGGAAGAAATTCGATTCTGTAAAAAAATGCTGCCAGATCCAAGCCCTTCCTGTAATCATAAATGGTAACCCATATTTTATACAGATTCAGATACTACAACAAAAATTATGTAGATTTTGTCCGAAATTTTATAGATAGCGTAGTGGTCGCACAAATTAGAAATAAGTTAAATCTGAATAAAAGGCGTTCAAATAGTACGGTGGCTCCTTATAAATTTAAAAAAATGTAAAGAGACTTAGAGATTGTTTTTTATTCGTGAGAGTAGGCGCTGAAATCGTCGATTTTTATTCAAAAATGGCACAATGTTCGTTATAAAATATAACGAACATTGTGTCATTTTTGCAAAAGGTAAGCATTCAATTGTGAAAAATGGATGCAACGTCAATATGGATTAAAAGTTCAAATTTCTATTGTTTGGCAAACAAACGAAAACAAAATAAATAACAGTTCGCATCGTCGTGAGAACTAAATAGGAATACTCTGAAATTTATTCAAAACGAGTGAGTATCCCAATGAAATGGTGCATATTCTCCTTGCCATAGGACAATGTCGCCGTTCGTGCTGAAGAGTTGCTGTAGATCGAAGAAAATTCCCTCATCGATAGCTTCATCTGAATCATACAACGGTTCATTACATTGATTTAAGATATACAAGAAAATATTCAACGGAGGCGAAACACCACCGATTATCATTACAATAATCGGCGCTTTATTGCCGTTTTGCATAAGTGCATTTGAACCTATATTTTTTTATTACTATCCGAACCAACGAATCAAAAAATTATATCAGGGTTTACAGCTAGGAAAACAAATTGTTCTTTGCTGCCAGGGCATGTAAGTAAGAACTTATATAAATATAAACTCATGTGCTTTCTTAAATAAGGCAGACAGTGTTTAGTTGTTAAACGACGAGCATCTTTTATTTCACGTTTCCTCCACTCGGTACACAACAGTGTAACAAAAATTATATGAACAAAATGGATCCCGGCAGGTGGTTAGGAAGAGCGGGTCCAGTTAAGTGGCCGGATTTTTTGTGGAGTTTTCTAAAAAAAAAAATACGGTTTACCATAAAAGACAAACCATTGGAGCCTATATGAGTCAAAAAATCCAACAGGCTTGTGAAAATTTTTCGCGCAATTTTCTTTTTCAGACAATTCAAAATTTTGAACGGCGAATTCAGCTTTGCCAGGAGCAGAACGGTGCGACCTTGAAGTATCTAATTAATTAAAAAAACTTTTAAATCGTTCCTTTCTTATACAAATTTATCACAACCGAATGGGCTATTATTGTAACAAAAAAATTAACAAAAATCCACGATTACAGCACGTTCTCACAGAAAAAAAAACAATATCTAAGTAAACATTTTTTAATTAATAAGGAGCAACTGTACGCTTTGAACGTCTTTGGTTTACATTTAACTTTTTTGTTTTTACGATTAAAAACAATCCTCCGATAAAATCTGCCACGCCTTTAATCTACCTGATCATCTCTTAAACAATTTCATTACAAAAACATCACTCCAGGTAAAAATCCATTCCACCACATCCCGAAAATTCATCCTTGAACAAGGTGTCCCGCAAGGGTCACCTCTCTCCCCCCTTCTATATAACATCTCTAGTCAGATTTATATAACCCTAATCCTACGTATTTCAATCCCGCCTCCTACGTCCTGCAATACGCTGACGACACCGTCTTAATAACCCATGCAAGAACCCTACCTAAAGCACTACAAACCCTACAGCAACGTATAGATTCTCTCGAATATTGGTTCGCCAAATGGAGAATAAAAATTAATCCAAACAAATCCCAGCTTTTCATCGCCGCACAAATATCCATATCCCTATCCCTATCACCATCTCCATTTATCAGAAGCCCATCCTCCCTGCTCGGTATATCACGTACTTAAGAATCACCTTCGACCCTAAACTTAATTTCAAAAAACACACTGCCATTATCAAAAACAAAATTATTGCTAGGTCCAAACACTTCCGCTGTCTAACTTACAAAAACATGGGCATTTCTACAAGAAATGCCACTCAGATTTAAAAAAATGATATTTAGACTCCTATTAGACTACGGATCCATCCTCTTCGCCACATAACCCAATCCTACCCTTCAAAATCTACAAGTAAGCGAACGTTCATCCCTAAGGTCCCTAACAAAAATCAAACACCCCCTTAACCCACTTTACAACCCATCTAATACCCTCCTCTACAACCGAACTGAAGTTATCCCTTTTATCGAACGCCTCCATAACCTATACAAAAAATTCTCACAATTCTCTCCCAACTTTGTCTCCCCAGAGACGATAATATAATTCCTAAATTCAAAAATCCTTCACAAACCCTATTCAAATTCATCACTTCCCTTAACCAGCAATAAGACACCCCCATAAAATGCGCGAACTTTGGCAGAAAGGCTGTTGACCGATAGCCGATTGTCGGTAAATAAAATAATAATATTTATTGTTAATTTCTTTCACATTTATATGTATAATGTACTGACAATAAAGATTCTTGATATATATATATATATATATATATATATTGACGCATTTATTCGGGTTTGATCCCGCGTATTTTCTTGGAACTGGTCCATTAAATCTTCTGTTCGACGTTTCGATGACGTCGCAGTCATCTTCGTTAGGAAAAAAAACTATTTAATTTTATTGCTCTAGCAACCACTTGTTAGACTTCTACGCATTACAACTAGATACTTGTATTTCTTGTTTGGCTTCTGGTGATTTTTCTTTTCTGTTTTGTGATCCCGAAGACGTGTTCGTGCCCTCTGTTTCAGTTTCGAGATTATTTTCTTCAGGATCACAAAACAGAAGAATCACCAGAAGCCAAATAAGAAATACAAGTATCTAGTTGTAATGCGTAGAAGTCTAACAAGTGATTGCTAGAGCAATAAAATTAAATATTTTTTTTTCCTGACGAAGATGACTGCGAAACGTCGAACAGAAGATTTAATGGACCAGTTCCAAGAAAATACGCGGGATCAAACCCAAAAAATGCGTCAACATGTTACGCCCACGAAAATCTACGTTATAATATATATATATATATATATATATATATATATATATATATATAAATCCACACAATTTGTGGAGTAGTATCCGAATCTGGATCCACCTGTCCCGACCCCCTGGGAGGTGGCAATGAACATTTTTTTACAGCATCGGGTGCCCCCTCGAAATCATTAAACTTTTGTCCAAAACATTTTTTTGTACAATATATATTTTTCAAAATATTTCACTGAATGTATTAAAGTGGGCCACTCTGTATATAGTACGTACTTAATGAAATAATGAAAGGAACAAATTCATTTAATCTGTTAGAAAGACAAAAATTGTGAAACAAACCAAATGTAATTTATTTATAATTATTAAATGACGAAAATATTTAATAAAAATTAATCAATAATGTACAAAAAATGTAAATTTTCGATTATTTTTGTAGTCTTTTTTTTTAATTATGTAATAATCTTAATAAAAACAAAATCCTAACAATAAATTACTAAATACATTTACAATAAACTTAAACTAAATTAACATGTAATAATTGTAAAAATAAAATTTTATTGTTGTTTTTTAAGATACCAATATCTATTAAAGCTGAAAATTATACACATAGTTAATTATAATTCTGCACATTTCAATCCAAATAAAATTGCGCACTATTAATTATTTTAGGAACTTATTAAACTCTTACAAAACATTATCAACATTAATGATGTACTTGCGAATTTAATTTTTAATTATTCAATCGTATTTAAAAAACATATTTTATAAATCAATCATCCTTTAAAGTCCATGGACTTTAACTAATGATTGCGATTAACCAATGTTTGCTAAATATTTTTTTCTGTGCTTCATTTCTATGGTATCTAATTTAGTTAGTCTCCAGTTAGTCACGATTAGGAGGCAATGCATATATTAGTATAAAATATCTGATATATCTACATTCCTGGACAAAATTAAGGCATCACACACATTTTCCGTTTTGATTTTAATTTTAAATTATTAAACATTTTGTATAGGTGGCCAAGGATATCCTCAGTCAGTACTCATAAGTAATTACAATTGTTTGGCAGATAAAAATAACAATTTGCAATTATTTGTTAATAAGACATTTAATGCTATTTAAAGTGATTTATGAAAAGTAATACATTAAGCTTTTCGAGTTATTTTTTATAAAGTTTGTGTTTAACTGAATGAAACACCTTGCCCAGTGGACTTGGAGTAGAAGTAATTTGTCGTTAACTCAACTTAAGAGAAGGTGAAGTAAAAGCTGTAATTTTAGTTAATAGACATAACCAGCGGTATGTAGCTAATTTGTTAGGAGTTGTCCAATCATTAGCGAACAGTTAAACGTTTAAGATTGCCATTTAGTAGAAAGGGATAGCTATATAGTAAAATGGAAATAATCGTTTTAAAAAAGAGCCATTCTTTTGGATTTAATAATGTGAATATGTATTTACATTTTTTATCTACCAAGTATAAAGTATGAGTCTAAATAAAAAATAAATCGTCAATTTTCGTGTATTACGTCAGTTTACTAGTTAGAAAAGAACATTGCAAGATATAATGAAATTAATAGGTGATGTCTGCTAAGTTATTTGAATGCAGAATTTAGTGAAATCTTTTAAATTTTCTTTGCACAAGCTTTTATTAGCAAAACCATTATTTGAAATTTGCTATAAATTTGATCAATTTTCATTGTTTTTGATACAAACTAAATATTAAAATTAATTTTTAATTCATTTGATGAAATTCCTGCTTATTTTAAGATTACTTTAATGTATAATGTTCATTGATCATAACAGCAATCTAAACATGATTGTCAATATTTATATAGCTATCTCTTTCGTCTAAACCGCACCCTTAAATGGACATGGATGATATTGTAGAATCCACGGATAAGGTCATAAGAAGTCTACAAATGCATGGGATGAGATATATGTTATGCAAGTCGCCTTAAAAAACAGGATTTCTACCAGTTTAGATCTAAGAAGAACTCTAGCAGTAATTTAAAATTTCTAGACGAATCGTCAGAAGACCAGCTATTGCAAACAATGGTGCAATAGCAGGGAACATAGAATTATTAGACTGTGTTGCAAGGGAAAACTCAAATTGGACCATTGAAGACTGGAAGCGAGATTTGTTTTCTGACGAAACAAGAGTAAGTCTAATTCGTAGCTAAAGCGATTCTTCATAGACCATCCGGGAACAGAGCCAAAGCTCTACTAGATATGAGCAGGGGCGATCTCAAAGCTCCAATAGCCGTACGAAGTGGGCACTGGGCACCATCTTACCAGAATTAGAGTGTGAGATACCTGTACACTATGTCTGGAAGATAACGAGACATTAGAGCATGTACTATATGTCTGCCCAGCTGTTCCACAGGATCTCTCTGAGTAAGATCATGGGTTACTAAGAAACCATGAATCTGAAAAACGTGGTGTAAGGTCTCACGTTTGAGCTACAATAGACCCTTTGATCGCAGTAGAGAGGCTGACTATACCCACTCATATAGAATATTATTAAGTCTAAATTCATCAGATTCACGCCAACGAGTCTGGCGGAGGCCAGGGGAGAAATTTGCTAGCTGCAACGCTTCCAGTATCACATTTTTTATGGATCAATAATATTCTGGAGAGGAATTTGTATCGACAGGCGGGCGGATTTAGTTCCTCTACGGATCAGTTAGACGTCACATACCTGCTCCAATGAATCTTAAGGAACTCGAAGAAATCGTTCTTGTCCAATGGGAGAATATTCGCTAAGAAACCATTAAAAACGTGAGCAATAGTATGCCCAGATGAATGAAATCAGTGATAAGAGCTAACGGAGTATCTACACGCTACTAAATTAAAATTTCGAAGATTAATTGTCATCTCCAATTTTGTTTTTTAAGATTTTATTTGTATTGGACAGTATTATTTATGTTTGCTCTTTAGTCATGTTGTTTTTTCTATAATACCTTTCGAAATTGTCAAACATTTGTTAAAATACTACGATTTAAAACCGAAAAAAAAAAAAATGAAAAGTTTGTATGATGCGTTGATTTTGTCCAGGAGTCTATTAAACATACTACCAAAATTATCTCAATATAAATTAATAGAAATGGATTCAAAGACACAAGTGTCCTTATATTACTCATGGGTAATTCCAAATCAAATCAACATACTCATTTAAATTTACAATTTAAAAAAAACGGTGTTCAATTTTTGAATCAACATTTAATAGTAAAAGAGAAGTTTATAAATAAAAATAATAGATTGTTGTCTTTTAAAGTTAAAGCCAAGTATTTAGAAGACGTTACAAGTTATTTTGTTGTTTCTTGCTTTACAATGACTTTATAAAATGAACCACTCCATATATATATAATTTTTGGAACATCGATTTAAATTAAATTAAGTAATATTAAATTATCACCTCACGCTGAGAAGTAGTGAGGAACATATAACGATGTTATATAAGACTAAATAAATAATATTAAATTACTAAACATGGCTGTTTCTTTTTTAAATATACTAAATATATTTTTTAAATAATTATTTAATATTTAGATATAATTAAGTATAAAAAATCGATGCATGTGCTTTTTTATAAAAAAATATGATGTTTCATCTTTACCCTGAAGATGTTGTGAAGCCTTAAAGAAAAGATAAAACAAATTTCTATGTTTTACTTTCATTTAATTTAACTGTGTCCCCTTAGTAGAGCACACATTAATGACAAGTAGGTAAGGACTGACCCTCATTACACGTTTAGAGAGCTTTGTAGAAGCGCTGTTGGGTGTGATACCGAGTCCGATACGTGTTCGTAAGAGTTTTCTAATTTCCTTCCAGACGTTCCTCCTTAATTTACCTTTTCAGAAGGGCGTGCGTCAGAAGAGGAGGCAACTGCGACCACCGGCCGAACGACTGCTGCTACAACAGCTCCTGCAGGTGCAACCTATGGGGCTCGAACTGCAGGTGTCAGCGGATGGGCCTCTTCCAGAAATGGGGATAAGCCGCGCCGCGACGCGGAATGAACAACGAAAGAACGAAACCACTCAAGGACTCCCGAACCGAATAAGAAAACTTGTTTACCCCCTTACAATCCCCATGTTTCATTTGGAATTATTTTTTGATGCAAGGATTTTTTACCAAGCCGGGATCCTTCAGTGGTTTTGTATTTCTTTCATTTAAAAAAAAACAAATATTAATTACTTTTCTTTTGTATTACGCGGGGAAGTGTAAAAAAATCTCCCTTTGCGTTGAATACAAGAGAAAGTAATGGAATAAAAACGACTCAAGCGCTGATTAACGGACTCGGATTTTCAGTTTTCTGAACATATTCATGTGATGTGCATACCTTTCGATCGATAATAACTAATTAAAAAAAGAACAAAAAAATGATAATTGCAAGAAAATGATACATTTCAGTATTTATTTTTGATACTTGTTTTTGATTATGTGATCTAGTTTGCTTGCGCGAGGGCAAATTGTCTATGAGAGGACGAAAGTGAGGGGAAAAATGTACACGGGAAATTGTTTCAAAAACATCTCAAGTTGGAACGTTGTGTGAGGAGATGGCATTTTTTCGAATTGCCAGGGAATATGTATCTTTTAATTTTATTGGTGAAATGTGAGGAAATCATAAAAAAACATTAAAAAATGTTGCATTATATTGAAAAAATATAATCTAATCAATAATACCATAAAATTCAATATTTGCAACCCATTGCATAAATATGCGGAAATCAATATAATAATAAATACTAAATAATTAAAGCTGACTATTTCATAACAACATGAAAAAATTTTACTGTATACTGAGAAAAAAAAAATCTAGACAATAATTTGTCCTAAAAAAAACGTTTCAACCATTTTGTTTTGAACATGTATTCAATTGATTGGAAAGACGGTAACATTTTGATATTATTAATTTTCTGTTCTCTTATGTAAAATCCTCATATTTTATATTAGAGAACAGAAAGTTATATGATGATTACATTTGAAATATTAGCATCAATAAAGAGAAAATGCTACTTATTGAAAAAAAAAAACTATATAAACAATAATTTGCTCTATATTTGTATATTAGCATCATCAAATTAAAACTCAGTTGATTTTGAAAGACGGTAAAGACTATGCCTGGAAGATAACGAAACATTACATACTATGTGTCTTCCCACCGGGGCGTCAAACCAGACGGCTCGTTCTTGGGTCACTTAGAAACCATGGATCTGAAAAAGGAGGTGTAAGGTCTCACGTAAATAGCTACAATAGACCCTTTGGTCGCGGTGGAGAGGAAATTCAGTTGATTTGGAAAGGCGGTAAAATATTTAAAATTTTAATTATCTGTTCTCTAAAGTGAAATGTTGAAAAATTTGCGATTACATTTGAAGGATTGGCATCAATTAAAAATACTGCTTACTGAAAAAAAAAACAATAATTTGCATTATATTTGAATATTAACATCAAAAAAGGTTTTAACCGAATACAAAAAAAATAAATATAAAATAAATATATATTCGGTTGATTGAAAGGACGTTAAATAATGAATGTTGTATTTATCTGTTCTCTATTGAGAAATGTTAGGATACATGGTTATTATATTGAAAGATTAGCTTCAATTAAAAATTTACTTAGTTTGTTTAACAAACTAATATTTATTTAAATTAATATTCATAAGTGATAAATGAGAATATAGTTAAAGATAATCTGCATTATATTTGAACATAACAACACATTTTTTTCAACTGTTTTATTTTTAATCCTGTTTCACCAAGTGATTAATGATAATATAGTTAAAGATAATCTGCATTATATTTGAATATTAACAACACATTTTTTTCAACTGTTTTATTTTTAATATGAATTCTGTTGATTGAATAGACGATACGATATTGTAAATTGTATTTTTTGCCAACTAAAGCAGAAAGAACTTTTCTACATAATTTCAAAAGCTAATAATTTTATCACTTTGCTTCTATGACAAACGAATATTGTATTGGAATATTTAAAATAATGCACTATTTTGAAGATTTTTTTAATTGATTAAAGTTTTTAAGAAAATAAAAAAAAAATAAGAAGTTGAGAATAATTCAGCGAATAAATCAGATTGTCTGATAAATAAAAGTGAATGCTTTATTATTTCTCTCTTTAAAACTATTATATTAAAAAAAATATTTAAAATACTGTACAATTTTTAATTGATTGAAGTTTATTTTTTTAAAGAATTGTTTAATTATTCAACGATAAAATTAGCTTGTCTAATAAATAAAAGTTAATACTTATTTTTATTTCTCTTTAAAATAATTACATTTTATGTTTTCGCCTGTGTAATTATTTCGTAAATAAAGATTATTTCTCTTTCTACAATTTTTAGAATCGCTATATTAATGAGTGAATTATTTTTACTTTTCATTAATAAACTTTTTTGTAAACTTGTTTCTTGAATAACTTTCTCACCGATTAAACATTGTGTACATATGTAATACTTAAATAAAAACATTTGATTTTTTCATTTGCTCGATGAAACTTTCTCTCTAAAAATTGTTATTATCAATATCTGAATAAATTTTATCATCCATTAATAAACTCAATTATTTCTTCAATAACTTTCTTACTTGGTGAAACATTGTGTACGCATTTAAGAATATTTAATATGAAAAATAAGAATACTTGATTTGTTTTTCTCTTTCAAATTGTAATAATACACTGTTCTTAACTTATTTAAAATAAATACATATTTCGATTATCATTATTAAAAAAAATATATATTAAAATAGCCTTATAATTATTAAATAAATCCTTTTTGAAACACTGTCGGCTGATAGCCAGTATAAATACCACAATTTTTTTAAATTGGATTTATTTAATTATTTTAAGGCTATTTTAATTTATTTTATAATAATTTTAACCGAAATACGGATTTGGTATAAATAAGTGAAGAATATTATAATAAAAGGCAAGCGACATATTTTGCCTAATTTCATGTGGCATGTGGCTAGATGAATGGTGGTTAAACATTTTATTAAGTTAAGAAAAGTGTACAAGTTTTTCATTATTTAAATCAAACTTCACGTAACTCAAATAACCATGGTATTTAATGGGGTGAATACATTTATTTTATTTATTATGAGTGTAATTTTGGTAAACTTACCATTTTCTGACAGGAAGTTCTCAGTCTGAAAAGAAAGAAATATTATAAAAATATAACATCATAAAAATATTAATATATAAATATTATAAAATATAAATAAATATAGATTACCCAGAAATTGAAAGAAAATGATTATGGAGGTCAGAAAGACCTCTGGTCGATAGTCCAGGACAAACAAAGGCTTGTATTTTATTGTGTATACTTAATATTTGTAAAAATGTATGAAACTATCTGGTTATGGAAATGTATACATATAATTAAGGAATTAATATTTTTTACAGGAAACAAGAATAACATAATTCCTTAATTATCTCTACAAATATATTTATTCGAACAATTAAATAATTTTCTTGTTTAGTAAAGAAAATAATAGATTTTTGAATTATTGTTTTCTTTTAATAAAATTAAAACAACAATTGAAACAGTATTAACTATTTAAATTAAATATTATTATTTTCTTTTAACATAATTAAAACAGCAATGAACATAATATTAATTATTTCAATTAAATACGGGAAAATTACTGAAAATTATCATTAAAATTTGATCGTTCCCTTTTTTAATGCTGCAAACTTTTGTATGTTTCAGGCAAATTGATTCTTTAATTAATCGTTTTTGACCATCACTTTTATTTATGACAGTGATATTTATAATAGATGAAATGTCATTGAATTATTACCGTGGCCAAAAAACGATTATTTAAAAAAATATGTAATATTTGAATATACATTCAATACAAAGGATTATGTTTTATAAAATAAAATTCAAAAAAATACACAATAAATAATGAAAATAAAAAAATCTGAATCAAATATATAATTTATACCCGTTAACTGGCAATCGACAAGTACCTGTTTTTTTTTTCATGTTTGTGTCCTTGTTGATAAAAATAAAACTTATTATTTATTATTATTCAGGTAGTATGTTTAAAATCAATTTCTAATATATATGGGCTAACGACCAGAGTATGATGATGATAAAGAAAAATCTATGCTAGCTAGCTGAACTGTCCTGATGAATTCCGTAAATGAATTGATAAATGGGGATTGTAGGATGTTTTCTACGTAATATTAAGCAAAACTTTTAATTCATTGGAATTATTAATTTTACGTTTAAATTGATATTTAATAGTTTAATTAATTGAAGAAAATAATTTCATAATTTATTCAGGAATAAAAAAAATAAATGAACAGATTTTACAATTTTGCATTACAATTCATTTATCATTAACATCGATAAATACTTATTTTCATCTGTTCTAATATGTCAAATGTATTTTCGGTAAGGGACTTTTTGGTCTAACTCATTTTTTTCTTGAATTATTTTCTCACTTATCGCTTGTCGAAACAGTGGGAGAATATTTATGGATATTTAATCAGAACACTTGGTTTCTTGGTTCGTATTATTAATTCGACTCATATTTTTACTTCACTCAAGAGTCAACTCTTGATAATGCTGTATAAATAAAATTCGAATAACTAATAAAACTTAAGTCTCCTTGTTTAAGATAATATTCATTCAATTTATATTTATTTACCCAATAGGTTTAACCAACCTAATTAATCTACCGTCGGTCTTTCTGCCTGTTTCTGTTCCGTTCTTGTCGTGTTACTTAATCATGATCATAGTTTAAGTTTTAGAGAACTTAGACGGCATGAATTGATAAATTGTTAGCGCAAGCTGGGATAATATAATATATAATATTCCATTATTCAAACTACGTATTCAAAATCTTTTGAGATTTTCATAATGTTGTCTATAGATATAAAAATATTTCATTCAGATTAATATATTGCACATTTAAGTGGACAAAACAACGATTCTGTGTTGTCTACCTTCTAGACTCTAATCGTTTACGATGCCACATGAAATTAGGCAATAGATGGCGCTTGCTGTATCTTCTAGTAATTATGATTAATATTGTACATTTACAAAATATATATACAAAATATTTTTATGATAGTCTGTATGGGTTACTATTATTCAATCTGTTCTTATTTACTTAAATATCCTTAAATATAAACACATTTAAATATCAGATAAGATTTATTTCAAAATTAAGTAAGGGAATATTTAAAAAATAATCAATAATATTTATTTTTCCTTATTTAATTTAAATCAGTAAAAAAGTGTAAATTATCTCAAGTTCTTTTAAAATTATTATTAAGATTTATTTTAATCAGTGGTGACTCAAGATACTTTAATTAGTCAAAACCGTTACAAACGAGAATCAATTGCTCTGAATTTACTTTATTTTACTTAATTACTAACAGATTAATTACAAATAGTTAAATCTTGAACAAATTGTATGAGAAATATATCAGGCAATATGTTTAATTTAATTTATTTTTATTTATTTTACGGTAATGCCATTTTACAAAATTCATAACAAAAAATTTAAAGTAAATAACATACAAATTATAGTAACTAATTCTACAACTCCACAATAATTCATATACATTGATGAACAAAAACAAAATAGAAAGTATACAATTCTAAAGATCTACACAATATAGAAGATACGCTTATGAAATATCAGAAATAACTGCCGACAACATGTTTATGAATATTATAGTGCGAAAAATTAACATGGTTATCTGCAAAAATGTGAATATTCTGGCGAAAGCCAGTGTTCTTAATTATTATCAAAACGTATTCCTTCAAATGTGAAATTGATTTAATAATACAAGAAAAAATCGCAAAATTTCATGTATTATAGAAAGAAAAAATAACTTAAAGTTAAACATATATAAATTCATCCTTATTGTGAAATTATAAATATATATAATTTTATAATATTTTAATTAACAATTTAAAAGGCCAACCACCCGTCTTTCGGTCAATCGAAGATAAATTAATGTTCTTAATAAAAGCACGAAATAAAAATTAGTTTCGTATGTTACTGATCCATTTTTTTTTTCAAAATCGTTCTTATAATTTTGAAGGGAAAAAATATTTGTGAATTCAACTATTGTCTATATTTAATTTCGTTACAAATAAAAATCAATTGTAGAGAAATTAAATATAAAAACTTTGAAAATCATAAATATTTTATATTACATTAAAGAAATCATCGATTTTCAAAAAAAATAATGCATCAATACACAATGAAAAGAATTTATATATATATATATATATATATATATATATATATATATATGTATATATATAGAAACATCATTATTTATGAATTTGCATAAATGTATTTACATTATAATTGTATAATACATAATTACTTTACTTTACTTTAACTTTATTTTACGGAATTCTCCATTATAATTGATTACATTATACAATAATTTAAATATTTACTGTACAATTCATAAATTGACTATCGACAAAGGTCTTTCAGGAATTCTTATTTCGTTCGATTATTAAAGATAATTTTTATATTCTAAATGCGCAAGGAGTAAGATAATTCGGTTATACTAATTTAATGTAAATATGTTGAAACCTTATCAATTAAAGAAAGAATTAAAGAACGACATTGACTACCTCAGTAATTAAAGAAAATAATTCTTATTTCGTTCCCTTATTTAAGAAATTATTTTTTATTAAAATAATACTAAAGGCGACGTACCAGATCGAGGGGATTGCGTCAAAACTAAATTAGGTGTTAAAATGTTCAGGGTTTATATTTATATTCTAAATACGCGGGGTGAAAAATAATTCGGTTATACTAATATATTATAAAAAAGGAGAGACCTTATCAATTAAATAACGAATTAAAGAACGACATTAAATTCCTCAGTAATCAACGAAAATAATTCTTATTAAATTGGCTCATTTAATTTTCACTAATGTATACTAAACGTATAATACACCCACCCCTTATTTTTAAGGGGTTATCGTAGGGTCCCTAAAATTGAAATTTTTTGGTTGAAATTTGGCAAAAAATTGCGTATCCAACCTGAGGCGAAGCTATTTTAAAACAATACTAAACGCGTAAGTGGGTACGGGTTTGGGAGGATCACGATAAAGTAAATTATGAGTTGCAAATTAAAGGGTTTATATTTATAATCTAAATACTCGAGGAGAAAGATTTATTAATTTATAATAACGAAGCTGAAACCTTAACAAGTAAAGCACGTTAATTGCTAATATATGATATAAAAATAATTTGCAGAAAGAAAATATGACTTCTTTTTTTATTTCACTAATAAAAAAAAAGAATACAAACCCCCCAAGCATTCCCGAACAAAAATACATCCCCTCACACGCTCACGCACCAGCTGCTCTCTCATTAGAGGTCCATCCAGCCACATCTCTAATAAGAATGCATGTCTGGTCTCAAAAAAAAAAACAATGAATAAAAAAAAGAATCAATATAGGTCTAATATTATGCATTATATAAACATTGTAATTATGTATGTTTGTATAGATGTCATATATCGGTATCGTGGGCCGAAGCGCACAGGCGCGCGGCTTCAACGCGATATTGTTGTCTTAGTGAAGAAGAAACTAAACTTATCATAATTATATGAATAAATATATATATATATATATACATTAAAGGTGAATAAAAATAATTATCTTTCTATGTGAAAAGGGTACAACATTCAAAACACTCTGTCAATATTAAATATATCAATTGGCCTAGAATTGTTTTTCTTTTAAATCCTTCACACTTTCCCATTTTACATTTTTGCATTTATGTTTTTATTTGAAATAACTTATAATAAATAAATGTGTTACGAGGGTTTTACTTTATATTACTAAACAACTGTCTATTTTTTGTGATATAATTTGATTTCGTAATAATGTTGCGAAATACAGTTAAGTAGTAAATTAAATAAAAGGAATTTGAAAATGATTAATAAATTATTCGCTCTTTAGCAACTGCGACGTTTTTGTCACATAAGTAACATCGTAAGTAAGTCGAAAATATGTAATGCTTAAAATGCATTGCACAACAATAACATGTTGTATAATGCAAAAATTTTTGAATCGAACATATTTAATGGAGGCAGAAAGACCTACGGTCGATAGCCATTTAACAATTAATTAATTTTTGTGAGATATACATAATAAATGTTTGTTACGTTATTGTAAACTAACTATTTAATGGAAAAAATGCATTGCATTAAATATTTTCGATTCAAAAATGTTTGCATTATACAAAATGATATCGTTATGCAATAGCAAATCTCCATTATAGAACATTTGTTTTAAATACTTATGTAACATAAGTCAAAAAGTCACAGTAGCTAAAGAGAGAATAATTTATTAATTATTTTCAAAATAGTTTTATTTAATATATTTAAATAATTGTGACCAAGAGAATAAATCCTTTTTTCTACTAAAGTTTAGTAGTACTTAATCGATTGTTGACGCTTACTTGATGAAGCTCCATAATCTACTATCTATTTGTAAATAAAAGGATTTTTTTTATGTTTCACAAAAATATTGTTACAGCAGTGTTTCTAGAATATTTGTTTTGTGGAACTTAAAAACCTTTTTTTTAAATAGTTTATTATGACTTATAATCTTCTTAATGTTGGTTGTGGAGACTTTTAAATATTTAAATAAAATTGTAAGTTCTTTTAGTACATTATATTTAATTATATTTATATTAATAATTTTTAACTAACATGATTTGTAATTATTTTAATTTTGTGACGTTTACAACGTTATAACAACTAATTATTTATATTTATAAAAACTTCAAAGCTGGAGATGGAAACAGTTTAGTTTAGTTCAGTTCAATAAAAAATAAGTAGGATAAAGGACAACAATTTTTATTTAAATAATTATTAGTACTTGATGATAAAAATAGACATTAATTTTTCACCATTCAGTCACCAACAGTATAATTAATCAGTAAAATATCTTTTCTCGTAATGAATTACATTTGTAGTAATAATTGTAAAACCCTTCCAATACAAATACAATTTATTTAAAATTGTAGTATTTATATTTTTATTTGCTTTATGTATTTTCTCTGAGTTGGTTATTGAGACGATTAATTATTTATATAAAAATTATTGTGCTTCTTCCTACTCTTTTTATTATCTAAATATATATTTCGGAAACTATGTCTGCTTCAAATCTTCAGATTTATATTTATAAAAACTTCAATCCATACCACTAAAAAAGAGTAAGAGACAGAACAATATTTTTTTATTTAAATAAAATTATTTAAAAATAAATAATAAAATATACATATTTTATAATTTGTTTATTTACTGTTATTTCTTCATGGAATCCTCTAAGCAGCCTAAACAACAACTATATAAATACGTTTTTTTTTATTTCTCAATCCACACTACTAAAAAAGAGTAGGAGGCAGAACAATATATTTTATTTAAATAAAATTATTTTAAAATAAATAATAAAATATACATATTTTATAATTTGTTTATTTACTATTATTTCTTCATGGAATCCTCTAAGCAGGCTAAACAACAACTATATAAATACGTTTTTTTATCTCTATCTCTATCTATAAATAAATAATTGTGAGGATTTCCTTCAAAAAGGTAAGTAATATTGTATAAAATAATTGTCAGTTTTTATTATACAACAGCCACATCTATGTCACACTTTTCTTGTAAATTGTTAATATGTAATTATAAATGTAATTTAGAAATGGAGATTCCGTTAATAAAGTGAAATTGAAACAAAATTCTTAAGAATAAATATTTTTTTATTATTTATTAATTATATTAACTAACTAAACTTCATTATTCAAATGTGTATATAATATAAAATTAGAATTATATTCTGCAGATGAATCGGCTATCGACCGGATGTCTTTTAGCTTATATTTTGTTATTTAATCAAAGTTAAAGTAACAGGAAAAGGATTTTTGGAAATAATTAATAAAATACCATGCATGGGATTAATCAAATTTAATTGACATATTCTGTCTGAGATAAATGTTTAATGTATTTCAAAATAAATAACATTATCGACTATTTACTCGTATTTAATATTCTGTGAGCTTTAGTGCTGAGTCAATATTTGTTGGAAATGGACGATATAGAATACCGCCAATTGAATTACTAAAAGCGGAAAACGGAAACGCGAGGGAAATGTAAGACGTACATGTTGCAGTCCTATTTGATGTATCGGAATTTCTTATTTTTCAATCGACCGGAATTTTATGTTTGTCTGTGCGAAATAGTGGAATGTATTTTGAGCGTCATCCCGGCGAATTCACCATTTTATTCGTATTTCCTTATGTGTATAAAATTTCTGTGCATAAATTCACAATATTTACATAATTGTATATTCCTGAAATAAAATGGAATTCAAAAAAAAAAAAAACAATGATGTAAGCATTCATTTCTGAAATTAGTATAACAACAATCTAATATCTCTTAATAAATAATAGATTAGATAAAACACTTAGAATCATATCTTCACTACTTTAAAGTAGTGAAGAAAGGATTCTAAGTGTTTTTATTTAAGTTATTATCATCTTCACGTAACTCGTTCAACCCAAAGAGATCGGATGTATAACATTTAAACTGTTGAAGATTTATTTATGAGAAATCTCTCGGACAGACCGATTAATATTGTTGTGCTGTGCGTCCTTTATATTAAATATTTTTTTCAATAGGACATGCCTTAAATTTGTTTCTTTCATTGTTGATGCTTTCACCAGTGTAATATCTTGATAATGTTCTTGATATTTCCACTTAATTACACTGTACTATGAAATACAAGCATGAACAACAAAATTAACAAATTCAAAATCACACCTTGTTCAAAAAATATTTAATATAAAAGATGCACAGTAAAAAAATAATTATTTTCATAGCAAATATCAATACAAAATTATCGATAAATACACATTTAATACAAAAACAACAAAAATACGAGTTCAATAAATATATGAAAACACTTTGTACACTTTTCTTTACTTATTTTATTTATTAAGAGATGTACATTTCGATCACAATGTGATCATTAACAATGTTTTATAAAAAATGCTTTGTAAAATATGTGATCATTATCATTGTTTTACAAAGAATTATTTATAAAATATTGATAATGATCACGTGGTGATCGAAATGCACATTTGTTAATAAATAAAATAAGTGAAAATAAAGAGTACCAAGAGTTTTCATATATCTATAAAATCTTCAAGAAACTCAGATTTAATTAAATGAGTTCAATAATTTTGGAAAATATAGTTAATAATATAGTCCACTCTTTGTGGACGAAACAGAAGACAACATTCATATTTTAAATAGAAACCTCCATTTATATTACAATATCTGATTAAAGATCAGAAGGCCTTGTAATTTTGACACCTGTTTGATCGTTAGTACTACCTGGAAATCATGTGGGTCTGTCAATAATGTTACCATTTATATGACAGACCGGGGACTAAGTGGTCTGCTATTTATATATTAATTTAATATACTTAAATATAAAAATAAGAAATATTGTTTTATTAAATGTGTAAAGCAATCTAACAAATATAATATTAATCATTTACTGAATTATAATATATATCAAACCGGCATTTACGGCACTTGATTCTTTAGTGCCGTTAAATGCCGCATTGAAAAAAAAAGTCATCCTATTGTTTTATATATTAGTAGACGCATTAACATTTACTTTGCTTCCAACTTCAGCTGTCTTTGTAAATAATAATAATAATAAATATAACAAATTCTTCAGTAGAAAAAAAAACAATATTGCAATATAGTAACTGCATTGAGATGTGAACACTTTTCTATATAGATACGATATAGTTTTCTATGTGGTAATACTATAATCAAAACTATATATATACTTGTTACAGATAGATATATAGTAATAATAGGATATGACTAAAGCGTTGAGTTGAGAACTAACTGAAGGCCTCAGTCAGTCAGCTAATTGATTGCTGTTAGCAATTATTCTCTATGGTGTACAATAACAAAACAGCATTGAATTCTTCGTTATGGTTATGCCATGCAAAAATTAAAATTGAACTGGCCCTCATATTAAAGTAAATTCACTACGTTCATGAAAAAAATATCCCGTCCTAACAAGAAAATTTCATGAATGCTTCTTCGGTTGTATTGTGAAATCTTAATTATTTTTACTCATTCAAATATATAATACAAGGTTTAATCGTTACAGTTATATAATCCATTTGACCATAATGTCCATTCTGAGTAAAAAAAAGATATACACTTTTTATATAGTTGATTGCTGAGATTAAATATTCCTGATAATTTTAAATTAATTGTTATGAATAAATGTAAAATTATATAAAAATAGCTTTCCTAACGAATGGAAAAATGGCATTATCATCTGCATTTCAAAATCTGTAATGAATAAATCTGAAGTTGAGAGCTATCGTCATATAACGCTACTCCCAGTTCTGAGAAAGCTCTTTGAATCACTCATTAAAATAAAAATAATGCATTATATAACAGAATCCATACCCCCACACAAATTCGGCTTCCTCGAACATCGAATTACTACCATCCCGCTATCCATAATAACCTCCAACTGCCAGATAGTATCTCTCGAAGTGTATAAATGCGCCATAGTCTTTTTGGACATCAAAAAAGCTTTCGACTCGGTATGGCATCGGGGCCAGCCTTTTAAATACAATTCCGTCAAGATTCCCTTAATCCTTATTAATATCCTTGACAGCTTTCTCCGCAACAGATATCTCCGAATTAAATCCTACTGTCACTGTCTGCACCTTTTGTCTTCCAATAAGGCCTTCCATAAGGTTCCCCATTATCACCTATCCTATACAACCTCCTAGTTCACGATCTCTATAACCCCGAACCCATTTTTTTTTTTGATAAATCCGCTTGTTCACTTCTATATACTGACGACACGGCATTAATAGCACACGCCACTACCATACCCAACGCACTTACTACTCTGCAGAGTTTAATCGACTCCTTACAAAATTGGTTTGCCAAATGGCGTATTTCGATAAACCCTAATAAATCCCAACATTTTATTCAATTTCATCGTCCTAATACTTCTCCTTTTATTATCCTTATAAACAATTACACGATTCGTCCCTCTACTTCCTGTAAATACCTAGGAATTATTTTTGACTTTTAGGTCCTACTCCATGATTATATTTTAATACATTTTTATTGGAGGCATCGCTTTAAAACAAAAGCCAAGCAGAAGTCAGCGCATTTTAGAAACTTAACATACCGATTGCAGTGAATATAACATGAAAACTGCAGAAAACACATAAAATAATTTGTCGCCACTTGCTTGAATATGCTGCAATTCTCTTCCATAACGCTCACAATATGCAAAGTAGCGGAAAAATATTAGCCCTCGGAGGGCTAATCTTTCCGCTTTCCTGCTAACAAAAATTATACATCCCTAACATCCGCCCACTCCACAACCCATTAAACATACTCCTATATTGACAAACAAAAATCTTTCCCATTGAACAACATACCATAGTTGCCTCCGAAAATTTTGCCTTAAATTCAACTACTCGCGAACTTCTACACACTTTTTATGTTTTCCACATATCCCAAACACGAGACCCATCCGTAAAAATATCTCCACAACAATATTTCATTTCATTACTTCGTTCCAAGACATAGGTAGTTAAATTGGCATTCACGATTTCAAAAGGCAGTTTAACAATGACGATGAAATAAATTGCAAAAGAAGACAAAGACAAATAATTTGAAAGACAGACACAAAGATGAATGGTCGATTGACATGTACCTTTACATTTTTAAAATATTTGTATCATTTTCATTATTTTCAACTAAAAAATAATTGTCAATAAAGATACATATTATATTGTTTATATAAATATTTGAATATCGAAAACAGTACCTATTACTTAAAAAATCATAGAATAGTATTTCTTCTTCTTTCGTATTTTATTTTCTTGTTCAAATATAATTCTCTTGCAATCAATTTTATTTTGAAGCATTTTTTTATGAAATATATATGTTATGAATAAGATCCTATTCAAGCAACAAACATAACATAAAATAAATACTATTTATGCAATTACTCTATTTAAACGAGGCGCTATTTATACAATATGATATCCTTATCATATATTGGATAACCATTAGAAGCATTAGGTAAAATATTAAAATCACATAAGATGTAAATTTAATAAAAAATATTTGAAAATAAATGAATAAATACTCTTTTATATCATTATATTCTAAGAAATGGACGCCTTCTTTATTTACTGTATCTTTAACTAACATACATTTGATATGAAAATGTGTTAGTTTTCGATCAAATAATTCACAAAATTAAATTTATTAATAAAGTTAAAGATAAAGTAAATCAGTAAATAAAGATGTTCACTTGTTGGAATGTAATGATGAAATATCCATATCATTGGACTCTGCTGGAAAACTTGATGTAATTTATACTAATATGTCGAAAGCATTTGACACGGATCATCATTTATTATTGGATAAATTTGTGTACTTTGGATTTTGTATCAATTCAACACGTCATTGCTTCCTGTCTTTTAGCTCGTGAATCGTACGTTGCAATAAATAACTTTAAATCTATTTCATACTTCTCAACTTCAGAGGGTTCCCCAAGGCTCCATTCTAGGCACGCTATTGTTTAAAATCTTCATCAACAATCTTTTTTATTTATTAAAATGTGAACATTTATTATATGTTCATAATTTCAAAACTTTAGGCAACGGTATCTAATTCAAATGATTGTCAGCTTCGTCAAAATCAACTTAATGTTTTATCCAATTGATGCGCTAAAAATAAATTGCAAATATATTTGGTTCACGAAAAAACAAAATCCTATTGCGTTTAACTACATTATAAATAATAATTCACTTGAGCGAATTAGTGTTTTCAAAAATCTAGTCTGCTTTGATAATTGCTTTAGGTTTAATTATCGTATACAATAAAAGTTTAAGTGCTCCTTTAAAGCATTAAGAGCTCTACAAACTTTACAAATTTGTGTAATATTTAACACTTACGTGCCTTCAAAGTTGGAATATGCTTCACTAATTTGGTATCCCCAAACTGTGTAACAGATAAATCTTATTGAGAGTGACCACCGAAAATTCCTAAAGTTTCCACATTACAAAGTAAAGGGATATTACTCGGAGAGAGATTGTTTTAGTTAATAAATTTAATATGGACTATTTGGCTTGCCTACATCGAAACATGTGTATTACTTTCTTGCACAAGCTTATGAATGATGAAATATATAGCCCTGATATTCTCAAACTAGTTGATTTGAATATTTTGTCTACCATAGACATAAAACTGAATTCAATATAATTTATAGTAGAACTTGTTATTATCTAGAGTAAGCTATTAATGTAATTTACAACAACTTTAATCGATTTCCACCAACTTGTGGTTTACCAATCTTATTGATGTTTTGTAAGTAGGCTTGTATACATCTCTAGCGTTAATTTTAATGTATTATAGTGTCGATGCTTTTGTATAATTTTAATTGTCTTATAATCGAGAACTAGTTTCCTGTTGAACAATAAATATTATTATTGCCTTAAGGTGTATATTTGAAAAATAGGCCGCAATTTCACCTAACCTGTTACAGAACACAGGAAATACTACGAACATAAAAAACAATCTCCATATACGCCAATCATTTTATTAAATATCGAGCGTATAAAAAAATCGACCACGAAGTTGGCGTTGTTAGTCTCGAGTCATATCTGTACTAAGATCACATAGTACTTTACGCGTGCGTGTGTGATCTTAGTACAGACATGACTCAAGACTAACAACGCCAACTTTGTACAGAAACTTTTATAATTGTTATTTAGTTATGATTATATCGAGCGAATAACAAAAATCGACGACGAAGTTGGCGTTGGAAGTCTCGAGTCATATCTGTACTAAGATCACACTGTACTTTACACGTGCGCGTGTGATCTTAGTACAGGCATGACTCGACACTTTCAACGCCAAAATCAACGACGAAGTGTTGATTTTTGTTATACGCTCGATATAATCACAACTAAATGACAATTATAAAAGTTTCTATGTACGTAATAAAGGTAGAAAAAAAACTTACTTAACTAATAATCCAAAAAAACTTTCAAATGAAAAGTCATTACAAACTGGTATAGTTCGACGTATCCAATATTTTTCTAATATCCGAATTTCAAAAATAATCAAGCTCATCACAGATATGCTTTAAAAATCAGCAGTAAATGAAGTAATCACAGATGAAATTGCAAATATTATTAAATATGTTATAGATTTAAATTATTTCAGCTTCAACGATAAAATTTACCAACAATCTGAAGGATTAGCAATGGACTCAACGGTGAGCCGAAACTTTCATGGAAAATCTTAGATAATTAATTTTAAATTTAACTTTAGCGAAAAAATATATTAAATATATCGACGATATTTTAGTTAGTTTTGATGGCACTACAGACAAATTAATAATTTCCTTCACGTTGTTAACAATTTTCACCCAAAAATGAAATTCACAATTGAAGTAGAAAATAACCATTCCACTATTTTTTTAGATTTAACAATTTCAAGAAATAATAACAATCTCTACTTTAATATCTTTAGAAAACCCTCTTTCACTGACTCCATCATCCCTAACGATTCCATGCATCCGTTCCAATATAAAATGTCGGCTTTTAACTATATGGTTCACAAAGCTCTGAATCTGAATTTATCTAAAGAATCGATCAAACGGGAAATAAAAAATATAAAAAAGATTGACCGTTTGATAATGACTGCACTAAGTCGAAACTAGTTGTGGAATAAAAAAAATCAAGTGCGTCATTCGAGCAAAGTGTTCTATTAATTTTTTTATTTCCATATTAATAAAACAGTTAAAATTTATTATTTAAATAAAAATTACTTGCATGGCTATCTCCCCAAAAAAAAATCAACAAACAAAACAAAATTCAACTAAAAATAAATGATATGGTGTTAAATGTGATTTGTGCTTACGCAATTAGTAATAAATAAATTAAATAGACGCGGAATTCTTCAAAATGATCAATTAGATGTAAATAATACACCCCTTCTAAATTTGTAACTCGGAGATTCTATTGTATGTTAAAAAAACAATTAAATAAACATTTATAATCATTTTCTCGTTATTGTGAGTAAATGATTATAAATTAAGTGCGCATCATTGCCTTTGTTATAATAATAATAATAATAATAATAATAATCTTTATTTTCAACAGTATAACCAATTACAGAAAAATAACACAAAAAACATATACATATAAAACGAGTGTCTCAAAAGTAAACAAATCAAAACAATTTACAAATTTCTATGTTATTACTATGTTTCTATGTTATTAGTTAAGCTAGAGAATTGGTTAAATTATCAAATTTTCCGACGATTACAGCGGGTGAAATTACAAAAAAAAAACAAAAGAGCATCGCATTTTCAAGATTTTAACAAACATTTTTTTTAAATTAAACACCCCATATATTTTATCATAGTTTTATAGAGAAGATAATTATTAACAAAAAAGTTATAATACACCGCCATAAAATATCACAAATAAAAATGTTAATATTGTGTTTTTTTTTTTGTTGTTTTATGATTTGTTACTATTTTGTTATTTATCAAAATAGTAAGAAATCAGCAAAACAAAAATTACATTTAACGAAATGCTCAGCCACAATTCATTTAGCGTATGGATAACTAGTGATTACCATTTCGGTTTTTCGTTGACGATACCACTTGAAATTAGGCAAAAGGTGGCGCTTGCGTCGTCTTTAATTTATTAAAAACAAAATCTGTTTACTCAATCTTTCAGTAAATTTAACATCTACTTAATCGATATAAAATTTGTTTATTGATGTATTACAACAATAAGGCACAGTGGAAGAACAGGGGATGTTTCGACATCTACTTAAACTCGAGTCTTGTTTTCCTTTTCTGCATAGAGAACTAAATAATTATTGTTACTTATTATATAAATATAAAGGAAAATAAATGAATATATTATTATATATATTTTTTTTTAATTTGAAATGTTTAATATGTTAGTGATCTAAATTGTTAATATAAGGACCATCAAGGTCCATCAATAATTCTTTTTTTTATTCAAAACACCATAATTGCCTATTATAACTTTTTTGTTAATAATTCCCTTTTCTATCATACGGTGATAAAATATATAGGGTATACTATTTAAAAAAAAATTGTTTTGTTAATATATTGAAACAGCGATGTTCTTTTATTTATCTAACGTCGCAATTGTAATCTTTAATTTACTACTACTTTGCTAATTTAATTAACTTTCTAGCTCAACTAATAATAAAGTTAGCGATGGTGAGCACTAAATTTGGAACAACCTGTATAATCATTTTCACGTTATTGAGCTCCATTTTTTGCATCTCCTTTGCATCTATGATGTTTTTGGTGTATATATTTACTTCTACACTCCTTACCCTAACTCCCCCACTCCCATATATAATGCAAAGTACAAAGATCACTACAAAAACTGCAAGAATGTATTCAAAATTTGGAAATCTATGAAAAACGATGCTTCATATACTTTCACTTTAAATATCGTTTTGCGCTATTTATAATTTTTTTATGAACTATATAATAATTAAAAATAAATAATGACGAGAGATAAGAAACTAAAATTAGGGTGCTTTGAGATTTAATCAAAGGTTTTCCTTTTGGCGCCACTATTTTTAGTTTTCTTTATTTATTTTAATATTTCGGTTTTCAAAATATAACCCTTAATTAAACAGCTTTTTTTCTCTCTTTGGATAACTGTAGTAATTAAGACAATTTATTTTTGACACGACCGAAAACTTAATTACACTTTAAAGCTCAAAAACAAATTTCCGCGCGAATTACTTATTCTAATTCAGAATAGATAACACCGCGCGATTAAGGAATTTACGGCAGCTCTCGACGTTGCCTTGAACTTAACGTAATCGTGATTATGGATGTACGGGGGTGGTGTGAATGTTTATAAGCTCATTACAACTCTGTTGATAATAGAAAACAAAAATATGATTTTAAAATTAGAACAGTCTAACTCAAAACTTGACGTTCATTGGTTTATTTTAAGTAATTGCACACATTGGACAGATACTGGAGTTTATTCAGTTTTACTTTATATTTGAATGTAATACGAACCAATAAAATAGCTTTAATAATTTAAAGCTATTTCATTGATTTCAATTTCAAAAATTATAATTCTATGATTTTCTAACACAATATTATTAAAAATGGCAGAAAGACCGTCGGTCGATAACCCAGACAGACTAACACTAAATATTAATAATTACTTGTAAATATTTTATATTGTATCAAAAAGTGTTTGAATAAAGATGTTATATATACCGGGAGTACCATTTAACCTGACAAATTAAAATAACTCGAAAAATACGCATCGTACGAAAAAATGTTACAAGACCAAAAATTAATGTTTCCTAGGGGGGCATCATCCTGTTCCAATTGTCTGAATAAATATATTTGTAACAAAATCATGTTGACAATTTAAGCAACCACACGCTATAGCTTATATTATTCTAACATATTGAAGAATTTGATAAAAAATGAGCAATCTGGAGGATACAAGTTCTCGGTCGTAAGGTATTTCGCTATTCAAATATAATTTCATCCGTGTATTAAGCAAATTGTAATCTAATTTAATATCACAATATTGTAATGCACGTCCTTGGGTCATCGAACTGTTCCAGAATACTGAGCATAATTTCAATTTCGCTTCCCATCATTTTCCCCAATTAACAAAATCAATGAGCAATTTCTAATAAAATTAATTACAGTCATTAGGCTTTCCAAACAATTTGCTACAGAGTCAATTATTTTAAAAATCAGTAAATTATGGTTGCTTTAAAATGCCCATTTTAACGGTGGGTCGGCTTAATTAAATTGTGTTGCGGAAATTTGATATCAAATGTCGGCGCAATTTCAAATGTACAAATGGATTGTGAATCGCGTTACCGAACGCCGTTTTATTGCTGCACACATGAACAGGTGCAGCGAGGTATTAGAGGGAGAATTAGATTTTTAAAAATAAATGACTATCCAGCGGGTATTGCGTTTTGAAATTAAAATGGAAATATTCTTTTTCCACGAAAAATAATTTAAATTCTAAATATGAACAAGTTAATTCAAACAAATACGTTCATAATATATTATATATATGCAATACATTTTGATATTAGTCTGTCTCGATTATCGACTAGAGTAAAGTCTTTCTGCTCTGTTTTGAATTTATGTTGATGCAAAATCTATGCTAGCCAGCTTAACTGACCTGTATTTTTTTCTATTTTTTCACAAATTAATTGATGAATTGTGAAAGTAGGTTTGTATAAAATTTGTATTATTTGGTTGTTTTTATAAAAAAATAATCAAATATAAAACAATCAATAAACTGATGAAAATTCACCATTTAACAAAATATTATTATAAAAATTACACTAAAAATAGAATATTATTCTATTGAATTCAATGAAATAGCTTTAAATTATTAAAGCTATTTCATTGTTTATTAACAATAATAAACTTAGTGATTTATTAGTAAACTTTAACTTTAACTTAAATTTAACTTTATTTTACGGAATTCTCCATTATAATTGATTACATTATACAATAATTTACATATTTGTATATAATCAGGTAAGTATTCCTAAACTATTAATAATTAATAAGTAAGATAAGAGCATTCCCAAACGGTTCAAAGAATTGATTCAGTGTTGCTTCATTCATCAATTAAAAGTATAAATAAAAAAAAACATTAACGATAAAGAAAATGATGAAAAATTGCACTTTTATAAAAACTAAACTGGATTCAAGAGAAACCACGTAAATTTCTAACAGGACATTTGAATGCAATTCTGCACGGTCGCAGCGCGGCGAGCAGAAATCGAATGGAAAAAAAGAGCCAAAACAAAAAGAAACAGAATTTAACCGTCATGTTGGCAACCTTGAAGGTGCGAGTCGATGACCGCGTTTCGTCAAATGAAAAGGAGGAGATAATCCGATGGGGGCTTTCACGTTCCGGTACCAACACAAAACAAAAACCATATGGGTTTAACGTTTCTAGCATTCCTTTCGTAAAAAGTGTAATTCTGGCGTGAACGTGATTTTTTTATAGTTAGAAGAAAATCGTCGCTTTTATATTTGAAAAATTGTAGCTTTATTTAATTAATAGAAATAAATCGTCAAATACTCTTATACATAAAATGATCTTACGTATCACTTTCCATATTATTCATTCTTATGAGCTGCGTTGTCTAAACATTGAGCGTAATTTTAATTTTTTAATTAGTATGTACTCAATTGAAATATTTTAAAATAATCTAATTATTTTAGTTATGATACATATTTCAATTTAACTTAATAATATAATCAATATTTGTAATATTAAAATTTATTATTTAAAAAACATTCAGTTTATGGAAATTATGCTGATCTCAATATTTTCTATTCTTCAGTTGACTGGGACTGCGTAGCAAATAACGATAATTTTAATGCTACGGTGGATAACTTTTATGCAGTACTGAATGAAGGGATTGATTCATTTATTCCTTCAAAAGTAGTAAAATATAGAAACTCAAAGTACCCAAGATGGTTTAATAAAGATTTAATTGCTTGCATTCACAGTAAAAAGCAAGCGCACTCTCTATACAAAAAATTGAGGGGAGTTGTCTTTCTTATTCTTTTTTTTTGTGGTCACCAACAATTTTAGAAGGAAATATGAAGAGATAAAAGTTGCAGATTGAATTCCTCCATTTAAAAGAAAATAAAATAGAAAAATGATTTTATAAAAAATCCAATTTCACAAAAAAAAAAAACATTATTTTAATAAATTAATGAATAAAAAACGGTAAACAAACAATGTGAATTTGTCTGCATTCTCGAGAACAATAGTAATAACAATGGTGGAAACGCTTCACATCATTAAATCCCCGTTGAATTGGATAATTACAGTTAATTTACAAGTTGAAATACATAACTTATATCGAGATTTGCTTCGTTTAATAAAACGCGATGCAACAAATAACGAAACAATGAAAAAAAAATACATTTGTTTGTCGATCGCATTGATGTCAAATAAAATAAACGAGTAAATTGAATAAAAAGAATTTGAAAATAATTGATAAATTCATTTCCTTTTAGCTACTGTGACATTTTGACATTTATTAAAGTACTTATGTAATATAAGTCATAATATCAAAGTAGCTAAGGAGAAAATAATTTATTACTAATTATTTTCAAATACTGTTTATTTAATTTATTTAAATAATTGTGTCTAAGTGAATAATTTTTTTTTTCTATTAAAATAAACGAGTTTCTTTAAATATATTATATTAACATAAATGCTTCTCATCCTGAGAACGGATCAACAATTATATATTTAGTAAGAATGGTTCATTCCCTATACTTCAATATAACGTCGAATGCTCGTGTTGCTAACATATGCATTAGAAGGGACACATTCTAATGCATATGTTAGCAACACGAGCATGCGTAGTATTTACGTGATCGTTGTTATAAACTTGTATGCTCTTTGTTCACTGCACATTTAAATCACAGAGCAAATAAATGATAAAACAATAATGTGAAAATATTACAATTTTTGGCCAATGACTAGGGTCTGGCTATCGACCCTAGTCGATAATTAAATAGATAGTATTGTACAAATAACTCAATATAAACATGATTGGATATGCATTACAATTTTATTTCAAACTTTTCCTCAAAAAATCATTAATTGTTGAAATATTAGAGTGTCTGGAGATAAATGTATGTACCTCTATTTTATGCGCTTTCGCGCAATTCCAATCCTTTACATCATCAACGCCCGATATCCATAAGGATTTTAAATGTCAAACAATTTTTTGCTTCCCTGTTTATTTTATAGATAAACTGCAAGATTTAAAAATTTGTATAAAATTCTCTCAATTATTTCTGTCTCTTTGAAGCATCCGCGTGCTGTATCAGTTTACTATTTCTAGGAGGTTTCTGTTCGAAAGAGATTCCTCGATCATGTGGAAGAGCTCGAGCTGCTGGTCGGGCTTTAAGTATGAGATCTGCGAGATGAGCTTCTTGCGATGTAAACGGGAATAGTGAATTCTTCGGGCAAGAAAAGCGCGCAAGTGTTGTGAAAATCTTTGGATTACCGACATCATTCAGCGTTGTTTCCTTTGCTCTTCAGTCATTTTTCTTATCATTGTTTTCCAGTGTGATTGGCAATGGGCCAATGGGTGGATGTTTTGCTTCTGGATTCAAAAGGGCGTCTGAAATAAAAGGTTTTGGTAATATAATCCCAGGCCACCGTGACATATTGGACCGCTTCGACTGTCAATTCTTCTTCATCCAGAATGACAGCCCGCAGAAGCTCCTGTCGCACATCTCATACTTGAACCCCGACCAGCAGCTCGAGCTCTTCCACATGCTCAAGAAATCACTTTTCTAACAGAAACCTTCTAGAAATTGTCTAAAATTATTTTTTGCTCAATATTAGAATCTGTGTATAATAAATGAATAATTAAATAAATTTAGTTAAATTTACTAATTATAGCATAATTGCATAATAGTAATAATTGAATTAGCCACGCCATTCATGTAGAAAATGCATTTAAAATAAACGTCACTTTTGGAATATTTTCTATGATTGCAATTTAACGTGGATTTTTAATGTCATGGCTAATGCAATGTAAACGTATGAAATTTAATAAATGCAATTAAATTTTATTAAATATTTATTAATTATACATCGATTTATAACGTTAATTAAGAATTATTTTTCATAGATTTTAAAATTCTGAACACATTTTAATTGTAACAGTTTTTTTTTTCAAATTGAGCAAAGAAGCAGGAATTTGCATAAAATTGTTTTTATATATGAAATTTGTATGTATACCTGATCGCGTCAACACCTGGTATACAGGGTGAGTTTTTTTTTTTTTTCGATGTTCTCTATGGGGATCTCGGAAACTATAAGAGATAGAAAAACGGTTAAATGGAGAAAGAAGTGTAGTTTTATAAGACAAATAAAATGACAATTTCAAAATATTGGAAAAGTCAAGGGTAACTAGATATTTTGAAAAAAAAGTAAAATGTGTCAATTTTTTGAAATCAATATATCTCTATTATTATCATACATAGACAAAAACTGTAAAGGACAAAGTTGTAGAAAATTTTACACAGATTAAAACCAAAAAATGAAAAAACATTTTTCGCCCACATTTTGGGAGATATGACACAAACTTACCTTTTTTTAAATGGAAACAATAGTTGGCTATGACTTCAACTCACCCTGTATATTACAATGTTAATTTTAACCACTAGGTTCAATAATGCCTCGTCGAGGAGCAGAAAATTGAGAAAAAGCAACACTTATTTTCTCATTTTAATTAATTTAATCTTAATTTAAGCACTTAAAATGGATCACAAAGTAAAAATTAAATTAGTTCAATTATATTAATTTTCTTAATAAATATAATTGAAATTCAAAGGGCGCCATTTTGCTCGACTTCAAAAGGCACCCCAATTTTTCAATTGCTCTTCGCATTTATTTTCGCTACGAAAGAACTGATTTATTGCTTTATTGCTTATATCAATTATAATCAATTATTAAAAAAAATTGCGCCTCTAATAAATAACAACTTTGTTAATATTTATTACTAAATATTGAGCGTTTTGAATCAAATACTCAATTATTAGTAAGAGTGAAAGAAGCTACACAAGAAGATGTTTTTCAGGTAGAGGATACAATCAGTGAAATAAAAAAGCAACTTTTTTTCATGTAAGTAAAACAGGAATATTATAAAAAATAGTATGTAAATCACAATAAAATAAATTAAATTACATGGATTAATCTAATATCCATGTAATTTAATTTATTTTTTAGTTTTATCATTTAATTTAAGTTCGTTGAAATCAAATTTTGTTTATTGTTTTACTACGCAATGGCGAAAATGAAGAAGTTATAATCGTTTTTACTTTCCCCGGGCCCTATCCAATGGAAATTATTATAATTGTAAAAATTTTGGAATCGCAAATTTCAATACATATATTTGTTTTGGTGTCTATTTCATGAATTTTTGAAAAATGTAATTTCATTATTTTAACTGTTCTATTTTATCATGTATGTATGTTACTGTATGCAAATGCCTCCGTTAATTAAATAAATAAATATTTGTGTGTGTTTGTATTACCGTGATTGAGCAAAAACGGATAAATAAAGTAAAGTCATACTAACATTCTATATCTATAGATATCACCACTGTTATAAAAAGTGGTGATATCTTAAAAGTTTTTAAACAAAATTAAAACTCATTAAATGCAACTTTACTCCAAGAGTTATTTATTTTTTCTTTTCTCGTCTTTTTTTAACAAATATTGATTGCATTGAAGAATGTTTCAAATAAAAATTGGTATATATTGAGGAGCTAATAAAAGAAAATACTTTCTTTTATTAACTGTTTGCAGTAACATCTTTAGTTCTTGCGTTATGCTCTTCGTGATTGTTCATATTTTCGTTCTATAGGAAAATATTTTAAATTAAAGTTGTGGATCTTAAAAAATGAACAATTTTTATTAAATAAAATGAAACAAAGATGATTCACACGTTTGCAGTTATTTAAATTACATTTACCCCGGCGGGGTAAATGCTCGGGAAGTAGTTGTTTCAATAGACGTTTGTAAAACTTACAGTGTAAGTATTTTTTTGCAGTTGGAAAAAGGGATTGATCGAATTTTATTGATCATTGCCAGAAATTTTCCTTGTTTAATTTCATTGTAACAATTTTTATTATATGACTTTTTATTGTAATACCTTCAGTTTAAAAGTTATCAATGAAAAAGCCCCATGTCTTTCGTAAGTTTCCTATTTATATCACACAGAGTTATGCACTGAAAGAAATATTTCCAAACAAGTTCGATTTGCACTTGTTTGGTAGTTTCTTGAATGGAATGATCACAAAAGCATTTAAAGTAAACACCTAAACATAATAATCGGAATGAAGTTGAAATGGTTAAATTATCTTGGTACGTGGTACAAAGTTAATTGGTAATTTTCACTAAATCTTGACCAAATAACTATAGTAACATTATAATGAATCTTGTTTACTATAAACATGATCTTGTTTGAATTAAGCAATATATTTTATTAAATCTTAACAAAGTTAGAATGCTTGCTGGAAATACGTTACTTGGCATGCTCCCAGGCCGACAAGTTAAAAGGTAAGCGTAATCATTATCATGTTTAAAATGATCACTTATTTCTTTCAGTGTACTACAAACATCAATGTCAAAATTATTAAAATGTTACTACCAAATATTGAAATTATATGCCAAAACAAAAAAAATTGCAGACATTGATAAAGACTTAACAAAAAACTCACGAATCCATCAGTCCATCACAACACACGACTATATCATTGACACTTGCCCAACATCGATTAATGACCCAACAGTGACTGACAGGGACGCACTCATTAAAAAAATAGAAGATCGTTTTATTGGCTCTTATAGTATTGACACATATGTTAACTTTTCAGGCAACAAGATGTTCATCGTCATGTTTGACTTCGAATCCCCAAATGTTATTCCTCCAGTAGCCCCTCAATTCGGAAATCAAACCAGTTTCACTTCTGTATCTAATAAGAATGGGTACTTAAGTTGTTTGGTTGAGTTACGTGAAGATGTTACATATAAGTAAAACAAATTGTAAACACTTTTTCTTCACTTTTTATTTAGTTATTACTAAATATACATTTCAAACGCTATGCGTTCATTATCAATAGTACATAGCAAAGCGTTTGAAATGTACATTTAGTAATAACTAAATAAAAAGTGAAGAAAAAGTGTTTACAAGAATGGGTACCTTTAATTTCCTATATTTTAAAATCAACACCCTCCCTAAAAAAGCCCATCTTTTATCCCACTACCTTTCCAATAATCCAATTGATGTTTTGGTTTCAACTAATGATTAGTTGAAACCAAAACCGACAAACCTTTCAAATTCAATAATTGGCTCTTTATCAAAATTCCTCTCACAACTCCCTTACAGAATCAAAGATAATAGGGCCCCCTTATTATCGCGGCCAGACAGAATTTCAAACTATTGAAGGCCAAACACTCGAAAAATAAATAACCATTTGAATGAATGTCTGCACTGCATAATCGAGTTTCCACAATTCCGACTTTACATCTTCTTTGAATACACCCATCCTACTTTCCTCATTGAGACTACTATCCAGACAAAAACTTCCTAATATAATTATGTGGTCGTAATCGAAGACTTCAATATTAACAAAACTAAATCTAGACGGCTTACTTCCTTTATTTCGAACTCTAACTTTATCCGTACCCCCACAAAACCTACATTTCTTATGTCCAACAACCAGTCCACTACCTCTGATGTCTCTCTCTCTCTCTGTACAAGTAACATACAACATCTTATCCACAACATCAAATTTATCCCCAATTTATGCTCTGACCACCTATCAATTCAATTTTCCTACTACACTCCCATCTCCTCCTAAAACAATAATTAATTTCAAAGAATGTGAATCGTTTTCTGACATTTAATAACATACTTACTTCCTAACCTAAAATGAAATTCAAATGATAATCGATAACCAAAGGCGCATGCAAAATATAAAGAAAATAGGCGATTATTTAGCGAGTTATAATGGTTATTGGAATTCATTTTTTTAAGTAAAAAATTGTAAAATGTTTGAATGCTATTTAATTAAAAAAAAATATGTGAATGCGTGAAATGAATGCATAAAAATGTAAATACCAACAAAATATCCCATTTAAATAAAAAAGAGAAAAAAATAATTTTGCGTATTGCTTCACCTTTTATATAACAATTTGTTTTAAGAGAAAAAAAAAAGAGTATTTATTTTATTATTAAGTATTTTTGCATTTGTATGGTGTTGACAGAATGTTTATTTCATTTTTCTTTATTAAAATATTAGGCTCTAAACAGCTATCGATTTCAACGTTCATTTGTTTATAACTTTTAAAATATGAAAAATTGATCTATTAAATCTTATATAAAAAATGATTATTTTTAATCGTAGAATCGAAAATCTTCATAAAAAATATATCATTCCATAAAAAAACATATGTTTGATATGTCACGTGATTATTGAACACCCTGTACATATGAAACTAATTTTAAAATGTGAAGTTTCACAGTAGCTACTAATAATGTAAGTAAGATTTTTTGTAAAATTTCTTAATAACTGAGATATTGGACTTCATCGGAATCTTTCGCCACCCTGTATATATATATATATATATATATATATATATATATCATTGAATGGCAAGCAATTAAGGGTTAACTTTTCGGTGCGTTGCTGAATTTAAAATTAACCACATTGTCTGTACCGGTTTTTAAACGGAGAGGGAAAGTTTTTTTTTTCATTATTTATTAATTACCGGTTGCGAGTTGAGTCAGCGAAATGAATCGGCGACAATTTAGTCAGCGGGTTTTGTAATTTGTTGATGATTAATGTTAATGGCGCCATTTTATAATTAGGAATTGATTAAATGTTTGTGAATAAAACCGTGAAGAAGTGTGTTTATAAAATATATGTAAATAATATGATTCAGTTTATTGATTTTAAAACAATCGTGATTTTTTATGATTAATTCAGTACTGTTAAATTTATTATTAATTAGCATATCAAACAATTTAACAATCGATATTTTTAAATAAATTTATTTACTTTACTTCATTTTATCTTCAGGGAATATTCACAAACGATTCTCCGTCTGTGTATGGAAATAAGTGTATCTGTTTTTCTTACAACAAAATAATAAAGCGTGAAGGATGAAGATAAGTAGAAAAAAAAAGCGTAGCTTAATTTAAAATGGGCGTAAAAAAATTTTAACATCGTGTTCGGGAAGTCATTTTAAGAAAAAAAAAAATGTTACGTGCAGATTGGTCGTATATAGTTTATTCACAGAACTACATTTCAATTTTATTTTATTAACTCCATTTCCAAATTACTTTTATAATTACATATTAAAAATTTACAAGAAAAGTGAGACACACTAAAAAAATTACAAAACATATGTATAAGAAATTTAAATTACCAAATTACGACATTTGATTGAAATTTTATTTAATTATTATCAAAATACAACTTTAAAATAATACATGCAATAAATAGCATATCTATGGCTGAAATGGAAGCCGATGTTAATTTAATAGAACGAAAAGTACGCAATTGTATTAAATGTGACATTAGTCATTCGATTGTTTAATTTTGTTATAAATTTTGTTAAAAACACAAAGTGCTTTCAAATGACATTAGTAATAAATTGAAAAGAGTATTCATTCACTTGGTCATAGTTATTTAAATAAATTAAATAAAAATGATTTGAAAATAATTAATAAATGTGGAAATAATTTATTAATTATTTTCAAATCATTTTTTACATTTTTTGTTTAATATAGACATTAGTATTTTTTAATTCGAAATATTCCTTTGTTTTCACTGTATTTCTTATTTTAAACTTCTTTCAATGTAAAATAAGAAAAATACATCATTTCATTAAAAAAAATGGTGATGTGTCCATCATGGCACTTTCCCCGGTGAATTCGCTTAAATGAGTTTTTGAATGAACATTTAATAGTAAATAAATATTTATTAAATGGAAATATGAATGTTGTTCTTTAAAGTTAAAGAAAAATATTTAAAAGAATGTTACAAATTATTTTGTTATTTCTTACCTTAAAATAACTACAAATTTTCTTATACTATATAACATTTTTGTAGTCGTTCACAAAAGATTCATTCACTTACTGAAATATGATTTTTGACGTTTTATTTGACATTGAAATAATTATTTAAATAATTAGTCTCCACAGCCCACATAATACATTTTTTATACATTTTTTTTTCTAAGGAAATTTATCAGGTAGATGAAATTTTTCCGCTTATAAAATGAAAACTGAAGGTCCTACAATAAAAAAATTATAACAAAAATTGTTATTATTATTATTATTTTTTTTTTCATGATCTACAATTTTTATTTCAAACATTTTTCTATCCGAATTAAAAAAATATAAATCGTTAAAAGTAAAGTTGCACTTAATGATTTTTGATTCTAACTAAAAGCTTTTAAGATCATTCCACTCTTATAAGAAGCTTAGATATAATATTTGGGTTTAATCCATTTAGCTGCTTATGAGCTATAGTGGAAACACACACACACACATTTTTTCAAAACTCGATGGAATGGACTGAAATCGTGCATATTAGTTGAAATTGGCGATTTGAAAATATTTACGATCACAATACTATCTTTTGAACTGAGGTCCGAGGAAATTAAAAATTTCTACTTTTTAACTTAGCGCCACTTATCGGCGATTAAATAATGTAACTTTGCTATTTTTCTAATGAATTTTATTAAGCAGGGCAAGTTGTTTCGTCTAACATAAAATCATTAAAATTGCATAAAAAACAAAAGAGTTATTTGACATTTGCTCATTTCAAATTCGAATCTTCCCTCACTTTTTCTTTTTTTCAAGTGTAAGGTTAAAAAGTGACCAACATTTTTATTCATAAACTCATCGCGATTTCAATAACTACAGTTTTATGATACCTTTATTTGAACATTTTTTGAGATAATCACAATATTATGTTTTTGAGTGTTTATTATTATTTTTTTGCTATCTTTTATTTTAGGTTTTGATAAATCCTTTATATTTTGATTAATTCTAGCCTTTTGTAAAAATAAGCCACTATTATCAACATTTGAATTAACTACATTAAAATGTTCCTTCTTTTTACGTTCTTTTTCAACATTTTCAATTTGGAATAATTTTAAATAGCTATAATACTTACGGTTTTTTATTACCTCTCAATTCAATCGAATCCGCATTTATTTTCGCAATAAGTTTATTAGCATCGCTATTTTCGTTGTTTTCGATCAAAAGAAAAAGAAAACCTCCTCCTAAATGAGCTTCGAGTTTTTTATCATCCCTAAAAATTTCGCTCGATTTATTGCTTCTATTTTCGCCTTTTCCAAACAAAAATGTTGTTTTGAAAAAAAAAAACCTTAAATCGATACATTGATTTTTTCTTTTCTCTTCCTCTAAATCTTCAAACAAGTCTGCCGCATTTATAGTTTCCTTTGATTCAGATTCAAAATTTTTTTTTTTTTCATTTAAATTAAAATCTTGCTTTCTAAGATTCTTCCTTTTTTGATTGCTTTTTGATACTGAAACAAATTTCTTTATTAACATTTTCGTAGTTTTCCAAAATAACTGAATTTTAGTGTTCCTTTCCATTTCTCTTCCACTAACCCACCGTCATTTAAAGCAACAGGTTTACAGAATCGAAATTAATACTCATGAACAATTACTTGATCAAATAACAAATAGTTTTAACGAAATTTGACAAGATGGTGCAACAATAGCGCGTGAATAGTTCGCAGGTGTTATGCTTGCATTGGACATCAAGTGGGGCATTTTGAACAAAAGTTTTACTTTATAATTAAATAAAACATCAAACAGTTGTAGTTCTGTAAATAAACGAAATACGACCATTCTTCATATTTTTTTTTTCCTTAAACTGACTTTCCAAAGATATCAAAAGTTTTGTACACCTGTTATAAATCACCCTGTAAATACAAACTATGTATATGTTTGTGATATAACATTATGCGGAAATGTCCCTCCCTGAATCCTTATTACCCCATAAAAAATGCATGACAATATTTAAAACCGTTCTTAAGATATTGCCTAGGAACACTAATTAAATCACAATAAGGATCATAAGTATTGAATATCAGTATAATTCATTGTCCCATATTTTTTTTTTTTTTAATTATATATAAAAATAATGAAAATTTATTCTATTTGTCTTACAATATAGCAATTTTAATTAAAGCTTTATTAAAAAAAGTAAATCACGATTAAAGCAAGTGTTTATTATTGTACATTTTTCTTAAAGTATTACGTAGCTCATGTCAAACATATCACAGTGGCTACAGAGAAAATAATTTATTAATTATTTTCATTTTTTTTATTTTTCATCTAAATCATGATTAGTGAATGTATTCATGATATTTTTATCAGAGGAAGAAAATAAACATTTTTATTCGAAAAAAAAAACAGACATTTTCTTGAAGACGCAAAAATATAAGTATAAAATAATTATTTCATTTTATATATTTCTGTGAATGCAGGTACTTTTATAATCATTTAATAACCTAATTAATGGCTATAATATTTAGACATTGGTAGTTCATATTGTATGACACAAATATGAATATAATATTAAAAATCAACGAATAAAACACAGATTAGATTGAATTCTCGACTAGTTATTCAATCTAATATATGTTTTATTGGTTGATTTTTAATATTATATTCATATTTATTTCATTTAATAACAATTGATCGCATTCTCCGATTATATAACTTGCAGAGATAGGCGCTTGATATGTTCCCAACAGGATCACATCAGTTGCTGTACTTATTTTTATGTGTACATATAACCAGTGATAAATTTAACAACTGTTCGCGAACAATAATTAACAATAATTAATATATCCTTTATTCACACCTCGCAATTAGCGTAAATTGCCTATCAGCCAGTGGTCTTTCTGCCTATTAACAATAACAATTTGCACATACACGTTTTCCAACCATTAAAACTTGTCACAGCAATCACTCATAATTTACCAGAAATACTTTAATCTTCATTTAAACCATAAAAGAAATTGAGCAACAGATTACCAACAGTGGCTGCCGATACAACATGAGTCGTTGCGCAACACCGTTACACAACGAGTGTAGTTAATTAAATCCGGCAAACACACTCGCGAGTGTTTTCCCAGCAGTAATGATGGAAAATATGTCGTAATTAAATCAGAGCCACCTGAGAGAGGCTCGGACGGAGACGGATGACTCCGTTGAGAGGGGAAGAGGGAATTGAAATGAGCCGGAGTACTTTCCGCCCTTTGACCTCAACAACAATTGAGGACTATTTGGGTCACTGTGTTGATCACGTAAATATTAGGTCAGACCGGCAATGATAATTACGGGGAGGTCAATTACCTGCATCGATGTTGCAAATTAAACAATTTGATGCTTAGGATAAATTGAATGTATGGAAAAATGTAAATGACTTGGCAATGAAATAATTAATGTTTAAGGCTATTTCTGGAACAATATTATTAGTGCAAAAAAATGGGCGAAGAAGCGGTAATTATGTGCAATGGATGGAAAAATAGTTTAAATAATACAAATTGTTGTCAGGATGCTGTACAGTATAGGGAACTGTAATACTTTTATTGATGCATAAGATTTTACCACAAAATCAGAAACCGCTGAAGAGTTGGTATCTGTTATTTTATAATCTAAGAAAAGTGCTAAACAAAAATATAATGTTGATACATACGACGTTATCTCCGACAATGTTAGTACTATGATAAAAATGGGAAGTCTACTTAAAACAGCCATAATGATAATTTACTAAGAATTGTAGACATTTTCAATGTAGCGGGTGTCCAGATAAGAAAGGTCATCGGCTATATCTCAGGAACTATGAGTGCTAGAGCTTTCAAAAAAAAAAAATTGATAAAAACGATCAAGAGAGAATGCTGGAAATAAATTTCAAATAACTCTTCCGGTAGGGAGCGCAATGAAAATTCGAAAAATAATATTGCGATTACCTCAAAAAAATGTTTAAGACATCACAAAACAACACTTTTTGAAATCATGATAAGTTCGTGAAACAAAAATGTTACATAATTATTTTTCTTACTCTTTAAATAAAGGGTGGGGGAAGGTCAGAATTTATAAAGAGCAAATGTCAAATAACTCTTTTGTTTTTTAACCGATCTTAATGATTTTAATGTCATACGAAAGAACTTATCATGCTGATTAAAATTATTGGTAACAATCAGAAAAATAACTAACTTCATCGCTACTAGGTGGCGCCAACTTAAAGTATAGATTATTTTGCTATTTTTCTTAAAAATTTCAAATGGAATGATATATTTTTCTTAATGTTAGTAGAAAGGGGATTAAAAAGTAAGAAATTTAGTGAAAACCGGAAGTCTATATCTAAATCCTATCACAAGTTATAATTAAAAGAATTTTTATAATTAAAAATTATTAATGTAAATTTTAAGAATCTTATGTGTTAATATAAAATAAATGAAATTATAACTAAATTAAATTATTTTGTAACCGGTAGAGGGCGCTTTTCAATTTTAATACAATTTTTCTCATTTTTTTAAATAAAGAAATATTTCTTATAATACAGGTGAAAATGGTATTAAAACCAAATGGAAAAAACATTTTCAATGCCAAATTTATATCAAAATTTTATCTTTCAAATTGTCAAATGACTTCACTATCATATTTAATCCAATCACATAATTTTATACAATTAAATAAGCAGCGGCATCCACTCTAGCAATAGCAGTATATCTATTTCTGAAGTTTTTGCATTTCAGATCCAAAAAAATATGTCTTTCCTCGTTCTGAGTCTGAATTTATAAAAAATATTTTTTAATTTGCCCCAAAATTAAAAATCTGAACATTCAGCAAATTGTGCTGACAAAAAAAATAAGCATCCCCATCTATTCACCTCTCAAGAAAGAGTATATTTAAATAATTTAGCACGCTTTAGAAAATGCCCCCTGATGTTGATAAAGTAATTCAGTTTTGTTGTTTTTTGTTATAAATTTTATTAACCTCAAAAAGTTTTCCAATGACATTTGAAATTTTTAATTTGAAATTTTCTTTCATATATAACGTGTGATAGAATAAAGGTATTGAGATGCGGTTTTCACCAAATTTCTTATAACTTCACGCATTCTAAGAAAAATATATCATTCCATTTGAAATTTGTATGAAAAATGGAAAAATTATATTCTTTTTAACTTGGCGCCACCTAGCGGCGACTGAATTACTTATTTTTATGATTGTTGTCAATTTCGTACGAAATTAAAATCATTAAGATCGGTAAAAAAACAAAATTGTTATTTGACATTTGATCTTTATATATTCTGACCTTCCCCCACCCTTTATTCCAAGAGCAAGAGAAAAATTTCTGTAACATTTTCTCATGGTCACTTTTATTAACATATTTTTTATTTGAAAGCTCTAGGAGTATTAGTTCCTGAGATATAGCCGGTGACCTTTCTTATCTGGACACCCCGTATAACATTAAGGTATAATTTAAATTAATTAAATATAATGTGGAATAGAAACATCTCTGATGTTGAATATAAGTGGATATTAAGCATTATATGTAGATTTGATATCGACCGGCAATCGGGGAACATGGGTTCAAATCCCATCAGATATATTTCTTTTCCACTTTATATTTAATCAATTTAAATTATACCTCAATGCTGTACGTTCAAAACTTCTACAATTCATAGATATAAATATAATCTAAAGGGAATATTAATTTAATTAAACATAATTCACTGGCTAAAAATTTATTAGATAAGGAATATGTAATCATTTTAAATCCTTAAAGACTTCAAACAACCCGATCAGGAAAAGGGAATAGTTTCAAATGGTGGCGATAGAATAAATTGTTCTGCTGAAATCAGATGGTGTAGCTATCTAGATTACTTTCAAATTTTCTTAAAAGTTTATCATTTATTAAAAAAAATACAGCAACCACCAAAAAATTAATTGTGAATAAAATTATGCTTGTGCCTCATAGAAAACAACACCGTTGTTATTAGATTGGCTGTTTGTTGTGTTGTGTCGTGTATTAATTAATTAAGTGTTTTAACATGAAGTACAAATATTACGAAAAATGTGATATGTTAGAATGCTTTATTCAAAACAACAGTAATTCTAATATTGCATTACGATTCCAATGCAATATTAGAATTACTGTTGTTTTCAATTATACTCGATATCCGGAGAGAATAAAGTCAGATAAATCGATATTCCAGCGGTTGAAGAAAAATCTCACCAACCACGGTCGATTTAAATCCACCATATTCGACAAAGAGTGGTCGCTGAGACAGGTAGCTTTGGATCAACTTACATAGTGGTATCGAGAAACCAATAACAGATATTTTTGACAGCAAAATATTGTGATTAACTTGATCGAATGCCTTCGATATATCAGTAAATATGACGTCTACTCGAACCTGGTGGTCTAAATAAATTGAGTTTGGATAAATAGAATTGTGGTTGTTGAACGATTTGGCCTGAAACCCTGTTGGTTCTGAATTAACCTAGAATTGAAGAACATGGGAGAATCTCAAAGCATTTGGCTACATTAGAAATAATTGCTATCGGACGATAATTTATGATTGATTCCTTATCACCAGATTTAAAGAAACACAGGTTAAAAATGTGTTTTGAAGGATTTGAAATAACAGATCTACAGTCCTTGAGAACTAAGGCAGGAACACCGTCAGGTCCAGAGCTAAGCTTATTCCCAGACTTATTAAGAGCATTTTCAATATCTGACTTACTGTATGCAGGGATAGTGAGGTGATTGTCAGTATTTAAATCGTTGAAATGAAAGTAGGGTGAAGACGACGATGAGAAGGATTTAGAAAAGTGAGTCGCGAATGAGTAAACTATATCGGACGAGTTATGTAAATAATTTCCTTCAAATTTCATTACGGGAGGAATCGAACTATAATTTTTCATAATATTAATAAATTTCCAGAATTTCTTGGGCTCTTTGCATAATTTCGCTTCAGAGGTAGACACAAAATTTAGAAAGTCAGAGTTTGATAGCTGTTTCGCTTGTTTACGTAAGCAATCATATTTTCTAATATAAGCCTGTAAGAATAATTTAATATTAAACAAACCTACTGCGTTTAATGAGATATACAGGTAGGTTCTTTTTATCAGTATACATTAGGAGAAGTGTATACCTGCAAAAATGCGAGTCAAACGCATTGAACCGATTAATGTGTATATGTTTAGTTAATTATTTGACATATGTGTGTTCAGTTGCGTGTCATAGGCAACCAAATACACATACATCAATGCGTTTGACTTGCCTATTTTGCAGGTATACATAGGGGAAACGTATACTGATAAAAAAAAGCTCTCTGTATATAAAAATGAATAAATTGGAGTATATCTCAATAAATTGAAAATATAACATCAACATAAACAACATCAATGAGAAGTGGGAAAATAAGAAGTAATAAAAATCGAAAATATTGATATTTTGGCTATAACTTGAAAACAAAAGAAAATATCTAAATTATGTTTTCGACGTTAAGTTTGTTTCGAAAAAAGATCTCAAGATGTGCTATTATTTTTTTGTATATCTTCTAATACTCGAGATTCCATATAGTACCATTCAATTTGAGCCACTCTGTACATCTTAACAAAAAATTATCGCTCTGCGAAGACGATTTTAATATTATAAATAAAATACGTAATGCTATACTGCCATTCAAAAAAAATCAGAACACAAAGAATTCATTGGAGGATTTTAATGAAAATTACAGAATTTGACTATTTCATTAAACAGTACCGATGATCAACAAAATCAATTGGCTTAGTTCTTATTAATGGTATTTTTATTGATTTTATCATTATGAAAATCATCGATGTACTTTATTTACATTATCAAATTCTGTAAGTTTTATTAAAATCATCCAATTAATTCTTGGAGTTCTGATTTTTTTGAAAGGCGGTATATTTATTGGAATCAAACATGTATCGATCAAAACTAAAAGATAATTTTTGTTAAATTGTAATTGTTTGTCCGTATATTAATAAATATACCAATTATGTGCAGTTCATAATATATAAAAAATATATATTTTGATTGTTGCTATTAATAAATGCTACCATGATTTCTCGAAAATGATAATAACAATATTTTTTTAGACTAAAATTATACGATAACATTATCAAACGAAGTAAATACATTTTCTTTAAAGAATTCTTTTAAATTGTGATTTCTCGAAAATTATAATAACAATGTTTTTTATCTTTTAAAATGAATACAAAAAAGGAAAAATTTTAAATTGATATTTTTATACATCAGCTTATTGTTTATAAGCTGATGGTAGAAATATGTTCGAAATTTATAAAAATATCAATTTAAAATTTTTCCTTATTTGTATTCATTTTAAAAGATAAAAAACATTGTTATTATAATTTTCGAGAAATCACGGTAACATTTATTAATAGCAACAATCAAAATATTTTTTTTAAAATAGTGCATTTTTCCCTAATTTACGCCACCCTGCATATTTTACCGTTTTCAAGATCTCCATGCTGTGCAATCTTATCTTGGACACGGTGTAGAAAAATATAACATCAAATTAAAATTGGCATTTGATGTTATATTTCTTGATTTCTCCCAGGCGAGTTTTGCTTTTATACATTAATACAAATCCCACAATAACATTTCAAACCCTACTCTAATTATAATTTCTTGAATCACTCTTCATTTTTACATTCGATCGCGTAAATCCAAAAATAAAATAATCCGTATTGTATTTTTACATATTTACATATAGATTTTCTTGGCACGTAAATCGCAATCGTAATATTGGGAATATTATTAATAGAACGATTATGTTAGCGTGGTTTACACTTTACAACAATAGATCCCGGGCCCCGACAATGGTTTCCTAAAACATGTCATCGAAGTTTATATTTGCTTTAGCAATACGCTGACGCAAACAGTGAAATTTCCAATTTACACAAACAATTCGCGCGGCTGAATGAAAACTGGAAATTATACGCAACGCTAATGCATACGGCCCCGATTGTTAATTATTGTTAGTTTGTGATTTTTTTACGTTTCCTCCTCAATTTCACTTGGTAATAATTAAATCAAATATTCATTTTTAGTAAACGTGTGATAAAATTGATTGTTTCATTCATTTTTATCTTATATTTGAATATATATGTTTGTTTAAAAAAATCGGCCTAGAGAAATTCACGTCATCTTAAACCATTATATAATTTTTTAAACCCTGGCAGAAAGGTTTCTGGCCGTTAGCTGATTGATATTTTGATTTCAAATCGCTTATATTGCATTTATTTAAAGTACTTACGTGAAGTAAGTCAAAATATCACAAGAAATAAATATGAATAGATTATTAAAAATCAACCAATAAAACACAGATTAGATTGAATAACTTTAGTCGAGAATTTTAAGTAATTCAATCTAATCTGTGTTTTATTCGTTGATTTTTAATAATCTATTCATATTTATTTCATACAATATGAACTACCAATGTCTAAATATTAAAACCATTAATCATAATATCACGGAACTAAATCTAGAAATAATTTATAAGTTATTTTCAAATCATTTTTATTTAATTTATTTAAATATCTGTGGCCAAGTGAATGAATACTCTTTTCAATTTATTGCAATGTTATATATTATTGTATAAATATTCCATCAAAACAGTAATAAATATAATAAATTAAAGACGACGCAAGCGCCAGCTTTCGCATAATTTAATGTTTAATAATAATAATAGGCCTAGAGACTATATTAAATAAAAATGATTTAAAAATAATTAATAAATTATTTTCACATTTAATAATACTCTTTTCTATTCCCAGACTATAATTAATTTTACAAAATTATAAAAAAATAAAAGATATACTGCACAAATTGACAAGAATCAGTCAAATATAGTACCATTATTTACTTAAATACGTGAAAATCGCGCAATAAAAATGGATAAAGAAGCTGACGAAAAACTGTTATCATTACAACATTACTTAAAATTTGGAACTGATGATTATTATTAGGTTTTTGGTTTTAAAACTTTAAAAGTAATTATCTCAAATATTTCAAAATATAATATTATACTTTCTAGTGTCTTAGAATTTCATTCTCCTTCCAAATTCAGCATAAAAAATAGAATTTCCACTGAAAACAGTTATCGCTTACGTCATATTTCAACAAAAGTTACAATTACAGTATGATATGTCTCATTTAAAAGAAAAAAAAATACCTGTTCGGTGATTTTGTTCAAAAACTTTTTTTGAAAGAATTATTGCGATAGTTCCAAACTTTACACTCGGACTGTATATGTTACATAATTAATTTTGTAAATTTATACGAATAAAGTCATTATATATAATATATATAAACAACTAATTTCTATTCTTCTTAAAAAAAATTGAACGGACGCTTGATGAATCCATCCATAAATTGTCCATTAAACGCAGTCAAGCGGAATTGATAAAAATCCCCCTCTATAAAAAAGAGAAGACAAAAAAAAAACAAGGGGAAAGCCTTATGCACGACAACTTAATCCCCGAAATTCCCTTCGCCCCGCTTCACGCTCCCGACTATCCCATCCCGATTTCGTACACCTGTTCGATTTTAGAGACACGGTCCATTTCGATTTGCTCGATTCGTCCCCAACATTTACGGAATAATGAGATTGCGGGCGTCTTGTGGAAACACCGAATACGGTCCATTCATTTCAATTTAGCGGGAGAGTCGCCGCAAAGACACACGTGGAAATAAATGGCTTCAAAGCCAAATGGACGGATTGCCATTTCGTAAAATTGAGCATAAAGGGAATGTTGTTTATGTGGATGTCTTTTGCTGGACCGGTGAGTGGGTTTTCAAAGGGCATTAAGTAGGGTGAGCTTAAAGAGGAAAGAAACGAAAAAAAAAAGAGGAGGCCTGAATGGAATTCAAATGTTTCATTTCTTTGATAAGTAAGTTTTTTTATATATAAATGGGATTGGAATAAAAATACAGTGTATTAAATAAAAAAGATTTGAAAATAATTAATAAATTATTTCCACATTTAGCTCTGTGACTTTTGACTTACACTACGTAAGTACGTTAAACAAATGCACATTAAAACAACTACTTCCCGGGCAAATACCATGCCGGACATTGAATTACATAATGTACACCTGCTGTTGCACATAAATAAAATATTGCATAATGCAACAAATTTTGATCCGAGAAAAATTTAATGTAAAAACAACAAAAGGAACATTATTCAATATAAGGCCATCTGCAGACACGTGTTTCGGGATCTATCCCTCGTCAGTACAGCTATGCCTTATTATGCATAATTTGAAGATGTTAAAATAAATCAATTAAAATAATTCAAATACAATCAGCAAAATTAAATCAATTATATTAAGTCAAAATATGTAACAGCAGGCGCACATTATGTAATTTAATGTCCGGCGTGGGTATTTGCCCGGGAAGTAGTTGTTTTAATGTGCATTTGTTTAAGGTACTTACGTAGCGTAAGTCAAAAGTCACAGAGCTAAATGTGGAAATAATTTATTAATTATTATTTTAATTCATTTTTATTTAATATATTTAAATAACTGTGACCAGGTGAATGAATACTCTTTTCTATTTATAAAAATACAGTGTGTTTCAAACTCGAACATTATCCTGTGGATAATAAACTTCAAGAAATTTATAGTGATTATTTCTAAAAAAAAAAAAAATGAATGAATTTCTTTCAAGTAAATAAAACACGATTTTTTTTGTATTTAGTGATAGCTGAAACATAAAATTATCTAAAAATAATCTTTATCCTAGAATGCAAAATTTCTTTTATTAATTTTGTTTCTCCAGTACACACACAATAATTCTCGCAGAAAGCTGTGCGAGAATTATATATAAAAATATCGCTAAAATTGTATACATGGCGAGTCATCGAAGTGCCCGTATTTGATATCTCTCTCGAAAATTAACATTAATGTTTAAATAAAACGACAAGGGAGATATCGAAGATGGACTCTTGGATGACTCACCCTGCATATGAACAAATTTTTCCCAGTTTTACACAGCAAAGAGCAAAAGAAAACAAGAACTGCGATTGTGCACGTGGAATGTAAGAACAATGCTTAAACCGGGAAAAATGGAGGAGGTATTCACTGAACTCGACAAATACCATATTGATATAACAGCCATATAAGAAATTAGGTAGAAAGGGCAAGGAATAATCATCAAGAAAAAACATAGCATGTTTTACTCGAGACAACCTGGGGTAGCTTTTGTTATAGGAAATAGACTAAAAAACGATGTAATAGAACATAAAGCCATAAACGAAAGAATGGCGTACATAAGGATAAGAGCTAAACCATTTAATTTATCTATAATGAACCTATACGCACCAACTGAAAACGCAGCGGCAGACGATAAGGACAATTTTTACGGAACAATAGAGGCAGAAATTGCAAAAATTCCAGGACAAGATACAATTATAATATTAGGTGATTTAGTTGCACAAATGGAAACCGAAGATCATAATAAATGTGTAACAGGCAAGCACACTATTCACTCGAAAACCAACGATAATGAGCAAAGATTATATAATTTAGCAGCAGTAATGAATCTCGCAATAAGCAGCACAAAATTCCAACACCAAAGGTGGCATAAGGTTACATGGACATCACCTGATCATAAGACGTAACCAAATTGATCACGTGCTAATTCAAAAAAAGGAAAGAGTCATCAATAAAGGATGTACGATCATATAGAGGTGCATGTGCTGACTCAGACCATTTTATGGTGGTAGCAAAAATTTACCAAAAAAATAAAAATTACTAATAAAAGCAAAAAAGTCAAACAAAAATGGAACATAAAGATGCTGGAAAATCCGGAAATAAGGAAAGAATATGAACAATGCCTAAATGAACTAATAGCTAAACAGAAAGAGCAGAAAAATGAAATCAACTGGGAGGAACTTACAAAATGTATTAATGGAGCTGCACAAATAAAGGTGGTTTTAATTAATAAGAAAGAAAGAAATGAATGGTACGATGAACAGTGCAGACAAGCTGTAGAAATAAAAAAAGGATATTGGGACAGGTGGCTAAAAACAAACAACATTCGAGACAAAACGCTATACGAAGATTATAGAAATCACACAAAGAAAATAATAAGAAAAACTAAGAGAGATTGGCTAAATTCTAAAATAGAGGAAATAGAAAATGAAAACAAGAAATGAAACTCAAAAATGTTCTACAAGAAAATAAACAATCAAAACAAAACATATACAAATAAGACAGCAGGATTTAAAGATGAAAATGGTAGAATAGTGGAAGAAGAAAAGGAGTATAAACAAGTGTGGATGAAGTACTTTAACAATTTATTAAATGAAGCTGAAGAAAATATCGAAGATTACGAAGACAACAGAAATCAAATAAACGAACCGACAATTGAAGAAGTAATAGAAATAGTGAAGAAGTGTAGAAATAGTAAATCATCCGGAACATATGGTATTAATATCGAGCTAATAAAATATGGAGGAGAACAAGTTATTAAACAGCTATACTATATAATAAGAAAAATATGGAGAGAAGAAATTATGCCAGAAGAATGGAAAACCGGTAATATAGTAACAATGCACAAAAAAGGTGACCAGCAATTATGTAACAACTATAGAGGTATAACACTCCTAAACACAGCATACAAGGTGATGTCAACCATTATGTGTATTTTAATTTATGCAGATTAATTAGTATCAAAAATACTACAAACTCAATATTCAATCAAATCAATTTTTGCATAAAATTTAACGTTTTTTTTTTGTATGAAAATACAAACTCAATTATACAACAAAGAATAGTCGACACAACAACTATGACAATGAAACAATATCCATTTGGTAATCAATAGACGAAATCCACATCCTTAAACAAATAATTGAAAAAACACAGGAGTACCAAATTGATATTGAGCTACTATTTATTGATTTCGACATTGGCACTTATGAAAGTACTAAAGGAATTAAATATAGCCCGGAAACTGAGAAAACTAATAGGAATGACACTCAACAAGACAACAGCCAGTATAAAAACACCCAAAGGAAACACCGACCAGTTTATCATGAATAAAGGAGTAAGGCAAGACGATTCACTGTCTGCAAAATTATTTAATTTGGCTCTGGAGTACATATTAAGAAGGATTGATAAAGGAAACCTAAGAACAAGAGGAGGGCAGATTATCGCATATGCTGGCGACATAGTGATCATCTCAAAAAACAGGAAAATAATGGAAGAAATGATGGAAGAATTAATCAAAGAAGCAAGCAAAATTGGCCTAAAAATCAATAACGAAAAAACAAAAATCATGACAAGCAACAATTCTCACCACTCTGCTAAAATTGGAAGACACGTTTTTGAAGTAATAGATAAAATAAAATATCTAGGAGTAACAATAACAAGAAGTGAAGACAAACAAGTTAAGATTAAAGAAAAAATAATGTTAGGGAGTCGAACATTCAATGCCAACAGAAAACTATTAAAAAATAAAGTTTTAAGTAAAAACACCAAATTAAAGATATACAAAACAATTATAAGACCAGCGATAATGTACGGTGCGGAAGTAATGACAGTGACAAAGAAACAAGAAGAAGATATGAGAATGTGAGAAAGAAAAATACTAAGAACAATACTAGGACCAATTAAAACCGGAGATATGGAGTACCGAAAGAGGACAAATGAGGAACTAGAAAAGGAAATAGGAAGAAATATAGTTAGCAAAATGAAAGAACAGCGAGTGAAGTGGCTCGGGCATGTCTGGAGAGCAGGGCCAAAGACAACTATATATTCAATATTAGAATGAACACCGGGAGGTAAAAGAAGAGGAAGACCGAAATCAACATGGCTGCAGGAGGTGAAAGAGGATTTAAATGGAATTGGAACAAACAAATGGCAGAACAAAACAAAGGATAGGAATTTATGCAGGCAAATCAGCAAGAAAGTTTAGAAAATTTACTGGAGAGCTCCAGTATGGAGCGGCGCAACCCCATCTAGGGGTATATATATATACAGAGAGCTTTTTTTATCAGTATACATTTCCCCTATGTATACCTGCAAAATACGCGAGTCAAATGCATTAATATATGTGTGTTTAGTTGCCTATAACACGCAACTGAACACATATATGCCAAATAGTCAACTAAACATACACACATTAATCGGTTCAATGCGTTTGACTCGCGTTTTTTTGCTGGTATACATAGGGGAAATGTATACTGATAAAAAAAACCTCTCTGTATTTATACAGCAAAGAATTATTGTGGTAATAAATGACGTTTAGTTTCAAAGCAAGTGCCGTTGCAGTAAGAGCTTTAACCATATATTACATATATTATATTTAAAAAAACATATTGTCTATTATTTATAACCAAAAAATCACAAACACGCGTATAGCAACATGCACTATTTTGTAATTTAAGTCTAAACACTTGGTTGACAGAAAATGACGGCATATGAAGTCTAGTCTCCTAGACAAGTTAGTAAGGAACGTTTGCGTATTGTTTTTTAATATCTCGGTGGACGATTTTTTAGTCGTCTAATACGAACAGACGCGGCATTGTACATATTGTAATATGATTAACGTTGGTGGGAGTCTGTTTTATATAAATCTTTTCTAGATTATTTTCTACATGTTAAATATATTTCTCGTGAGAATTTTCGCAAGAAATATGTTATAAAAATCGCCGCATAACACACTTGTATAAACTTATAATATTTTTCTATAAAAAGATTCGTTTAACGATAATTTATTTTCAATTGATAAGTCAAATTTGATTAGTTATTAAAAAAAACGTGATAATTCTGCATTTATATCGTTGTTTGTTTTTGAACATATTACTCATTATTGTAAATAATAATATCAATCCTTATCTTGAGCAAATTTGTTGTTTTAAGGATTCGCACGTTGGTTTTATTATAAAATTACTTTAAAAAAAACATTTTAATTTTCGTAACCTCAATAGAAAAGTGTATTCATTCACTTAGTCACAGTTATTTAAATAAATTAAATAAAAAGAATTCGAACATATTTAATAATAATTTCCTCTTTAGCTAAAGAGTTTTTAATAGCCAGCCAGGTTTTTATTAAAATTTAAGTTTATTTATTTAATAGAAATGGGAACATAACAGAACAATTAAGTGAGTGGTATTGGGGATACAAAAAATCATACAATACAATTATAAAAAAAAAGAAATTACAAGTGAAAAATGATGACATTACAGAGTTCACTTTACATTTTCCAACATAAAAATAGTTTATTAGCTAATGATTATAATGAACTACGCATGAGTTTAGTTCTGTAAGTTCTAAAATTCACATTGAAAAAAAGAGTTGAGGATGTTTTTTTGTCAAAAGAGTAAAACGCGCGCATCTTTCACGACCGTCTTCGACTCGATCATTTACACCTGGTGTCACAGCCGGACGGTATGTTTAGTTAGTTTAATTGTTTTAATTTCAAAATCTTTACATGAGGCAGATCTGCACTGATTAGTGATAGATCCTGAAATTCGTGTCTGCAGATGGCTTTATATTACGTAACGTTGTTTTGTTCTTTGCATTATAAATTCTCGTTTCAAAAATTATTGCATTATGCAATATGTTATTAATATTCAAGTGTTATTAAAAGCAAGTGTCCATTATGCAATTCAATGTCTGGCGGGGTATATGCCCGAGAAGTAAAAAAAAGTTAAGACAAATGTACATTACATTTGTTTTAAAGTACCTACGTAAGTCAAAATAACACAGGAACTCTCTGGATACGAACCTAACCGAGAATCTTAGATAATGTCTTAAAAGAAAATTGACCAATGAAAATTGGTGCCTAAAATTATATTAATAGTATGTTCAAAAGGTTCACAGTAGCTAATGAGAACATAATTTAGTAATTATTTTGATTTAATTCTGTAACCTCTATTAAAGTCAGACTTTTCTATTTTGTAATAAGATTTTATAAGAAAGTATATTCAAAAATATTTCAAAATAATTATTTTCCTTTCGCTTTTATAACAAGTAAGCTACATAGAATTTATTTAAATTGGTTAAATTATTAACAAAAACAGATATATTTTTAAAAAATGTTTTACTATGTGAATGAGGCACAAATAAACAAAATAAATTCACGTATTTTAAAAATACTGGTAATTATCCGACAAGAAGCTATGACCATGTTTTATTGCTTAGTTGATTTAATCAAGTCAATTGAAAATTATTTAATTTAAATTTAATTTTTGCTATTGGGCAATAAAGTTATTTACACACAAAACGAATTCACGCAGAAGTTCTTAATACCGGGTGTACGATATAACCTGACAAATCAAAATAACTCGAAAATACGCATCATACGAAAAAACGTTACGAGACAAAAAATAATATTTCCTAAGGGGACATCATCCTGCTATTCTGAAATCAGCCCCCTGCTGTCCATCTCAGTGGGTGGGGAGGGGAGTAACTTTGAAATTTCAAATTGGAAACCCCATATTTTTATTCAAGAATCGCATTCCAGGGATTAAAGTACACAAGATTTTATTAAATTATTATTTTATTCGTTACAAGTAGCGCTGTAATCGCAAAAATTAATTTTAAATTAAATAATTCTCAAGGATTTTAATAAATAAAAATCGAAAAATCGACATAAGTTATAATGTCACAGTAGCTAAAGAGAAAATAATTTATTAATTAATTACTTATTTTCAAATTATTTGTATTTAATTTATTTAAATAACTGTGACCAAGTGAATAAATCCTTTTTCCATTATCGAAGGTTGCTTTGAAAAACATTTTATTATACCGTACATGAAAGGAATAAATTCATTTATAAATAAAAAAGAATATTCATTCACTTGGTCACAGTTATTTAAATATATTAAATTCATTTAATCTGCAGGTGATTATTTTCAAAAAAAAAGAACGCTCGGACAGGTCAATTATTATTTTTAATTGCGCATCTTTCTAAATAAACATTGTATATACAGGATTTCCCATAAACAAATGCCGATACAAAGTTATTTTTTTAAAATGGAGCACCTTACATATTATTACTAATTTGGATTCTTTGGGGAATTCTAAGTAATTTTTGTATATATTATCATATACTTATCTTAAATCGTTAACAAACCCTTCCCAATCCATCCCGAATGACTTAATAAAGATTTAATTAATTCTTGAATCTTTGAGGCGTTTTCTTCGTGGTACATCTTCAATATTAGGATAAAGAAAACACCGAGTAACTTTTTTATACCACATAAATGACATTTTTCATATATGTCCCATACTTTTTAAACTGAGTAGGCTTTGACTAATGCTGCCCCTACTGTTTCTACAAGTAATGAGTTCATAAAAAAACTATAATATTTCGAACGATTTTCCCTTTTTGTTTTTTAATCCAATGTTTGTAGGATTAAAAAAACTATTCACAAAAAGTAGAGTATTTGTAAATAAAACAACAGTTATCTGCCTGACAATGCCATTGTGTTGGTCATACAATTATAGCAGTGTCTACAATAAAAATAATTGTGATACTTAAAAAGACATTGTTTATTATAAATAATATATTATGGAGTTTCATTAAGTAAAAGCCTCAATCATCGCGTACAAGTGATACACTTTGAGGTTTTTTAATTTTTTGTGAAAATTGATTATCCGGTCATATTTTTTTATATATATATATCCTACTTTTTAACCTAATGCTGCCCTCACTATTTTAAGAAATAATTACTTCATATAGAAACATTTTTAATATTTCGAAAGATTTGCCTTTTTAATTCATTATTTGTAGTTACAATGAAATTCAACAAGGGAATTTTCTGGCTATGATTAATAAAATTCGATCAATCCCTTTTTCCCAACTGCAAAAAAATACTTAGATTGTAGGTTTTACAAACATCTATTGAAATAACTACTCCCCGAGCATTTACCCCGCTGGACATTGGATTACACAATAGATATTTGTTGTTGCGTCCAAGGAACTGGACAAAAATGAGTGGTACGACAACAAATTAGAGATAGTGCAACGATCCCTTAGGAAGCCATGTTGTGGAGGTATGATGGCATCAATGGAAGACCATATAATTTCTTATGTTATTAGTTTATCTAATAACTTAGGCAGGACAGATTGAATACTGATTCCTCCATAATTACTGCTCACACCTACACCCGGAACTATAAAACTATTTTTCCAACAATGGGGAAAAATACCAGATATTAGTGACTGCTCAAATAAAATGTGAATTGGCTTATAAGACTATATACACATCGTTTTAAAAAATATTCAGGTATACCGTCTAGACCTGTACTGCAAGAATCTGACAATGAGGATAAGCTGCTAAAGACATCAGACAAAGTAATACTTAAATTACACAAAGATATGTTCTCAATAACAAGGCAGGATATAAAGGAATAGAGTTATTAGAATTTATGTAAACATTGGAAAAAAGATTGATATGACCACAGATAAAATCAGAACGAATGTCGTCAAAAAACATTCTTGATGGGTAACCGTTTATCTTTTGACGGTGTTTCACGTATTTCCAAAACAATTGTGGATTACTATTCATCGATTTTTCAATCTTATTAATATACTCACGATATAATTTATTGTTTAGCAGTCTACGAGCCTTAACAACTATGTATTGGGACAAAATCCAATTCATGTTTAATTCAGGTATTTGACAGTTTATTTATTTTTCGTTTTAAATTTAAATCTAGCAGAAACACAAAAGACAAAATTATTATTCTTTTCTATTCTATCATCTATAATTAACAAGAAAAATGTTCATTTCGTGTGACAACTAAACCACAAAAACGTGGTTTGGGACAATATAAAGTAACTGTTAAAAATGAAACAAAATACGAAAAGTAAGCTGTGAAAACAATGAAGAATGAAACGTCAGATTAATCGGTAGTTGCTTTCTTATCGTATTGGGTGAATCGCTGCGTTTATTGAACAAAATGGTTCGTGGTATCTCTACAAGTTCCTAAATTCGTGAGTTAGTCATTAAAAATTATTCCCGAAATACAACAATACGTGAAATGGCGGATGAACTTATTATTCCCAAAACAGTGTGGAATATAATTAAGTATTATGAAAAAACCGGATATATCCTAGACAAAAAAGCAAAAATTTGGGTCGTCCAATATTAGTTTCTGATAGAAACAAGAGATTATCAGTAAAACTGTGCAAAAAAAGGAAGAAGAAATTAAAGTATTTCTTCAAATTACGACTGAATCGAATCACGAAACTGGAATAAATCTGTCAAGGGAATGCTACCGCCAGTGGATTCATAAATATGGTTTATAAGTAATTTGAAAGTACATTTAAAAAACATATTTTTTTATAGGCAAAGGAAAAACCACTGTTGACGGAAGAACAAAAGAAAGCCAGACTCACATGGACAAAATATAAATTATTTTGGTCGGCTACAGACTGGTCCAGAGTAATTTTTAGTGACGAATCAAAATTTGACGTGTGTTATGGTGATTATCGCAAACGCGTGATTCGCTCAAAACATGAGGCTTTTCACAAGGATAGCCTAAAACGTACGGTAAAAATTCCTAAAGGAGTGATGATATGGGGTTGCGTGGCAGCTTCAGGATTAAAATGTTTTGAATTTATTGATAGTACCGTGAATGCTGAGAAATTTCAACAAATACTGCAAAACAGTCTGCTACCAAGTATCTACAAGTTAAATGTTGACGAAAATTATATTTTTCAACAGGATGAGGCGGCATGTCATACAGCCAAAACCAATAAAACGTAGTTTGGCGACCACAACGTAAATGTTCTTGCTTGGCCTTCCAGCAGTCCTGACCTTAATGTCATTGAAATAGTATGGCATAAAATGAAACAAACATTGAGGAACAACCCACAACGGACAATACCTGAACTTAGAGCCAAAATAGAACATATTTGGAATGAAATTTCTGATGAAACGTGCAGATCTTTAGTTGAGTCAACACCTAGCCGAATTCAAGTTGTCATAAAGTATAAGGGCTATATTACTCATTTTTAGAAATAAACTTCGTGGAATGTTTCAATATTTATTTGCCAAACAAAATGAATATTTTTCTTGTAAATTAGAGGTGATAGATTAATAATTTTGTTTTTTGTATTTATTGGCCCTAATTGTTGCTAATTAACTAATTATATAGTATCAAGTTAAAAAAAATTAACTGTTCAAAACCTGAATTTAATATGCATTTGATTTTGTCCCAATATATAGTTGTAAGGGCTCGTATATTGTTCTCTTTTACTTTTAAAGTTGATATAATCTGCGAGAGATCCACTCCTTTTATATCTAATGAGCATACTTTTTTTAGTTAAATTATGTAAATCTTAAGATAAAGAAAACACTTAGTAACTTTTTTAAACTACTTTTAATCCTACAAGTAATGAATAAAAAGACAAATCTTTTGAAATATTATATTTTTTTCTATATGAACTAATTATTTCTTAAAATAGTAGGCGGCTGCATTAGATTGAAAAGTGGAGGACATATATAAAAAATATGACCGAGTAGCCAAATTTCACAAAAATATGAAAAACCACAAAGTGTATCATTTGTAATAATCGATGATTAAGGCTTTTGATGAAACTCCATAATATATAATTTGTAACAAACAATGTTTTTTTAAGTATCGCAATTATTTTTATTGTAGAGACACTGCTAAAATTTTTTTGCAAACACAGTGGAATTATGAGGTTGTTGTTTTATTTACAAATACTGTACTTTTTGTGAATAGTGTTTTTGAAATTCTACAAACACTGGATTAAAAAAGACAAATCATTTGATTTTTTTCTATAAGAACTCATTACTTGTAGAAATAGTAGGGCAGCATTAATCATAGCCTACTCAGTATAAAAAGTAGGGGATATATATATATATATATATATATACAGGGTGGCGCAAGATTCCGATGAAGTCCAATATCTCAGTTATTAAGAAATATACAAAAAAATGTTACTTACATTATTAGTAGATACTGTCAAACTTCACATTTTAAAATTAGTTTCATATGTACAGGGTGTTCAATAATCACATGACGTATCAAACATATGTTTTTTAAATGGAATGATATATTTTTTATGAAGATTTCCGATTCTACGTTTAAAAATAATCATTTTTTATATAAGATTTAATAGGTGAATTTTTCATATTTTAAAAGTTATAAACAAATGAATGTTGAAATCGATAGATGTTTGGAGCCTAATATTTCAATAATGAAAAATGAAATAAACATTCTGTCAACGCCATACAAATGCCAAAATACTTAATAATAAAAGAAATACTCTTTTTTTCTCTTAAAACAAATTTTTATATACAAGGTGAAGCAATACGCAAAATGATTATTTTCTCTTTTTACTTAAATGAGACACCCTATATTTTTTATGATATTTTAATAGAAAATTGATCACTCTTCATTTTTTATATAACATATTAAATAGCTACCGTTTACCGTTTTTAAGATATTTAACCTCAAATACAGATTTGGTATAGAATTTTTAACCAAAGTAGGCCGCGCCAGAACAACTAATTTATTTAGTTGTGAAAGTTATACTTAATATTATATTTAGTAAGTAAAGTACATTTTACGTTATATTTTGTAACACTGGTGCAGTTAAACATACTTTTTCAATAAGTGATTAATTTAATTGTTAAAAACAAAAAACTATATTTTTGGTCATTTTTAGAAAACTATTTAAATTATTCCTATATGCTTATTAAATTTATTTATTTAAACAATTCATGTTGACTGAAAAAAAAACGAAAATAGATACTAATGCCCGTTTGCACCGCCTTGTTTAAGTACTCCTTAGTGCTAAGTAATCCTTAACATATGTCATTTGGTTTGCACCGCGCGCGCACGATGTCTAAGGTCTCCTTAAATTTAAGCCGCCGATGTTGGCGGCTTAACTTCACTAAGGCTTCCTTAGCGTTGACGTACGGCTGATTCTAACCTATAAATTTATAGATAACGAATAAAGTAGAGAAAGCGAACGATAATGTTATAAAAAAATGGTGAAATGTATACATTCTTAAATAAATATATTATTTAAAGTTTCTTTTGATTTCTATAATGTTTATAACGGTAATAATTATCCGAAATAGTTGTGATTTTCTAAAATTAATAATATTTTTCTATGATTTCAAGGTTAGGAAGCGAGAATAATAGACGACATGAAGTTAGGCACTAACTTTCCACTAGATTTTCCCCCAACTAAGGAGACCTTAACTAAGCGGAGATTTTATATGAGCGGTGCAATCCAATCTCTACTATTCTTTCCTTAACTTTTAAGGAATCCTTAACTAAGGAGGCCTTAAAGTAAAATCGGTGCAAACGGGCATAAGTGAAATAATAGAATACTTATATCATTATATTTTGTTAGTATTAACATTTTTATGTATTTATTTCACGCATTTACATCATTGTTTTCTAATTCAATAGCATTCAAACATTTTACAATTTTTTTCTTAAAAAAAATGTGTCCCAATAACCATTATAATTCGCTAAATAATCGTCGAGCAACTATTTTCTTTATATTTTGTATGTGCCTTTAAATATCGATTGTCATTTGAATATCCTTTTAGGTTAGGAAGTAAGTATGTTATTAAATGAAAACGATTATTAATTGCATTTGTTTTAATTGTAGCCTACTTAAATTATAGATTATAAGCGAAACTTATAATTTTGTACTTTGAATTGAAATTGTTAAAAAACGGTAACAGATAGGAGTATAGTATATTATATAAAAATTAAATAACAATAAATTTTCTATCGAAATAGTGTAAAAAATATAGGGTGTTCCATTTAAGTGAAAAAAGAAAAAAATGATTTTGCGTATTGTTTCACCCTGTACACAATATTTGCTTTATGGTAACAAACGGTTATTCCTTATATTATTAAGCATTTTTTCAATTAAATTGCGTTAACAGAAAGTTTACATCGTTTTTCAATTTTGAAAAATAAGGCCTTAAACTTCCATTGATTTCAACATTAAATTGTTTATAACTTTTAAAATATTAAAAATTGACCTAATAAACCTTATGTCAAAAATGATTAATTTTAAGCGTAGAATCTAAAATCGACATAAAAAATATAGCATTCCATTTAAAAAATCATATGTTTGATACGTCACGTGATTATTGGACACCCTGTATATATGAAACTAATTTTAAAATGTGAAGTTTTACAGTAGCTATAAATTATATCAGTAATATTTTTTTGTAAATTTCTAAATAACTGAGATATTGGACTTCATCGGAATCTTGCGCCACCCTGTATATAAATGTGATTTAAGTTTCGGTTTTCGATTAAACATTGGCACAATGAAGTCTCCTATACGAAAAGGATGTTCGTTGGTTAGACAGCGGCCAAATCTATTTCTTGCTACTGATAATTAATTTTCGTTCCTCCTTTGTAGAGTTGAACCAAGGAATTATTATTTTCAATTCTAAAAAAAAAAGAAATTATGTTTCCAATTTAAATTAAATATTATATTGATATATTATGAATTTTGCTTATAATTAAAGTTAATGCACGTTTTTGATTCTGTTGTTGGGAAAACGTGAAAGTGTTTTCCTTCTCACAATTAAAGTTACATTATTACTATTTAATGCGAGAATCAGTAAAATCGATTAGATCATTAAAATACATTAAACGGAGAAATCACCACAAGACAATCTGCCGAAAATAAGAAAAAATCTGATAAACGCGACAGTTAATTGGTGTTATTAAACAATATCTAATTAACCGTTCATTTTCTGTGATTCACTCAAATCCGCAGCACACCATAGCAACGTCCGCCGACTGCTGGCTAATTGAGCAAACAGAGAATGAGGCAGCCTGCTCGAAACGGGTGCCTCACACCGCGTCTCCTTCCTTTCCTTTCCATTCTCTATACCTCGCTCGCTCGCTCGCACACCTTTCCTACGTGGCCTCCCTACCACCCATGCCCACCAAATCCCATTCCCATGCCATACCACGTACGTACCCAGCGCTCGCCGTCCACAGGTTCACAAAAGGTGTTCCAACGCTGCGACGCTGCTAAACGAAAATAATCGGAGAACGAGAAAAGTGCTCGATTCGCCGCGTGTGTTCCCTTTAAATACCCCGGAAAATACTGCGGGAAATAAACGCAGTGAGATGTGAGGAATGGTGTTTTGAAGTGATTTTATTCATAAAAACCGGTGTTCTTCGTTTTCGTTGTGTTTTTTTGCACGGTGCATAGGAGGATGATATCGTGAAAGGCCATCGCCAGGAAGAATGTTGGGTGGGCGCGCCTTCGAACGTGGAGGCGCGAAAATGGAATCCGTAAACAACAACAAATATTGATTGTTTAAAACTTGGTGCATTATTTGTGAGAGTGAAATTATGTAATTTATTACATTCCCCATATTTTCTGTTTATTTAAATTAATAGTTATTAATTAATTTTGTTGTTGTTGTTGTGTGTGACATGGCGGATAACAAGCCACTGTATTCCACGTGCGTTGCGGTGTTAGGATTCGTGTGTTTCGTCCTGGGGGCGACTGCTGTCGGCCTGCCGATTTGGGGTTACTTCGATAGTGGAACTGGTAAGTGTCGATTGCGTGCGTATGTCCCCGTGGTCCGTGGGTGTGTGACCCAGTTTTCCTTTCGGTTTCAAGACCGCAGACAATCGAAACCCGGTTATTGTCGACGCACCACCGTGCGCGCACTTCCGCCCCTTCCTGCTGGAACCAAACACGTGCTCATTCCAATTAGAATTGTCCCCAACCTGTGTATTTTTATTAATTCAGTTCATGGCCATTCATTAGAGAGGTGGAAGGAATAAGTGGAAGTTGTTTTATTGCTACAAATATATATATATTATATTTTACAATAATTTTTATAAATAAAACACATTTTATTTACAACTATGAATTTGTTAATTCAATGGCCAGCTTCAATAAATAAGTATACTTTAAATCCAATACTTCAAAATCGAAATATATTTAAAAAATGGTACTTTCCTCGGTGAATAGGGTCAAATAAGTTTCTGATTGAAAATTTAATAGGAAAGGAAAAATGATTGATTGAAAAAATGGATTGTTGTCTTTTAAAGTTAAAGCCGACTACTTGGAAGAATTTTAAAATTTATTATGTCATTTCTTACCTTACAATGTCTTGATAAAATTTCTCTACATCCTTTTTTAAAAAAATTAAACTGGAGGCATTTGATAGGACTTTAACGTTTTATTTGTCATTAAAATAACTATTTCAATAATTAAAGTCTCAACTGCCAACATAAAAATAATTGCTTATTTCTAAGGGAATTTATCAGGTAAACGAAATTCTTCCGCTTATAAAATGAAAACCAATGGTCATACAATAAAAGTTTTATAACTGAAATTATTAATCTACAACTTTTATTTGAAACATTTTTCTATCCGAATTAAAAAATGAAAAATCGCTAAGAGTAAAGTTGCACTTAATGAGTTTTGATTCTAACCAAAAGCTTTTCAGATCATTCCACTGTTATAAAAAGCTTAGATATAAAGTTTGGGCTTAATCCATTTAGCCGTTTATGCGCTATCGCGGAAATACTCAGGCACATACACAGGCATTTTTCAAAACTCGATGGAATGGACTCAGGGGACCTCAAAACGTGCATATAACATTTTTTTAATATCTTTAAATTTTCCTACTTTAATGCTTTCCATTAAAAAAAGTTATGCTTAAAAAAAATAAAGCAGACATATGGATTACTGCTGACGTTATTCGACTTAAAGATAAATTTATCTATCTATCCTATGTTTAAAGACTATAGTCATCAACTCAAGGCCGATCTAAAAAATAAAATGAATTTATTGTGTAAACAGTTTTATGGCAGTCAAAATGTCAGTGCAAAAATTAAATTACAATCAATTTGGAATATAAAACAAATCAAAATCATATAAGACAAATCAAAATCATGAAACAAAACGTATTGAAACTATTGAACAAAATGGTTCAATACTCTCAGAAGAAGAGGCAGCAGACGCATTTAAGACTTATTTCGCCGACGTATCGGTAAAAGTAAGCAAACAATTGGATAACATACGAATTGTTTGCTTAATTTTAGTTTAAAATGATTTCAGCTGCAATTCATTTAAACTCAACAATAACTCTATTTTCCTGTTTCCTGTATCAGAATTAGAGATAATAGAGTTAACTAATATAATGTACAATAGCAGCAATACTGATATTCGGGACTATTCTGTAAAGGAAATATTAAGTTTAACGGGTAAGTTATTTTTTATCATCACAATCTAAGCAGATTTTATAATAAATATATATATATATATATATATACCTAGAATGTGAATTTATTTAATTTAATTAAATTAATGTTAATTAATGTTAAATTTAACATTTCCCGTACGAAATAGCTCCGATTGATAAATTTACGCCAATAGTAATTAAAATGCCATTATTCTTTTAGTAATACCATTAAAATATTTATTAAACCAAGTTTTTGAAACTGGAATTTTTCCTACCTGTTTGAAAATAAGCTAAAATGAAGCCGTTGTTTAGAAAAGGCGAACCCAAAAAATCAACAAATTACAGACCTATTTTTATTTTATCAGTATTTTAAAAAATACTGAACAACCCATAAACCAACATCTTAATGAGTTTTTTTTAGGAAACATAATATAATTACAGAAATGCATCATGAATTAAACAAAAAGAAACAAAAAAAAAAAAGGTTGCTTTCGGTAATATCAGAAGAAGTATAGATGAGGGCAAATGCTCTATGGAGTTGGCTATAGATTTAACTAGGACTTGATAAATAAAGCACTAATAACCTTTCTTCACACTTTATTTGTTTTACCAAATGTGCATATCGGACACAAAGTGACAGTGAATCAATGGATTTAACATTAAATACCAAACAGAAATGTAACATTTTATATAGACATGCGGATTATAATATAACGGCAAGGGGAATAAAAAAATACAGAAAAACATAGAGTTAGAATTACTAGAGAAAGCATACACACCGTTTGTTGACATCCAACATACAGGGGAAAAACGTAATTGAATACACAATTTGTAAACATAAAGTAACTTCACAGCTGAATTTGACACCTAACCCAATACACAAACTTGTTGGTGCTTTATTGAATTACTAGCTCATATTGGTGTTTTTGGCTAGATTTTGATTGTTTGTGTTTTCTTTGCGTCTTACGGTTATTATTCCAATATAAAATTATATTTATTTACAATTTCGAATTACCATCAGGGCTGTTTATGTAATAATAATATAACAAGTAATAATAAGTCTGCATATTTTTTGGTTAAATAAGATATTAATACTGTGAAATGAATAGACATTTCCATGATATTTGATAACATCGCCGGATGCTAAACAATTCCGACTATCATAAACAACGATAAATAATTGTTTGGCATTTTCCTAGATTTGAATTTAAGCGGGAAATCGAACAGCTGTTTATGTTCACGTTTGCAGATGCGATATATCGGACTACAAACATTCCCTATCCCCACCACAAGTATATAAATCGAAATTCATAAGATTATTTACGTGTTTTTTTCATTTGAATGGCTTCCAGTGTGTTTAATTGATAATGTGATGGTTGTTTAATATTGCTGATTGTTATTTTGTAACCGGTTTCCAATAAATGGTTAACTACTGCGGATTTTTTGTAGTTTAAATGTTTGGCATGTGCTAAGTGTTCTTTAAATCTGATGTTAAGATTTCTCTACGTTTAACCAATATACATTTTATCACAATTAGCACAATTGATAGAATATATACCAGATTGATCAAGTTCATCTGGTTTGTTAAATGTGTTGCCGAAGTTTAGAATTTAAATAAAACGCGCGAGCGAGGTTGAACTTTTTATATAATTAATGTAAATGATTTTCTAACTTAGGAAAATAGATTAGTTTTACGAACATTTTATCTGTTATGAGGTTGATTGGCGTAAATAGGGTGGTGTTACTGAGATTAAATTTGAGTTCATGTTTATTAATTTATTTGTTTATAGTCTATGGACTGTATATAAAATTTCTTGCCATACTATGAATGATGTTAAATTCCTTTTCGCAAATTTTCGTGAATAAGGGTATACAGAAGGCTCTGTGGATAAGGCTGATTTATATTTCATTGGAACAAATGTGTCTGCGTGGAGGTAATTAAAAGAGTGTGTGGCTTTTCTGTATTTTTCAAAAACCAATATATTGTTATTTCTTGAAATGACGACATATAAAACTAACCATTGTATACTTTTTTCTGAAACTTATACGATATGGTATTAGAGGTCTATGGCTGCAATTACTAGACATATCATCATATCTTAATAGTAGAGTACAATCAGTATCATATGGCAACAAAATATCAACACCACTGCCTGTTGAAGTTAGTGTTTCACAGGGATCCATTTTAGGGCCAAGTTTATTTAATACAAGGTGTACAGAAAATGAGTGAAAAGCTTTAGGTAGCGTGACTCTTTGACTAATTTTTAGATAAAAATATTAACGAAAATAAGTCACGCGGTCCTTCCTTAAGCCTCACGGGCCACTTAAAAGAACTATACATTTGGCAACGCTGGATCAAACAAGTGTGCATTTATCCTGTTTATAACTGCTACATCATTCGCTGGAGGTGTTGCATACACCTTTTCTTTTACAAACGAGCGTGCGTCGTTGCCAGACCTATTTTCATTAAAAGAATGCTTCCGAGGAAGTTATAAAATTGTAAAAATATCCGATTTATTAATCATTTACATTAATGGAATTATACACGTGTCTAATTGATTGTTAATGCTATTAATTTTTTTACAAAATATTTAAAAAACAATACTAATTTATAGTCACATATTTAAAATTCCGAAGACCTCGTGAGCCTCAATGAAGAACCATACAAAATTTTTTTATTTGGATTTTCTATTAAAAATTAATTAATGAATTGAGTTACCTGAAGGTTTTCACTCATTTTCTGTACACTTTGTATATTTATTAATTACATTGTATACAGTATGCAAAATATGCAGTCAAACAATATGGATGACACCACCGCTTTATTAGTTGTCAACTAGTTGATCAAGTCATAGCTGATTAACAAAACACTTACTTACATGTAAAGATCTGGTGTCAAAAAATAAATTAACTGTAAATTCTGATTAATAAATATATATTAGTTAAAAATGAAACACGTGGTTTGTTTCACAATGAATATAAAATAAATAATATTTTATTCTGACTAGTTATTCTATCAAACTTTGATGTACCATAAAATTGTATATTGGCTGGTTATAACATAGGAATATCAAAAATGATGAATAGAATATTTAGCACTAAAACTTATTAGAATATCCTTTTTACTTAAGTTTCTAAACATAGAATATTAACTGCGTATTATGCGTATTTTCATTCAAATATTCGTTACGGCATCGTACATTAAGGTTGCCGTTTAGTGGAAAGAGATAGCTATAGAGTAAAATGGAAATAATCGTTGGAAAATAGAGCTATTCTTTTGGATTTCATAATATGAATGTGTATTTACATTTTTTATCTACCAAGTATAAAGTATCAGTCTAAATAAAAAATAAATCGTTAATTTTCGTGTATTACGTCAATTTACTAGTTTAAGTTAGAAAAGAAAATTGTAAGATATAATGAAATTAATAGGTCATGTCTGCTAAGTTATTTGAATGCAGAATTTAGTGAAATCCTTTAAATTTTCATTGCACAAGTTTTTATTAGCAAAAATTTAATTTAAAATTTGCTATAAATTTGATCAATTTTAATTGTTTTTCATAATTATTTTTTACAGAAACTAAACATTAAAATAATTTTTAATTTATCTGATGAAATTCCTGCTTATTTTAAGATTATTTTGATGTATAATACAATATTGTTCATTGATCACAACAACAATCTAACTCAAATTAGTGATTGCCCATATTTGTATAGCTATCTCTTTCTCCTAAACCGCACCCTTAAGAGCATTGTATATTTTTTTTTTTCATCGTCTATTTGTAATACATCGATCCTTATGCTCTATATAGGGACTCATGTTGTCAAGGTTTTATGGATTGTGGAATTTTAACATTAACCTCCACCTACGTATATGATGTAGCCATATTCGTTCGTCAAAATGCATATTTTTTATCTCTACCGCAACATAATTATCCTACTAGGCATAAAAATCAGCTTCAGCCACCACTTCAAAAACGACTCAATTTGAAAAAGGAATGACCTATAATGGTTACAATATATATAATTGTCTACCTCAAGCAATTATAGATAGTCAATCCTTATTCATTTTTAAACAAAAAATGATTTTTTGTTACCGAGACATGTTTATATACGATTTAACATTATTTTTGTTCAACATTGATTTATCCGATCTTATTCGATTAATTTAGTTATAAGTTACGTTATTCAGCGGAATACGAAATTTTAATTTTTCATAATAAATGGAAAACGACGCAAACGCCATCTTTTGCCTAATTTCATGCTGTCAACGATTTTGGTCTATAGGATGGAATCGTTGTTTCGTCTACTAAAGGAAGGCGAACTTGTCCTGTTTATGAGAACAGGCTAGATGGATGACGGTTGAACATTTTATTAAATGCATTTTTCATATTGCTAACATTACTACTATACAGGGTGAGTTTTTTTCGATGTTCTCTATGGGGATCTCGGAAACTATAAGAGATAGAAAAACGGTTAAATGGGGAAAGAAATGAAGTTTTATAAGACGAATAAAATGACACTTTCAAAATATTTGAAAAAGTCAAGGGTAACTAGATATTTTGAAAAAAGTAAAATGTGTCAATTTTTTGAAATCAATATATCTCTATTATTATCATAGATAGAAAAAAACTGTAAATTTCAAATTTTAATATTTTCCAGAATAGATAAGAAAAGTACGATGTTCTGAATTTTATTTCACATCTGTGCAAACAGATTTATGCAAGTTAAATATAAATCTGTGGCGGAAAGACATTAGTCGATAGCCTGTTCAAGCAATCAAGAAAGAAACAAATATACCATAATATATTGTAAATATATGTAAAACAAATAACTTTGAATAAAGATATTGTAGTAGTATAAATCTGTTTGCACAGATATGAAATAAAATTCAGAACATCGTACTTTTATGATCTACAAATTTACAACAAAACTTATGTTTTTCAAATTTCGCAATTGTGTTTTAATATTTCAACGGCCTCTTGAGACACTACGAAGAACAATTAAATAATCGTTTACTTAAAATTTCCACTATAAATTAACAAATGAAAATTATCACACCTTCTCTGACCACCTTCTAAATGATTACATATTTTATTTAATAACTTGCAAACATATTTTTCTTTCTTTGGTTTTGGTTGCGTCAAGCATTCATAGATTAGAATTTTGTCTCGTTAAAGTGCGACTGATGTGAATGTATACATGAGAGAGAGATAATTACGTAATTTTACGAAGTGTTATTTTTTAAACGAATAAGTAGTTAAGTGCCACCTTACTGCATGTTAAACAAACGAAATACATTTAATAAATATTTCCTATTTTCATAAATAGGACAAGTTATCCTTCCTTTAGTGAACGAACCAGCGATTATAGCTCGTCTATATATCGCTGACGATGCAACATGAAATTTGGCAATAGATGCCGCTTGCGTTATCTCCCAGTTATTATGGTTCAAACGAAATACACTTCTACGACGTGTATTTTCGTTTGTTTAAAATGGTGTGTATATTATTTTATTATGTACGATTGTATTTATTAAATATTAGAATTTGTAGTGATAAAAATTCTCTATAAATCTGGTCAAACGTGATTTTTTTGCGAAACAGTCAAGTCGCGAATTTTATAAAGAGGTTGTGTGAATGTCATTTACCTATATGAATGATAAAACCAAACCAAAATAATACATTAAATAAAATGAAACAAAGATGATTCACACATTTGCAGTTATTTAAATTACAATGAATTAAACAAGGAAAAAACCGTTGCAATTCGTAGTAGTACTGCTATGCAACAACAAATATCTATTGTGTAATCCAATGTCCGGCGGGGTAAATGCTCGGGAAGTAGTTGTTTCAATTGATGTTTGTAAAACTTACAGTGTAAGTAATTTTTTGCAGCCGGAAAAAGGGATTGATCGAATTTTATTGATCATTGCCAGAAATGTTCCTCGTTTAATTTTATTGTAATTAAAATAATAAAATAAAAAACAACATAGCAAACGATTTTGTATAATATGTATTCATCTTTTTATCATCTAATCTTAAGTAAGATTTGTTCATTAAATAAATTTGAGTAATTTCATATGGCACTTTTAGTTTACGATTTCAATATAAATTATTTTCAATATTTAGATTGTTTATAAAATTTATTATTATTTTTGCAAAATTTAAAAGCATTTTGTTATTATTTAATGATTTATGCATTCTATAGTATTTATTTTATCAAATACTATAATATATAAACCGAATAAGCTTACATAAATCATTACTCTCCGCGCACGACTTAAATAAACAAAGTAAAGTAATTTAAAATAAATACCAAGTGTTATTAAAAAATGTTAAATTAATTTGTGAAACAATACCAATCGTATTTCCTTTAAATTTAAATTTTTCATAGTGTAATATGTTTCACCAAGTGCCAGATGAGAAATTAATTCAAGAAACTAGATAAACCATAATTCATTTCGTTTCACATGTATATATGTGTGTATATGCGTTATGAAAAATGTTGAATACGGTACAAAAATTAATGGTAATTCAAAAAAGATAATCATATAATTATTGTCCTTTTGAACCCCGCAACCGATCTAACAACCTCGATTTTTTTTAACTAGTTTTGCCAAGCTATGCTCTGTACACGCTTTCTACATCATAATAGGAATTACCACAATCCACTAATACTCATCTGATGTCTTCACATCTTTGAATGCCTCTAGACACTAATGCACTGCAAACATTATACAATACAGGTTATATCCATACCATTTATAAACAATCAGAAATCATTAAACTGGGATTTATTACGGTCAACCATTACATTTTTGCTTCTAAATTATTGTTGATATTATGCCTTGTATAATTTTATTCACAAGATCTTATTTATTTTTTTTTATTAATTTTGTAAACCATTGGCGTAAAACCATCTTTTCTTAATTTTAAATGGTTTTCGTTGTTATTAATGAACCGATTTCATTAACATTTTAGGGGTGTGTAGGCACCCAAATAATAAATAAAATGTGTATCAACATGTGTTCAATAAACTAGCCCTAATAATAATTTAACAGTAGTTAAATTACACAATAATTATTTTAACAAAATTATTGAAAACAATATATTTTTGAGTTTTTCCAAAAGTTTAGCTTTGTTTTACATAGAAATTTCGTTTGTGATTTAATTTAAATTTAAAATTGAGAGTTATGAGAGGGTTTAGCATTTCCTTATAAAGCGGTAAATAGATAAATCGATGATGAATAAAAATGCGATATGCATTTTGAATCACACAACGAGACATTTTCACTATTAAATTTGAATACTTCTATAAATTACTGCGTTTATGTAATATACATTTTAGATCGATACTGTCATTTTGGTTAACTTAATTCAATCGTAAATATACATATTGCTTTCAATTTAATCCAAAAAATATTAAATTACGTTAATCATACAGTGTATAAAGTATGTATTAGATATTACAGAATACTAAAACCTATTATTAATAAAAATTAAAAATACTCACTATTTATTTGCTGTTGAATAATTATGTGAAGCCATCCTTATTGTAAAATCTGTAACATCACTAATTATCACTTAACAAAACAAAAATGAATTGCAGACACCAAAATAATTTAGTTCATACATATTGTAGCCCGCACAAGGTAAAACTAATCTTCTTATCTAAAGAATGCATTCGCAGAGCGAGCCATCGAATGTTTTTTTTTTTTCTTACTTTTTTTGCGATAATTGCGCTCTCAGATTTCAATTCAGTTGGCAGAAAATGCGCAGTAGGTTCACTGCTGCGGTTAATTTTTTAAAGTTATATATTTATTGATAATCATGCATGAGATTCATTTTTATTCATAAAAAGTGATAATTAATGAGTGGAAGAAGTGTGTTAATTAATGCGAATATTCGAGGATTCACCAGGAATGGCAATTTTTTTATTAAGGTATGTTAAATGCTACATCGTTTTAAACAGAGGAGAAATACCTTTCGTGTAAAAATCGACATTTTTTGCACTTATTACAAATAAAATATGTCATTTATAAAAATGTTCACAGTCAAGATATAAAAAATAAATGTATGTAATTATTGATTATTGCTTTGTATATCAATATTTGAAATTTCGTATCAATATTTTAATAAATAACGGAATTGTATTTTTGTCCGGATGCCTAAACCCCATCATTTTTGAAGCAGGTCGAATAGCTTTAATCAGGGCTATTCCATACAAAAAAAAATGTTAAATTTAACATATACGTTATCCATTAAACTTACTATCTAAGTATATACATCAATTATATAAATCGATTAGACTGTGATGATAAAAAATAACGTGTACGTTAACTTTAGCATTTCTCGTGCTGAATAGCCCAAAATATAATAAATATATGAAAAACATTGCTGATTTGTTTATCGATTCCGATTATTATTAATATATGCCCCAAAAGAATATTTATCATGAAACTATTTTTGTAATACATAACTGTAATTTTCGCAAAACTAAAGAGGGCACAAATTAGACCTAAATTCGGCAATGAAGATTTTCAGTTTCGCCATTTCAATTCCATACCGCAAATGGTTTAGCAATAAATTAATTTTGCGATAAATAAAAACATTTTATGCAAAAATAAAAAAAACGTACATATGCATATACAAACATCTTTACATAGACAATATAACAAAAATTTTAAAAAAATATGTAATAGCAATAAGTACAGTTGTGTTAGTAGTCTGTCATGGGCTATCGACTATAGGTCTTTCTGCCCTGTCTGAATTAATGGTGATTTGTAAATTAAAACTATGCTAGCTAGCTGAATTGTCATGTATACATCAATCGGTAACCGAAGGGTGGTTATGTATGGGAAGAATATTAGGGTTGCAAGGAATGCAATAATTTGTAAATATGTATATATTAGCACAGACAAACATATATTTTGTCTGTGATATTTATCTTACATTTGTGTCAATGGAAAAGTATTCATTGACTTGGTCTCAGTTATTTAAATTAATTAAAGTTATTTAAATTAATTAAATAAAAACAATTTGATAATAATAATTCATTCAAATGATTGATAATATTTAATTGTTTTAAAATTAGTTTTATTTAATTTATTTGTAATTTGCAATGGATGATAATTCAACGAAATTAATTTGCAGTCCCAAATTTTAAGGTTGTTTTATTTTTATCAAAAACATTTGCAATTATTTATATCTATTAATAACTATTACCTAAATGCAACCTGTAAATCCTTAAAATAACAAATTTACACATGATAAGAGTAGATAAAAGGTTTGTTTCAATAGTGAGTAATATATTCTATATTACTTTTCATAGAATTTAAACTTTTTTACTAAATATTTTAAAGTATTGTATAAATACAGATTGGAGATGAGCCTTCGTTTTTCGAAATAAAACTACATATTTGTTATCATAAAAGTCTGCTTTGTATTTAAAAAAATAAAGCTCTTATATTAAAACAAAATATACGTTCAAAGAAATTGTTTATAGCACCAGGCACGTATTTGATTTTTAGCAGGAATTTAATTTCTGTTTTATATACAAAAAGAATTTGTGCGATGGCGTGACTGCAACATTAACCGATTTTTTATTATTCGTGACCTTAAAACGGAAGGGTCAAATAAGAAACTGGGGCATTTAGAATGTGAAGGAAATGAAAGATGAAAGTAAAATCATATAATATTAAAGTTGGGCAAATTTGTATCAACCATACCATTCATAGGCGAAGACAGACTATGGAGGGGTACATAACTGTTATGTTTTTTAGTAGGAAAAAATTTCAACTCTTTATACTTTACACACAAACAATGCTAAATACAAAAAGAAATGTATACATGAAAGGAACAACTCAAAATTAATTTAGATGATTTAACGTAGAACCAAAGAGGATATTATGAAAAATATGGTCTTTGGTAGAACGTAGACCTGAGAACATTTTGAACTGAATACTTTATTTACGAAATTCACCTTTTTTACATAATAAAGTACAGTAAGTATAACTAAACACAAAAATAACAGTGTATTATTAATAAAAAGAGCAAAATATAATTAACAATAATATATAAATACTAATACTAACCTAACTCAAACTATAATTGTCCCAAGTAATCAAGTAGACAGTTACTATTGGAAAAATATTGTATTTATACTGTGTGTATAAAATTATTTTAATCTCGAATACAATAAACAAATAAATAATTGACTAGATTATATATGTGAGTTCAATGCACTGCAAATATTAAAAAAAAAACAATTATAAAATATTAATAATAACAATAGAAACAATAAAATGTAAATTAAAGGACGAAAATTATCGCATATTAGATTTTTTTAAAATTGCAATAACAGTACATTCTTATGAAATTTTCCAAAATGAATTGCCTTTAAAAATCCGTTCAAATTAAATATTCTCTATAAAGTCCATTAATGTTACATGGATTGAAGTTATAAAGTTTTATTTTTAAATAAAGTGTTAAAGTAACTTATTTTACACATAGAAAATATATCATATTTGCTAAAAAATTCAATTAAAGAAAATATATCTTTAGTATTGAATGTGGTTTCGCGATTTACGACTGGAAAGTTAGTCGATTAAAACATTTTCTACGTTTATTCTGTACATCTACATTTTTTCATGGTAATCTACGTATAAAAATTGCAAGCTCATCATTAAATTTTAAATATTAAATTATAAAAAAAATAATTTTAGTTTTCTTTAATGACGCTCTAGAAAACGTTTGATCAAGTAATTGAAAATAAAATTCGTTTTAATTAAAAAGATAACCATGAAAATCGGCTTGATGTATACATTATAACTATTGATGGGCGAAGTCGATCTTTTATTACTGCTAAATTAAGTTTATTATATTTTTAAGAATGTTACTTATTATAAAAATATCAAGAATAACTTCCTTTATTAATAAACGTAAATTCGAAATCACTTTTTCCTTTCAAATACTTAAAATGATACATTTAGTAATAGTCGATTAGTAATATTCGATTTTACTGATTACAATCTCTATTCAGGTTTGTAAGCGACACATATTCAGTTTTGATACGTCCTAAATGCGTGTGTGCAAACGTAATTATTAAAGCTCGTTCTTGGAGCACGTGCTTTTGACATTGGTCGCATTGGAAAATAAAGCGGGTAAGCAATGGCCCATTTGGTGTCGTAACCGCGTACGTACACCAAGTTATTTATGGCTCAGTGTGTCAGGTACAAAGTCAATATTTTTGTTTCTGGTTATTAACAACGTGCGTTCGCAATTATAAACAATTCTCCGATGGTCTTTCGAACTAATACCACCGACGTTTCGAGTAATTTATGCATCGACGCGTGTCGTGTTAATTCGCTGACACGTGTTTATTTTTTATGCAGATAATGTTTAATGAATGGGGAATAGTTAATTCATTTATTGTTTAAATTAGAATATTGTGTAATTGTTAGAGAGATTACATCTTAAAACGTAAAATAAATAAGGAACAATAAAGATGGTTGAAATGTTTCACGTTACAGTTTTATTTAAATGAAAAGAAAAAAAAAATATTTAAATAAAAAACACTTGTCCTTTTTCCTACTTATTTTTTATTAAATTAAATATATTTCGGAAATTATGTTTCCATTTTCAGATGATCTTCAGTTTAATCAAAAATAAGTGGGAGAAAGGCGAACTTTTTTTATTTTAATAATTAGTCTCCACAACCTTTATGTTGTGAAACAACGATACTCGGTTGTCTACCTTGTAGACTGGAATCGTTGACAATGCGTCTTTCATTTATTATAAAAGAAAAGAATTTTAAAATAATTAATTAATTAGTAAAAGTTTTTGAACATTTATTCTAGGCAAAGCTGTACTGACGAGTGATACATCCCGAAATACGTGTATACAAATGTATTTATACATATTTAATTTTGTTTCTTTAAAATATTCTTCATTCCAAAAACGTTCCTTTACCCGCTTTGATAAGATGCAACGGCAAATATCTCTTGTAGAATGCAATGTCCGGATTGGGTATATATATATATATATATATATATATATATATACAGAGAGCTTTTTTTATCAGTATACATTTCCCCTATGTATACCTGCAAAATACTCGAGTCAAATGCATTAATGTATGTGTATTTAGTTGCCTATAACACGCAATTGAACACACATTGCCAAATAGTCAACTAAACATACACACATTAATCGGTTCAATGCGTTTGACTCGCGTTTTTTGCAGGTATACACTTCCCCTAATGTATACTGATAAAATAACCTCTCTGTATATATAATCTTTATTGACAAACGTAAAACGACATAAAATATTACAATACATGCTGTACAAGTTTGCCAATTGGCTATGGACCAGTGGTCTTTTCGCTTGGATTTTTGTATGAATTTATATATTATTTATTTGATTGGGTATTTGTCCGGGAAATAGTTATTTCAATAGATATTTACATTTGTGTTCTTACTTAGTAAGTCTTTAATTGTAGAGCAAATAGAAATATAATAATTAATTAATTAATTTCAAATTCTTTTCTATTATAATAAATGGACGCATCGTCAACGATTCCAGTCTACAAGGTAGACAACAGAGAATCGTTGTTTCGTCCACTAAAGGAAGGCGAACATGTCCTGTTTATGAGAACATAATGCCTTCATCAATGCATTGCACATGAAACACACTAGTTTGATGAGGTTTGAAAAACCGAAATGGTCATCACTAGTTATCCATACTCTAGATGAATGATGGTTGAACATTTTATTAAACCTTTTCTTTTAGTTCAAGGGATAATAAGATCAAAATATAAATGAAAATAGTTACCATTTATTAAATCATTTAGCAAATCAAGACAGTTCAACTAGCCAGAATAGATTTTTTTGGCTTCATCTTAAATTCACCACAGGACAGAAAGACCTCTAGACGATATCCCAGACAAACACTTACGTGCATTGTAATTATTTTTGTTATTTTGTTTTGTATAATCTGTATAGTCTAAATAAAGATGTGTATTTATTTATAATTAACTTTAACTTTATTTTACGGAATTCTCCATTATAATTGATTACATTATACAATAATTTACATATTTGTATATAATCAGGTAAGTATTCCTAAACTATTAATAATTAATAAGTAAGATAAGTGCATTCCCAAACGGTTCAAAGAATTGATTCAGTGTTGCTTATGACTTCACAAACTAACATCTACGGGTATATAATTACATAATGGAAACAATAATTTACCTAAGAAAATGTAAAAATGAAATTTAAACAAATAAAAATATAAAATAAATAATAAAATAAAATAATAAGAGAAATTAAATTTATGATCACAGTTTTATCACAAGTATGTTCATATTGAGTATAGGTACGAGCACTGTAAGATAAAATATAAATAATATTAATTAATATAATTGAAATAAAAATGTTCGCTTTCTAACTTTACACGACTTACATAACGTAAACACTTAAAAAGACAATAATAATGTTTTAAAACCATTTATACAAAGATCTTTATTCGGACAAAGTTAATGTATATTTACAAGGTTTAAAATACAATACATTTTGAGGTTAGTCAGTCTGGATTACTAGTCACAGTAAAATTTAATTTATTTAAAATAACTCATTTATTAAAAAAATAACTCTTTATTATTATAAATATGCAAATAATGTAATATTGAATCGAAATTAAAGGCACTTGATTTGTTTATATACATGCAATGTATATAGGTCAAACCGGTGGATGTTTTGAAATACGGTTAAATGAACATAAAAATCAATTCTGAATAATAAACAATCAACAGGTTTTTCAAAACATTGCATTGAACTCAATCACTTTTTTAATCCGGAAAATTATACAATCTTGCATTCAGGTAGTAAAACACAGGATTTAAATCTTAGAGAAGGCTTGGAAATCCATAAGGCCATCAAACGAAAAAAGAAAACATGGTTAATGAGTGCGAAGACATCTGGTACTCCCCCATCCTCACTGCCATGATTATATATATTAACCTGTAAAAATTAGTTCTCTACATTATTTCCTAGATAATTACGATAAGTCGAAACAAGTTTGAAAATAAAAAAAAAAAATAAGTGAAACAAAGCAAGTGTCTTTAATTTCGAATTCAATATTACTTAAAATGTTTCATCAAGTGATCAATGAGAACCAAATCAAAGTTAAAATAATGTAATAATTAAATAATAAATACGGCATAATATGTATATTCTTCTTATTATAACTATGATTATAATTACAAGCAATTGTCTCATTACAAAAAATACAATTATTATATAAATTAATATGCAAATACAATTAAATTTAAATAAAACAAAATCCAATCAATCAATTTTCGCCTCTAATTTTGTTCGCTTTTTAAAAAGAAAGGATAAAGAATAAAAATTAAAGCTCAATTATAAGACAACCATGATTTTAGTGTACTTAAACACATTATTACATGCATCTAATCTTTTGTATTATTAATAAATTTTAAATTGTCTCTAACTCTAGTTGAATCTATTTATATATCTTAATTGTATGCATACCCCTACACCACCATTATGGTAGATGGGGATTTTAGATTATATATATAATTGTATGCATCATTGTTTTAAGTTTTTAGTTGTTCTTTACTTGCACAAAGTTTGACAAATCTGTCGTTACATAGAGTTTATTTGAAATATCGAATGATTTTTCTTTTCGCCTAATAAACTTAACCAACTAAATAGCTTTTTTGTCTTGGAATAATTAGATTATATACATATTTATTGTATTATTATTATAAATAATAATGCCGGATTTTATTATTACATCGGTCCATACAATATGACTAATTATTACTAAGGATAAATGATATTATTTAGCGGCGCCAATTATTTGTTTTTATGTTGTTATTATTTCTTTATTTTTATTCTACAATCCACAATGCATAATCATTATTAATTATATTGTAGATTTATAAAAAGGTAAATCCGTTAAATAAATAATAAATATTTTTTTATTATATATACATCTTTATTCAGATTATACAGATAATTTTAACAATATAAATAATTACAATATATGTGTAGGTGTTAGTCAGTCTGTGCTATCGATCAGAAGTCTTTCTGTCCATTTTTTTATTATATTATATATAGTATTTTTATATTAATAATCATAAGTTTTTATTGCCTAACAGGAAATATACATCCCAATTACAAGACAATATACATAAATCCATAGCAATTTGTGTATAATATAATATATAAACTAACTTAATGCTAAAATATAAATGAATAGAATATTAAGCTGCTCTTTGGTATAATTGTGATAACAGAGATTTAATTGTATCATAGAATATATCGCAAGAGGATGGTAAAGAATTAAAAACAATACACATAATAAGTATTGGCGATTTCAGTATATAATTGGTTCTATGTATTGGAATATTAAATATAACTTTTTGTCTGCCGAAAATATATTGAGTAATTATTAATCTTTTGTAGAAATGTTGAATTCCACAAATAAATAAAATTATATCATATAAAAATAAAAAAAAAAATAATAAAGTGAAGCATCAAAACAAGTAGGAGGTTAATGAAAGTTGTATGTTTCATTCTTGTATTCGTATTTAATTTAAACCAAAACAATTAGTGGACAGCGAACAATAGTTTAATCTGATTCGCCTCGAATGAAATCAACATTAAAAGGTTTCATCGGGATTCACGCATTCAAACCGCACCGTTATACAATTTCGCGTGTGGTATTTTAATGTTGGTAAAATGGGATCCCAACCATGGAATTGTCATTTAAAATTAATTAATAATGTTTAATTAAGTCTGAATTATTTAATATTTTACGTCTAAATAAATTAATATTTATAACTAACTGAAATTGCTGTTGATGTCCAATTCTTTTTTATATACAGTGTTATTTGGAGTCTTGTAGATAATCGATGGTTGAGGATTTTACTTGACGAAATTCCATGATAGAGTGAAGTCATGAATCATTCAATTTTGTTTTCAAAATTGAGTTCTAATGGTTTTCCAAGTATTTTGGATATACAAAAATATCAATGTCGGAAGTTTCATGTCTCATAATATACAGGCTACATCTGATGTGCCACAGGGCGGCTTATCTAGAATTTTAATTAACGACATTATTGATTATTTAAATTTCTTCAGATGTCACATGTTTGCTGATGACATACAAATTCGATATAAAGTAAACTCAATCAATGACTACGAGGAACTTTAAGTGGATATTAATGATATATCTAAGTGGTGCAATGACAATAATTTAATTTTAAATATACTTAATATCAATTAACAAGCTTTAACAATTACAAAAGAGATAAATAATGGTTATATGATATGAAATTAAAAAGTATAGTCCAATCTCAATAATCTACAACTTTGCTAAAATCATTGCTAGTAAATTGTATAGTCATGTAGAATCCCATATGCTTTTATGAAAAAGAGATCAACGTCATCTAACTTGCTCAATTTTGTTGAATGCGCATTTTTTCAATCACAGTATTCTTCTAGATACATTAAAGTTTTGGGGTCTTAGTGATAAATTACTACTTTTAGTGTCATTATATGTTACAAATAGGCAAAAGTACGTTGAATGTGTGAATTACCGTTCCAAATATTTTTATCCTTACAGCGGGGTACCTCAAGGTTCCAATCTAGAGCCATTGTTATTTTTGCTGTTCGTCAACGATATTGTGGATAATATTAATTTTCGTATACTCATTTATGCTGATGATGTAAAAATTTTCCTATAATATAAAATCCATAGATGATTGTAAAGTGATTCAGAATGATCTAAATAAAATAAAATATAATACTGGTGTCTTGTTAATGTATGTCGTTCTATCGAACAACACGGCCAATCATGTTCGACTACTCTATAGATAATGTTTCTATAGAAAAAGTTAACCAGATTTGTGATTTGTGAGCCTTCCGAATATTAGGTTTTATGCAATAACTGAATCATTTAAAAATACACAGACTCTTTTAAAACTATATTACGCCTATATTCGTTTCAAAGCGGAGTACTGCGCAGTTATATAGTCACCATCATATAATGAACATTAAAACTCTTTGCAACGTATCTAAAAGAAATTTGTCAATTTTCTCTATTACAAAACCTGTTCAACTTATCCAGATGATACTGTAACATATGAACACATTTTGTCTATGTTCGAGTTAAAATCTTTAGCACCACGTATTGACAACCGTACACATGGAGAGATTGACGACCCTAATATTCTTTCTCTTATTAACATATATGTGCCGCGGTGTTGCGGTAGAAGTATTAACACGTTCATATGTAAGAGTAGTTTTACAAATTTGTAAATTCACCAATTAAGGAAATGATAAGAACTTACGCCATTATGCAGGGCAATATATCAAATATATTTTAGTATCCACGAAATTCTAAATATCGCTTAACTGTAACATTATATTTTTTGTTTATTCTATGTGTAATTACTTTATGCTTATGTTATTATATCTAAGTTTTTATATTTGAAATATTTCCATGTTATTAGAGAAATAAAGATTAATATCATATCATTGTGCCAAAGGTGGATACTATTAAAGAGGTGAGGGCGGTGTTGTCAGGAGGATTTAAATGGCATATTAAACCGGGTGTAAAAAAGTACAGGAAAAGGGAGAGCGATGGAGGTATAATAGTGGGAGTGAGAAATACAGTAGAAGCAGATAGTATGGAATGGTATAAGAAATCGAGCGTGTGGAGTGGGTTGAATATCGGCAGGGAGGAGATCTAATGGAGGTGGGCGTAGCGTACGTGAATAAAATTGGACGAAAGTATGTAAAGGGATAGACGACAGAGTGAGTGAAGACCGAAGATGAAAGGTAAAATAAGCAGTGGAGGAGAAATGATAAAAAAGAAATCACGTGACAAATAGGTGAACAGGGAAGGCAGAATGATGAGTGTTTGGGTGATGGGCTAGTGGTAGGAAAAATTGAACGGCTGCACGGAAGGAGATTGGGAGGGAAAAAAACATGTATAGACATTCAATGATCATCGGTGAACTACTATGTGACCATGAGTGGAGGAAGTATTGGGGTGAGATCATTTATTACTAGGTGTGAAAGTGCGGTCAAGATGACACTGGGGTGGAAATTAGCGTTCAGACAAAGGGACCTAGAACGTATGAAGAAAAGATTATGCTTTATGTTCGTTTAGGGTATGCACTCGATTTTTAAAAACGCAATGGCAAAATACGACGAACTACGCTGCTAGTATTACTCTTTATTAATTTTTCCTTAGCATAAACTTGAAGCGATAAAAGATTTTTCTGAGGGAAATTTAACTTGTCTGCAATCGTTAATGGTTATTCCATATAACAATCAGGAAATTGAAGAGAAAATTTTGTAATATATCAATTGATTCTCTTCATAAAATTTTCAGTGTAGTATTTTAGTATATCATAAAATTCTATTTATATAAACGGCGTGAAATAAACTTGAACTTAACGACCAGTAATAATTATTCCAAATTTAATTAATTAAACAACCCTTAATTAATTCCTGAAATTCATCCGTATTTGCACTGAACGTGTAATAAGACTCGATAACGGGATCCCACCTTATTTTTCCCAGGGACGCGTAAATCCTTTGCAAATACGTAAAAGGGTGGAGGGATTTTAATGGGAAACGATCGGAAAATTACGTAAAATCAATTAGACAAAATCCGCCGGACGATCCGATTGAATTCTATTACCTCCGTGCGAGGAATACTAATTAATGATTTATTTTGAAAATACTCGGAGAGTGCAATTAAAAACGTATAAAGGATCTTCTCAAGGTCGTATTTATCCACTAATTGAACACGCTCGTATTTTAATCACTGATTGAGGTGCAATTTGAAGTTTTGCAGATATTATTAATTGTAGATGAGTTATTTATAATCTAAGTCCTGATTTCAATTTAATAGGGCTGCGTTTGCAAAATATTTTTTTTACATTAAATAAAAAATGAAAATAATTAATATATTATAGGTTCCTAAAGACGAAATAATTTATTAATTATTTTCAAATTACTTTAATTTAATTTATTTAAATAACTGCTACCAAGTGAATAAATCCCTTTTTCTATTAATATATGTATAAATATAAAAACATCTTTATTCCGAAAGAATACATACATATTTAATTTAATATACAATACATGAAACAATTTTAAACTAATATATATATATATTCTTAAGAGAAACTGCCATCGACCGGAGGTCTTTCGGCTTTCTATTATTTTTTTTTTATTTTCAAATCAAACACATTTCCGTTAAAATCATTTGTATGTGTAGATTATATTAAATATAGAACCTGTAATGATTACAGATTGATAGGTAAGCAACCAAATATAGATTTTGATAAAACTTATCAATATTCCTTATGGAAAATGTTACATTTAAAGTATACATTATTAATTATATTCATATTCTAAAATAAATATCTATTACAAAAGTTGCATAGATTGTGATGATTAAATAAAGTAAATGTTAAACTTGACATTTCCCTTACAGAATAGCTCTGCATATGAAAAGAAAATCCCCCAGATTGCATTTGACTTAGCAAACATTTTTTCCCAAAATAAATTAAATATTTAATTATTTTTTTTTATTTATTTGAATTTTATAATTTTAATTAAATATACAATGTATGTAGAAGCAAGTTATGGTTTTGTGTATTTTAAAATAATAAACGTAGAGAAAGCATCACTAATTTTATAACAAGTGTCGAAAATGAAACCGATGTGAAGATGGCGACGGATTTTCCCGGTGCATCCAGCATTACCAAGAAAATTTTAATTATTTAATATAATCCATGATCAACAGCAAAAATGTAGTGATTTAATTTGCAACGTATTAGCAATTTTATTTATGAAATCGTTAAACATTCCCGTTTTGTCAATCAGTATATGTACACATTAAAGTGTAAGTTTTCAAAGTTGAAAATTACAAAGTTTCCCGCAGCTTAGATTCGTTCTTTTTGCATTATTATGTTGCTCATAGCTCACTAATTGATTAACAATTAACAGTTTTGAGAGAACTAGTCAATTTATTTTTTATGATTTTTTTCTCCAGCCACGAATTCTAAACGAAGACAGTTTTTTTCAAAGTTGAAAATCATAAAGTTATCCGCACTTTAGATTTGTTCTTTTCGCATTATTATGTTACTCATAGCTCACTAATTCATTAACAATTAACAGTTTTGAGAGATCTTGTCAATTTATTTTTTTATGATTTTTTTTTCTCCAGCCACGTATTCTAAATGAAGACAGTTTTTTTTTTTCAAAGTTGAAAATCATAAAGTTATCCGCACTTTAGATTTGTTATTTTCGCATTATTATGTTGCTCATAGCTCACTAATTCATTAACAATTAACAGTTTTGAGAGAACTCGTCAATTTATTTTTTTATGATTTTTTTCTCCAGCCATGAATTTTAAACGAAAGTTTTTTTAAAAGTTGAAAATCATAAAGTTGTCCGCAGTTTAGATTTCTTCTTTTTGCATTATTATGTTGCTAATAGCTCACTAATTCATTAACAATTAACTGTTTTGAGAGAACTCGTTAATTTATTTTTTATTATTTTTTTCTTTAGCCACGAATTCTAAACGACGACACAGTTTTTTTCAAAGTTGAAAATCATAAAGTTATCCACACTTTAGATTCGTTATTTTTGCATTATTATGTTGCTAATAGCTTACTAATTCATAAAAAAATTAACAGTTTTAAGAGAAAATGAATGCCTTCGTTTTCTAGGCAAATATAAACTCTTATGCTTTTTACGTTAAATGGCAAAATACGAAGCACGATGTCGTGCCAAGGTTTGGTTCTGGGGTTGAAACAAAGTTATTTATTTAGCTTTCTGAACGTTCAAGGAAAAGTGCCCTTCGATTTTCATTTTTTTTCATTGTAAATAAGTACAAATAAATGCGGGTATTGCTATACTAGGGTGAACTTGTTTGAGAAGTTTAAAAAAGTAATTTAAAAATTGTTTTTTCAGGGGTATATATGCCTTCGTAGACATGATTTAAACATAACTATTTTTGTGTAGACTTTGTGTTTGTTATTATGGATATTTTGTTTATTTCATACATTACATTGTGATTTAATTATTTATAGCAAATAAAGTTTGATTATATAAGTATAAATATAACTGATAATGGCATTTTTTAAAATAATGAATGTAAATAAAAATATTTAAATACAATTGTTAGAAATACAGAAAAATAAACCCATTATTGGTGAATAACAACATAACATAACTGCGCAACTTGTAAGTATTTAACTTTAAATAAATCAATCGACAATGAAAGGTAAAAGAATGTATAGATTAAATAAATAATAAATCTTTGAATCGTTTTATTTTTAATGAAATGATAAAAATCTTTTGGGAGGCCAACCATTCATTTTTTTGTAACTGTAGTTTACCATAAACATGTGCTGACCGTTACCGAACTTTACGTGCTTACAGAGATAACGAGCTCGATATTGCTCGCTTGTTAGCTAACGTACGCGCTCGGAAGTTCCATATATGCATTATAAAATTATAAATTATGTCTCATTTAACTCGTGATGATAATTTCAAATTGTGTTTGAATAATAATATTTGTTTCAATATAAAGTATTATTAAAAAGAAGTGTATCAATAGAGAATAGATATCAATTTTGTTTTATTCACTAATTAATTTGTAACTTTATAATCTCGTTTGCATCGCATCAATTTTTCCGATGTCATTTCTTCTTGTTAATGTTAATTGTTAATTTTTAATTTTTAATTCTTTGTGTTAATTTTTAAATTAGGTTATATGATTTGTTTACTTTTAACTGTGATTTCATCTGCGATATATTATTGTTTAAATCATTAAATATACTTGTTTGCTAATTTATTTAGGTATTGATTTGTTTATTTAGTAATTATTTTATTTTATTATTTATTTTATCAATATTTATTTATAATTTATCTATTTAGTTCAATTTTTATGGCATAATTTATTTGTTTAATGTCACTGAGATTACCGTTTTTTTTCATCGCTTGAGTCGACCACTTGGGTTAATTTTTAATTTTTATTTTGCAGTTTCCGCTACTGATATTAAAATATGTTATATATGTAAAATTGTATTATTCTGTTTATATGTGATTTACAGTCATGCTATTTATCTAAACATTTTGAATATTGTTATTATTCTGTATAAAGGTGATTTACCGTAAATAAATGAATTGAATAGGAATTATATTAAACTGAACAAAAAGAAATTTGAAAATAACTGATAGTAATAATTTATTAATTATTCAATCGCATTATTTTCTCTTTAGCTATTGCAACTTGTTGACTTATATAATATAAGTAAATAATATTAAATCCTACAAAATCGATAATCAGAACGAAAACATGTAACATACATTTGTATTCCTAAGACTTAATGAAATAAAAATTATTATTGGTAGCGTATACATTCCACCTAGTCATATTTTAAAAAGTCTATACTAAAAGTACAGTGATTTTAAATTTATAATATACGGCGACTTCAATCTTTCTAATTTAATATGGACAATGAATAAACAAAAATGTATATCCAACGGCGTGTTTAAAGAAAACAGTAACATTTTGGTAAATACTTGAACTAAATTAATTCAATTAGTAACTTCAAACACAGATTTTTAGACCTTATATCAATTTGATGTATGTTTCTCAGACGATCCTCTCAGTGAGCCGTCGTTTCATCATAACCCGATGAATATAAATTTACGAATACCAGAACAGTTCTGCCATTAATATGATCTTGATGAAATACCTGATTTTTCTAAAAGTAATTATGATGCTATTAGTAATTACCTTGCATCAATCGAGTAGGAGAGCGTATTTCAAAATAAAATCATCGATTATATGACTGGTGAATGTACGATTGGTCGTTATTATATTCCCAGACACGGCATGAAAACTAAAAACTAAAGCAAAAACTTTTTTTTTTTCAACATAGTTCCCTTGCTTTAGAGTAATACTGCTTCAATAACATCTTTAATCCAGTATAAAAATATTCATTGTTTTTTATTTTTTCCACAAAATGGTTCTCAGTAGCTGCTATAAGTTCGTCATTGTCCCTAAATTTTACCCCCTTAGTGTTTTTTTTTTTGTGATTGGGGAACAAAAATAGTCAAATAGCCAAATGACCATAAGGCGGTTATTGAATTTCTTCAAAGCCACAATCAGCTACAGCAGCTTTTGAAAATCTAGACCTGTACACTGGTGCAATGTCGTAGAGTAACATCTTGCATCAGCTTTATGCATCTCTTCACTTTAATGGTATCTCCAAGGTGTGCCCAAGACTCACCCATTATCGTACTACACTTATTCATATAATCAATGAGCAGAATTCCCTGAGAGTTCTAAAAGGGACTGCAGAAGGGGTGACTTTAGACTTCTTGGGATGGCTGGAGCTCTTAACATATGATTGCATCGACTCTTGTTTCGATTCAGGATCATAAAGATGATCCCAGGTTTTATCTCCAGTCGATTTATAATTAAATCTGGTTCGCATACACAGCGCGTCAAGAATTGTTCTGCCCGAAAACGCATTTGGAATATCAATCTGGATAATTAATTAAAATTAAAATTAAAACACTTGGTTTGTTTCACTAGATTATATTTTCTCCAACTAGTTTCGACCATTGGTCATCTTCAGGGAGGAATGTACAAAAAATGACTAAACAAGAATATATATACAAATGCAGCCTATCATAAAACATCAGGTAATAAGGGCGGACATTATAGGAGAGTTCCAAAGCTCTTCCATATTATTTACAATAGGTTTTCCCCGTTTTAGCGATTTCCTAATTTCCAGTCCCTCGCGGATTGATGCAAAAATGTTTCACCTCGGGTTAAGTGAGAAATTAATTAAACATAACGCATTTGGAATGGCGGAAGCATTCGCGGAACCCATCTTGCATTAACTTTTTTTAATCCCAAGTTAATCGTGAAAAATTCTGAAAAATGGGATTTCTGAAGCTCCTAGTGAAGCTGCTAATTGTCGCTTCGTTAGTCTTGCATCCTCTAGTACCAAACACTTGTTTTTTTTTTCAGCAACATCTGCAGTAATCACGTCAACAGGGCGTCCTGGATGGAAATCATAATCCAGTGATTCTCGACCATATTTAAATAATTTTGAGCACTCGCAAAGAGTTGACTTCAAGGGCAATCATCCCTGTATATAGCCAACTTTTCTTCACGAATAATTTTTGGGGCTTTTTCCTTGTTTTGTTAGGAATTTCATAACAGCCCGGTATTCAATATTATAATGATATCAGTTGGTGAGGTTCTTGATAATTGTGCTGTAACGTACGGTGGTGTTATTTGTCGTTACGGTTCTTTTTGTACTTAGTATTTCCTGAGTTTACTCAACTCCAATAGAAGAGGTTTAAAGTTAAAATATTTGTATTTAATTTAAATCATACGAATCATACGAAAATACAATCGGTCAGCAATTTAGAATTTTAAGATTCATTGTTTGGACTTAGGATTGTTGACTGTCTTGCTCATCTGCCGAAATAGAAGTGTCTTCCCCAACGCCAAAACAATATCATTTCTTAAGTGATAAGATACACTAATATCTTGTATGCATAATATTGAATAACAATTATAATCTTGTTCAATTAATAGCAATAGATGATTTGGAATGGAATGTGCAAAATATTTAATTTACTTATCACTGCCATTTCCAATGTTATCTATACAAAGCGATAACCACACAAAAATAACCATTATATACAACATAAAAGCATTAAATCTAAATACAAGTAAGAGGTACATTACAGTGCAAGTATTTCAGCTGGCTTTGAAAATTTTTTGAGGAGACTTATAAGCGCACTCGTAAGAAGTTATTGTAAGTTGGAAACTTGTCAATTATAAAAAAAAAAAATAAGTACAGAGGAAGTGCTTAATGAATTTAGCTCGTTAGGAAATGACATATCGTTTCCTGCTATGTTCCTCTCAAGATGTGAATATAATTTATCGAAACCATTGCAAACTTTATTCTCTAATTCGCTTGAGTAATAATCGTTTCCTCGCATTTGGAAAAGGAGTTTTTTGACTCAAATTCGTAAGGCTGTTGCAATCCAGCAATCCAATCATATATTTTTTAGATAAAAAGTTATTTGTTCAAATTTAACCTCAAATTGATTTTTCGAAAAATGCATATAGCTTCTACTAGGAATAAGATAGAAAGACCAGCAATATCTTGAATTGTTAGCAAGAGATCCATCTAGAATAAAAAAATTGACATCCGTCAATTTTGACAGTCCCATGACAGTACGTACTTTAAAAGTGTCAACATTTCAGTGCCCTCTTAAAAACATCATAAGTCAATTTTTACTTTCCACGGGAAAGTATTGTCATCGTGAAAATTTTCGAACCACCAATTTTAACAAATATGCACGTTTTGAGGTCCCATGAGTCCATTCCATTGAGTTTTTAGAAATGTCTGTGTGTGTCTGTGTGTTTCCGCAATAGCACATAAACGGCTAAATAGATTAAGCCCAAACTTTATATCTAAGCTTTATATAACAGTGGAATGATCTGAAAAGCTTTTCGTTAGAATCAAAACTCATTAAGTGCAACTTTACTCTTAACAATTTTTCATTTTTTTAATTCGGATAGAAAAATGTTTCAAATAAAAGTTTTAGATCTTGGAAAATAAATAATTTCTGTTATAAAACTTTTATTGTAGGACTTCCGGTTTTCATTTTATAAGCGGAAGAATTTCGTTTACCTAATAAATTCCCTTAGAGATTTTAATTATTGAAATAATTATTTTAATGGCAAATAAAACGTCAAAGTGCCGTCATATTCAACATATCATTCGCAAACGCCTCCACTTTGAAAAAAATGAAGAAGAATGTGGAGAAATGATTTTAACACATTGTAAGGTAAGAAATAACACACTCAATTACAATATTCTTCTAAATACTCGGTTTTAACTTTGAAAGACAACAATCAATTTTTTCTATTAATCATTTTACTTTCCTATTAAATTTTCAATCAGACACTTATTTGACCCTATTCACCGGGGAAAGTACCATGATGGACACATCACCATTTTTTTCACATGGAATGATCAATATTTTATCTCATAGAGCGATTGGCAAGACAATTTGCAACACAAAAGTAGTATGCATCGCCATATCTACAGCAAGTAGTGTTTGAGTTATTTTGAAATTTCTTTTCTCCCAAAATGTTTGCACAATTGAGTGTCGCAATCCAACCACATATTCAAAAGATTTTAGATGAACTTGTATCACGGCAATTATTCTAGATGGCGAAAAGCATTATTGTAAAGGAACAGCACATAGGAAGATCAACTAGTCCAATTTCAATATAATATAATATAATATAATATAATATAATATAATATAATATAATATAATATAATATAATATAATATAATATAATATAATATAATATAATATAATATAATATAATATAATATAATATAATATAATATAATATAATATAATATAATATAATATAATATAATATAATATAATATAATATAATATAATATAATATAATATAATATATAAATAGAAAACAGTATTCATTCACTTGGTCACAGTTATTTAAATATATTAAATAAAAATGATTTGAAAATAATTAATAAATTATTTTCACATTTCTCTCTGTGACTATAGACTTACCTACGTAAGTACGTTAAACAAATGCACATTAAAACAACTACTTCCCGGGCAAATACCCACGCCGGACATTGAATTACATAATGTACACCTGCTGCTGCATATCAAATATTGAATAATGCAACAAAATTTTTGATCCGAGAAAATTTTTATGTAAAAACAACAAAAGGAACGTTACATAATATAAGGCCATCTGCAGACACGTGTTTCGGGATCTATCCCTCGTCAGTACAGCTATGCCTTACATAATTTAAAGATGTTAAAATAAATCAATTAAATTAATTCAAATACAATCAGCATAATTAAATCAGTTATATTAAATCAAATTAAACTAAATCAATTTAAATTAAATCAAACCAAATTAATTCAATTTAAATCAAAACCGAATAAAATTAAACGAAAAGAATTGAATCAAATTAATTAAAAAGAGCGACCCTCACCTGCCGCGCGCTGAGATAGTAATGACCGGCGAAGGAGGACGTGCGTGGGTATTTGCCCGGGAAGTAGTTGTTTTAATGTGCATTTGTTTAACGTACTTACGTAGGTAAGTCTATAGTCACAGAGAGAAATGTGAAAATAATTTATTAATTATTTTCAAATCATTTTTATTTAATATAATATAATATAATATAATATAATATAATATAATATAATATAATATAATATAATATAATATAATATAATATAATATAATATAATATAATATAATATAATATAATATAATATAATATAATATAATATAATATAATATAATATTCTGACCGTCTTGGAGAAAAACAGTTATATTGACAAAAATGAGTGGGTATAGTTTTTGTGAAAGTGTTTTTAAATTTTTGTGGATCCTACCTTACATCTCGTATACAAAATGTTAAAGTCGGAAGTTTACGTTACGTTTTGTATTCCGATTCTGTTTCTCATTTTAATTAAAAAAAAAAAATATTTTCTAATTTCTATTTTTATTAAATTTAAATAACTGTGACCAGAAAATAAATACAATTTTTATTAGAATTATATTATTTTCACAACCAAATAGAAATAAGATTGGATTTATTCTAAGAATAGGTTTACATCATTATAAATACCGTAAAGTTAAATCGCTAATTGATTATAATTAAATTTAAATTCATGTGTATAATTATATTATTTTCATTATTTTTGTAAGGTTTACTTCTATTTACTTGTTTATTTATATGTATTGCTTTTGCGGTGATTTTAATTCAATTTTTGCAGTTTGTAACTACATTTTGTAAAATATTTTATGTGTATTTGATTTACTTATATATTTATTCACGGTGCGCATCATTATTGTTATTGTGTTTATGGATTCTGATTGGAAAACTCAATGGTTATACTTGATCAAGGAATTATTAGTCTAAATTTTATCAAATCAATTGAATATATTGTTGTATTTTGTAATTACAGATTGTCATTAATTGTAAAAAGGTGATTTTCCGTAAATAAAGAATTAATTAAGTAATTTAAAAAAAAATTGCTTTACCATAGATTCATTATATTGATAATTATTAATTGTATCTCTTTCTTTCGTTAAACACAACGCGTTGTTATATTAACACACAAAAAAGGCTTCACCATTTCTCACGGAATTTAAAACCACACAATTCCAACAATTACTCCACATTCTTTTCATTGTTCCTAATCACAATTAGATGGCCATTATTTTTTACTGTGTGTTTTTAAGAGAAAATGAGCAGATTTCGTATCTCGGCACAATTTTTTAACCGGTTGCACATTTGCATAATGGCTTCATTGTTACAAATTGTTCAAAAGATCGAAATTTCTCTTTTTTAAAAAGAAGTTTATAGTATTTTTCACCAACGATAAACACGGATGATAATAATAAGAAAAATCATGCATTGTTCAGATAAATAAGTGAGAATTCAATTCAATAAATTCAACTTTTTTTGTAAATCTCATATTTTAACAAATTGTCGTATAATAGTGGATTTAATTTTCAATTTATTACATATTAAAATATTGAACGATTAAGTCTGTCTCTTGATGAATCTGCATATTTACAAATTAGATGAGAACAAAACCCTATCCGAGAAATTCGGCACAAATGCAGTTCTATACAATCTCCTCAATACCCTATACCTTCCTCGTAACCCAAAATAAATTTAGAATAACGTATAGGGAGGGTTTTTACTTCCTATACGTTATTCTAAATTTCTAAAAGCAGGCTGAATGCTCGACAGTCAATTGGCAGATCATTTTAATATAAGAATATTTCTTATAATATGTTCATTTTATATTATTAATTTGGTATGTTTGTCAATAAAAATGCGTATATAAATACCGGGGGAATAGTTTCATGCTGAACATAGGCAATTAATATGGAGAAACGGTTATCGTTTCTTATTGAAACTGTTATTCCTACTATTAGACGAGGAAAACCCTCTAAGTTGAAATGGGAAAAAACGTCACTTGTTAATTGCCTATGTTCGGCATGAAAGTTATTCACCCGGCATATAAAAATAAAATAGTTTGTTAGATTCATAGTTCTATATTGTAGAAACCATAGAAAATTAATAGATATAGAAAGCCCACTCTTATGTTACGGCCGAAACTGCGTTTAGCGCCTCTGGTGCTCCTTTCACCGTTCTAAAATCTCGCGCAAGCGACCAGGCAGGAATTGCCTATATTTAAAATTACTTGTAATTTGGCAATACAAATTATTCAATTTCTGAAAATAATTTATATGAAATTAAAATCTTTGGAATAATAAAAAACAGTGAGATATATTAAATCCAAACATTTTAATTATATAACAATTATTTTCAAAAATTTAATTAATTTATATCTGCAAAAGAATATATACTTAAAAACAAAAATAAATATAATACTACATGTACCTTAAATATGTAATGTAATAAATAGGTTTGAAAAAAGAAATAATAAATATAAAAAATGTATTATAAATGTATATATATTTATTAAATATCAAGTTACAATAAATGATTCTTGAACTATCTGGTACCTATAAAAAAATTATATAATTAAAACATTCAAAATACAATAAAAACATAGACTCTTTTCCAAACCACCCAAAAGGTAGAGCTATTTGGCTCACTTTTTTAATGTGGTATCTCCACATGCCTATAACGGACAGATACATAGTTAGTCACAACACATTTATTTGAACTAAATTAATTTAAAAAACATATATGTATATACATAGAATTATATTTCCTCCTCTTGTACCTCTTCTTTGCATATTCCAATGCCTGATTGTAAACGGAGTCCCTTTTCCTTTTCATCACTCCATCATCCTTGTTCATCAGAACTTTATTTATACCATTGCACCAATTATAGCAACATAACTTGCTAAAATTGTAAACTATTTTCTTAATCATGTCAGTGGTATGTTCACAAATTTCAAATGTGAAAGGCTGGTATTTCTCAATATTGTATATTAATATTTTAAAACTATTATCAATATGGCATATTGTTGGAAAAAGCTTCTTGAATGCAGTGTAACAATGAGCAAGTCCTTCCATTAATTGAGGTGTGCAATATTTCAATTTTTCAGGAATATTTTCAGTGAATTCTTTTTCTATTGTGAAGTTGTGCTATTCATTTCGTGCTTTCTTATCTTTACACAGAATATTATTCTTGCACGTATCACATTTATAATAATCCCCTAATTTTGTCGTGATAAATCCACTGATGTACCCTAAACACAGTTTATCAACTGGTGAATATCTTTTTAATGCTTGCACAGGATAATCATTGCTCTGTACTTATTCACTTGTAACTTCACTTTCTTGAGTAATAAATTCTTCTATTCTCGAAAGCATATTCCAACTGTCGTCATCTTTGCAGTTGGCTCCAATAGAATGGATTGTTACTAAATTATTAATTATAAGGCTTCTATATGAATTAATAAAAGTATTTGCTCCAGAATTTTCATTTGGTCCAGAATGTTGACGAATTTGGCTAAAAAATTCTCTAAAGAATCTTGATTGAATGTCCTTGGCTTAAAGAATGAAATCTCTCCTTGCAGAAAATCTTTTCTCAATAATTCCATTCCTTTAAGAGTTTACAATCCAATTTTTCAATGATGGTGGAATAAATTTATCTGTAGAGCCTTCCTTTTGAAAGTACATATATCAAATAGTTGGTCCTAAAAATGTATAATTTGAGAAGTTTCTTTTGCTCGTTTTTCTAAGAATGATCCATCTTCAGCCTGTAATGAAGTTCTAGCCAATATTCCAATTGCAGAAGCTACTGTGTGACTGAGAACTTGAGTTGCATGTGCCACTTTCATTTTCGACATTTTATTTTCGTAAATATGTTTGTCATTTATTATGGGCATCATTCGAAGTTCTCAACTATGATTATCAATATTGTATGCCTACTGTATGTCTTTCCATTTGCACACAAACCTTTTATCATTTCATTTATCCCATATAAGATTTATTTTTAACAAATTGTTACGAATTCCTTTAATTAAATGAGGAACATCATAAAGCGGTACAATTTTGGAGCCGTTGATATTTAAAATGAAATCTGTTAGGGTCTCTTCATTTCTCATAGATTCTTCAACTGATCGTTGGTGTAAATAATTGATAGCGGCCACATTTGATGTTCATTGAACACAAACTGTCGATACTACACGCAATGCACATTCTTGACATTTTGTTATTACTTCTTTTATGGTTCTAACCAAATCAATGGTTTCCGTTCCACTTGCAGAAAATCAAAAAAATATAGGTTGCTTTCATTTTTTTGTTATACCTTTTATCATGAATTTAATAACACTGTTAGCAATTAATTTGGAAGTTTTTTCTCCAAAGTGTTGAAAACCTATTACATTGCCAGTGTGAATATTCATTTGTAAATGTGGTTGTATTGACGTTTCATCAAACATCAATATGCAATTTCTTTCATGACTTTGTAGTTTTTCAACACTTTGCTTTAAATTATTAAATATAATATCATTAAATCCCGGCATTACAGGTACTTGCTTCAACATTTTAAATACTGTATTCCTTGATGGCAATCTAAACAATTTAGAAAGCAACCTATACATTTTTAGATTCTGCTTATAGAATGTGACTCCTAATACCTTATCTTTCAGAGTAAATCTTCTTCCGTTGGGGTGTTGTCCTTCCAAATTTAGTTGGCTTGTTATAAATTGCTTCACTGTGGGATTTATATCCAATGTAGCCATATCAATTATTTCACTCCTAGACATACTTTCATATGAATCCAACCGTTTTCTTAAGGTATGTTGTTTATTATTAAGTACAGTATAAGCCTTTTTGAGACGAGCAGCTCTCTTGTACATTTTATTTGCCTTTGGAGTTAGTGTAGCAATTTTTCCAATTCCTTGAAGTAAAGGTGGTGTGGATGACAATATTTTATTTTCAATTCCTTTAGCTCTAATAATTGTATCCATTGCATGTATCGAAGCATTTGTTATTTCCGAATCAGGATCATCAACTAAAAACTCTTCCATCTCAGGATCTTTTTCTTCGACAATCTCTTGAGATTTCGGCAAAAATAATGTGGGAATAGCATTTCGTATGAGTAAGTTGTTACTGAGGCGATTATTCTGTGCAAAATGAATATGGCACACTTTTCTGGATTTGTAAATATTATCCGAGCTTAAGCTGTTCAATGTTTCATTATTGCATGCTTCAATCCATAACTTTAATCTTGCGAAATCCTTTTCTGGATTTAGAAATTGGTGTCTCGGAGATGTTGTATCCGTACACTCTTTAACCATACATTTCCGATATTTGGGCATTTTTACGTGTATTAAAAAAACACAAATAATTTAATAAACACTTATATTAATACTAACACTAAAATATAAATTAATTAAACAGTAAAGCACTAAAAATCTGAACACTAAAACACAAATACTTTTCACAAAAATACTACGATTTGGAACACAAACACACAGATAATTGAAAATATAACTAACCTTTATACTCTTGAAATACAGATGGTTGTATTTTCTTCTCAGTAATTGCCAATTTTCGCTTCAAAATGTGGAAATGCGGTTATAACCTTCAATATGAAAGTGTAAATTCACAATAATGAAAGAGCGGGAAGAAAGAAATCATAGAAAATGTAGCAGATGGCATATCTAGGTATGTTTTCTATGACGAAAGCGCCCCCTGATGGTCCTTTCAACGTACTAAAATTATATTATAAACAACTCCATAAGAGTGGGCATACCCTGGTAGAAACACTGCTACAATTATTTCTGCAATAAAAAAAACTCTGGCCTAATGACCTTAGCAGTGGAAGCCGGTAACGTGGGATGGGTTTTAGTGGGTAGGCTTCCTGCCAAAGTTTGTCTGGAAGGAGTCCTACACTGTATCCGTAACTGGATTTTCATTTCAGTTTTTTTTTTGAAAAAAGCTCTTGTGTTTTTATATAATTTGAACATATTTAAATATTAATTACACATTGAAATAATTTTAGTAATTTACTTTATTTTGTAGTTTATTATTTCAAAGAATTAAATTAAGTGTACTGTTATTATTATTGTCGTTATGCAATGGCGGTGTTGTTTAAAATTGTCCCCGGACCGGTGCAATTTGCATGGAATGCAGTGCGATTACCAAGCGGTGTATAAATAACAAGCATTTGAATAACATTTGCAATAAGAGGAGAAAATAGTGGAACGGAAATCCAATGCGGAGGAGCTGCATCTACATCATGGAGAGGAAATACGATCTTGATTAAATCGCGTTTCCTGAATATACGAATATTTCAATTTTACGAAATTGATTTTATCAATGTGATCAAATAGAATTCTTCTCCAGGTGGATTATGTATGTAGATTTGTTTATTATTGAATTAAATAATTGTTATTTTCTTTTCTAAGATTTTATTTATCATACATATATATTTTCATGGTATGTATACATTTTTATTTATTTACCCAAATTAGGTTAAAAAAAAGTTACGTAATATAAGACTATCTGTATACACGTGTTTCGGGATTTGATCCCTCGTCAGTACAGTTGTACGTTACGTAGGTTTTTTGTTTTTGTTTTCGATTCAAAGATTGTTGCATTATACAATATGTTATTATTATGCAACAGCAAATGTCAATTATTAGACATTTGTTAAAGTGCTTATGTAACATAAGTCATTACGTCACAGTAGCTAAATTATTAATTAATTATTTTAAATTTCTTTTTATTTAATTTATTAAAATATTTGTGATGCAATTACATTCTCTCAAAACCTTATGTATCTCTCTCAATCCAAACACCACATCCACACCGAAAAATCCATCCATATCATTATTTAATTTTATTTTATCGCTTCATGACAAACATGGAGTGTTAGACAGTTAAATCACATTTCGTATTTCTAAACACAAGATGTTTCTGTAGTCGGGTAGAAAGACCATTGGTCGATAGCAGTTTAACAAGCGAAGAATTATATATTTATGTATAATAAAAATGTTTCGATGTACAGGTGTCCGTTTTACGAGCTCAACCATGGGGATCTCGAAAAAAAAAGCGAAATTTCAGGATCATGATTTTTTTTTTCTGGACTTATTTGAAGAGGTTATTGTAAATGCCTCGCACACTGCTATAGCCACGTTTTCTCCTCTATAACATTGCGGAGTCAAATTTGGAATCCAACGTTTCGATTTTCCGGAATCATCATCAACTTTGTTTTCTCTTATGAGCGCAATCTTGGATTTTTACATTTTTTAATTTAGATTTTTTCAAGTTGCGATAATGTATCACATGTTAAGATTCGGACTTGGAGTTTGGAGGAAATGTGAAAAATACTTTTTTGCGAAGAGTTCCTTGTGAATAACATACATGACTTTGTTTTGATGAACAAATTATTGACACTCGAACTGGATATCGCTTAACGTCACCTAGATTTACAAATTTGGTATAATATTAATATTAAAATGCTCTTTTGAACTGAACAAAAATTTGATATGCTTGAAATTTATTACGCATCACAAAGAAATGTACAAATTGCTTCTGAAACATATCTACAGCGGTATCCGGATAGGCAAAAACCTGCTCAAAATTACTTTCTGCTACTTCATCGAAATTTAGCCGAGTTTGAAGTATTTTCTAATTTTATGAAGCATTATCAGAACAAAATTAAACAGCACAGACCTTTCCATTAGGTCCAAGATAATTGATCGCCCTTGTTGATGTATACCACAAGGGCGATAACAGAAGAAAATAATAGATCTCATCAGGCAGTTTGGAGAGTCTTTAAAAAAAATATCACCCCTTTAAAATCACATATACAAAGTGTTGCTTCCACGAGATGTTGAAGGGCGAGCAGTGTTTTGCAGAAGTATTATGTTCCGTTTGGTAAAAAATCCCATTTTCTCTCCAACATGATCTTCACTGACTAGTGCAAGATTACCAACTCAAGCATATTCAATTGACACATATTCAATTGAAAAAAATCGTAACTATTGATAATGGATCGCTATATACATGATCTTTACACAGTCATCTAGAGGAAACTGCGGGCGATTTTTTGAAGTTAACGTCATACTCCTCTTTTTTGATAATATTTATTTCGGCCTCTGTAAAGTTGAAATTTAAAAATAAAAATTGCGCAACTTTACTTAATTATAACTACTATCAAAATTAAAATAATGTACTGAAACATATCTCATTAAATAAAGCAACTTATGTTTATGATTGTGTTACAAAATGGTTGTGACAAAGTATTTGGGGGCCTGCTGGGAAATTATTAAATGTGATACTCAATACCGCGCGCTGAACAACTTTTAGAAATGTTCGACTTTGACGGTTCATTGTACTTATACCGGTGCATCTAAAAATCTGGAAATTCATTTTTATAAGTTTAAAAGTATTTTTAATAATATGACATTTTTAATTTTCGTCTAATATCAATTTGAGTTTTGCATACCCCCACCACGCCTGAACCTTCGCGGCTCCAAATAAAACACTGTGGAACGTCAGGCTTGTCAGCCACTAATACTTTTCGGATTGAATGTATGGGTTGGCCTGTTTGGCGATATGATTATTGGTCCGTACAGTTACGAAGAGCTTTTGACCGCAGATGGGTATTGCTGTTTTCAAGAACCCATCTTATTGGCTACGTAGACGAAAATATCGCTTGAATAACCTTTGGTTCCGATTAGTTGCAGGAACTATTGCCAGAGAGACTCATTGAAAATAATGGAGACATACGTTTGGCCGTCACGTTCACCAGATCTTTCCCCATTAGATTTTTATTTATAGGGAGCTATGAAAGATCTTATTTATAAATCTGTATCCACTGACATTGATGAGTTACGTATAAATATCATAAACACATTGAGGGCCAAAATAATAATACGAGATGCTTTAAGATCAATGCAGAACCTAAGAAGTCGCATGCGGCTGCAGTGCTTGGAAGTGGAGGGCCAAACCTTCGAGCATCTTTTGTAATGGTTTTATGTACATATTATTTCTTGATATTTAGTGTTACCATATATTGTAAATTGAAAACATTGATCCCAGGAATATCCAATCGAAATGTGAATAATTTGTTTATCAGAACAAAGGCGTGTATGTTTTTTTTTAAATTATTATTAGTGTGCATCGTCTGCTTAGGACATTAACGCTTCTAGTGCTTTGCATGTGTACACTAATTCGACATGTCTTAAAATAAAAGTTATAAAATAGTTAAAATATCAGATGTAAAATATCTGATAGAGCACATTTACGCACAGACAGTAAAACGAGACCGAAAACTATATGTTTTGAAGAGACCAGTTGCTTTCAAAAACTGTATTACATTAATACTTAGACGTTGGGATCGGATAATAGCGACTTTGTTTGGAAGATTCAATCCATCCCGCTGGTTTGCGTACATAATGCATTTCTCTAGTAAGTGTTTTACTGTTAATGGGCAGTAACACGTACATCCATGATCCAGCACCCCGATCACCTGTCAGAAGATGGGAGAGGGTCATGTTGGTATGACCCTTAGGCGGCCCGGGCCGCCTCCTCTCTCCTAGTAAACAGCTTCGGCTATTTCCATGCTGACATCGTGCTCTTAACAGCTCTTGGTTTACTTTCGTTACGCAACCAATCAGTCTGTCAAGTATTGCTGACTAGCGACTTGAAGTATTATTTCATTTTATCGGGTCTACAGAATTTAACGTCTGGGTTCTCCTCGGCTGCCATACGAGCTCGTTACCGTCGATTTCTGTATGTGACGGTACCAGATGATAGATGATAGAAGGTTGTCAGTATGTTAAGCACCATGGGATCTTTCACTTTCTTATTTACAATACTGGTTAGGGCTGATAGGGAATCTGACAGAATAAAGAATGCATTATGTCATTAATCTTAATGTGTAATACACCATCATAATCAGAAATAAATCGAAGATGGCGCCTATAAAAAAAAAGAAATGATTTATATTTTTCTATAAGTTGTACTAATCTAATTTACTTAATAATAAGTCATGAGAGATGCTTTTGTAAGGCCACACAAAAGGGCACTAACGTATTGATCGTTCTCAAAACATGAATTTATTTAGGTAACGAAATCGATTAGGGCAGCAGATACAGTGCACATAATAATACCAAATTGGGCTTCTGAGATTAGATTATTTGTCTCAAAGAAATTTAGCAATATCGACTTTAAGGCTAGTTCAAAGATCTATCCAAATGTACGGATTATAGCAATGGCCCTGTTATTTCTTACATCTGATTAGTCACCATTTTTATAAATTGGGACTATTCGTGATATTTTTAAAGTTCATTTCTTCCGCAAACGCCTCCAGAATATTCAAGAAATGAAAAATAGAGTAGAGAAATTTTGCGAAGCCATTGCAACAAACTAAATTGTAACATTCATCCAAATACTCGGCTTTTACTTTAAAAAAAACAACAATCTAATTTTTGCAATTAATAATATTTCCTTTACTATTAAATGTTCATTTAAAAATGTATTGAATGTATACACTCAGAAAAGTACCATGATGGACAAATCACCATGGACTATGACAGAGGCCTTTGAGTTTAGGCCTCTGTCATAGTCCATGCTTTGACTCTTCTCAAAATACTGAAAGTTCTTTCAATACTGCTAGTTAAAGAATAATAATCTTTACCATTTCCAACGTTTTCTGCAACTCGCGATCATGTTTCTTTTCAGTCCACAAATAAAACCAAAGCTCAATTTCAGATTCAGGTAGGTTATAAATTTCAGCAACAATTTTCATCTTCTAGTTTATTTCTTCAATTAAATAGAAATAATTCTCGCGTGCGACGGTCATGTCAAAGTCCATTTTTGTAATTGTTAAGTTAGTGAGAATAAAAAATATTCTTTGGGTTACGTTTGGACAAATCATTTTCATCATTTTCGGGATTTGAACGGTATTTCTGGCTTCTACTACCAAGAATACCAATAATTCATGGTAGTAGAAGCTATATTAACAAATATTCAGCTATATTTCTTGCAGAACTATAAATTACATTCATTGCAGTAATATTTGGAAATTTCCGGTGTGTTTATTCAACAGCCATTATTTTTTGGATTTGGTTTATGCACTGCAGAATGTTTACATTTTTCGACTGTAGAATGTTATATGTTCCAACATAGCGAAGTATTTACTTATAATGCAGTTGGAGAGTAAAAATTAAACACGTGGTTTGTTTCACAATAATAAATATTATTATTGTGAAAGAAGTCACGTGTTTATTTTTTACCTTATTTAATTATAAGTAATTATTTCATTGACAAATAAAAATAAACAGGTGAAAGAAAAAAAAAATGATTATTTTCAGTTTAATATATTTATTTTCTCAAAATAATTAATGGGCCCATCCATTCCTCCTTAACCCCCTCGCATTCCTCCGCCAAGTACCCCCACGTATTCTTTCCATGCTCACCCAATACATACCTTCCATATTCTTTCCTCAACCCTACTTTTCTTCCTCTATCCTCCGATCCACACCTCGTCCTTGCCACAATCACCCTATCCTCTCTAGTCTATCCCCTCTCTATCAAATATCTCGGCACTCTTCCATGCAACTGCCACCTCTCATAAATATCATTGTACTCACTTCTCTCTATACACCCTTGCCTTTCCTGCCCCTCCACCTCCTTCACTTTACTCTTTACACACTCATCCACCTTCATCCCATTTCCATTACTTTCGCCTCCGACAACCCTACCCTCTCATACATTTTCCTCCTCTCACCCCTCCATCTACCCTCACCTTTACATCCTTCACCAATCTCTGTTTCTCTAGTTCGCACAATCAATATATATATATATAAGATGAAGGATGTATATATATATATATATATAAGGTGTGTATGTTGTGTAAAAACCTTCAGGTAACTCAATATATTAATTAATTTTTAATAGAAAATCCAAATAAAAAAATGTTGTATGGTACTTCACTGAGGCTCACGAGGTCTTCGGAATTTCAAATATGTGACTATAAATTAGTATTGCTTTTTAAATATTTTGTAAAAAATCAATAGCATTAACAATCAATTAGACACGTATATAATTCCATTGATGTAAATGATTAATAAATCGGATATTTTTACAATTTTATAACTTCATCAGAAGCATTCTTTTAATGAAAATAGATCTAGCAACGACGCACGCTCGTTTGCAAATTTGATAATGTTGACGTTTATTTGATTGATTTGACATTAGTTTATTCGAAAAAAGTCTACGTAAATCTACAATTATTCAAGTGACTTTCCAACGCGTTTTTTTGTACGATTATTCGTTTAAGGAATATGCTGATATGTATATGGTATTTGGATTTTGCAACGGAAATGCAAACATGGCAAGAGAAGAATATCGAACGCGATATCCAAATCGACAACACCCACGTAGTAATACATTCCGCAAATTGGACCAGAGACTTCGTGAATCTGATAAATTTGTTCCAAATTACGTGAACAGAGGTAAACCTAGGGAGCGTTGTACAGTTCAGTTGGAGGAACAAATTCTAGATGCTGTTCATGAAGATCCTACTTCCAGTACGAGACAAATAGCCAGGCAATTAAATGTTCCCAGCCAAACAACAGTGTATAAAGTGCTAACACAAAATCGGTTAAGGCCTTTTCATATCCGAAAAGTACAACCATTGTATGAAAATGACAATGTGCATAGAAAAGCGTTTTGTAACACAATTTTAAACAAAATTCAAGAGGAACCTAACTTATCATTTCGAATTCTTTGGAGCGATGAGTGTACATTTACGCGGGAGGGAGTATTTAATAGCCATAATTTTCATTTTTGGGCAGACGAAAATCAGCGGATGGTCAGAGAATTTGGGCATCAAAGAAAATGTTCGGTAAATGTTTGGCTTGGTATTTCAAATTTACGTGTTATTGGACAAATTTTTCTTCCAACTCGATTAAATGCATTGGAATATGTAAATGTTTTAGAAGAAATTCTAGAAAATGTTCCATTAAATTTATTGAACAATATGCTATACATGCATGATGGAGCACCTGCTCACAGTGCACGAATTTCGAAAGAGTGGCTGGATGAACATTTTCCCGAAAGATGGATTGGACGTAATGGATCAATACTATGGCCAGCAAGATCACCGGATATGAATCCACGCGATTTTTGTATTTGGGGCTTTTTAAAAGAAAAGGTGTATGCAACACCTCCAGCAGATGATGTAAACGTTACAAACAGGATAAATGCTGCAGTTGAATTAATTACAGAAGATATGTTGCTCCGGGTAATAAATTCTATTCCTCGGAGGCTCCAGATTTGTTTAGAAACAGATGGATACCAGTTTGAATAGTTTCTATAATTTTAATCTTAAACTTCAAATTTGACATGTGAAATGTATGATTTTTTTAATAACACTTGTTTGATCCAGCGTTGCCAAAATGTATAGTTCTTTTAAGTGGCCCGTGAGGCTTAATGAAGGACCGTGTGACTTATTTTTGTTAATATTTTTGTCTAAAAATTAGTCAAAGAGTCACGCTACCTAAAGCTTTTCACTCAGTTTCTGTCCACCTTGTATATATATTTCGCATATGACTGTAGAAAAAATAATTATTTAAGTATATAATAAAAACTAAAATTGTTTGTACAACAGATTTCTTTAATAAATATGACTAGTTGTGATAAGTTTATCTTATCACTTTTATAATGATATAGTTGAGTTATCGAAATTATAATTACATTGATTAAAATATATGAGATTTAGAAAATAGTCATTTGTTCATAAAATAAGAATGTTTAAAATTTTTTTTATAAACAAGAAAAAAATAAATATTTCACAGGCAGAAAGACCGTAGGTCGATAGCCGTTTTACGGAAAAATGTATTATACGTATATATTTGTAAGTTGTAAATATTTATGCTTTCTGTAAATGATTGTTTCTCTAATATTTTTCATTGTGTTTAGAAAGAAAAAAATCTGTATGAAACACAATAACGTTCCGTAACACGAAACGCTGTTTGAAATCGAAGCCAGGAAATAAAATAACACTTTGGAATACCTTATCAAACGCTTCATGTTTCCCCGTCACACCATTTTCTTATCGGCGATAACTCGAATCGGTCATTGTTTATTTGATAGCAGCGGCATTACAACCCATACGCCAGCGCGATAATGGAACCGCAGAATGAAGACGGAATACCGACAACAAAAAAATAACCGGCCATTTCGGTGTTTTCGGTTGTTGACTCGACAATCAGTCACCTGTTGCCCCTCGGCTTTCCACGCCGTATGTCCTAATTTGGTATTTAAATTACAAGAAGGGTGAGGAAGAAGGAAGGCATTGAGTTATTTCAATGAAACTGCAGAGTGGCGCGGCGGGTGTCGAGAGGTAGGAAGGGCACGTCCGCGCGCTAAATTAGCCCTTCGCTGTATGAATTTTGAAAAGGGCGTTTTGTGTTTTGCTTGAGACTCCCTCTTGCATACGTATTCCCCTGTGGCCATGCGTTTCGTGTAATTTATAATAAGGTTGTAAAATATTTACGTTATGGAACAGTTATTTCAACGCTGGTATCTGTAAAGTGCATGGGGGAAATGTTGACTTTTATTTGAATAAAAAGTGTTATAAAATCTGTGAAGAATTTTATAATAATTTCAGATGTTTCATTAAATTAATATCTAAATTCTATATACTTTATTGAATAATTGCATTTTTTAATAAATCAACAAATTACAACATATATTCTATTTTGTCTAAAAAGCCCTCACAAAGGACCCTGCGAGGTGAAGTGTGTCCCTTGTTTATCATTTATTTAAGTGTGTTTATTTCAATACTATTTTATTTAGTACTTTAATTAGTAATAATCAAGATGGTTATTAGTTGCAATGTGAATTAAATATTAGTCCACGTTCAGATGCTATCAAATGTCGGGGTAAATGTCGTAATTGGTTTCACACGAGCTGTATAAATTGCACAGTTGACTTGTCGTCTATTAACGAGACAATTAAAAATGAACCTAACTATTAAATATTCGAAAGGGCATCCATCAATTATTTGTTCCAAGAATAAGAAACACAAAAAACTAAAATGGGTAGTATTCCCTCTAAGTTACGTAACTTAAAGTTAAATATAAATTTAAGTGATTATGATGTATTAATTATAATTGATTCTTCAGTATCAGATAGTGAGATCGAGCTAAGTGACTTTATAGTGTATAGGCGTGATCGTGTTGATAAACGTGGTGGTGGTGTCATAATTGCGATACTGTCGCAGTAGTCTTGCGAACATATCTCACAACCTAGAAGAATTATCTGTTAAAAAGTGTGACAAGATAATCATTTTAGGAGCTTACATTTCACCAGGTTGAAATTTATCAATTTATGAAGAATACAGTGAGCTTATGATAAAATCTGCGCCCTGTATCCTAGTTTTCAATATGTCTTCTGTGGTGATTTTAATCTGCCAAATGCTTCTTGGAGCCATAATAATAAACATGTCAACTGAAATAATAAATTAAAGACGACGAAAGCATACAATTTCCGTTCAGTCGCCTTCATCAAGGCATTGCACATGGAACATACTAGTCTTATGAGGTTCGAAAAACCGAAATGGCCATCACTAGTTATCCATACGCTAGATGAATGGTAACTGAACGTTTCATTAAATGTCAACTCAAAATAATAATTTCATAAGCGCCCATGTACTAAGTGAATCATTAGAACTCAACAACCTTAGACAAATTAATTTTATACCAAACAATCGTGGCGTCTTTTTAGATTTTTTTTAACGTTGTTAAAATAGTAATTTCCGCATCTGAAGATCCTCTGTTTGATAACTCATTTCACCATGTATTATATACTCCATGTATTGACATCAATAATTTTACTGATTCACTTTATTTTATTTACGATTTTAATGCTGCAAAATACTCTGAAATAAATATGTTGTTGTCAAATATATCTTGGAAAGAGTAAATCATCTAAATGTAAATGATATGTTGATAAATTCTATGATGTTTGTAGGTATGCTATCCATAAATTTGTTCCACTTAAACATATAAAATCATTGTCTTACCCAAAATGGTTCAACCACATATTATTACATTTGATTAAATTAAAAAAGTGTGCGCATATTAAATATAAATGTAGTGGTAATTATTTAGATTATGAACAATTTAAATAATATCGTTCTAAATGTAAAAGTCTCGGTGATCAATTGTACACACGGCACGCAAATGAAATTGAATTGAATATTTCCTTCAACCCAAAATCATTCTGAAATTATGTAAATGAATCTAGAAAAAAAAGATGGTTATCCCAAGTGTATGTATTTAAATGATATAACCAGCAACTCTGGTGGAAATAGTGTAATCTTATTTGCAGAGTTTTTCTTAAGTGTTTTTACTAAGAGTCAAGTAAATAATAACTCGAGCACTGTTGCTTCAGATTCAGACGATTTAACACAATTCATTATAACTGACTTGTTAATTGTTGAGGCTTCTACTTTGTTATACATTGTAATTCAATTTTAATAAATGAAATACTTTTTTACGTGTCATTATCAAAACAAACTTTTGTTTTCATAATGACACCTTGAAACAAACTTTTGTTTTGATAATGACACGTTAAGGTTGTCGAAACTATAGTCAACAATAAAATCAATCCGAGTTATACAAACAAAGTAAAAAAGTGTTTCATTTATTAAAATGCATTATAACTGTTTAATTAAATGTGAGTTTTGTGAAGATTTGAAAGATACACTTTGTACACTTTTCTTCATTTATTTATTTATTAACAGATGTACAAACAATTGTTTGTAAAACATTGATAATGATCATATGGTGATCGAAATGTACATATGTTAATAAATAAATAAGTGAAGAAAAGTGTTCATCTATCATTATAACTGTTACAGATATTTTTAATGCGACGTACTCGTTGTGTACGCCACTGCATATTATATTTAATTCTTCGTTGAAATCCTTTATATTTCCTTCTTACTGGAAGCAAAGTTTAATTCGACCAATTTCTAAAAGTAGTAGTAGGGAGAATGTTGCAAATTACAGAGGAGTTTCAATCTTGTCTATTATACCAAAACTATTCGATAAAATTATTTCGAATCAAATGATGTTTTCTTCAGCAACACGGTTTTTTCTATGGGAGGTCTACGGTATCAAATTTAATAGTGTACAATGATTATATTATTATAAATAGAAAAGAGTATTATTCATTCACTTGGTCACAGTTATTTAAATATATTAAATAAAAATGATTTGAAAATAATTAATAAATTATTTTCACATTCAGCTCTGTGACTTTTGACTTACGTTACGTAAGTACGTTAAACAAATGCACATCAAAACAACTACTTCCCGGGCAAATGCCCACGCCGGATTAAAATTTGTTGCATTATGCAATATTTTATTGATGTGATTTTATTGTAATTCAATGTCCGGCGTGGGCATTTGCCCAGGAAGTAGTTGTTTTGATGTGCATTTGTTTAACGTACTTACGTAACGTAAGTCAAACTGTGACTTTTGGCTGAATGTGAAAATAATTTATTTATTATTTTAAAATCATTTTAATTTAATATACTTATATTATTACTTCATTTAAAAATAGTTGTCAAGTTGATACATTCTATATTGATAAATAAATTGGAACGTATGGGCTTTGGATTATCGATACCTAAGCGGCTCTATAATTTTCTGAATGATAGGATACAATATTTAAAAATTAATAACTTCATCTCTATAGCTATTAACGTCACTTCGGGGATTCCTCAAGCCGCAGTGAGATGGCCCAATCTTGTTCCTGTTATTTATTAATGATTTGGATAAATACATAAAATGCTGTAAATTTCTTTTATTCGTCGACGATCTAAAGAGTTTTCGGGCAATAAAAAAAAATAGTTCAGATATCGCCCTCCTACAAGACGACGTAAATAACATTTACGATTGGTGAGTGGATAATTATTTGTTTCTGAATATTAGTAAATGTTCATCAATATCTTTTGGTAGAGGTCATATTTCAAATAATATTTACTCTATCAACCGTATCGACTTACCATCAGTCGATCACATTAAAAATCTTGGTGTAATTCTTGACACTAGACTAATATTTTATAAACTTAATGATACTATCTGTTGCAAATCATTACAGACACTTTTATTACTCGTTTTTCTAAGGACTTATCTGTGAATACTTAAAATCTACTTTTTTATCACATTAGTGATATCAACTAGAATAAGCTTCTTGTATTTAGTCTCATTATTATAATGTTAAAATTAATCAAATTGAACGAGTCCAGAATAAGTTCCTATTGTCAATATCATTCAAAAATGGGGTTAGTAGGGTTGACTATAGTCGTAGTTATACGTCGGCCTCGCTTCAATTGATTTCATTGCGTGAAAGGCGTGTATATGTTGATCTGTGCTTACTGTACAAAATAGTACGTACAGTCCCTGACCATATTATTTGACTCATCCGCTAAATCTATGTTTAATTTATCTATTATTAGGAAGATAATAATAGTGTAAGTGGATGTTATGTTGTAGAATATTTATAATTAAAATATTTAAGAAATACACACACAAATAATAGGAAAATAATATTTTTTAAATCACCCCTCGATGTGGCTAGTGCAGCAATCCTTCGTGGCATGCCGTCAACACAATTTAAAGCAATTTACTTTAATTTTTCGTTGTAGTTCCAATGATATATAATGCGTTCTATCAGTTGAACCTTCGTTGTTATCGTTTCTTTGCCCAGGTCTCTTTTCAAACATTCCAAAACATTCTCGATAGGATTCATATCCGGAGAGTTGCCTGGCCATGGTAAAAGTGGAATATTTTCCTTTTCCAAAAATATATACAAACATCTTTATTCACACAATATGACAACAATAATTTATTATAACAATATGTACAATTGTGTTAGTAGTCTGTCATGGGCTATCGACCATAGATCTTTCTGCCCTTCGAAAAATATTTTAATAGATTTTGCAGTATGGCATAGTACCCCATCCTGCATAAATACTTTTTTGCCATCACCAACAAACCATTCCTTCATCCGTGGAAGCAGTTTTGTTTCCAATACCTTCTTGTATTAATCTTGCTGTATAGTTCCCTCGTCCACGTACAAAGGCCCCAGACTCTTTCCACAGATGATAGACCATACCATGAAAGATACAGGATGCTTGATGGTCTTTATAACGCAGCCAGGGCTATATTTTTCAAGTGGTCGTCGCCTGACAAAATGTGACTTATCATCCAAAATTTGGAACGTTGACTCGTCACTGAAGCAAGTCTGCAATAAACAGTAAATTAAACACATAATTAAGACTTGGATCTTGGAGCCGTTCACTTCGTGGTACATTTTCAATTTTAATATAAAAGTGGTATAAAAAAGTTAAGTGTTTTCTTTATAACATAATTAAGAGGTTTCAATCAATGTAAAATCCGCCAGTCATCAACAGTTAACTGTTTATGAACCATGGCCCAAGTTAGCCTCTTCCGTACCATCCTTGGTGTCACCCTACTTCTTTAAATTTTGTTCTTATTTGTGCATGACTAGCTCTTCGAAATTCTAGAGCGATTTTTCGAAGTTTCCGCTTACTCCGGTGATTTACAAGTGGTTTTCTTACACATCGACCTTTCCTAGCTGCATTGGAAGGATGGTTAGATTTACTTTTTTGCTTATCCGACGTACTGAGGACTGCGATACTCCACATCTTGTCGCTATTTGCCGTTGACTAAAGCTGGTATTAATTAATAATGTTCTCACATAAGAAGTTTGCTCTACAGAAAGATCTTTACACTTTCCTATCTAAAACAATAGCATCAAATATCAAACCTATGTTTTTTTTAATTTTTCTTGTAAGTAAATGATTACAAAATGATTTAATAATATAAAATAATATTTACCAAAACTATATTTTGGTCATTCATCACTTACCTTTACAAAAAAAAACTTCTGAACTCAATAAAACGAACTCTTAAAACTACTACACTGCAACTTGGAATTACAAATAATGTCAAGTAATTTGACGTTTGGTATTATCGACCGTCATTTTTACCTAAATACCCTTAGGAAACCCTAATTAAACAAGCTACATGTAGTTTGCCTGTACTAGTAGGCGCTATATTTATTAATAACGGAAAAATATAAAAATTATGAGTGAGTCTAATAATATGGCCAGGGACTATAGTTTGATAAGTTGCAGCGAGCTATTCGATTTGTTAAAATTTAATATTCCATTTAAAACAAGACATATCAAAATATTTCATGAAGATGTTTATCGTGCAAACTATACCCGAAGACATTTTTATTTTTTTTTATTCTTGATTTCACAATTTTAAGTACCATTTGAAATTAATTGATTTGTCGGCGGTTATTTCTGATATTTCATAAGCGTATCTTCTATTTCGTGTAGATCTTTAGAATTGTATACTTTTTCTTTTGTTTTTGTTCATCAATGTTTACGAATTATTGTGGAGTTATAGAATTAATTATTATTATTTCTTGTAATATGAGATGTAACATTTTTTGTTAATTTTACTTAGTGAAAAATAAATAAATAAATAAAAAATTACTATAATTTATATGTTATTTACTTTAATTTTTTGTTATGAATTTTTTAAAATAGCATTGCTGTAAAATAAATAAATAAATAAAAATATTTTTTTGTTATTAATGCTACAGTGTCTTACAAATATTTTAAAAATTATATTACATATAAATGTAATTCTTAAATTGTTTCTCATTGACCGCTGGTAAAATATTTTTACTAAAATATAGTTTTTTTTTGTATAAATTCACTTGCTTTCTTTTACTAATAACTTATTTATTTTCAACTAGTTTCGGCTTAATGACATTTTCAAGAATGATGTACAAGAGAAAAAAGTATTATATACTATTTTGTCCTCATATAATCCTACTTTAAAATTCGCTTTTTTATAAAAACGACAATATTATTAAATAAAATGAAACAAAGATGATTCACACAATTGCAGTTATTTACATTAAAATAAAATTAAACAAAGAAATAAAGGTAATTTTTTGCAGTTGAGAAAAAGGGATTGATCGAATTTTATTGATCATTGCCAGAAATGTTCCTTGTTTAATTTCATGATAATTTTATTATTACTGAATCATATTTTCCTAACGCCAAAAAAAATTCTGTGATTAATGATATATATTTTTTGATAGCTGTCAAAAATGTTTCTCATCTTCACTCTCGTGTTTAGATTACAGTATGTAAAACATAAATAGTGGATATTGTTTATATTCCTCCAAATTCATCAACTGAGAATTAATATTGTTCACAGTCCATTTTAGAGCGCACGCCCACACCAGACGGTCATTCGGCTTGGACAATAAACCCCCCCATTGATCTACCCCCCCCCCCCCACGGAGTTTTTAGATTAAGGGTAGGTTATGTTGTAGGTAAGCATATTTTTATATGTGAGTCAACATTCGTCAATTAAATAAATTATAAGTGTGCACTTGCTCTTTTATTTATCTCCCACGAAATCATATAGCTTAATTGACTTCGGACTTGAAATTCTAAATTCTAAACCGCAGTTATACCTATTCATATTAAAAAAGTGAAAATGACTATTTTTTTATTGTGAATCAAACCATAAAAAAACATATTAAAATACGGATTTCTAGCTTTAACTTCAATTCATTCTGTGAAAATATATATTATTAGACATTTGTTAAAGTACTTATGTAACATAAGTCATTATGTCACAGTAGCTAAAGGAAAAATAATTTATTAATTATTTTCAAATTCGTTTTATTTAATTTATTTAAATTACTGTGACGAAGTGAATAAATCCTTTTTTTGTATGAAATAAATATGAATAGATTATTTAAAATCAACCAATAAAACACAAATTAGATTGAATAACTGTTTTATTCCTTGATTTTTAATAATCTATTCATATTTATTTCATACAATGTGAACTACCAATATTTAAATATTAAAACCATTAAATCTTTTTTTCTATTATTATATTGTGAAATTTGCACTAGCCACCGGGTAGCTAGATATTTGTTGGATCCTATAAAATTGAGTGGCTGGCACTCTATTTAATTTAAATGAATCAAATGTAAATTATTTTTTTCTAACTTAATTGATTAAGATAAAGAAATGAAACTAGGATTACATATAATTTATTCAAAACACAATTCACAAAACAAACGTGAATGTATCAGAATGCACCGCGATCGAGCAGCGAGGATCTCGTTACGTATAATTTTCATAAAACAGTTAGACGTTTCTATGCCGGTCCGGTCTAATGACATAAATTTCCTCCTCGTTGTGTTCCACGGGAACACAAGACAAGATAGAAGAAGTGAACGCCGTCAGCCCCGTGGTTTGTTGTTTGTTGCCGAGCGGCAAATGGAAAGTTCGTTCAACTTTTATACTTTTATTCTGCACGCCTCCGCTTCTCTCGCTCACCGCGGCGGAGTCCATCAGGTTCTTGAACTTCTTGAGCAATCTGACGATATGTAGATGAGGAACAAAACAGTTATTTACCTTCGCTTGCATAAACAGTATCTATTTATATACGTGTAATAACAATGCATTTGCATAAATGGAAAATGTTAAATTGACTTTCAAACTAGTTCGTTTTTTATCGTTTGTTTGTTGTCTTTCTGGACCTTTAATTTTTAAATATTATAAAAACACTTAATTTGTCATTATTTTTCAAAAGAATTTTACACAATTCCATAAAGAAATAATGTCAATTGTAATTTAAAATTTATATCAGTGTCTATGTTTCATAAATTAAAATTTCAATCATTGAAGCTGTCACTTGATGAATAGTTTATTATTTTTTACTTGTTAATATGCAGTATATTAACAAGTAAAAAAATAATAATACGATTGGTCGTTTCTATATTCCCAGACAAGGCATGAAAACAAAAGACTAGAGTAAAAACTATTTTTTTTTTGCAAAATGGCTCTTAATAGCTGCCATAAGTTTTTTTATTGTCTCTAAATTGTATCCCCCTTAGTGCTTTTTTGAGATTTTGGAACAAGAAATGGTCACTCGGTGCCAAATGTGGACTATAAGACGGATTTTGAATTTCTTCGAAACCACAATTGTTTCTTCTTTAGTCTTAATTATAGAAGCAATGCTAAAACAGTGTTTAAAAAAAACAGTTATTTGACAGTTTCTTTTATAAATTAAAAGTTTAATAAATTTTTGAATCAAATTTAATGCAAAAAACAAAAAAAAAAAAAATGATATAAAGGATACGTAATATAAGGCTATTGCAGACACGTGTTTTGGAATTTGATCCCTCGTCAGCACAACTCTGCCTTATATAATTGCAATGTTAAATTAATTAAAAATTAAAAACGCACTGTCACCTCTGAAATCCTCGATTGACGAGGGATCAAATACCTAAAAACGTGTCTGCAGATAGCCTTATATTACGTAACTTTAATTTTATTTTTTGTTTTGTTTTTTGCATTAAATATTTTCGATTAAAAAATTGTTGCATTATACAATATATTATTGTTATGCAACAGCAATATATCTATTATTAGACATTTGTTAAAGTACTTATGTAACATAAGTCACAATGTCACAGTAGCTAAAGGGAAAATAATTAATTAATTATTTTCAAATTCTTTTTATTTACTTTATTTAAATAACTGTGACCAAGTGAATAAATCCTTTTTTTTCTATTATTATTAATAATAATTTATTTACAGAGTCCATTTACAGATCCATATTAGAACTTGATAAATAGGTTACATAAAAAATTAAAAATGTTAGTTGTAGCAAAGTTTCTGTAATAAAAACTGCGAAACAAGAAAATTATTGGGTTTATCGAAAGAACGTAACTTTAAATTAATTCTGATGAGAAATTTACTAAAATTAAAGTTTAAGTTTAGTTTAAAAAATATTTTATATGATTTGTTTAGTAAATTCATTCAAATTAAGTTAATAAAAATGATTTTTTAAAAATAATTTATAATAACCCAGTATTTTAGCAAAACGGAACTATGTGTGAATGTTAAGAAAACAGAATGCGGGTGGAAGAAGGAGGAACGAATAATTGAGATGGTTGGGAGAGAAACTGGAATGTTTGAAAGCATTTAAATAAAAACACATAACCTAGAATGTGTTTTCCGATTATTATGGAAGTGGTAAACATATTGAGTAAACATGAGTGTATGGGATAGCATGTAGGGGTTAATTACCGTACTTTTTAAAAAATGACGTTGGTGAGGCCATCACGATGAACGAAGAGCACTACTGATCAATGATAATCAATTTATTTTGGCTCAAATTGAACGATATGGATATTAACGACATATGGTGTTAGCAGAACGGCGCTAAGTGCCCAGCAGCGAATGCCATGATAGATATTTTCCATGAAGGATTTTAAAGTCTAGTGGGGTCAATTCGCATGATCTTGATGACCAATTTGTGACATAAATTTTTCGTCCGACATCTTGACAGCGTGCAGTGTTTGGAGCACACGTGCCGAAAAACCCAACATATTTAAAAAAAATCATGAGAATTGACTTTTTCTTGCAGGATTTTCTGAAGTCGCAGATCTATCCCAATAAGCCACAATCTACCAATGTTCTTAAAGTCAACATAATCCAGGCCATTGCTCAAATTCAGCCGGAACTATGCGTCAGAATCATTGAAATTTGGACCTATTGAATTCGTGGTACCATGAAAAGCCGATGCATAAAATTAGAGTCTTAAAGATTTTTTAAGTGTGCCATGGAAAAAACTGAACACATGAAATAATAATCTGAGTGTTAGTATCTCAGATTCGATTTTTTTGTCAGCCAAATTTATAATTGGTGAAATAACTCAAGTGGCTAATAATATTAACATATTGAACTATATGTTACAAGTGTTTTTTGAATGCAATAAAAATTGTGATCAAGTAGTGCTCCTATCAATAGACCGCTTTCCAAACTTAAGAAAATATGGTACTTTTAAGAAACCCAAAAAAGAGGATCGTATATTTCACGCAAATGTAGAATTAAATGTTCTTCTTAGTGTGCAAATATATCGAAATATCGAAGAAAGGACAACAATTCAGGAAATATTAAACAACTTCAAAGAGAACTGTAAATTCAATTCTGAAGAAACGCAAAGTCAAACCACACATACCTCAAAAAGTACATGGATTGGAAGGAAATGATCGAGGCCCACGATAGCAATTTTGCCATTTTTATTTAAATATGATTAGGAGAGATCTGATTTTTTATAGAAAAATCATTTGGACGGATGAATGCACTTTTACCAATAATGGTATTTATGAAAGAAACAACCATCGATATTGGGCACAGGAAAATCCAAATATTTTCGTTAAAAATAATTTTCAACGAAACTGTATATTTGTGTATGTGTGGTGCGGTATTTTGAGCGATCTACTAATTAGGCCATTTTTCATAGACGGCAACCTAAATCAAGTGAAACATCATCAACCATTGACTGAAGATGTTAGATTATTTGCCTCTTGCAGATCGGTGAAGACTTTATTTTCAACAAGATGAACAACAACCTCATAAAGCCAGAAGAAACATTAATTGGTTAAATGAAAAACTTTGGTGAAAAGTGGCTTAGAACCAATGATCCTCGGTGGCCTGCACGTTCACCCTATCTTACGCCACTCTACTTTTAACTTTCGGGCTATCTTAAAGATAATATTTATGTAACCAAACTAGACAACTAAGAAATTCTGAGGCAGACAATTATAAAATCTTGGCGCGAAATGCCCCATAAATATATATTGAATACGACCTACTCAGTAACGAAAAGGTGCCAGTTATGTATTCAAGAACGTGGTCATCAGTTTGAGCAGTTCTTGTAATTTTGTATGATGCATATTTTACATTATTTTAATAAAGTGTTCCACATTGTTTTCCATGGCGCACTTAAAATATTTACAATAAAATAACCATATGTTAACATCGATGCATCATTTTGCTTCTCTAAAATACACTGGAGCGTGTATAAATTGACTATTAAAAAATGTTTTAAAGTTGCTATGAGCAACGTCGACAAATTGAAGTAAAGTCAGGCATAAATGAAAACATACGTCTTCTTTTTAGGATGTCCACTTATATCGAGCGTATAACAAAAATCGACGACGAAATTGGCGTTGGAAGTCTCGAATCATGTCTGTCCTAAGATCACACGCGTGACTTGTCAACATGACAACCAGTACTTTACGCATGCGCGTGTTATTTTAGTTCAGACATGACTCAGATATGATTTCCAATGCCAACTTCATCGTCGATTTTTGTTATTATATTATTTGTTTTTGATATACGTTTTTATTCACTTATAAATATTACACAAAAGCCAACTTGTTGTATATGTTTGAATTTAGAAAAATATCCTCTACCAGAATTAACTAAAAAAAAAAATATACGTAGTCATTAGAAAAAACAGTTCACTACCACTGACATGAAAGTTGATTTCGTTAAAAAAAAACTCAAATCAAAGCTTCCTTGTAGATCTGGTCGAGCCATTTTAATTGTTTTTTGATTTTTTTTAATCTGTCAATAAATAATGAAGTTATGGCCTGCGGCATTTTTTAGGAGACACTCTGTATATAACTATTTTTTTTATTTTTTTTTTTGTGTTTATTGGCATGGGTTCAGCCATTAGCTATTAACACGAACTATTCACCAATAGAAAATGAATTGAAATATTCGTTTGTATAATTAATTATTATTTTTATTTCACAAAAATGCTAATTTCAAACTGTTTGTTTATTTTTTGTGTAAAATAAACGGCAAATGCAAATGAAAATGCATCAGGCGTAAGTTTATAAGCAATAAATATAGAAATACCAGGAAAACCGGTTCCTTCGCAATCGATAAATTTCAAATGATCTGCCGCGTAGAAAACTGTGAAGTGTAACAGAAAACGTGTTCTTATCTGACCCACATGATCGCACACTGGCGATTTCAACGAGGAAAAATCACGGTGCAATTTTCACATGACATACATATTGGAAGCATTGAAATTGATAAACGTTTGTTATTGCAAATATTTAATGGAATTTATTTCTTTGTTGTGACAAGCTACACTTTCATTATACAAACAATTTGATTTTGTTTTCAAATTGTGTAGTGAAAGTGTAAATGAAATTTGTTTGTATATAGAAATTGATTTGTTGTGTGTTGGTGCTAAATCGCTCCGTCAAGCGAGAAAGCAATTTCTGGGGAACTTGGAATGAGTACTACATAAATGTACACATCCTAAGAAACACTTTAAGTAAATTTAATTAAATTTAAGTCAGTGGGGTGATATGTCGTGAATGAACCGAATGAGAATTTGGACAAGCCACAAGTCCAAATTCACATTAGGTTGATTCACGTTCATTGCTCATTGTGTATCTACACGAAAAACGTTTCTGTGGAACACTTCAAAAAAATAGTGCCTCGATAAAAATGGGTCAACAAGAGAATTCTCTGTGCGTTAAATTTTATGTAAAGATTTATAAAGAAATGAAAAATTAGGAATCACATACACAGCGTGTATTACTAGGGATTTATTGATGGGATTTTTTTATCGACTTGTTTGTATTGTCATTTCATTAGTTCCTTGAAAATAACAACTTTTATATTTGAGTTCCGACTAGTTTCGACTACTAGTCGGAACTCAAATATAAAAGTTTAGTGAAACGAACAACCAAGTGTATTAATTAAAATACTTCATAATTATTACACAAAAAATGTTTCACCATGGGATAAGTGAGAATTTAATTTAAAAAAAAATATTTAGAATTTCATATTGCGGCGTTTATTGATAGTTGAAAATATTATATATAATATTATAATATTTTATTCCGTTCTTCTTGAAAACAGGAATAAAATATTATTATATTATATCAAGAAACTTCACGTACTCACGAACGATCTTCAATTGAAAATATGTCATATTTGACAATTATGTAAATAATATTTCAAAATGAATTCGATTTATACGAACGAAGAAAGACTTTTCACTGTTAAATCGTTTTATGCTGAAGACATATTTTCTGTACAATTTGAAGGTAGATTCCAACAATGGCACAATACAATTTTATGTAAAAAAATCGAAACTACAGCAGCCGAATCCACTAAAAGTAATATTAATTTAATTCAGTTTTGTACTCAACCGCCAGTATTTAAAATAGAGCAATCGCTCTAGGCGAAATTATTCAGATTTGCTAGAATGAGTTCTGAGACTAAAATATAAATTCCAATTTGAGTGCAAGATACATATCTCGTGAGTGCAATATCAATCGTACATAGGTATTACAAATACATAACTACTATCCGTATAAAGGCAGTTTTGCTACTTGATGAAGAAAGTAGGTTCATATTCTGCGAAGAAATGCAAGAAAGATCAAAGTAGGATCATAACTTTCTTTCATTTATTTGTATTACGGATGAATCAACATTTACTCTCAACCGTTGATTGAAAAATTATATAGATGCGAAATGCATATGGAATGAGTGTCCCATACACCCTTTCACCCGCGCAGTTATTGTGGATATCGGCATGTGGTGACATCTAAAAATTTCGTGAGTTTTTCGCGTAATCGTTGATGCTGCGTTGCCGCACTATTGTATTTATTAAATCAACTGTCCATATCCCGTCTTTTCATTTCTTGCCAAGTTTCGCAATTGTAACATCTCCACAATAAAATATATGTATGCTGCATTTAACAGAAAAACAAGAAATATATCAATAATAATCACAAATGCTTTAAATATGTATATTCATTGACTAATTTTTTCAAAGAACGGCCGTCGGTAACAAAGGCCGTTTTGAGATAGGCCGTTTGTACAATACTCGGACACTTTTATGAACAGCATTTCCGATATCAGTTGTTTTAAATAAAATGCACAAATAATACTAATAGATATAAAAATATAATAACCATTCAGGTGGCCGCTTAATGTGAATGTATCAATATTCAAAAAAATATTTAAAATAAGAAACAACAAAAGTCATACACTGCTGGAAATGCTTTTAGAATCACTCGGTTTTTTTTTTACTTTTTTCAAATGCCTTAAGATTGATCGAACTTAAAATTTCACAAATCATTTAAATAGGGTTTAGAATATTAAATCAATAGAAAAAAATTCAAATCCGATGTTTTTGGTTAAAAGTAGGTGTTTTCATGTTTTTGCCCTGGAAATGCTTTTAGAATCACATCAGCTTATTATTTTTTTTATTTTTTTTAACCAAATAAAATCAACAACAATAATAATTTAATAACGGGTCTGCTTCCCTTTCACCGTAATAACATCGAAAATTCGAGATTTCATAGAATTAACAAGATTGTTAATAATGGATTCTTCCACACCGTTCCAGGCGTCGATGATCGCCTGTTTCAGCTCTGCAACGGTGTTGTACTGCTTGTTATTTGAGTAAATGCGACGTACGATAATGCCCCACATGTTATCCATTGGGTTGAGGTCCGGACTGCACGCCGGCCATTTGAGAACATCGATTTTTTTTGACTGAAACCACGTTTGAGAGCTCTTGCTAGCGTGAATAGACGCGTTGTCTTGCTGGTATGTGATCCTTAAACGGCGAAATTTGCGCGAAAATGGAATAAGATTTGCTTCCAAGACTCCCTGGTACTCGACCGAATCCATCTTTGAGCTCGGAAATGCAAGCGTGAGCTTTCCCATGCTTCCAAAACAGCCCCAACACATGACCGAAGTTATGACGGGAGAAGGTCACGCCAGTAGCTGTTAAAACCGTCGGGTCCGTCCAAAGAAAACTTTTTCTCATCACTGAAGAGCACCTACAGAAAGAAGTTTCCGTAAACGTCATTCACCTTACACAAATCTTCTAAACCTACTAAGTTCTATGCGCGAGCCATGTTTTCCTTGGCAAATTCCAACCGAGCAGCTATGTGAACAGAATTAAGACACGGTGCCAAATTCATTTCAGATGATTCCAGGTTTGGGTTATCATTTATAACCTGTCTAACCCTGCGTGGTGTCACTGACAACTGCAATTCTTCGACGATTTGACGGCTGGACTTCGTTGAATTTGACGCAAGCCGTGATATACGTCGTTTAGCCGCTGGCGACAGCTTTGTCCTCACTCCTCGCGTCTTCTTGGCGTTGTACAACTCCTGATTTTTCAAGAAGGACGAAACCACTTTCTGGGAACGACCAATCGCCTTTGCAATGGCACGTTGAGACCTGCCACAATCATTATAAGCGTTGATGCTTGCCTTCTCTGCGCTGGACAATGCACACTTTTTCGGCATAACTTAAAATACATATTACAATAACAAAAGACAAAAAAAAACAAAATTTAGAAACATTAAAGCAGTGATTTTATAAGTATTTCCAAGTCAAAAATCATGAAAACATCTACTTTCAACCAAAGACACAGGATTTGAACATTTTTTGATATTGATTTAATACATAATGTATTTTAAAGTCATCTTTAAATGTTCTGTGAAAATTTTATTTTGATAGGTTTAAAGACGTTTGAAAAAAGTCAAAAAAACCGAGTGATTCTAAAAGCATTTCCAGCAGTGTATAATAAATAAAACTCATTTTTTAAAATTCTACAAATTTATTTGAAACATTTTTGATTCGATTAAACAAAATATCATGAAAATTAAATAAAAAGAATAAATTAGTTTACTCAATTGATTAATTAGCAAATTATTTCCCTTTTCTATTATTTTAAATTTCTGCTTTTTTTAACCTAAAGTTATTCAACTCACTGGAAGATTACCAAAATGTAAAATTAAATTTTAATCAATTTAAACATGTTCATTACAATTATAATTTAAATATTAAAAAAGTTATAGAAACATTATACAGAGTGTTCCGTTATTATTGGGAAATGACTTAACCTCAGGTTTCTAGGATCAAAATAAGATGATTTAACCGAACTTATCTATATACAAAAGTTAATTGTTAGCCGGAATTCATATTAATATGAGTACCATCATTTAATAATATTTTAAAAGTGTTATTTCAATGAATGTTTATTTTGCAGTATTTTTATTATTGATAATTTGCATAGTATGCTTAGTATTAATTTATGCTGGTCATATTAACAAAAATGATGTATTATATTAAATTTTATTAAAATTGAATGAAGCATTTAATTGTTATTAATAAAACAAATAATATTTTGTTCAAGTTTGAAAATGAATTCCGGCTTGACGGTTAACTTATTTATATAAATAAGTTCACTTGAAACTTCATATTTTTGTCCTAGGAATTTGAGATTAAGCCATTTCCCAACATTAATGGAACAGCCTGTATTTAATTTAAAATTCTTATTTTCCTTATTATTATTAGTTTTCGTCATTGTTTTATTTAAAATATTATCTGACTCTCACTTTAATGTTTTAAAAATCATCATTTTAATTGTGTTTTAACATAAAATTAATGTGTTCTTTGCATTCTATTTGTGTATATTTGCATGTAATCCATTGTACAAAATATCAAAAAAAAGCATTATTGTTTTATTATTTTTTGCCATCTCTATTTATTTTAGAGCTTTATTTTCAGTTTCAGCATCACTGAAAACACACAAAATTGCAAAATCTATTTTACTTTATAAAAATTGAAAGTTAACATTTTTTTCTTTAAAAATATTTTTCTATAGTGTGAGTATATTTAAATGCATTTAGAGAATTTAGCAACAAATATCAAACAAACATTTAGTCATGTCATATTTATCCTTAAATTTAATTGTTTAATATTATATTTGAATTAATTCAATATAAACAATTAAATTGTAAATATCATATATAATATACATACCCTGTATTGAAAATGTAATTGGAACAGCAGTGCTAGTTAACATCTTGCGCCTATTTGATTCAAAATGAATTTCACATATTTTAAAATTCTTGTAATGATTCGTTTTCTGCAACTATAATCGCTGGATTGCCCATAGAGATAAAGTATAAGAGGGCCAGATCCATGTATTTAGCGGGAAACGCGCGCAACGCCATCCAGTACTCAAGTCGACAACTATTTTCCAAGTTTAAAACCTTTATAAGGTTTTTCAGGTTAGGTTCATATACACACTATAATAAAACTAATGACGGGACTTTTGAACATTTTTTGTTCATTATTTTACTTCAAAGTTATGACCAATTTAAAATATTAGTATTATTCACTGTCAATTTATAATTATGTTTCAGTTTGATTATCATTTAATATTGATTTTTGTTGCCATATGTTTTGTAGAAAGGAGATACCGTAAATAAATATATTAAAATTTATTATATAAAAGTTTTTTTATAAATGTGCCATTTTACAGAAAAAAATATCAGTAGATCATGCAAATAAGAAATTGCAATTAATAACATTATCTGAAAAAATACATAAAAGATAACAAATATAAACAACAATATTTCTAAGTAAAATGTATTAAACTTATAAAAGTATTATTTAACCCGCTATTACATTCATATATTAATTAACACATATTAACAACAGTTTTATTTTGAATTAATTGATATATCTCAGCTGGATAATTTTATGAAATCCTTTCCTTAAAGAATCTAGAAAAATATGGATATAAATATTACTTCAAAAACATCTATGTTAAATACATTTTTTTCTGATAGAAAATATTGTAAAAAGCATAAACTATATAATAAAAAAATGAAGATTTATAAACCGAAAACATATTTTGAAAATGTGGGAAATAAATCATATTTATTAATAATTAATTATTGCTCGATTGTTTCATAATTTTAAATTATGTATATTCTTTCAAAAATATACAATTCATAGAAATTAATAAGCAAACGTATTTTAAACTACAAATAATAACTTACCAGTTGTAGTTTTATAATAAAAAGTGAAGAAACTTCTGGCGAATACAAAAAAACTGTCAAAAACAATTCATATGATTTACATCAATCAAATTGAAATATGGCAAACTGATCCTTATTTATAACACCTTTAATGTTTAATTAGAAGTATAAATGTTTAAGAAATATACCTTATAGGGCGACAAAAGTCACCAATACTAAATAAATCATTGTAAAAACCCAAAAATAAAGTATTTTAAATTTTTCACTTGAGACTTCAGCGCCTCCAGTGCTCAAGTGGACAACTATAACCGTGTTTCCCAATTTCAAATATTATCCGACCCCCCCTGGGATTGCCACAATTTTCTTTCCATTTTTGCACGCGTTCTCGATAGTTGATAGGGAATTTGAAAAAAAAAACTTAGTTAATTGTTTTTGTTTATAGAATTCGTGCAATTAAAATATGCACATCTCTTACACGATAACTTGAAGGCACTCATTTTTAAAGTCACAGGTCGAAAAGAAAGTCCAAAAACGTAGCACAAGACGAATAAAAAACAAAAAGCGGAAGGAAATTAAAAAATGACAAGATACGTCTGTTTCACTTACGGAAACCGATTGACTACAGACCCATCTTTTAGCAAAAACATTTTCCTGGGACACAATTGTACATAGGGTTGCGTATCTAGATTATTTTTCAACCAACGTCTGAACAATGAACCCAATGTTCAAAATACTTGATTTTGGCCTGAAGAAAATCCAAGAATAAACTTGTCTACCAAAACTCAGTACCCTAAAAAAATGATATTTTGGCTGGGATTTTTAATAATCCTACAATTAGACTATTTGAAATAGGTGGAAATTTAAATTTGGCGTCATATTTGGAGATATTTCTAACTAAAATTGGCTCTGCATTAGCTGATGCAGCGCGAGAAAACCAGGAGGTTTGTATGTCCCACACATTTTGGACTCAATATTAGAACTTATTTTACGCTAAGCATTTCCAAATCATTGGATAGGGTGTGTTGGAGCAATTCAATGGCCCGCGAGATATTCTGATTTAACACAGTGCGACTCCTTTTTGTGGGGTCATCTTAAAGAAAAATACAAAAGACGTAATTCAAACCTAAATTCTTTGAGGGCTGCAATAACTGCAGAATGTGTAGTTATCGCAAATAGACAGTAAATTTTATAAATTCTTTTTACAATAGACTAGGGCATTGTTTAGTTGAAAACCGAGGATTATTTGAATACCAGTTATAAAAGTATGTTGTTTTGAAATTAGTTTATTGTTTTATTTATATTTATACATAAATTCCATCTTGCAATAAATTCTAGTTCTTTGTAAGAATTGAAAATGTTTTTCTTGAAAAAAATATATTTTGCATTATAAATTAAAGACGACGCAAGCAGTTTCTATTCGTTGTGGCTATTGATGTTTCTTAACCTACATTTATTTTTACGAGTATAATTTTATTAATTGAAATACTATTTTATCCTAGATAGATGAATCAATGTGCAAATAATAGGCATAAAAAAATCACTCTAATATGATCTGTAGATACAAATTTTATGCTTGTTCGTAATTTTAATGTGCAAGAATTTCCAAGAACGCTATTTTTCTATTTTCAGATTGTAATGTCCAACCATATAAATTTCGCTATAATTTTATATATAAAAATGGTTTCCTTTTATTACGCAGCAAAAAAGTACAATTACACTTTCAATTGTTGATTTAGTAAAATTTTGTTGTTAATTTATCACAAATGTCTACGAAAATTACTTTGCATAGAAAACAGCACTAATTTATTTATTTATTTATTTATTAACGGAAATCCATTTTACAAATGTAATTTCAAAAGTTTAATATAATATAAATTCAAACAAAAATTATTATTAAAAAAACAATGATTTAATATTAATTTAAGAATATATAATATACAAACATCTTTATTCAGACAGCAGAATTACAATTCTTTACAAATATTTATATTTACAATATATATTGATGGGTTAGTAGTCAGTCATGGGCAGGTTTTTTCTGCCCGGTAAGAATATATTTAATTAAAAACAAGAATTAATAATTGGTTAGAATAAGTCCCACTCCAAGCGTAATATACTTCAAAGCATCGCATATGAATCATTGCTATTCAAAATCCCTGTTTTTGCAAAACTCTGCATCGCTTATTAGTATTCACTGAATGTGAACAATGTTTTAATAATTAACACTCCTTATGAGGAGAAGATTTGGATTGAATGGCCTTTTTCGCAATCGCAAACGTAAAAGCAAACACATTTCCGCCCGCATCGATTCGCATTGGAATCGCACACAATGGCGATAAAGCAAATGCACGACAACGGTGTACACATTCGCATAAAATTGGTTCTATGAAAAATAAAAATAATCGCGAATTCGTCGCGTATTTTTTACGTGACATAATCGCTGGTTTACAATGAGCCAATTTAAATTGAAGTACGTACTAAAAATGCACAGGAATGCTTTTTTATTATTATTCGTTTTATTATTTTCGTTTCGAATCGTATTGTTTAGCCACTCCTGCAGCTCGAAATGTCATTCGAAAACAATTCGTACGGGAATATATTATCGTGGAACAAAGGTTTAAAAGAGCTATTGGTTGCGTTTAAAGATTCAAATTGTCGCAAAAAGCAATCTCTTTTGTAACGAATTAAAAATAAAACATTTTTTGCATATTCACTTCACATTATATTTTAATGTAAAATGAAAAAAACACGCAACCACTTCTATTTTACACTTTTTCTACCACACTTTGATAATGATTAGAGTGTAGTTGAAACTAGTCACATAAAACAAATTAAAATACAATTTATGTTATGGAAGCTTACAACATAGACTCTTTTCTTAGTTACGAATTCAACGATTGTTTCAAGTAAATTCTGTGTATTCTTCATTTTGTATACATTTTACACTTGAAATAAATATTATTATTGCATTAAAACAATTTTACTTTGTTTTTGTATAACCTAACTTTTTATTAGTGACTGTAGAGATTCATCGAAACTATAATTATTAGGTTTAAATTATACAGACTAAAAGCATAGGGAATATTTAGAGAGACAGCCAACAGGGATTTTAGCGTTATGCACTTTTCGTATATTCCAGTCGAAGATCTGCTGCCACGGTGATATCGTGGAAACTAATCATTTCGAAATACTTGACTATATTTACTGAATTTTATTACCGTATAGCGCAATCACTAGGACTTAACATAGTTTTATTTTTTGTTTGTATTACTGAATCGATTTCAATAAAATTTTAGCGCTGTGTAGAGAATCATTATACAATAATATCAATCATATAAAAATAAATAAGCAAATAAAATAAACACTAATAAAAAAAGTGAAAAATTAAAAAAAATAAGATAAATTAAATGTGCGTGAAAGATCCAAATATACTATTTATTAAATATTCACTCTGATATATGCAATAAATGTTGTGTTTTATTTATTTTTATACACAAATATAAGAAAAATTAATTTCTAGTTTTTTTTTTATATTGTATTTTTTGTTAATAGTTAAATGTTAAATATTACTTTTTTTCGTCGATTTCCTGTAGTTTGTTAGTTGTTTTATATTACACGAAATAAAGAGTATATATAAACAAAAATCTATAATAATAATTATAATTTAAGGCAGAAATGTCGATAGCCCATGACAGACTACTAACACAATTGTACATATTGTTGCAATAAATTTTGTAAAATGATGTTGTCATATTGTCTGATTAAAGATGTTTGTATATAATAGTAATTTGTCTTTATTAAAATTTTTATAAATATACAAGAGAAAAAATACAATATAGTGCAGGCGAAGTTCAACCAGGCTGTATGACTTAAATTACTCTTCCACTTAACTTTCGAACAGACATATTCAGACTTATTATAATTACAATAATATTTATATACAATTAATCTACTTGTTAATCTGTCTGGGCTATGGACCAGAGGTCTTTCTGCTCCGAAAGAGTATATTTTTTTTTTTTAATTTCGCTTCTGATCATAATTAAAGCTGAGTATGTTTCTCGTGGAAAAACGCTGAAACACGTTTAGGATTTATTCATAAAATATTTGAGAATATTACGCAATTCCCGGGATATTTAATAAAGCCGGCCCGTATAAAACGCATATTTCATTTTAAGCTGATGGAATAATATGTTCACAATTTAATGCTAATAACAAACAATTTTTGCGTTCTGCACGAAACGGCCGGCCCACGTACAATTTGTGTAAAACAATTGAGTTGTTTACTCGCCGGTGGTATCCTTGAGGAATTCCCGTTTGAGAAATATGTAATAAATTCCATGATATCGTTATTACTTCGCGAGCATTATCCGACATTCCCTGGGCATGCACCGTTCGGATATACAATTGAATCATGTTGCATACGTACATATCTCACGTACAGATAGGAGGAGATATGCAAAATAATAAATAGATCCAATCGACTGAATTTCAAGCAAGATTCTTACGAAATAAAGTTTTATTTTATTTTTATATTATAAAGTATATTTTGTTAGAGCAATTCGCATTCATAACTCACTTAAAAAAAATAAATAGTAAAAAAAGAGTTGTATACTTTACTTCACTTAATTGAATAAATAGCAAATATATTGACATAAAACTATAATTTTCCACACACGTACGTAGCCGATAGAAACACTTCAGAGGTTTCAGAGTTCTGACATATATGAACAGAGGAATATATATATATATATATATATATATATATATACCTCACCTATATATATATATATATATATATATATACCTCACCTATATATATATATATATATATATATATATATTTATATAATATATCCTCGAATTTGCCCCCATCCTTTATTGTAATATCCGCCCCTCTATTTTGCATGCTATAGAAGTTGCGGAACGATCAGCTCTAAGAGTATTCACGAAGATCCGACACTGTAATAATTCTCCTCTACCAAGAAACAAATATCGTACCCTTCACTGACCGTGTTCAACACATTTTCCTAAAGTTTGCCAAAAATTACGAAATAACTCGTATAATACGAAATATTGTCGGAATATTGCAACCCCAATATATCCACAATACAAATTTCCTACTTCTACTTGCTACACCTTTTTTTTATTGCCCACGGTGCATTCACATGCGTCGTTTGACTCAAATCAAATAATTTAAATAACCAATAAAATATATATAAAAACAAATTTTGCTTATGGAAAGAGCGGGTGGCAAACGACGCAACTCGGAGGGCTGCAATGGAGGGTTCGTCGTAGGTTTAAAATAATTTATAATTAATGGGCGCCACTTGGTTTAAATTATACTACCAACCTTAACCAAGAAAATACACTCTCTCTTTCCATTCCCAAATACCGAATAAAGTATAAATTAAAAAAAAATGTATATATCGAATTTAAACTCAGAAATTAACACCAAATATTTTGAATGTTTGATAAGGTAGTAAGAGAACAACAACCAAATAAATACATTTTAAACACAATGTTGGTAAGTGTAAATACATGAGATTCTCTAGAGGGAATGCGGAAATTAATTTGTCATATGTTTTAAATGATATTGTATTAGACAAAATTGATGTAATGAAGGACTTGGGAGTTACATTCGACTCTAAATTAAATTTTAACCAGCACATCGACTTGATTTCACGCAAGGCAATGAGAAATCTTGGGTTCCCATTTAGAAACAAATCCATGTTTAATATTTCGACGTTAAAACTACTTTGCTGTTCCCTAGTGCGGTCGAAAATATGTAGTAAAATATGGTTTTCATTTTATTCTACATATATAAAAAAAATGGAAAGAGTACAAAACATTTTTTTTAAATTCATGTCATTTAAACTTGAGATAACATCTGTGGAATTTAATACTAACATTACATTGAACACCTTAAACCTGAAATTATTGCAGTCTAGAAGAGTTGAATTGGATTTATGTTTTTTTTTTGCATAAATTGATTTCATGAGAAACTCAATGTTCGGGATTATTAGGTTTGTTTAATTTTAATGTTATACGTCTCTGTAAACAAAATTATTCACTTAGCAGTTATTAAATAGAATAAGATGTATTAACCTACTTAACTATGATGCTAAATTTGATACATTTGGGACATCGTTTATTAAATTTAAGTATCAACTTAAGAAATTACTTTAATTTTGTACTTCTATATATAATTATTATTTATTTTGTTACTGGTCCTTATTTTGTTGTATCTCATTTTTATTTTATTTTTGTTTTGTTTTCGCTTTACATTATTTCTTAATTGTGGTTTAATTATTTGTATATACATTGATTTATTGTAACTCTGGTATACAGGTGTACAGAAAATGAGTGAAAACCTTCAGGTAACTCAATTCATTAATTAATTTTTAATAGAAAATCCAAATAAAAAAATGTTGTATGGTTCTTCATTGAGGCTCGCGAAGTCTTCGGAATTTTAAATATGTGACTATAAATTAGTATTGTTTTTTTAAATATTTTGTAAAAAATCGATAGCATTAACAATAAATTAGACACATGTATAATTCCATTGATGTAAATGATTAATAAATCGGATATTTTTACAATTTTATAACTTCATCAGAAGCATTCTTTAATGAAAATAGATCTGACAACGACGCACGCTCATTTGTAAAAGAAAGGGTGTATGCAACACCTCCAGCGGATGATGTAGCAGTTATAAACAAGATAAATGCACACTTGTTTGATCCAGCGTTGCCAAATGTATAGTTCTTGTAAGTGGCCCGTGAGGCTTAAGGAAGGACCGTGTGACTTATTTTCGTTAATATTTTTATCTAAAAATTAGTCAAAGAGTCACGCTACCTAAAGCTTTTCACTCATTTTCTGTACACCTTGTATATAATTTGTTTGTATCATTTTTGTAAAAAGGTGATTCTGTAATAAAATTATTATTATTATTAATTCTATAAGATATTTCATTAATAACTTAAATGTAGTTGTTAAAATTAATATTTCCATAACAAATTGAGTCATTTTCAAATTTAATTATCTTTATTCTTTGTATTTTTGAAATAAATTATTTAAATAATCGATTTTGCCTATCGTTAGCAAACTACGGTTTCAATGAAAGGTTTTTTTTAATTATATTAAAACAAATTTATTACAAATTTCTTCCATACTGTTTTATAACTAACTAACCATCTTTATTCAAATGTGTATATATAAAATAATAGTATTTCAGCCTCTGTTTTATATTTTACTTCAATTAATTTAATAAATACCAAATATATATTTCGATCATGAAGCGTTAATCACAACATTGTGCAACTTAAAAGTTATTATGTTATAAAATGATTGACATACAGAATGGTAATGCGTGTAAATACGTTTCAATTCAATTACTGCAAGCACGAGAACGAATGAAATAAAGTTTTATTATATTTAAAATAAAGATGTTTTATTTAAATTTACTTCTTTGTTAAACCTTTTCCAAAAACAATTTGAAACACAGCTTTAAATATTAACCTTGTCACTTCATTTAATCAAATAATGTGGACTTCGACAAGAACGTTAGCGATCATGATGAGTAAATAGACAACGACAAGTACAAGACAAAGACAAGCGGAAAGACTACTGGTCGATAGCTATTTCGTAAAAGTAAAACATATGTATTGTAAACAAATAATATTTAGTTTTGTAAGTTGACACGAATAAAGATGATATATATATATTAATGTTGCATTTAATGCAATTATTATCATTAATTATTAAATAAATGAGTTCAGTATTCTGAACATGTCAAGGAAAACCCACACACGGTGTTATAGAAGCTATAAATGGAGCCTAATATAAAATCAGTCTCGTCTCATTAATTATTTATTAATTTAAAACTGCTATTGACAAATCTAATTACATACAAAAGAATAAATCATAGAAATACAGCTCTCTAATAAACGACTGGCTAAAACGATCTTAATTATAACAAAGTAAAGGAGTGATAATATAATATTTTACTACAACTAAACACTATTTCATAAAAAATAACAATAGAAAATACAAAATATATACTTATGTGTAGAAAACCTAAGATAATAATAATATAAGATTTATAGTTCAACAAGAAAACTCGATTAAAGAACAATAAAAGATATTAAAAGAAAAAAAAAAAACGTAAATACAAAAAAGTAAGAATAAAAAAGGAAAGTTCTGTTTGGAATAACGGTGAAAATATATAATAATTTTAAATAAAAATGTATTCGTAACAAGACGTGTACAAGTGTTCAGAAGAGTACTCTGAACACTTGCGCAGTACATGAACTGGTGATCATTGCAGGACATTTGACTTGGAGGTCGTCGAGGCAAATCTTGTGTGTTTTGCCGGCACGTTAAATGGCACTGTCTAATTAGTGTGAAATTTTCTTTGTTATTGGGTTATTTATTTTTTGGATTCAGATAAAATCAAATGATCTAGAGCGTCTGGGATTCATAGGGATAAGGAAATTTGTGTTCAGGTATGGTTAGTAAACATCAATTTTTCGTCGAAAGTTACTCCCAAATCTTTCATTGAGATTATACGTTCAAATAATATATTGTTAATACTATAATTAAATTTAAAACTATTTTTCTTGCGATAAAAGGACATGCATTTACATTTCGATCAGTTCAAAGTCAGTCCATTGAATTCACACTAATTATGAATATTAACAATATCTTCCTGTAACTTAATGTAATCATCCATTGATTCAATGATATTATATAATTTCATATCATCCGCGTACAAGAGCACGTTGCACCGAATTATATCAACAATGTCATTAATAAAGATAATAAATAAAAGGGGTCCCAGGTTTGTACGCTGAGGAATCTCAGATGTTGCAATGTACTCGATGGAACGATACCCCATATATTGGACAAATTGTCGTCTATTGTGTAAATATGATTGCATCAGTGAAACAGTTCCATCCGTAAAACCAAAATATGATAATTTGTGAAGAATTACGCAATGATCAAATGCTTTCTGGAAATCAGTATAAACTGTATCAACCTGTTTCCGCTCATCCAAACGACTAGAGATAAAATCTGTAAAATTCAATAAGATACAATTGATCTCTTTTTAATAAGACCATGTTGACGCGTAGTTGATAACTTTGTAATGAAATACAACATAGACATAACATAGATTTATATTTAATACTATAAAAAAAGAATTTATTCACTTGGTCACGGTTATTTCAATGAAATCAAATAAAAAGAATAAATTTATAAATTTTAATCTTAATAAATTATATTCACTTATTGTGCTATATACAGTGTGTCCACGGATTGAGTGCACATAAGGTATAAATGACAATTTTGTTTAGAGTTGGATCTGCGTGCTCTGAGGATCAAAGTATATTGATTTATATAAAAATTGAAAGCCTTCCATAACTTTTAATTCTAAATAACTTTTTTCTAATACATTTTTGTTGTATCTGCTAAAATAAAAACAGTTTACTCTTGACTAATTTTTAGGTTTCAGCCAAAAAAAAAAAAAACACCCTATATTAATTGATTTGGCTAATTTTTTCAGTATCTTGGTTTGAGATTAATAAGGAGCGATCCTCCAAACATGAAGATACAACTCTAACAAAATGTCATTTACACTCAATCTGCGGACACACTGTAAATAGTGTTGAATTGCACGCAGTGTCACAGCTCTCATTCAGTGCGCACTGGTGCGACAAAATTTTGTGTAAGCAGAAAATACTATTAGATACTATCTTCCCATGAAAACAAAAATTATGTAATGCGATTACTTATTTTTATTTAAATTATTTGTTGTTTTCTATGGCATAGCCATTAATTACGTGTCCTTTAAACGAATACTTAAATGGTTAATATATTTCCGAAAACAATTGAGTAAATCGGAGATAGGTATGTTTTTAAAAGTAAAAAATTCCCACCTCCTATTTATAAAAAAATCCTCATAAAATTGGAGATGACAAATAATTATCATTTTTTTGGGGGAATATGTCGAACATTTTAATATCTCATTCAAAGGTAGATTAAATTAAGTTAATTCATAAACATCAAACGATAGGATTCTAACGATCGTTTTCTTATAACAAATATAAAAGTTATAATAAACTTTCCTAATTATATAAAAACTGATCTCTCCGAAACTTCAGAAGAATGCATAAAAAACAGTTGTAGAACTTAAAATAATTACCTATATGGATAGGAGGAAATAAATATATTTATATATATATATATATATATATATATATATATATATAGAAAACCTTTATTTCTGAGAAATACGTTAAATTACGTTAAAATATTTACATTACAATCATAAACCTCTAGTTAAGTCTCAGAAAATAGCTATCGACCATCGGTCTTTCTGCCTTATTTAAATATATTATTAAATAAAAAAGATTTTAAAATAATTAATAATTTTTTTAACTTGTTATTTGTTAAGGCTTCCACTTGGTTGTATATGGTCTATTATAACTTAATAAACAACTTTTTTTAATAATAATACATTTATTTACGGAATCACCTTTTTACAAAAAAATATGCTACTAAAAAATATTACGAATTTTACGAATTCATATATATATATATATATATAATATTTTAACCGATATATAAATATCATAAACATAAATATAAATAAACTTTTAACTTTGTTTGTACAACTGTTTTTTTCTTATTAGCTAAATAAAAAAATCGGTTGTACAAACAAAGTTAATAGTGTTTTGTTAAATTATAATAAATTATTTCCACATTTAGCTCTGTGACATTTTGACGTTACGTAAGTACGTTAAACAAATGCACATTAAAATAACTACTTCTCGGGCACATACTCCGCCAGACATTAAATTACAGGATACTTACCAGATAAGATATAAATTGAAGCAGCAGGTGTACATCCTACACCTGCTGCTGCATACCAATAACATATTGTATCATGCAACAACAAAATATTTTCTTACACTGTATCATACATTTAGTTTATTTTAAGTTTATTTTGTATGTTTTATATTTCTATAATATTCCAGCCATATTATACATTTCAATCGATAAATTATTCAATTTATGAAATAAATATGAATATAATATTAAAAATCAACCAATAAAACACAGATTAGATTGAATAACTTTAAATTCACGACTTTTTTCGGGTGATTAGCCCATTTTCAAGAGAATTTATTTTTTTTAAATTTTAAATTCTCTTGAAAATGGGCTAATAACCCGAAACTAGTCGAGAATTTAAAGTTATTCAGTATAATCTGTGTTTTATTGGTTGATTTTTAATATTATATTCTAATTTATTTCATACAATATAAACTACTAATGTCTAAATATTAAAACCATTAATTATATTCAATTTATATTTTATCGTGTAAGTATCCTGATCGTACTGTTGATTACAAAAATGTAATAATTTCTAAAAAAATTTTGTTTCGTGTGTGGTATCAGATTGCCACTATCAAATTTACAATTTATTTATCTATAAGCCAGTAAATAGCATTATTGATTGCCCCAAATGCTTGCTATCGTGAATTTAATTGTTTCACCTCATCCCATCAAGATATTACTTTTGGTACAGCAACAACTAGAACAAATGTACTGATTAAAACAGTAACATATATCTATTTTCAGTGAAACAAACACCTAGTGTTTATGATTATTAATAATTGTTCATCATAATATTTAAATTGCATATATTCAAAACATATTTCTAGTGTAAGAATATAATGGGTCCAATTAAACGCTGTAATCTGGTGTCTATTGCATACCCAGTGCGGTTGGCAATGCATAATATTTTGGTGGTTGCCGGGAATATTGGCTGATGAGAGATTCCCGAGGCTCAGGCATATTAGAATTCATGGCGTGCAAATTGGATCATTGGATCATGAGATCACGCCGAAAATGGTGAATTAATCAAGGCCAATGGGACACCAACGTAAACGGTTTTAATCAGAAATTATGTGCACAATGTGCCAGGCAACAATAGGTGAAACATTAATCTATTATTTCACTATAACTATATATATATATATATAATTCGTTCCCAATGAAAGTAAGAAATGATGAATCTCAACCATAACGATTATTATTTTTTGTTTATATTATAAACAATATGTATTTAAAAATTGTAAATTATATTATTAATAAATTATTATAATCTGCCAATCAAACTGATGGTTATACATATATTTTTTGTAATTTTTTCATTTTAAATTGCACGAAAGAAAAAAAAGTCAAATTCAGTCCATAAGAAATAAGAAAGTTGATGATGATCCCGAAGAAACGAAAGATGCTATTAGTCAAATTAGTACATCATCGATTAGATTATAAAAAAGTGCTATAAGAATGTCTTCATTGTATTGAAGAATTGCTTCAAATTACGAAGATATAAATAAAAAAAGAAAATCGCATTTTCAGTTTTGTTTTCATTTTTCTTCAAAATAAAGAAACAACCCAGGATATTAATTAGCATGAAATTCTGTACAAGTGACAAATTTAAACCATGGTAAGACTCGAATTTGAAACATCCTGTATATGTATTATATGCTTGGCAATCATTTAGCTGAAACCAGATTTCTTATCAAAGTCGACTCCTATGTTTCTTGTATCTATATCATTATTCCTTAAGACGCACTGCAAAGTATCTAAGTCCTTTCGATTTTGTATTGGTGGATCTCGTTTTCATATGTATGATTTTAAAAACACAATTAAAAAAAAATAACAGTGAACATCAATAAACTTGAAATAAATAATTAAAATAATGGCTAGAAATGATTATAAGACACTGCAAGACAGTAACTCAAACGATGGACATCACTCTAAATCGCTTTTATTTGCATATATATATATATATAAATATTATAAATCTGAGCTCTGGATGAAAGCTTACAAAATATCAATGATTTGCACGGAAAGCAATTTTGGCAAGAAATAATTTATTTAAATATTTCTATTTATTTCTATTTCTTCTTTTCTATTTATAGTTTTAAAGTTGAAAAAATGTCAGCATAGGATTAATCGTCAGTAGTTATAATATTCCTCAATCTGTCTCTGATTTTCTGGACAAAATCAAGGATTGCAATTTTGGCAAGAAATAAAATCAAGCTGGGAAAATGGAGTTTGTCCAGAAAATCAGAGACAGATTGAGGGATATTGTAACTACTGACGATAAATCCTATGCTGACATTTTTTCAACATAGATTTTAAAACTATAAATAGTAAAGAAGAAATAGAAATAAATAGAAATATTTAAATAAATTATTTTCTCTTTTGCTACTTACATAATGACAACATAAGTACGTTAATAAATGTCTAATAATAGACATAGTAAGGCATAGCTGTACTGACGAGGGATCAAATCCCGAAACACGCTGCAGACACGTGTTTCCTTATATTACGTAACTTTTATCTTTTTTTTTTTTTTTGCAATAAATATTTTCGATTCAAAAATTGTTACATTATACAATTCCTTTCCAATTATTTATAAAAATAACCAAATTTATGTTAACCTGCTTGTTGAAACTAAAATCTGTGAGAAATTCACATTCCAAAATTGGAAAAGTCTGCAAAAACCAGCCTCTACAATAAATGAACATCAACAAGGAGGTTCCCTTGCCTCTTTCACCCCTCCATACCCTTCGGAAAAGCCAATCCCCCATGTATTAATAATCCTTTGAATGAGTGTCTACATTTCACCCTCTCTGTAAATAATTTCACCCTGCATGTTTTTTTAGCCTACATTCACCCCAATTCTTCTATTGAAGACACAATTTTTACAAAGGCGTCGCTGTACGACCATACCTTAATAATAGGCGATTTTAACGTTAATAGAAGAAAGTCTCATCATATGCAGAATTTCTGCTCCAATTCGAATTTCGTTAAAATCCCCACTCCACCAACATTCATCATGAATGAAAACCAATCATCTACAGCTGATATCATTCTCTGTACCTCCAACATTCAAAACCTTATCCACTCAATCACTCTTACTCCCGATCTCTGTTCTGACCACTTATCCATCCAGTTTGACATCAAAACAAATTCATCACCACAACCTCTACCTCCAGAATATATTTTACAATTCCAGAATTGTGATATAGAGAAAGTAACTACTGATATTCTGACAGAATTTAACAATGAACAAAACATAACTCCTGAAATTATATCTCGTTTTAATTCCCTTTTATCTATTTCCATCGCTCAACACAGCCCAAAAATTAAAAAAAAAAAACAATTTTACAAATATCCGCTACCTAAATATATTCTAAAATTATTAAAATACAAACGACAAATCTACAGAGACAGTAACTTCTACAGAGACATTACAATAAAACAGACCTTTAATAGACTGACCAGACAAATAAAAAAAACTAATTTTGGAATACAAAAATCCAAATCGATTGAAGCCTGCAATAATATAAACAACATGCACGGAAAATCATACTGCGCAAAAACTATCAAAATATAAAAAGACAGATTATACAAATAATATAAAAAATTTAATTGATGGTTCATTAATTACAGACGATATTTTAATTGCTGAAGCGTTTGTAGAACATTTGAAAAAAACTTTTAGGCCAACAGAAGACAACAATTACGATTAAAACTTTTTTAATTTTGTAAATAACTGGTTTAATTCATATAACATAACTCCCACTTCCACATGTTTATCCTTAAAATGTTTAATTTTTGCTACTCGCACCAATATTTTCCTCCTCAATGGAAAGTAGGCATCATAACCTGTATTCCAAAACCAGATAATGACACTACCTTAGTGTCTAATTACCGTCCTATTACCCTGCTCCCAGTAATTGGAAAATTATTTGAGTCCTTGGTGAAACAAAAGCTTCTTACCATCTCTAATAAATCTATCCCAGAATACCAATTTGGTTTCCTTCCTCAAAAATCTACTACTCTACCTCTATCCATTCTCACCTCTAATTTACAAACGAATCATCTAGAAGGAAAAAAATCCACCATACTCTTTCTTGACATACAGAAAACGTTTGACTCGGTTTGGCATTTTGGCCTCCTATACAAATGCTTCATCTTACAAATTCCACATCACTTAATTATCCTTATACACAACTTCCTATCCAACAGATCCTGTCAAATTAAAATACGTCAATCTTTTTCCCACTCATTTCCCATCTTACAAGGTGTCCCTCAAGGCTCTAACCTATCCCCACTTCTCTATAATATTTATTGTCATGACATATATAATCCTGATCCTGCTCACTTTAACCCTTCCCAATATGCTCTCCTTTTCGCTTACGACACAGCTCTTATTACGCGTACCACTTTTCTCAAAATAGCCCAAAAATCCCTCCAAACATCATTAGATTCCATCCAAGCCTAGTGCTCAAAATGGCGCATCAAAATAAATCCTTCAAAATCCCAACTTTTTATACCATTCCACAGAATATCTCCTCGATCCCCCAAAATTAATATTAACAACATCACAATTTCCCCGTCCCATACATGCAAATATCTTGGTATCCTTTTCGATTCTAAACTATCCTTTAAATCGCACATCCTATCCATAAAAACCAAAATCATGCCCTTGTTTTGATTTTGGTCATTTTATATCAATCACCTACAAACAAGAAGGCATAAATATAAAAACAGCCACTAACATTTATAAATCAATTTGCCGTCCTTTACTAGATTATGGTGCTATATTATTTACCCAAATCAAACCATCTACTATCCGTCACATCCAACTTGCCGAAAGATCCTCCCTAAGAACACTCACCAAACTAAGACATCCTAACAACCCTCTCCACAATCCTTCTAACGAAAACCTTTATAAATCCACGAAAGTCATACCTATATCTCATCGTATAACAACTCTTTCCAAAAAATTTGTAAATAACCTATATAATCTACCGCTTCTTACAAAATTCTGTATATCCCGAAATCCAAACATCCCCCCAAAATACATCCATCCTGCTCTTACCATTCATGAATTCATAAATATGCTTCAAGACGGTTCAGCTAGGTAGCACAGACATTTTTATTGCATATAACAATCTATTCAATACAGGGCGGAAAGACCTCCGGTCGATAGCCCATTACAGATAAACAATCATATCAATATATATAATTTATATTTATAAAAATGTTATTATCTGAATAAAGATATTTGTATATATAATTAATTAATTAATTAATTTCAATTTTTTAACTTTAATTTATTTAAATAGTAGTGAATAAATCCTTTTTCTATTATTAGAAATATTTAATTTTATTTAATTTTTAAACTATGAATTACAAACGAACATATTAACCTTGATCTAATTCGAGCGAAAAGAAATAGCAGGACTTCATAATTTTAGCGATGTAAATCAGGTTTTTAGTATTAATATTAAGATCGCATGAAGATATTATACCCACATGCATATATAAAAAAGAATAATTCCAACACACGCAAGGTATCTAAAAAAAAACACAACAAACCTGTCGTGGCCACCGAATCGGAAACTGTACGTTCCCACCGGGAAAAACCGGAAATGGCGTTACAGTTACCTAGAGTTGAATCACTCCATTCATACCTGACGCAACAAGAGTCCATCATCCGATGCACCGAAAAGTTTTGTTTTGAAAGCCCTACAAAAAAAAAACCACACAAACACAATTCGATCTCATTGACGTGACGCCCAGACAATGGTAAATTATCGAGTCTGATTGTGTGCATATACATTCGGGCGCGGATGGAGTTTGTTGGTCAGAGAAGATGCGAAAGAGGTCCACCTTGAATCCGAAATTTTTGGGCCGCCTCAAAAAAAGAGGAAAAAAACTTGTTTTCACTTTCGTGACATGCGCGTTTATTGTGTCTGGCCGTTATTTCATTCCAGTACGTTTTTTTTTTTTTTGTTTGTAATTCAATCTCCCACTGATACGCTTTTTATGTCTATAGATGATGGGTGCTATATATACATCGATTTCAATTAAGAAATAAAATGTTTATCATCACAACTAATTTATGTTAGATACGTGCATATTTAGAATTGAACTTATATTTGAAGTAGATCCTAAAATTTCATTTAAAATTATTATTAATAACTGATGAAAATACTGGGTATCAGAATCTTAGAATTATTCTGACTTACAATATCTTCATCAGTTAGTAATGATAATTTTTAATGAAAATTTAATATATATATTTATATATATATATATATATCTTTATTGAGACTATATAGATAATTTTAACAATATGACAATATAAATAATTACAATACATGTAGGTGTTAGTCTGTCTGGGCTATCGACCAGAGGTCTTTCTGCCAGAAATTTAATATTTTCTTTCTCTTTTTAAATTATTCCGATACACAGAGTGTCTTCATAAGTAAATAATGATAATTTAATTAATGAAAACAACTAAATCACAAAATGTCAGTTATACAAACAAAGTTAAAAAGTATTTTCATTAATAGAACGATGTATTAAAAAGTAGAAGCCTTAAGGCTGCAATTTTACGCCTAATAAACGGTGCGATTAACGACATAGTGCAGTAGTTTTAACAAAATGTGTGTGTTTATTTTATTCCAACTTTTATTTTTCAACCAAGCGGCAAACATCTGAACTATAGATACTGTTCCACAATAAAAATGATGGCGTCGAACTAAATTTGTTCTCATTGACTATTTAATAGGATTAAGGAGTATACAAATAATAATATTATGATTGTATTAAATATGGATATTAATAAGAAGACTTTCCACATATAATCAGATATATTTAATGTAAATTAAATGTATTTTTGTAAATTAAATTAATTTAAAAAAAATCACTTTTTTTCTTTAAAAAAAAAAAAATAAAAATTATCTGATGTCGTTCATCAGTAAATAAGCTATTTGCCTGTATTTAATGTTTATTTTTTTATGACTGCATAAAATTGTTAATCTCTTAAAACGGAAACGTATTGGAGATCGCAGCCTTAACAATTAGAAAATTTTAATTGAAAATTTCGGTTCATTAATTTCCTTATATTATGTGAATCGCGTGATGTTAATACAATTATTTATACACAATTGGAAAAAAAAATAGTTGTCTGGAAATTGTTTAAAACTATCATATAGTGTATTGGGAATATATTTAGTATAAACATCTTAAAGGACGCCCAAGTTGAATTTTTAATTTTTTTAAAACTCCCAGTATCAGGTGAAGCGTGTGGGGCAAATGAAAGATTTACACAAGATATAAAAAATATTACTCCGAAAATTATTTTAATATCCTAATTAGTGTACAAATAATTTGCATCGATGATTTTTTTCAATTCTGTGTATTTACATTATATAAATTATTTTTGTACATTTTTTTTATTATACATTGTTTGTGTGTTTCTAAGTGAATCACGTCATGTATATATACCACTTCAAATTTGTGAAACTAATTGTAGTACTCTTTGTAAATGGGGATTCCGTTAAATAAATAATAGATCACACATAAAAATCGATCCGAATGGACCGCCAAATTTAAGTTATTATTATTTTTTTTTAATTCAGCGCGTTTTCAATTTATATATTTATAGGAAAAAAAAATAGTAGGCAAAAAGACCTATGGTCGATATTCCATGACAAACTACTAATACAATTGTACCGGGTTCCGCATAAGGAAGGTCACAGGCTATATTTCAGGAACTATGAGTGCTAGAGCTTTCAATAAAAAAAAAATGTTAATAAAAGTGATCATGAGAAAATGCTGGAAATAAATTTCAAGTTCGTAACTCTTCCGGTAGGGGGCGCAATGAACAGTCGAAAAGTAATATTGCGATTACCTTAAGAAAATGTTTAATAAAGACATCATAAAACTAAACTTTTTGAAATCATGATAAGTTTGTGAAACAAAAATGTTACAGACATTTTTTCTTACTGTTGAAATAAAGGGTGGGGGAAGGACAGAATTTATAAAGAGCGAATGTAAAATAACTCTTTTGTTCTTTAACCGATTTTAATGATTTTAATGTCATACTAAAGAACTTATCATGCTGATTAAAATTATTGACAACAATCAGAAAAATAACTAACTTTAACGCCGCTAGGTGGCGCCAACTTAAAGTATAGATAATTTTCCCATTTTTCCTTAAAATTTCAAATGGAATGATATATTTTGCTTAATGTTAGTAGAAAGAGGATTAAAAGTAAGAAATTTAGTGAAAACCGAAAGTCTATATCTAAATCCTATCAGAAGTTATAATTAAAAGAATTTTTATAATTAAAAATTATTAATGTAAATTTTAAAAATTTTATGTGTTCATTTAAAATAAATGAAATTATAACTAAAATAATAAAATTACATTATTTTGTCACCGGTAGGGGGCGCTTTTTAACTTTAATAATAATTTTCTATTTATTTTAAATAAATAAATATTTCTTATAATACAGGTGAATAGAGTTTCAAAACCAAATGGAAAAACATTTTTAATGCCAAATTTATATCAACATTTTGTCAAATGACTCCACCGTCATATATAATACAATCACATAATTTTATACAATTAAATAAGCAACGACATCCACTCTAGCAATAGCAGTACATCCATTTCTGAAGTTTTTGCATTTTGAGATCCAAAAGAATATGTCTTTCCTCGTTCTGGGTCTGAATTGATAAAAAATATTTTTTAATTTGCCCCAAAAATAAAAATCTGAACATTCGGTTAATCGTGGTGACCAAAAAAATAAACATCCCCATCTATTCACCTCTCAAGAAAGAGTATATTCAAATAATTTAGCACGCTTTAGAAAATGCTCCCTGGTGTTGATAAAATAATTCAGTTTTGTTGTTTTTGTTATAAATTTTATTAACCTCAAAAAGTTTTCCAATGACATTTGAAATTTTTAATTTGAAATTTTCTTTTATATATGACTTGTGATAGAATAAAGGTATTGAGATGCGGTTTTCACAATTTTTTTACATTTTCACGCACTTTCTGTTGATACTAAGAAAAATATATCATTCCATTTGAAATTTGTAAGAAAAATGGAAATGTTATATATTTTTTAACTTGGCGCCACCTAGCGGCGACTGAATTACTTATTTTTATAATTGTCAATTGTTTTAATCATGATGATAAATTCTTTCGTATGAAATTAAAATCATTAAGGTCTCTTAGAAAACAAAAGAGTTATTTAATATTTGCTCTTTATAAATTCTGGCCTTCCCCCACCCTTTATTTCAAGAGTAAGGGAAAATTTTCTGTAACATTTTAGTTTTATAAACTCATCATGATTTCAAAAAGTGTAGTTTTATGATGCCTTTATTTGAACTTTTTTTGAGATAATCGCATTATTATTTTTTGACTGTTCATTGCACCCTCTACTGGAAGAGATACGAACTTGAAATATATTTCCTACATTTTCTCATGGTCACTTTTATTAACATATTTTTTATTTGAAAGCTCTAGGAGTCTTAATTCCTGAGATATAACCGGTGACCTTTCTTATCTGGACACCCGGTACATATTGTTATAATATTTTTTTTAATTTTGTTGTCATATTGTCTGAATAAAGATGTTTGTATATATTAAATAGTATATTGTTCAACGGGTGACAAAAGTATTTTCTTTTTAAATGAGAGAAGAGTTTCGCCTCGATTGGCATGTTCGCAAGTTTAAAAATGATGAATGATTTCGACGAGAAAAACACTATACTTTTTCTATTACAAAACTATATATAATATCTAAATTAATGATTTGAATTTTGATTAATTGTTACGTGCGAACAATTATTCAAAATTATGATCGTTTCACATTATACTTTTTATACATTGATATAGACGATAACACATTGGTTCTGTTATCAACTTATGTGAATTGAATTCTGTCCCAGCAGTTTTTGTATTTTATACAGATTGTAAAATCTTGGTTTGGGTTTGATTTTTTATTGCTAATTAATTTTTTCAAAATATCCCTGAGCAATGTTACTAGATTTCCAATCATCATGCTGTGTTAGTAAAAGCAAGTCACCTCCTGCAACCACTGCTACGCTAATAGCAATAGAAATTCTACATAAGCTGTGGCCGGTATATTGTTCAGGAAAAGGCAAATTTAAATATTGTGCTATTTTTATAGAAAGTTTTTTTTAAATTCCGACCACTTGCTCAATACTCGTTACATTTTGATAGTTAAAGTTAATAAAAAATCTTGAATTTTAATAAATGAAATACATTTTTACTTTGTTTGTATAACTCGGATTGTTTTATTGTTGACTGTTGTTTCGACAACCTTAACGTGTGATTATTAAAACAATAAAACAATCCGAGTTATACAAATAAAGCAAAAAAAGTGTTTCATTTATTAAAATTGAATTACAATGTATAACGAAGTAGAAGCCTCAACAATTAACAAGTTAAAAAATCTTGAATTATTTTGATCAATATTTGGTAGACGATGGATCATGTGTGTCTTAGAAATGCCACAAAAGTTTCCAGAAATATGAAACGAACGCGGTCTTTGTATTAGATATTTCAATATCAATATCCAATATCCTTATATCATTGGCTGTCAAATCTTTTAATTCGTGGCAGCGGCAAGCCCCAGAAATTCCAAAAATTAAGGCAAACTAAAATATTTGTAACACTAACTAATTTGTTAAAGAAACCCTATGTGATTACCTTACTTTAGTCATTAAATATTTTGAGTCGGATGTATTCGTTAAGAACGTGTCTATTTCTTGGCTGAATAAGTTTTCGACTTTTTACTTGTAAAACCATTCGTTTTAGAAAAGAACGTATCTTGGAATATTTACTGATGTTGATATCGTTTTTTATCGACAGTGTTGTTCTTAACATAGAATATTTGGACCATAAGCAGGACAGTTTCCAAATATGAATTTACGCGATTATTATTAGTAGTCTATGCAAAATTCATAGAATGGAAGGCATTCCATGAATGTTGCATAGATTTTTTCATACTTTTTTTTTGATATTCCTGATAATAAATCCACATTGATTGTCTCAGTTGGTTCATCATGTTTGGTGGAATTTTGGGAAGATCTAAATCATTTTCTGAATCAGAAATCATGACTACATTTCGAACAGCACAACCTGGCGTGCTTTAATAATGACACGATAATGATAGCAGGAGGCAACTGGGCGCAGGTGAAAGTTCGTACGTAATTTTCGTCTATAATAACGAAAGTTAAAGTTGCGAGATTTTCTCTCAATAGTGATGGAAATCGAAGTTTCGCTGGAGTATTCAGTGACGAAAAGTGTGTTATCATAAGGGATAGTATAAAAAGTTTATTAATTTGAAATGGCCATTATGATATTTTGTTTGATATATTTAATAAATCAGTATTTGTAAATAAATCAACAGTTTTTTTTACGTCTCATAAAATTTATTGTTGAGACACTACTATAATGGTTGCGTCAACATAGTTGCATCATCAGGCAAATGATTAATCATCTGTGTTGGCAAAACACTTGTAGCACTGTGTCTTGAATAAATTTTGTGAATCTCAAAAAATGTTCTTTTATTAACAAATAGTTTATTATTGAGTTTCACCAAGTAAAACTCTCAACCATAGATTATTTATTAAGTCGAATCAGGAAATTAATATAAATAAATAAAATTAACAGGCAGAAAGACCTGACAGAATACTAACACAATTGTACATATTGTTATAATAAATTTTGTAAATTTTTGTTGTTATATTGTTTGAATAAAGATGTTTGTATATAAAATTAAGAACAACATTCCACATGGAAGAGGCTTCGGGATTTGTGGTTCGAAATTTGGTGTTAACTTCTCATGGGTTATTTCATTCATATGCTGATGACACGAGGGTTTATTGTTATTTCGAACGAAGCAACATTAAGTAAATCGAAAAACCCATCAATGAAGCAATCTAATTTAAATTCCAAGCAAAAATTGTTTAATTATTAAAGGATATGAAGTATCTGCAAAAATATTTTGAAAAAAAAAATTCTTGTAAAAAAAAATTATGAATTAATTAAAAATCTAGCGAATCATAAAAGATATTTTTATATGAAATAAATATGAATAGATTATTAAAAATCAACCAATAAACACAGATTAGATTGAATAACTTTAAATTCTCGACTAGTTTCGGGTTATTAGACCATTTTCAAGAGAATTTAAGGTTAAAGCCTAGTATAGCACCCCCCCCCCCCTTCAAATTTTAGTTTTTATTCGAAAACCCCTACAAAGGGGTGTTTTTTATGATAGACGTAGGAGTGGATTTTTAGTGGTTTCTCACAATTTAGCTCGAAAGTCGGGAGGTTATGTCACTGAATTTTTGTATTTCCGCTACACTAAAAATCATTATTTTGTTATTTAACGCACATATTTACACTTTTATTACACTGCATCATACTTTTGTTAAGTTAGAACAGCAATTAATTGAGAAATTAACGAAAATATATTTTGCAAAAATACGTCATTCATTGAGCGATATGTGAGATTGTTTCCTTGTGTTTTCATCTGCGAATGATCCCATTGGTTCTCAATACTGACGATAGATAGCCAACGATAAGTACGGTTTCCTACATTTTGTTTTACTTTTCCCTCTTAAGTAAATAAACGTCTTTCTATCGATAAAAATCCTATTTTCTTTCATTTATTCTATGCAAAACCTAGCCATCACCTAACCTAATCTCACACCTTTTTTTAAGGGAATCACTCTTATATATCATTTCATCTGTGCAAAACCTAAACATTACCTAACCTAACCTGATACCCTTTTTAAGGAAATCGTTCTTTTATGTTATTTTATTTTTGCAAAACTTAGATAGTGCTTAACCTAATGACCCTGTAGAATAATAATTTCTACAGACATATTTTCTACAACCATTATTGTATCGCCATCTCGTGGCCGTATTTCGTATTATACATGCTCTACGACTCTACGTAAAGCGTCAAGTTTGAGTGGCGTTACGCGGCCAACTTCACGCTGCAAAGGTGAGTGCTATGCTAGGCTTTAGCCGAATTTTAAATTTTAAATTAGTCGAGAATTTAAAGTTATTCAATCTAGTCTGTGTTTATTCGTTGATTTTTAATGTCTAAATATTAAAACCATTAATGATATTTTTATATTTACATATCATGTCACTAATTGATTGTCAATTGAAAAATCTTTTGAAAACAATTACTTAATGCGCATTTTTTTATCTGTAAAGTAAATATAAATAAATGACTGAAAGACTTCCGGTCGATAGCCGATTCATTTACAGAATATAATTCTAATTTTATATATTATTGTACATACATATACACATTTGAATAAAGATGGTTAGTTAGTTATTAATAAATTGAATAACAAATTATTGGTTTACCTTACACAAATGCAATACATTTTCGCTTAGTTTCTTTATTATAGAGTAGGTTTTTAAAGGAATTATGTAGGTAAATTAGAACATGTCGAAGGTCAGGATTAGCGGAAGAACAGAACAAAATTGTTTATTTGAATTTGTGGTTTCATATACACAGATATACAGTTATCTGGCAAAACATAAAATTAATGAAACTATCATATTTTTATCACATCCAAAAACCCAGGCATCCCAATAATCTCTTCACAATTCCTCTGATGAATATATGTACGAATCCATCTAAGTTACTCCCGTATTCCAAACGAATAATAAACTTCTCCCAAAGGGCAAATAAACCCCTTCCTAAAAAATATCTACCATAAAACCTAAACATCCTGCCTAATCCCTTCCGATGTGAATTTACCCATGGATTCCAGAAAACTAATGTTATCCACCATGCAGGATAATATTACAGTTTTATCCCTCACAATAATACGTTTTACAACACTTAACAGCACAGCAAATTTCTCACATTTTCTAATCTTTACTGCCAGAAGAAAATCATTAATTTCTCCACTCTAGCAGTTATATCGTAGATAGTGGAGGCACTTAATTTTTGAAAATCCATGATCACTTAAAATAAAACATGATTTTCAACAATTTTTTGTGTATTTCACGACAATTGTTTCGCAACGTTGTTGCTTCTTCAGGTGAATTATAAGTACTTCACCTGAAGAAGCGAAACAATTGTCGTGAAATACACAAAAAATTGTTGAAAATCATTAAGTGTTTTATTTTAAGCATAGCAGTTATATTCAAAATGGAATTTGACAAATATTAATGAGATAAATATTATTTCTTATTTTTATACTATTATTAGATAATTAGATGCATTAGTAACTATGTAATATAATTTCCAGAAGGTAGCATTTTTTAAAATTAAAATATAAGTTTGTACCGCTTGTACGCTCTAAGGGGCAACAAGCGATAGTAGAAGAAGAAGAAGATATAAATGATCCACGGATTTCAACATTGGACGTCAAGGTGAATACTCCGGGTATAAAAATCCGTAGCTGGGTAACTTCAAAATGGTTCATACTCTCGCCATCCACAAATTAATCAGTATAAATCATGACATTTAAGCTAGCTAGCATTTACGCTTTTCACTTTAATGAAATGTTCAGCCAGCATTCATCTAGCGTATGGATAACTAGTGATGGCCATTTCGAACCTCATCAGACTAGTGTGTTCCATGTGCAAAGCCTTGATGAAGGCAGCTGAACAGAATATATTTTTTTTATTTCACATCACCATAAATTGAAGACAGAACAGAAAGACTTCTGATAGGTAGCCCAGGACAGACTAACATCATTATTGTATTATTTATATTAAAAATTTGTATTGCTAAATGTGTGTTGTATAAATAAAGATTTTTGTATGTACAAGATCCTGCATTCCAACTCCCGTTTTCGATGGCTCAGTTACTAATTAAATTGTAGGGGTATGTACGGAATCATATAAGGCACCCAAATAATAAATAAAATGTGTATCAAGCAATTAAAAAAAAATAATGCCATAACTCTTGTTTTTTTTTTTGGACTCCCTGCATAATCAAAAATATTTTCTTCAAGTACGTCCTATGATCCAAGTAAAGTCTCCAAAATTTCAAAGCCGTAAATTAATTAGAAATTGAGCTATCGAAGACGAGAGCTGAGATGCGGGACACTATATTTATATATATATATATATATATATATATATATATATATATATATATATACAAGGTGTACAGAAAATGAGTGAAAACCTTCAGGTAACTCAATTCATTAATTAATTTTTAAGAGAAAATCCAAATAAAAAAATGTTGTATGGTTCTTCATTGAGGCTCACGAGGTCTTCGGAATTTTAAATATGTGACTATAAATTAGTATTGTTTTTTAAATATTTTGTAAAAAATCAATAACATTAACAATCAATTAGACACGTGTATAATTCCATTGATGTAAATGATTAATAAATCGGATATTTTTACAATTTTATAACTTCATCAGAAGCATTCTTTCAATGAAAATAGATCTGGCAACGACGCACGCTCGTTTGTAAAAGAAAAGGTGTATGCAACACCTCCAGCGGATGATGTAGCAGTTATAAACAGGATAAATGCACACTTGTTTGATCCAGCGTTGCCAAATGTATAGTTCTTTTAAGTGGCCCGTGAGGCTTAAGGAAGGACCGTGTGACTTATTTTCGTTAATATTTTTATCTAAAAATTAGTCAAAAAATCACGCTACCTAAAGCTTTTCACTCATTTTCTGTACATCTTGTATATATATATATATATATAATTTCTATAATACCCAAGCTGATGTAGAGTATATATATATATATATACTTCACAGATATTCTTTGCACTGTTTTAATTTTTTTTTAATTCTTTTTATCAGAGTTAAACATGATTGCATTACTATTTAATCCAATTTAAACAAGATTGTTAACAACGTCAAAATAAATCACGATATAGTTCGAATATTCCCCGGAAACGGATTTAATATTAATTTTCGATACACGGTAATTATTGAAATGAATCAATTGTTTGTTTTCATACAACAAGCAAATCCAGTAGTAATGACGCGTAGATATTTTCTCAGTATTAATTGGATTGAATCGATTGTGTTGTGTCGATGGAATTATCTCTGCATTTCTAATTAAATTGCATAATGCAACGCATGTTATATAATACGGTTGTAATGAGTAGTTACATTAAAATACCAGTTTTTTTTCTTTGTATATTTTATAAAAGAATTATGTAAATATTTATTGTACAAAAACGATCGAAGCTTAAAGTTTTGCTTGATTTTTTTTGTGTGCAATGAATATTTATATCATTGTTTTTTATTATTAAATGGCTAATATATTTCAGTGCTGATGGTCTTATATTAAGTAACGTTCTTTTTTGTTGTTTATATTGAGTTTTTCTTCGATGAAAAAAGTTGTTGCATGATACAATTTATTACTGATATGCAGCAGCAGCTATACATATACATTACGTAATTCTGGCGAGGTATTTGCCCGAGAAGTAGATGTTTTTATGTGTACTTGTTTAAAGTATTTATGTAACGTAAGTTATAATGTCACGGGCCTAATATGGAAATAATTAATTAATAGACTTTGATTAAAACACTTGGTTTGTTTAAATCAGTGAAACAAACCAAGTGTTTTAATCAAAGTCTATTAATTAAATATGTTTCACCACGGGTTAAGTTAAAAATTAATTCAAAATATAATAATTAATTTCAAATCTTTATTTAATTTATATTTGAGAGGCCCATCAGAATCTGTGAAAATTGTTTCATCACTTTTTTTTAATAAAATTGCAAATAATAGAAAATATATTAGTATTAGGTAGATGCAATATCATACAAGCTATATTTACATTATTTAGTACATTTAAGAAATAAGATTGCATTAAATTTGCACAATTTATAAGTAGTATTGTCTTTTAAATAAATAAAAAATATCAACAAGGTAGACGACCGAATCATCGCTTGGTTCACCAAAGGAAAGCAAACTTGCCCTTTTTATAAGACCAAGAAAACAAAATTTAACCACCTTTTATTAAATAAAAAATATGGCAATGCATTTGCCATTAGCTTTGTGGATTTTGCTGCTGTTGATGTTGAATCCTAATTTTACTGAAATGCGAAAACTTTTAATGTTGCGATTATACAAATCTAATATATTTAAATATTTAATTGAAAGTCGATTTTTACAATCTAAACATCTTAAAAACTTTTCATTTATCAGTAGAATTAGGATGCATATATATAGAAAATCTTTATTTCTGAGAAATACGTTAAATTACATTACAATATTTACAACATTACAATCATAAACCTCTAGTTAAGCCTCAGAAAATGGCTATCGACCATCGGTCTTTCTGCCTGTGAATCCTATATACAGTGAATATTGGTGGCATATTTATAAAATTATCTTGTTACATTCAAAAGAAAAGATTATAATCATTTCGAAGAATATTCAGGCACAAAATCTTCATAATTATAGCTGTAGAATTAGAATTTAATAAATGGGGTTTCTAATTAAAATTTAAAAGTTTTCGCTCAGTGTCTTTTATAAAAAATGTTAATAAACAGTCTACTGGAAAAAATATATTTAATGAAAATATCATTAAATGTTTTTTTCCAGTAGACTGTTTATTAATTTTCATTGAGATATTATATTATATTATATTATATTATATTATATAAATGTTAATTGCTAAACAATAATATTCTCCTTCCCTGTTTTAAGTTTTCATGTATTTATTAAATTTTATTTAGAACTATATTATTATTATCTTTATTTACGGAATTCACCTATTTTACAAGTGTAAGAAAACACAATTAGCTATACATAAACATATGTAGCTCATGCTCATTATTTTACTAAATAGAACACAAATAATATTACATATATATATATATATATATATATATATATATATATATATATATATTACATAAATTCAATTCAATTCATTTATATACGGTAAATCACCTATATACAGAATATCTTTATAAACATACACAAACAATATCTTTGGCTACAATAATATAAATAGTTACTATTTACAAGTGTGTGTTTGTCATTGGCTATCTTCCAGAGGTCTTTTTGCCCTTTATGAATTTATGGTGATGGATTAAAAAAATCTGTGCTGGCTAGCTGTCTAGAAGTATAATAATGAGAGTGGAATATTAAAATTTTAGAGTAATATTAAGATTTTTAGGGATACAGAATTTTGTAAGGGGATTAATTGCAAATTTTTGTATACAATTAATTGTACGTTGGAATATGGAAGTGACTTGATTTACTTCGTAAAGGTGTTAGATTATGAAGAGGATTATAAGGATGTCTAATTTTTGTGAAGATTCCTAATGAGGATCTGTCTGCAACTTGTATATGATAAAGTGAAGAAGGTTTAATTTGAATAAAAAGAACATTCATAATCAAACAAGAGCCGGCATATTGATTTATAAAAATATGTGACGGTTTCATCTATAAATTATATTTATATTACACAGTTCTGAATAACAGCAATTTTCTTTCTTCCACATTCTCATGTTTTATTTTTATTTTTTATTTAAATGATGAAAGTGTAAGAATCCCGGCTGGAAATTCTATGATTAATTTTCCAGTTTTCGCTTTATACCTTGAAAAACAATTAATTACAATTTAAAACATTAATATATTCTACATAGGTATTATTATTTTCCACGAATTACGAACGTCGTTTTTTTTTCTGAGATGCGAAACGCTGTAAATATAATTTCTGTATTTTTTTGTTTCCTTCCAATCTTTTTCATTCGCTCGTGTTTCAAATTCTCTCCGGAGGGTTATTAAATTTCTGAAATGCATGCATAATTGAAGGCCTCGCTGAAATATCCTGAACTTTCATTTGGAATCACCGACGTCACTTCCCCGCCAACAAGAAACGCACTTTGCATTTATATTATCTTTTCCAAAAAAAAAAATATATATATAAGAAAATTATAATAGGTATGATATTTTTTTATATTAATTCAAATAATTCGAAAAAAAATGCAATTAATTTAGTTAAATAATAAAGTAAGGTTCGACCTCCGATCGATACACGAATCATATTTAAACTTATGAGTACAATTTTATAAATTATTATACACATGTTCTCCTTATACCTAACGGTAGAAAGGAAAAAGATTAAAAAAAATATACACATGTTTATCTATATGAAAACTATGTTTAGTTAGCTAGTAAACTAAATAATAATAACTTCTTTATGTTGGTTGTTGGTTGTGGAAACTTTATTTAAATAAAAATAGTTTTTCTTTTCTCCACTTATTTTTTATTAAACTAACTACATTTCGGAAACTATGTTTCCATCTTACATACAATTATAAAAAAGTGCTAAAATTTATGAAGTAATAACATCTAACAGAGGGTTATTTAAATTTTGATACTAGTTGCTTAAATAACCCTCTGTTAGATCTTATTACTTCATAAATTTTATCATGTTTTTTTAATTGTATTTATATTAGTTTTTAGACAACATGATTTTTAAATATTTTAATATTATCACTATTGCATTGAGAACTTCACTACTGAAGATGGAAACAACTATTTTTATTTAAATAAATAATAATAGATTATTTTCTTTAGTAATTTAATAATAATAAAGTAAATGTTATATTTAATTCATTTTCTCGTTAATTACTTCGAGAAATACTATTAAATTGTTGCGCATATAAGAAATTTTCCAAAATAAGACGCATCAATTTAACTAAGGCAGAAACTCATTTAATAAATTGAAAGGATGGATCGTAGATATTTACTTCATATAAAGAATAAGGTAACGGTATTAATGTTTTAAAATCAGATAATCGCCTCTCGACACAAACAAAAACGACTAAATCTTTCAGAGTCTACAGTTCATTATAATAAAAAAAATATATAACATGTTCAAAAACACGAAAAGGGTACACTTGTTAAATAATTCTTAACACTATTGAATCAATATACAGTTTAAAACGTTTAAAAAAATATCCCAGTCGTGAAGTATAAATCATTCCCGTTGATAAACATATTGTACAGTGCATTTAATGTCGGAGCATTTAAGATTTCAGGACTTTGTTAGGATTATAAACATATTAATAACATTTATTTTCAAATATTCTAGATGCCTAGCTTCTTAATGCTCACGTCTAAGTATTTTTAGGTTTGTATGATCGCAGCGATCATATTTGCAGTTTATTTGCGTATACACTTGTAAATAATTGATCCTGCTCAATTAAATCCATCATTTCATTCACACACGTCTGTTATTGAGTTAATATATTGCTTTTTGTACTCGAACAATTAAAAACAAAGAATATAACTAAAATGAGTAATTACGCTAACACATATTTATTTATAATATAAAAAAACAATACGGTTATTTGTTGCTATTTTTTACTATATGAGTTTATTGTTGTTTTGTTTTTTTTTATTCAATTTTTGTTGCGGTTAATTTATTTCAATTTTATATAATAATATTAGGAATACACAATAAAATGAAAGTGTTTGCCTATCCTGGACTAACTTTTATTTTTGGGCCGTGGAAGGGGAAATACAGTTACGGTCGAAGTGTGGGACTCCTTTCGATCAAGCCTTGACTGGAAGCCTACTCACTAAAACCCCTCCTACTTAACCAACTTCGACTGTTAAGGTCATTAGCCAGTCTCAAGATTCTGACTCTGACTTATTTTTACGTGTGATATTGATTCAATTTTGTGATGTCATGCATTGCCCATTTATCCTTAAAACCAATATCACTGTAGGGACAGTGCCCGGGTTGTAAAAAGACCCTGACACTGGAGCCTAAAAGACAACACAATTACACACACTTAAAACCGAAAAAAAATCTAAACCTAAAATACACTAAAATCTAAATCCAAGACATATTAAAACCTAAATCTAATATCACAGGACCCAAAATGCTAAAATCAACTAACTTTACATGACAAAATAAAAAGTAGTATCGAAGTTGTAAAGGGACATTTGACCACAAGACGACACAAAGATTAAATTATAATAAATTAACATAAAAATAACACAAACCCTAAATTCCCTTCAAAATGTCTATTTCACGTAGGAACTTTACAAGTTCCTCTACGGACCCCTTTTCATTATTTAATATATACGCCACATCACCATCCAGCCTCAGTCTATCGCGTTGAATTGCATAGGCTGGACATTCCAATAAGACGTGCTCCACCCTTAAACGGTCGTAACAAAACTGACAAATTGGTTCTTCGTCGCCGGCAAGGAGGTATAATGAGGTCAAGTTGGTATGCCCTATGCGTAGATGACTTAGGGCGACCTCTTATAATAATAATAATAATAATCTTTATTATCCAACGGAAGTATCCAGAATAGGGATAATATACAGTACATACATAAAATTACAACATATTAGAGAAAGTATAGGTAACAACAAAGAAACAATAACATGTTGGCTAGTTACCCAGAACCACATACATGAAATATATCTTTAAACATATTATTGGCATTACGTGACATATGCGTGATTGGGGCTTTGCTAAATAAATTAGTTTTGGCTAAAGGTATTAAAAACGTATTACAATATCTGGATGAAAGCCTTGGAACAAAAAAATTAATGTTGCCCAGCAGTTCAGAACAATCAATACGATTATGAATTAATTTTAACATAAAGGCACCACTTGCTGATTCTCGGCGCATAGACAGTGACTCAAAATTATGTCTAGAGAGTAGACTCAAGTAATCAATATTCCTTTCCGGATACACATGATCAATTTTAAATGATATAAATTTTAAAAAGCGTCTTTGTACTTTTTCTATAGTTAAAGAACTGTGTGTATAGTAAGGATACCAAATCAGTGAACCGTATTCCAGTTTACTCCGCACCAGAGAAGAGTATAGCGTTTTAACAACGTTAATATTTCGAAAGTCTTTTGAGGAACGCATTATAAAACCCAGTACTTTAAAAGCAGATTTACTAACATTGTTTATGTGCTCTGTGAATTGCAATTGACTATCGAAATATACACCTAGATCCTTGAAAGATGAATTTCGTGAAAGAACACTACCATTAATGTAATATTCAAATCTATTTATATCTTTTTTGCGAGAATACGACACAATACAGCATTTATCGATGTTAAGATGTAATTTATTCAACGTACACCACTCAGAGATAATATCTAAATTTTCTTGAAGTATAATATGGTCTTCAGCTGATTTGATAGAATTGTAAATTTTGATATCATCAGCATATGCTAAAACAGGACATGTTATTGCTGAAATTAGGTCATTAATGAAAATTAAAAATAGTAGTGGTCCTAAATTAGAGCCCTGTGGCACACCGGACGGTGACTTAAATTGACGTGACTTGAAACCATTATAGGAAACTACATTTTTTCTATCTAATAAGTAAGATTCTATTAGCTTGAGAAATGTTTCTGTTAAACCGAAGTAAGACATCTTCTGAAGCAGTATATTGTGATCGATAGTATCAAAAGCTCGCGAAAAATCTGTGTAAATGACATCACCCTGGCCTCGGTTGTCAAGATTTTCATTAAGATGTTGAGTAATGACTGATAAATTAGTTATGGTAGACCGACCTGACATAAATCCATGTTGTTGCGGTGTGATGTACTTATGAACATGATTGTATAGGAAATAATATATGATCTGCTCAAATATTTTAGAAAAATTTGGTAAAATGGAAATGGGTCTATAATTATTCAGTTCAGCAGGATCTCCTTTTTTAAATATTGGAGATATAATCGCACATTTCCAGATGGTGGGAAATTTATTCGAGCGGATGGAGAGATTAAAAATTCTACTTAAAGGTTTTGCTAATATATATTTGGTGTCTTTAATAACAAAGGCCGGTATTAAGTCGTCGCCAGCTGTACAATCATTTTTCAGTTTATTGATACTACGAATAATATCCGCTTCGGTAATTGTAGGCATTGAAAAGTTTTCACAGTTGGAGTGAATTGAAGTCAGTGTCACAGAGCTCTTAGGAACATACACACTTGAAAAATTATTAGCAAATGCATCGACTATCTCTTGTGGTGTTATATATTCAAACGAGTTACTTCTCAAGAGACCTGGAATACGTGTTCTGCCCTTACGTTGATGTATAAACTTCCACAAATCTCTAGGATTAGTACACAAGTTATTTTCGATGTTATCCAAATATGCTCTATGTGCAGATGCAATTGAGGATTTAGATAATCTTCTAAGCCTCACAAATTCCTCATGGTGCACCAAAGAACCTGTTGACTTCCATTTACGATGATAATAATTTTTTAACTTGACAGTTCGTATAATATCGCTGGTGAACCAAGGAGGAAACTTGCTTATCATATTATTACAGTGCAAAGGCACATACTTGTCTAACAGATTATGCAAAATATTATAAAATTGGTCTACTGCTATGTCAACATCTAAACATTTATCGAGAATTGTCCAATTGGCATTAACAAATTCACTGTATAATTTAATATAATTTGCTTTACGAAAATTATAACGTTTCGTTTTATTATTCGATGGAAATTGTTTATTATTAGAGGAACGATCTGTTGTTATCTGAATGGAACCAAATAGAGCAGGGTGGTATACATCTTCGATGACAAAAGGATCGGCGCAACGTTTTACAAGTAAATCAAAATTGAGGTTACTTAATACTAAGTCTAACAATTTACCGCTAACATTTTTAGTACAATTATATTGTTTTAAGTTCAATATGTTAATGAAGTTGTAAATAGAGGACACTTTATGAGTTCTATCGCTGAGATCGCCGAACGTAGGAATATTAAAATCTCCTACTAATAAAATAGGTTTACTCAACACTAATAGTTCAAAAGCTTCTAAAAAATAATCTAATGTAACATTTGGCACATCTGGGGGTACATATACTACTGCGACATAAAATGACATATCTTGGTATTTACAGTGACATAATATTAAATCGATAAGCGGCGCTATATCGCTAATATGGCTAGTATTGATAACATTAAAGACAATTCTGTCGGAAAAGGCCAACAGTACACCACCGCCGGTGCAACGACCTATCCTATCAAAAAGTCTATCGTGTCGAGCAACCTTATAGTTAGAATGAAATAATTCAGAGTTATGGAAAGAGTCATTAAGCCATGTTTCACTTAAAAATACAATATCATATTCAAATAAACATGAGTTTGAGTAAAATTCATGCGTTTTAGTTCGTAATCCTCTTGTGTTCTGATAATAAAACTCGAGACTAGACAGATGATGGACACTTCCGGGAGTTATTAGTTTTCCGACTGAATCTTGCTTATAACGGGAACACCTCGAATAAATTTAATTTTAATATTCGTATACTCTTCCCTCCTTGTAAGTTCCATCGGCGACTTCCAGGTTGTCACGGAGAGTTTGACTAATTTTAACTTGCTCTCGGAGCAGTTCCAACTCATTTGTCAATCCTCCATTATTTTAGTTGTGCGTTCACATAATCAATGTGATTATTATTATACAAACTAATTAAAATTATTATATGAAGCAAATGCTTTTAAAATACCTTATAATATATTCATCTAGAAAAAGTAAATTCTTAAAACAATATGATTCTAATTATATAATCATAAATAAATATAATAACTGTTAGTGCTTTAAAAATATATAATTTGCATAGTTTGAGTTCTTTTAATACGCTTTTTTTTCTAATTTACAGGAATACCTGGAGATGAAAAAGGATACTTCGGACCATGGAAAACGTGTAAATTACTATTATACCATAGAGAAAGGTGTGGAAAGGATGATTCTAGATTTAGACCTTCAAGTAAGTAACTAAATTATATTTTATAAACTTGTAGATTTTTTTCTATCGCCAATAGACAAACTATACAATATGTCAATTTGAAAAAAAAAAAAAAAACTGTTTAACAGTTAATTAAAATTTGATTGTGCATTTTGTAAAGTCTACGATAATTTTAAATTAATGTCATGGATAGTAATTTTAATTGCCAATTCTTAGTTGGAAGCAATTTCCATAATTGCCTTCTAAGTTAATAATTCTTTTGAAGTTTGTGTGGACGTTTTCATAAACTCAGTATTTTTTTTATTTATAATACCTGAAATGTGGGGAATTCGGATTCAAAAATTTCTTACATTTCTTATGCGGTATTATTTTTTAAATAGAATGAATAGATGGTTTTGTCATCATAATTTTTTTTTTTTCAGTTAAATCTGATATACCACATGACATACTTATTTATAAGAAAATAAAATTGTGCTCATTTCTAATGCACAAATTTGTTTAATTTTTGATAAATATCCAAAAAAATCAAAAACATTCAGCTAGGTTGATCTAAGTGGCCATGGAAATAGTGCATTTCTTTCTATACATTTATTCGAAATAAACTTATTTAACAAAAATAAAACAATTTTATATCGCGGAGGCGCCCGGATGCCTATAATTATTTTAAAAATTTCGAATTTCAAAGTTGACTCCTTGTGCTTGGCACTCGAAATGTACATCTAACATATATAAAAAATAAAAGTGAAGTAAGGAATAAAAAGTGTTTTAATTGTGATTGTTTGTCATTGTGTAAAATGTGCAAACTTTAATGAACACTTGAGTTGAGGATTTAGTTTGAATATAATATTTATCTTGATGGAGGCGCTGGGCACAAAAACTTCACATAGGTAAAGTAAGTAAAGTAAATCGTTATTCATGCTAGTAACATAATTGTTTTATACTCGTCAATACATATAAACATTAAACTATTATGCTGTCATTATTTGTTTTAATAATGTCATCAGCAATTTTTAACACTACAGTCGAGCAGCTGCATAAAGAATGGAACCCTGACTGGCATTTTAGGTAAAATGTTTTGAATCATAATAAATGGAAAACGATGCAAGCGCCATATTTTGCCCAAACACTAGTTATCTATACGGTAGATGAATGGTGGTTCAACATTTTATTAAAAGGTAAATTTTATTATTTTTATGTGAATTTGTTTTTCAATTTTTTTATATACAGAATCGGAAGAATACTAAGAGGGCGGAAATCATTCATTTCGCTTGGATTATTTCCTATTAAGTACTTTCATGAATCAGGAAATATTTGAGCAGATATGCATTCGTGATTTCTGTGAGAGATGTAAGTAATTAGGAAGTGGCAGGAGAGATCAATAATTTTTGAGTTTATATTATCGCTACCTATTGTCTAGGATTAAGCTTACTTAAAATAATTGCTATGTTAACTTCCGCAACAGTAGAAAAACTAATTTAGAGCCGTCTATCAGGGGGGGGGGATTGGATAATATTTTTTAAATCGGGAAACACGACAATAGTTGTCCACTTGAGCACTGGAGGCGCTGTGTGAAAAATTTAAAATGTTTTAATCTAGAGTTTTTACTAAGGTTTATTAATTATGCGTGCGTTTTGTCGGATTCCAAGGTGTATATCTTAAAGATTTATATTTTCAATTAAAAATTAGAGATATTCTAAATAAGGATCACTTTGCCATCTTTAAATTTCATGTCACATGACTTATATTCCTAAAAATCCGCAATTGCTAACCACATAATAACGTTTGGACATAAATTTTCGTTCAACAATTTAAAAATTTTCAAAATGTCAAATTCTCCAAAACTAAATATGTTAGAAGCAATTGAGATGTATAAAAATTCTAGTAAACTTTTAAATTTTGACTTAACTCCGTTAAATTACAATTTATTAAAATTAATTGATTTAATTTAATAAATTACCTTTATCTGATTTTTTTTTAATAACACATCACATTTGTATATTAAATTTTGTTTACATGTTTATTTATTTATTTGTCAATTTTACATAAAACTATTGAAAAAGAGCACGTTGTGCTTGAAATGTACATATAGTGATTAAAATAGAAAAGTGAAGAAAGGAATAAAATATTACTACATTATATTTTTAATTTAATTTATATAACACTATTTTTTCGCAATATTTCTTTTATAATTACATATATCTTCAACAGAAAATTTTAAAACATATATAACATTCATCACATATCACCAATTAATCATTAATAAGTATATTTTTTAAATATGTTAGGTATTTATTTTAAACTAACTTTGATATCTTATTTAATCAAATTATTTACATAATGACACAATTACGCGAAAAAAAAAGCATTCCAATAAAATACCGAAACCGATCCAATTAACCGCATAGGAAAAAATCCTCTTGTGGGAACAAACTCAAAAGACACCTGGCTCGCCGTTTCACGCTTACGACACGGTTTTTGATACGTAATTAACAAGGAAGAAAAGACTTTCTAAAGTTTACTTTGTCGGAGATGTTTCACACCGGGTCGCAACTTTTGCAACAGATATTCTCACATCATTTCTTTTTCAGTTGCGGTATGGGTCGCCGGATTAGTGGCGGCGATCGGCGTGGCAGTTTTGGGTGTGTTTTGCTTCCTCAGCGTACTGCAACTGGCCATGTTGACATCGAAGGAAAAGGTTGTGATGAAGTACAGCGTGGTGGTGATACTGAAATTGGCGTTGGGATTATTAGCAAGTAAGTCTCGGTTTAACTATAAAGTTGCGACACAAAAAAAAATCGACTAGACTAGTTTTTTATGTAATGGTATGCAGAACCTGATAAAATAAAAAAAATTATAATATTTAGAAGGTTCTGAAATTTAAATATAAGGTTGCGCCAAAAAATGTCCACTAGACTAGATTCTTTATCAAATAATTTCCGTATGAACCTAATAAAATAAAATAATTAAAATATGCTATTATTTGTACTTTCTAAGACTTTTTTCGTATTCAAATTATAATTATAATAATTATATAAGAATCGTGAGATCTAAACTCATTAAGTGCAACTTTATTCGTAGTTTTTTTTATTTTATTTTTAACAATTGTTCGGTCACTATTGATCACATAGACGAATGTTTTAAATAAAAGTTGTATATATTAAAAAAATAATAAGTATTTTATATAATTGTTTGTATCATCTTCAGTTCTTGAGTTATACTCTTAGCGATTATTGATTTTTGTAATCAGATTTTCATTTTTTTATTTTTTCATTTACAATAAAATATTCATTCACACTGATAGAAAGACCTCAGGACGGTAGACTATGAAAGAACAATCCAATGTAATGAAAAGTTCCCGAACAAAAATATTTTGTATATATAATTATTCCCAAATTTATTGGACCGAATTCACGGGGAAAAGTACCATGATAAACACATAGCCATTTTTTATATTTTCTTTGAAACCATTACAGAAGTTCTGCCCACTTATATCTTTTTTTTTGTAAGACGCTCTTAATCATTCATAAAAGTAAGCAATATATTCTATCAATATTCATTTATTGTTTTCATAAATTCTTGCCTGCCTAGCCTCTCGGTAATCTGATGAGGAAAGATATAATTTTGCTTGATTATATCTTTCTTCATCTTTCATGACGGTAAATTTCATTTTTCCGATATCCCGATAAATAAAACACACCAGAAAGTGAATGTCTCATTGATCCATATTGCAGTCATTAATAACGGAACATTTTTGTTCCATTTCCACAAATCATAGATGTATTACCAAAAAGAGAGTAATAAAGATTAGATCTGATACACAATTAAGTGTTCATGTTTAAGGTAAACTTTCTACGCGCGAGTAATAACCGTTATTAAATATTCCATAATGAGATGGATATTAATTGGTTTCCTGATGGGAAACTTGACTTGCAATCAATCAAATTTTCGTAATAATCCAAGTGAGCTAAGTGTTTGTATATTGTTACTAATTACGATCCAATTCCAATGTCTGGAGACCAATTGATTTGTTGTGGTGCCTATATTTCCAGCGTTTCCCCCGCCGGAAATGAGAATTGAAACCCCGCGGCGATCATTAGAGGAAATTAATTGAATAAAAAATAACTGCCGGCTTTTTTTCTGTATTACGTCAATTGAATTGACATTATAATAATAGGATAAATAGTGTTGTATATAATAATACTAATTATTATATTTATAAATAAATATTATAATTATTACACAAACAATTATAATGAGCTATGTTTATCGCACAAAAAGAAGCTGTAATAGATTTAATAAATCTGAAAAAAAAAAATGAATATATTGCCTTTTGAATAACGCAAAAAATAACATAAAACTGATTTGGATATATAAATATTACAAATTTAATTTAAAAAAAAGCACTGATTTTAGTAAACACTTCAATGTCCCTGACGCTTTCAACTATAACAACGCTTTGTGGAATCTACATCTGGGATAATATAATAATAATAATCTTTATTCACAAGTTTTCATTACAAAATTGAATACATATTATTATGAGGAGGAAATACACAACAAAACAAGTGAATCATTAGGTGGGATTCAGTTAAGCTTACGCTCACTGTTCTTCCATCCAAACCTAAATATTAAAATTACACGATTTATAGTTATAAAGAACATAATTCATAGTTATAAACAACATAATCTAAAGTATTAAAAAACATAAGATAAAATTATATAGGTTATATAAAATTATATGAAATGTTTTCAGTTTTTTTTATTTAATTTTTAAACAAAACAAAAACCTGGAAACATTGACATTAACATATCGCCTCAACTTAACACCAGATCATTTGCTAACACCGACTTTTTTAATTTGACTTTGAATTCAAGTAGAGAGAGACTCCTGAATGCTTGTGGTATATCATTATAAAGTCGATATATATTATAAGAGAATGAGCGTTCAAAAATTGTAGACCCATGTTTAGGTGGTGATAACCTGCCTTTATAACGGGTGTTGATGTTATGAACGTCCTCTCGAAAAGAAATTTTATTATATAGATATGGCGGGTGTTTAGTTAATATAATTTTATGATATAAGCATGCAGCCTGTATTGTTCGACGCTCTTCTGGTTGGTTGTCTATGCACAACCAACCAGAATCTCTAATTTTATAGGATATTCTATCAAACTTTCGTAATCCATAAATATATCTCAGGCAAGCATTTTGTACTTTCTGAATTCGTTTGTTTGTTACACTATCAATAGCCGCGTTCCAAAAGGTGGAACAATATGTAAACATAGTGAGATTTTCGTCTTAATAGCTAGACTATGTCTATGAGAATATAGTTTTTTAAGATTTAAGTAAGCAGCTGCTAAAGATTTATTTATGTGTGCTCTGTACCTAAACGAGTTATCCAAGATCACCCCTAAGTTATTACCATTATTACTAAGTGTAATATTTGCACCTTCAATTTTTACGTTAATTTTATTTGAGATATCCCTACATGCTTTCTTCGGACCAAATAATAACATTTGAGATTTTATTCGATTTATATTTAAATTCAATAATTTAGAAAAATCACAAATTTTATGAAGATCTGAATTTATATGGGTACTAGCCGTATCGCATAATAGAGGTGAGAATGAATAGTATATTTGGGTATCATCTGCATACATATGCCCTTTGCAGTAATCTAGTGTATTTAAAATCAAGGAGGTATAGAGAGTAAATAGAAGAGGACCAAGGATTGACCCTTGAGGAACCCCTTGATTAATATTGAGTAATTCTGAAGTTTTGGATTCTTTTTTAACACACTGCTTCCTATTAGAAAGATAATGATGTATTAGTGATATCGCAGAATGCCCAAATCCATGGTGTTCGAGGATAGCTAATAGAGTCGCATGATTAACAGTATCAAATGCTTTAGAATAATCTAATAAGATTAAAGCAGTTATATTACCCTTATCAGTAGCAGTTAATATGTCGTCTGTAATATTTAATAAGGCAGTCTCACAGCTGTACCCCTGTCTAAAACCCGATTGATACATGGGAAGAATGTTGTTATCATTAATAAATTTTGACAGTTGCATATTCAAAATTTTCTCAAGTATTTTGGACATTGTGGATAGTATACTAATAGGCCGTAAATGGTTAAGATTTGAAGGATTGTTGTTTTTTGGAATAGATGTTATAATGGCTATTTTCCAAAGGTCGGGGAATGACATATCAAAAATACACTTATTATAAATATGTGTCAGTACTGGTAGAATGGTAGGGCAACACATACGTAGCATGGTTATATTTATTCCATAATATACTGTGCTAGAAGAACGCATACTTAATAATAAATCATGAATGAGGGTTTCCTCAATGAGTTTAAATGTAAATGTAGGTATTTCACATTTTGGACTTAATTTCGATAGTAAATGTTTAATTAGTGGAATATGAAAATTAACAGGTCCAGTGGTGTACTTTAAAAAGTGTGCGTTTATAGAGTCTACATTTTTTAAAGTATCCGGAATATTAATATGAGCTTTTTGAAAATCTAGGTGTTTCAGCTGATCCCATAATTGTCTATTATTAAAGGTACGAGATGCATATTCGAAGAAAGCACGTTTGTCGTTCCTAATTGCCGAATTAGTGTAGTTACGTAGGATTTTATAATATTGCCAGTGTTCTGGTTTTTTAGTTTTTCTAAACTTAGCTTTGGCTTTATCCCAAATTTTCATTAAATATTTAATATTCTCTGTAAACCACGGTGGTGCTCGACTTTTAATTACATGCTGTTTAATTGGTGCAAATAAGTCCAATAAATTTAAAATATAATTATTAAACTTTAATATTTTATTGTTAATATCGTGGATATAGAATATATTTTCAAAAATGAACTTAATAAAATATATTAAGTTCATTTTTGAAATTTTCTATATTGATGTTTCGTAGATTTCGCGAACCTAAATTATGTATAGGTTCTGTCCGGTTACATTTAAAATCTATAGAACAGTATATCACATCATGATCTGAAAAATGGGAATCTATTACTCCGAAACTATTAATAGGTAATTCGCGTTCAACAATGATTAAATCAATCAGCGATGCTGTTGTAACGGTGACTCTGGTGGGTTGGTCAATAATCTGTTTTAGGCTGTGTGATTCCATTAAATCAATAAGAAGAAGCGACGAAGGTAGTGCAGGCTGCATGAGGTCAATATTGAAATCCCCCGTACAAATAATATTATTCGTATGTGCATAACAAGTAGTGATTGAAGTTTCTAATTCATCTAGAAATTGACTATAATTAAGGGTTGGGGGCCTATAAGCTACCCCAACAGCAAGTATATTTGTATGAGATTTGATCAGTAACCAAATTAATTCAATATTTATGTTTATATCTAATATAGTAATGTTTAATTTTTTCCTGACATAAATTGCAACACCGCCTCCCCTAGAAACACGATCATTTCTTATAAGGTAGTATCCGTCAATATTCAAATAATCACTAGAAATGTGATCATTAAGCCAAGTTTCGGTTAATGTTAGTATGTCAATATTTTTATTCAATATAAGTTCTTTAATTTCATTCAATTTAACAATAAGCGATCTGACATTGACATGTGCTACAATAATATTTAATTGATGCATTCGATCGAAATCGAGATTAAAAAAAATCCAATTTTTTTAATAATTTGCGTTAGTCCTCGAGTAAATGCAAGGTTATTCACTAAATAGGTGAAGTCTGTCGCACGTCATACAATTCCTATTTCTCCGTTCTATTAGCTAAGTCACGAGTTGAATGAATTTTCCTAATTCCTTCAGGCAATTTTAGAAATATAGTACCATGGTTAGTAAACACGTTTTTATTCGCGTACATTTTCGTTGCTTCTTTTATAAGTGCCAGGCGAAACGGTGTAAGATCTTCTCTTATAACTACCCTAGTTCCTCGAAGAAGATGTTTGGCTGCAAATACTTTGTTTCTGAGTTGCTTGTTATAAAAAGAAACAAATACTGATGATGGATCACCTTTGATATTAAAACATTGCTCAATATCTGATTCAACTACCGTCACGTTCAATTTACTTTTGCAAAGGGTGGTTACACGTTCAAAAGGTGTTTCTTGATTGCTCGTAGGTAGGCAAAAAAAAACGAAGATTATTGCTTCTTAATTTCTGATCCATGCGTTCAAGAGTTGTTTCCAAGGACCCACATTTATTTTCAATAGAGCTCACCTGTGCCGTTAACACGTTGACATTCGCAGTTACTTTCTTTTGAATTTTATCGACAAGTTTATCGATGAAATTTCGACTGTGGAGTATTCTTTCGACGACGCGTTGAATGAGTGACTCATCCTTATCGATATTTTGTCGTGTGATAACTCCAGATGGCATTTTAACTTTTAATTTCAAAGAAATATGAGGTGATAGGCGCAGCGACAGAATACACGTTCACTCTACTCGACGGCACATCGAATTATGACATACGTTTTTGTTAAGTGATACTACTCGAGATGATATTATCACAATTACATAAAAGAAAAAAACAGCAATTAAAAAATAATTATTCTGAGGGCAGAAAGACCACAGGTCGATAGCCCTACAGACTAACACAATATTTATTCTTATTAAGTAAATATAAATGTATGTATAAAATCCCTCCAACGAATCCCAATTCACACCCACAGCCCAACGTTTAGGTAAGCACATATGTTTTTTTTTTAATGGAATGATATATTTTTTATGATTTTCGATTCTACGTTTTAAAATAATTATTTTTTATATCAGATTTAATAGGTCAATTTTTCATATTTTAAAAGTTATAAACAAATGAATGTTGAAATCGATAGATGTTTAGAGCCTAATATTTCAATAATGGAATATGAAATAAACATTCTGTCAAAGCCATACAAATGTAAAAATACTTAATAATAAAATAAATACTCTTTTTTTTTTTCTCTTAAAACAAATTTTTATATACAAGGTGAAGCAATACGCAAAATTATTTTTTTTTCTCTTTTTACTTAAATGGAACACCCTATATTTTTCATACTATTTTAATAGAGAATTGATCAATCTTCATTTTTTATATAACATATTAAATAGCTACCTGTGCAAATATGAATAGTCCCAAAATTAGATATGCAAAATTATCGATCATTTTATATGGAGTATTTTATAGGTAAAATTACCGATAAAAATGGTATTATTGAGTAATTTAAATGTCTGTCTACAATATCCTTACCCTTTATCAATTAGCACTAAAAACGATCTTGAAAAGCAGATTTATGTTAAGGTGGAGTTAATAGACCTCTGAAACGTACATTAAGAATATACACATTAGAGCGAAACTTGATTTAAATGTAGAAGTATCTGGCGAAATTAACATAATTATATACTGGTTGTTAATAATACATTATATGATGTTTTTTCTCTTAGCCTCCTTATTTTGATATAAATAACAGCTTTGGGAAAGGAAATTGCAAGATTTTTATTGGTACGTTTGAAATCTTGCATTTAAAATATTAGATTTTTTAATTTATTGTACAAGAGTCAATACCAGATTCTAAAAAATACAACTGTATGTAACGTGTCGATTATCTTTCCTATGTTTCATTTTATAAAAAAAGGAAACAGTGTTTTAACTATGTAATTGAAAATTAATTCAATTTGACAATGGTAAACTTGAAAATATTAATGGATCAATTACACTTTCTTTGTTTTATTTATTGATATATATTCATCATCTTTATTCCTTACAAGTGTGGTTTAACATTTTTTTTTTTAATTTTTTGACAATTTGTTTAAACTTTAAACAATGTTCTTGAAGGAATTGGCTATCGGTCGGAAATCTTTCAGCCATTATTTATTGATTTAAACCTAAAATTGTTTAATAAAATCTTTCAGAATTAATTTAGAAGTTATGTCCAAAAAATTTCCTTGTGTACGATCAAATGGCTTGTTAAAATGATCGTGTGAATATGTATAAAATATTGATGGCATATAACAAAAAAAAAATATTAAAAAAAATGCATGAAAAATTCTGTATGATTCATAAAATCTTTTTAAGTATCTTTTTTTCAGTTATATGCCATCAACATTTCATACATATTCTCATGATCATTTTAACAAGCCATTTGATTGTCCACAGGGAACTCGAAAAAGATAACAGAATTAATAAAGCCACAAAAATATTCCACTTATCTGGTCAATAGTCCATACAGACTAACAGATAATTATTTTGTATATAAATATTATTGTAATTATCTATAAATATATTTCATGTGACCAAAAACAAATTTTTAGGAAAAAAAAAATATAATAATCATTACTAAGAATGAGTGTATACAGATCTATACTGACATACGGTGCGGAAACATATGTCTTCACAAATGAAAAAGAAGTAAATTACAAACAACAATAAGTTAGTAGTTAAGACAAGTTGTGGGAATAACAAGAATGAATTGAATTAGGAATAAAACAATAGTAAAAAAATAATGTATCATAACACCAATTACAATCAAATTAAACACGGAAGATTTCTGGCAATGATCAATAAATTCGATCAATCCCTTTTTCCAACTGCAAAAATTTCTTACACTGTAAGTTTTACAAACATCTATTGAAACAACTACTTCCCGAGCATTTACCTCATCGGACATTAGATTACACAATAGATATTTGTTGTTGCATAACATTACTACTGCGAATTGCAACGGTTTCAATCGAAATTATTTAATGAAAGGAAAAAAACAAATAATAGTTACAAGGCTATCTTTAGACATGAATTTCGGAATTTCATCCCTCATCAGTACAGCTCTGCCCTGCTTTTAGTTGTTAAACAATTTTTAATTAATTTTTACGTACCGTCTTTAACGAAATCGCGGATGAAAGTTCAGCTCCGAACAAAAAATAATATTGACTCGGCTTGAGAAAAACAGCATTGTTTTCAATTAAATTAAATAAAATGAAACAAAGATAATTCGCGCATTTGCAGTTATTTAAATTACAATCAAATTAAACAAGGAACATTTTTGGTAATAATCAATAAATTCGATCAATCCCTTTTTCAAATTGCAAAAATTACTTACATTTACCCCGCCGGACATTAGATTAAATTTATTGATCAAATTTTCCTTGTTTAATTTGATTATAATTTAAATTACTGCAAATGTGTGAATCGTCCTTGTTTCATTATATTTAACATAACACCAATGTCGTGTTACGTCTGATAAAGATTAAGGACCAAATCTGCAAAATAAGTATGGAATACAAAAAATTGAAAAAGATAAGATGCTGGGTAGCCCAAGGAAAAACGAAGTACCCACAATCTTAAGCTTGTGAAATATAAAAGCAAGAAATATTGAATATTTACTACAAATTTAAACGTTTACTTAAATATAAAGTGGAAAATATTTCTTTTCCACTTTATATTTAATTGAATTTAAATTATACCTCAATGCTGTACATTGAAAAATTCTACAATTCATTGATATAAATATAATTTCAAAGGAATAACAATTTAGTTTAATTAAACGTTTACCTTCATACCTTGAGAAAGGAAGACAGTTTTTGATTATATAAATTGTTTACGGGGAATAAGGACAATTTTAAATTTAGTCCCACTTTGTGATATAATATTTAGCAGTTGTGATTGTTTCATGTTTACTACCTGCTATACATCCCATTAATGGCTTTTGTGTAATAATCACTGCAATTTGATGATAATTTTTGTCGTAGAGAACATGGCAACTGAGTAACGTACAGAAATGTTAGAAAGTTATTAAAAAAGCAGTGAAAATCCCGCAGAAACTGTTCATAAATTGCGTACAAATGTTTATTTATTAATTTATTCAGAAATAGTCTTCTTTAATCCATGTTTCCGTTAACAGAATTTTGTGCCTGATACATTATTGTAGAACAGTTAAGAAAATAAGACGATCGCTTTTTTGGTTTCAACAAGATGGTGCGATATTTCACACATCCCGTCAAACGATTTTTCTGCTTAATAGAATAAAAACTCTCCTCCAAAAGTTATCTCTTTGCGTGGCATCTATCTTATGACATATTTTGTTTAATTTTGTGCAACTAAAAGTGTTTGAACAAACTACAAACAACACACCACTTGTATACCATGCGATCTGGGGTGGAGGTATGACAGGAATAATTTTTCATACATAAATGGGAGATGTTACTAAACATGATTATGTACAATAATTACATTTTCTATAAATTTTGTATATTCAATAGCACCTAAATATTCGCTCCTACTTCCCGGACCTTCTCTGCATAACAAACGATATGAGTAAATAGAAAAGAGTGTTTATTAATTATTTCCAAAGAATTTTTATTTAATTGACATGAGTAAATATTTTTCTTGTCTACGAACATTTTGAATGAAAAAAAAAAGAGATAAAAAAATACGTAATATAAGGCCATCTGCAGAAACGTGTTTCGGGATAATGAGGGATGAAATCCTGACACACGTGTCTGCAGATGGCCTTGTATTGCATATTTTTTTTATTTTGTTTGTTGCATTAAATTCTTTCGAATCAAAAATTCTTGCAATGTTTGTTTTAAGTACTTATGCAACATAAGTCAAAATGTCACATAGCTAAATGTGTAAATAATTCATTAATTAATTTCAAATTCTTTTATTTATTTATTTATTTATTTATTACCCAACAGATGCAGTACATCCAATAAAAGGGTAACATCATTTTAAGAATAACACAAAATTGGTATAAATTAGATAAACAAAATAATAACACAAACAAAAATAAAGTAGCCGTAGTTATACAATAAAACATCTGTCTGGTAAATGCCCTGAGAGAATCACCAAAAAACAACGGCATTGTATTGTACGCTACGATATGATTTATATAATTAATGTAATGGAGAGTTGCTGTGATGAGAAATTAGGGGAGTGCTATAAGAAAACTGATTGTTTAGCAGTTTATAGAGATACAAACATAACATACTCTTATGCCTATAACTTATCGAAATTAACTTAAATTCACTTAATAAACTACAAATTTACTAAAAAAACCTGTTTACATTCTTTGATTGTCATGTTTATTTCCTGTTTCAATTGCTGCATTAGATTTTTGTTTTGTCACAACGTGGTTTACGAAAGAGATTTAGAAAATTGTTGTCAATGTTCGCAACACAGATATTAGGGTGTATGTCGTTATAGAAATTACAAACCAAAACGAATCATAAAATTAAAACCAAGAAAAATGTTGTCACAGCGAATAAAATGAAAGGCATTATTATTCAAGGGTAGGAATTTAAATGTAATAACAAAGATAAATTAAAGCAATAACTTTAATTAATAGAAACAAATTTGAATCTAAAATATAGAGATTGGCTAAAATCTCTTTCGCAAAATAAGCACGTGTAAGTTAGTGTTTGTATTAGAGTTATCACTTCCTTATGAAGAATTTGTTTGATTGTTTTTTTAGCTTTGACAAATGAGTTGTTGAGGTATTTTGTTTTAAAAACAATTGGATATTTATAAACAATGATTAGCCATATCAAGATGTAATTAAATGTAATCTGGAAATAATAATGGAGGCACTTATTTTCATATTATAAAATAACATTTTATATGACATACATTGTTTAAAACAAGGCAAACATTTTAAAATGTTTTCAACAGAAAATATTTCATTTTTCTGTTGAGCTGGATTAATTAGAATAGCCTCCATTATTTTCTAAACAATCTGGTTTTATTTAAAGAATCCTATTGAATCATGTGTATAAATGTATTCGCTTATTCTAAAATACTAAAATGAAGGAAACTTAATTCATTATAAAATAATGATTAATACGTATTTAAAGCAGCCTTGTAAATTTGACAATAATATCATCAATTAACTTGAATCGTTCAATTTCACAAAATCACCTCAACAATTTTAAATTTCGGTGTACCTATTCATTAATTGTGATTTGTCGAATAAAAAAAGTGACAAAAAAGTGTTGATATATTCTAGTTATTTATTATTAATTGCATTGTTTATTAGTCGTAAAAATTGATAGTGTTTTGTTTAGTTTTAATTGCACTCACGTACTGCTGATGTATCCATTGAATGGATCACATATTCAAGGGACTCATCGCGTAGACTACTTTTTAGATATTTGAATAACGTGTAATTACAATATTCACCAACAGACTGAAATAAATTGAATAAATTATTTTTGATTTAATAGAATCGTTCGAAAATGTTTACTGGAATCACCTCTACACATTATAATAAATATGTACTTACACAATGAGTTTTATTTAAGTGTGGCCATAGGGATTTACATGGAAAAAATTGTACCCAATGTTAAATTTTGTTGTCGTCAAAATTTTATTCATTTTTTTTTTCAAATTCCGGTTTCTCTGTTTATTATAGAAAAACTGAAAGAATTAATTGTGTTCAGAATTTAAATAATACTTTGTTCAATTTTAGAATCGATGTATAATTAATGAATAATAAATTAAATGTAATTAAATTTGCAAACTAGAGCATAATTAAATTGCATAAGTCATAACTCATATAAAACATGCATTTAAAATAAACGTAACTTTTGACATATTTATGTGGTTACAATTTTGCATAATTTTTTTGTATGTCTTGGCTAATACAAGTTAAATACGTGATGTTTAGCAAACTATAATCAAAACGAACATCAATCCACCTCACTCCCTCTCGCCATTCTAACCTCAAATTGCTAAACAGCACACCTAGAAAATAAAAAATCGGCTATCATCTTTCTCGACATTAGAAAGGCTTATGACTGTGTTTGGCATCGATGTCTATTATTCAAATGCAATTCCATAAATATTCCCCATAATGTACTCAAAATACTAGACAGCTTCCTTACCAATCGATCCCTTCCTGTCAGAATCCGCAATTCTTTATCAGAATCCTTCGTTCCTCAACAAGGACTTCCTCAAGGCTCCATTCTCTCCCCTATGCTATACAACATTTTTGTTCATGACCTCTATCACGACGATCCTTTATTCATAAATCCTTTCGCCTACCCACTCTTATATGCTGACGACACCGCCCTAATAACGCATGCTCCTACCCTTCCACAAGCTTTAAGCACTCTGCAGGAGTCTATTAGCATAGATACACTACTACCTGGTTCGCAAAATGGCGAATATCCATAAGTCCAAATAAAACGCAACTATTAATCCCCTTTCATCGCCTTACAAATTCTCCTTACCATATCACCATAGATAACCATCCAATTTTCCCAGCCTCAGAGTGTAAATACTTAGGTATCACACTAGACCCTAAACCATCATTTAAACTCACAATACCTGAAAACTAATGTAAAAAGCAGGGCTCGACATTTCAGAGCTCTTACGCATAAAAACGAAGGAATAAGCACAAAAACTGCGGTTCACATTTATAGTATGATATGTCGACCCCTATTTGAAGCTATCCTTCACCACAATCCTCATCCAACCGTTCTTAATAACTTAGAAGTTGCAGAAAGATCTGCCCTGCGAGTGCTTACCAAACTTAGACACCCGAACAATCCCCTACACAATTCATCTAATACTCTCCTGTATGACACTTGTAAAATCCCACCCATTAAAGAACGTATTGAAATCCTTTCCCTACAATTTACCACCAACCCCTTCTTGCACGATATCATTAAGTGTATTTTTATGCCCCGCGACCTGGCGATCCCTTCCAGGTATAAATCCCCAAAATAAACCATCTATCGATTCATTGCATCTAATCATCCGGACATTGACAATGACGTTTGAGATCATGACATCTAAAGAAATGACATAGACTAGACAGAGACAGGCTGAAAGACCACTGGTTAATAGCCAATGTGTGAAATTTATTATGTATAATATAGTGATGTAATGGTTTTCTACTGTATTGTTTATATACTGTTTCAATTTCACAAATAAAGATGTTTGTGTGTATATATATATATAATCAAAATTAAATATTTATTAATTTTACATCTATTTTAAAAATCAATGAAATCTCATTCTTCAAAGTTTTTTTTTTTTAATTCTAAACACATTTCAATTCTAGTAGTTTTTTCTCGAAAATTGTGAGCAGGAAAATTGATTTTAAATCTAATCTGTCGAATCTGTATAGGTATACCGTATAATGTCGCATGAACTGAGAGATATACTGGGTTATTCTCAGTAATATATATATATATATATATATATATATAATCTTTATTTCTGCAGACAATTTTATATACAATAAATTAACAATATATTTCGTATACTATATTGTACGTTGTCCTTAGAAAACGGCTATCGAACCATCGGTCATTCTGCCTTCTCAGTAATAAATAAATTTTTACTTTCTTACTAATTCGGGCTTATTAGTAAGAATGTAAAAATATATTTTATATCAAATTTCTCAAAATTGTAATACATTTCGAAACAATTAACAGGATTTCATTATTTTCCTTAAAAAATGTATACCATTTTCTAATAATTTGATTATTTTTTTTATTCGAACCAAAAGTTATTTCTTTATCGGATGTAAAAGATCAGGTTACAGAGTCTCGGCCGGATATCGCACGCGAGACGAGGGCTTCTGAATTAAGACCCGGCATTAGGTGGGAGCCGATCAATCTTCTTTGCTCGCACAAAATAAATATTTATAGGCGTCGGTTACGTACAAACGCCGCGCAACAAAAGGAATTTCTGAGAAAGTCAGTTCAGTTTGCGGGGAGTCGAATGAAATGCGTCGAGCACGTGATCAAAAGCGCGCACGATCGAAAGCTCGGGCTCAGGTAAAAGAGGCGAGTCATTGCTAATTCAACGCCGCATCAACGATTCTATTATGTTTCCGTACCGGTGATGTGAAGGAATTGATGGTGAAGGATTACAAACACGCTGAAGTCTGATTTTGTTTGAGATTAGAGAAAAGGAAGAGACGATTGTGTTTCAGTTGAATGAATTTGTCTTTATATTTCAAGATAGCCAGCGGTTTTGTATAACTGTGTTAATGGATTGCATCCGTTTTATTTTTTAGTATAATCGGGTCCTGCCCAAGGCAAGCAGCGGGTGCTACTCGTAAAGGAAGTATTTTCTTAATATTTATGGTTGATTTAACCGCCATTTAGGCTAACTAATTATAAAAAAATATTTTTTACTATTATAAAAAGTAATAAAAACGTAATGATGGAAGGGCCGTTGATAAATAGTTTTCTTGTATTAATATAATAGCCCATGTCAAAACTCCCTGTCAGATATGTACGTCACTTAGCTGTCTTGAATGTTGTGAAATGAAGTAATGAATTCATGAAGGGTTAGATTGAGAAGTTTATGTTCAGGACTTATAGATTTATTGGGATCGAATACTTGAGAGTTTATGAGATTGGAAGCATTTTTTTAAGATAGATAAGAAAGTTATATTAGTAAAACTAGGCAATATATGGCGCATGCGTCGTCTATTAATTAAAGAGCTAATATAAAAGTGGATTTGAAGGATTATGTGAAGGATTCTGGAGGTAATTGTTCTTATTTAGCACTCTAAGGGCTGATAAATATTTTTCTTGTATTACGCATATTACCTTTGGACCAATCCTCATAATATGAAGCGAAATTTGAACTGGAGAATCATTGTGCTAGCTACATCATACCTTGAAAAAAGACGGGTGTGAAGTTAGGAATAGATTTCAGCAATAGATTTAAAAAATTTAATAATAATAAATTTCTTACAAACAAATGTTTTATTGTCGCTGAAAATTATAATATTGTCTTCTAAGAGAAAGTATTTATCACTTAAAAATATAATTTTCAAAATTCAAAAATTTTCAACCCCTCGAGTCACTCTAAACGAAATTGAGTATTAAAAAAATATGTATCCCCAAAATGTATTTTTTTATATTTTTAAATTATAGCTTATTTAGTTATTAAAGGCACTACCTAACATATAAAAAAATAAAATTTGGACACCTTCATCCCTTAATCGCACCGCATTTATAAATGTTCAAATTAAAATATCTCCAAAAGATATTTTTAATATTTTTAAATTATACGTTATTTTGTTTTCAAAGACACTACCTAACATATAAAAAAAATAAAATTTGGATAACTCGGACATCTTCATCCCCTAATCGCACCCCATTGATAAATTTTCAAATTAAAATATCTCCAAAAGGTATTTTTTATATTTTTAAATATAACGTTATTTTGTTTCTAAAGATACTACCTAAAATATATATAAAAATATATTACGTGGATATCTTCAACCCCTAATGACACTCCCTTCAAAAGTTTCGAATTACAATATCTTCAAAAGACATTTTTTCATATTTTTTAAAAATACCTTATTTTGTTATCTAAGGTATGGATGCCGCGTAGAATCATTTGTGTATATCATGAAACGCATGCGCTCCGTAATAACTTTGAATTGTAGTCGATTTGAATAAATACAAACTATTTGCCGCAAAACATCAGGCAGTCTGCAAATATTAAATTGGATTGTTAGTATTTAATTTATTTTTAAAATAATTAATAACATAAAACATTCGTCATATATTACCATTTTTAGAAAATAAAATGTTTTAAGTTATCCCAACAGTTTTGATTTTATCTGTTTATATATATATATATAAAGATGTTCCAGTTATCTAAATTTTAATTTTTCTATATGTTTTTATATGCTAGGTATAATTTTAAAAGATAAAAAATACCTTTTGGAGAAATTTTAATTTTATCATTTATCATGGGGTTGCGACTAGCGGATGAAGATGTTCTAGTTATCCAAATATTATTTTTTTATATGTTAGGTGGTGCCTTTAGGAACTAAATGACGTATTACTTAATAATATAAAAAAATGCCTTTTTGAGATATTTTAATTTTAATATTTATCATGGGGGTGCGATTATGAGATGAAGATGTCAGAGTTTTCCAAATTTTATTTTTATATATGTAAGGTAGTGCCTTTAGGAACAAAACTACGCGTTATTTAAAAATATTTAAAAAAATGCCTTTTGGAGATACATTTTTTTATTATTCAATTTCATTCAGAGGTGTCTGAAAGGGGTTGAATATTTTTGTGTTTTCAAAATTGTATATTTTATTGATAAATACTGCCTTTGAGAAGACAATTAAATAATTTAAAGCGAAAATAAAATATTTGTTTTTAAGATATTCATTATAATTAAATTTATGAAATCCATTGCTAACTTCACACCCCTTGAAAAAGGTCAATTTGTGATGCGTACACATACTTGTGTGTGTGTGTGGAATTTAGTGCTGCCCCACTATAAATACGGCCTAGTTTAATTATAATGGAAATGTATTTATTGAGGGAACAATTAAATTAACTTGTATTTATTATTACAGTTATGTAAATTTCATTAAATATTGGTTCATCAGATCTTTGATCTTTTATTTAATTTTTATGTATTTTAAAAGCAGCATTGAAAGAAGGAAATTATTAATTTATATTTATTACGTCTACATCCATGCATTTAATTCAATTTTTGGTTTGTTTTATACCAAACTAAATATGGACATATATTTAAATGATACCAAATTAGGGATAATACTTTATACATGTTTAAGTTACTTCATACACGTCTTTCACTAGAATATGGTCGAACATTAGCTACAACGTCAGAGAATAAGCGCAATCATTTTTTAATCAACAATATGAGAAACAAAATTAAAAAGTGGAAATGTGCGAAGAGGAGAAATACATAGTAATAACTCTAACCATGCGGATGAGGTTAGTAAGTATGATGTCAAATTCTGTCCGAAGTTAGTTAATTTAATAACAAATATTGAACAAAATCCAAGTGAAACAGAACTTCTTTACAAGATCTTAATTATAATCCATATATCGAGTCAAGTATAGAAGCAACAAGTATTAATTATTAAGAAATAATTTGTAATAAACCATAGTAAGAAGAACAAAAATCAAAATTAATTCACAAACATAAAATTAACTCAAACAGGATTAAAACAATTCATAAAACTGAAGAAAAAAACATATTAGATATGAAATAGAAATTTAAAAATAAACATTTAGTATTTTGCAAAACCGATAAAGGCAATACTATTACAATAATTCATAAACACTATTACAAAAAACTGAAAAAATATTTAATAACAACATGTTTAAAATAAAAAAGAGATGCTACCAATAAATTTAAGTTATGATTTATAAAAATATAAAAATATTAATTTCACGCAGCAATATAATTCCAGAATCAGAAATCTTTTAATTTTAAATAATGAATTCAAAAGCACCAATTTTGTATGGTTTACCGAAATTACATAAGGAATTATTTATATGCACCAACCTATAAGTTGTATAAATATTTAAATAACACAATTCCACCTTTCATTAATTTCGAATCCTAATACAGAATAAAGAACACAATAGATTTGGAATATAGGTTAAAAACAATATCGATACCTCCAAATGCAAAACTGGTCTCATTGCATGTGAAAAGTTTATTTACCTCGATTCTAGTGACATAACTTAAATCCATTATGGTCAAGGTAATAAATAATAGCCACCACCCACAAGAATTGAAAAACGAGTTAAAACACTGATCAAAATCTACATTGATCAAAGCTATTTTCAATTTAACAATATCGTTTATACATAGGTAGATGGTTTACCAATGGGCTCACCACTATCCCCTCTTTTTTGTCAGATTTCTAAAAAACCTGGTTAAAAAAAATAGAGACAAAATGCATACACTTTTGGGCCAGATATATCGATGGCATTGTTTACATTTGGACTAGCACCGTTAGACAACTTATAGTTATATAGTTACAACATTTTTAAATTTAATTTAGCCTAAAATACAATTTACAGTTGAATGGGAAATTAAAAATTGCTTAAACTTTTTAGACCTCGCAATAACTAAATCAAACAATAACTTAGTTTATAAAAAAAATAAATGTAAATAATAAAAACAAACATTCTCAGTATAATTAATGGTTTTAATATTTGATTTTGGTAGTTCATATTGTATGAAATAAATATCTGTGTTTTATTGGTTGATTTTTAATAATTTATTCATATTTATTTCAAAAAACATTCTCAGATTCAATCATTCTAGCCACGTCAAATACAACAAACCAAATTAAACATAGTACTTTCCATTCCTTAATACATAGATTATTAAATATCCCTTTAAATGCCGACATTTTCAAATCTGAATTAAACATAATAAAAATCATAGAAAAGAGCAACGGATATTCAGAGCAATTAATAGACAATTTATTAAATAAAAAAAATGGTGATGTGTTCATCATGTTACTTTCCCCGGTAAATTCGGTGAACATTTAACAGCAAATAGAAAATTATTAAATGAAATAATAAATAAACAGCTGACTGACTGAGTTTAGGTGTCAGGATTGTGAGTGTAGCGAGCTTAATAAAAACAAAACGTGGATTGGTTGAGCTTAGGTGTCAGGATTTTGAGCGAAGCGAGCTCAATAAAAATCCTAGACTGACCTAGATTGCGAGCGTAGCGGGCTCAACAAAAAATCTGGACTGGCTGAGCTTAGGTGTCAGAATTGCGAGCGAAGCGAGCTTAATAAAAAATATAGACTAACTGAGTCTAGGTATCAAGATTGCGAGCGAAGCGAGCTTAATAAAAAAACCCTGAACCTTGGATGTTGAAGCAAGGGAAACCAACGATAGGATCACAATAGAGTTGATTTGAAGCGAAAAAAGATTCCGAAGAGTGCGGGCGCTTTTGAGGATGTTCAAAAAAGCATCCTTGATTTTAATAAGGAGATGCCGATGCTTGATGGGAACCTGAGGAAGCACGAGCTATGTATCGATTTTTTTTTGCTTGCACATAAATAAAATATTCTAATTACACATACACGCATATCAAACGCAGTCTAAGGTAGGAGGGGTTTTTAGTCGGTACTCTCCTAGACAAAACCTAAGTAGAGTCAGACACTGTGCATAAATAGGCATGCCATTTCTAAAGCTCATTCAAAAAAATACAAGAATACAAAGTTTTCAGCTATGTCAAATACAGATAATATTAATCAAGCGCCATATTTTGCCTAATTTCATGTGGCATCGTCAACGATTTGACTCTACAAAGTAAACAACCAAGAATCGTTTCATCCACTAAATCACTAGTTATCCATACGCTAGAATGGTGGTTGAATATTTTACTAAGGCCCAATTTTACAATCCTCAAGTAACTTTATTCTTGATTTTTTCAATCGGTTAGTAGCACTGTCTTATTGATAATCAAATGGAGAGAATCACAGACATCAACGTTTATTCCCCGAATACGTTACTTACGCCTTATTTGCGGATTGTAAAATTGGGCCTAAATCAGAAAATATTACCCACTTAATTTATCTCAACTGATTTTCAGCGAGCCATATTGACAGAATGTCAGGCACGAGTTCGGCCCCTCTTCAATTATTAATAAAGCAAAGCAAAACAAGTAAAATTGCATTTTCAAGAACAACGTCGATTCCCGTTTTATATTCGCCGTTGTTTATGGAAAATGTAGCGAAGTTTTGATAGAGTTCGAGCGGGCGAGCGTGTCGCGGGATGAAGGTGGACACAAAATCGATAAATGCATTGAATTATTAAAATTCATGAAATTCCGAACGTGTAGCCAGCTTATCGATTACGTCAAATATTTTAGGCGCACAAAGCAATATTCATACAATTGAATAAATAATGCAATGTGTTATATATAGAAAAAAGAGGTTTGTAGATAGAACTAAAATTAGATTTATGAAATTTTTCATTAAAAATAAAACATGCCTTTAATTGTTTAACTGGGGGCTCCGATTCATCTAATAAAATAATCCCTAGTGACGAGTCGTGAGACTACTTAATGCTGTCTTATTTATTTTAATTGAAATAAAATATATATTGTTACGAAATCGGGTTTAATCAGACTCGGAAATAAGTAACATAATGTCTATTTATGTAAATACACTTAACACATTTATTAACACAACACTGTCTCTCCAGATGTTGAGCACTCGGACGTTCGTGATAGACTGACTGATTGCAGCGCCACCAGCGCGAGCTTATATAGCGTGTTTGTTTCTCGAACTTTCCAGAACTTTCGATGACGCCGCGTTTACCATCGCGCGCTCTGTGGAACATTCTAGAGTAATATTTCCAGTTTCTTCTTTCACTTTCGTTACAATATTTGCTTGCGACCCATAGTTTGGAAAATACTGGTGCAGTTTCCAGGATCGTGTCGACTATTTCATACGTTTTTATGCGATCTGTGTATTAAAGATGTATGTGAAGCTGGCAATAACTCCAGCAATTAACCGGCGCCTGCACCAAAATTAATTATTATTAAAATAATTATTTTGACAACAATTACATGATGAATTCAAAACATTTGCTCGCTCACTGTTTAAAACTAACATTGCCCACAAAATGCGATAAGTTGCGTCAATATATACCTTCTCTAAAAAATGTAAAGATATTTTCAAAAAATCAAATTTTAAAATGTTCTTATTTGCTAAAATCCGCAATTTATTTTTGTTTTTCTTTAATATTTTGCTTAAATGGTCAATAAACAATATATATAAACATTCAGAAATATATCGCCTATAATTGTTAATTTGTTTTCGTTCTTAATGCGAACTCGCCTATTTGTTTAATTTACCGAAAAAAAATGTATATATATATAACGCAGTGAATCCATCCTTTAAGAAAATAGAGTTTATTATTATTATAATAATAAACTCTATTTTTTCACAGACTACATATTATACAGTATAAATGATACATATATCTTACATTCTGTTAAAGAGAAATAGACGTTATTCAGATGTCTAAGGAATGTACACTATGACCTTCCACTACACCTATAACACTTATAAATTTAGAAATTTGATAACAGGATAAATACTATTAAATATATTACTAATTACACTGTTCAACAAATAACATTTCAAATATACGCTTTCTAAAATTTAGTTTGGAACAGATATCAATAAAGAACATGGGTAATTTATTTAGGAAATTGACAATTGTAAAATGAAACGATCTTGGGTGCTGGTGGCGATAATCTTCCTCGACTTCCAATATTTATATTATATACATCATTTCTATAACATTACAAATAAATTTGTGTTTTTTCTTAACTATGTCATAATACAAGGTGCACATAAAATGAGTGAAAAATTTCAGGTAACTCAATTCATTAATTAATTTTTAATAGAAAATCCAAATAAAAAAAATGTTGTATGGTTCTTCATTGAGGCTCACGAGGTCTTCGGAATTTTAAATATGTGACTATAAATTAGTATTGTTTTTTAAATATTTTGTAAAAAATCAATAGCATTAACAATCAATTAGACACGTGTATAATTCCATTGATGTAAATAATTAATAAATCGGATATTTTTACAATTTTATAACCTAATAAGAAGCATTCTTTTAATGAAAATAGATCTGTAAACGACGCACACTCGTTTGTAAAAGAAAAGGTGTATGCAATACCTCCAGCGGATGATGTAGCAGTTATAAATAGGATAAATGCACACTTGTTTGATCCAACGTTGCCAAATGTATAGTTCTTTTAAGTGGCCCGTGAGACTTAAGGAAGGACCGTGTGACTTATTTTCGTTAATATTTTTATCTAAAAATTAGTCAAAGAGTCACGCTACCTAAAGCTGTTCACTCATTTTGTGTACACCTTGTATAAACAATAGCTTTCTAACTTTCGACGGTTCTCCATGTTTAGCCACTATAATTCGTTCGATTTATGACTTATTCTATCTCGCCTGCGCATTCCATAAATAAGTCTAACACATAGATTTTGAACTCTCTGGATCCGTGACATAGTAGCTTGATCAAGAGAGGAATGTATCAGTGAAGAATAATAGGTAAATTGTGATAGAACTGTCGTTTCACAAAGTAAGATTTTATTATTTTTGTTTAGATATTCGCGGTTATGATATATACGTTTTAGATTTCCGAAAGCTGTATTAATACAAAACTACGATATCTAAAAATATTATCCATCACAATACTTAAATTTTTGGCATTAGTGCTAAAAGGTATCAGCTTATTATTAATTAATGGTTTAAAATTGGATAGTATTCCGGCCCCTTTTATTTTTGATCCAAACAACAGATATTCTGATTTAATTTTATAAAATGTGTAAACGATCATTAAACAACAAATATTAACAGTAAAAATTGTGTCGAAAACAATTTTTAATTTATTATCAGACTTATTGCTAGCTTAAGCATGAAGAAAATTTAAAAAAAAATCATAACTCAGAAAGTCCACTGTTTATTTCAATTTTCTTTCATAAAAACAGTCAATAAATAATGAATATCAACAGTCAAACATGACGACTCATTTTTGACTGTTGATACTATTGTTTAGTTGTTATCAGACTTATTTCTGGCCTTTGCATGTATTTAATTGGGAATTAATGCTCAATTCCATATCAATTCCAGACTATTAAATACGGGCATAAATGGCTTTGCAGCTATATTTTTTTCTAAATTTATAAAAATCAAACATGTTGCAATATTTTCAATAAATACCGCGTACCCAATTAATTGCTTTTATACATTTTGCTATTCATAGAAACGCCAATTAATTCGTCATGTAACAGCGCGTATACAATTTAATTGGAATACATATGAATAATACAAGGAATTTAATTTTAAAAAATATGCACATAAACATTAATTGGATTTGCGTAAATTATGTAAGGAACATTGTGCTAAATATTTATTCACTGAATGGAAAAACATATGACTAACACGACTAGTGGGAGTTTGCAATGCATTTTTTATTCGCTTGACTTGACCTTTGTTTTGCGGCAGATTTCTGTGTTTTATTTTTAAATGATTAATTCCTACGGGAACAACAAACTAACATATGTGCTTTCACTGAAAGAAAATCATTTCCATAATACTTGTATTTATTAGTGTATACATAAATATATAACATTCTCGGAGAAGGCATGAAAACAATTGACTAAAGGAAAAACTAAATTTTATTTTTCAACATAGTTCCCCTGCTTTTGAATACAGGTATATCACCGCTTCAATAACATCTTTAATCCAGAATAAAAAAAATCTTTTTTTTCGCAAAATGGCTCTCAATTGCTGCTATAAGTTCGTCATTGTCCCTTAGTGTTTTTTTTTTTTGAGATTAGGGAACAAAAAAATAGTCACTCGGTGTCAAATCTTTACTATATACGGCGGATGTTGAATTTCTTCGAAGCCACAATCAGCTACAGCAGCCTTTGAAAGTCTGGACTTCTGTCCTGGTCCATTGTCGTGGAGCAACAATACACCTTGCGTTAGTTTTCCGTGTTTCTTCACCTTAATTGCATCTCTAAGGCGATGCATCAGGTGTACAAAAGACTCATCTGTTATCTTACTACCCTTATTCATATAATCAATGAGCAAAATTCCCTGTGAGTTCCAAAAAATGGTTGTCATCACTTTTCCTACAGAAGGGGTGACTTTAAACTTCTTGGGATGGCTGGAGCCCTTAACATTAATTTTCTAATCAACTAAAATTTAATTATAATATTAATATATTAATAGTAATTTAATTAATTATAAAGTAAATAACAAAACTTTTTGGCTAAATCCTAGTATAGCACCCACCTTTGCAACGCGAAGTTGGCCGCGTAACGCCACTCAAACTTGACGCTTTACGTAGAGTCGTAGAGCATGTACAATACGAAATACGGCTACGAGATGGCGATACAATTTTGGTTGTAGAAAATATGTCTATAGAAATGGGGTTATTAAGTTAAGCACTGTCTAAATAAGAACGATTTCCTTAAAAAGGGTATCAGGTTAGGTTAGGTAATGTTTAGGTTTTGCATAGATAAAATTATATAAAAGAGTGATTCTCTTAAAAAGTGTATCAGGTTAGGTTAGTTAATGTTTAGGTTTTGCATAGATGAAATGATATAAAAGCGTGATTCCCTTAAAAAAAGGTGTCAGGTTAGGTGATGGCTAGGTTTTACATTGAATAAATGAAAGAAAATAGGATTTTTCTCGATAGAAAGACGTTTATTTACTTAAGAGGGAAAAGTAAAACAAAATGTAGAAAACTGTACTTATCGTTGGCTATCTATCGTCAGTTTTGAGAACTAATGGGATCATTCGCATGTGAAAACACAAGGAAACAATCTCACATATCGCTCAATGAATGACGTATTTTTGCGAAATACATTTTCGTTAATTTCTCAATTAATTGTTGTTTTAACTCAACAAACGTATGATGCAGTGTAATGAAAGTGTAAATATGTGCGTTAAATAACAAAATTATGCTTTTTAGTGTGGCGGAAATACAAAAATTCAGTGACATAACCTCCCGACTTTCGAGCTAAATTGTGAGAAAAATATAAGTGAAAGCCCCCTAAAACCACTAAAAATCCACGCCTACGTCTATCAGTTATCATAAAAAACACCCCTTTGTAGGGGTTTTCGAATAAAAACTGAAATTTGAAAGGGGGGCTATATTAGGCTTTAACCAACTTTTTTAATTTAATGAAAATACAATTTATTATTGGTTCAATAAATCGTATTTTGTTAACAAAAAAATTTGGAGAAATATCCCGCTCATTTTTAAAGACCCAATTTACACGGCTACTGTAAAAAAATTAACTGATCTACATTGCTTAAATTTATGCAGTTGATGCTTCCATATATTGGAAACGTTTTGTTATATATTGAAATAATTCTGTGAGTTTAACGAAAATCCACTTTTTTCCAAGAGGTTAAAATATTCAAATTTTGATAAAAAAAATATACGGAAAAAAATACGAAAAAAAAAAATCTCAAAGATTCTTGAAGATGTTAGATAAAGCGTGAGATATTTATTTTTCCAGAAAAGATCAGATCCAGTTCATTACGGGCAATTTAATTGAAGAAGTCACAATTTACATGGAGCTTTTTGGAAACGATTTAAGCGAGACGCGCCTATAAGTGCTTTTAGAGGTAGTGTTGATTAAATTAAAATATATTTGTTTACAGCTAAGATAAAATAATGCAGCTTAAAGCATAATATTTAGAAAGGATTTAGCAACACATCTTCCAAAAATTATTGATATAGGGCTTTTATGTTAGTCCTCAAAAAATCCTAAAGTTAGAAAATATTTTAGCCTTTTTTGTTGATTGTTAAGGCTTTCACTTGGTTATACATTTTTAGTTTATTAATTAAAACACTTTTTCACTTTGTTTGTATAACTTGTTATTTTATTTTAGTGACTATAGTTTCAAAGCATAGAGCACCATTAGCACTCTTAGTTTGATAATAATGCTCTATGCTTCGAAACTATACTCACTAAAATAAAATAACAAGTAATACAAACAAAGTGAAAAAGTGTTTTAATTAATAATATTTTAGCTCATTTTTCAAAGACTTAATTTATATACCTACTGTAAGAAAACTAGTTATCCTATATTGCTTAATTTTATACTGTTGATGCTCTCATTCATTGGGAATATTTTAGTATAATTTGAAGTAATTCCGAGAGGTTCGAATTTTTCCCCATTTTTTCCAAATATTCAAATTTCTATCAGAAAAAATCTGAAAAAATTCTTAAAGACTCTTGAAGATGTTAGAAAGAGCGTGGCATACTTATTTTTTCAGGAAATTTCACTTCCGGTGCTTTAGAGAAAAATTTATATCGTTAGTCCCATTTACATAGGGTCTTACGGAAACAGTTTAAGCGAGCCGAGGCTATTGAGGCTTAACGTCGGTTATATTAATATAACTTTATTCATAGTTAAGACAGACTTTTGGAACTTAAAGCATTAGATTCGTAATGAATTTCTCTATGATTACCTTGAAATCATCTTAAAATCTGCAGTAATATATTTTTTTTAAAAATCCCAAAGTTGATGATTTTTTTAACCAACTTTTCAAACTCATTTTTCATAAGCTGGCTATTCAAAAACTATTTGATATAATTTGCTAAAATATATACAGTTAATGTTTCAATCCATAGGAAACATTTTGCCATAAATTTTTCACGAAAATCCACTTTTTTCAAAGGAAAATATTCAAATTTCGATATGTTTTTTTTTTTTCTTCAGAAAAATTCTGAAAATATTCTGAAAGACTCTTCAATATATTAGAAGGAACGTGGAGTATTCATTTTTGCACAAAACTTCAATTTAAGTTCATTAAGGCCACTTGAGTTAACGAAGTCTCATTTACATGGAGTCTTATGGGAACGGTTTAAGCGAGGCACGCCGGTCGGCGCTTTCAGGCGCGACGTTGATTAAATTAAAATAACTTTCTTTACAGATGCGATAGAATATTGGAAATTGAAGAATATGATTCTAGAATGATTAGCCTATATTTTATTAAAACAATCATTAAAGTGAAGTTTTTGTACTTATTTATAAAAATTCAGAAAGTTTTACAATTTTTCGCTCATTAATCAAAAGCTTATTTTACACTCTCACTGTACAAAAAATATTAATTGCTAAAACTTTTGCAGTTGATACTCCAATTCATTGGGAACATACTGGTATAACTTGAAGTTATTCCGCGAATTCCTGATTTTTTCAAGAAAATCCAGTTTTTTCCAACATTTACAAATTTCGATAATTTTTTCTTTCTTTAGCAAAACCTGAAATAAATTCTGAAATATTCTTCAATATATTAGAAAGAACATGAAGTATTTATTTTTTCTAGAAAACTTTCATTTACAGTTCATTAAGGCCGTTTGAATTGAATTTTTACCATTTACAAAGAATCTTAACAAGTCTCTGCTCTGTGACTGTGGCTTACCAAACGTTGGGATATGGGTGTAACTTGGGACGAATTTTATATTATTTTAGATGTTTCTGTTCAATTGTAGCCAAGGTTTATCCATTTGAGTAGAATTGGAGCGATGTATTCCATCGATTAAAATTATGATGAACTCATGATCATAAGACTGATTTTTCATAGTTTCTTTAGATGTTGGTTAGTAGAATATTGTAATGTATTCAACTGTTTAATTTTGCATTTTTGGATTTGAGGTAGAAATGTTAGTAAATTACACTTTATTGATGGAATAGTTTACTCACAGAAGTATTATGAGAATCTAAACATTTTTTTGCCATCAATCGAGACTTCTGTGACGGCAACTTTTTTTTATTTCAACAGGATATTATTTGTAAATCTTTGTTGCAATAAATTGAATTATGAAATTTGCCAATACTTATTTTTTTATTCGGACTGCAGACCCGTGTTTCGGGATCTATCCCTCGTCAGTACAGCTTTGCCTTACACAATTTAAAGATGTTAAATTAAATTAAATCAATTATATTAATTTGAATTAAAGTAAATTAAATTTAAATTAAATTAAACCTAATTAAATCAATTGAAATCAAAATCGAATCAAATAAACAAACAATCGAATTAAATTAATTAAATTTTGAGCGATCCTTACCGACCTCATTCTTAGATTATAATGACCTGACTCACGAAAAAGACGCTGAACAATGTGTGCCATCTTATCGTAGAATCGCAAAAAAATCTTTTGGTCCGATTTGAATAAACACCTCGCTGGCTATTAATATTTTTATATATACAATCATCTTTATTGTGGTATTTACATATACATATATTATACAATACATTTATTATAAACTTATAATAGATATCGACCTTAGCTCTTTCAGCCATAATATTTTTATTTAATTTAAAAATTATTTTAAAATAATTATTAAATTATGTTTACATTTAGCTCTGTGACATTTTGACTTACGTTATGACTTACGTCACGTAAGTGATTTAGACAAATGCATATTAAAACAACTACTTCTCGGACAAATACCCCGCCAATGACATTGACAGTTTCCGCTACTGATATTAAAATATGTTATATATGTAAAATTGTATTATTGTGTTTATATGTGATTTACAGTCGTGCTATTTATCTATACATTTTGAATATTGTTATTATTCTGTATAATGGTGATTTACAGTAAATAAATTAATTGAATTGAATTACATAATGTACAATTGCTGTTGCATATCAATAACATATTGCATTATGTAACAATTCAATTTTCAAATAATTCTTTATTTCATTTATTTAAATAACTTTGACCAGGAGAATAAATACTCTTTTCTATTGATATTTTCATTAGTGTTATTATGATTTTAAAATTCAAAAGTATATTAAATAAAATGTTTTGAAAATAATCAATAAATTATTTCCACATTTAGATATCTGATATTTTGACTTACGTTACGTAAGTACTTTAAACAAATGCACATTAAAGCAACTACTTCCCGAGCAAATACCCTCCAGACATTGAATTGCATAATGTACACGTGCTGTTGCATATCAATAAAATATTCCATCATGCAACGATTTTTTTATCCGAGAAAAAAATCAATGCAAAAAAAAAAAACAGAAAAGAATGTTACTTGAAACTTGCTTTAATGTGCATTTGTTTAAAGTACTTACGTAACGTAAGTCAAAATATCACAGAGCTAAATGTGGAAATAATTTATTAATTATTTTCAAATCATTTTTATTTAATATATTAAATAACTGTGACCAAGTGAATAAATACTCTTTTCTGTTCAAAAGTATATTCTGTTCAGCAGACTTCAGCGGCCGCACCGGATGTTTAAATTTGGCAATATTTTTCAGTTAGTAGCAAATAATTGTAGAATATAAAATAGTTTATATGTTTAGTTAAATTCATAAACTTCATGAATGAATGAATAATGAAAATATCAATAGAAAAAAGTATTTACTCTTGAACAATAATTGAGTTTTTACGACCGGTTAGTTCCACCGGTGAGACTGGTGTCGTTTTCAGAACGCAACCATTATGAATGCTTCAATAAATACAATATAATTTATTTTACTTTAACTAAATTATTCAATTGTGTCTAACACAGCTGTATTTAAATAAATTAATAAATTTAGCTGGAACAAGAAAAAAATACCTCGCCAATTTTCTTCAAAGAGTAAATACAAAATATGCACTAATAAAATTCACCCACGCACGCTCCCCCATTATTATCCTGCAAACTATATCCCGTAACTGCAATATCGCAATATTTGTATTTATTTTTTCAATTTCGCGCTCGAACGCACCGTGGATTTTCGTTAAACGTTGCGTTTTTCATTTCTCTGAATTTATTTTTGTGTTTGCAGCGCTACTGGCGATAGCGGCGGCAGGACTGTTTGCTCTGCAGGCGGACGAAAGGGACAACAATGGTTTCCAGATAACGAGAGGGCCCGCCTTTTATATTCAGGTCAGTTGGGGTTTACTGTATCGCGTGAATAATTGATGGCATCTGTGGGGAAATTTATCATTATTTTATTTGTGATTTAATGGGGATTCTATAAATCATACCGATCGTACAGCAATTTGAATGCCACAATAAAAATTGTAATATCTGTCGATGGAAATGAAATATTTTCCAATAATTTATAAATACTTATAAAAGTGCTATGTTTGTATATAAAATATAAGTATGACTATGACGTATTAACATAATTAACACTATACTATGTACTACATCATAATCATACTTATAAATATAATACAATTTTTTTTTCTAGTCACATCTTTAAAACACCAATTATCGCATTTTTCCATGATGATAAGTGATCTCTTATGCCAGTACTAATATTCATGGATTGAAGAATTAATTCTTAAATTACGTCAAAATGTATAAAATAGTCGACATAATCCTGAATTATAGTGAAAACAATCCGTGAATCCTTCAATAACATTCGCGAATCCACGATTCATGAATCCTAGATTGATTTCATGATTAAGCTGCGACTATTGGTACGGCCATTAAATACACATTGGACAAGCCGCACAGAAGAGTATTTTGCATAAAAATCTGGCTAAAATTATTTCATGTTTTTCTCTAAGTGAAAATTCAATTGAAAGTAATTTTTGTAAATAATTTTTATATTTTAAACAACAAACAGAAACAATTATTCAAATTCAGAACTAGAATCAGAATTCTCCAATACGTCGAATTCCTCTTTATCATTATCTGTCTCTTCGTATTCATTTGTTCAATGGAGCAAAAGTTTAATGGTTTCTGGGAAGAAACCCTAGAAACCATTAAATATTATTTAATGTCATTATTATTATTATTTTATATTCTTTTGTGGTAGTTTTCATCTGCTGCTTAAAATTGAGTCGGGGCTTAAAAAGAGTCTATGTAAAATGTCTCTGTTATAACTTTCTCGTGAAAACTTTCTTGAAAAAATTTGTCGGTATAGCCTGAAGTGCTTGTTGCGAGCCTTCTTCGGACAATTGACCGATCGGTAATAGTGCATTTTATATAACTGTGGTCCCATGCTCAAGTATTTTAAGTATTGTAGGTGACATCGGATGCCATCCATATAACTCTACTAAAGTTTTCCTGTTTCTTTGCAGTATTGTCCAAATTCCAACACGTCAATTTGGTGACCACTAGAAATTGTTTCAATGTTTTGTCATTATTAAATTTAAATCTATCCCAGTGATTTTTGAGGCTGTCTCAGGATTCCCAAAAAATCTCCGTGACATGTTGCTGCTATTTGTATTCCCGAAACCTGTTTCTGGTATATCCACCAATAGTCCCATTTCTTCTTTAAATTCTTGCTGAATCTTCGTCTTTCTTTGTCTGACAATTTCCTTTTCTTTATTTGTCCTAGCATGTCACTTCTTTAGTGGAATTTTATAAGACAATTGAAGAAGAGATTCTAAAAAACGAATCCTTGCATGAAAAATTGATAGCGTCAGGATTTTCTTTGTTGATTTGTTCCAAATTGTTGAAATTTTAAGAAGTTTTTCCACAGATATAACACCGCATCGTTGTAGATGTGCCAGTTGCAACATTGCACACTTTTCCATCAACCATTGTGGGCATCATAGTGTGTTGTATATATAGAGTCCCACTAGGAGTTGGAATTTTAATTTTTGATAAATTCTTAGCTTGGTTTACTATATACTGCATTTATTCATTGGTGATAGCTTTCGTTTCATGAATAAAACGTATTCTTATCGGCCTGCACTATCTCGTAGAGGAAGGAACTGGATTCTGCCATATGGTTTGTTTATGTACACTAGTTCGCACTATCGAAGGTACAAAGGAACTTTGAAAAAGAATTGCATCACTGTTAGAACTATTTTAAAATTTCTGTAGAAATTGCGACTTTTGGAATCCGTCACAGCCCCATGTACTTATAAGTTCTACGTTCTCCTTTTGTTCTTCTGTCAAATTTTCCAGAACATCTTCTAAATACTTTCACAATCGCCAAGAGGTATGATCGAGTAAAGCTTGAAGTTGAATCTCGGCAGAGGTTTCCATCACTCGAATTGATTCTTCCTTTGGATAGCAATCTTTTTTGGCGTCCTTTATTCTCGTTATTCTAGACTATCAAGGGTAAATGCTACTGTTCGATCTATGCAATATTTCCCATTGATTCCTTGTAAAGTTGGCCTCTACAAATATTTCCAATGCCTCTGATGGTGTGTGTTTTTTGAAAGTTCAATTTTGTGCAATGAAGATGGCTTGTCGGAACTTTTAAGCTCGTGTTGGTGACAATGTTATATTTTTAATAATATTAGATACGTCTCTATTTCCCGAAGCACGTTGACTCATATGAGCTGCATAAGTTAATACTTTCAGCGGGCACTTGTTTACGCAATTGTTTTGTTTTGCGCCGCTTGCTTCGGCCACTCGATTCCTCGAATTCTTTTCTTGGTCGACCTGGTTTTTGTATTTGATTCCAAATAGTCAATTTCAAGCAGCCTTTAAGTCAATTTACGATTTCTTTTAAAACACGTTTTTTTTTATTAGTGGCTGTTCATTTCTTATTTAAATCAGACTTGAAATATTTTAGAGCACGTCTTATTGTACCGATCTCGTCATCTGGATATTTCGTAATTTATATAAGTTTATTTTCCATAAACAACCACCACTGTGTTTCCGACTTTTGGCCAGCTATTGATAGAAATAATCCTCTATGAGCTGTGGGTTCGTCGTTTGGATTATTAGTTGTCATGTGTCAAACATTTTAACGTGACGCGCTGCGAAAACATGCAATTAATTTTTAGTTTTACAACAAAAAATGAAGTACCTTTCGTGTAAATAATGAACGATAGTAAAAGCGACGAGGATCCTCCCTTAATTATTAAAGCAGCAGCATCGGCAACTGCTAGTTTACTGCCGCCGAAATAAAAAAAAACAATACAAACGTACATACAAACTATTCCAAGATTGGCATCAAGAATTTGCTATTCTTGACGCAAAATCATTCTCTGAAAATGTACTCCTTGCATATTTTGAACAACTTTCAAAAAGGATGATGTCTTCTCTGTGGGTAATGTATTGAATGTTGCGGATGACATTTAATATTAAAAATAAAATCGATATAAGCAAGTATTCCAAATTGTGCGCTTTTCTGAAAAGAAAATCAGACGGTTACAGATCTAAAAATCTAAAACTTTGATATCGCAGTAAATTAAAGAATTTTTGTCGTCTGTTCCAGATAAAGAATACCTATTTATAAAGATAAAATGTAAAACCATATTACTATTAATAAAATTATAAATATTTTAGATTGGGTTAATTTTTGGCACAGTGGGGGCTTACCCAAGGGGGGGTCGGATAATATTTGAAATTGGGAAACACGGCTGTAGTTGTCCACTTGAGCACTGGAGGCGCTGAAGTCTCAAGTGGAAAATTTAAAATACTTTATTATTGGGTTTTACAATGATTTATTTATTGTTGGTGACTTTGTCGCCCCATAAGGTATATTTTTTAAACATTTATACTTTTAGTTAAACATTAAAGATGTTCTAAATAAGGATCAGTTTGCCATGTTTCAATTTGATTGATGTAAATCATATGAATTGTTTCTGACAGTTTTTTTTTGTATTCGTCAGAAGTTTCTTCACTTTTTCTTATAAAACTACAACTGGTAAGTTATTATTTGTAGTTTAAAATACGTTTGCTTATTAATTTCTATGAATTGTATATTTTTGAAACAATATACATAACTTAAAATTACGAACCAATCGAGCATTAATTAACTATTAATAAATATAATTTATTTCCCATATTCTCAAAATATGTTTTCGGTCTATAAATCTTCATTTTTTACTTTAAAGTTTATGCTTTTTACAATATTTTCTATCAGAAAAAATGTATTTAACATAGACGTTTTTGAAGTAATATTTACATCCATATTTTTCTAGATTCTTTAAGGAAAGAAGTTCATAAAATTATCCAGCTGAGAGATATCAATTAATTCAAATTATAACTGTTATTAATATGTTTTAATTAATATATGAATGTAATAACAGGTTGAATGATACTTTTATAAGTTTAATATATTTTACTTAAAAATATTGTTGTTTTTATTTTATTTTTATGTATTTTTTCAGATAATTTTATTAATTGCAATTTCTTATTTGCATGATATACTGGTATTTTTTTCTGTAAAATAGCGCATTTATAAAAAAACTTTTATATCAAAAATTTGAAGTATAATAGTGAACAAAAAATTATAAATAGAAAAATGTTCAAAAGTCCCGCCATTATTTATATTATAGTGTGTATATGAACCTAACCTCAAAAACCTTATAAAGGTTTGAAACTCGGGAAATAGTTGTCTACTTGAGCACTGGATGGCATTGCGCGCGTTTCCCGCTAAATACATGGATCTGGCCCTCTTATACTTTATCTCTATGGGCTTACCGGAGAGCAGAATTAATGAAAATTAAAACAAGTCATATTGAAGACCTCAACTTTGCCATCTTAGTTCACATTACCGATACATAGACAAAACCGGAACGTCAGTTTGTTATAGGAGGAACCTGCAAGCACCAAACCTGACAAGTACTAGTTTTTTGTAATTTACCACAAAAGAAAATGTTCCAAACACTCCATTCGAATAAATAAATCTGGAAACCTTGCTAGTGTTGTAGCAATATTTTTAAAGTTGCCTGACCCTGCCTGTTACACTGGCCATTGTTTGCGAAGATCATCAGCGACGATTTTAGTAGACTCAGGTGCAGACATGACAAGTTTAAAGTTGCATGAAGGATAGCGCTCTACCACTGTGGCAGAGAGTTATATAGATCACTCATTAAACAACAAAATCGAGATAGAGAATAAAATCTTCAATACTGTACAACGTAGTGACGTACAAGATACTACAGACAATATTAATATTCCAATTGCTGAAAATTCTAGCTTTAATTGTGATGAAAATATAAGAAGGAATACTTTCAACTTAAATGAAATTATTAATACAAAACATCAAAGAGTTGTAGGAGAATCACTGATTTCTTTCAGCAATTGTCACAATGTCTCTAATGTGACTTTAATTTATATTTACCGAAGTGTCATAATTAAACAATTTTGTAATGTTTCTACGTTTATTTAAGATAATGAAATAATTTCAAAATGTTTGCATTTCGGTTGTATAAAAAGTATAGTATGCAAATCGTGGTACAAACTTTTCTAGACACTCGTATTATTAAACACTCGCTCTGCTCATCCTAATAAACTCGTGACTAAAGTGCAGTTTATAATACTTGTTGCATAATATACCAATATACGTATATAACACAGTAGTGTGGATTAAAGCTTTATAAATATAAATTTGTGTTTATAAAAACTTAAAACGGCAATACTGAATATCGAAACATGTTTTGCGAAATAGATATTGAGTAAAATAAAACGAGTAGGAGAAAAGACTAGAATTAATTTTAAATAGCCATCTCAACCAATTGATAGAAGATTACTTTTATCGCTGATTAAATAAGGATACATTAATTATAATATATTAATAGCGAATTTGAAATAATTAATAATTTTTACATATTTTAGTTTTTTTGCTTATTTATACATTTATTATATTTAAATAAATTACAATGACTACATCTCACTGAAAGGTATTTTTATTTGTAAAAATAAAATAAAAAAATGAAGAAAGAAATAACAAAAAATACTTCACTTACTTGCGAATAAATATTTTTAATAACATATTTTAAACTTCAAAGTAAGATACAGCCCGTAGAGATGAAGTACTTGAGGTGTGAATGGGCAGGCTATAAAATACACAAATAAGGGAAGATTTGGAAATAGACGAAGTGCTAAACTTTATTGCTAGAAGACAGATGAGTTGGTGGGGGCATTTGCAGCGGATAGAGGATAATATAACAGTAAAACTAGTGCGGCAGGCTTGGATAATAAAAAAGAACAGACAAGGGAGGCCCATAAGAACGTGGAATGCAGTAATAGCGAAGATTTTCGAAGAAAAAGGACTTGAATTCCAACAAGCAAAAAAAAGTGCAAGAAACAAAAAGGAGTAGAGAAAAATAGTGTATGGAATTTCATAATGTAAATGGATAAAAGTACCCGACACCCGAAAGGGTAAATGGGATTTTGATAATATAAATATATATATATATATATTTTAAACTTCGAAATATTTGCCACTAATGTTATAAAGCAACTTTTAGTTCGTTGGTAATGTGAAAGGAAATGTGACTAAAAAGAGAAAATTAAAATTAAATGTGAAAAAATATTTAAAATACTGGCTGAAAGACCTAAGGTCGATAGCCATTTATAAGTTTAGATCAAATATTTTGCATAATATATGTATATGTAAATACCACAATAAAGATGATTGTATATATATTTAAAATAATCAATAAAATTTCAATCATTCCGTTTTTCAATTCTGTAAACATACACTATAATTATAAAAATTTCATTATAACATAAATTGTTTGAATTGAACACAGTTATATGTTTATGAATTTGAATGTTAATTTGAATAATTTAAATAATTAAACAGCGTATTGTTTTATTCAGACAATTACAATACATTTAATATTGAACTATATAATACAATTATAAATATGCATGGAGGTGTTAGTTTGTCATGGGCTATCGATCTAACGTCTTTCTGCCCTTACTGTTTTATTTTTATAACTTTAATTAAACTATGCAAGGAATTTAACCGTGCCGAATTATTTATATATTCACACATCTTTATTCACACTATAGAGATAATACAAAACGATATAAACTAAAGAGAAGACAATATGTCTTTATGTCTTGTCATGAATTTATGATTTTGTCAAAGAAAAAAAAAGGTAGCCAAACATTCGTGATGAAATTGATGAATGCCAATTATTAGCATTCGTCATTACAGTTTTTCAATAAAGTAATAAACAGTGTTCCATTTGTGATGAACAGTGTATAAAGTAGAAGCCTAGTTGATGAATTAAATAGTTGTTTTAAAATCAAATTTTGTAAGAAAAAAAAAACTTATTCAAAGTCTCTTCATGCGTTATCGAATATTTTTCAATGTATTTTATAATCTGATACTAAATCTGCTAATACGATTCACATCTATATTTATGTAAAACATTAAAACGGTTCTCTCTGTCGCAATTTTTACCTTTTTCGCACCTCTGTGTGCTGAATTTTTTGTTATAATAAAGGTATGGTAGAAAGACCTATGGTCGATAGCAGTCCTTATTTGGGAATATATTATGACAATATGTATTATTTGTTATAATATATTAGATTATATGCAATGTATTATTTTCTCATAAAATAAAGATTTAGTAGTAATAAAAGTAATTTTCCACATTTTTATAAAAAGGTATTTCTAAATTTTTGTGAAAGGAATTGGGTCATGCCATTGTTGTAATCTAGTTGTTAGTGACTGTTAAGGTTTTTTTTTTCTTTTTGCGTTTATATTTGCGTCCAAAGTATTTGCTATTGTGTTTGAAATTAATTAGTAATACATATAAATTTATTGCATTTTTCATGTATGTCTTATATTTGTAAAAATGGTATATTCCGTTAAATAAATAAATTAACCAGGCGGAAAGAACACAATTAACAGATATTAAATATATTTTAATTTGTAACATTAATTATTTTTATATATTTTACTGTATATATCTTTTATTAAAGATTGTTATTATTTCTGAATTTTATTAGGATTTTCATTATTTTATTTTAATTATTTAGATAAAGATGCTTGTATATATAAATATGACGAGGTGTAATTATCTACATTAAGTTTTTACTAATATAACAAACAGAAAATTAAATGTATATTAAGTCAAATTAAATTTAAATAATAATCAAAGTTTCCTTGCATAATTTCAAATGCATTTTACAAAATTCGCTTGCTATTACATGTTATTAAGGATCGCACGTTCATAAAATCCACGTTTGCTGACGTCTGTTTTGATCATACTGGAATCTAATTCGACCTCTGAATTCCCTTAAGTACCCTAAATCCCACTCCGGATCGAATATTCGGCATAGATGGAATAATGTTGGATATGGCAGATTTTATCGGGCACATTCATTGGATTAATCCAATAAAATGTTTTTCTTTTTTTTTTTCGAATTGTTCCTGCTCGAATTGAAATGCTGCCATATATATTATCATTAATATATCTAATTTTAAAAATTAACAATTCATATTATAATAATAAAAATGAATAAATTAAATTAAATGAAAATGATTTCCTCTACGAATGTTTCTTTTTAAATCTTCCCCATTATCTCATAATTTTACTAAATAGTATCCTGTCAGACAGGTTATCACAAATTAAAGTTCGACAGACATACTCATTCCCAATTCCTCTCCTACAAGGGGTCCCGCAAGGTTCTCTCCACTACTATAGAATATATATTGCTCGGATATATACAATCAAAATCCAATATATTTTAATCCTTCACGATATTTCCTACTTTTCGCTGATGATACAGCATTTATTTCCCATGCTACTACTCTTAAAAAAGCACAATTATCCCTACAAAAATTCCTTGATGCAATACAGAAATGGTGTTCCAAGTGGCGCATGAAAATTAACCCATTAAAACTCAACTATTCTTTCCCTACCATAAAATCACTCCCAGTTCACCACTTTTGTCCTTTAATAACACTCAAATTCACCCAGTATATTCCTGCAAATACCTTGGTATCCCGTTCGACTAAAAACATTCCTTTAAATCACATATACTTTCCCAAAAATCCAAAATATAAGCAAGGGCACAACACTTTATATAGATATCAAGGGATTTCTACTGAAACTGCAGTCCATATATATATAGACTATGTATCCTTTTTAGCCAAATACGTCCCTCCACTAGATACCATATACAAGTAGCCGAAAGGTCAACACTCAGAACCATCACTAAATTAAGACATCCCAGAAATTCTCTTAATAACTTATCCAATGAAATCCTATACGAAACCACTAAAGTAGTCCAGATAGACCAAAGTATCCTAATCCTATTTTCAAAATTTTCCACAAACCTCAACAATTTTGAAATTATCAATCAATTCTGAATCCATCGAAATCCTAACATTACTCCCAAATATGCACATCTAACAGTAACTCTTCATCAATTTATCAGCTCGTTTGATCAAGACAGTTAAAGTAACCCTAAATATAATTTGATTTTAATTTTAGTAGATTCAGACAGGGCGGAAAGACCGTCGGTCGATAGCCCAGACAGACTAACACAAAATATTAATAATTACTTGTAAATATTTTAAAGAAAATTGTATCAAAAATTGTCTGAATAAAGATGTTATAGTAGTAAAAATTATTCGAAAATAATTAATAAATTATTTCCACATTTTGACTTACACTACATAAGTACCGCAAACAAATGCACACTAAAACAACTACTTCTCGGGCAAATACCGCTCCTGACATTGAATTACATAATGTACACCTGCTGCTGCATATCAATAAAATATTGTATCATGCAACAATATTTTTTAGCCGAGAAAAATTCAATGTAAAAATAAACAGAAAAGAATGTTACTTAATATAAGGCCCTCTGCAGACACGTGTTTCGGGATCTATTCCTCGTCAGTACAGCTCTGACTTACATAATTTAAAGATGTTGAAATAAATTAATTAAATGAAATTAGCTATACTCAGTCAAATGAAATCTAAATCTATAGATGCCTTTCTGCATATTTTCACACGCTTGCGGTTGATGTTTTCTTGCACGAGCCTCGGGCTTAGCGGTAGTGCGTTTTTTTTTTTTGCACTGGTCCAAAGTGATTTCTGCCAAATTTCTCTTACAAGTCGTCGCAAGGTTTTTATAAGTCGGATCTCGCCCAACTCTTTTGTGCACGACTTCCTTCAGCTTCAGTCAGTTTTTTCGGGTGTAGTAAGCATTTTGAAAGCCTGGACGACCACCGTAATATCAGATACACAAGGGGGTAGTGTTAGAGCACCCTTTGTTGTAACATATGTACAGAATTTCTGTGCTTGCACGCTAAGGTAGGTGAAGCCACTTCTTCAGGCATTTCTTCTGCAGTTTTTCGAATGCTGTTAGGACTCTTTTCTGTACATGTGTGCCTCTTAAGATGGGAATGATCTGGAGGAGATGTGTCCAGCTTCACGAGCTCATCCGACATCTTGATGGTGGTATCGTCCGGGCTTGTGTCGATATGATACCAGACTGATATTCCCAAATACCTGTATGCTTCTCTTATTGAAGCACATTCATTACTCTCCCTGTTGTGGTATACTAGCCTGCGTTTTCTACAATCTATATCCAAGGTTGCACATTTTGTCGGCTTGAACGTTAGGCCGCATTGTTGCTCCGTGATGCCTGCTACTTCAAGCGATTGTTGTTTATCCTCTTCGCCTGTTGTGATGATAGCGAGGTCGTCTGCACGTCGATGAGCTCATCCTAGAGCAAATACTCTATATGCAGCAAAGTCATATCAATATCACTCTTGCCTTCTTACACACAAACTCATAATGAATCATATCAACAGGTTTTTTTAAGAAAGTAAAAAAATATAATAATCACGAGTGTAAATGAGATGGAATAGGAGAGAGAGATCAAAGGAAGTCAAAATATGCTATAAGAAGCAGTTATTAAATGTTGTAATAAATGTAAAATATTGATCAAGTAATATTTGCGCAACTATTGACAACGCGAATAACAATTTAGTATTGTACAGACTGAAAATAAATAAGTTGAATTCCACGAGTTTGTTTTCTACAAAACCAACAGGTTATGGGCCCAGAGCGCATGAATTGAGAAAAGAACTTGTGTTCATCTCAAACTGAAAACAAACTGAAGTGGTGTTCCTGCAATTAAAAAAAAAAAAACGATGACCGACCATCGAATATATGTGGAGAAACTCGAAGGGCCTGACGATTGGGCAAAATGGAAGTGGCACATATTTATGGTGTTGCGTTCGTATGGACTAGAAGACATAGTTAACGGTGAACGTGAGTGTGTCAAGTTAACAGAAAATCCGTCAAACGAACAGAAAAAGGAATATGCTGAATGGCAGAAAGACGATGCAAAAGCAGCAAGTCTGTTAGCAAGTGCGCAAAGTAAACCAGTGGCCGAACTTGTGTTGACGTGTACCAATGCAAATGAAATTTGGAGAAAGTTACGCTCGCGATTTGAACGAAGTAGTACCCAACGACTGAACATGTTGATTGAATCATTCTTCCGAGTTAATCGTGATGATACAGAAGATATTAGTACACATGTCGCAAAACTGCAGAAGTTATTTGTGGATTTAAATGACGAACTTGGAAAACACAAGGAAAACACATTGTCAGAAAGGATACTGAATGGTCGAATATTGTCTACTAATGGAAAGGAATATGATAATTTTAAAGATTTTTGGGACACAATTCCATCCGAAAATCAGAATCTAAATTTACTTATTGAAAAATTGTGTACGATTGAATTGCGTGATCAAAGCATAACACAATCAACTGTATTAGTAACGCACAGAAAGAAAATTCCTGGAAAAATATCAAAGGAACGGGCAAAGCAAAAGTTTCCATGTAACAATTGTAAACAATTAGGGCATTGGGCAGCGGAATGTCCACAAAAGAAGAAAGGCAAGCAACAGAAGAAGCAAAGTGACAATTCCACTGACAATTCTACATTTATGTCACAACATGTCATGGGCGCATTAATTCAAAATAACGTTGATGCAAATAAATGGTATTGTGACAGTGGTGCAAGCAAGCACATTACTCCGAATAGACAGTGTTTCGTCTCGTATAGTGAATTTGCAGTGCCTGAAGTAATTTCTATTGGTAAACAAGACATGTTTATGTATGCGTATGGACAAGGTACAATAGAAATTAAAGTTCACCTAAACAATAGAAACTATAATGCTAAAATGATTAATATGTTATACGTTCCTGATGCAAGTGCGAATTTGTTTTCTGTAAAAGCTACAACAGAAAATGGCCACAGTGTGATTATGGATAACAGATGTGTTAAAATTAGAGATGCAACTACTAATAGTATTAAAATGACTGGATGTGTGAAGAATGGTCTGTATGCACTTAACATGCAAGTTATTAAGCCAAAGGTAAATGTTCAAGCTAATTTGGTTTCATCATCCAACACGTTACAAGTTTATCATGAACGACTTGGTCATCAGAACAAACAACACGAGAAAAGTATCTTGAAGAAAATGGACCTAGATGTACAAGGATTGAAAGAAGAGTTTTGTGATGGATGCGCATTAGGAAAAATGCCATTCAAGAAAAGAACGAATCGTACAACAAGTACTGGTCAACTAATCCACGCAGATGTTAATGGTCCAATGAAAACTGAGTCATTTGGTGGTGCAAGATATTATGTATGTTTTAAAGATGATTATAGCAAGTATCGAAGAATCCATTTTCTGAAGCAAAAAGGTGAAGTATGTGAAGTTCTGGAGACATTTTTAAACGAAGCAAAAACAAATGGACATGTTGTGAAGCGATTCAGATGTGATGGTGGTAAAGAATTTGTCAATAAATCAGTTTCTAAATTACTCGCAAGTAGAGGAATTAAGCAATGGATTACTCCTCCTTATACGCCTGAACAGAATGGGACAGCAGAACGTGAAAATCGAACCATTGTGGAAGCAGCACGTTCTATGCTAAATTCAAGCAAGTTACCAAAAGGATTGTGGGCAGAAGCATGTAACATTGCAGTGTACATTTTGAATCGAACTGGAAAATCTTGTCTTCCCAACAAAACTCCGTATGAATTGTGGTATGGTCAATCATTTGACAAGCTTGATCACTTGAGGATTTTTGGCACTGGATGTTATGTCCATATAAATAAAAATTTCCGCTCGAAATTTGACAACAAAGGAGTATTTGGAAATCTTATTGGATATGTCAAAGACAAAGATGGATATCGAGTATGGATTCCTTCTCAAAGAAAAGTAATAATCAGTCATGATGTTATATTCAAACCAGAAGTCGTGTGCAGCGTAACAATTCATGGAAATGCAGTTCCAGATAAAAGTCTACCAGTCACATCATCCAAAGGACAGGAAGATTCCGAGGCAATTGAAACGGAAAACTTTGATACAGAGCCTTATTTCGGAGGAAGTCAACTTCAAAATGAAATTGTTGAATCGAATGACAGTGACAGAAATAATGAAAATAAAAGAACTAGAAGAGAACGAAAAAGACCAGGGTGGATAGAGAGTAACGATTTCATACTAACGGCTGGAAGCATTGTTAATGAATGTAAGGATCCAAACTCATTTACTGATGCCATGAATTCTAATGAAAAGGACAAATGGATGCAGGCTATTCAAGAAGAATTGGACTCTCTGAAAGAAAATAACACTTGGCTATTAGTTAAACGTCCAAAAGGCAAACAAATTATTAAAAACCGATGGGTTTTACGTCAGAAATCTGGAAGTAATGGAACTACTCGTTTTAAAGCTCGGCTCGTGGCGAAAGGATATGTTCAAAAGCCAGGAATTGATTATGAGGAAACGTTTAGTCCAGTTGCACGATATGACACCATTCGAACTCTCTTAGCGGTAGCTGCTCTTAAGAACATGAAATTAAATCAATTCGACGTTAAAACGGCTTTTCTAAATGGAGTCCTCGAAGAAGAGGTATATTTAGAACAACCAGAAGGTTTTAATGATGGTACCGATCACGTATGCCACCTAAAAAGAAGTTTGTATGGACTTAAGCAGGCACCACGTTGTTGGAACAAACGATTTATGAAATTTATGAGAAAGGAAGCTTTTCAAAACAGTAAGGCAGATCCTTGTTTATTTTTTTGTAGAAATAACAATCATTGCTTGTATGTTGCAATTTATGTTGACGATGGATTAGTTGTTGGTAGTGATAATGAAGAAATAACTAAATTCTTAAGAAGTTTTGAAAATGAATTTAGTACAACTCTAGGTTCCTTGAACAATTTTCTTGGTATGAAAATCGATCAACAAGAAGATGGATCGATAAGAATTAGTCAAGAAAATTATACAAAAAGGATTTTGGATAGATTTAAAATGCATGAATGTAATGCAGTTTCTACTCCTGTGTGTCATGAAGAAAGTAATTTGGATAAAGCATTATCATCTGATTTTCCATACCGAGAAGCAGTGGGTTGTTTGATGTACCTCATAATCGCGTCTCGTCCAGACATTGCTTTTGCGGTGAATAAAGTTTTTAGGGCCATGAAGAATCCAACAATAGAAGACTGGAATCGAATAAAACGTATACTTCGTTATCTGAAGGGTACTATAAACTATGGTATAGTATATCATAAAGAAGAAAGAAATTTAGAGGTTTACAGTGATGCTGATTTCGCTGGCGACAAGAAAACGAGACGCTCAACATCTGGAATTGTAGCAACATATGCTGGTGGAGCCATAACATGGTCCAGCAAATTACAAAAAGTAGTAGCGACTTCTACAACTGAAGCTGAAATAATAGCAGCAAGTGAAGGAGCAAAAGAACTAATTTGGTTGCAGCGTTTATTGTCGGAACTGGTTGATGTACCAGAGGTGCTGTCAACACTTTATGTCGACAATGCAAGTGCTATCAAGCTGGCGAAAAATCCGGAGTTTCATCAAAGGTCAAAGCACATTGAAGTTCGATACTTTTACGTACGAGAAAGGTTCCTCAATGGTGAACTAAAGTTGATGCACATCGATGGGAAAAATCAGCTAGCGGATTTGCTGACAAAGCCGCTAGAACGTGTTTGTTTTAATAGGCTACGGAAAAGCATAGGTGTACAAAATTGTGATAATTAATTCTGTATCAGATCAATTATTTTTAGATTTGGAGGAAGTGTTGTAATAAATGTAAAATATTGATCAAGTAATATTTGCGCAACTATTGACAACGCGAATAACAATTTAGTATTGTACAGACTGAAAATAAATAAGTTGAATTCCACGAGTTTGTTTTCTACAAAACCAACATTAAAGTTTCCGTGGAATGAGATTTTCCGTATGAGGAATCGGGAAGAGGAATTTCCTTGATGGACATTCTTCACAAGGTCACAATGTCAAGAGGTGGTTTGAGGCAAGAATAAGTTATTACTTTCCCAGACCCCTGTCCAAGGGAAAGTATTGTGATCGTGAAAATTTTCGAATCGCCAATTTCAACAAATATGCACGTTTTGAGGTCTCCTGAGTCCATTCCATTGAGTTTTGAAAAATGTCTGTGTGTTTCCGCAATAGCGCATAAACAGCTAATCCCAAGCATTATATCTAAGCTTCTTATAACACTGGAATGATCTGAAAAGCTATTTTTATGTTAGCATAGAGGCTTTCGTTATTTAAATAATTATTTTTGTGTCAAATAAAACGTCAAAATGTCGCCATCTTTCGCAATCACCCTGAGAATATTCAAGAAATAATAGTCTGGAAAAATGTTGTAGAGCCATTGTAAGGTAAGAAATAAACTAATATTCTTCCAAATACTCGGATTTGACTTTAAAAGAGAACGATTCATTTTTCAATTAATAATTTTTCCTTTACTATTAACTGCTTATTTAAAAACGTAATTGACTGAATTCACCGGGGAAAGTACCATAATGAACACATCACCATTTTTATTTCTACTTTAAATTCTATTTTTATTAATTATCCCCCGTTTCCGGGGTACCGCTACATCAGGACAATGGATCCGGAAAAATATATAAATAAAATTAATTATAACATTACAAGTAAATTTATACTACAGGTTTGTTTACCTATATGTTGGTGGGGATAGGGAATGAGAGATTGTGTCGCTAAATTTAGGGTAGGGGAATATGTCAAGCTAAGATTATTTTCCAATAACTTCAATATGAGTTGCTAAAAATTGCCTAAAATGAGAGAGGGATGTGAATAAATACTATTACTCACTTCTATGATTGGTTTCTCTCCCAAACTCAGTAAATACTTACCCTAGATATTTAAATCTATTAACTTTTTGCACCGTTTTTTTTTTTCTTCAAATACTAATCTTTTCCATATATATTTTTTTTCGCCCGTATTTATACTTTACATTCACTTTCTTTTTTCGAATTCAATCAACAAAGTTTTCAAAAAATAAAATATTCCTTATCGTTTTTGTCATGACATGAATGTTTTGCTCCAGATTTTTTTTTTTTTTCGTGTAATATTATCCCACCTGTCTCCATATCAACCACATATAATATAAATAATAGAGGACTGAGTATTACCCTCTTCTCTTTCTCCCTTTATCTCTTGTAGCTCATTGACATTCACTTTTACCTTTCGTGTATTTTTATACACTTCATTTATCCACTGAATTACTTTCTTAATTACCCCCTTTTTCTTCCATATACTTTACTGACATACCATTGTATTAAAAAACTAAAGACCACGAAATACATCCTTTCCTATCTATCTAAAGATCCTCATAACATCAAACCAAAAATAAAAAAAAGAAAAAAAAAAAGTTTCTTTTCTCCTTCCTAAAGCTCTCCCGACCTGCCAGTATAATGTAGTTATCTAGTGTACAGTGGATCAATTCCTACACACGCAACAAAAAAAATTGTTTTTCGGGATTGATATTAATACAAAATCAATATACAGTGTTCACGTTGAAAGGAACAAATGCGTTTGAACAGCTGGTGATTATTTTCGAGGAAAACGCTCCGACAGATCGATTAGTATTTTCAACTGCGCATCTTTTTTACTAAAAATATTATATACAGGATGTCTCATAAACAAATGCCGTTATAAAGTCATATTTTTTAAAATAAAATACCGTAAATATTGTCAATTTAAAAAATAAATTTCGTCGTGATTATATTGTGTAAAGCCTTATTAATCTATTTCCTTAACTGTTAAAAACAAGTATTGAGCGTATAACAAAAATCGACCACGAAGTTGGCGTTGGAAGTCTCGAGTCATATCTGTACTGAGATCACACGCGTGAAATGCTGGTTGCGGTTAAACTGTGACATGTCAGATATCGGGAACATAATACTGCCAGTCTCCATCAACTTTTCGCCCATTACGAAAATAAAATTCAATCATAAACGTTTTATGTACCTTATAAAACATGTTTACGATAATTATGGGTTATTGACAACTGACTTGTCAACATGACAACCAGTACTTTACGCGTGCGCGTGTGATTTTAGTTTTAGTGACTTTAGATTTCCAATGCCAACTTCGTCGTCGATTTTTGTTATACGCTCGATATATGGCAATATATACAAAATAATATTTAAAATTCTGCAAAAAATACAAATATGTAATAATTTATAGGGTGTTTCAATTAAAAAGGGTAATTCATTAAATTAATATTCCTTCTAAATAAAATATATATCTCGGTCGTCTACCTTGTAGACCCAAATCGTTGACGATGCCACTTGAAATTAGGCAAAAGGTGGCGCTTGTGTCGTCTTTAATTTATTATGATATATATATCTATGAATTGAAGAATTTTTTAATGTACAACATTGATATATGATTAATTTGTTTCTCATTGATCACTTGATAAAACATTTGTACTAATATATTGCTACGTAATCGGGTTTAATCAGACCCGGAAATAAGTAGCATAATGTCTATTTATTTGTTTATAATACACTTAACACATTTATTAACATCACACTGTCATTATTTATTTGTAACGAGATGTTGAGCACTCGGACTTTCGTGATAGACTGACTGCAGCGCCACTAGTGCTTGTTTCTCGAACTTTCCGAAACTTTCGATGACGCCGCGTTTACCGTCGCGCGTTCTGTGGAACATTCGAGAATAATCTTTCCAGTTTCTACTTTCACTTTTGTTATAATAATTTTTAATTGAATTCACTTGGTTTGTTTTACAAATTAACAAGAAATCTTGAAAATGGCATTAAGCCGAAACTAGTAAAACTGTAAAACACACCTAGTGAATTCAATTAAAAACTATATATTAGTACAATATTGAGATATAATTTAAATTAATTAAATATAAGTAGAGGGCAGAAAGACCCCACTTCGATAGCCCGGACAGACTAACACAATATTTATTCTTGTTAAGTAAATACATATGTATGTATAAGCTTATGTAATGTTGTCTTAATAAAGATGTTTGTATATATATATAAGAGGAAAAGAAACATCTCTTTTCTGCCTGTCTTCTATTTTTTTTTTCTTTTCTTTTTTTGAAAATTATTTCATCGTTGGTCATCATTGATAAACTGTCTTTTAAAATTTTCAATTAAACAATCTATGTCTTGGAAGGATGTAATGAATTAAAATATTGTGTAGATGGATTTTTGTCGATGGGTTTGTTTTTTTATATCTATATACAAGGTGTACAGAAAATGAGTGAAAAGCTTTAGGTAGCGTGACTCTTTGACTAATTTTTAGATAAAAATATTAACGAAAATAAGTCACACGGTCCTTCCTTAAGCCTCACGGGCCACTTAATAGAACTATACATTTGGCAACACTGGATCAAACAAGTGTGCATTTATCCTGTTTATAACTGCTACATCATCCGCTGGAGGTATTGCATACACCTTTTCTTTTACAAACGAGCGTGCGTCGTTTACAGATCTATTTTCATTAAAAGAATGCTTCTTATGAAGTTATAAAATTGTAAAAATATCCGATTTATTAATTATTTACATCAATGGAATTATACACGTGTCTAATTGATTGTTAATGCTATTGATTTTTTACAAAATATTCAAAAAACAACACTAATTTATAGTCACATATTTAAAATTCCGAAGACCTCGTGAGCCTCAATGAAGAACCATACAACATTTATTTATTTGGATTTTGGTTTTCACTCATTTTCTGTACACCTTGTATATTACTGTACTGAGAGAAATAAAAATGAAAATATGGACGATTTAGTCGATTATATATCGACGAAAGCCAATCTTCTTTAAGAGTACAAAAATATACTTCCCTTTGTTTTAATTCATTTTTTTTCTGTCTTCAGATTATGTTAATAGTACTAAACTCCATCCTCTTCGTGATGTCCTTGTACGACATGCTCTTCGCGAGGAGGGACGGTGGTGATCCGACCAGAGTCGTCGAAAGCGTCGAACCAACGACGATCGGCAACCCGGGCTTCAGGGACCGACCGTCAACAACCCCAGCAGGGGTTTCGATGACCGACGCCAGCGGGAAGCCCTACGCGTCGACCACCAACGGCAGCATGATGTCCATGAACACCACGTCGACCACGGTGGGCTCGAACGGCTCGACGCTGTCCTCGTCGCGATCGCCACCTCTGCGGTCCAGTCTGAAGAAGCCCAAATCAGGACTGGGCATCCAAAATCCCGGTTATTCCGGCTCTTCGCCGACCTTCTCGAGGAACGGGAGCATGAAGAAGGTTAGGATACAGACGCACAGCACGGAAGTGTAACAGGAGGGAAAGCAGGTTTAGGTTAGGAGAAAAAGTGTTCAAAATACTAAAAGACTTATTATGGTAGAGATAAGTGAGTGATGTTGAGCGGCTTGTGGATTCAATGAGGAATAATTTCAATTTCAATTTACTTTATTAACGAAATCTCCATTTCCAAATTACAATTATAATTACATATTAAAAATTTTATAAGAAAAGTGTGACGCTCTAAAAAGATTACAAAACATATGTATAAAAAAAGGCAAATTATCAATCACAAATTACGACAAAATACAAAATAAAAATAATACGCATCAAAATATTTTTTTATTTGTTTAAAAAGTAATTTCACACAAATTAAGAAATATATCAAGAATTACATGCATCTATAATTCATTCACTGTATGTAACTTCTTTGTAAATAAAAACACTTGGTTATTGATAAAAAAATAACGTACAGTGTATAAACATGTTTCACCAAGTGTTAGATGAGTGTTCAATCAAAACGCTATATTTCATTTCTTTCCTTAGCTGATTTTATAGTAAGTAATGAAGATATTATTATTATTTAATTGTAAAAATTATTGAAGTCTATAATTGACTTTGACTTAAATTGACGAAAGCAATAAATAATAATAATAATAAATTTATTACCCAACAGGAAACAGTAGCCCATTTACAGGATAATACAAAATAATTTTACATTATAAAAATAGCAAGACAAACATGAATATAAATATAAATAAATACCAGTACAAATATCGATACGAAAAACAATAAATGAAAGGGTAAGTCAAGTTGGCACTCTTGTCAAAGGTTATTATAATTCTAAATACAGTTCTGAACTTTTTTAAATAACCTAAGAGTATTAGAAAGCCTTGTGTAACATTATAACCTTTAGTAAAAATAAAAGCGTTGAAAATTCTTTTTAAGTTTCATTGTATATAATAATAACGACTCTTGAAATATAGGTTTTATTTTATTTTGAATTCACAGATTTGTTAAAAGTATATATCGTTCATGATATGATCAAGTTTCATCAGTAAATAATTGTAATTATGTAATTAATGAAATACTGTAACTGAATTGAAATTGATTAATTAAGGTTAAAGTAAATTGACTTAATATATCCATGTTTAATGACGTTGAAACTGCAATCACTAAATACATTTCAGTCATGCAAACAATGCTAAAAGTGTTTTCATAAATTTAATAATACTGCATTTAATGAAATGTTCAGACAGCATTCATCTAGCGTATGGATAACTAGTGATGGCCATTTCGGTTTTTCGAACCTCATCATACTAGTGTGTACCCTGTGCAATGATGTTCGAAAACAGAAATGGCCATCACTAGTTATCCACACGCTAGATGATTGGTGGTTGAACATTTCATTAAATGAGAATTTCGTTTTCCTTGCTTTCATAAACAGGACAAGTTCGCCTTCCTTTAGTAGACGAAACAATGATTCTCGGTCGTCTACCTTGTAGACCCAAATCGTTGACGATGCCACTTGAAATTAAGCGAAAGATGGCGCTTGCGTCGACTTTAATTTATTATGATTAATAATACTGAATTACGAAGTAGAAGTCTTAATAATTAATTATAATAAATTTAATAAAAATGATTTGAAAATAATTAATGAATTATTTCCACATTTATTCTTTTCTATTTTAATATAAATAGAAATAAATGTTGTAATTATATAATGTTAAAACATTACATTCGATAAATTATCTTAATACTTTGTATGAAGAAATAATATGTATTCATTCAAAAGAAATAATAATGTAAATAATTATTATAAATACATTTTAATACGTTATACAAAATGTTAAATTAATTATATTTTGTTTCATATTAAATAACATTTATTACTTCCTTGAAAAAAGATGGTGATCATAAGTTTTTTCTGTCTAGTATTTATCAGCGATTATATTTTTATTGCGTGTGTAGTAATTAATTTATTTTAATTGAAAAATATTTGTTAAATAATTGTTAATCTTTTTATTGGAAACATATTTTAAAACGAGCAAAATCTAATTGAAATTATTATTTAATTTAATCTATTATTCCAAGTAATTTATTTATATATTAAATTTGTTGAAGTATTTCAAGCATACCAAAAAAAGATTTACACAAAGTCGTTGACGAGAAGCTTCTCGCCAGCGATCAGTTGTAAATTAAATATTAGTGTTGGGTAAAATCGAGTGAATTTAGTAATCGAGTATTTCTGAATAACCAATTTGAAGTAGCCATTTTTTATTTTATTAAATAACAATAAAATAGAGTTTATTAATCAATATGTAAAACTTTCCAATATTATAAATAACATTAAAAAAATTGTTATAAACTTCATTTTGCAGTGGCAAAAAAGATCGAAAATATCGACTTTGCCTACCTCTATTAAATATGTTATAAACGAGTTATGTGAGGTATGAGTAATATATTGGTTTCCTATTCAACAATAACAACCAATAAAATATACGATTTTCTTCATTTTGAATTTCACAGATTTCTCAAAAAAAAAGAAACATGTATGATTAATAAGTATTTATAAATGAAGTTATAAATTAATTATAAAATTATATTTCAATTAAGATGAAAAATAATTTCTCTAGTGTAATGTTTTAAAAAGTATAATTCCTATTTAACCAATAGTCGTTTTGTCAATTTCTTTATTTATTTTTTAGCTAATGATCACTTTACTGCATAATGACATCTGAAAAATGAAATAAAAAATAAAGTAAAACAAAACCATGTGAAATTAATTTTTCAAATTTTTTTTATTAAAATGTTTTGGCGTTTTAAGTGATTATTTATTTATTTATTTCTAATACAACGACAGAAATTTATTTTACAAAATTTCCTATCTCTAGTTGTATGCTATTTAAATATATACTAAATAATAACTATTACCTAATTAACAAAAATATAATTACAGTTCTAAATTTTAAGACCGGTATAATGCACCGGTCTTAAAATTTAGAACTGTAATTATATTTTTCAATAATACGGTTAAAACATAATTTCGCATTAGACATTAATGAGATTAAATATATGCGATAAATTATAATTATACTTTTTAAAACATATTATTTCTTTATTTTAATTCAATTATATTCATTAAAAAATAAAATGTTCATAAGATACCATATTTTAAACAAATCAATTCTATTCAAGTTATTATTTTCTATATACAAGGTGGTCAGAAAAGGTGTGATAATCTTCAGGTTAAGTTCTTCATTGATTAATTTCAAGTAGAAAATTTAGCTAAAAAAATATTGCATGGTTGTTTATTAACGCCCACGAAGCCATTGATTTAATAATTATGTAACTAGAAATCAGTAATATTTTTGAAATATTTTGATTAAAATTATTTCTATTAACATCCAATTAAACATTTCAAATGTTTATTTAATGGTAAGTCGATTATTAATAGCAATAATTATACATAAGATGTTAAAAACAAATTCTAGTCACATATTTAGGATATTAATGGCCTCATAAAGCTTATTGAATAATTATCCAATATATTTTGGGGGGGTTTTATTTAATTGAATTTTTTATTTTAAAAACTTTTTTTTTTGTTACTCAAATTTTATTAAGGAACCACTTTAACTGGAGATTATCCCATCTTTTCTAGCCACCCTGTATATAAAAACTTTATTTTTAAGAGTTAAATTAAATTACATCAGAATATTTACATGATTACAATCATTTACAAATTGTTCAGTCTCAGAAAAATGACTATGGATTGTCGCGTCGGTCTTTTTGCTTTATTCTGATTTAATTGAATTATCATGATTGCTAACATCATTGTCATAGTTCTCTAAATTTTATGAAATGAATTGATGAATTGTTAATAAAAAATTAAAATAATAACTTCGCCCATTAGTTTTTATTTTAAGTAATATAAATAATTTCAGGCATTTATTAAAGAAATTATTATTATTAAACATTATTAAATTAAACTTATAAATTAAATCCAAACAAGTTAATTTAATTTATGAGTTTAATTTAATAATTATGTTTATGAAATAAATATGAATAAATTATTAAAAATCAACCAATAAAACACAGATTAGATTGAATAACTTTAAATTCTCGAAAATGGGCAAATAAACCGAAACTAGTCGAGAATTTAAAGTTATTCAATCTAATCTTACTTATTAATTATTAATAGTTTAGGAATACTTACCTGATTATATACAAATATGTAAATTATTGTATAATGTAATCAATTATAATGGAGAATTCCGTAAAATAAAGTTAAAGTTAAAGTTAATCTGTGTTTTATTGGTTAATTTTTAATAATTTATTCATATTTATTTCATACAATATGAACTACCAATGTCTAAATATTAAAACCATTAATTATGTTTATTTTAACTTAATGTCATTGTCAAGAATGATGTACAACAAGATATCTGTGTGAATATATACTTTTTACAATAATTATAAATATGACTTATAAGTATCATATTTATTATTTTATTACTAGGGAATATTTTATTGGGCAATAAGGGAATTGAGTATCGGGGTACTCCAAACGTTCTCATTATCGTTAACCTCGTTTTTTTACTTTTTTTGGCCTCCAATCCTTCGGGAGAATTTAATGCTAATCCCTTTTCGCCTGTGTGTGAAATTTTTAAATCTCTTGAAGAATAGCGGTAATTTGTTGGGATGCAGTGTCTAGAGAAAAAGTGAAACTAAATAAAGTGAATTTAACTTAAATTAAACTTTTAATGTGAACAATGTTTTACTGAGTGATTAATAAGAAAAAAGTGTCCGATATATTATTAAACATCTTTATTGCTTTGATATATTTTTTATGCAATAATATATAAAATTTCAAATTAATGTATTTTGAAATCGAATAAAACTAACTAACGGCTAGAAGCTGAACGAATTATTTCGAATAAAATAATATGTGGAAATTATATGTTTTTTTAGTCATATGACGAATACGAATAACACTGGCGCTACAGATTCATATTTATTTATTTTTTTATTTTTTTAGGACGCTTTAATTTTTGCGAGTTGAATTCACAAGTCGGCTGCAATTGAAGAATATTGGCGGTGTATAAATCAATTGATTTTATTGATGTATGAATGAAGCGGACGGAGATTTAATAAATTTATTAAATGAGAAGAAAACAAATGATCTGTTTAATTTATTGAAAAAAAAAACATATTTAATTTATAAGTTCGAAAAAATGTTTATTTGTAATTATATATTTAGTGCAATTGATTATTAAATACATAAATGAATAATTTTGTACCATATTTATAAAAACGGAAATCTTAAATTTTGAATGTATATAAATAAAAAATCAGAATTAATCAAATAATAATATATAACAATAAAATGTAATTAAGTTCCTTTCTTCGCTGTATATATTTCAGCACTAAATGTACATTTCGAAGACTAAGTGTCCGTTATCGATAGTTAACTATTGATAATGGTACATACAGTGAAGAAATTAATTTAATTACGTTTTATTACCGTTATAATAATCTTCATATAACTCAAAATTACATACATATAAATAATATATGACTATTCCGTAGAAGTTGCAGAATTATTAACATTATATGATTTTGTTATAATACATAAAAATGATTCTGAAATTCGCTATTGACTGCCATATAATAAAATTTGTTCTGAAAAAATAATAAATTCATATAAATTCATCTAGCCTCATAAAATTTTATTGTTGTGATATGCGGACGAATACAGTAATTTAAAACGTAATAAATATTCAAATCGTATCACTGAAATACGTTCTAAATTACTGTGTTAATTTTTCTTAAATTAATTTCTTTGATGAAACTTGTTGCACTATGTAAAGTTAATTAAAGGAAATACACAATTAATTTGTGAAACAATACCAAACTCTTTCTTTTAATTAAGTTTATATACATTAAATAAAAAGAATTTGAAAATAATTAATAAATTATTTCCTCCTTAGCTACTGTGACGATTTGACTTATGTTACATAAATACTTTAACAAATGTCTAATAATATATACTGTGTTCATTTCCAAATTATAAGAAAGAAATGTTTGTTTCAGTGCGTCTTGTTAAATTTACATGAATTTATTAATTTTTCAGAATAAACTTGAGTATCTGTCAGAAAGAACTCTCGTCTATAAACCGCCGCCACCTCATCCTTAATGTTTTGAGGCGATTTTCCCTGTTAAAAATTTCGGTTTCATCTTTAGGGAAATGCAATGTTATTTGAGCTTATTTAAACTTCCCACGGTCCTAGGTTAGCAATACCAAACCTCGTGGCAAAATTCAGACACTTTTAGGGTTTTTTAATGTCCAATTTTTTTTAAGATTTCTAGACAAATGCCTAGAAATAATAATAATACTGTATGGCACTTTGCATTAGATATTAGAAATATTATTTAAATAAAAATTATTGTGCTCTCTCCTAAAAAAATGTAGGAGGAAGGACAATAATTTTTATATAAATAATAAAAAAAAACTTACAGAAGATTATTACACATATTAAATTAAAGATGATTTTTTGTACATTTTTTACATTAGTATGCATTGCAATATTATTAAATACAATACTTAAATTATTATATGAATTTGTAAAATTCTATTTACTGTTTTACTTAAATGTGTGTTCTTTAATCTGTCAAGATTAATTTAAAAGAATTGAAGTTAAAATACTTTAATTCTTTTGAATAAAAAATAAATTATTTATTTTTATTTGTTTACAAATACAATAGGATTAAATATTGCTAAGTATGCCGTTTTTTATAATTATGGTCTACAAAATTATGCATATTATTATTTTTTCTGTAAATTCGGCCTTAAATAATTTAGTGAGTTTTATTATAACCATTATTTGTTGCACTGAATTGTGTGAAGATTATTTTTGTAAAACAATTTCATATCATATTCCGTCCTTTATTTGGTGTCCATTAATGTATTTATATATACACATTTTTATTGGCAAATATACAAAATTAATAATATACGAATTAACATATTACAAGATTATCCTTATGTGAAAATTATCTGCTAAAGGGCTATCGACCTAGCGTTTTTCAGCCATGAAATTTTTATAATTGGTTAATTTATATATACATAATCTTTATTAAAAAATATAATACAATATGTATTTATAACATAAAATATTACAATGTATATCGAAAAAGTCTGCCAATTGTCTATCGACCAATGGCCTTTCCGCCTGGATTTTATATTTTCGTCTTTGTTAAAATATACCGATAAAATGTGATGACCGTTAACAGTCTGTGTCAAAAGTCCCTGTCAGCTATGTACGTCATTTAACTGTCTTGTATGTTGTGTTGTAGTTAATTTATTAAATTTTAAAAACAGAAAAAGTATGGAATATAATTTTAGAAGTAAAAAATTCTAAAATTAAAAAATTAATTCATATCATGACTATAATTATACTTTCAATTTATTACTATGTTTTATAAGTATTGTTTTCTCTATGAATTCAAACTAAAAATATTCATTTAACAAAATTTATTAAATCGATTTTATTTCCTTGTCAGGACAAGTTCCTTTAGTGGACGAAACAACGATTCGGTCGTTTACCTTGTAGACTCAAAATGTTATCGATGCCACTTTTAAATTAAACAAAAGATAGCGCTTTATGCTATAGTTCCAATTATAAAAATAATATTTTTTTTATTATATATGAAATACGAAAAATAAACCTAAGTGAGATTAATTAATGGACACCAAAATATTATTTTTATAGATATATATTTTTTCAAAAAAACTCCACGAGTATATAAATATAGAATATATGTGTATTTGTGATTCGAAATTTTAAGAAATAAATATCCTTTATATACGTTGTTAAGACCATTCCAAGAATGGCTGCGTTGATATATTTTATTATTTTATTGTTATTGTCGCAATTTTTTTTTATTATGTATTATTGTAGAATAATAGGAAGGCGAAGTGGAAGAAGGAAGAAATACATATATAAAACGGGGAGATACTTAATTTTGTATTTTATTTTGTTTATTTTTTATTTGTAATTTTACGCACGCACTCCCTGTGTGTTTTTATTTTTGTGGCTTGTAAATAATTATTTAAACGTGTATGCAGAATTACATTGCAAATGTGATGCATAAGTGGAGAGGAGGATATTGTGAAAGAAAAATGAGATTTTTTAAATAAAATTTTAAGTATATTTTATTGGGATTGTCTATTTTTTTTTCCTAGAGTCCTTTAAATTAAATACGCAGTAATTAAATTTCATTTGCTGTTATTTTCGTTACAATAGACGTCCGGATAAAAAGAAAAATATAATTGGCTATCATACATATGAGCCTTACAATATTTTAATTGATTCAAAATTGTACATGTGTAAATAGAAAATAAAAGCGGTACATGCACTGATCCTTGAGGTACACCATGTATAATAGGGGTAGATATAGACTGAGACTGCTTTCGTCCTCGTACTCTTTCTAATTTTATTGCTGTGACATCTAGACCAATAAATCAATCATGTCATGAGATACACTTTCGAACGTTTTACTATAATAATAGGAAAAGGATTTATTCACTTGGTTACAGTTATTTAAAAATATTAAATAAAAAGAAATTGAAAATAATTAATTAATAAATTATTTTCCCTTTAGCTGCTGTGATATTATGACTTATGTTACATAAGTACTTTAACAAATGTCTATTATTTGCTTCACTATAGCATAATAACACCAAAATATTAACCTCATCCTTATCTGTAGCGGCCAGTAAATCATCAGTTATATCTGTAAGAGCAGCCTCGCAGCTAAAACTCCGAAATCCGACTGTAAATTAGATATAGGGTAAGGTTGCTCAAGTCGTACCAGAGCTTAAATCGTACCACTTGAATTTTTAACAAACAACGGCAACCTGATATACATTATAGTCAACTATGTTGTTTTACGTATTATTTTCCGCCAGAAACAAGCATCGTTATAAATCCTGTCAATTTAAGTTGAATAACTGTAGTAATGTGATGTAGTTTTTTGTTTTGTTTTGGGAATGCCAATAAAGGTTTTTTTTATATAAATCCTGTCCTCAAATAAATTCAGTGGAATTTACATAATCGTTTGGTCGAAACGAAATCGTATTAATTTTATTCAATGTTAGGTTTTGTTTACTTTTAAATTTAATTTTGTCATGTCTTAAATCGTGCCCATATGAGATTTCTACTAGTATGACTTAAGAAATTACTTCGTCAAATGACGTTGCTTTCATTCTTATCTATAGGCCATAATTATATCAACTGAGTCAAAGCGAATTTATAATAAATAGAAACAAGAAGATATGGACGAGGTTATTCCATTCAATGAAGCTAGTAGACACTACAACATTCTTAAACCATCGTTACGGCGTCATTTTAAAGGAATAAATAAGAATGTCAAATTTGGAAGGCTTAAGGATAAGACTGATAATATGGAGAAGGAGTTGGTTGCACAGGTTATCAATTTAGAATCAAGCTTTTTTGGGATTACTGCAACTGATTTAAGAAGACTTGCTTATCAGATGGCAGAAAAATATAAATTAATACACCGTTTCAATAGAGAAAAAAAAATTACAGGGAAGAAGTGGTACTATAAATTCATGAAAGACCATCGTGTTTACCTTTACGTATTCCGAGGCAAAATCAATGGCCTGAACCAGGGCTTTCATTAAAGATTCTTTGATAAATACGAATCCATATTAGATGAATATATGGTAAGTTCGATGCTAACCAGATATATAACGTTGACGAAACAGGATTGTTCACTGTTCACAAACCATCGATAATAATTGCTCGGAAAGGCAAACATTATGTTGGTGCACTTATAAATGACGAAAGGGGTGTGATCACTACAGGTGTGTGCTGTATGAATGCTGCAGGGGTGTTCATACCTCCTATGTTAATATTTAAACGTGTGCGGATGAACGATTGCTTAAAGAAAGGAGCACCAATGGGTACTGTATTTGGATGCTCCAAAAATGGTTGGGTAACGTCAGAAAATGGTAAGAATATTTCATCAAGTACACAAAGTTGAATAAGAGTAATAATAAGCAAGTACTTCTTCTTTTGGATGGACACACTACCCATACAAAAAAATTTGAAGCCAAGAGCTAGCATGTGAGTATGGCATTATAATGTTATCCTTTCCAGCACACACAACCCACCGTCTCTAAGTTTTAGGTAAATATTTTTTTCAAATCTCTATAACCCAATTATAATGAAGCCTCCTCTTCTTGGTTAACAACTAATTCCAGAAACATAATTAAACAAATTAATGTATCAGAACTATTGAGAATTGCATACCCAAAATCTGTTCATATGGATATAGCTTTAAATGGTTACCGGTATTTGGCCATGCAACAGGTATGAATTTGATGATGATGATTTTTGCGCTCCTATACTTGCGATTAATGACTCTTTACCTACGCCTCTGTTGGATATCAATAATCAAGAAGGGCTTTCTGCAGTGGTTACACAAGTAAGTGAAGAAATCCTTGAGGAAGAAGCAGACGCGCCTCAAATAAAACTGCAATTAAATATTTTAGCTCCTATTCCAATAATAAACCAAAGCAAACAGTTCCGTGGATGCTCCATCTACCTCGTCAATTGAAATAACGTCAACGCAAAATAAAGAAAACATCAAAAAATGCGGCAAATAAAAGAAACACGGTGGTTAATAAAAAGGAATTGGTATTAAAAATAAAAAAAAAGAAGAAAAGCAATTGGTTTTGTTTTATTTGTGGAGAAGATCGGGATGAAAACATGATTTGATGTTTGAAATCATGACCAAAGAACAAAACAAATGTATGTGATGTTTGTACTAAATGAATACTTATGTAAATAGAATAAAGTATACTTATGTGTTACAGATTAATAAAAATTACGTTTTAGTTATTGTTTCTTAATTGAATTTTGAAAGGTACGATTTAGGCTATAGGTGGTACGACTTAAGAAACCGGTTACCTTAGTCGTTCCGGTGTAAATTTTGAAAAATTTTGTTTTATCTGAAAGCATATGGATTTTCTAATTTCGTTATAACAAATAACAACAATATTAACACAAGTTTTGGATAACATATTTAATTTCTATTTATTTAATAAATCCTAATTTTTATATATATTTTTTTTTTCTTAAGGGTAACGTTGCTTCCCTAATATGGTTTTCGTATATATAATGAGCCAATAGTTCTTTAATAGATTTTTCTAATATTTTTCGGAAGATCGTAGATGATTTAATTCAGATGGTTTTGATATTTTCGCAATTGGTTTGACTATAGAATAGTTCCAGCAGTCAGGAAACACTATTTCAAGTAAGCAACTATTTAGAATATACGGCAATATCACTGGACAACACATATGAATCATAGTTAAATTAATATTGTCTGACCCGAAAGATGTAGATTTAATTTCACTTAAATAGCGAAGAATCATATCGTACGTTAACACAATAAAAAAAAACTGCCCAGTTGATGGATGCGTGTTTTGGAAATTACTGTTAATATCATTAAGGTTGATATTACATTTTGGTATGCAATCATTAAAGTATGTATTAATTTCTTCGGCATTCCCTAGAGAAGTTGGAATAGTGGATCAAACGTTTTTCATATGTACTGACTAAAGTTGTTTCCGTAGTAGTTTCTGGTTATGATTTTTAAGCACAATATTAAAATATGCTTTCTTTTCATTTCTAATAGTATTGGTGGTATAATTACGTAACTATTTGTTGTAACTCCAGTCGACTGGCGATTTAAAGCGTCTGAAATTAGCTTTCGCCTTATTTTTCAGACCTATCATAAAATGCATGTTGCCTGTAAACCAAGGGTAACGGATTTTAGTTATATGTTTAGTTTAACAACTAAATACAAAATGCAATCATTAACTATCCAGCGGGCGCGCTGTCGCAAAATTTACGACAAATACGCGTTATCGCTTCCCCCACTTTTACTACTTAGTCGCATGCATTGTGCCCTGAGCTATTCGAGGGTGAATGTCTTTCTAACCTACAGACATACCTAGTGTGCTTAGAAGATTTTGTTATTAATTAATATTTGGGAATTTCCGTTCAGCGTAAATTTTACGACACGCGAGTTAAAGTGTGAGTATATTAAGTAAACTACTTTTTAATTTTTTTCTTCAATTATATCGTTTCTTTTATAACTATATGTATTTTTTTTTGTTTTAGACGTGTTCTATTATGGCTCGTAGGCCGCTTGCACAAAAAGAGCTAGACAAAATTGCTCAAGATTTATTCGAAGAACCAGAGCAAGATGATGAGACGTACTTTCCTCGAGTGACAGCGAGTTTTCGGAAGAAGAAATGAAGCAACATGTTGAAGAAAGTGCTACCGAACAAGAAAACACTTCAGACGAATCAGAATGAGAGATAGAAGAGTTTTTCATTGGAAAAAATAAATATACACAATAGCGAAAGACAACATACCGTGTTTCTGGAAAAAAAAACCAAGGGGATGAACATAGTCACAGTATCCACTGGCTTGGCTCAAAAAGCTCTTGGTATTGAAAATGAACTAAATGCGTTTTTCCAAATTATCGATATTTCTATGATTGACAGTGTTTTGAGGTACACAAATATGTACATCGATCAGTAAAAACATCGACAGGCAAGAATTTATGGCATACTTGGGTCTGCTATATTTGATCGGTATAAAAAAATCTCACCACGCAAATGTGAAAGAGATTTTTGCCAGTGACGGTACCGGGATTGAAATAGCAAGAGCTGTCATGAGTTACAAGAGAGAACACCCGAGTTGAGAGGAGGAAAGTTGATAAACTGGCAGCGATGCGCAATTTTTTCCAAGCTTTCGTCAACAACTGTAAGTCATCATTCAATTTGAACAAATATACTACAATCGATGAGATGCTGCATCCATTTAGAGGTCGTTGTAACTTCCTACAATTTATTCCTAGCAAACCTGCAAAAAACGGGGTGAAGATATTTGCGTTATGTGATGCCAAACGTTTTTACGCATCCAATCTGGAAATATACTAAGGAAAACAACCCGATTTGTAGCCTCTAATACTCTAACAGATATTGTAAAACGTCTAGTCACTCCGATAGAAAACTCAAACCGGAATGTAAGCATCGATAATTGGTACACAAGTGTACCACTCGCTGATTATTTGCTTACGAAAAAAAATAACAGTTTTGGGCACAATGAAAAAGAACAAAGCAGAAATTCCAAAATAATTCTTGCCGAAATTCCAAAAGGAAAAAATGATACTTTCCTATGTACCTCGGAAAAATAAATCTGTAATATTACTCTCAACTTTACATGACAACAACGAAATGGATCCTCATACCAGAAAGCCTCAGGTTATATTGGACTACAACGAAACCAAAGGCGGAGTGAATACAGTCGACAAAAGGTGTGCCGCTTACTCGGTCTCTAGAATAATAAAGAGAGAAATTTTATACAAATTCGCCTGCCTGTCCAAGAAAGGCTGTAAAGCATCGAAGAATTTTCCTAAAAAAAATGGCATTGACCATGATGAAAGAGCATCTTATCTTCAGATGATCAAATGTCAAACATTTACCGCAAGATATAAGTGCTTTTCTCAAAGTGAATTATGGCCAGGAAGTTGAACCGATTTCAGAAGAAGTTATTTGTCGGTCATGTGCAATGGAAAAGATCCTCAGCATCAATGAAGTGTTGCCGTTGCCATTCCTTTACATACAAGAACCATTCTGCAGTTGAGGTGGTTTGCAACAATTGTAAGGATGAGAATATTGATTCTGACTAATAAGGCGATAAAATATTTTGTTTTGAAATATTAACATATTTAAAGTGTTTAGTTTTTGTTTAAGAAAGTCAAATATATATATTTTTTTAAGTACTGTACTTTCTCATTTTTTCATAACCTTACAGCAATTCCCTAACATGTATATAAAGAAAACACCATTTAGATGGAGAAAACTTGACGTAAAATTTACGACAAGCGCCCGCTGAAAGGTTAAAAAATAACTTTGTCATCACTAATTTAAAAAAAGATATTTGAGACGGGGAAATTATTAAGGTTAATATCGAAATGTAGTAACGTAAAGATCGAAATATTTTTTAGTTATTATCTTTGCAAGTAGATTTTTATGAGATTGTGCATAAAACCGCATCATGATCGCAACTATGAAAATCAACAACATTCTGCGAAACTAGATTTATAGGTCTTGAAACACAAATGATATCAATAAGTGCAGGAGATGTCTCAGTGATGCGGGTTGGTTCACTAATAATTTCGATCGTATCCATACTGTCCAATAGATCAGTCAGCATTAAGCATATCAGGTTTAGAAAGATCAATATTTAAATCTCCGGAGCAAATAATATTATCAGACCATTAATAATTGATATTTCAAGGTCACCAATTGAATTGTGCATTATTTTGATTAGGGGCGATACAATGATGAAACAATAAAGTTATAATTACGTGTTTTAACTAAAATCCACAGTTCCCCGATATTATTATTTGCTATATTAATTGTATTAAAATTAAGTGTATTATTTATGTAAATGCCAACACCTCCACCTCTTGTCTCGCGATTATTTCTGACAAAAGTGTAATTATTAATACAAAAAATCTAAGCCAGGTTTCGGATAAGGTTAAAATATCTCTTATAAAATATAACATTTTTTTTTAGACAATTTGTCATACAATTTTAAATATTTACAAGTAATCATTAATATCTGGTGTTTGTCTGGGCTATCGACCGATGGTCTTTCTGCCCTGAATCTGTTGTTATATAGGAACATAGTGAACAACGAGATTGTTTAGATTGTATCAGAAAACACAAACAAATAAAAAATACAATAGAGAAATTAAGTACAAAACAAATTGAAAATAATTTAAATGCGCAAAGAACGCATCCAAGGGGAAACTATCATTCATTCATTCATTGCGCTTGCAATTATAAAATTAAATTCATTTTGAAAGATTTTCTCGAATTTTTATAAGATCTGCGCCGCGTTTTTTTTTTCTCACATTGGTTATCAAATTTTAGTGACAATCTCCAATTAGTACATGGTCTATTCGATTGGTTTCGTTTGTTCCGGGAAAGTGAGTTTATCTTGTACAAGTTTAATACCTTTATTCAATTTAAGACGATTTCGTAGGAATTTTTAATTTGTTGTTGCATATGTCCAGGAAGGCATCCTCTGGTGTAGTGTTGTCTCCCTTTTTAATTCCGAATATCCTGAGATTGGCGTTTCGTTGTTTCTGCTCAATGTCATCAATCCGTTTACCGTCAATTTGAAGTTAAAATTAGACAAATTAATTTTTAACTCAAAAACTGTAAGAGTTTTGTAGACATAAATCCATTGGTAATTGAACGGGGAATCCGAAAAAAATAATATTTTGGGATGTTCTATTTAAAATAACAAAGTTGGAAGCCATTTCCGATATAATTGAAAGAACGTCAAAATATTTTGCATGTGGTGGTCGCATTTAACCGTGGAATGTAGATTTTTTCAAAATTTTGCGCGGTTAGAAACCTTGACAACTTTTTAATTTACATATTTTATTGGTCGTTAGAGTGGCGCTAGCTTTAAAATTGGTGGTTTTTGCTGGCGGTAGCTCTAAGTAATTAGAATATTGAAAGAAATCAAAAAGGAATCAAAAGTGGCCCCTCACATTTGAAACCCTTATATTTTTCCACACCTATAAGCGCTAGCTTTAAAATTGGAGCAATCCGGCGCAACAAAGAAAAACAAACATCGAAAGTAGGGGAAGTTGATTGGCCTGGTGGGTACCTCAGATTAACCTGAAGTTGTGGATGAATAATAACGAATTATACTACTCCTAAAAAATACCAGAAATATTGTTATAAAATATGGAAGCTTATTATTTTTTAAATCTATTTCGTCGCGTTCAAAGCACTCAGCATTCGATGCAGAACACTTATTCTAACGTTTTTTTTTTTTTTTTAGATCCCAAAACACTTCATAAAGTCATATTCCGAAATATAATTCAACGGCTTCTTCCATTCTGCGTTTATATACTCAATCGACTCAAAACGATATCCCCAGAGCGGACTTTTCAATTTAACTAATAATCAGAAGTCATACGGAGCTAAATAAGGCAAATAAGGAAGTTGTGGAATGATATTTTTATATGATATTTTATATATAAAATGAGTTACCTTTTCACAAATCTAGCCTCTTTTTGTGAATAGCTTCACGCAAACGACGCATAACGCTTATGGTTGTGGTTTAGTAGAAAGAGATAGCTATATAGTAAAATGGAAATAATCGTTTGAAAAAAAAGAGCCATTCTTTTGGATTTAATAATATGAATATGTATTTACATTTTTTATCTACCAAGTATAAAGTATAAGTATAAATAAAAAATAAATCGATAATTTTCGTATATTACGTCAATTTGCTAGTTCAAGTTAGAAAAGAAAATTAAAAGATATAATAAAATTAATAGGTCATGTCTGCTAAGTTATTTGAATGCAGAATTTAGTGAAATCCTTTAAATTTTCATTGCACAAGTTTTAATTAGCAAAAATATGATTTGAAATTTGTTATAAATTTGATCAATTTTCATTGTTTTTATTATTGTTTTTCACATAAACTAAACATTAAAATAATTTTTAATTTATCTCATGAAATTCCTGCTTATTTTAAGATTACTTTAATGTATAATACAATATTGTTCATTGATCACAACAGCAATTTAACTTTAATTAGTGATTGCCAATATTTATATAGCTATCTCTTTCGTCTAAACCGTACCCTTAAATAATATTCATTGTTGATAATTTGATCCAGCGGAAGGAATTTATAATTGATTTCAAAGGAAACTGTCAGCGTGACCGTGATTTTTTTAGGCGGAATTTTTACTTATCTTGCCTTACATTTAGAAAATATTCGCTTGATTAACCAATTCTTTCCGGGTTGTAAGCATATTTATCTTCCCCAAGCAGGTTCTGATTACTACCACTTTGGAGCTCCGATCCTAAATTCTAAAATTTTATTTTGTATTTCTCAGTAATCTAAAATTATTATTTATAAGGGTACCTGGAAAAAGAATTCCATAAACGAAAAAAAAGTAAAACTCAATTCGCTGTTATAAAAAAATAATATTTCAAACAAAAATAATAAAACACGGTATTTTTCACATAACATAATTATATGTCTTATAACATAAATAAAATAATAATAATTAACATGTTTTATTTTTTTTAACATTATATACACACATCGAGTGTAACTTTACTTTTACTTTCACATAATAACTTATATAAAGCGATCCGTGCTGCTAAACATATCCAACATTTTTTTATGATTAATTTTATGTACAACAAAGTCCTTTTCGAAAAAAAAAAACATCAACACCAATTTTCCTAAACTGAGCTCAGCGCGAATCACACGCACCAAATGAAACAATGAATGAAAAGATAAAGAAAATTTTAAAAATAGACATCTGGGATCAATTTCTTAAGTTTGAATTTTTGTGGATATAATTTTATTGTTTTTACATTGTGGGGACTTCGACATTGTTATTAAAAATAAATATAAATATTTTGTTATTGTACAATTTATTAAATACATTATTGAAAACTATTTAATATAATTAAACATGTAAGTTTTATAGAACTGTTTTCATGAATATATTTAATAAAATGCTCAACATTTAAGATCAAAAAATTAAATTACTAATTATGTTTTTATTAATGTTTCAAAAAATAAATAATTGGTAATATTGATTTTTCGATATAAATAATGTATTTTTCTAATATACATTATTGTTATAAAAGATATGGCTTTGTTTTATGACCATAAATTGAAGACATTTTAAAAAATTAATAAATGGTTATATTTATTTTTTTGGTATTTAACAAAAAATAAATATTATTTTGTTAAATCCCCCAAAAAAAATAAATATAATAAATATAAAACATTTTTATTATATATTTTTGTATTAAAAAATATAGCTTTGTATAATGCACATGAATTGAACACTGTACAATCGAAAATTCAGCTTTTTTCAAAAAATGTTCAACTACCATTCATTATTAATAATTGGTTATAGCTATTTCGGTCTTTGCAAACTCGTCAGAGAAATGTGATCCATGTGCACTTCATTCTTGATGAAGGTAGCTGAACGAATGTTGCTTTGTAATTACATAACTTGATATAAACCACATAATCGTGTTATGTTTGTGATTATATTGTTAATAATATATTAATTTTATTGCTTGAAATTTACTAGAAAAAAAAATCGAATAAGCAGGCTTAGCGCATAAATCGAAGATTTTGCTTTGAAATATTCTCATTCTTAATTAAAAATATTTAAAGGGTTTATCAAGCTCTAACAAGTATTATTTTTAGTCCTTTTTCAAATGGTCGACGGAAAATGTGTCTTAAAAACAATAGACCAAGCCGTGTTTTTAATATTTTCTGCCTAGAAGAATGTAAGTGCCGTTTTACCCACACAAGAATTCTTGGAGAAAGTTGTTCGAGAATTATATATAAAAACTTTGTTTATTCTATTTATAAAGTTTTTAGACACACAAGAATTTATGATCCCAGACAAATAAAATAAATCAATTTCCAACGTTCAATGCTTATTATTCGGCGCACTTGAAATAAGCTCTCTCCTCTTATAAACCGTCTGCGTGACACTTCCAACGCTCTTCTGTTCCTGAGTGTCCAAAGCCTCGGAGTCTGGAATATGCCTCGTCTGGTGCCTGGAATCAGTATACCTCCTCTTGGTGTACTTCTTCTTCTCAGAAACCATCGTGGTGACCGTCGTCTTCGTCTCGGTTGTACTCTGCGTGATCCTCTCGAAATCCGCCGTTCGGGATCTCAGGACGGCGTTGCCGATGCTCGTGATGCTCGGGTTGAACCTCTCCCTCGCGACCGCCACCCCAGCGAAAGCCGGCGTGCTCTTGCACTTCTGGATTTCTGACGGTTTTTTCCTCGTGAGGGATTCTCGACTGATATCAGCAGGTTTTCCAGCCCGTTGTATTTCCGAGGTCGAGGTGTAAGAAACTTTCTGGAGCATGGGGAGTTCTTTTTGTTTTTTCGCGTAAAGCGGTTTCGATGATGTTGGTACAGTTATATCATCAGGGATGTAGTTTACAGTTGTGTGGTGGCTGTCTGGGGATGTCGGTGGCGTTGAAGCCCATGAAGGCGGCGAACTGCATAATCCAGAAGCATCCATACTGCTTCCAATCGAGGATGAGGTATTATGCGGGGGACTACTGTACGTCACTGAAGAACCTATTGCCGAATCATACCCTTGATGGAACAAAGAAATACTTCCTGTAATCGCCTGAACAGTCGACACTCCCGATGAATCACTACTAACCGACCTCTGCCGCCTCCTCGGCGGCGCCATTGGCTGTCCTTTAATCACACCAATCATCATCTGGTGCTTACCCTCGCTTCCATCTTCAATGTAAGGAATGTCGTCTTCGATGTTTAAAGGTATGGTCAAGCTTGCAGTTATAATCCCGCTTTTGTCGAGGACGTAAGGTGTGGATTTTCTTCGGTCCACTTGGTCTTCGCCTATCCTCAGTATTCTGTTTTGGTCGTTGTTTTCCGTTGGCAGCGAACAGCTGCTTTCTAGTGAGGACGAGCGGGTTTTCGTGTAGAGCATTCCGGTTTTGGTTTTTGTCGAACCAGAAGGGCTGCTGCTGGTGTCCTCTTCGCGTCTTTTATGACTGGATTCTTCTTTCCGCTTTTTCAAGCTGCGTTCTTTATATCGATCCCTTTGCCTAAAAAAAAACATATACACAAATTATACAAGGCCCTGCATTTCATATCTTGTCTTCAATATCTCATTTATTATATAAGTCTTCCTTTAGGAACATATTACACAGTGTGTCCCATAAAAATAAGTATTAAATAATTATGTCTTTTTCTTTTAAATTAAAAAAAAAACGATTAAAAAACATTTTATTCATTATTTAGGTAAGTTGTAAGGCTACCTACATATACTTAAAATTCTAGTGAAATGGGTACAGTAATAGCTAAAAAAATAAATTTATTAAGAATTAAAATGTGTGTCTTGCTAATAAAATTATAGAAGATCCTCATTAAATAAGGCCTAATATTCTAAAAAATATTTTTTTTAAATTATACAGAAGATTCGCTGCAACCGCAGCATTTATATTTTCATTATTTACTTTTATTTTAATATTTCCTTAATAATTTAAAATTTAAATAAAATGAAACAAAGATGATTCACACATTTGCAGTTGTTTAAATTACAATGAAATTAAACAAGGAAAATTTCTGGCAATGATCAATAAAATTCGATCAATCCCTTTTTCCAACTGCAAAAAAAAAATACTCACACTGTAAGTTTTACAAACAACTACTTCCCGAGCATTTACCCCGCCGGACATTGGATTTTTTGCAGTTAGAAAAAGGGATTGATCGAATTTTATTGATCATTGCCAAAAAATTTCCTTCTTTAATTTCATTGTAATTTAAAATTTCTCATTGATGATATTTTTAATGAAGGAAAGTAACTTATGAATACTAAAAATATTGTTATAAGATCGTTTCAAATAATATTTTTTCTTATTTATTTTCATAATCTATCTAAAACAGTGTTAATAATTGTGCAAAGTGATCTGATAGGTCCGTATATATTATTGATGTTTTAAAACATTATTGATTATACGGACCTATCAGATCACTTTGCACAATTATTAACACTGTTTTAGATAGATTATGAAAATAAATAAGAAAAAATATTATTTGAAACGATCTTATAACAATATTTTTAGTATTCATAAGTTACTTTCCTTCATTAAAAATATCAATTGAAACTTTGATGATAATTTTATACAACTTTTTATAATATATTTATGAGTATTTTTAAAGACTATTTCCTCTAGAAGCGCATAAACTTAATTCTAATCTCAATAACATTCTTTTTCGTTTAATTTTATTCGGTTTTGATTTAAATTGAATTAATTTCGTTCAATTTACTTTAAATTGATTTAGTATAATTTGATTTAATATAATTGATTTAATTTTGCTGATTGTATTTGAATTAATTTAATTGATTTATTTTAACATCTTTAAATTATGTAAGGCATAGCTGTACTGACGAGGGATAGAACCCGAAACACGTGTCTGCAGATGGCCTTAAATTAAGTAACGTTCCATTTGTTGTTTTTACATTAAATTTTTCTCGGATCAAAAAATTTGTTGCATTATGCTATATTTTATTCATATGCAACAGCAGGTGTACATTATATAATTCAATGTCCGGCGTGGGTATTTGCCCGGGAAGTAGTTGTTTTAATGTGCATTTGTTTAACGTACTTACGTAACGTAAGTCAAAAGTCACAGAGCTAAATGTGAAAATAATTTATTAATTATTTTCAAATCATTTTTATTTAATATATTTAAATAACTGTGACCAAGTGAATGAATACTCTTTTCTATTTAAATATTTATATTTACAATACATATCCATGGGTTGGTAGTCTGTCAACAGCTATCGACCGGAGGTCTTTCTGCCCTTGTCAGTTATTAATACATAAAATTATTTCAAATAAAGTTTTTATTGGATGTGTTTTACTAGAATTAATTGAGCGTTCTGGAACTTTCTATACACCCTTTATATTGTATTTATCATTAAAATGTAAGATGATATACCTAAACATAATGATAATTATTAAGATATTTACTATAATTTACCTAATTCTCATAGCAACGTTAGGTCCACCAGTAGCAGCAGATTCGTGCAGAAACTCTTCTCTCGAATAAACTTTCCTTGGTTTTCCTCGGTCGTCACCGTCATCGTGACTTTGAAGCGAGTCTTCCACCGGCGACCATATAGAGCAATCGGAAACGTCATCTTGCGACCTGATAACAAATTACATGTTATATAAAACTCTATCTTTTTAAATAATAGTAATATTGATGTGTCCATCATGATACTTTCCCCGGTATATTCGGTCAAATGAGTTTTTGAATATGCATTTAATAGTAAAAGAAAATGTATTAATTGAAAAAAATGAATTGGTATCTTTTAAAGTTAAAGCCGAGTGTGAAATATAACGACAGTTTGACGTTTTATTAAATTTTTCAAAATTATAATTGATGGTTGAAGCCATTACTTTGTGATACATTTTATACTAATATAAAAATAAATAGGTTTAATAAATAAACACTTTGCTCGATCTATACGATGATTATCAAACGGTTTAATGCTGCTACTGGTAAATTAAACCGTTTAATAATGACCGTGGATAAACTAACTATTGTTACAAAGAAAAAAAAAACAAGTGTGAGATACGGGCAAAGTGTTTAATTTTTAAACCTATCTATTTTTACATTATTTCACAAAATTGATCGTAGAGACAATGCTATAATTGTTTCACCAACAGTGTGGCATCATCAGACAGCTGATTAATATTAATTGGGGAAACAATTTTAGTAGTGTCTCTACAATAAATTTGTGAAACTTAAAAACTATTATTTATAAATAGTGAACGTATTATTCTTGTAAGTGATGGTAATTGGGCAATAATCATATTTGGGGAAATCCGTAGTCGAATATGGAAAACATAATTAAAACTGAATTATGACTAGAAGAAAAAGTTTGCTCTTTTCATTCTGATTGCTTCCAACGTGTTTAATCACTAGTTAAATGAATGTTTAAAGATGTAAAAAAGAATAAAACGTCAAGTGAGTTTAATTTTGAATACCCGTTCCATAAAAAAATATCTGACAACTGCTTGCTGATGTCAGACAATGCTCATTTTCATCTTTTAGGTTTTGTTAAGCAACAAAACTTTCGTTACTGGACAGAAAACTCTCAGCAATTGCTAGAATTACCGCTTTATAGCGAAATAGATACTTTATGGTATCTACCTTTAAAATTTTTACGTCTTCCTTCTTTGAAGAAAATCATTTTGAAAACCCGTGCCATTAAAAAGCAAATATGCATTGTAACAGTTTCTAATTTTCAACATAAATGGATTATTAATTTAAATTATTTTATTTTATTATTAATTAATAGCTTTGTAACTGTTATTTGTTTTTTTTTCCTTTCATTAAATAATTTCGACATAAACCGTTGCAATTCGCAATAGTACTGCATAGCAGATAACAAATATCTATTATGTAGTTGTTTCAATAGATGTTTGTAAAACTTACAGTGTGAGTATTTTTTCGTAGTTGGAAAAAGGGATTGATCGAATTTTATTGATCATTGCCAGAAATTTTCCTTCTTTAATTTCATTGTATGAATTAATAATTATTAATAATACATATTGCAAATTTCAAAATAACCCGGCAAATAGTTCCACGTATATTCAACCGATTTCATATTAATTGACCATCCTTTTCTACTACTAATCAATGTATCCGAAAATAAATAGCAACTTTGGTTTTGCTAAATGATGGAACAACTCGACCAGATATAATTAATTCTTTTATGATGTCGAGCACTTCTATGTATTGTGTGTGCGAGTACTGATATCAACTGGTCTGTTCTGCAATTTACTCGAGAACTGAAATATAAAAACTTGCTCGAGTCCTATAGACACTGTCTGCTAATCAACTTTACGTACGGTTTAAGAATTAAATTTATTTATAATTTCTCATTATTATTGCACAATTTACTTTTTATAATTGTATGTAATTTTCCACAAAATTCTTGAGGCAAAAACACATTCACCTATTTTAAAGCGTATTGGTGAACTCGAGTAGGTTTTCGTCATACACAACGTAATACTCGAGTAAATGCTTTAGAAATTACGGCTGAAATATCTTGAGCAGGCTCTCTCGCAATTATTCAATTATGAATATAATTCAAAACGATATAAGCAATTACTAATATCGTTCGGTCGTGTTCTAAACAGATTTTAAACTATACTTACTCATCTACATAAGAAGCGTCCCGTTTATTCAGTAAATCTTCAAGCGCTTCTGGATGCGAATCCATCATGTGCACATAGATCTCGTCTAGGAGCTCAGAGGAAATCGTGAACAATGCGCCGCTGTTGTCAATCATCGTCCTTATGACGTTGATGACATCGATGCGATCATCCGAACGCTCCGTCGTCTCTTTGCTGCCTTGTTTAATGGAGTGAAGGATGTTCGGCGCGAAAACTGTCGCTAAATTCGTCGAATTCATTTTGTTTCCAATTAATAGCTCACCTACAATACAAAAATGTGAATTTAAACTAATACAAAGTTTTAATATTATTTTACTGTAATTTATAGCCAATTAGTGTAAGATTTAAATTATTGAAAATGGAAAAGGGATTAATTCTCTTGATCACAGTTGTTGAAATAAATTAAATAAAATGTTTTTGCATTAAATTTTTCTCAAAAATTTGTTGCATTATGCAATATTTTATTGACATGCAACAGCAGGTGTACATTATGTAATTCAATGTCCGGCGGGGTATTTGCCCGGGAAGTAGTTGTTTTAATGTGCATTTGTTTAACATACTTGCGTAACGTAAATCGAAAGTTACATTTGAAAATAATTAACATATTATTCCATTTTTAGCTATTGTGATATTTTGACTTATGTTAGATGATTTTTTGTTTGTTTTGTTTTTTGAATTAAATATTTTTGATTACACCACCAACATAAGGCATTTAATCTCTGACGTTATTTTAACCCCAGATATTGGCTCCGACCACCTTTCGATTCTTTTCTCCCTACAATTAAATCCTCCAAAACGAGTTCAATTATTTGAAAATTTGAGGATCTGGGGATATGAAATTTGTCATATCATCAATTAATTTTTTAATGCCACAGTCTTTGAAGTTATAAAATGAAGATATTTCATATCATATCCCCACATCCTCAAATTTCAAATAATTCCATTAGCCTTTTCCTGAATACACTTGCTGATTCTGTCAGTAAAAATGCTCCTACTTACATCTAACCTACATACAAATACGCACTCCTTAAATTATCCTTAGACTGATTAAATACAAAAGACTATTGTACAGAGACATAAAACAGACGGACGATCAACAGTGAAACAAAGATATAATTCAATTAATAAAAACATACACAAATTAATTAAAGAATATATGACAGACAAATGGATACAAACATGTGAAGAAATAAACAAACGGCAAGGAAAAGACTACTGGACAGAAATTAAAAAAATTGACAAAATACAAAAAGACAGACTTTGCAACACAGTTAAGAAATCCAACTACGAACGCGATGACAGAAATCGCTGACATTTTTGCAGACCATTTTAAAAACACTTTTACCAAAAAAACAACTGTCAACTTATGACATTTCCTTCTACAATTCTATCAACTCCTGGTACTCCTTCTCAAATAATCCTAATCCGTATCCTCCCAATGACGATATAATAGACGAAGAATATTACACAGTGCTGTATTGAGGAAAAAACTCATCCCCCGGTCATGACAACATACCACGATATATTCTCAAATCTCTTCCCAACGAATTCCACGATTAAATTATCAAAATGTTTAACTTCCTCTACAAATACCTATTCTTTCTCCAGGAATGGAAGCAGGGCCTAATTACATGCATTTTAAAAAAGACAGCGATGCTTGTGACGCATCTAGCTACCTCGCGATAGCCCTGCTGCCAGTGCTTAGAAAAACCTTTGAAACCATCCTAAAAAAACAAAATCCTAGCCTATGTTTCCCAACACATCCCACCAAATCAATTCGATTTCTTATAAAAAAAGATCCACAACGCTCCTTCTCTCAATCCTAACATCAAACTGCCAAACTTCGCACATCGAAATTAAAAAAATCCGCAATCCTTTTCCTTGATATCCAAAAAGCTTTTTATTCTGTTTGGCACAAAGGTCTCCTATACAAAAGTCACTCCCTTAACATCCCTCGCCACCTTACAGATAATTCCCTTAAAAACAGATTCCTAGAAGTGCGCATCCAAAATACCTTATCTAAATCCTTCAAACCCCATCAAGGCTTCCCGCAAGGTTCCCCCCTCTCTCCACTCCTTTACAATATTTGCGTACTTGGCATATATAATCCTGATCATCAATACATAAACCCATTCGTCTATTTCCTTCAATTTGCGGACGATACAGCACAACCTACTCTCCCCAAAGTAGTTTCTACCCTACTAGAACTGATCGACTCCGTATCCCCGTGGTTCGCCAAATGGAGGATCTCCATCAATCCCAATAAATCCCAACTTTTTATTCCCTACCATAATCCACCCACTTCCTCATTTAAGATTTATATAAATAACACCCCTATCTCCCCATCCTCGACATGCAAAAACCTCGGTATTATATTTGATCCCAAACTAACCTTTAAACCTCATTCCCTGCAAATTAAAACCAAGCTCCAGAACAGGGCACAATATTTAAGATCCCTCACATTTGCAAATAAAGGAATCTCCACTAAAATTATGTTTTATGCGATTGCTGTTGTTCAATATTTTTTGTTTAAATATTTTATTTAGTATTTTTTCTAACTCCTTAATTGTATATTTTATTGCACTTAAGAATTTGTTTATGCTAATTTTTATAAACAGTGTGCAAATGTCGGGTTATTTTCTAAATACTATTTATATGATTATAAAACTTCCCAGTCTGCAATACAATAGTGCCCCTTAATTCGGATTATTTTCTCAGAAATCGCAAATAGCCAATTTCAATATTTTATAGAAATTTACCTGCGATATAATGTAGTAATATTTTATTCCTTTCTTCACTTTTTTTATTTTTATCACTATATGTACATTTCAAGCACAGCGTGCTTTTTGTCAATAAAATTGACAAATAAATAAATATGTACAAAAAATTTAATATACAAATGTGATGTGTTATTAAAAAATCAGATAAAGGTAATTTATTGAATTAAATCTATTAATTTTAATAAATTGTTATTTAATGGAGTTAAGTCATAATTCAAAAGTTTAATTAGCTTTTCCTTAGCCAAAGACCGCGTAATCTCCCTGTTTGTACAATTTGTAAATAATATTTTAGTTTTAAGTTATATTCATATTTTGCTCTCAAACGCAAAGGTAATATCTATCTATACCTGTTTCGTAATATTTTCTGAGTTGATAATAGACGTGTTAAACAAAACATTGTTGTTATTCTTACAAAAGAAATAAAAAAAACACTGGTGAATCCACGAAAAGAAATTACAATTCTACTCAAACAAATGTGATTTTTCTTACTTACCACATCTATCAGTTTGATCTCCTGAATGCTTAGCAACGATCGCGAGGAATTGAAGAAGTGCGCTCAGAGTGTCTCTATTTGCTGATGGCAACAGTTGCACCAGGTGTTGCATCGCTTCCAACTGCAGCCTTCGATTGCGAATTTCTAAAATGTTACTTTATTGTTAATTTCATGACAAGGAAATATACATAAAAAAATCATATGGTAAGATCACTGATCGGTATCCAGTGGTATATTAAATAGTTCGGAAGAAAATCAACCGGTTCCATATTTATTGAATACTATGCATATTTGATGTAGTTACTTGAGTTACATGAAGGTTTATGTCACTAATTGAAAACACAGTTATATTCATTTCTTTGCTTTTTATTTTTTATATAATAGCTGGCTGTTGATAAAATGGGTATATTACCCATACATATAGAAATAAAAAAACAAAAAATGAAGGAAGGAATATAACTGTGTTTTCAATTAGTATGCATATTTTATTTTGTAAGTTTCATTATTTATTTTATTAAAGAGACACCTTTATATATATATATATATATATATATATATATATATATATACATATACATAATATCTTTATTGAGGCTTTGATACAATTTAGTTATAATACAATATTTAATTTAATATGAACTAATCGATAGTCATCGACCATTGGTCTTTCAGCCGGAAGTTCTTGTTTTAATGTTATTTATGTCAGTCTGTCGGTCGTTGATGAGTGAAAATATTGTGGATTTAGGATGTTGGGTTCATGGCATGAGAATCTTTGGGATATTGGGATCACGCCTATTTTTTTTTTTTTTTCGTACAGGATGGTATTGGAAGGGTTATGTAGGGGATTTTTTGGGGTGGCGGATTTTTGTAAGGATACGAAGACATGATCGTTCAGCTACCGCTATATTGTTAAGCGTTGGAGATCTTTGGTTGAGGAAGAGGATTGAACCGTAGTCCAGAAGAGAACGACAGATAATTTTGTATATGTGTGTGGCTGTCTTAATAGTTCCGCGGCCTATTCTGGACTTTGGTTTTAACTGAAATGGAGTGATGTTTAAAAGTTAATTTTATACGTAGGTATTTGCATATGGCGGATGGGGATAATACGGTGTTATTTATATTTATTTTATATATTTTCGCATATATCCGTTTATACAGATTATAAATGAAAGGTGTCTCTTTAATGCAGACAAATGATTTAATAGAACGGTTGCTTTGAGAATGACCATGCCGAAATTTAAGTTTCTGCGACCAAAATATCATGCCAATCATCATGTTACCGAACTTATCTATATCCAAAAGTTAACCATTATATCAGAAATGATATGCAGGGTTATCATTTCTGGTGAGCAATAAAATCAAAATGTAAACTTAAGTTATTACCTAAATGTCAAATATATTTTGTGAATAATTAATAAAAAATATTTATAATTTTCAATACGTACTCTGCGTTTGGACAAATGCATTGTAGAGATCTCTGCACAGAAGAGGATCAGGAAGATCCCTTAAATATTCTTTGAGGAGTGTGGCCACGTCGTGCGGGCACTGCTCACTATTTAAGACGGTCTCTTTTCCACTATCAAAATCTTCTCTCAGCTGCAATAACGGTAATCATAATTAATTTATTTATTTAGCTTGATATATTTTAATAACAACGGCGCTTCACAGGTTGACTCATAGCCAAGGTAATACATAATTGTAAGTTAATATTACGTGTAACACCATTTCTAGATATATAATATTTTTTGACTACTTGATAAAAGTTCCTTGTTCAAATATTTATTTATGAATAGTACTCATCTGCATCGTGCTAACCCTTCAACAAGAAAAAGTTGGACAAATTCGTTGGCACAGGATTCAGAGACGATCTCAACAGATTCGGTCTTCAAGTTCGAATGTCTTCTTATAATGCAATTGTTTCGTTTGAGTAATCGTTTTGTGTTTTTTAGTATTCAAACTTTTCTGAGTTTCATGTTTCGTGACTACTTGCTGTTAAATATTTCTTATTCAAATAACTAACTAACCATATTTATTCAAACGTGTAAATGTATGTACAATAATATACAAAAATTAGAATTATATTCTGTAGATGATGAATCGGCTATCGACCGGAGGTCTTTCAGCCTATTCAAATATTCATTTTTAAATGATAACATTGTGATGTGTATATTATTTAGTGATGCAATATAGTCAGTATTTATTTTATTATAATAGCAATTAATACAGTATTACGTGTAACACGTTATTAACATATCGAGTCATACAATTATCTATACAATCGACCGATTCTATTGTATATCATATTCCCTATAGAAAACGTTAAACTTAATGGTTAATGTTAAGATAACAATGGATGATAACGAGTGTAGTGTCTTTTTTTTGGATAATTCCGTAAGGAGTTGCATGTTATTCTTCGAATTTAAAAAAATAGAGTTTTTATATGTGGGTAGAAAAAGAGTTTATTATATGTCCAATTAGTAAAACAGAGACGATATATTTCAACATTATTCTCTCCGAAAAACTGTCGAAGTCTAACCTAGCGAAATGTCTGTGTAAAGTGTACAAGCAAAGAAAACCTCACTTATTGAAAAACGGACTCGAAGGATCAGGAAACATTAACTGTTTAGGGCGATACGCCATATAACGTAACCTTGAAGATTAACATGTGGTCAAACATAACGTTTTCGATAGAGAATATGGTCGAGAAAGCAAGGTTGCTCGTACCACCTCACATAAGTTAGCCGCCTCTAGTTATAATATATTTAGGCTTAAAATTAAAAATTATGTTGTAATTAAAATGAAATTTTTGTAGATCCTAATAATTAAAATAAATCATATTATTTTTTCGATCTTATATTGTGTAAATATTTTATAAAAAGATGGATTCCGTAAATAAAATAAAGTTTAAAGTGATGAAATATAATTTACTTTGTAAAGGCCGTTTTACACACACAAGAATTCTCGCAGAAAGTTGTTAGAAAATTATATATGAAAGTTTTGCTATAATTATATATATATATATAAATATTATTTCCTGTTTTGCACAGCAAATAATTATTGTGAAAACAAGCAGAGCAGGCTGTTTTTACAATTGTCAAATACAAACAGACGCGCCATTTTGTAGTATGCTATGCTTAACGTTATTGGGAGACTGTTTTATATAATTATTTTCTATACTATTTTGAACGTGTTCAATATATTTCTCGTGAGAATTCTCCTAAGAAATATATTATGAAAATCGCTGTATTGCGATTTTGTAATTTATTAATTATTTTCAAATCATTTTTATTTAATATATTATAAGTTATGTTATAATTTATTAATTAAAAATGATTTTGAAAATAATTAATAAATTATTTCCACATTTAGCTCTGTGACTTTTGACTTACGCTACGTAAGTACATTAAACAAATATTTTTCTATATATAAATCTATTATGAATTTATGCGAGAATTCTTGTGTCTGTAAAACGGCTCTAAGAGAAGATGAATTGAATTATTAAATAAAACAAATTAAAATTCACCTTTAAATAAAAAGAATTTGAAAATAATTATTTAACAAATTATCTTCCCTTTGAATCAAAAATATTGAATGCCTTTTTTTTACATTAGATATTTTAGATTCAAAAATTATTGCATCATACAATATGTTATTGTTATGCAACAGCAAATGTCTATTATTATTGTTAAAGTACTTATGTAACATAAGACATTATGCCACAGTAGCTAAAAAGAAGATAATTTGTTAATTAATTATTTTCAAATTCTTTTTATTTAATTTATTTAAATAATTGTGACCAAGTGAATAAATAATTTTTCTATTAAAATTCACCTTTCTACGCATAATTTGCGAATAGCAATAAATATTGTGAATAAAGGTGGCACTGTTCTATTATTTAATAATGGAATATAATTAATTACTAAAATGTCTTATATTAAATAACACTATTTAGTCTTTCAAAATCTATTGTAATATCGCTACAATTGTTTCCCCACACTGTGGCTTCTTCAGGCGAAGAAATGATAGCGATATTACAATAGACTTTGAAAGACTAAATAGTGTTATTTAATATAAGTAATTATGAACTTTCAACAATTATCAGCCTCATCAATCAATTACTAAAATGTCGATTTATTTTTTTAATCTGTGTCAATTTTTAAACACAATATAAATTTTATTCTCTCTGATAGATGAATAACAAAATCTGCTTGAAGATTATATTGTATACGAATGAGTAAATATGTTTAATCGAACATTCAAGCAGATTTTTGTTTGTTAACATAAATACTTTTGGTCATATTGATGACTTAATTGAATCAAAATCGACTCGAGCAGATATGCAAATATATTTTTACCTGTCTCACTCGTTTTTTCGAAGAGCTAACTCGGAATATCCCCAGCGTGCGCAAACCGTACATTTCCAAGTGCCGTATGCACTCGTTGACTAGATTCGGTACAGCCTTCTCTTCTTCCCCAGCGGTTCCCAAAATATCACCAGTGGAACCACAGGAGATGGCGTCCAAGAGTCCAGGTACACTTCCAGCGATCCCTCTTGAGAGACTCTCACAGGATCCTTTCTAAAATATTAATAAAAAAAAAAAAACTAATTACAAAAAAATCATAATATGAATGCTAATATATCTTTCTCACAGCTTGCTCACTTAATACTTGACGAAACAAGTATAATTTGGTATAAATTACCATTAAATTATTTTTATTCAAAGAAAATAAAAACTCTAGACAGAAAGACCTATGGTCGATAGTTATTTAACAATAAATTAATTTTTGTGTGATATACACAATCAATGTTTGTTACATTATTTATGTTTACAATGTTGTATGAAAATTGTATGAAATAAATAAACTAGTCGAGTATTTAAAGTTATTCAATATAATCTGTGTTTTATTGGTTGATTTTTAATAATAATTTCATATTTATTTCATACAATATGAACTTCTAAAAATTAAAATCATTAATTATATTAAAGTTGAAAGATTATAAGTATAAAAAATAATTTATTATCGTTTGTAAACTTAATTGTTAATAAAGATTGTTATATTTATAAAAAAACTCTATTGTATTGTAATTAAATAAATAACATATTTCTTTTCTTGGTTCTCTTCTTGATGAAGTGCTATCGATCTTTCTTTCTGCCAAATTTATCAATTAAAATAGATCTGTTCAAACCTTCGAGAGACCGTTTTCCCAGAATTGACTTGAAGAGCTCTAAATTAAATAAAAATGATTTGAAAATAATTAATAAATTATTTTCAGATTTAGCTCTGTGACTTTTCACTTATGTTACGTAAGTACGTTAAACAAATGCACATTAAAACAACTACTTCCCGGGCAAATACCCCGCCGAACATTGAATTACATAATGTACACCTGCTGCTGCATATCAATAAAATAGTAATGCTATAATGCAAAAAAATTCAATCCGAGAAAAATATAATGCAAAACCAATAAAAAGAAATATATATATATATACAAATATCTTTATTGAGATAATAACATTTTTATAAATATAAATTATATACATTTATAAGATTGTTTATCTGTCATGGATACATTTTTATTCAGACAATAACTTTATATAATATACAGTTATATAGTACAATTATTAGTTTATATGGTGTTAGTCTGTCCTGGGCTATCGACCTGAGGTCTTTCTGCCCTGAATGGCTTTATTTTTTTTAATAAAATTAATTCAATAAAATGTTTAATCATCATTCATCTAGCGTATGGATAACTAGTGATGGCCATTTCGGTCCTCGTCAAACAAGTGAATTCCATGTACAATGCCTTGATGAAGGCGGATTAAAGGATCTTGTGTTGTGATTAAATAAGCTGTTATGAATCATAATAATTGGAAAGATAACGTAAGCGCCATCTATTGCCTAATTTTAAACAAAACAAGTTCGCCTTCCTTTAGTGGACGAAACAAAGATTCTCTCTCATCTACCTTGTTACGATGCCACTAGATATTAAGCAATAGATGGTGCTTGCGTTATCTTTCCAATTATTATGATTCAGATCTATTTTTAATGACAAAATCTTATGAAATGGCTAAAATTTGCAATTTATTTATGATATATGTAATTTCTTTTTATTGAATAATCCTGTTATAGTCATCATTGTTTTTTTTTTGTTGTTCTGTTTTAATTTGTATGTATTGCTTTTGTCGTAGTTTTAATTCTCTTTTTTGCATTTTGTCATTTATTTAGTAAAATATTTTATGTACAGTCGATAGCCGATTCATCTACAGAATATAATTCTAATTTTATATATTATTGTACATACAAATACAGATTTGAATAAAGATGTTTAGTTATTTTATGTTTGTATTTAATTTACTTATATATTTTATTATTATTATTATTTGACTTGTGGGGCTGTGGGGACACTTCCACCTAGAGATCTTTTATGCCTCCCCTTACGAAAAATAATTTTAATTTAATTTATTACCTCATAGGATATACCAATCCTTTTGAAGTACCTTAAAAGGTTTTTAATCTTGAAATATCTTAGTTCATCAAGAACCTTTGTCTTACACGAGCTAAAGACTCGCATTCTGTTCCCTTTCCACAAAACAGAATCAACACATTTCATCAGCGACTTATTCCATGTTTTTTCAGGTGACCCATAACTGGGACTTGTTTAGAATTCCTGTCAATAGTTTGAGGTCTTTCTTGTTGAGTAGCCAGAAATCCCTATTGGAAATGGATATATTTTATTAACCGTGCGCATGATTATTGTTATTGGTTATAAGGATTCTGATTGAAAAACTCAATGGTTTTATTTGATCAAGAAATTATTAATTTAATTATTTGTCAAATCGATTCAAAGTATTATTGTATTTTGTAATAATTTTGTATTATTATTATTAATTGTAGAAAGATGAAATTCCATAAATTAAATTGTGGAATATAATGAAAAAAAAAAGTCTCTTGTAATTTTTATTCGTTCACCAACCATTGAAAATTAAAATAATTTGCATGACGTTTCATCCAATTTATTGAATTTCACCACGATTGATTCAAAGTTGTTTATTGTGCTAATCCTTCACCGATCTTTGAAATTCATATCAACATAACTGTCAGTTTGTTCCTTATTGCCCCCTGATTTATCGAAAGCCGTTCAGCATTTCGCCATCGGCCCGAAACCTTTGAAAAATTAATTGTGCACCACAAAGTGGACTATTTTTGTAGTTTATCAATAAATATGCAGTTTATACGAAAATTTCGCCGCGACGATATAAAACACGAACGCTCTCCTGCCAAGTAAGCCATCGTTGACGTCAATGCGCCCGAGCTGCGTGATGTAATCGTGTGAAACGGTGACGTTCGCAGTGGACTGCCAAAGTCTAGACGTGGAAAACAATAGTAATCTGCGAACGGTTTTAGAACTTTATTTCAGTTTGATTAATTAGGGAATTATTAAAAATAAAAATATAATAGGGGGGTCTCGCTTGCGCAATCCGTGTGCATGGACTTTTTGCGGACTTTAAACGCGCGCGCGGAAAATGACGTATTTACTAAATATGACAAATTCGCGTGGATACGTTTCCTGGAAAATTAATAAAATTTGATTGGCATATTTATAATTGATAATAGTAACAATAATTTAAAGAAGGAATGATAATTTACGCATTCAATCAAATATAATAGGATATTCCGACTACGGAAATCCAACAATTTAAATTATTAAAACTAGTTATTATTATTAATAAATAATAATAATTATGCTTTAAATAAGTCGAAGAAAGTATCTATGAAAATATTTAAAACATACACAACTTAATATTTTATAATGCCACCAGCCATTTTATTGTTATATAATTAATAATATATTTATTTACGGCATCTCCTTTTTACAAAACATATGCAACAAAAATCAATATTACAACTATATATATAAAGGTATGTAAATGATAATCAAACTAATTAAACACAATTATATAAATAAAAAAGAGTATTCATTCACTTGGTCACAGTTATTTAAATAAATTAAATAAAAATTAATTTGAAAATAATTAATAAATTATTCTCACAATTAGTTCTGTGACTTTTGACTTACGTTACGTAAGTACGTTAAACAAATGCACATTAAAACAACTATTTCTCGGGCAGATACCCACGCCGGACATTCAATTACATAACGTATACCTGCTGTTGCATATCAATAAAATATTGCATCATGAAACATTTTTCTTTTTTGAAAAGTGGAAATAATTTATTCATTATTTTCAACTCGTTTTTATTTAATTTATTTAAATAATTGTGACCGGGTGAATAATTACTCTTTTCTATTAATATGAATCATAGTAATTGAAAATATAACCTAAGCGCGTTAAATTGTTGCCGATGACATTTGAAATGAGGCAATAGATGGCGCTTGAGTTATCTTTCCAATTATTATATGTCGCATAGTTAGGAAAGTCTTGGGAGATGACAAAACAACACCATATTGAACAGTCCACTGAATTCTGACATGATCCGATTAGTAGATAGCTTCGGCCAATGCCGTGATGGTACAAAATTATAATAATTATACTAACTTAACTTTACTTCAAATAAATGGTCACAAAATTACAAGAAATTCCTAAAAAAATATGAAATGAATTAAACTAAATAAAAATGATTTGAAAATAATTAATAAATTATTTCCACATTCAGCTCTGTGACATTTTGACTTACGTTAATTTGATTCAATTCATTTCGCTAAATTTTATTAGATTTTGATTTAAATTAAATTAATTTCGTTTAAATTGATTTAGTTTAATTTGATTTAATAATATTGATTTATTTTGGCTGAGTATAGTTGATTTAATTTAATTGATTGATTTTAACATTTTAAGGCAAAGCTGTAATGACGAGGAATAGATCCCGAAACACGTGTCTGCAGATGACCTTATATTAAGTAAAATTCTTTTTTTATTTTTCCATTATTTTTTTCTCGGATAAAAAATAAGCAATATTTTATTGATGTGCAACAGCAGGTGTACGTTATGTAATTCATTGTCCGGCGTGGGTATTTGCCCGGGGAAGTGGTTGTTTTAATGTGCATTTGTTTAAGTTACTTACGTAACGTAAGTTAAGGTGGTAAGTTAGCTCTATGACATTTTCACAGAACTAAATGTGGAAATAATTTGTTAATTATTTTCAAATCATTTTTTTTTAATTTATTTAAATAACTGTGAGCAAGTGAATGAATACTCTTTTCTATTTAACAAATATGAAATGTCTTTAAAAAATCCAGAAGTAATTTATTTATTATATTTACGAAGCGAAGTGTTCCCTTAGATTACATAACTCTCTTGAATTCATTTACTTATGTATTTTATTAACTGTGCACATCATTATTGTTATTAATTATATAGATTCTGATTGAAAAACTCAATGGTTTTACTTGATCAAAGGAATTATTTGTGCTGTTTTCGTTAATTTCTATCAAAAGAAATTATGCAAATAAAAGTGAATAGAAATTAATTTTAAAATTAACGATAGACAAAAATGTTAAAATAAATAGATGGCGCTTGCGTTATCTTTCCAATTATTATATGTCGCATAGTTAGGAAATTCTTGCGGGATGACAAAACAACACCATATTGAACAGTCCACTGAATTCTTAAATGATCCGATTAGTAGATAGCTTCGGCTAATGCCTCAGCTGTTTTTTTTTCTCTCTAGTTGTAATGGTTATCTTTCGAAAGATCAAGCTAGAATATTATTATTTCGGAATTTAAATTTTTTTTCATTTTTCTTCATCTGAAGAAGCTATAGCGTAGCGAATTGTAGTGAAATTAAATAAAAAAGTGTTGAAAATCATAAATATTTTATTAATTAAAGTGATCATTATCAAAACAAAACAGTCGTTGTTTTAAAGACGAGTGTTCTGGTAAATAAAAAAAAACGGTTTGAGTTTTATTTATTTTAAAGAGTCCCCACAAGAATCTGTTGGTTTCAATAGAAATTGTTTTCACATGCATCGTTATTTTGTAGGATAAATATTTTCATTATCATTGTACTATTTCCCCAGAAAAATTACTCAAAATCCTAAAACCTATTCGAAACATAGTATACTGTGTGATTGGTCATATATCTGAACATAGGGAAATAGTAAAGGAGGACATAAAGACATCTGGTCGTTAGCACTTGACAAACTAATACTGTAAATATAAATATTTTTAAAGAAATGTAATTGTGTTGTCTGAATAAAAATATTTGTAATAATATAGGAAATCACAATATCTTTAATCTTTTTCTTAAAAATTCTATTTTGCAGTTTGTATTGGTCGTTACAAAAAATGTCCATTGCCACGACGTATAAAAAATGCAAAATAGTGAGCTATGTGGGGATTTATAATGAGAAGGTTTCAAGTCTCTGTTTAATTGGGGTAATTTTACACATTTCGTAGAGGGATACATTCGAAGGGTTGTTGGGAGGATTATTAGGGTCTCTTATTCTTGTAAGCTAGAGTGCTGTGCGTTCAATGACTTCTATATTTCTTAGGACGTTAGGGCGAGGAATGTAGTGTAGGATAGCTGCGTACTCAAACAGGGGTCGTCATATTATTTTATAAATGTGGACTCCTGTTTCGGTTGAAATGCTTTGGTTTTTATATGTTAATGACCCAAAATGTCGAGCCCTGCTCTTACCGTTGGCTTTGAGGTTTTGAGAGTGATTGATGAAAGTGACTTTACGATAAATCAATTTTAAATACGAGTATAATATAACTTGTATAAGAAAATATTAAGGTATTACTGAAAGTGTTAAACTGAACTTAAAATAAGAATGACCGCTGAAAAACCACAAGCTTAGCTACCATTATTTAGACTCCGTTAACGTGTGTATACAGAGAGCTTTTTTTATTAGTATACATTTCCCCTATGTATACCTGCAAAATACGCGAGTCAAATGCATTAATGTATGTGTGTTTAGTTGCCTATAACACGCAACTGAACACACATATGTCAAATAGGCAACTAAACATACACATATTAATCGGTTCAATGCGTTTGACTCGCGTTTTTTTGCAGGTATACACTTCCCCTAATGTATACTGATAAAAAAACCTCTCTGTATACTGCTTTATTATTAATTTTATTAATTATTTTACAAATTAATTTGATTTATAGAATTCATAATAGTGGTAATGAATAGTAATAAAACAACTGGTAAATATAAATATTATAGGACAATTAATTTGGAAATTAATTATTTTCCAAATTAATTTCATTTATAGAGTTCATAATAGTGGTAATGAATAGTAATAAAAAAAACTGGTAAATATATATATATTATAGACCTATGGTCATTTTACCAAATGTCATAATATTTAGCGATAGGTACTCAATCAACTAAACATTTATATATAAAAAGTGTGTGGTATGATGAAATAAGTAACGAAGCACGAAATGTGCGGATAGAAACACTCAACCGTTTCGGCGGTATAGGGTCGCGACGAATAAAAAAAATCACCACTACTTTATTGGGATCGATAAAAAAATTCTTCTTGCAGGATACAATAGAGGAAAGTATACGCGATTTTTTGATGATGGTCTCCACCCTCCGTCCTATGACTGGGATTAATTTAACTTAACTTTAAAATTGAAAATTAATTATAAAATCGCGTTACGTTTAAATATTTATAACTAATATTCTATACCATCTATAATGTTATACGAAATGCCATAATATATAGGGATGCGTGTTAAATTAACCCATTTAAAATTGTAATTGTATGTTTGCTGAGAATGATAAAATATATTATTAAATTACGGCTATTTTTCATGCCTACTTCGCGTTCCGAAATTATCGAACTCTGGGAATTTATTACTGAAAGAGGGCACTTAGAAAAAATATAAGACTTGAAAATTTAAGAAATTTGGAATTGTAACTATATTTATTTCGTTTCTTGCCGCGTTCAACTGATTTTAACGCACTGTGCGCCTGAAGTAAATTTTTCAAAAATTTTAAATATAATAATCAAGAACACTTACTTCATCCGTTCTGGTTGTGGAATCAATTAAGGAACTAAAACTCGCCCGGCTGCCACTCCTGGCCATCCTAGGTTGAGGCTCGTCGGGCCGCGCCGCAGGATTGAGCTTGGACAGCCTATCATTTTCCACGCATTGGGACAACGGAATGCCGAAAACCAGTCCATTTCCAGGACCTAACCTTACACAAATGAAAAAAAAAAAAAGAATTATTATTTTTTTATTAATTTCAGGGATGATTATAGAAAATTCGCTATTGGTAAAGTACTATACAAAATAATAATTTACAATATTTACATCCTATTCATTAAAATATTGCATTTTAATGAATTATTATTGATAATAGCGAAATTATGTTTTTTTTTTTACAAAGTTTTTAATTACTACAATTATTATTATCTGCATTGGGTGTGAAGAAAAGTCATCCATGTTTTTTACACTTTTTTCAAGCCTTTATTTAATATAGTTAGAGTTATTGGATACACATTTAAAATATTGCATATATTTTAATGAATAGGATATAAATATTGTAAATTATTTTTTTCTATAGTACTTTACCCTTCGCATCTTCAGTTAATAATTTAACAAATATCACACGAGAGTTCGATGAATTTAAAAATAGGTATAAAGATTTGGTCTATTTCATCAAAACGGTAACAAGTGTTTGAAAATCATTTTTCATTTTATTTTATTCCCATTCTCTTCAGATATTACTATTAATAGTAGTCTTTATAAAAGATATATGGATGGGGTTGGTGTATATTATGTGACGATGTGGAGGACACATGGAGGCACTTGGGGTGGAAAGAGTCTCTTCTCTCTCCTTCTATCCATTCCTTGCATACCCCCCACACATTCCTATCCAAGTGTCTCCAAGTGTCCTCCCCATCATCACATAATATACACCTAATATACACCAACCCCATCCATTTATATGGATAAAGGAGGATGGTGCTGGGGCAAAAATCTTGCTGAAGTTGATGCGGGAGCGAGAGGCTAGAAGAAGGTTGGGAGGATAAGGGTGATTTTAGGTGTGGGTTTTTGTGAATTTTTTGTTTGTGTTTTGTTAATTTAAGAGGATGTCAATAAAGGTGTTTTTATTATTATTATTAATGACTTAACGGATATAATAGACGGAATAAGTGAGCCTATAGCCAAAATTATAAATTATACATTGGAATACGGGAACATACCAAAAAGTATGAAAAAAGCAACAATACGGCCAATTTATAAATCAGGCAAGAGAAACCTATGTATTAATTATCGACCGATCTCCATCTTGCCATCGATATGAAAAATAATGGAAACGCACATTGATACAGCCTTAGCAAGCTATTTTAAAAAATACAACATCATTGATAAAAGGCACTATGCGTATCAAGAAGGAAAGGGCACAATACAATTACTTGAGGAATTCACAAGTTTATTATATGACAAACTAGACAACAACATGCACATAATGTGTCTCTTCATTGATTTCTCGAAAGCCTTCGACACAATAAGCAGAACTAGTTTAATTAAGACACTTCATACATACGGAATTCGTGGGAACCTATATAACTGGCTATCCGATTATTTACGAGATAGGACATTCCGAGTGAATATAGGAGGTCGAACAGGTCGTGAAGTAAGCACTGAAGAAGGGGTACCACAAGCAAGTATACTGGGACTAAAATTATTTCTGCTACATGTCAATGACGTTGGAAAATGCTGTGAAAATACAGAACATTTCATGTTCGCCGATGATGTCCTAATTACCTCTATCCACAGAAGTGCACAGCAGGCTTTAACAAACCTACAACAAGATTTCAAGACGTTCCAGAAATGGGCTCACGATAAATATTTGACTATTAATAAAGATAAAACAAAACTCTTATATATAACAACACCAAAAATGACCCATATACATGAATCAAATGTAATATTTCATTCTATGGACTGCTTGCATTCTGACACTCAAGAGTGCTACTGCACAGACATAATACAGACAGTAGACACATACAAATACCTCGGACTATGGATTGACCGACATATGACGTGGAAGACACATATACGACATGTACAAATGAAATTACGACATCTAGGACAAAGTTTTTATCATCTAAAAGGCTTTCTACCGGACCACATAATGGAAAAAATATATTATGCACTACCCCAATCAATAATAGGCTATGGCATTTCTGTGTATGGACTTGCATCAGATTATCTCATAGTAGACTTGCAACACACACAAAATGCTGTAACAAAACACCCATATAACTATAGACAAAAACACGACAAATATTTCGACATATACAAAGACACCTCAATATTGACGATCAGACAATTGACAGAGTGGCGATGTATAATTAACAATTTTAAAAGTGCTAAGAAGTGGGAAACTGTAAAACATGGTAAACAAACGAGACAGCAAGTGGCCAATCTTTATAAAGTGAAAGGACATAATAATAAATATGGACTGCGACGGAAGGAAACACACCTACGTAAATTGTTTAACAGTATACCTAGGTATATTGTGATCGAAATGAAATCAAGTACATTTAAAAAGAGACTGAGAGAGTGGATAAAAAACAGAAATTAGTGGAAAAAATCAAACAAAGGGCGATTGCCACATATAAGTCAAAGGCTTGGTGGCATATTTAAAAAAAAAACATTTCCAAGAAATTATATTTATTTTATATTGTTTCTAAGAATATTGTATTTTTGTTGAGATTAATAATAAGAATTATAAATAAACGGAAGTGTGATCGAGGGGCCTTCGGACTCGTTCAGCTTTTTTTTTAAGATGTACGAGCGCGGATACCTACATCGGTTTCACAGTGGAGTGACGGAGGAGATGGGGCTTTTAAAAATATATATATTATTATTATTATTATCCTCAAATACAGATTCATAATGCACAACTTCTCACAATTAAATAATCTAAAACAAATAGACCACTCTTACTCTACAAGAAATAAAACCAAAGGAACTGCGTACCAAAAAATAAGCAACAACAAATACGTGGAACGATGCACAATTAACTACTTGACCAAAATAATAAACCAGCTGCCAGCTGATATAAAAAACTTTACAAACATAAGTGAATTAAAGTCAAAACTAAAAATAATTCTTGAATAAAATTAAACTTGTATTCTCCTAAAATAATAGTGATATCTGACAAATCAAATAATAAGCAACAAACAATTGTATATGTCGCTGACAAGCCTGCGGCTTAGCGATAAATATACTTAAATGTAAGTGTCGCACTATATGTGTCCTATCATTAAATTAAATTATAACTAATTATTGTACTTAATATTTAAATATTAATAATAATAATTTATAAGGAAGGTATGATGGTAGTGGTCGCCCACTCACGTATGCTAAATTTCAAATTGCAACATTGAGAGGGCGCGCACCATTACATACATTGGTGTGACGGAGGTGATGGGGCAAAACAAAAAAAATATTATTATTATTAAAAGATATATACAGAAAAATATTCAAAATTAAAAATTACAAAATCATATTATATTATACATTTGATTTTGTAATTTGTGTTGATTGGTTACCAACCAGTGGTATTTTCTCCTGTGTGAAATTATTATTGATAATAGCGAAATTATGTTTTTTAATTACTACAATTATTATTATCTATATTGGGTGTGAAGAAAAGTGATCCATGTTGTTTACTACTATATCCAGACAATAAGGGGAATACATAAGAAGAATCTTTGATAACGCGCCAGAAGCTCCGGGATTCTGGTACGTTATTAAAGATGTATGCGGCCTGGCGTTGTCTTCGTTGTCTTGATGGAACACAACCCCCTTCTCAATGACCAATTCTGGCCGTTTCTGGCCAATTACTTGCTTCAAACATTACAATTGCTGACATCGAATTCCGCCAGGCTGGAGCAGCTCATAATCCCCTTCCAGTACTACCAAATAGACAGCAAAACCTTCCTGGCCGTCACCCCAGGCTCTTTTTCAGATTTTGTTGTCGTAGGTGACCCATTTCTCATCTCCAGTCGACTTTGTTGCGATTCAACAGAGATTCGCAAATGGAAATGCGATCCAGAATTTTTTTGCGTCAGCTCATGTGGCACCCGAACATCGAGCCTATTGGTATATACAGCCTTCCACAAATGATCCAAAACGCTTATATGGGTGATGTTTAGCTCTTTGGCAATCTCTACGATGCCAGTACGTTGATTTCATAGACGTTTACGATGTCAAACATTCCAGAGCGTGCAGTGTCTTTCACATCAAAATTTCCGGAACGAAATCAACGAAAACAAAATTGTGTATTATTTTCCGTTAAAGAATCAAGCTCATAAACGTCATTCAATTTTGGTCGCCTGCGTCGCTTTTTCGCTTATATTCTTATTCACTTCCGTGTTTAACGCGCTATAATACTCGACTGAATCAAACAAACACAAATCTTTGAAAGAGGGTTTTTTTTTCTACGCAAATAAACTATCTTAACGAGTATAAATATGACCCGATGCGATGATCCAAATGCGATTAGTGTATCACGAGATATTGGGTTCAACGCTATCTATTGAGGAAAAACTTGGATGAATTTTCTTCACACCAAATATTAATATCACTAGACAATGAGAATAATATGAAAAAATGAATTTCAAAAACGTGTTGCCGTTTGGCAGAAAATGAGAAAATATTCGCACTTATTTTCAAATTAATCGAACTCGCTCTGATTTTTGTTAGATTATTATATGGAGATGTGAAGAGTAAGGTAGTTCAGTTAGAATAAATTAGTATACATAGTTGCAATAACCCTGACAACAAAAATATGGCAGCCCAAATTATTTGCAAGAAAAATAATACTATCTAACATTAGTTCCACTATAATAATATTCTCACTGACTAAACCCCATGTTTTAGCCAGAAATTTATTGGCTTTCTAATACGTTTATTATATTAATAATTGTAAGCGAGTAAAGTGAAGATATAATTTAAATAAAAACACTGTAAACTTTTCTTCACTGTATATTTACTTGTTCCAAATGAACATTTCGATCACAAAGTGATCATTATCTATAATACTCGACTGAATCAATCGAACACAAAACTGTCAAAGAAAGTTTATTTTGTCTACGCAAATTAACTTTCATAACGAGAATAAATATGACCCGATGCAATTAGTATATCACGAGATATTGGGTTCAACGCTATCTATTGAGGAAAAACTTGGATGACTTTTCTTCACACCCCATCAATGGATAAAACAGACACTGTTGATAATGATCACTTTGTGATCGAAATGTTCATTTGGAACAAATAAATATACAGTGAAGAAAAGTTTAGAGTGTTTTTACCATATTTAAATTACGTATTTGATAATTAAAAAAAAACCTTTCCTTAAGTATTGGTATGCAAAAATTTAATAATTTTTAGAGGTCACCAAAATCAGTGAAATCGTATGCAAAAATTCTGCCCTGTTACCGACGTTTCAACGAAAACGCGCTTACTTCAGATTATTGAATTCAGATTCGCGAAAACATCCCAACTCTACTTGTTTTACTCATTTTAATTTAAAAATTGTTTAATTTCAAATGTGTCAAGTTCGCTCAATCCACTTATGATAATATGCATCCCAAATTTAAACGGTAAACGGCTTACGACATATACAGAGTGATCAACAATGATTGCACATTGACAGGTAGACAACCAACTGTTGGCACGACTGATTATTTGAAAGGAAATTGTCTTAGATTGCCATTGGCGTGGCGAACATTTTCTCCAAATATATATTAAAAATTTTATCATAACTATATATTTATATTTTACAATTTTAATTAAATATACAATGTACATTGAAGTGTGTTAAATGTGTTAAAGTTTTTTGTATTTCAAAATAGTAAACGTAGTGTTAGCATCCCCAATTTTTATATCAAATGTTGATGGCCTTCATTGTCTAGACAAATGTTAACTCTTACGTTTTTTTTCAAATATATGTTGAAGCTGCTCCAGACCTATATTCCTTATCTTTTTTCCATTTCTACTTTAAGTTCGTTTTTAAAAATCGAATGCATACGCAAAATACACACACAAATGGCAAACTAAGACGCACGACACTATGCATAAATGTGACGTTAAATAAAAATAAAATTGTATTGCAGAAAGAAGTAGAACTAAAACACACAACAAAAATCTAAGACTTAATGATTACATGAAACATGAATGACAAAAAAAAAATACATGATAATAAAAATAAATACCTTAATTATTGCTTACTACTAATGCTTGGGCATCATCATGTAGCAGTAAATGTGTTACCAGTAAACATTTATTTGCCGGTTACAATAAAATTTTCTATTTTATTTTTCGTAAATAATTAAAATGAGTTTATCCCAAAGGCATGTTTACCTAATATTTCCAATCGGATTATCAAAAGCCATTAAAGGGCGATCCGTTTTGCGAGAAGGATAATCTTTTCTTTATTGTTTCTCGTGAAACTCATTAGCCGGTATTTTGGTAATCCGAGAAGTGCAAATCGGTAATCGTGTCACAAAGAACAGCCTCCACCCATTCTGTATAAATTCTGAGAGATGATTCCACTCCCCCCACCCAGTTATAAGGATTTGAAAAAAATCGGTAGTTGGGAAAAACGAAGAAGTCAGTCATGACTCAACAGTCTTCCGGTTATCACCACGCAATCATCGAGATGCGATGAGCTCCATCGAGGCATCATCAATTAATATTAGTGGCAAGACCAATTCGTAAGCCGTTCAACCTTCATTACTTTATTTTGATTTAAATTCATCCGATACAAACCAGAGAGCAACAACCGTTCGCCTCTCCGTCGACGCCCTTCACCTGGGTTGCTGTTTATTTGAATTACCCTTATTTGTAATTGTTCATAATTTTCTTTTTTGTGTGTGTAAATATATATCGTTTATTATTTGGACCAGTTGTTTTGGATTAGTTGCTCTTCACGTGCTTCCTGAACTAGGATAGTTCAAAGGAGTAAATTCCATCCTTTAACACATGTCTTCGATTGAGTTTTATTCTAAGCCTACTGATGAATGGGTACGAGGAAGCCAGTAGAATATTAATAATATCTTCATTTTTAGACTCTCGAGAACTTTTTCTAGAGTGGCTTAACCTGTAATGACTGCAATCTTTATTGCGAGCTTCTTCTGTCAACATGACAATCGGTAGCATAGCCGCATTTAATATTTTACTGCCATGCATAAGAACTTTATGAAGTGAGTTGGGCATATATAGGTGGTACCTATATAGACTGACGTACAATTCAGCAGCTTTGGTGTAATATTTGTCGAATTTGTCGCACCCGAGTTTATCATTTGTAAAATTTCACCAAAGCTGTGAATTAAATTTTCATCTATTCCTGTGATTTCGGCTGCTACAGCTGGGTTATTAAAAAATCTTCTAGAGGGTTTTCCGCCATTACTCGTACCCATTCATTTTTTTACATACTCAACTTTACTCATCACTTTTTTTGTGGCTTAGTGGTTTGATTGATTCTCCAGCTCTTAAAAGATTTATTGTATGCAATATGGATTATACACTCCATGTATTCGATAGGCACAGGGTGGGGTGCCAAGCCCACCATTAATGCATCTTCGTCTCCAATTTTGCCAAGCACCTTCTTTAAATCGTTCATTTCTGCTGGTTTTGCTTTGAAAATGAAACATACTGCATTAGAAGATTTATCGGTGATAGTTTGAGCAATTTTGCCATTAATCATTGTAAAGAGAAGCTCTTGATGTATTTCGTAAGTTTTTCCATTCAATGATATCACGGGTTCGTTTAGTTTTGCATATCCTTGAAATTTCGTTTTCATAAGTGATTAGATACACTAACAGCTTGTATGCATAACATTGAATAATAATTATAATCTTGTTTAATTAATAACAATAGATGATTTGGAATGGAATGTGCAAAATATTTACTATATAAAGCGATAACTATACAAAAATGACCATTATATACAACATAAAAGCATTAAATCTAAATACAAGTGAGAGGTACATTACAGAATAATTAAAAATAAAATATTTTGTATTCCTTTCTTTACTTATTTATTTGTACGCTATATGTACATTTCGGGCACTATGTGTCCATTATCAATAGCTAACAAAGTATACTTTGTTGTTTTAATTGTAGACTCATCCGACACTTCCTGGTAACTGTTCCTTAAACCAAGTTTAAATTCAGTGTCTGCTGAAATACATAGGGCCCAATAATTTTTCTTTTAAAAATTCCACGCTAAACATTTATTTATAAGTCGTTCATAAAAAAGTTTTAATTATTTTTTATTGATTTTTTTAATCTATATACATTTCGTAATTATTCAATTTGTCATTAATAAGCGATTTCGAAAATAACAATTGTGATCCAGAATCGATGGCGCTTTAGGTATTTGCCAAAACAGTCACAAACAAAACGTCGAAGCCGATTGAGATTGAGTGCGTTGGGTAATATCCATTCGTACAAGATTATTTATACACACTTGAGATTTCAAAATATTTATTCAGTAAATTCTTCACCTCTCGCACAGATAAACGCCGGAAAGTATCTCGTTACTATTTTACAAATACTAGGAATTTGTGACGTTTTTTTTTACGCCCAAAATTGTAAACGATTTAAGCTGTTTATAAATTATTTTAAAATTACTTAAAAAAATGCCGAATGATGCCACTATATCGACGAAACACTTGTAGCAGTGTCTCTACAATTAATTTTGTGAAACTTAAAAATCTGCTGTATTATTTACAAATAGTATACAAAAAATACTTAACTATGGTATTTTTTGTATACTATTTTTAATAATACACCAGATTTTTAATTTTCACAAAATTAGTCTACAAAAAAATACAATAGTTAAGTATTTTTTGTATACTATTTGTAAATTATAGAGCAGATTTCTAAGATTCATTATTATTTTTAAACAGTTCGTTAAGGTACTAAAAATTATTAACAAATAATATGGCTATTCATTTAAGTGCTTGTACTCATATCGATAGTAATTTTTAGTACACATTATTCACACTTTTTTTTTGAAAGGCCAGTTGAATCTGAAGCTGAAGAAGGCTTACTTGTAAAAAAAAAATATTCTGCACAATAGTAATGAGTTATTATTGCATTCAATTAAATTTTAATATAATTGAGAAATGAGTAAAATTCGTTTGACAATCAGATTTACGATTACATTGTTAATTTGGGAATATAAATTCTTCCCCATCGTGAAATATGAGCGGGTATTTCGATGAATAAGACAAAATCCGGGTTTTCCTAAAAGCAATTAAATAAATCCGTTCGTTTTCAGTGAAATTGTAAAAGTGACCATTTTTCGAATTACCAAAAAATCCAGCCGAAAAACAGCTGGATTTGTTTAAACCGTGCACTAATCTCAAATTGTAAAAGTGAATAGTCCCTTTTAAAAACGCTCAGAAAATATACCTGGAATGGCCACGAGCGGTATTTTATTTAAAATATATTTTTTTTAGTATGTGCTTTCATTTAATATTTATTTATATAATTAACATACATGGACTTGTAAATGTTTTCTTTTTCAAAAGTTTTTAACTAATGATCGTATTGCGTATCATCATACGTGTCAACATGATGATCAATATAGTAAATCATCATGTTGATATTTTAACGCAATAATATTAATTTACATATGTGAGAATATCACATGCCCTTATTAAGTTTATATTACATTAATCATAATAACTTATTCGGAGAATATAATTAAATAGAAAAGAGTATTATTCATTCACTTGGTCACAGTTATTTAAATATATTAAATAAAAATGATTTGAAAATAATTAATAAATTATTTTCACATTTAGTTCTGTGATTTTCAAATCATTTTTATTTAATATAGAAAATAATTAAAACAAGAAACAATTACTTACAATCCGATAAGGGATGAGTCCCGTCCTATCGGTGGTGGGGTGAGAGATACCCTTATAAATGGTGGGCAAGGGCTCTACATCGCCAGTGAAAGGCGAGTACCAGCTGAAGACAAAGATCTTCATCGTCATTCAGAGTAAGTGATTTATATATTTTTTTCCTTTAAGTATTTTTCTTTGTATAATTTCGATTTATTTTTTTTATTCTTGAATATTATTATTTTCTTTGTTGTTATCTATTAAATGTTGTACAAACTTTGCTATAAATATAATGTAAATATTTTAATATTTAATAATAATTTTTATTATTTTTTTTTTATTTTCTGAGCTATCCGGATATCAGGGTGGTAAACAAAGGCTGTTTAAATAACACCCTGTCTTGCCCCATGATAATCCTTTCAAATATGGAAAGTGGAAAACAACATTTTCGGCATATTTTAATATGTTACCATAGAAAAGGTAAAAATGTTGTTCAAGCAAAAAACAAAAATATCCGATATGTATGGTGAATATGCGCTAAATCACGCTATTGCCAAAATTTGTGTGAAATGTTTCGATAGAGCAATTTTGATCTCGAAAGTGCACCACGTTCTCTAAATCACACTCACTACTTTACAGTGTCTTTATCAGCTGCACCTAGCTTTCCAGAATGTGGTGTATTTTACAGATCAAAATTGCTCGGTCTAAATTTTGAACATCAATTTTGGCACTGGCGCTCATTTGATGCAATCCAAGGAATAGTGAGATCACTAAAAGATTAAATTTATCGATTTCGGTCATTCATGTTCATTTGAAACGGCTAGGTTTAATCTCAAAGCTCCACATATGATGCAAACCCATCTTCTTACGGAAAAAAATATGTCATCGCATATTTTTATTTAAGCTCTTGAAGCTTAAAAATCACAAAAGTCAGATTTTTTATTTAAGCTCCAAGAGAATGATTCATTTTGAAGCATATCATCTGGGGAGGAGAAATAATTTTAAACGCAAATGATCTCGGAGTAAAAAACATAAACCCGCTCAAAAATAATGAATATTCATCAAATAAAAAGTTTATTCTATCTGTTTTGTGGGATTTTAATTCAATATAGTTTTTTTATGAAAAAATGCGGCTCAAAATACACGAGTTAGTTATTGATAATGAGCACTTTGTGTCTCGAAATGTACATCTAACATAAAAATAAAAATTGAAGTAAGGAATAACAGTCTTTCTGTTTTGTCAAAATACTTCGGAAACCAATATTCATAAAAAATTGTTTATGTTACACATTCCGCGTCACTTAATTATTCTTATACATAATTACCTCTCCAATAGATCCTGTCAAGTAAGAATACGTCAAACTCTCTCCTATTCATTTCCAATCTTACAAGGTGTCCCTCAAGGTTCTCCTTTATCCCTATTCCTTTATAACATATTTTGTCATGATATATACAATCCAGACCCCACATATTTTAACCTATCCCAGTATTCCTTGCTTTTTACTGATAACACAGCCCTCATCACCCATCCTCACTCTTCAAGCTGCTCAACGATCACTACAAACTTCCTTCGATTCAGTACAAGCCTAGTTCTCAAAATGGCGCTTTAAAATTAATCCTACTAAATCAAAACTCTTTATCCCATTCGACAAAATTACACCACATTACCCCACTTCCTCTCCAACAGATCCTGCCAAGTAAGAATACTCTCTCCTATTCATTTCCAATCTTACAAGTTGTCCCTCAAGGTTCTCCTTTATCCCCACTCCAATATAATATATTTTGCCATGATATATACAATGAAGACACCACATATTTTAACCCATCCTAGTATTCCTTGCTTTTCGCTGATGACACAGCTCTCATCAACCAGGCCCCCACTCTTCAAGCTGCTCAACAAACACTACAAACTTCCTTCGAGTCATTACAAGCCTAATTCTCAAAATGGCGCTTTAAAATTAAATCTACTAAATCGAAACTCTTTATCCCATTCCACAAAATTACATCACATTACCCCACTTCCTCTTCAACAGATCCTGCCAAGTAAGAATACTCTCTCCTATTCATTTCCAATCTTACAAGGTGTCCCTCAAGGTTCTCTTTTATCCCCACTCCTATATAACATATTTTGCCATGATATATACAATCAAGACCCCACATATTTTAACCCATCCTAGTATTCCTTGCTTTTTGCTGATAACACAGCTCTCATCAACCAGACCCCCACTCTTCAAGCTGCTCAACGATCACTACAAACTTCCTTCGACTCAGTACGAGCCTAATTCTCAAAATGGCGCTTTAAAATTAAATCTACTAAATCGAAACTCTTTATCCCATTCCACAAAATTACACCACAGTCCCCCACAATTTCTATCAATAAGACACCCTAGTCTCTCCTTCCAACACCTGCAAATACCTAGGCATCTTAATAATAACAATGTTTATTTCCAGTGCAAGAGATTACATATACAAAAATAATTTATATATACAACAAAGGCATGGAAATACGTCAAATAAGAGAAAACTTAGATTAAATGTTACATGTGTTGTTTAGATACACGTCCACATTATATGGCTCCAACGTGCATAGTAATTCATACGACATTCTTTTGATGTTGTTATAATTATTTTCTTTTTTTATGTATTCTGGTAGATGGTTATAAAATTTAATACAGTTGTATAGGGGTCCTCTTCTAACATTGTAAGTCGGTGTGATGGGTATATATATGCATCACCGTGCCTCGTATTGTGACGACTGTTTAACGTATATTTTGAAAATAAATGTTTATTTTTGCTTATAAATTTTATGCATTCATATATGCAAATAGCAGGTGTAGTCAGTATTCCAATATTTTTGAAAATCCCTTTACAGCTGTCACTCTGTCTCATTTTACAGATCGTTCGTATCGCACGCTTTTGAGCTCATTGTGAATACTGCTACCCCAAAATATGATTCCATATTTTAAATGTGAGTAAAAGTTTGCAAAATAAAATGTTTTAGATATGGCCATGTTCGTGTTTTTTGTTAGTATTTTTAATCCGTAACAACTTTTGTAAAGTTTAGAGGCAAGATTATTAATATGTTTGTTGTAGCTGAGAGTTTCATTAATCGTGATTCCAAGAAATATCGCTGTGTGTGAATTAAAAAGGTGTGTTGATTAGTATGATGTTGTAGGGAGTTGTTGTAGATTGATTTGTTATTATCTGTATAGTATGAATAAAAAAATATATCAATATAGTTTATGCTGTGTTTTGTGAGATTTTAAAAGAATATATCTATGAAAAAAGCGGCTCAAAGTACTTCAAGAACCAACATTCACAAAAAAAATATATGTAATCTGTTTTGTGATATTTTAAAGGAATATAGATTTATATAAAAAATGATGTGTCCATCTTTTTTTTAAGGAATATAGCTCTTCCTAAGTAAAAGCGGCTCAACGTACTTCGAAAACCAATATTTGTAAAAAAAAATAATGGTATCTGTTTTATGGAATTTTATTTAGTCTATGAATAAAAATTCATTCATGATGAAGAATTTGGAATTTCAGAAAGACCAATTTAAAAAAATAGCCCAAGTCCATTTAATTTAAGACGAAATGTCACGAACATTCTTCCAATTTTCGAAATCCTGTAGTAAATTTTTTCGAAAAATTCTTGGCGATGGTGCCCGCATAATAGTTTTATTTTTTTGCGCGCGCGTTGTCGGTAATCCCACATAGAATAGTTTTGTCTCGTCGTCGCCGGACGGCGAGGATCGGAATGCGTTCCAAGTTTTTCGGCCGCAGGAGAGAACAGACACTCGAATTCCGAAAATAAACACGGTTTTGTTGAGGCAGGTTACCCCGCAAGCCGGCTTGGACAATTACCTGGCAGATTTATATTTTCAACATCATATGACTGTCCCGAGAGCATCCCAGGAATTTTCCAAGGTGCGCTCTCACCCGACAAAAAATAACCTCTTCTCGACGTCATCGACGGTTTAATTCAAAAATTCCCCACGTGAAATTATGAAATTGTAACCAACGCTACATGCAAATAAACACGTATGTACTCAAATTCAAAAAAAAGTAAAAAAAAAAATAAAGCAAATTTGCAACTTAAAAATAATTGCAATTCGCAGTAGATAAAATTAAAAATATTTGCCTTAAATTGCCAATTATAACAATAAAAGTAAAAAATTAATAAAAAAAACGTTGCTTGTATCACGTATTTGTTTTTTTATTCCGTAATTAGTTTCGACTTAGTACAGTCATTATCAAACGGTCAAGTCGAAACTAATTACGAAATAAAAAAACAATTGCACAAATAAAACAAAGTGTTATTATTTTTTACATTAATTTTAATAATAAACATTTATTGCAAAGTAATGGCTTCAACAATCAATTATATAATTGTAATAATATATACATAAACATCTTTATTTCTGAGATTGGAATATACAATATCTAACAATACACTAACGTTCACAATATATTTCCAACTCTGAAACTGACTATCGACCAGTGGTCTTTCAGCCTTGTATTTTTACGCAAAATTTCTTCCAAATTTATAAAAAGTATCGTTTTGGGAAACTGTACAAACACATTAGGCTGGCATTTTTATTTAATCCTTTCAGTTAAATATTTTTCTTGATTTTAATTATTTTTAATAGTACAAGGACATTACATTCAAAATAAAGTTCTCTTTTTCCTATTTTTTATTACCAAGTTTCTTTCAGATAATTCTAATGATAATATTCATTTCATAAAATGTTCAGCCACCATTCATCTAGCGTATGGATAACTAGTTTATTATTTAGGTTATTATATGATATTAAACTGACTCCTAGCACTACTTTCAACTGCTAAAAAAATTAAATTCTTATGGAATTTGACTTAAATGAACTTTTCATATTAAGCTGATTATTTGCTTTTGAATAAATTAAGAACTTGAAATAAATTTAATTTTCTTCATAATAATTGGAAAGATAGCGCAGGCGCCATCTATTGCATAATTTAATAAAATCTTCAACCACCATTCATCAAGTGCATTGATAAATAGTAATGGCCATTTCGAGCATCATCAACTAATGTGTTCCATGTGTGTTGATGGAGGCGGTTGAACGGATCTTGTGTTGTGATTAAATAAAATGATATCAACCGGAATAATTGGAAGTCAATCCAAAGCGTTGACATCAAATTAGGCATGTAGCCTTGCCTAGCGTTGTCTTTAAAATTATTATTGCCTAATTTATGATTTTTTTAATTTAATTCCTTTTTACCGTTAGGTGTAAGGAGTTCCTATTTTTCCGTCATTATCCATGATTCGCTACTATATATTATTGTATGTCTTATTACTTTTTTGTGCTTTTCATTATTTCTTTCCTCCCAAAGGAAATAATTTATATTATGTTATTTAATCACAACGGAAGATTCATTCAACCACATTCTTCAAGGTACATGGAACACACTGGTCTGGAAGACCGAAATGGCCATCACAGTTATCCATACGCTAGATAAATGATGGTTGATAATTTTATTAAATGAATTTTCTTCATTTTCAATTTTTCTTAGAAATCTCATATCAATTGCATTAATTTTTGTTTTGTATTTTTCCGTCATTGTCCATTATTCGCTACTATATATTATTGTATGTCTTATTACTTCTTTACGCTTTTCGTTATTTCTTTAATCTCAAAGGAAATAATTTATATTATGTTATTTAATCACAACGGAAGATTCATTCAACCACATTCATCAAGGTACATGGAACACACTGGTCTGATTAGGTCCGAAAGACCGAAATGGCCATCACAGTTATCCATACGCTAGATAAATGATGGTTGATAATTTTATTAAATTAATTTTCTTGATTTATTAAAGTTTAATGAACTTCAGGAAGACTATTAGCAATTTCCGAAATTAAAAACATTTTAAATTAAATATAATAATTTGAAAATAATTAATTAATAAATTATTTTCTCTTTTGCTACTGTGACATTATGACTTATGTTACATAAGTACTTTAACAAATGTCTAATAATGCATAACAATAACAATTGTATAATGCAACAATTTTTAAATCGAAAATATTTAATGCAAATAATCAAAAAAAAAGTTACGTAATATAAGGCTGTCTGCAGACACTTGTTTCGGGATTTCATCCCTCATCAGTACAGCTGTGCCTTACGTAATTGCAAAGTTATTAAATTGATAAAAAAATAAAAAAATAATTAATTAAAAACGCGCTGTCACCTCTGAGATTCTCGTTGTAAGTGAACGCAGAGGTCATATTTGGACAGGCAGGTCGCGCCACAGTCATGCGCGACATCGATAAATTGTTTTGTGCAAAAAATCTTTTAAACTCGGATTTTAATAAAGACTCGCTGACTATTAATAATAATACAAAAAGGATTTATTCACTTGGTCACAGTTATTTAAATAAATTAAATAAAAGAATTCGAAACTACTAACTGTGGCCAAGTGAATAAATCCTTTTCCTATTAAAAACATTTTATTCCAAATGGAAACAGAGAAACAGTAATAAAAAGTATCATAAATTAATTAAATTCAATCAAAGTTTATTGAATTATTGAATTTAACGTCTTCCATACCACGTGAGACATTTTTTTTTCAATCCAAGTCCCAATGTTTATCATTCTTCTTTTGTAAACGGCTCAATCTTTACTATCGGCTCGATCTTTTTTTATCGGCTCGAGTGGCTCGATACTTCAACTGATCGATCTTTGGCGATCATTGAAATGATCGATGTTGCCCATCACTATATTTACAATATTACACATTTTGTGAGACGTACGTCGAAAACTAATTTACATATACAAATATCTATATTCAGCCAATTACAAACATCTTTACAAGAATTAAGTATGCACAATAAAATGAAAGCGTTTGTCCCTCCTGGGATCAGAGGTCTTTGTGCCTTTGTAATACAAAAGGTCTTAAAAGAATGTTATACTATATTTTTTATTTAATATAGAAATATTAATTTTTTAAATATAACAATTAGAATATCAATTGAAAAAGAAATATTTGAAGTATAACTTTGCAAATATACTTTTTTAAACTGAATATTCAGTCCCCAGAGCCGCTGGCACCCATTCCTCCTGCAACCCTCATCAAACTAGTCCAAGAAAGAATGATGGAAAAATTCAGAGAAAAATGGGACGACGCAACTGACTGCGCCTTTGCAAAGGAAGCACTTCAGTATCCGAGCAAGTCTGCGGCAAGCAGATATCTCAGATTAGGCAGGAAAAACCTAAGGAGGATAACAGCTATCCTCACAGGACACGGTAGACTCAACGCTCACCTATTCAGGCTGGGACTCTCAGAGACACCAGACTGTCGAGGCTGCGGGGAGGAAGACGAAACAGCCAGGCATTTACTCATAGAGTGTCCGGCGACTTGCGAAATTAGGGAAGCTACCATGGGTGAGAGATGGCCTAACATGGCCGATATAAGAGACCTGCCCGCCTCTGTGATACTGGACTACCTCCATGGAACAGTCTGGTAGTAGCAGGGGTAGGCGGGCCTGTAATGAAGGGAGGCTAGGGGCCTTTTAGGCCTATGCACAGTGCTTTTAGCACACCTTCACACATACATACATACATACATACTCTTTTAAACATTCGAATTTTTAAAATATTCGTATATTTGTAATTATAAAATTCATTAATTTTATGCCGAATAAAGAAAAACAGCCTTGCATCCTATTCACCCAAATATTACCAATATTTTCTAATTATCTTGTTTAAGATTAATAACATTTTATCTGATAATTTGTAAATAATAGGAATCTGTATATAATTCTCTCTTTTTAAAATTATAATTTATTCTAAAGGAATATTGGGTCTCATATTCAAGCTTTGTTTTGTCTTTAAATCACTTAAAACCCTATAAAATTAAGTACATATTTATAAAAAGACACTCTTGGTAATCAAAATTGAACGATTTAAATATTTAATAAATAATAATATTTAATTTAAAATTTTGACAATCAATAAGAGAATGACATTCATCTAGTTGCTAAAAATAATAGGAATCTGTATATAATTCTCTCTTTTTAAAATTATAATGTATTCGTAATTATATATTTCGATTAAGTCTAGTTAACTTGAACTGTTAATTGAGTCAAATTTAACTTTTTAAAAATCGTGTAAAAAGATAGCCCCAATTGATAACTGTTGTTATGCAGCGAAACTTCCATATATTGAGATTTAATCCAAAAAACAATTTTAGATTTTAATAATCTTTGTCTAATATGGCATACATTATTAAATTAGATAAATTTATAAATCAATTCGCATTGGTGATTTATTAGTTGTTTAATAAATAGAGAATTATCAAGTGGCTAATCGAAGATTACAGCCCCTTAAATCAAAATAAAATTTTGATCTTATTTGAATTGTCTAAATGCAGGTCTCAAAACTGTTGTAATGCAGCAAAACTTCCATATACTGAGATTTAATCCAAAAACCAGTTGGAGTTTTTAATAATCTTTGTCTAATATGGCATAAATTATTAAATTAGATAAATTTATAAATCAATTCGCATTGGTGATTTATTAGTTGTTTAATAAATAGAGAATTATCAAGTGGCTAATCGAAGATTACAGCCCCTTAAATCAAAATACAATTTTGATCTTATTTAAATTGTCTAAATGCATGCCTCCTCGACAATCGGGGCTATTCTGTAAGGGAAATGTTAAATTTAACATGTACATCATTTTTATCATCACAGTCTAAGCAACTTTTACAATAGATAATTATTAATAGAATGTGAATTAATTAATTACTGGACACGTTAAAAATAACATTTCCTATAGGGAATAGCTCCGAATATATGAAATTTTAAAAAAATCGGCTAATCAAAGAGATCAACAAGAATATAACAAATATTCTTGTTGAGTCGTTGAAGTTAAAAATACATATATTTTTATGTTCTATGCTGGTCAATAACTGTAACATTTTGGACACATCAGTTTTTTTAATGATAATAATATTATTTTTTTTTATTAATAAAATATTTGAATAATCAAATATTTTAATACCTTAAAATTTTAATATAAATACTTCATTTAAAACTCCAAACACGACTTATTTATATTCATATTTAAGGTATTACAATATTTGACTATTCAAATATTCTATTTATAAAAAATTCGAATTTTCCAATATTTATGAGTAATTCTGTTTTTTTTTTTTTTAATATTCATATTGGACTTTTCAAATATTTGAATATTTCATTCTGTGAGTACTTTCTGTGTTTTTTGATTCATATTCGGCAGTTCAAATATTCGAATATTTCAATTATCCGTATTCGATTATCAGCCTAAAAAAAACATTAAAATAATACTGACCTTTATCTTTCTCTAAATCCTTCTTTCCAGTATCAAAAATCCCTGTGGTTAAAGCTTTCCTTTTCAGCAAATATGGCCGCCGTTTCTTCACCACCACAGGTGCTGTTGTTTCTTAAAAATATACATAAAGAAATTAGTAGATTATTTTTATCTATAATATTTTAAGGTTATTGAATATACTCATAAACATGATTATTCAATTTTCTTCCGAATAATCACTAATTGAACAATTTTAATATAGGATTTACTAAATATATATATATATATATTACCACTATAGGCTAATAGTTAGTATAGTGAAATATATAATTTATTTATAATTATTTTTATTCCATAATTGATTTTTTTTTACACTGAAAATTAATCACCAACTACAAGTAAACCAAACATGGACGAATGCAGCAATATTATTTATTTTATATTTTCTTTTTGTCAACATTTTTATTATTCTCAATAGCACTCCAAAATTAATTAATTTTTAATTTTCTATTTAGGATGTTTATTTTACAAAACATTGTCGGCACTAAATTTTATAAAAAATGTTCATCCTTTATTGTGCTCTTATTTCCCAAATTAATAATAATTATCAAGTCCTTTGTCGTGAAAACGGATAAAGTTGAAGAAACAATAGTACAATATATTTACGTTTTTTTAATATGTTTTAATATGATCAAATATTGGATACATTTAGTGTGAATAGTTATAGTATTTCTTCAACAGTAAATAATTTCAATTAGTAAATTGTTGGTAATTGATTGTTTTCAGAATTATAACATCAAAATTAGCAGACGATGATTATAAAACAGGTGTACAATTTTATTATATTTATAAACAAATAAATTAATAGAATAATTTACGGTTTACGCGACATTGGTCAATTAGCATCACATGACAATTTTTGTAAATGGTAAATTTAAAATCATATTTATTGTATTCAAAAAAGCTATGGGATACAACTATTGGTCGAAAACATTTCCACCATGGATTAACTCAGAAGTTATAATAAGCATGGTATTTGAAGTTTAAAGAAAATGTAAATTAAGAATAATATATGTTATATTATAAGTTAAACCACATCCATTACAAATTTAATTAACATCATATTTTTATAAGGAATAAAATAATCCCTTTTATTTTATATTTTTAATAAAGATATTAGTAATATTAGAATAAAAATTGAATTTTCGAGAAAAATATTGCTTTGCTTTTAATTGTATCTAAATTTATTTGTCAGTAGTTTTGTCTTTATAAGGCATATAAAATAATACTTTTATGTTATACCTACTTTATGCGTTCGTTACAATTTAATGGTAATATGAATATATATAATATTTAAATATTATAGAATTTGACATCACTTTTATAAATTATTTTAATTTTGAGACATTGGATAAGATTTGTTGTGACAGTAATTTATATTTCAGTTCGTGAAATACTGAACGACAATGATCACTGAAGATGCAGAACAAACAGTAGACGCAGGCCTAACAAGTATTTAACACCATATGCTGGTGCAGAATAGAAGGGGGTTACCTGCAAAGAATTAATCGAGGGTACTTTACAAACAACTAACGTTCTAGAATATGACATAGGACAGGGTGTTGCATTTGAAATTATCAACTGAATTAAGAACAGTGTCTTCCTTAATTGCATTCTGAAGGATTTTAGATATAATCGATGGTTGTTGCTTTTACTTGATGAAACTCCATGATACACTAATTTTAAATAAATTAATTATGCATCTGCCTGCCTGAAGATAATTGTAGCAGTGCCTCTAAAATAAATTTTGTAAGACTTAAATAAGTAATAATTGTATTTCATTAATGCTACTACTAAGACATTGGACGTTGTGATGAATAAATTTGATCGATAGACCATAATGAACATAAAAAGGGCGGTTGTGTTTTTGTCTATAAGAAGATCCGACAGACAGCATAATTGTAGAATATGACATAGGAGCTGAAACCACCAACTGGATTAAGGACGGTGTCTTCCGCTGACGATTTGACTTTAATTGTATTCTGAAGGATTTTAGATATAATCGATGGTTGTGGCTTTTACGTGATGAAACTCCATGATACACTATTTGTAAATAAATTAATTAATTATCTGCCTGCTTGGTGATAATTGTAGCAGTGTCCCTAAAATAAGTTTTGTAAGACTTAAAAAAACTGCTTTATTTACAAAAAAAGGTTTAGATATATTGAAAGATGAATTTGATGCCATGAGAGTCCAATCGATGAACGTGACATGTAAGTAAATAAGTAAAAATTGTATTTTATTAAGGGTGCGGTTTAGACGAAAGAGATAGCTATATAAATATTGGCAATCACTAATTCGAGTTAGATTGCTGTTGAGATCAATGAACAATATTATATTATACATTAAAGTAATCTTAAAATAAGCAGGAATTTCATCAGATGAATTAAAAATTATTTTAATGTTTAGTTTGTGTGAAAAACAATGAAAATTGATCAAATTTATAGCAAATTTCAAATTATATTTTTGCTAATAAAAACTTGTACAATGAAAATTTAAAGGATTTCACTAAATTCTACATTCAAATAACTTAGCAGACATGACCTATTAATTTCATTATATTACTCTTTTCTTTTCTAACTAGTAAATTGTCGTAATTCACAAAAATTAACGATTTATTTATATATATATATATATATATATAAATTGAAAATCTTTATTTCTGAGTATTACATTATATATTTTTATAATACATATACATATTATTTACACATTGTTAGACTTCAGAAAATGGCTATCGACCGTCGGTCTTTCTGCCTGTCTCTGTCCAGTTCTTGTCGTTTTAGATTATTTTTTTTTTATTTAGACTGATACTTTATACTTGGTAGATAAAAAGTGTAAATACATATTCATATTATTAAATCCAATAGAATGGCTCTTTTTTTCAAACGATTATTTCCATTTTACTATATAGCTATCTCATTCTACTAAACCGCAATCTTAATGCTAAGACATTGGCCGTTGTGGTGGATAAATTTGAACGATAGACCGTAATGAACATAAAAAACGGCGGTTCTGTTTTTGTCCATAAGAAGATCCGTCAGACCGCTTAATGAGATCCTCAGATTATCCGTTAGAAAAACAACTTACCGCCACCCAAATTTTCACTGGAGTACTTCGAGTATTACTTACCACATCGGAAAGTCTGAGTCGGTTCTATGCCCATATGGCAAAAACGCGAAATGAGAATTTAATCCTCAACATAATAATGCGGACTTACAAAAGAAGGCATAACTTTAAACTAGTCTACAATAAACTAGGAAAAAAAAAGTGTCTTAGGTCTTTTGAAACATGCAAAAATCTATCCATAAAATTATTCTTAACCACGCTGCTACTATGAATAATTTCGATGGCACCTGCAGCACAGTTGGACAAATATGGTGACAAAAAGCATGGAAATCATCTCAATAAGAAGAAACGACATCATCCGTGAATGGTAAATGCCTAATTGACAATCATGCTCAATACACTACAATACAATGAATTATGCAGAGGATATCTTGACGATGATGGTCCTCTACAATTTTGAAATCAATGCAATGTTCTCTCTAAAATTAATATATGTCCTTTTGTATCCACTGTTTTCACGGGCTTGCCGACCTAGCAACTGCAAATGTAAAAAAACCTGACAAATTTGACTGGAATAAAAATCCTTGAAATAAAAATTATATATATTTTCGCTTGGAACTAGAACCCAAGTAACAGACAATATATAAAAGATTTTAACTGAATTATAGAGTATGCAATCGTTTTATATTTCATCGATTAGTTGTAAGAGATAAAAATTTATTTCTGCTGTGACTAAATTGTAATTCAAGGAATAATTCCTAAGAAAGTAGGATTCAGATTATAATGTTTAATTTATTTAGGCGTTATTTCGACATACATTTAATATTATTGCAAAACAAACGGAAAACCGATGAAAACTGAAGAAACAAAACAACAACCAACAGATTAAAACAATAAACGCATCAGCTAACAACATTTTATGCTATTATCGGAATACAAGAGGGTTAAAAACAAAATCATTAGAGTTTTGCAACAGCGTACTTTCGAATGATGAATTCGACGTTATTATGATAAGGGAAACGGGAAAACTCTAGTCTCTAGTCATTTGGATGTATAATTTTGCAAGTTCTTACTTAGAAAAATATATAAAGTGCAGATCCAAGTAAAATTGTTATTATATAAAAAATTCAGTCGAATCATATTTAATAATAATAATAATGTGTAATGTACTGAATTTAAAATTAAAGTCGCTTGGTTTATTTCACTAACTTCTTTATTTATCGAAATAGTTGCGCACTCACCACTTAGGATTTAGGAAATTGGTTTTTAATAATAAACAATCGACAGGTTTTGCTAAAAATTGTATCGAATTCAACTACTTTTTTAATTCGACCAATATTATAATATTACACTCGAGCAATAAAGGACGAGATTGAGATTCATAAGACCTGAAAACCGGGAAAAACTTTTTATATGCGTGCGACAACATCTCGAAGGACGTACTTACAGCTATTGCTACCTGATTGTATATATATATAATATATATATATATATATATATTACTCTGTAAAAATATTTATTTTCACTACATTAATGTTTAAGAATGAAGATACGTCGAAACTAATTATATAAATAAAGAAGTGACACAAACCAAATTCTTTTAATTTTAAATTCAATATTAGTCACAATGTTTCATCAAGTGATCAATAAGAACCAAATTAATTATTAGGTGCGGAACTAAGTTCTCGCTGTTTTTCGATAATTCAAAATAATGCGATGGGAAACATTTTGAATGATTCATTTGTAACCATATTTTTATAATAATGTTGCAGTTTTATCAAAAAAAAAGAGAGAACTTAGTAGCGTACCTAATAATACATTATATAAAATAAATATGAATAAATTATTAAAAATCAACCAATAAAACACAGATTAGATTAAATAACTTTAAATTCTCGACTAGTTTCGGGTTATTAGCCCATTTTCAAGAGAATAATACATTAAATGATTTTAATCTGGTTCTTATTGATCAATATAATAGACATAAGAAAAGGATTTTATAAAAAGCTATTAAACTTATTATTTGTTATTAATTTTTATCATAATGATTTGCAAAATATTTATGAAATATTATGGTTTTTTTTAAGCTTTTGAAGATTTATAATAAATTTAATATCATTATTTTAATTAAAAAAACTACACGAATAGTTCTAACCCCAATGTTATTATTATTTTTTTCTAATAAACTATATTGTTGTGGAATATATAAGTATTAAAATGTTGAAAGCAATCTTACCTGATGGAATTTTCACAGAAACGCCCAAGTTTAAAGCTTGCAATTTGGCTAGAGCGACCTTTTGGAGGACTTTGCGCTCGACCTCGCTTAAATGCTGCAACGTCGTATCCTGGAGAATTATCTGTTTTCCGGAAACGCTGTTCCATACACAAGAACCCTAGAAGTAATAAAACAAATTATATTATATACATATTTTATTAAAAAAAAGTATTTACATATGCAATCTTTTCAGATGATGAAAAACAAACATCGAAGAAATATAATGGGGCATATTCTGTATGGATAATGTTCAACATAATATGAATGTTATCCGAGAAGTGTCATAGTTCAAGTGGATTTTCTACAAATTATAATAAGTTCAAATGTCCTTAGATTGTGAAAAACAAACAGAACAGATAGGTTAAATTTTACATTACATTTTTACAGAATTGCCCCGAATATTTAAATTTTTATAAAACCTGTATTATGGAAGATTTTCATTCATTATAATTCGGCAATATAAACAAATACTTTTAATTATGAATTAAATTGAAATAATTAATGTGAATTAATAAATGTGCAATATTTATTTCGAGGCTATAAGAAGAACTAAATTAAAAGTTACATTTCAAAAATAAGAATGATTTTATTTTCTACAGATATTTTAATATTTTGTATACGCGAGCCATCAGATTACATTGTAATTTTACTTATCCGATATTACATAAGCTATGAGAAATTGTGTATTTTATTTATTTATTTATTTTTTTAACGGCATAACTGCTTTATACAGTATAAAATATTAAATTTAATTAGATATGCAAGTTTAAAATGAAGATAAACAATACTCAACGAAGTAAAAATAAAAAAGATCATACAAAATGCACCACACTAATAAAAAGGAAATATATTAAAATCGGAAATATCTGTGTTCAATAGAACCCTATACCCTGTCGGATTTTTATGTGCATATTATAAAATAATTTAATGTTATACAGTTGTTTGTAGATTTGTGTATCTATTAATTTGACAATTTTTTCATGTTATATATTTTCACATATGTGTATATGTAATGGATGTACATAGAAAAATAAAAGGAATTTATTTATTTATTCATTTATTTATAGTAGTTACGTTAAATATCACAGAAATTTATCATTGCTTATTGATTTATATATATATACACAATGAAGACAATTTTTACAAACATTGAGTATATACATTAAAATAAAGGTTTGTCTGTTCTGAGCTATCGACCGCAGGACTTTCTGCCACACTTAATATATTATATTTAAATTAAATGAATCAATATTTTGAAACAATATTCGTTAGCTAATTACATCATTGAATTAATTGATTAGTAATTCCCAATGGCTCACTTAAAATTGTATAAATAGAAGCGAACAAAGAAAAAATACCAACATATCTTGGATACAGAAATCTTAACAAAACATCATTACAACAATGCGCTTTTGAAGACAATAAAAATTAAAAACGTGGAATAATTACAGAAGAAATTATTGATATTGAGCAGGATATTAAAATAAACACGGAATGGGAATTGATACGTACAAAACAAAATCCATGGCAATAACAGAGCAAGAAATGGAACTTAACATTACAATAAAAATAGAGAAATAGGACAAGTTAGGTAATATAAATATTTAGAAGCGGTAATACAACACTCAGGACAACAAGAACTAGAAATAAATAACAGAATAAGCAAGGCAAACAAACTGTACTACACTTTTAATAAATACATGCATGGAAAATAAAATAAATGAAGAACAGAACCGGTCGATAGGCCTTGACAGACTAACACAATTATATATTGTCCCTACGCTTATGTATTATTAATACATGTAAAATGATTATCTGTTAATAAAGATTTCTGTATATAAGATCAGAACAAAAATAAACATTTACAAATCTATGTACAGACCACTCCTAACATTCGGAAGTTGAACATGGACACTTAACGAAAATCACAAAAGCGTAATAAGAACAATAGAAAGGAAGTACTCAAGAAGAACGTATAGAGTCACACTGCAAAATAAAATAAGAAGTGATACAATAAGAAACGACCTACAAATAAACTGTATTGAGGATTACATAGAAGGGAGACAACTTGGATACAAAGATTGCACAAAAAGCGCACAAACAAGAAGAGTATGAGATGCAAAAATAGAGGGAAAGAAAAGAAAACGACTGAGAAAAATATGGGAGATGGCAGAACAAAATTCTAAAAACGGAAAACAGTGGAAATTATCTATATAAAAAAACCTACACCTAAACAGTCAGAAGGTGTCATTAAATTTATACCCCCATATATATGAATCCACTTAATTAAGAAAAGCGGTAATTTTAAATGTTGAGCCTTAAAATTTCACGACCAAAGAAAAAAAATTCACATTTAAGAAATTTTTTCATAAGATAGATTAAAGTTGGATCTATTTTCTATTTTTATATATATATATATATATATATATATATATTCAAAATAAAAATTAAATGTTACTTGAATCCTTCATAGTAATCTATTAAGAACAAAATTATATATTATGTATATATATATATGTTGTCCTTCAATAAAATATTTTTTGTGACATTTAATATAATTAATTCTTTAATTCTTTATTTACGGAAAAAATCACCTTTTTACAATTAATGACAATCCATAATTACAAAATACAACAATGTATTGAATTGATTTGATAAACATTAGACTAATATCTCCTTGATCAAGTATAACCATTGAGTTTTCCAATTAGAATCTATAAACACAATAACAATAATGATGCGCGCCGTGAATAAATATATAATTAAATCAAATACACATAAAATATTTAACAAAAAGTTACAAAATGCAAAAAATTGAATTAAAATCACTGCAAAAGCAATACATATCAATTAAAACAAGTAAACAGAACTAAACCTGACAAAATAATGAAAATAATATAATTATACACACGAATATTCGGTAGCAAAGCAATTGGTAAAAAAATAATGTACACATAATGGTTTTAATATTTAAACATTGGTAGTTCATATTGTATAAAATAAATATGAATAGATTATTAAAAATCAACCAATAAAACACAGATTAGATTGAATAACTTTAAATTCTCGACTAGTTTATTCAATCTAATCTGTGTTTTATTGGTTGATTTTTAATAATCTATTCTTGTTTGTTTTAAAACTGTTTATTCGTATTTTTTAAGAAATATCTACGCTAGATTAGAGTTTTGTTATTTGAATAGTATCTTTATTATATTAAATTTAAAATTGGGTTGAATAAGAAATATTCACTGAAAGACCGATGGTCAATAGCTATTTAGGAAATAAAATTATACTTTATTTTACCATCTATAAATACCTCAATAAGGATGATTGTATATATAAGAAATATTCTTATTATTTTCGAAAGAAGAAATAGAAGCTTCAACAGTTAATAAATTACAACACATAAAACTTGAAACCAATAATTCATTTCGCAAATAAAATAATTAAATAAACCTATTTACATTCCACTCGCGAAAATAAGTGTGTGAAGTGTAAATTTTTGATAATTAAGTTAGCCGTTCAAGTTCACGTCGAGCATTTACGAATGATTAATAGACCCGCCTTTGCCTGTGACACGTTTTACGCTTAATTGCGGCTTTAGCGGCTTTAGTTTCAGCAGTTAATTAATTATTCATCAAAAAACCGAATCGCGCACTTTACGAGCTCGCATAAACGTCTCGTTTTGATTTGTGCCCCGAATTGTCGGAAAACATAACTCGACTACTTCAGAACAGTCAGCCGCTCGAATGCCGGTTTATTAACAAAGTTCGGTAACTTTAATCGTGATATTGATTCGTTGTAAACTAAATAGAGCATTGCGTTTTATAAAATTAATAAAAACTTTATTTGTAATTAAACTATGTTTTCATAAATTACTCATTTTTTTAACCGCTAGTAAATATTAATTTTCAATTTTGCAAAGATGAAAATTCATAAATTTTTAATAACAAAAAAGTTAGCCGTTCAATAACAATGAACAATAAGTATAACCATAACAAGTAATGTTTATATTCTTCCATAATTGCAGGGTTAGTCAAAATAACCGGAACGCCTAAATAATTCTCAAATAGTAACACATTAATAATAATAATAATTTTTATTTTCCAACGGAAGAATCCAACAAGGGAAAATATACAATCAAAATCATAATATAAGAAGAGTACAAGCAAAGTTAGTTAAATTTAAACAGAAAAAAAGAGAACAAAGTATAAATTAATATTAGCAAACAAAATTAAACATTATGCAAAAAAATATGTCTTCATACAAATAATATAAGAAAATATTAAAAATTATATTTGATAATTTTTAATGTGTTACAGTTTCTTGGATATAAAAAAACTTTTATTTTAATAATAAATATGAATGACACAAACATTTTCAAAGAGATTATTTCTATTGAAGATGTGCAGATTTTGCAGCATGAAATTAATTTTATTAAGGTCTAAGTACTTAATATTATTATTAGATTCTATTTCGACAGTGAATTTTATTGTTGGGTGAATATTATTAATAAAATCCAGAAATTTTGTCTTTAAATGCCCACAGATACCGCTAAAATATTGTCTACATAACGATGCCATAATTTTATGTGTTTGCTAGCCAGAGGTGAATTTAGAATATTTTGTGTGAAGTTATTCATGAATATTTCAGCTAGCAATGGACTTAGTGGGGAGCCCATTGCTAAACAAACTTTTATTTTAATAATATGAATGACATAAACATTTTCAAAGAGATTATTTCTATTGAAGATATGCAGATTTTACAGCATGAAATTAATTTTATTACACTATAATGTAAAGATTATAGTCTGCATTTCAATGTTACTTTATATATAGTGTCGTTTACTCAAGATATAAGGTTGTGTTTAATAGTTATTTTTATTATACATAAAGCTTTTTTTATCAGTATACATTTCCACTATGTATACCTGCAAAATACGCGAGTCAAACGCATTTATGTATGTGTGTTTAGTTATAGGCAACTAAACACACATACATCAATGCGTTTGACTCGCAACTAAACACACACATGCCAAATAAATCAATCGTGCTAAACTTTAAATTTTGTGATATTTTTCGTCGAAAATGTACACAAATGAAAGGAGATAAAACAACATTTATTAATGTTTAAGAGCAACTTGTTTCTAATGCACCACTCTTCCAGATTATGTAAATCATTTTGCAGTGCAAATTGATCGTCAATACTCTGAATTCTTTCGAATACTTTGAGATCATCAGCAAATAACAATATATTGCTATTATATATAATCTGTCCAATATCGTTAATAAATAATATGAACAAAATGGGTCCATAGTGTGAGCCTTTAGGCACCCCCGAGCATACTTTAATTTCAGTTGAACAAATATTGCCACTCTCTGCACTCTGTCTGATAGATAAAATAGAATTTGTAACAATATATTACAATTCCCACAGCACCAGACGAGTAGGAGACCTTTTTTCAATCAAGTATTCCGAACGACCGATTCGTTCAACTCGGACAATTCAAAAAAAAACAATTTTCTTCGAAAGATTGCATTGCGCTTTCATTAAAAATCACCACAGAGTAAGTTAAATTAAATATTTTGTGTTCCATCGAGGAAAATACCGAAATGCACAATGTGGAAGAATTAAAAAGTTGAATAACTTATAAATGTATTCAACTTAACCCTGGTTATATCGTAAACAACGCGATGTATGCTTTCCAATCGTTTGAGCAGTGTCTGGTGGTCATTTCGAGCACTTATTGTAATTATTTATTTCATGTTTATTGTATCGTTTTATTGTTTATTGTTGTTAACTGTTATTTTTCTCTTAAATTGTATTAATAAAATCTCTTAATATTTTTTACCTGTAATTTCTCCATAATAATAAAAATCGTGTTTTTTAAAAAAATGGAAATTACTCGTGAAGGTAACGTATGCAGTGTTAATCATGATTTATTTTGTTGCGATTTTCAAAAACAAAAAATTATACAACCTTCCAAAGAAAATATTTCAATTGAATTATTTTTAAAATCGTCTTAACCTAGGTATTCGGCCGCTCTGGATTCATTGAAAGAATGTTTTATACTCCTCTAGTACTGTTGGAATTATAATACACGCTTAAAAAATTTACTTTTTTCTTCATTTGTGTACAAAATGTGTTAAAAATGTCTTTACGATATTGAAATATTGCTTTAATTAAAGAATATATAAATAACGAAAGAATTACATTTTAATTTTTCTTTAATTTTTCTTGATAGCAAAGAAATTTAGCCACATTTTCTCAACGGGCTATTAATCAGCATGAAAATGCACAAAAAAAACAAATTTTAGCCTGCCCTCTTATAATCAGCAAGCTTCACACGGTGAGACTCGTGATTTGAAACACCATGCATATAAAATATTTATAAATATTATATAATATTTATAAAGGATTACATTTTCATTTTTCTTGATAGCAAAGAAATTTAGCAAAAAATTTCTCAACGGCCTATTAATCAGCATGAAATTGCCCAAAAAAAAATAATTGGCCTACCCTCTTTTAATCAGCGAGCTCCGTATGGTGAGACTCGTGATTTGAAACACAAAGCATATAAAATATTTATACATAATATCATTATTCTATTATTTTTATTTTTTAGTTTGTTTAAGGTCAGTATATTTTTAAACCACTTGTAAATCTATAAAAGCTTTAACTAAAATTCTCTATAGAGATCTGTCATATTTTAGCTAAATCATTCTATGAAGGAACAAATCGTGTGCTTTTCATTTTTTATTTATTTTATGTTAATTCTTACTAATATAGTCTTAAGCAAATATACGTATTTAGAAACAAATGAAATAGTTTAGATGGTAAAAACTCCATCTAATCTATATCATTTGTTTCTACAAAATAACAAATAAATTTTAAAAAACTGCTTGTATTTTAACCCATGAACGTCCATTGGCATATACATAGATTACTAGATAATATAAACATAATAGCTGAATTGAATTTTCCTGTATTGTAGAACAAAATGAAAATAAGGCTTCTACTTTGTTACACAATGTAATTCAATTTTAATAAATGAAACACTTTTTATTTTAATAGAAAAAAGATTTATTCAGTTTGTTACAGTTATTTAAACAAACTAAATAAAAATATTTTTTATGAAATAAATATGATTATAATATTAAAAATCAACCAATAAACACAGATTAGATTGAATAACTTTGATTTTTAATACTATATTCATTTTCATACATTTCATACATTTAATACTATATTTCATTTTGTAATAAAAAAATTGATCCAACAAACAAATTTCAAAATGAACTTAAAAAAGTATTAAAAAATAGTAATCATTTAATTTCAGATCGAGATAGATTCAAACTAACATTGATGAATCCAAAAGCCCCAACTCTTTATGGATTACCAAAAATACATAAAGAGAATATTCCAATACGTCCGGTGGTTTCGTACTTATACGCCCCGACGTATAAATTATGTAAATTTTTAAATCATTTAATCCCCAGATTCATAGATTTTAAACCAAAATTTTCAATAAAAAATACATTACAACTAATAAACAATTTAAAAAATCTACCAATTCCCCACAACGCAAAATTAATTTCATTTGACGTCAAGAGTTTATTTACATCAGTCCCGCTTAACGAACTAAAAACAATTATGGCAAATGAAATAAATAAATCGAACGAATCATGTTTTAAAAAAATAGAACTAAAATCTTTAATAGATATTTGCATTGATCAATGTTACTTCGAATTTAATAATAAATTTTATGCTCAATCTGATGGCTTACCCATGGGATCACCTTTGTCGCCTTTATTATCAGATATATATATGGATCATTTTGAAAATAATTTATTAATTAAACCAGAAAGCAAAGATATTTATTTCTGGGCAAGATACGTTGACGATGTATTTTGTATATGGACAGGTACAAACAGACAACTAGAAACATTTACAAATTTCATGAATAAAATTAACAAAAAAATCCAATTTACAGTTGAAAAAGAAACAAATAACAGCTTGAATTTCTTGGATATAACAATCACGAAAACAGTTAACAATACACTGTCATATAAGATATATAGGAAAGATACCTGCACAGATGTTATTATTCCGGAATGTTCAAATACCCATAGTCAAATTAAATACAGTACTTTTCACGCCCTTTTACACAGACTAATCAATATCCCACTAAATAAAATAGATTTTGAAAATGAATTAAATATAATAAAAACAATTGCAATTAACAATGGTTACACGGAAGATCTAATAAACAATATGCTCAAAAAGAAACAACAAAAAGAATTACGAAAATACTTTTATAGTGTGACAAATTCAGATGCAATAACATGGAATAGATTAGAATACATTAACCCACTGTCCTTACATATCAAAAATATTCTAAAAGGAAAGAATAATAATATAATTTTGACAAACACAAATAATTTAGGTAAATTAATAGTCAATAATAAAATAAAAACGGAAAATTGTAAATTGAAGAAAAGTGGTATTTATGAATTAAAATGCGATGATTGTGACGCATTATACATAGGACAAACCGGTAGGTCTTTTGATATTAGGTTAAAAGAACATAAAAAAGACATCGAAAATAAAAAACAAACCACCGGTTTTTCCAAACACTGCATTGAATATAATCACCACTTTTCTTCAAACGATGTAAACATTTTACACATAGGTAATAAGGGATTAGCGCTTAACTATCGGGAGGGTATAGAAATTACTAAAGCTTTAAAGGCGGGCAAAAATGTGGTCAACGACAATGAAGACCTTTGGAATTCCCCGATATTAAAAGCCCTTATTACCTAATAAAACGTAAAACTCTGTATATATTTCAAACCAAACCCATTTGTACATCATTCTTGATAATGGCATTAAGCCGAAACTAGTTGAAAATAAAATTTGAATAAGTGAAACAAAACCAAGTGAATTTAATTTACAAACCAATATACTATATTCATATTTATTTCATACAATATGAACTACGAATGTCAGTATATTAAAATCATTAAAAATAATTTTAAAATAATTAATTATTCAGTTCGCCTTTAGGTACTGTAACATTCTGAATTATACGTACATACCTTAATAAAACGCTCAATAACAGACATTTGCTGTTGCATTACAATAATATATTGAACTTTTCATTGTTTTTTTTTTTTTTTTGCCGAAAACAATTAATTACGATTTAGCCTTACAATCACGTCCGTCCGTCAACGTCCTCTCGATTATTTCCACTGGAGATTTCAGCGTGGCAGTACGTTTAATTGATTTAATTTAACAACTTTCTAACCTAAAATTATATATCAACTTTCTAACAGCAGAGCTGTATTGATGGGGGATTAAAACCTCAAAACATGTGTCTGCAGAGGGCCTTATATTTTTGTATTGTTTTTTGAATTACATATTTTCGATAAATTGGATTATTTATTATTCATTATAGTTTTGAAAATTTTTGTTTTGATAATGACATGCTAAAGTTGTCGACACTATAGTCAAAAATATACTTTACAAGTTATACCAACAAAATAAAAAATGGTGATGTGTCCATCATGGTACTTTCCCCGGTGAATACGGTCAAATAAGTTTCTGATTGAAAATTTAATAGGAAAGCAAAATGATTAATAAAAAAATTGATTGTTGTCTTTCAAAGTCAAAAGCGAGTATTTAGAAGAATGTTATAATTAAGTGTGTTATTTATTACCTTACAATGTGTTGAAAACATTTCTCCACACTCTCCTTCATTTTTTCAAACTTTGCGAATGTGCTGATTACGACGGCACTTTGACGTTTTATTTGTCATTAAAATAATTATTTCAATAATTAAAATCTCTAAGAGAATTTATCAGGTAAACGCTTATAAAATGAAAACCGGAGGTCCTACAATAAAAGTTTTATAACAGAAATTATTTATTTTCCAAGATCTAAAACTTTTATTTGAAACATTTTTCTATCCGAATTAAAAAAATGAAAAATTGCTAAATGGATTAAGCCCAAACTTTATACCTAAGCTTTCTATAATAGTGGAATGATCTGAAAACCTTTTTGTTAGAATCAAAACTCATTTAGTGCAACTTTACTCCTAGCAATTTTTCATTTTTAATTCGGATAGAAAAATGTTTCAAATAAAAGTTTTAGATCTTGGAAAATAAATAATTTCTGTAATAAAACATTTATTGTTGGACCTCCGCTTTTCATTTTATAAGCGGAAGAATTTCGTTTACCTGATGAATTCCCTTAGAGATTTTAATTATTGAAATAATTATTTTAATGACAAATAAAACGTCAAAGTGCCGTTATATTCAACATATTATTCGCAAACGCCTCCAGTTTTTAAAAAAAAGAAGAGTGTGGAGAAATGATTTTAACCCATTGTAAGGTAAGAAATATGACACATAATTATAATATTCTTCTAAATAATCGGCTTTAACTTTAAAAGACAACAATCATTTTTTTCAATTAATAATTTTTCCTTTCCTATTAAATTTTCAATCAGAAAATTATTAGACCGTATTCACCGGGGAAAGTGCCATGATGAATACATCACCATTTTATTTATTTAATATCGCATTACTTCTTATATCCATTTGTGTTATGTATTAATTTTCATGTCTTAAAATCCAATGCTTTTCCTCATCTTATGTGTGCCTAATTTTAGTCAGGTATTATTTATTTAATAATTTATAGTCTTTAATTGTATTCTAAGCAATTAATTTAAAAGTTATTAAGATTTATTTTAATTTTATATATATTCTGTACATTTATAATCACTACGTTGTACCTTTTCATTAACATTGTTGTGTTGATATAATGTATGTTGAAAATTGGACATATAATATCCATTTATATCTTATTGTACAAAGGAGAAGTCTGTAAATAAATGGATAAAAAAATACCTATCAGAAGCAACACTCGGGAATTTTTAGGACAATAATAGATGCAAGAGACGACGCGGACGGATTGAATGAAATGCTCAATATTCGAAATCAACGACGCTGTCAAGTGAATTTCAAAAGAAGACTAAAATCGAATTGTGTAAAATGCAATATAACTTTCTGTCTGAATTTTTTTAGGCCTTATCACAATAAATAAAATTTACTAACATTTTTTTCATATAAATAAATAAATGATTTAATAAACACAATGTGTTAATTTTCATAGCAATTTAAATCTGGTTTTATGGTGACCTATACTATAAGAAGTAATAGCTTATGTGGCTAGTGTTCTATGTACAGAGACTTAACATGCATTTTTTTTAATATGAATTAGTGCAAAGGATTTTAATGAGAGATTTTCGTTCCTCACTATAATATTGTTAAATATTTAGAGTTAGTTAATGGAGCCAAATATTTTGACTTGTTTCAACGTATCACTTATTTCATGCTGATTTATGCTAAAACTCTTCTTCCGTCATATCGGGAATGCTTACTGGTATGATTGATCACAGACATATTCGCCTGATTGTTCACTTCGTGTGAATTGAAAGAACATGAGCGGAGCATATATAAATTTTCTGGAGATTACTGAAGAGAAAGTCGAATTTTATGAAACGGGCGTTATCCGCAGCCGAAGATTGTTAAATAATATGACCAATATGTATAGGATTAGCAACGCCATTAAACTTTAATTCATTTGTGATCCGCTTAATAACTTCATTAGATAGGTGCTGATGATTCTTTATTCGATAAGCATTGATTTAAATCGAGACCAAACCGCCCATCATTAATAATTATTAATGTATGTCCTGATTTGGGGTATATACAATATGTTCTATATACATGTGTATAAATATTTTTGTGACGTTAATTCATTATATGGTACAATGTAATACATTTATGGTTAATTAATGGTAAAATGGTTATCGACCGTAGGTCTTTAAGCCAATATTTTCTTTTTTTAAATATAATACTTTTAATATTAACAACGGACAAAAACGAGCCTATATTTTTAAGAAAATACTAAAGACTCATCAGGTGATTTATCATATTGACTTCCGGGCTATTAATATTGTAATTCATAACGTATATCATAGAACTACTTATGGACAGCATAGTCCCTGATCACGTATATCCAATCAGTGCAATAATATATGTTCTACAGTCGATTTTGTTGGTGTGCCTTAAAGTCTATTTAAGCGGCAGTTATATCAATGCTTAACTTAATCCTAATACGATCATATATCTGTACGTGGTTTATTATATTTTTTGCAATTGTTCAATGGATGTATGTATGAATATATATTTAACACTATTTTTATTGATAGTTTGCAAATGTCAATTAATTAATGTTATAAATTTTAAATTTGTGTTCGTTTGTCAAATATCAAGTGTTTTCCGTCTTTTATACCTTTTTTATATAATTTTGAAATCTACCCATCACAGCTTCTAGTCATTTTTTATAATTTATAGAATTTTAGAATTTTTAACTATTATCAAGTTATTATTTGTCTTGTGTTTATCTTTTCAATCTAACGAGGAATGTTTTCATTTATTGATATAATTTTAATTCCATATTTATATTATACTAATTCTTACATTCATTTTCATTTTAAATTCTAGCCGTTTTGTATATTAAGTTTATTTGTCCGTTTTACTATCAAGCTTTGCTTATAAGATTTAGGTTGTTCTTTTAATTTATTGTATATTTTATTATATTTATATATGTAATTAATCTTTGTAGATCTGTGTAAAATTAGATTCCGTCAATAAATAAATAAATAAAAAGATTATATTTATCAACATTAAAAAAATCGAAGGCGACCCTATCTGATTTTAGTTTCTAAAAGTATCCACCCTAACGAGGGAAACCATATTTGGATTTTGATGGTTTAATTCGAATTCTTTTTTCCTATCATGATTTTTTGCATTTTTTATTTAATTGAATTCCTTTCATCTTAAGATGCAATATTCTTTACACCAAAATACATAGCTCTTTTTAATATACCGAGGCCAGATTTTTACTTTTTCGATGTGTACCTATCTGTTCCCAAAATGTCATTTAATTTATCCAACTTTTGTGAATATTTTTTGTGAATATTCTGTGTGTTTTTACTGAAGACAGTGCAATGAATGCAATTTTGACATTTTGGGCCCTAATTCAGAATACAAATTTTAGCATAACTGGCTTTAACAAATAATTATTTTCTGCAATAACGCGAGTAACTCTTCCACACATTGAAATAACTTTAAAAGTTGCTTATTATTATTGAAATTATACTTAATTTCTCATTTAGTACATTTTTTGTAAAAGTTACAATAAGACGAAAGGCTTTGACTTAGTAGAATTTTGGCACAACTGGCTTCAACAATGTTCTCTACAATAACAATAATAAAATAACATTTTCGGAAACAAAAACACTCCGGAATAGCGAAAATCTGGCCTCGGTATATTCATGGAAGCTGTGTATTTTAGTGTGAAGCTTATTTTCTGTGCAGATATATATAACATCTTTATTCAGACAATTAAAAAATAAAATAAAATATTTACAAGAAATTATTAATATTTAATGAAAGTTTGTCTGAGCTATCGACGGACGGTCTTTCTGCCCTGTCTGAATCTACTATTTGTTATTAAAATCAAAATTATTTTCATTAGGTTTATTTGTCTTGGTGAAACGAACTAATGTATTGATGGAGTATTACTGCTGGGTATGTATATTTGGGAATAATGTTTGGATTTCGATGGATGCCGATTTTTTCTGTGCAGATTTACTTAATAAATCCATTTATTTATGAGATACAGTCGTGATTAAACAAAGCTCGAGCAAGATGGCATAACAAAATTAACTTAAAAAAAACTCAAATACGGTTTGGCTTATTTACGTGGGAACACATTAGTCTGATCAGATCTGAAAGCCTTACCATTTATTCAAATGGCTTTTTAATAAATTAGTTTTTTTTCCTGGTCTCGTAAACAGAACAAGTTCGCCTTCGTTTAGTAGACGGAAAAACTATTAAATCGTCAGCCTTGTAAACTCAAGTTGTTGATGATGTTACTTATAAATTTGACAAAAGATGGCGCTTCATGCTATCTTTCTAATTTTAAGGTTTTTGTAATTGTTTTCACATTTTTTAACTATCATAATTGTAATTTCAATTTTTTCATATAAAAAAGCTTGTTATAAAATCACGATTCGTAAAAAGCTAAAAAATGTGTGTGGATAAATTCCCATTCATTTATGAGATATAGCCGTGATTAAACAAAGCTCGAGCAAAAGTATGCATGATGACATAACAGAATTCAAAATAAACTTTAATAAACTCAAATACGGTTTGGCTTATATACGTGGGAACACACTGGTCCGACGGGATCCGAAAGACCGAAATAGCCATCACTAGTTATTCAAATGCTAGGTAAATGATGTTTGATTTGTTTAAATTAATTCCGTTTCCTGATATCATAAACATGACCAGTTCGCTCTCCTTCAGCGGTAGAAACAATAATGGAATCGTCTGCTTTGTAAACTCAGGTTGTTAACTAGGCAAAAGATGCCGCTTTGTGCTATCTTTCCAATTTTGAGGTTATAGTAATTAGGTTTTACTTTTTTTTAATTATCTCAATTATAATGCCAATTTCATCATATAAAAAATATAATTATTAAACCACGTTTCCCAAAAAGTTGAGATTTTTTTATGTTTCACGTTGGTTTTAAAAAAAGTATGCTTTTTAACTCACCTTAGGAGTCCAGGTACACGTTTGTTGCGCCTGCGCCCTGCTCTGGCTCTTCGACCTCTTGAAGATCGACTTCGCCATCAGCCTCCCGCCTTGGTGCACCACACTCGAGCTGGACTTTGACTTCTGCATTGCCCCACCACCTGCAGAACCAAGAGCAGAAGAAGTAGAACCGGCAACCTGGGCGCTTTTTTCATGCGAGTGCTTCCCGCCGTGCAACAGATTCGACAAGAACGAGTGGTGCTGGTGCGATTTTACCGGATTCGGATTAGGGTTAGGATTTTCGTAAAAGTCGAATTTTAAATCGCGGTAGGTTAGTATCCAATCGTCGTTGGTCTGACAGCCTTTGTTGAGGCCGTCATCATCGCCGGGTTTCGTGATTTCGCCCTTGGCTTTGATGTTTCGTAGATTTCGGTCGTAGTTGACGCGCTTGAAACGGTCCGCTTTTTCGGAGTCTGAGGATTTCTTGCGGGCCATTCGTAGATAGCGTTTGATGGTGTCGGAGACGGATTGGCTGACGTCGTCGTTGTCGACGCTGCTGCGTCTTCTGTGGCCCGCTTTGAATTCCCGTTCCTCCTCCTCTTTTTCCGCTAGTTGTTTCCTGTACTCTTCTTCGGATTTTAGTAGTTCTTCTTCGGAAACAGGGTTGGTTTGCACGCCGGAATCCGCGTATGTTTCGCCTTGGATTTCTATTAGGGGAGGCGGAATGTTCCGCTTGTAGACTTCGGTTGGGAGTTTGTTTTTGTAGCTACGCAAGGAGGATGGGTCCCAGGGAGCGCCGGCGGGGTTTCCTGTTAAAGAATGCCTCGAGCGGAATCCTCTGGTTTGCCTTAAATCGAAGTACAATTTTTGCAAAGCCTTTCTATCAGTGAGGATATCGCTTACGATTCGATCCCTATTTTGCGATCTGCTGTAATAACGGCTTAGCGTTTCCGAAAGCAGCTTCGCGAGGTGATCCCCTTCAAAATGCACTGATGTTTTTGTTTGTTTCTGCGGAATGCTTCTGCTTAAGCTAAGCTGCTGCTGCAGTTTATCCACTAAATCCTCCTGCGTGTAGTTACCACTTTCGGAAAGCTTCAAATACTTCTCGAGCATTTGAATCAATTCATCTTCCTCCTCGCCCAAACTATTGGTCTCTTGAACAGTTGGAGGTGGGAATGTTTCCTTGTCCCGCAAAAACGATCTCGGGCTCGAGGGTGAAGGGGTCGAATTCAAAAAATCGTACTTCATTTTTTGTATATCAAATCGCCCACCTGAGGTATGTGCATGCAAGGGAAGATCCTTGGGCCGCGTCGCTTTTGGCGTAGTTTCCATCAAACCGACTTGGTCCGCGGAAACTGCCTTCCTGCAACTCCCCCCGATCCTCCAATCCTTCCTTTTCTTCCTGAACCCCAGCGCTCCCGGGTACGAATTCTTCCTCCATAGCAAAAACCTGGGCTCGCGCTTGCACACCTCCTGGAAGTACGCCTCGATCTTCGGGATGTCCTCGGCGCGGTTCTGCGCGCCGTCCGGAATTAGCCTCCTCCCCGCGTCCGCCATGTACCGCCACGTCTTCCTCGTGAGCAGCCATCGCTCCTTGCTCTTCTTGATCTTCCCGGGACACTTCGGGACGAATTCCGGGGGCGGCGGTTCCGGACCGTCGCCGTCCGCTGAAGCACTGCGGCTCAACCGGCGCACCTTTCTTTTGACCATCCTCTGCTCGGCCATGTTCTAGGGTCGGCCCTCTTCTTCGGATTTCATAATTTTTTTTCGCCGTTATTTCGGAGCGCTATTTTTAAAGCGGATCGCGCGCGTTCGTCCGCGCTGGCATTGAACCAAATTCGAATTTTCGCGATTATTATTAACACGCACACACACAAACGCGCGCGCTGCCGTTCAGAGGGCCTCGTAGACTTTTACCTGTAGATTTTTTTTGCTTAGTATTATGCAAAGACCTTTTTTTCTAAGAATTTGGAATGTGATGATTAATTGCAATTTTTTCTTGATGGTATAAACATTTATAAAATAAATAAATTACAAGTCATACATTTATAAAAAAAATTATTACTCCTTCATTAGGTGTAATATTTTTTTACTGTTTTAATCATATTTTAATAGCAATCACCATTTTAGTTTATTTTTTATTAATTAAAAAAATAATATATTTAATGGTTTTAATATTTAAACATTGGTAGTTCATATTGTATAAAATAAATATGAGAATATTATTAAAAATCAACCAATAAAATAATTAAGTCTTCTTTATGTTGGTTGTTGGTTGTGGAGACTTTAATTATTTAAATAAAAATAGTTGTCCTTTCTCCTACTTATTAACTATGTTTCCGAAATATATCTAGTGAAATAAAAAAATAAGTAAGAGAAAGGACAATTATTTTTATTTAAATAAAAAAATTAAACATAGATTAGATTGAATAACTTTAAATTCTCGACTGGTTTCTTGAAAATGGTTTAATAACCCGAAACTAGTCGAGAATTTAAAGTTATTCAATGTAATCTGTGTTTAATTGTTTTATTGGTTGATTTTTAATAACCTATTCATATTTATTTTATAAAAAATTAAAATAACACACTTAAAATAGGCTATCAACCATCAGTCTCTCTGCCTGGAAACTTACTACATATTTATTTATTTGTAACTACATTTCAATTCCTTTTAAAAACCGATATCATCAATTTCCATCATTACGATAGATCCAGGTGATAGAAAATAATGAAATTAACTCTAGGGGTGATTCATAATTTTTATTTTGTTAATAGTATCAGAATACCAAATTATTTTAGGGTTTTCTAAGAGTAGATTGCAAACTTATTACAAACGTTTTTTAAAAAGTCATACCCTTCCCTATTAAGAAATCTCTAAATCAAATTGTAGATCTTTAAATAAGATTGTGTAACCTGTCCACAATCTTATTTAATATATATTTATGCTAGAATTGTTTGGTTGGATCTATTTTTTCATGATTTTTTTTATTCTCTTCCCATATTTGTTTAATTGATAGTTGCTTTGAATGCAAGAATGCACAAATGGAGCCAACGTATTTTGCCACTCTATCGCTTTTTTTATCTAAATTTCAATTCCTTTGATTACCAATATCAACAATGATTATTATAATTACAAATCCATGGTGTTACATGATTTATATTTTATGGATAGTAATTGTGTAAGAATTTTAATAAAAAGATTGATTATAAACTTACTACAAAAGTAAGGGTTCTCCCACCCTTACGTATTAAGGAATATTCTATAAGATTAAGTGCGAGTGCTGTTGTTTAGTAAAGGAGGGTACTGTTATGGTCACCCACGACATTTATCTCATTTTTCTAAAATAATTTGTTAAATTTGAAATTACATACAAAAAAAAATGTTTTATTGAGAGAAACAAAAAGGTGTTTAAAATTTCTCTCATTTTATAGATGACCAAGGTAGTTTGTGGATTGTCTGAAAGACCTCTTTCACTGGGAGACATGGTAGAATAAAATTAAATGAATTGAGTGTAAGTCAAAAAGGATCACGGTTGTAATGGTTAACATTATTAAATTGAAACTATTATTACAATATTGAATTAATTGGAATTAATATAATAAATTAGAAACAGAAATTAAGCAATTCATTTTTAAAACCAAAACTAACTGACGATAGCCATTAATATAAAAGATCTAATATAATATATACAATTTAGGCAGAAAGACCAATGGTCGATAGCCCATAACAGACTACTAACATAGTTATACATATTGTTATATATTTTTTTTAAATGTTGTTATTATTTTGTCTGAAAAAAGTTGTTTGTATATATATATACAATATCTAATGTATGTAATTGTAATTTCACAATACTGATCCTTATCTATGAGTTTATCGAAAAATCACATCAAAGATGTGCTTGGAAAGTAAAATTGTATTTTAAAGCTACATATAAATTCATCTTTATTCGTGTAATTTTACATAATTACTATTTATTTATAATACATTTATGTAACATATTGCGAAATGGCTATCGACCATAGGTCTTTCAGCCTGTCATTGTCTTGTTCTTGTCATTGTCTACTTACTCGTCATGATCACTAACGCTATTGCCAAAGTCTGTATTATTTGATGAAATGAAATGAAAAATTGTGCAAGTAGGAAATTTGTATTTTGAAATAATATTGGGTTTTATAGCAATTTTTATTAAATTATATATTATTAAATATATATATATTAATATATTAGATTATTACTTGTTCGTTTGTTTTTAATTTTCTTATTTATGTACTTAATGTATTGTTTCTCGATAATTTCTGTACATCTTTTGGGAAATAAATATTATTATTATAAATAAATTTTAAGTATTTTAATTGCAAATTTATTTTATTTTATATTTGCAATTAAAAGTAGCTATAAAATAGAGATACATTATCTTAAAGTATTTAGAAATCTAAAACTTCGTCCGGGTGATATCGAGTGTCTCTTCCTTCATCATATTTTTTTACTTTATATACTCCTCTTCCTTTCTATTCCTTGTCGTATTTATAACTAAAATTACTATATTTGGTCATGTTACGAATTCTCTTTGTTGAAGAGTATTACTTGCTTTTGTTTTCATCTATATTTTTTTTTGATTGTTCAGTTTAATTTAGGATGCGCTTACGTATGAATTATATTTATTCTTCTGCGGTTTAATTTAATTTAAAATGAATTTCTTAATTTTTTACTTCAATTTATTATTTTAATTAATTTTCTTTTAATTCCTTTTAATTCAATATTGTGATAATATACAATATGTCCACGCTATGATTATAATAATAATAATGATAATAATTTACACCTTATGTAAATTACATTTTTTTAGAGTTGGATAATCATGTTCTGAGTATTGCTCCTTCTTAGTCTCAATTTAAGATATTGCAAAAATGAGCGAAATGAATGTTTTTTGTTCCAATTCTAAAAATTAGTCACTTTTTCAAACTGTCTTTATTTCAGCATAAATAACAAATAAGTATTCGAAGAATTTATTTAATGGAAGACTTTCAATTTTTATAGAAATCATTCTACTTTTTTTTTTTTATCAACATGAGGCTTTTTATTTGCGTTTTTAATGACTTATAAAAAGTATTTAAACAAAGTATTTGAAAAACAATTGAGTATTTATTAAAAAAATACTAAACCTTATTAACTAACATAACAAAAAAAAAACGAATAAGAACAACAATTAAAGCGATTATTCAAATATGCTACCACAAGCCTCTACACATCGCACGGCTCGCTTAGTAAACGCTTTGTAAACATTTTGAATTTCCTGAATTGGAATAGCATCAATTGTCTGAGTTTCAACAGATCGAGATTAGACAATACAATAATATAATAATAGAAAATAATGTAAACTATATAATATAAATAACCGCAATACACATAGATGTTGGTCTGTTTGGGCTATCGACCAGAGGAATTTCTGCCTTATTATTATAAATATTTTAATTTAATAAATTTACTCATGACCTCTTTCTGAACTGTTACAACCTTGATGCTTTCTGATTTCCAATCATTTTTATCCTACACCATGTTTTATCCAATTAACAATCTGCCTTGATACTCCTATATCTTTTGAACATTCTACCAACAGCTTTCACTCAACCTTCAACATTACGATTCTTAATGGCAGGCTCCCTCTACTGAGCAACCAGTAATAAAAACGTTCTCTCAACCTTCGTTAATTTCATATTTTTTTAAAAAATGTCTTCGATTAATTTTGATGCTCAGTCATTATAATGTATAGGTGAACATACTATGGAGAAGTATACATTTATATAACTATTTGTCTTGCAACTACATATTCAGTTGCATTCTATAATTTGATCGTTCAACAATTTGGAGATTTGTTGTTAATACGGAAAAGTGGAAATTTTAGAAAACTTTTGTAGTAAGTTCGCAATTAATCATTCCTTTTAATCCTAAATTCAGTAATGAATATTGCAAATATGCACCATATGAACCCGAGAACTTTCCTCCTCTAGAGTGCTTTGATGTTTTATTTATTTTAGATTTTATTGGCCGATGGTTAAAATCAAATAAAACGTCACATACGTTATTATTTATGAAATCAGTAAAATTGTTTGCTACCGAACATAAAGTTTTCCTTGTCGAATGCCATTTCCGAGATGGGACAAAGAGAGAAAATCAAGAATGGGCGTATTCCTCCAACCGTGCATTGAAGAATTCCGCGCCGCATTTCCCGCCATTGCAGTTTTCTACAACACGATGATTTGCGGCTATTCATGAATGTGTTCTAAAGTTTCGTGAAAATGGCGATGTGAATAAAAGACCTTGGCTGAAAGACCTAATGTCGATAGCCATTTATAAGTTTAGATCAAATATAATCTATAATATATGTATATGTAAATACCACAATAAAGATGATTGTATATATAATAAAAGACCTCGCGGTGTTAGACCAACAAAACAAACTGATGAAAATATAACAATTATAGAGGAACGAATAAATCATTCGCTCAAAAAATTCAGCCGAAGGCTTTCACAACTTTTCATACAAGCTTCATTGTGTTCATGAACGATTATTACGATTATCAAAAACGTAATAATTATTGCCATAGGAGAACTTACCGAAGCGATAGGAAATGATTGCAAATTAAATTAGCTTGGAACATTTAGTGATTGCGTTAAACAATATCAAACGAAGAGTGGCGGTGAGTTTAAATAATGAAGAATACTTTGAATATTTGCTATAGAATTTAAGCTCTACTTACTCTGAATTGTACTTGCTATTATAATTAAATTCAATATTGTTATTCTTCAATTTGTCAGAATAACAGAACATATAACGTGTAGTTACTTTTATTGTCAACATATTTTTTTTTTTGAAATAAATAAAAAATCAAAGCATTCTGGAGGTGAAAAGTTGTCGATCATATTTTTAATTGTTTTATTCAACTACCTTTTTGTACAATCTGAATCTGATTTACTGATTTTTTAATACGTAATGGTGGAGGAACCCTTACTTTTGTCGTAAGTTTATAATCAATCTTTTGAAAATCCGCACACAATTAGTAAATGTATATAAATATATATATAATTGATGTTCCCTTTTACCATTTGGTGTCGGGGTGTAAATGTAAATGTATATTGTAAAATGGAGATTCCGTAAATAATCATTATAATAGTCTTTTTTTACAGAAACTTTTTATTTTTTTATTCTTGTCATAATAAATGCAAACAAGGTTTTTCGAATATTTTTAAGAAAAACTCAAATCTTCGTGAAATTTGGAATCACTGCGTTCACCCTCCATTCACTAGAATTTGAATTGAACGCGGAATAGTCTACCTGGACCTCGCACGCATCTTCCTGCGCTTACACTTTAACCTTCGCATACGCTCCTTACGCCACTTTGCTCTCATCTTCGAGCTGTTACAAAAGCTCTAGCAGAAGGATGTGCCCTCGAACTAGAGGATTCTTTTGGATAACAGTAGCGCTGCTTTACACCACAACGAGGAAGACGATGTCATTATTGATATTGGTAATTCAAAGGAATTGAAATCTAAATAGAAATGGCGATGGAATGGCAAAATATGTTTCATCATATGCTCACTTTGGAGGAGGATTTCGCCTATTATACGTTGAAAGTACCACCTGTGGCGCTAAACCCAGTTTCGGTCGTAACATGAAAGAAATGTGATCTAGCAATAATCAGTAGAAAGTAATTCTGTTAAAATCGACTTTGGGTGTTCTGGTATAAGAAAATTAAACAACGTTTTAATATATCTTTAATTCATTATTTATAAATTATTTTATTGTTTCCTCTGTATAATTTGGTTTTTAAATTATTTTTTAATGTAACTAACTTTAGGAAAATAATATGCGTTCTACAAAAATATGAATCTCTAAAAAAATGTTAAAATTATTGAATTTGATCCTATACAGAGTGTTCCACTCTATATTTTAAATTAATCTCCGAAAATAAATAAAAAATATGTGTTTAATAAAACACGTGACGTTTGAGATTTCAGCGTTTATTAATCGACAATAGGTTTGCCTCACTGTGGCTTAATTCGGCAGATAATTCATCATTCTGTCTATTGTAATGTTTGAAGAAAATTATTTTATGTATTTTAAATGAAATTCCATAAATAAATATATAAAAAATTATATTTAATAAAATACAATGCTATATTCACCAGAAGAAGCCACAAAGTGGCGAAACAATTGTAGTGAAATACAAAATAAACAATTTTTGAAAGTTATAACAAACGTATTTACTTTAAAGTGATAAAACACAATGCGTTTAAAATATTACTGTTTATTAGTTGACAAATGTTTCGCCACACTATGACTTCATTAGAGATATGATTCATCATTATGTCCCATGTAATATTTGTAATGGAATTTCTCCAAGTATCAAACGTATAAAAATATATATTCGTGAATCATTCACTTCTCCAAAATTTTATGAAGGTATAATTTTTAATAAAAATAATTCCTATATTCAACCCTTTCTTATAAAATTCTATATTCACCGAAATCCAAACATACTTCAATATATGTCTCACAATTCATAAATTCATCAAGACGCTTCAAGATGGTTCAGCTAGCCAGCACAGATATTTTTATTGCACATCATTATCAATTCAAATCGGGACAGAAAGTCCTCCGGATAAACCTTTATTTTAGTGTATATACTCAATGTTTGTACGAATGTAATTATCTGAATTGTACATTGTAAATAAATATATTTTTTATAAAATGTGTATTTTGTAGATACAAAATAAATAATTAATTAATTTTCAGAATTAAATATCAAACCGAAATTTCGCAAAAATGTTTTGGGAAGCGCTTTTAGGATCAAATTAATATTATTTTTTATATATAAAATGATATCTTTTGGAAATCTTCAGCTTTAAATTCAAAAGGTGTTCAATTTGCAATAAAAAACTGGTAAAATTATCTTTTTCAAGTGGAACACTCTGTATAGGATCAAAATTAATAATTTTAACATTTTTTTTTTAGAGATTCATATTTTTGTAGAACGCGCATTTTTTTATTTTAAATTATTCTTGATCTAAAGATTCTTGAATTTAATAATATTTTTACATTTATATACAAATTAATTTAATTCAACAAAAAAAATCAAAAATATTTTACTAAAAATATAACCAGTATTAAAATAAATGATAAAACTATTATTTATCAATTGTTTATATCTTAAAAATAACGAATATTATTGAAAAATGTTTTCTATAAAAAGTGCTTAGAATTAAACTTAGAATTAAAGTATCTAAAAATATATAGGATAAACGCAAGATTACTTAATTATTTAGTCAACTGAATTGATTTAAATGCTAGCTTCTTTATATCCAAACAATGGAAACCTCAACAATAAAATTAATAACTTCCTTATATAAAATTAATTCGTACTTTACTCAAAGCCTAAAATTGGTCATCCTTCCCACATAGCACAAAATATCTAATGGAAATCCACCTTATATCCCAAATGTGCAAATACGTTAGGCAATATATATACATTGGACGTATTTGTGCTATATGGGTTATTTGAAACAAATTAAAAAAATGTTACGGTTGGAGAATTATTTAGGTGTTTCGGCAAATTTAACTAACCTTGCATTAAAAAATTAAAATAATTAAACATATTTTTACAAATGTGTATATGTATATACAATAATATATAATATGAAATAAATATGAATATAATATTAAAAATCAACCAATAAAACACAGATTAAATTGAATAACTTTAAATTCTCGACTAGTTTCGGGTGATTAGAGCATTTTCAAGAGAATTTAAAATCTGTTTTTAAAATATTTTTTTTAATATTATATTCATATTTATATCATACAATATGAACTACCAATGTCTAAATATTAAAACCATTAATAATATATAAAATTATAATTATATTCTGTTGCAGCTGAATTGGCTATTGATCGGAGGTCTTTCAGCCTTAATTAAAATATTTAACATAAATAATGAAAATTACAGAATAATATATATAATTTATATCTGTCAGCTGTCTATCTACCAGTAGTCTTTTTCTCAATTATTTCTAACTGTTTTGAAAAGAGCATTTCAAATAATAAGGTATATCAGCAATTTTAAAACTATTTATAGTTTTTAGTTTATAAACAATCTACAAATACATATATTTTGTAGATTTGTTTAAACCTAAAAAAAATAAGAAAAAATAGGCAGAATGGGTTAGTAGTATAACCCATCAATATGTATTGTAAATATAAATATTTGTATAGAATTGTAATTCTGCTGACTGAATAAAGATGTTTGTATATAAGAAAAAATAAGTGGAAACCCAACTTTAAAATGTACAACTTGTGATTTTTTAGCTTTATAAAACTCTTGAATTTTATATTTATTACATAAATTTTTATTTTAATAAAATAAATATGAATAAATTATTAAAAATCAACCAATAAAACAATTAAACACAGATAGATTGAATAACTTTAAATTATCGACTAGTTTCGGGTTATTAGCCCATTTTTAAGAGAATTTAAAATTTTAAATTTAGTTTCAAGAGATTTTTCAAGAGAAATTCTTTTGAAAATAACCCGAAACTAGTTGAGAATTTAAAGTTATTCAACCTATCTGTGTTTAATTGTTTTATTGGTTCATTTTTAATAATATATTCATATTTATTTTATTATAATAAAAATTTATGTAATAAATATAAAATGCAACAATTTTATAAAGCTAAAAACATATTCATATTTATTTTATATATAATGAGTTACCAATGTTTAAATATTAAAACCATTAATTTTATTATAATTATTAAAAAAACTGCATTTAATGGTATGTTCAATTCAAACGATATTGAATTGAATCCTCTTTTTGTTACCTTGATTATAATCACACTTAAAGCGCTATTTATTTAAAACAAAAATTAAACCTGACGTTGCCAACTTTTGCCGCACTTTCAAAACTCACTCCCCCTTCCAACGCTACCACAATTACAATTCACTCCGCACAATTTTTGTTATTATCCTCGCTTTATTATTACTATTATCAATTCACAGGTATGGACGCGCACACGTACGCACTTTTCGCCGTTTTCCCCGATTTCGCGCCGCGACGCCAAAATAACTTTTATCCGGTGCCGAGGCGAAGTTTTTTGTTTACGCTGGAAAACGTTTTTGTCGGGATCTTACCCCCACCGCTCGCCAGACCACTCGTCCCGTCGTCGGTGTTTTTATTATTATTATTATTATCGCACTTTATTATTATTATTATCATTACGGGAGAGGTGCTTAAGTTCGAATCGGGGAGGATGCGCGCGCACTTTTGGCTCAAGCGCTCGCACATGCTGCACGCTTTAAGCACACTTAAAACTATATACAATAGTATTTATATGTGATATAAGAGAAGCTTATTTTCATAGAATTTTGATTTTTTTATACACATTTTTTTAACATTAATATTTAATATACAAAATTAATTTTACTTCAAAAAATATAAAGGGTAAATTTATTATTTAGTCCTCATACGGATTAAAAAAAACTAGATATTAAGTTGACCACAGAGGTCAACTTTAAAATTATAATTTAAAATATAGTCTGCTATTAATTTCATATATTTTTTTAAATAAAAATGATTTTAAAATAATTAATAAATTATTTTCACATTTAGTTCTGTGACTTATGACTTACGTTACGTAAGTACGTTAAACAAATGCACATTAAAACAACTACTTCCCGGGCAAATACCCACGCCGGATATTGAATTACATAATGTACACCTGCTGTTCTACATCAATAAAATATTGCATAATGCAACAAATTTTTGATCCGAGAAAAATTCAATGTAAAAAGAACAGAAGGAACGTTACTTAATATAAGGCCATTTGCAGACATGTGTTTCGGGATCTATCCCTCGTCAGTACAGCTATGCCTTACATAATTTAAAGATGTTAAAATAAATCAATTAAATTAATTCAATTACAATCAGCAAAATTAAATCAATTATATTAAATTAAATTAAATTAAATATACCCGTAGATGTTAGTCTGTGAAGTCATAAGCAAAACTGAATCAATTCTTTGAACCGTTTGGGAATGCACTTATCTTACTTATTAATTATTAATAGTTTAGGAATACTTACCGGATTATATACAAATATGTAAATTATTGTATAATGTAATCAATTATAATGGAGAATTCCATTATTTTCAAATCATTTTTATTTAATATATTTAAATAACTGTGACCAAGTGAATGAATACTCTTTTCTATCTTTTTTTAACGGAGTACACAATTTTTCCTACGTAAATCTCTATAAGGCACATTTAAAACAAAATTATACCGGGATTTTGTTTTAATTTAAAACATTGTTCTTAGTTAAAAAAATCTTACGAAATTAATAGCAGACTATTAAATTATAATTTTAAAGTACAATTTGATATTCAAATCCAACATAGATGTAAGCTATACAACAATTGACTTTTGTGGATTTTAAAATTTTGAGCTTAAGGTTGCGGTTTAGCAGAAAGGGATAGCTATATACTAAAGTGAGAATAATCATTGATAAAATAAGAGTCGGGCTGCAGAATTATTAATGTGAATATGTTGCATTTTTTACATGTTGAGTAGAAAAACATAGGCGTGATTAATAATAAAAGTGTCAATTATTACATATCACATAAATTCACTAGTTCTTGTTAAAATAAAAAATTGGAAGATGTAATGAAATTAATAGGTCATGAGTGTAAAGCTATTTTAATGAAGAATTTAGTGAAATCATTATAATTTTGATTAATACACGTTTTCGTTGCTAAAACTACACATTAAAATTGACATAAAACTTATAAGATTTTCACACACAAATAGAGCAAGTTGCATTTATGATGTAATTTTATGTTTTTCATCCTAATTTATTAGCTAAATATATATTAAATTTTATTTTAAAAATTAACCTCTCTGATCAACATAGTATAATGTGACAAATTAATTTTGCAGCATTTATGATGTAATTTTATGTTTTTGTTCTACGAAATTAATAGCGAAATATATTTTAGATTTTAATTCAAAAGTTGTCTTTCAAAAAGTAAAAAGAAAAATTAAATTAAAATCTACATAGCGAAAAAACATTAACTATTTGATATAATTACAATGGAATTAAAGAAGGAAAATGTCTGGCAATGATCAATAAAATGCGTCCAATCCCTTTTTCCAATTGAACAAAAAAAAACTACTTACATTGTAAGTTTTACAAACATCTATTGAAACAATTACTTCCCGAGCATATACCCCGCCGGACATTAAATTACATAATAAATATTTGTTTTTGTAGAAAATATTTAAAGAAAGAAAAGGGAGTTTATTTAATTCATTTGGTATAAATTGCAACAATCCAATGCTAATATTTGGAAGTAAAAGTACAAAATTATAATTATTTAAATTAAAATTTATCTTAGATCTAGCTTTTAATGTACCATGAAAATATTAATTTACATTAAAAATCCTATAATTTGTCCTAATTTGAATTTTTTTTACAGAACAATTTATTATAAAATCTTCTACATATTTTTTTAATATTATAAAAAGTTGTCCTGTAAGGAAATTTTTAAATTAGTACAAAGTTTTTCCTACGCAAATCTGTATGAGGCCTTACTAAAAATAAATATACCCGTTATAATTTATAAACAAATTCAACATAGATATATGCTATATAATAATTGAATTTTAAGGATTTACATTTTGAGCTTAATAAAAAAAAATCGGTGATGTTAAATATGTTTTAATTGGAAATGTGAGTCCATGTGTGCGCAATTTTTTAATGCACTTTTATATAATATTTAATATCATTTATTTACGGATTCACGATTTCTACATTCAAAATATGTTTTAGTTGTTTTTTTGTGCATTTGTTTAACGTACTTACGTAGGTAAGTCAATAGTCACAGAGCTAAATGTGGAAATAATTTATAAATTATTTTCAAATCATTTTTATTTAATATATGTTTAGATATATTGAGCATACAAAATACCAACTTATAAATTAAAAGAAAACCAATTACAAGATGGAGGAAAAAGATACATTATATAATAATTATCAATTATCAAATAATAGGTAAACAATAATAAATAAATATATAAATAATAGTAATAATAATAATACCCTAAATGGTTCCACTTCATGTTATGAATTAAATAACATGCAAAGTATAGAGCGAACTAATAAAAACCATAGATAAATAAATATAAATTTTGTATTTAAATACTTAAATACAATTGCAGTTACCCAGTGTATAAATAACAATATAATGATCTTTATTGTCGAATTTACATTAGGTATAATACAATAAATTTTATATAACATTTTTAATAAATGCCTATCGACCACCGGTCCTTCAGCCAGCAAGCACTTATATTTTATCTCTCACATAATATTCTTGCCTCCAAGTCATATACATCCTGGAAAGAATGCGTACTTTAAGTGTACAGGAAATGGGGATGGATTTTATTGGAAGTATTCCAAAACAACATTGAGAAATGCAATTAATAAACGCTTATAATAAGCTTCGTATAATTAGCAATTTGGCTTCTTGTAATTGAGTAATACAGTCAAGAATAGATACACGTGTAAATACAATGTTCAAAAATAGTGACGAACCTGAGACTAAGGTTAACTAAAGTTGACAAAATACATTTATAATTTAGTGGTTAATTTTAATTTTGATTGTCTATCCATATACAAGGTGTACAGAAAATGAGTGAAAACCTTCAAGTAACTCAATTCATTAATTAATTTTTAATAGAAAATCCAAATAAAAAAAAATGTTGTATGGTTCTTCATTGAGGCCCACGAGGTCTTCGGAATTTTAAATATGTGACTATAAATTAGTATTGTTTTTTAAATATTTTATAAAAAATCAATAGCATTAACAATAAATTAGACACGTGTATAATTCCATTGATGTAAATGATTAATAAATCGGATATTTTTACAATTTTATAACTTCATCAGAAGCATTCTTTTAATGAAAATAGATCTAGCAGCGACGCACGCTCGTTTGTAAAAGAAAAGGTATATGCAACACCTCCAGCGGATAATGTAGCAGTTACAAACAGGATAAATGCACACTTGTTTGATCCAGCGTTACCAAATGCATAGTTCTTTTAAGTGGCCCGTGAGGCTTAAGGAAGGACCGCGTGACTTATTTTCGTTAATATTTTTATCTAAAAATTAGTCAGAGTCACGCTACCTAAAGCTTTTCACTCATTTTCTGTACATCTTGTATGTTTGACTCTCTTACGACCGTCTTGAGCAATAAACTAAATAGAGATGATTTAATAAACACAAATTGATGGCTTTATTGAATTTAATTTGCTCTGTTCCTCCATTATAATCTGTGGATATAATGGAGATAAAAAAGAAAAACACAAAAGTGAACGATACGAATCATAAAATTTTATCTATCTATGTGAAATTGATTTTCCTGGTGATCTTCCATCCAATCTATTACAATAAATCGAATTATTGAAAATCTAGTTACAACATAATGTGAATATCCAACGTCTTTTTAAACCCCTTCGCCCGGCTATTAGATCGAGCATCTTGCAATAATTTTGTTAACTCAGTTGAGTAGCTTATTGTGGATTAACAGGCAGATTATTCCATTAAAAGAACGACTTGAATTTACAAATTTTTAATCCAAAATTATTGGAATCGTATTTTTTTCAGTTGTCAGTATATCCCATAGATATAAAGTATAAGAGGGCCAGATCCATGTATTTAGCGGGAAACGCGCGCAACGCCATCCAGTGCTCAAGTGGACAACTATTTCCCAAGTTTCAAACATTTATAAGGGCGGGACTTTTTTGACTCAGTTTAGAATTCGTAACCATTTCAAGAGTAATTTGTATTTTTTGTTCACTATTTTACTTCAAATTATTTATATAAAAGTTTTTTTTATAAATGTGCTATTTATCAGAAAAAAAATATCAGTAGATCGACTTATTCATATATACGGATTACATACATAGAGCTCTAGATGTTAATTTTGAAGTCCATGCAATTTACAGCAAAGCATTTGACTCTGTTAACCAAGTTATTCTCACTAAAAAAATGCAAGCCTATGGTCTATGTGATCCGTTATTGAAGTGGCTTGCAGCATTTTTGTCTGGGAGGAAACAATTTGTGAAAATTAAATCCTTTCTCTCAGAACCATATGTGTTCTGAACCATCTGGTGTTCCACAAGGATCCAACTTAGGACCGTTATTGTTCATTCTTTTTATAAATGTCCTGTCGGAATCACTAAGTTGTCTTCATTTGCTTTTTGCCGATGATATAAAAAAGTGTATTACACCGTGAAGAACGCTGAAGACTGTTTCAGGATTCAAGAGGATATTGTCTCTATTTACAAATGGCGTGCCAGTACTATTTTTGAGACTTAGGTTGTGAAAGGTTAAAGTTAGTATGGAAACCCTTGGAAACCTAAAAACAAAGACTCAAAATAGGAATTACACATAAATGTTATTTTCACATAAAAAGGAATCAAGGATATAGTATGTATTAAAAGATGGATAAACTCCCGAAGAGATTTACCATTGAAATTAGAATGTGAACCATTAATGTATGAGATATGTGAATTTAAATCACCTACAATAATGTATCGAACTGAATTAGAGAAAATTGATTCCAAAAATACCAGATTACATCTGATAGAGGGAAGAATATATCTGAATAAAAGATTAAATTTAGAAAATCTTATAGAAATAAATTGAGAATTGTTCTTCCTGAAAGCATTAGAATCCAAATCAATTTCCGAAAAAGATATACATTTCCTAATAAATATAGCAATACCACCTTTACCATCTAAACGAGATTTTAATACAGAATGAAAACCTTTAATATTAAATTTATCATTGTATTTTATCCGTCTCAGAAATACAAAGAATGTCTGGATTATATGATTCAATTAAATTATACAAATTAGATCTATTGGCAAATATCCTTCTAATATGCCAAGGTTACAAAAGAATTAGAGATATTTAATTGTTCCAGAATTTCTGTTTCGGATAACGAAGGCTCAACCTCCCTCAAAATAAATTTTGTAGTAATAAATTGAATGGGAATGAATGCGTTTAGAGAATTATTATTTAACAAAGATTCTGAACTCAGAAATTTGTTAGCATCAGTTATATTTTTAAATTGAATTGAAACTCTATTTCTCTAGAGGTTATCACATCATAACCAGCTTTATACATAATCTTACCAACAGTCATCTCGTGTAAAACAGTATTATTATTAGAAACATCATTTCTATCATAAGGACTAAAATCATCTTTTCACTCTACGTAAACAAAATATGGCGCTTTATTAAACTGCTTTACAAGAATACGATTCTGAATCGGTAAATTTCCGGGAGGGCCCGGCCCTCCTGAGTCTACGTCAATAATTGACGTGCAATTTAACTAATATTTACTCCTTGTAGCGGAAGAATTAATTAAGAGAATGGGAAAAAATAATAGAAGGAAAATAGAATAAACAAACTTACAAAGACCACGTGCACACTATCAAAAACAAGGAAACAACCTACTCGCTTGACAGTCTCGACGCGAATTATTCAAAGCTGTCATTCAAGTGCCACCTCGACTTTGTAGTCAACAAATCTAATAAGTCGCTGGGATTCATCAAGTGTGTTACAAAAGATCTAGTACGTACATCTAGTACTTTTAATAATAATCTACAATTCTCTAGTTCAATCACATTTTGATTATTGCAGAACAATATGGTCACCTACATATGTCACTTATGTTAATAGGATGGAAAATGTGCAAACTAAGTTTATCAAATTCATGTCATATAGATTGGCCCAAAAAGATATTCACTTGACATCCGAGGAAACAATGGCCTACTTAGGACATTGCAACATCGAGGCATGGACTTAGATATGTGTTTTCTTTATAAAATTATAAACTGCAAAATAGATTCAAACTATATTATCAGTATGATTAAGTATCATGTACCACCTAGATATGCGCGTAGCCATGTCCTACTGCACAATGAATTTTGTAGGACATCGAACCCTTTCGACCAGTCACAATTATTTTAATATTAATTTAAGACGTCACAATACCAATGGACCTCGAATGAAATACGTCTTTTAAATAAACTCCATCCACTCGAACCCACAGTTTTCTGCCTCGAAAGAAAAACCTTTGCCCACTCGAAAAAAAAAAAAAATATATAATAATAATAATAATAAAACTGTGTATAACTAGAATAAAGCTTGGTTTTTGATATTATTTGAATTTGTATTTTTTTATTATTATTTTATTTTATTTTTTTGTGGTTTATCATCGAACTTTTTTAATTATTATTTAAATTTAATTATGCAACTACTATCTTCTTTGTTTGTTTTTTTAAGAAATACGGATTATATGAGTAACCTAAACTACGTTACGATGTATTTACATGTGACCGACATAACAATTTGTACCAAAAGACGGGATACGAAATAATTATCTTCTTTGTCTTTTAAAGAAGGTTAAATGGAAGAGCAACATAGTTATACTGACTAACTGAACTCCACGTGTTCTGCATTATATGTTATTTTTCATTTCTATTTTTTGATCTTCCAAGGAAGACAATTTATTATTTTTATTATTTTCTAATATTCACATATTTTTAGTTCTGGTCATTTTGCTCTGAGGTAGTAATAACAATGCCAGCCGTAAGAGACTCAGTTTAGAATTCGTAACCATTTCAAGAGAAATTGTATAGCAAAGGCTTCTTGAATCCGACCCCTCAATTGTTCTTCTGTTCTGTGTTCTCTGCCAAAAAAAAATTATACGGAATTTTACAGGATATTAAAAAGACCCTTCCTAAAAAAGTTATAGAAAAGAGTATTTATTCATTCACTTAGTCACAGTTATTTAAAATAAATTAAATAAAAAGAATTTGGAAAATTAGAGTGCATACAGCCTTACATTACGTATCTTTTTTTTTGTTTTTTTGCATTAAATATTTTCGAATAAAAAAAAATGGGTAAACCTACTATTAATTATGAACTAAATCTTTATTAATTATTATATTAATTATATACATTATTCGCATTAAAATTGGGATCAATTTTATAACTATTAGAAGGATTTGTTTAATAATTTCTAGCAAACAGTTTAATGTAGAATTCGCATTGCCCACGTGCATATTTGTCGCATGATTCTGCACAGGTATCAAGTTACTCTTAAATATGGCTTACACATTAAATAACTATTTCCCTTGGCATATTTTGTTCGTTCTCTTTATAGTAATTTCAATATAGGTTGACGTTAAGAATACTCCGATTATTTTCACGTTTACAAACCAGCTCATCTTTCTATTAACAATCTAAGAATAAAGCCCTGTTTGTGTGTGTAAAATTGTGCCCAAACAAATACGCTAAATAAAAATAGACGATAATGATAACACTTTTTGGTTTTCAGGAATTTTCACGACGACGCGCTTGCGCCGGCTGCTTAAGAATCGCTTTATATCGTCGCGCGCGCACGTTTGTGTGTGTGTGCGTGTATCCGAATGTTGTGCACGGTGTAAAAATAAATTGCTACAAAAAAAAGAACCGAAAAACACGCCGCGATTTTATTGAAATGCAAAAATATTACGTTACATCATAACGGAATTATTTGATTAATAATTTTGTAACAAAATGGGGAAGGTGATTCGATTAATGGAATAAAAAATGGGTTGCCCTTTGTGTGTTTTATTCGTGGGAGAGCAATTCGGCCGACACAAAAGAAGATAAATCGTTCGTATAGGCGAATTAAAAATACTGGGAACATTATTTTAACATCAATATAAATACATTTTCTGTTATAACTTTTACAATATTAATTTCCACAATATGTATTTCAATTAATATTATTATTTAAAAATATATAAAAACAAGCAATTTAACGATTTACCAAAATATATCAATGCAGAAGAAAATCAAATGGTATTTAGAAATAGTAAATGTTTTTTCGATTTAAATAATTTTAATAATAATGTAGGCGCTATTTTTGAATTACCCGCCTGCGCGCGCCATCTAACGCCGCGAAAAGGAAATTTATTTTATGTTGGCTAGACTTATGAGATTTTAGGAGAGCTATCTTCAGGTTGAAAAATCATAGAGAAAGATTGGAAGATTAAAGTTACGTTAAGATCGAGATTGAAGGCAGTCGTATTAGGCATTGCGTTCAACTAACTGATGTGGGGATTGCATACATTAGAATGTAACAGGGGCCATTTAATGCTCTTCACTAGTAATTTGGCCTTGACGAAAATGCCGCCGCCCTGGTAGTCATGAATGGAATTAAATTATTTGCTCATCTATATGATTTCAACGATATTTTCAATGGAACAAACCTTCGTTTATTTTCGCACGATCCGTCTTGATTCGTGCGGTGGTGTAGTGCGGGGTGTAAAAGGGGAACGAATTTAATATTTTCAAGATACATTTTTCCTTTCGAGACATGCTTGCCGTGCATCTATCTCTTTCTAACGTATTTCGCTCTTCTTTTAATTCCGTATCTGTCAAAATCATATGTTCTGTTATTTCACCTATGAGTTGTGATTTCAATGTTTCAGAATACATATTTGGTTGAACACATTTACAATGCATTTTTATTGAAATTAAAAAGAATGGAGAGGTTATGTAACATTTATTTTTATTATGAAATGTATAAGAAATTAAAGAAATTGAAAACAAATACCAAATAGATATTATTTTTAATTTATATTAGTGTTATGGAAAATCTATGTGAGAATGAAATAATGGTTTATCTTATAAATGAGCCAAAATCATCCGAAATTTAAATATATTTCACATTTAAAATAATCATTGAATAGAATGGTATCATCTTGGTATGCATAGAAAATTTCATAAAATAATGTGCTTCTGGGTTAAAAATATGAGTAGATTTATTTCACAAATTATTATTCAAGTTTTTGAATTTTAACCAAAAACTGGAATTAATATCCTGGAATTATAAAAAAAAGTTGAATTAATTATACTAACTTGGAGAAACAAAGTGTTAGATGAAATATACAAAAAATTATTACAAAAAGATAAATGAATGTTGTCTATAAAATAAATAAGGGAATCGATATTTGAACACTTTGAAATTTACATGTATTTTCCTATGTTGTTTTCAATTGATGTAAAACAATTTTATGCAAATTCTTGCTTCCCCATTAATTTTTGAGATAAATTGACAGAATTAAATTATATTTAGAATCTAAAAATGTGTTCAAATGTCAATTTTAGAATTAATATAAAATTCCTTTCGTATATATAAAATTACTACTTATTTTTGATCGTATAATCGGTATATATAGATTAATTAAAATTATTATTTATCATCTTGATTTGTGTGAATTATTTTATAAGTCAATATTTCTTATATGTACAAAAAATCCCTTTGATGAGTCACGCAATAATTAAATGCTTCACCGACAACGTGTTGATGAAATATGATTTACTGGTTGCCTATTTTTTTTTAACTACAGCCATCTAATAATTAGTGCTTGAACTTTTAAACTATTTTAGACGTCAACTATGCTCATAGATATATTTCGCTAATGTTTTTTGAAGCGTAAACTAAAAAAAATCATCATTTTTACATTTCACAATATATCGAAAGAGTATTTTCCAAATGTAGCTGATATTTTTTAATTGAATATAACATAAAATATAAAAATTAAAATATAATGAAATAACAACAAAAACAAAACAAATTAAAAAAAAAAACAAAAAACGAAATCCACGTCTGCATGTAGAAAAAATTACCTATTCGATTCAATTTTTAGTTTAATTTTAAAACGTACCGTTTGGATTTGTAAACAAATATACTGACAACCATTTCAAGGTTCCTGCCCTTAAGTTATGTCAAATTGTTATTAGCGATTATTAAAGTTTTAAACGACTACGGCTCGTCTAATTTCCAACCCAACGAAGATGTCATCACTTAAGTATGTTGAAATATAACATAACTTCATACATGTAAAATACCCAAGTCAAACGCATTGATGTATGTGTGTTTAGTTGCCTATAATACGCAACCCGAACGATCGATTCCTTCAACTAGGAAAATTCAAAAACAATTAAACAATTTTCTTTTTCTGTATATGACAATATCGAAATGCACAATATGGAAGGATTTTCGCGATCATTTGAGTTACGGTCTTGCAGTTTCTGGTGGTCATTTCTAACACTTATTCTAATTATTTATTACAAGTTTATTGTTCTTCACTGTCACCTTTCTTTCAAATTGTTTAAATAAAATCTCTTAATATTTTTTACCTGTAATTTCTCCATAATAATAAGTGACATATTTTTGATAAAAAAGGAAATTGCTTGTGACGGTAACGCATGCAGTATTAGCCATGATTTATTTTGTTACGTTTTTCAATAGAATAAAGAGAACGAAAAATACAAACTTCCAAAGAAGACATATTTTCAATTAATACAAAGTGGCCGAATACCTCGGTTAGGATGATTCTAAAAATAATTAATCTAAAACAATTATTTTTAGAATCATCTTAACCGAGGTATTCGGCCACTTTGGATTAATTGAAAACATGTTTTATCCTCCTCTAGTACTATATATTATATATATATTATAGCATATAATATATATATATATATATATATATATATATATATTATAGTACTCTAGTACTATTAGAATTGTAATACACACTTGAAATTCGAGTTTTCTTCATTTGTATACATTTTCGATCAAATATTTCACATATTTTGAAGTTTAGCGTTTGACCATAGAGATAAAGTATAAGAGGGCCAGATCCATGTATTTTGCGGGAAACGCGCGCAACGCCATCCAGTGCTCAAGTGGACAACTATTTCCCAAGTTTCAAACCTTTATAAGGTTTTTGAGGTTAGGTTCATATACACACTATAATATAACTAATGGCGGGACTTTTGAACATTTTTCTATTTATAATTTTTTGTTCACTATTTTACTTCAAATTATTTATATAAAAAATATGAGTAGATCATGCAAACAAGAAATTGCAATTAATAAAATTATCTGAAAAAATACATATAAAAATAACAATATTTTTAAGTAAAATATATTAAACTTATAATAGTATCATTTAACCTGTTATTACATTCATATTAAAATTAAAACATATTAACAACAGTTATAATTTGAATTAATTAATATCTCTCAGCTGGATAATTTTATGAACTCCTTTCCTCAAAGAATCTAGAAAAATATGGATATAAATATTACTTCAAAAACGTCTATGTTAAATACATTTTTTTTTTCTGATAGAAAATATTGTAAAAAGTATAAACTATATAATAAAAAATGAAGATTTATAGACCGAAAATATATTTTGAGAATGTGGGAAATAAATTATAATTATTATTAATTAATTATTGCTCGATTGGTTCATAAATTTAAGTTATGTATATTCTTTCAAAAATATACAATTCATAGAAATTAATAAGCAAACGTATTTTAAACTACAAATAATAACTTACCAGTTGTAATTTTATAAGAAAAAGTGAAGAAACTTTTGACGAATAAAAAAAACTGTCAAAAACAATTCATGTGATTTACATCAATCAAATTGAAATATAGCAAACTGATCCTTATTTAGAACATCTTTAATGTTTAATTAAAAGTATAAATGTTTAAGAAATATACTTTATATGGCGACAAAATTCACCAATAATAAATAAATCATTGTAAAAACCCAAAAATAAAGTATTTAAAATTTTCCACTTGAGACTTCAGCGCCTCCAGTGCTCAAGTGGACAACTATAGCCGTGTTTCCCAATTTCATATATTATCCGAACCCCCCCCCCCCCTGCGTTTGACGTTTAGTTGTATGTTATAGGCAACGAAACATACACACATTAATCGGTTCAATGCGTTTGACTTGTTTTTTTTTGCATGTATACATTTAGCCTAATGTATACTTATAAAAAAAAACCTCTCTGTATATAAAGAAACAAAGTTATTTGAACGTTTTATGTAATTATCAATATAGACAACGGATCTGCAACATATTTTTTTGTCTATGTCTGAGGGTCGCGCGTGGTCGCATATAAAAAAAACAAAATAATGAATTTATATTAAATTCTCTATGAATTCTATAATTTATTTCATTCCTCTTCATCCCTGTCTGAAGTTATAGCAACTCAAAAATTTAAAGTTATAAATGGAGCTGTGCGATTGGTTAAAATACGAATGACAAAAAATATATATTCAAAAATTGTATTATGGATGATTTATTATTGTGGAAAAATTTAATTATCGTGCCATTTTGTGATCAAGGCATGCGTACGATGGTCATAAAACGCCAAAAAGTCTTTAGTGTTCGGCTGTGGAACTAATTTTCCTATGTGCTCAACATTTTTCTTCACTATCTACACGCACTTTATGGCTGTACTGTAAGCTGCGCGAGGATTTACCATTCCGGAACAGTTCAAAGACGCCGAAACCAACCGACCCTACTGCATACCTATACTCTGACATCGGGGTCTTTCTACAACCTCGATGTCGTCTGTGATATTAGGTTTAAGTTTTAAACTTATTTTAGTTTTAGGTTAGATTAAGTTTAGGTTTTATGTCTTATTCATTTTAGGTACCTAACCTAAAATATGTATGTTCACTATAAATGTTTTGATTTAGGTTTTATTTTTTTTATATTGTGTGTGATATTCCTCTGTGATACTAGTCATAGGAAATCTATCTGTGATAATATTTAAAGCGTGGCTAACTTCAAAAGTTGGACCCTGGGTCCAATAAATTATTGTCAGCCAGTTTAATATTATGTAGAGACCGGCCAATGACCCTGGCAGTCGACTCCGGTAAAGTGGGAGGGGTTCTTAGTCGGTAGTCTCCTAGATAAAATCTGGGAGGAGTCCGACACTCCGTCCGTAAATGGATTTTCCCCTTCCACAGATACAAAAAAATAATATTATTTCAACTGTTTCGCTTAATAATGTTGAAATATAAAATTCTTCGGTTAAAAATTGAAACATTGATAAAACTCAAAAAAATGTCTGCCAGTGCAGAAAAAATGCAAATAATATTTGTTACATATGTTATACAGTTCTAAAAAAAAAACATTAAATACGGGCAGATAGCATTTTCAATCAATTCTAATTATGTTAAGTTAACAGATTTTCTAATTAATTGTTTTATATAGAAATCGTTAATCTAGTCAATTGCACAAAACTACTTGTAGTTGTTAGAGTTTTAGCGAAAAATATAAAAATCCATACTACTTATACACATTTTTATAATTATATGTACCTGGTTTTTGAAACATTCAATAAAACTTTTTTTTTCTTTTTTCATTTTCTTAAAATTAACTCATTTCAAAAGAATGTTATCCTTTACTAATGACAGATAAAATCGATTGTTTGAAGAATCGATTTATTTGCAAAATACAAAAAAAATGGAAATTCAATTCCAAATTACCTGAAATTGTTATATAAACCGAATTTATAATATTTCTGGTTGAGTTTTTAATCATATATTCCATAGAAACGATAAAATTATCATTCAATTATCAAAAATAATTATTAGTTACTGAAATAATCGATTTTGCCTCTCGCTATACTTTACATAAAAATATACAATAAACCATACATGACTTTTCAGTTAAAATTTGTCAATGAAAAATTACTATTTCCAATGTGTTAAAATGCACAAGTTAATTAATCTTATCCGAACATTTTCTGCATCGATTTAACAGAAGTGATTAATCACTTGTTCTTCATCTGAAGAAGCCAGATTGTTACGAAACAATTGTAGTGAAATACAAAAATAAACATATTTTGAAAGTTATAACAAACGTTTTTACTTTAAAATAACGAATATGAACTTTCAACAGCTATCAGCCACCTCAATTAAAGCTTATTCACGGTTTATTAATAAGTATTCATATTTAAGATATTAATAAAAAAAGCTCTATTAAAAATATTTTGCGATCACTTACTGACCCTCCGGTTTGAAATGATGAAAACAATAGAAAATATTATTTATTGATATGGTCATAGTTATTTAATTAAATTAAATAAAAAGAAATTTAAAATAATTAACACGTTTAATAAAATGTTCAGCCACCATTCATCTAGCATATGGATAACTAGTGATGGCTATTTCTTATCAGACTAGTGTGTTCCATATGCAATATCTTGATGAAGGCGGCTGAACGGAAATTGTGTTGTGGTTATAAACCCTATATTAATCATAATAAATTAAAGACGACGCAAGCGCCACCTTTTGCCTAATTTCAAGTGGCATCGTCAACGATTTGGGTCTACAAGGTAGACGACCAAGAATCATTGTTTCGTCCACTAAAGGAAGGCGAACTTGTCCTGTTTATGAAAACAAGGAAAACGAAATTCACATTTAATGAAATATTCAGCCAGCATTCATCTAGCGTATTGCACATAGAACACACTAGTGTGATGAGGTTCGAAAAACCGAAATGGCCATCACTAGTTATCCATAAGCTAGATACATGGTGGCTGAACATTTCATTAAATGTGAATTTCTTTATTATTATTGGTTAGAATACGAACATTCAAACTGTTATATTATAACAAAAAAAGTGATTTTTTTTTTTTCAAAAATTAATTTAATTTACAAAAGTAGATCTACTTTATATTAAACACATTTAACTGCATGTTAAATATCCATATTAAATACATTCATAATATCACAGATAAAATATAATATATAATATGTTTGTCTGTGATAATAAATTATTTGTAATCTTGTTGATCCTATTAAATTGTCAATGAGAACAAATATGTTTCTACGCCATCATTTTTATTGTGGAACAGTATCTAGTAGTTCGGATGTTTGCCGCTGAGTTGAAAAATCAAAGTTGGAATAAAATAAACACACACATTTTGTAAAAACCAATGGTGCGATTAACGCCAGAACGTGTATTGGGCGTAAAATCGCAGTCTTAAATAATTGTAATAAAAAATTTCAATTTTTAAACTCAAGTATAATTAAACATAATATAATTAAGTGAAAATTTGAAATATTCTTATAAAATTTATTAAACTAAAAATATATATATATATACCAGTACAGAAAAAAGTCAAATAATATTTGGAAATGGTAAATATTATTTCGCTTTCAAAGAAGTCCCATTACTTTAATTTACATTTGTTAGCGTATTAATATCACCAAAAGTTTCTTTGCTCATTCAGGTGACTGTAATCCCAAGTTTAGCAATTGTATCTCAGGTCTCCAATTAACGTCAAAAATATAGCATCTCGCGCTTGCATTAATAATCCCCGACATGAAATAGAGCCGCGGGCTTTATTTACTTGCGCACATCAAAGTAACCGCATTTACCTCCTGAACAATCCAACGAAATGAACTTTTAGTGAATCGATAAAACGTCTAACTGGCTCCGAAGTTAGAGCTCGAATTCATACATAAATTACGCGGTGCGACGTCAGAATCCCTTCGATGGATTCAGCTGCAGCTTCGCCGCTGTAAACTTATGGAAATTTAATCGCCCTGTTGCTTTTCGCGTGTTTTCTCTAAAAAGAATTACGGGCATGTTATAAATTAAGTTTGCTTCCTTTTTAATTGGGTTTTTTTGAAAGTTGCGAGAAGTTTCCGCTCGAGAATCGTATTTAAGGTGGGTCGAATGTTATTAAAGTTGCTAACTTTTTAACGTTTTAATTACACACCTTCCGGATTTTATTAAAGAAACTTGCGGTGACAACAAAAATAAAACAGAAGTCTTGAGTTTTTTTTAGAATTACGATTTATTTCATTAATTAACGTTAAAATGAACTACATTTTATAATTATTATGATATAAATTATTAATAATAAAATCGTTCTACGTTGTTTTAATAAAAACTCACTTTGTGTAACTTTAATTTTATTTTAGTGTCTACAATTTTAACTCGTCGTTACGAAACTAAGAGTTTGATTCTGGTTAAAATAGTTGAAACTATAGTTACAGCAGGTGTACATTATGTAATTCAATGTCCGCCGTGGGTATTTGCCCGGGAAGTAGTTGTTTTAATGTGCATTTCTTTAACGTACTTACGTAACGTCAGTCAAAAGTCACAGAGCTAAATGTGAAATTAATTTATTAATTATTTTCAAATCGTTATTATTTAATTTATAGTCACTAAAATGAAATTAAAATTTTAAAAATCAAGTGAATCAGTGTTTTTATTAGAAATTATTCTAATAAATGAAACTTTATTTTTTTAAGAAAATTCTAAGGCTTCACTGACAGCTTCATCTGCAGTTTTTAATGCTTCTAAAGACGACCAGTCTATGTCAAGTAACGAACTGTAGAACAAAGGGAAATTCACATATTTCTTGTACAACTACAAGAATTGCCAATTTTTCTTTGTTTATTATTATTGCATGGAAATGATAATATTTTGTTTTCAAAAAAGTTAATACTTAAGGCATGGTAATATACATATTCAGGAACTAATGGAAGTAAATTATATTCAATTAAAAAGTTTGCGTTAAAATTACAAAAAACCAAATCAAAAAGTCTATCATTATTGTTAACTGTTGCGCTTTGTGGATGAAACATTTGAGTTAGTTTTAAATTACGGAAGGTTAAAGTCACCTAACAGTATCAAATGTTAACAACAACAATTTGTTCTCGTGTTAAAATCTCTGATTACATTTTCAAGAATATTGGGATGATTGTTTAAATATCTCACACCATTTCTAATTTAATTTCACAAGAGGTCTCTCAGAATAAACTCTAATTTTTAGCCATCCACATAAAAATTAATCAAGTGGATTTAGATCGGGTGAGTGAGCAGGCTATTGAAATCTTGAATGTCTTCCAATCCATTTCTGTTTAAATTATTCATTTGAATATTCAACTACGATACAAGCACTATATCCAGGTGCCACATCCTGCATAAATCAAAAGATATGTCAAATTCATTTTCCAATTCCATATTTAGAAATTCTAAATATCTTTCTGAATTTAAACTCTGCTAAAACATGTAGAGCCCTATAATTTTTCTATTCAAAACTAAAAATACTTGATAAAATTCGCTTAAAAGTGCAAAAGTTATAAACATTATTAATTATATACAGGGTCCTGCATCCTAGCTTCAATCTTCGATAGGTCAGATACTAGCTAAGGACTTTAAAATTTTGGAAACTTTACTTGGGTCTTACGACGTACTTTAGAAATATATTTTTGAGTATACAGGGTGTCCCAAAAAAAAAAGAGTTACTGCATGGTGATATATTTTTCTTATTTTAAATTGGAACCCCTGTATAATCTTACATCATTCTATGCACAATTAAAAAGCGAACATTTTTAATTATGTTGCTAATATAGCGTCGAATGTCATTTTGTTATCGGTATTCTACGGCAAATACCAAATTTTATTATTAAGCGTAATTTAGCCGCATCATAATTATTTTTTTTTACATAATTCATTCTCGGGACAACGGACTTTCATTTCGCATACTTATTCCTTAATCTCTTTATGACACAAAATTCCCTTCCTAATCTGTTTTCCAAATGCGTAAAGTTTGTTGAAAAGAATAATTTTAAGGAATTACGAAAAATCACCAGATGTCTTTTGTAAATAAGATTTTAGCCATTAATAAATGAAAAACCCCGACACCCGTATAAACACAAAACAATTCTTGTTGTCCCGAAGCCACAATAAACTGCGTCCAGGTACGACCTGCGGATTAAGCATAGAGATAGAGAATAAAAGGGCCAGATCCATGTATTTAGCGGGAAACGCGCGCAACGCCATCCAGTGCTCAAGTGGACAACTATTTCCCAAGTTTCAAACCTTTATAAGGTTTTTGAGGTTAGGTTCGTGTACAAACTATAATATAACTAATGGTGAAACTTTTGAATATTTTTCTATTTATTATGTTTAGTTCACTATTTTACTTCAAATTACTAATATTAAAGTTTTTTTGTATAAATGTGCAAAAAAAATATAAGTGTTCCACTTATAATGAAAATAAAATATTGCAATTAATAAAATTATCTGATAGTCGATAGCCATTTTCTGAGGCTTAACTAGAGGTTTATGATTGTAATGTAAATATTGTAATGTAATTTAACGTATTTCTCAGAAATAAAGATTTTCTATATATAAAATTATCTAAAAAAAAAAACATAAAAACAACATGTTTAAGTAAAATATATTAAACTTATAAAAGTATCATTTAACCTGTTATTACATTTATATATTAACTAAAACCTACTAATTACAGTTATAATTTGAATTTTTTGATATCTCTCGTCTGGGTAATTTTATGAACTCCTTTCCTTAAAGAATTTAGGAAAATATGTATATAAATATTACCTCAAAAACGTCTATGTTAAAATTTTCCTGGAAAATATTGTAAAAAGCATAAACCATATAGTAAAAAATGAAGATTTATAGACAGAAAACATATTTTGAGAATGTGGGAAATAAATCATATTTATTAATCAATTGGTTCATAATTTTAAGTTATGTACATTCTTTTAAAAATGTAAAATTCATAGAAATTAATAAGCAAACGTGTTTTAAACTACAAATAATAACTTACCAGTGATAATTTTATAAGAAAACCTGGAGAAACTTCTGATGAATAAAAAAAACTGTCAATATTAATTCATATGATTTACATCAATCAAATTGAAATGTGGCAAATTGATCCTTATTTAGAGTATCTCCAATGTTTAAATTAAAGTATAAATGTTTAAGAAATGTATCTTATAATGCGACAAAAGTCACGAATATTTCATAAATCATTGTATAAACCTAAAAATAAAGTATTTAAAATTTTCCACTTGAGACTTCAGCGCCTCCAGTGCGCAAGTAGACAACTATTGCCATGTTTCCCAATTTCAAATATAATCCGACCCCCTGGGATTAGGCGACCCGTGGGTCAGTACAGTCGTACAAAAATGTTAAACTAATTACTTTTCTCCCGGCAGTTGCAACCCCGAGGACTAAAAGAATAATCATTCGAAAATCAGTCGCGACACAAGAAGCAAGTATCGTTTTCGTATTAGACATTTTTACAATTTTTTTTTTTTTTGAAGATCAATTTTTCACATACATATATGCAATTTTGTACATTTGTAATGTTGACTAATATACAGTATAGTTAAACCACGCTTTTTTTTGTTTCTATAATCAAACCTATTGATCACAAGTAGAGTCAAGTTATACGAAGGAGACCCAGCCCTAGAGGAGCCGAGGCGAAATTATAGAATTTTTTTTTACATAAAGTAAAGTTTCTTAAACTGAGCTACTCGAGTTGCGTGGTCGCAACTAACAAAGCAACCCCGCAACAATTTGTTTTGTCTTTTTTATACATTTTACATTAAACATCAACTTTTATAAAAAAAATACAATTTTGTGAGAAATCAATATTAAAAAAGTTTCTCATATGTTGCATACTTACGTGGATTCGTTGTATACTTTTTCACGATCACCGCAATTTAAAGCATATGACTTACTATTAGACAGAGTTTTGTTTTTATTATAAGTAATAAATTTTCCAATCAAACAAGTGGTTTTAAAAACTGTGTTGATTTGCAATTTATTTAACTTGTTTTACTAATTAGATGGAAGTATGTCAAAACGTGAACAAATTTTTGATTTTTATTCAGGATGTTTTGGCTTATTTTCCGGTTGAAACCTTTGTTCTTTGCTATTATTATAGATACCCTACACACATATGGGTAGATTATAGATTCTGTCTAATTATCTGTCAAAGTTCTCAGTGGGTAATACTGTATTTATTCATCTATTGATACGTAGCTAATTTTTGGGAAATTCTATAATAAATTAAATTAAATAAAAAGAATTTGAAAATAATTAATAAATTATTTCCTCTTTAGCTACTGTGACATTTTGATTTATATTATATAGGGGAGAGTTGCCGAATTTGGACCGCCGCCTAGATTGGACCACCACTGTATATAGTTCGCAGAACGCATATATGTTCCAATTTAGGCAACATAATATACATTTCCTTAAACTACACTGCTGCAAAAAGTAGTTACGCATTACGTCGCATGACATTGGTTCTAAAATAAATTTATTGTTTTGGCATTTGTGAACTAAATATTTCAACAAACAACGAAACCCTCTTGGCCATTGTTAAAGTAAGTAACAGTAAATTGTATTACATATTTAGAAAGCAAATTTATTCAGGTAGAATTTACTATATAGTTTTATTAGCTACAAGTTAAAAGTTAGGTTATGTAGTATATTTTTGCATTATGAGTAGAGTTGCTCAGATTGGACCAGATCGTAGTTTCCCAAAATGGACCGGTCCAATTTACGCAACCGTGAAAAATTACAATTTCGATTTAAATTTTTATAATTTTAGGGATCACATTGCTAAAAGAGGACATTACGGACGTTGGTCCGAAAGTGATTTATTAAAAGCTGTTGCAGCTTATAGAAATGGAGAGACTGGCTTGTACGAATGTAGTCGTATTTACAATGTTCCTAAAGCAACTATAAAAAGACATGCGGACAGAAAAATGCTACTGCAAATGACAACCCACATTTACTAAAGATATGGAAACAATTTCTAACATACTTCATATACTTCAACTTGAAGAATGCTTTTTTGGATAGACAATTCGAGAAGTGCGAAAACTAGCTTTTGATGTTGCGGAAAAATATTCTTTACCACACACATTTAATAAAGAAAAAAATAGCAGGGAAAAAGTGGTTTTACTCATTTTTACGTCGAAATCCACAGCTATCACTACGCACTTCAATGGCAAGAGCACGAGGTTTCAATAGAGAGAAACGTAGATAATTTTTTTGATGTTTTTGAAAAAAAACTGTGGACAAATTTAATTTTACTGCAGAATCGATATTTAATGTCGATGAATCAGGGTTTACAACTGTACAAAAAACTCTACAAAATGTGGTTGCTCGTAAGGGTAAACGCCAAGTAGGCGGCATAACAAGTACTGAACGTGGCGTTCTTGGTATGTGCGGTCAATGTAGCTGGGTTTTATGTTCCACAGATGATTATTTATAAAAGAAAAAAAAAATCAGCAATGATCTTCAAATTGGCGCACCCCCGGCACGTTTTGTTACAACTTCAGAAACCGGCTACATAAATTCGGAATTGTTTGTTGAGTGGCTAAAACATTTCAAAAAACATGTAAACTGTAATAAAGATAAGAAGGTTTTTTTACTACTTGACGGGCATACGATGATACGACACATAGCAAGAACTTAAACGCCTGTACTTTTGCACGAGAAAATGGAATAGTATTACTGCTGTTACCTGGGCATACTACTCATAGCTTGCAGCCCCTACATGTTGCGTTTTTTGGGCCGCTGCAGAAATATTTTGTTCAGGCGCAAGAAACGTTTCTTCGCCAATATAAAGGGGATAAGATATATCAAACGCAAATATCTCGATTATTAAATGAAGCATATGGCAGAGCGACAACTGTGGCAATAGCCAAAAATGTCTTTCTCGCCGGTGGAATTTGGCCAGTTAACAGACATGTCTTTCAAGATAACCAGTTTGCAGCATCAGATATGTTACAACCTCAGCATTGCGGCGATGCTACTGAAACAGAAGTAACTACTGGGAATTCAGCACATAGTGACGGTGAAAACGACAATGATTCCGCTATTGTTTATATTCCTCCGGAGAAAAAAAGGGAAAAATTTTGAGGATATTCTTCAAGAAATATCACCTCCACCTACACGAAATCCACAGCCAGGCACATCGTCATCTCGAGCACGAAGTGGTATTGCTCACAAAGCAGAATTACTATCAAGTATTGAAAACCTTCTCAAATTAAAACGAAACGCCGAAGAAAAGCTTAAAAAGACAAAACAGAGAGGAAAGAAAGGACAAAGAATACAAGCGAAAACTACATGGTTTTGTATATGTGATGAAAAAAAAAAGGAAGAAGAGATGATACAATGTCTTAAATGCCACACTTGGGTCCATACAATCTGTTTGTATGTTACTCCTGAGTCCAAAAATTAAGAAGTATTTTTATCCTAATTGTCTTTAATGGTCCATTCTAAGAAACCGGTTTCCCTGATTGGACCAAACATTCATTTTTTTCAAATTAATATTTTATTATTATAATATGTAATATAAAATAAAATATTTATGTTAGTTTCAAGGTAACAGTAGTACAATTTTTTTCCTCCTAAAGATCTTTATTAAAAATATTCTTACGAGCTCATATATTCGAAAATGTGTAAATAGTCCAAATTCGGCAACTATCCCCTAAGTACTCCAGCATATTTGCATTAAAAAAAATCGATTCAAAAATTGTTGCATTATACAATATGTTATTGTTATGTAACAGCGAATGTCCATCATTGGACATTTGTTAGATTACTTATGTGACATAAGTCAAAATGTCACAGTAGCTAAAGAGGAAATACGTTTTTAATTATTTTCAATTTTTTTATTTAACTGTGACCAATTGTATAAATCTTTTTTTTTATTACAACTCTGTGAGAATTTCAAAGGAATGTGTCCGTGGAAAATATTAATTATATGTTTATTAGTGAGTGGGATACGGTCAAGTCTAGAAAAATGATTGATCTTTTGATTTCATATTGAAATGATTTGTGTTGTTAATGAATTGAATTTGGCAAGTCTGCCCTCCGGCGATGCGCATTATTTTTGTGGGTGATAAATTCGGCTGTTGACTCGACAAGTCGTTCGTGGAGACCGGCTCCGTCAACTGGCAGAAGAAACTTACACTTACGGGAAGCAAGGGTAAGTCACCTACAGATAGAGCATTAATCGGAGGTAATTACCAGGGAAATAAATATGAATGGGTAAACAACGTTAGTAACCCATACAGCCCTCAGCTGAAGGAGCAACGAATACGTGTTTATTATAGGGATGGGATATGGTCAACTCTAGAAAATTAATTGATCTGTTGATTTCATATTGAAATATATTTATTTGACTGAATTTGTGAAATTGAGTTGTATCTCAGTTCCGGTACCGATACGTGTATGATATATTGGTTTGTTTTTCTGGAACTGATTAATGCCCGTTTGCACCACATTGTTTAAGTACTCCTTAGTGTTAAGTAATCCTTAACTTATGACATTTGGTTTGCACCGCTCGCGCACGATGTCTAAGGTCTCCTTAAATTTAAGCCTCCGATGTTGGCGGCTTAACTTCACTAAGGGTTACTTAGCGTTGACTGATTCTAACCTATAAATTTATAGATAACGATTAAAGTAAAGAAAGCGAACGAATAATGTTATAAAAAATGGTGAAATGTATACATTCTTAAATAAATATATTATTTAAAGTTTCTTTTGATTACTATAATGTTTATAACGGTAATAATTATCCCAAATAATTGTGATTTTCTAAAATTAATAATAATGTTCTATGATTACAAGGTTAGCAAGCGAGAATAATAGACGACATGAAGTTAGGCACCGACTTTCCACTAGATTTTCCCCCAACTAAGGAGACCTTAAAGTAAAATCGGTGCAAATGGGCATTAGACAACTAAACTATTTTTTTAAATTTAATAAATTCGGTTAATAAAAATATATCTTTCACAATGACAGTTAACAACATGGAGAATTCTATTTGATAAAACCGCTAATATATCTTTACTATTAAAACCCATAATAAAGAACAACCTACATACCAATCTTTTATGTTTTATAAAGATTATGTTTCATATCGGCATCCCGCATGTAATCGCGTAATCACGGCTTGAAATGAATTTAACGATTTCTCGCTGACACCATATAATAAACCCAGATTGGGTCTGTAGGTATAGGTTATAATCTCGTTCTTAAAATAAGAAGAATAATGAAAACTCATATAATTTAAATTTAACATATACAAAACCCACGAAAATATAAATATTAAGAAATTTGAGAAGATAATAATTCTGACTATAGACTTAGAATATTGACGCACCTGATCGCGTCATACATAATAATAATAATTGCTTTTTCCAACGGAAGAATCCAACAAGGGAAAATATACAATAATTTACATAAATAGTAATATAATAATAATAAAAATTAAATTAAGAAAATATATATATAATGCAAGCAAACGTAAATTGAAGGAGAAAAAAAAAGAATAATTCAATATAACTAAAACAAAATTAAATACTATTTCCAAAAATCATTATACATTCTGTTAGAATTACGACACATATGCGTTAAAGAGGCTTTACTCATAATATTTGTTCTGGCGATGGGTATCATGAAGGTGTTTGGACGATAATCTCGGAACAATAAAATACATAGGGATTTTGAATGTAAAAACAATTTTATGCAAATACCTGCTTCCCCTTTTATTTGTGAAATATTTTATTGAAATTCATGGAAAACGATACTTCGTAAAGTTTTTAAATCTGTGTTAATTAATTAAGTAATTAATAAATATTGATTATATTTGCTAAATATCTTGGATTTAAATTGCATTCGCCACGTGTTATAAAAAAATCCATGTTAAATTCCAATGATAAAAATTACTCTAAAGTATCGTTAATTTTAATTGGTTCCTTTAAATAAATCACGGCTAATGCAATTTAATTATACGTTGATTTTAAAATTTAATCACATTTAATTTATTATTTATTAATTATACATCGATTTTAAAGTTGAAAACATCATTAATTTTAAACAGATTTTTAAATTCTAAACAAGTTTTAATACTTGTTATTTTTCTCTAAAATGAGCTCTCTTGTAAAAAAAATATTTTTAGATATAAAATTCTTATGTATAACTGATCGCGTCAAAACCAAAAATATTATCATATGAGTTATTGATAAACCAGCCTTTTTGTATTTCAAAATTGTATTGTGAAAAACACAATTGTTTTTATATACAGGATGACCGAGACCGTTCGCTAAAAGTTTATGAGCTTAAAAGTATTGGATAGTAATGATATTTTCACGATATAAGTAAAAGCATATGCCCCTTTAAATATTTATGAAAAAGCTGTACAGAATAGTGGTAAAACTGAAAAGACAGAATTTATTGAACGAAAGTAATATACAACTCTTGTGTAATGAAAGTAATGAACATTGGCTAGATAAAATTGCCATCTTGTATTGACCGATGTGAAGTTACCTACGGATTTTAGTTACGGATATTGGGCCCGACGTATCGGTATACATAGGAATTGGTATACGTAGGAATTTTACATCAAAAATATTTTTTATTTACAAGAGAGCTTATTTTAGAGAAAAATAAAAAGTATTAAAACTTGTTTAGAATTTAAAAATATGTTTAAAATTAATGATGTTTTCAACTTTAAAATCGATGTATAATTAATAAATAATAGATTAAATGTGATTAAATTTTAAAATCAATGTGATGGACGCGGCGTTATATTATTTTTATATTTTTTTTAAGTATTGGTAAATGACCTCACAGTAGTTCGTTTTATAAAAAAATAACAAAAAATCAAATATCTCATATATTTACATCTATACTGCTATAATCGGGGCTGTTCTCTAAGGGAAATGTTAAATTTGACGTGCACGTTATTTTTAATCACCACAGTCTGAGCAAATTTCGTGATAGATATACATATACATGGAATGTGAAGTTAATTACACCTTAAAATTAACATTTTCTATACGGAATAGTCCCGATTAAATCCAAAATTTTCGTCACTTACAGCAGTTATATTTAATATAGAAATTGCCAAATTTTATCGCGAAATAAATTTGAATTCTTATTTTTATATTGTTACTTCCTAAATGGTTGAAAAAACTATTAAAAAACTTAAATCTAATTAACAAGATAGATTGATATCATAGCGAAGAAATCCTAGTTTTCATTAATTTCTTTCTTGCCAAGATTAATTATACTGAAATACACTTTACAGCTTTACTTAATAAACTAATTTAAAATACACTGTTTGCAACCTGAAACAACTACGTAAATCCAGAATATAGGGAATCCACCAGTATAACATTTTAATTAGCTTATAATTCATGCAGGAAATTAACTAGAAACTGCACTCGAACACAACACATCGCTGAGCTCGTATCAAAGCAACACGCGCTTATTAAGTTTTAATTAGAAATTATGAATCCGCTTGAAAATACACAGCAAACAAAATGTGTGACGCAAAAAGTTGGAACCAACTAGATTTCACAACGTGAATGCATTTAATTTAAATAAAAATGTGCATTTATATAATAATAACCTTTATTAATAGATATATACAAAAAAAATAAATAATAAAAATTAAAAAATCAAATGTATAATTAAATCTGTTAATTGGCTATCGATCAGTGGTCTTTCCGTCTGGTTTTCTCATGTTTATGGCCTTATCGTGAATAAGGTATGGTGATCACAATAAATATAAAGACGACGCAAGCGCCATCTTTCGCCTAATTTGATTTTATTAAAGGTATGATGATATCTAACTGTCTATGTTAGAATTTATTGTCGATTATGTTCGTGATTTAACTGACATTAATGTGGTGATGAAGCGATGCAATGAATTCAATATATATATATATATATATGGTGGCAAATTTGTGGGCTAATTGAGAAATTCTTTGGGATATGATATTTTTATTATATGGGAATAATGTATATATAATTACTTATTAAAAACGTATAGCATATAAGCAGAACGGGTTTATTTTGTCTGATAACATTGAATATTATCTATGAAATGGTTTATTCTCAAGTAAATTAAATTATTTTTAAACCCACTACATAATTCTTCCAACGAATCGACCGAAATTCCACCTATATCTCAGCAATCTTACAAAATACTGTATTCCTCGTGACCCTAATAGCCTTCCTAAATACAAACATCCTACAATCACTATTCATCAATTCATTTGCGCAAATCATCAGGACAGTTCAGCATAGATTTTTCTTTAAATTCATCATAAATTCATGACAGGGCAGAAAGACCTCTGGCTGATAGCCCAGACGGACTAACGCATACATGTATTGTAATTATTTATATTATTAAATTATTGGTTTTAATATTTAGACATTGGTAGTTCATATTGTATGAAATAAATATGAATAAAATATTAAAAATCAACCAACAGAATACAGATTAGATTGAATAACTTTAAATTCTCGACTAGTTTCGGGTTATTAGCCCATTTTCAAGAGAATTTAAAATTTGTTTTATTAAAATTTCTATGGATATTTACATGAATGGATATATTGATTTTTTTTAATTTTTAATTTTAATTTTATTGTGGACCAGGCAAAATAATTTCGGTTCAGCATTTGCTCACTAGGTGGAAAAAAACCCACTAAAAAACCATCCTCAGGATCATTATCAAATTATTTTGCTAAAATAAAACAAAATTAGTTATTTATGAATAAGTTGAATTGCTAAAATTAAATGGAAATTAATAGAAATATATAGATTATATATATAGTTTAATAATAGAATAAAGTGAAAAGTAGTATTTATAATGAATCATAAAGTGAAGAATATAATAGATCTACTTGTTCATTTAGAAGTGATGAATTAGTGTCTTTATTGTGTAAATAAATTTCGATTGCTTCCAATATATCTAATTTTTTACCTTTTTCACAATGATGTAAGATTTTTGTATTATTTAAATTTGGAAAAATGTGACTATTTGTAAGTATATGATTTAAAAAAGTACTACAATATTTATTTAATCTAAATGCTCTAAAGTGTTCATTATATCTTATATTAAAATTTCGGCTAGTTTTTCCAATATACACACTATGACAATCAGAACATATAAGTCTATAAATACCAGATTTGTTAAATTTTTCTGTTTTATCTTTTCTATTGTATAATATATTACCTAAATAATTTTTATTTCTAAATCCTATTTTATAATTATTTTTTCTAAACATATTTGCAATTCTTTCTGAAATTTCTCCAAAATAAGTTAAAGTTAAATATTTTTATTGTTTTATTTATTTTTTGGATAAATTTCAAAAAGTGCTTTCTTTCTGAATTCTTTATTAATTAATTTTTAAATTGTGTGATAAGGAAAACCATTTTTTGCAGCAATATTTCTTATTAAATTTAATTCATTATTGAATGATTGTTTTGATAGTTGAATTTTGAAAGCTCTATTGATCACAGAGTAAATTTTATGTGTTGGTTTAAAGAATTAATATATTCTAAAAATGAATTTAAGTTTTCATCAGATTAGTCAAAGCATGCAATATCATCATATTTTTGTAAGTGGATTTTTAAAAATTGTTTCTTATAATGTATTCATGTAGATATAAGCTAGTAATGAACTTAAAGCAGATCTCATTGCCAATCCAGAATTCTGCTTATAATAAATTTTATTGAATTGAAAATAATTTTGATCGATACATAATTTAAAAGAAGAAAGTAATTCTTCTTTAAGAGGCATCGTTTCGAATCGACCTTGAAGCTTTCTTATGGGATTTCTTAATAAAAATGCGTACTTTTAGAGAGCTTATTAGTGGAGATAAAGAGCTACCTATCTGCAAAATCTTATGACCTTTTTCTAGAACTTATATCGATCAAAAATTTTAATTTGATTTTAGTGTTTTTCTAATAAATAATTATTTCTTACTAGATTTTTACCCATTTTCCGTTCATATTTATAATTCGATGTTTTTTTTTATTACGCTTAAAATAACAAATCGTTCCTAAACACAACAAGCGCGCGCTCATTTTATTTGCTTAGGTAAGTATCGGATTTCGGCAGCGTACAAGAAATAAAATCGAATCGCTGGATTTTCTAATTTCAATGCAACATTTTATACTGACTTCGAATATGTTATCTCATTTTATTTATCATTATTAGTTTCTGCGTTTTAACCTCAAACTTCGATTTTTATAATTGTTTCTATAGTAAAAAATTACATTATTGGGAACAGATTTTTTCGTAGATTCCAAATATATAATCTGTTTAGGTTTTTTTTGCGTTTTTGCAAAGTTATAAATCATTTTGTGAAACTATCATAGATTATCATGGAAACAATTGAAGAAAAAAAGTAAACAGTCATACGATATTGAATAATTATTGTTTTATTGTTTAATAATATAATATTTCGGTTTTTTTAAATTAACTTTTCCTCAAAATGCAAACGTAATTTTTAAAGACAGTTTATTAAAATATTAATAAATATCCATACAAAAAATTTTTTTTTTTTTCAAAATCATATGACACCTACCTTTTGATAGAGTACAGTAGTTATAAATATGTTTATTTAAAATCAATAATTTTACTTATTTGCATTTTATTTTACTAAATCTTATAGATAAAGCCCAAACAATGATGTAGTTTTTGAATCATCCACTATAACTTCACCATATCAGGTCTTTTCCTATATTTTATTTATATAAATTTTATAATAAATAACAAACTAAATGTAACATTATGTTTATGATTACCGCAAAATTGAATTAAATTGGCTGTAAAAAAAGTGCACATTAAATAAACGTGACGTTTGACATTTTTTAAGATTTATATTTAACATGGATTTTGTAATTTAAACATATGAATTTTAGCAAATATAATCAAACTTTATTAAATATTTATTAATTGTACAGCCATTTTAAAAGTTAATAAATTTAACATAATGTTTTACATAGATTTTAAAATTCTGAAAATATTATAATTTTCTTTTTAAACTATCACTGAACTTCGCCTGTATTTTTTTACATATCTTGTATTTTATGCTTTAATTGAATATTTATTATTATTTTAATTCTTGCAGTTTTTCTCTAATATGAACTATATATGACTAATTAAGTCAACATCTGCTATTTTTAAAAACTACGGTTGGTGCTAATGAATTATAACACAGAGTCCTGCATCTCAGCTCCCGTTTTCGACAGACCAGTTAGAAATTATGTTTACTTGGATCTAAGGACGTATTTCAGGAATATATTTGTGATTATGCAGAATCTCCAAAAAAAAATTACGTTTCGATAATTTTTTTTAAATTACTTGATATATATTTTATTCATTACTTAGGTGCCTTTTATGATTACCTACAAATCCTTAAAATGTTATTGAAATCGGTTCGGTGCCAACAAAAAAATAAAATAAATGTCTAAAAATCCTAACAGTCAAATTTTATTGGTATGACAAATGCCAAATAAATACTTTATTTAAAATTAACATTACGGAAAATCTATATGTGACTAAGAAATAATAGTTGTCTTATAAATGAGCAAAAATCATCCAAAATTTTAGTTGTCTCAATAATATACAATACAATTATGACAAGTTAAGAAAAAAATGAAAAGTATAGAGTGCTATTAAAAAAATAAAAGTACATCGGTTTGAAAACTCACACATTTAACGTTATTTTTTAAACACCTTGCATAAAAATATTTCACATTTAAAACTATAATTGCATAGAATTGTACTATCTCAGTTTGCATCCATAATTTTATTTTTCTATCTCAAAAATAAAAAGGTAATGATTTTTAGTAAGCTTCTGCAACTGTCAACATTTTTTTAGAAAATTTATAACAGTTAATTAAAATTATTAATTATGTTATATTGATGAAAAGAATTAATTAATTAATTAAATAACTCATAAAATTGTAATGCCATAATTTAAAATTCTTTGTCAAAATTTTTAATATAACTAATTTTTATAGCGCTGTATGTATTATAATGTAACATAAAAAAATGTAGATTTTAAAAAATATATATTTTCATATAAACATATCTTGTAGTATAACTTATTATTTTACCATAATTAAAAACAGAATTAGAATTTATTTACCTTTTCAAAGCGGCACGTTCGCTAGCTGTAATAGCAGATGATTCAAATTGTCTGGCCGCCGAAATCCGATACTTCCCTAAGTAAATAAACTGAGCCCGCGCTCTCGCTTGTTGTGTTTAGGAACGATTTGTTGTTTGTTTGTTGTTTTAAGCGTAATAAAAAAACATTATAAATATGAACGGAAAATGGGTAAAAATCTAGTAAGAAATAATTATTTATTAGAAAAAAACTAAAATCAAATTAAAATTTTTGATCGATATAAGTTCTAGAAAAAGGTCATAAGATTTTACAGAAAAAAAGGTAGCTCTTTATCTCCACTAATAAGCTCTCTAAAAGTACGCATTTTTATTAAGAAATCCCATAAGAAAGCTTCAAGGTCGATTCGCAACGATGCCTCTTAATAATTGGATTAATATTATTTTTATCTAAAATATTTTTAATAATTTTAACACATTCACTTGAAGGAATACTAGGAAACACATTCGTTACATCAAAAGAAACTATTTTTAAATTTAAAGGTGTTTTATAATCTTTTAATTTATTTGTTAAATCTATATTATTTTTAATACTATATTTTGATTTATAATTTGTTATGTTTCTAAAATATTTACTAGTATAGGTAGCTAAGTTTCTGCAAAGGGAATTTATATACGAAACAACGGGTCTGATTGGTAGGTTTGTTTTGTGAGTTTTAATTAAACCGTAAAGTTTTTGGGGCAATAGGATTTTTTGTTATAATATTAAATTTATCATTTTTATTAAAAATTGATTTATTTGATAGAAATTGTTTAATTTCTCCATGATATTTAATTGCTGGATCTTTTTTTAAATTAATTATATTTTCTTGATTAATGAAATTATTCACTTTTTGAATATATAAATCTTTTGTTAATATTATAGTTGTGTTAGATTTGTCAGCTTTCGTAAAAACTAATGAATTTTCAACTGATTTTTGTTTAATTGACTATATTATTTTGAAATTATTTGAATTAAAAGAGAAACTAAATGATTTTATTCGATTTTTCTTCGATTTGATGTCTTTCATAATTGCATTTTCATATTTAATAAATTTAGTTCACATTCTGCAACGATAATTTTTAAATCATTATTGTTTTTAAAATCAAAACAGTAATTTGGATGTGATAAAATTTTTAATTCATCATTGGAGAAAGTTATGTTAGATAAATCAATTACATCAGATGTTGAATTGTCTCTAATGTTATTTGAATTTAATCTGTTATCTTTTTGATTTTGTTCTAATCTATCTAGATTATTTCTTTGAATTAAATATTTTTCATGAATAAAAAGATTAACTTCATACCTTACATCACTGTCAAAGTTGTCAAAATCTTTTGGAGATATTTTGTAAGTAATCTCCGAATGAACTAAATAAATGTAGTGCTCTATTATATTTCTCACTCTGTATTGTTCGTTCCTTTCTTCATTTAACCAAATTAATTCTGCTTTTTTAATTGCAATTTTTGCGGATTTTGAATTTGAATTTGATTTGATATTTAATATACTTATGCCCGTTTGCACCGCCTTGTTTAAGTACTCCTTAGTGCTAAGTAATCCTTAACATATGTCATTTGGTTTGCACCGCGCGCGCACGATGTCTAAGGTCTCCTTAAATTTAAGCCGCCGATGTTGGCGGCTTAACTTCACTAAGGCTTCCTTAGCGTTGACGTACAGCTGATTCTAACCTATAAATTTATAGATAACGAATAAAGTAGAGAAAACGAGCGATAATGTTATAAAAAAATGGTGAAATGTATACATTCTTAAATAAATATATTATTTAAAGTTTCTTTTGATTTCTATAATGTTTATAACGGTAATAATTATCCGAAATAGTTGTGATTTTCTAAAATTAATAATAATTTTCTATGATTTCAAGGTTAGGAAGCGAGAATAATAGACGACATGAAGTTAGGCACTAACTTTCCACTAGATTTTCCCCCAACTAAGGAGACCTTAACTAAGCGGAGATTTTATATGAGCGGTGCAATCCAATCTCTACTATTCTTTCCTTAACTTTTAAGGAATCCTTAACTAAGGAGGCCTTAAAGTAAAATCGGTGCAAACGGGCATTAATGGTTTTAATATTTAGACATTGGTAGTTTATATTATATGAAATAAATATGAATAAAATATTAAAAATCAACCAATAAAACACAGAATAACTTCTGTATCAATCTGTGTTTTATTGGTTGAATTTTAATATTTTATTCATATTTATTTCATATATTGTTGAAATTATCTGTATAGTCTGAATATATATATATATATCTTTAAATAAAATATATTACTTTATTTTAATTAAAATTTAATCTGACTTTCTTTTCTCATTGTTTTATTTCAATATAATCCCTTTTCCCTATTTACTTTCCACATCTTCCTCAAACAATTACTTAAAGCGAAAATCCAAGCGGGAAAAGATAAAAACTATGTTCTGGATTTTCAATAATGAAATTGATTTTGTATACGCCGGCCAATTTGAATTTCAATTCCACTCAGTGAATACCTATCGAGCAAGCGAACTAAGTCTGAGTTAATCAAGAGATTTGTCACGCATAGGCATGTTTGTCGAGCGTATTGAATTTATTATGAGATGGATGGTTGGTTTACCGTCAAAATTCAGACCCGACGTTAACGCAGTCTCGATCAGAGTACAATCTTATTAATATTCCCTCCTGAGTGCGTTCGGATGAAGTAAGAGTAGATAATATGTATGTAAAGCATGACGATAATTATTAAAATTAAATTAATTTATTTGTAAAATAATTTACAATAAAAATTGTATGTACACGGTGGTGCATTTTGGTGGGGGAAAACTTTTTTTTTTATTTTAAGAGATATCGAAACACCGTTTTCGAAACCCTAGGTAAATTTTTAATGAGAAAAACAATGGCGAAGAAAAAAAATCTATCTTTAACAGTTTCCAGATTATAACCGGAAGTTGACCACAAGTAATTTATCGAATGTGTCTGTAATTGCGTTCTAATTAAAAATAGAAAAAAATATTAAATACACTATATTTTATGCTGACTTTGTATATGTTATTATATTTTATTTATCATTTTTAGTTTTGTGGTTATAACTTCAAACTTCAATTTTTTTAATTGTGACTTTAATCGAAAATGACATCATTAGATACAGTTTTTTTTAGTAGATTCCAAATATACAGGGTGTTTCAAATTCGAGTCTCACCATGGGGATCTCGCTTATTATAAAATAGAGGGTAGGTTTAAATTCGGCACTTTTGCAGAATTTCATGCTGATTAATATCCCGTTGAGAAAACTGGGCTAAGTTTCTTTGTTTCCAAGAAAAAAATGAAAAAAAAAACTGAAAAATGCAATTTTCTTTTTTATTAATATTTCAATACAATGAAGACATTTTTACAGCACTTTTTTTATGATCTAATCCATGGCGTATTAATTTTACCAATAGCATGTTTCGTTTCTTCTGGACCATTTAGTTTTCCATGTGACACCACCATATACACCAATCTGTACAAAAATGATGTCGTTAATTATTATTGGATTCATGAAACCTGAAATCAATTATATAAAGAATTGCAACTTCCTCTTCTGTGCAGATAACTTAAAAATCCACATAATCATTAGAATTAACATTGATGTTACATTTTTACAGAACGATATAAATAATGTCTATATGGATAATGATCTGTTTCTAAATCTCAGTAAATGTTCATCAAAATCTTATAATACTTATCGTTTTTGTAAAACCTTGTATTCTATTAATGGAATTGATTTCCCAATAGTCGAACATATTAAAGTGCATTTTGTTTGTAAATTATCATTTTCTAAGCACACTATTTGCTGCAAAGGTTATCAGACTCTTGGATTTATTAATAAATGTTCTAAAGACTTTTCCGTCATTTCTAAAAAACATCTATTCATTACTCTAGTTAATATAGATAATAAATGTAAATATAGATGTTTTTTAGCAATGACGGAAAAGTCTTTAGAAAATTTATTGATACATACATAAATAACTTGAGTACGCATACAACATCTAGTCTAGCATTACAAATCGAAAATTAATTAAATTGTTCGAGTTCAAAACAAATTAACGTTATTAATATCGGGAATAAATGGTATTAGAAGGACTCTTCTAATTATTAATATAAATAATAATAATTATTAAATTTCTCTATAGTCGTAATAATATGCTAACATTAATACAATTTGGCCATTATGAATGAGGAATGAGCAAATTTGTTCATTTATGTATTTTATACAAAATTGTAATAAGAGAGGTCACCGGGTCACCGGCTATATCTCAGGAACTATGAGTGCTAGAGCTTTCAAATAAAAAAATATGTTAATAAAAGTGATCATGAGAAAATGCTGGAAATAAATTTTAAGTTCGTAACTCTTCCGGTAGGAGGAGCAATGAACAGTCGAAAAGTAATATTGCGATTACCTCAAAAAATGTTTAATAAAGACATCATAGAACTACACTTTTTTAAACCATGATAAGGTCATGAAACAAAAATGTAACAGATTTTTTTTTTTTTTCTTACTCTTGAAATAAAAGATGGGGAAGGTCAAAATTTATAAAGAGCAAATATCAAATAACTTTTTTGTTTTTTAACCGATCTTATTGATTTTAATTTCATATGAAAGAACTTAAAGAAAGTATTTTTCTTAAAAAAATCCAAATGAAATGATATATTTTTCTTAATTTCAGTAGAAAGAGGTTTAAAAAGTGAGAAATTTAGAGAAAATCTATATCTAAATCTTATCACAAGTTATAATTAGAAGGATTTTGAGAATTTAAAATTATTAATGTAAATTTTAAAAATTGTATGTGTTTATTTAAAATAAATGAAATTATAACTAAAATAACAAATTTAAATTATTTTTTCTCCGGTAGGGGGGCTTTTTAATTTTAATTACTTTTTTCATTTTTTTAAATAAAGAAATATTTCTTATAATACAGGTGAAAAGAGTATTAAATCTAAATAGTAAAACATTTTCAATGCCAAATTTATATCAAAATTTTATCTTTAAAATTGTCCAATGACTCCACCGTTATATTTACAATCACATAACTTTATACAATTAAATAAGCAGCGACATCCACTCTAGCAATAACAGTATATCTATTGCTGAAGTTTTTACATTTCAGATCCAAAAAATTATGTCTCTCCTCGTTCTGGGTCTGGATTGATAAAAAATATTTTTTAATTTGCCTCAAAACTAAAAATCTGAACATTCGGCAAATCGTGGTGACCAAAAAAATAAGCATCCCCATCTATTCACCTCTCAAGAAAGAGTATATCCAAATAATTTAGCACGCTTTAGAAAATACCACCTGGTGGTGATAAACTAATTCAATTTTGTTGTTTTTATTATACATTTTATTAACCTCAAAAAGCTTTCCGATGACATTTGAAATTTATAATTAGAAATTTTCTTCTATATATAACTTGTGATAGAATAAAGGTAATGAGATGAGGTTTTCACCAAATTTCTTACATTTCCACGCACTTTCTATTGATACTAAGAAAAATATATCATTCGATTTGAAATTTGTAAGAAGAATGGAAAATTATATACTTTTTTAACTTGGCGCTATCTAGCGGCGACTGAATTACTTATTTTTATGATTGTTGTCAATTGTTTTCATCAGTATGATAAGTTCTTTTGTATGAAACTAAAATCATTAAGATCGGTTAAAAAATAAAAGAGTTATTTGACATTTGCTCTTTATAAATTCTGACATTCCCCCACCCTTTATTTCAAGAGTAAGAGAAAAATTTCTGTAACATTTTGGATTTTATAAACTCATCATGATTTTAAAAAGTGTAGTTTTTTTATGCCTTTATTTGAACATTTTTTGAGATAATCGCAGAATTATTTTTCCGCGCCTCCTACTGGAAGAGATACGAACTTGAAATTTATTTCCAACATTTTCTCATGGTCACTTTTATTAATGTATTTTTTATTTGAATGCTCTAGGAGTCTTAGTTCCTGAGATATAGCCGGTGTTTCATAAAAATCAATGTAGAACACATTACACGCAGCATTTTATCATCAATATATCGATGAGATTAGGTAATTTAGTATACTCCTCGCACCTTTTTCTTCTTTTTGTGCTCTTATTACCTTTTTTCTGCTCCTTTTCCCAATCAGCCTCTCCTTCTAATCAACCTCTTTTCCCATCCGGTCTTATCCATCTCAAAACCACAGTTTTTAAACTTCACTACTGAAATCGATGATTGGTTTTGAGTTACGTGAAGAGTATAATCAAAATAATTAACACTGTTGTATCCGTTCTTCACACATTATTTTCTAATGTTTAGATATATATTTCGAATGCTATGCACCGATTATCATTAACAAATAATTCTGAATTAGTTGTTGGCGAAGACCATATTTTTAAATTGAAACAAATAAAAAAAACAAGAAAAAATGGAAATATCAAAGCGTATAGGGCATTTATTGACTTAAAAAAGTCATTTGACAAAGTAAAAAGAAGTAGAGTTTTAGCCATTATAAGTCAAAGAAATGTATGCATATATATTTATTTATAAGGTTACTTTGAAAACCTTGTATATTATAAAATTGCTTACTATTAAAAATTTACGTATTATGACATTGGTTCGTAAATTCGTGTTTAAGATACCAAAATACTTAAAAAAATCTTTATCGCAAAATTTACACTAAACAGAGTTCAGAAAATATGTAATTTTTCCAACTTTAAAATTCGTTTGAATATTGTATTGTATTGTATACGGTAAAGGAGAAAAGGAACAGTGCTTAGACAGACCAAATGCCTAAACACTGTAGCGTACAACAAAACCAAATGGCCGCATTTCCTGTTCTCTTATAATTAATAAAATAGTTTAGTTATTTTTATAATAATTTACTTATTAAAAAAGTATACATAAATTTTTGGAAAATTATAAAGCCTGATCGTCTCCCGTCGTCGTTCTTGTGTAAGTATTAATTCTAACGTTCTCGTGATCATAAGTTTTTAGGGAGGTGTTGCTTTCGTTTCTCTTGAATAACGTCATCCTCCCACCCCTTCATTGCATAATCTGCAGATGGTTTTTCTAGTGGCAGTCTTATAATGTGCACATATTTCCTAAATGGACAGTGACCTCTTATTAGTCCCGCAACCTTCAGGTTCTTTCTGTTGAGTACAATTGCCTCAGCAGCAATTTCCTAGCGGAGTTGTTTGAGAATTAATTTCTTATGTCGAAGGCCAAGCAAGTTTTTTTTCAGCAATGTTAATCTAAAATTTTCACTTGTTACGGTCTTGCATCAAAAAGCGAAAAATCATCAGGCGCCTGTCAATTGCATAATGCGTTATGGCATTCAAACATCTCTTTAAGAATAGATTCCAATTTTGAACAGGTTTGAAGTTTACTATGTCATTTTTTAAAGTGCCTCGAACCGTTATCAGAGTTCCAAGACAATCGAACCTGCTTATTCGAAAATTCCTCGTGAATGAACTGATTATACGCGAAATATTCTTCTCGAAGAAAGTAAGCAATCTTATTAGAAAAAAGAACATAACTGTCGAAAACACATGGCATTTTAAAATCAAAACCAAAACTCCAAAAGTTAAATTTATATATTTTTGTAAATTAATTCATTTATTCGTTTATTTTCACTTTATTTAACCTAATAAAATTGCAGTTGCCTATTTTGATTGGTTCTGGAGGCATTTTTAGGCCAGCATAGATTGGATCTTATAACTGTCAAGAGCTCAAAGAGCCGCTTGGCTGTCTCTATATCCATCAAACATTGCTACGTTTATAGCATATCTTGAGCAGAATTTCTCTCTTTTTACAATTTTGGTTTGTGAAAGAGTATTAAAGGTGGATATTAAGAATTTCCTGATGGTATAACGCTATCCGCCACCTTGAAGTTGCACCGTATAGAGGAAGGTAAAACCCCTGAGAGCTAATATATAAATAATGTGCTCCATAATACAAAACACAACTAATTTTTTTTATTTTACATTCACTTTATATTAAAAAAGTTAATAAATAAAAAATAAATTAATTAAATTAAAATTATATTCCGCTTCAATAATATGAAATTTAAATAACTAGTAATAAAAATTAATTAAATTCGCTTTTTTTTACAAAAATAGACATATTAAAAATATAATTTTATCATTTACCAAAAAGCAGTTTGATTCTTTATTATTTCTTTCAATAGATTTAGTTAAACAATAAATAGTGATTATTCTACCACCAGCAGCGTACAGTAATTGCTCTGTCGTTTTAATCAATCACAAAACCATAGGCACTAATCTAGTCAGATATTAAAATTGGAACAGTGATTACATCCTCAATTTCTCCACGACAACTCACTAAGTACAAAACGCAATCAATAGCACTTAACTGCGTTTCCCCTTCAAATTGGCGATATGTAAATCATTTCTTTCCTCATATATAAAAAATCGCAGTTTGGACGTTTAAATCGTAAGGCGTTGTCAATCTGTCAATAGCTTTATTCATTTTAAATTATCGGTATTTGCATAAATTTAAGTGAATTAAAAATGCTGCTGATTTTATTAACGTCGTATTTATTCGCGGGGGTTTACAGCATTGAAATTATTTGGGACAAGGATGCTTCCATCGATTTCAACGAGATCGAGCATGGAAGGGCTGAGGAAGTTCGGTTCCCGAATTGGATGTTCATTTATCCAGGTGAATAAGTAATTAATTAGATTGATTAATTAACGTTGGATTTGTAAGGAGTAAATAACATTCGCTTTTTTCAACTCAAATAACAAAAGAATAATTAATTCTTTAATTTCGACAGGACGTTGTTAATTAAGTTATTTGATTGTTTAATTAACTCGAGGCGGTGTTAATTAACTTTGCAAACATCTGCATGATTTAAAATAACAAGTATACATATAGAACAGCCGAAAGGTGTTTATCGTGTTTTAATTAATTGTTATAAAATTAATAACCGCTATTATACCAAAACATTTATTCTGGAATAATAATATATTCGGGGCTATTCTGTATCGATAACGTTCAACATAAAATGATCCATATCCGAGAAGTATCATATTTCAAGTAGATTTTCTATAAATTTAAATTTAAATTAATTAATTAATGGCCAGCGAGGCGTTTATTCAAATCTGAACCGAGAGGAGTTTTTTGTGAATTTGCGATAACAACAATACAAGAACGCACGTCCTTCCTTTGCCCGTCATTACTATCACAGCGCGCGACAGGTGAGGGCCGCTCTTTTTAATTAATTTAATTCAATTCATTTCGTTTAATTTTATTCGGTTTTGATTTAAATTGAATTAATTTGGTTTAATTTAATTTAAATTGATTTAGTTTAATTTGATTTAATATAATTGATTTAATTTCGCTAAGTGTATTTGAATTATATATATAACAATCTTTATAAACAATTAAGTTTACAATAAAACAACAAATATTGGTTATGTATATATCACACAAAAATTAATTAATTGTGAAATGGCTATCGACCAAAGGTCTTTCTGTCTTATTTGAATTAATTTAATTGATTTATTTTAACATCTTTAAATTATGTAAGGCATAGCTGTACTGACGAGGAATAGATCCCGAAACACGTGTCTGCAGATGGCCTTATATTGAATAATGTTCCTTTTGTTGTTTTTACATAAAATTTTTCTCGGATCAAAATTTGTTGCATTATGCAATATTTTATTGATGTGCAACAGCAGGTGTACATTATGTAATTCAATGTCCGGCGTGGGTATTTGCCCGGGAAGTAGTTGTTTTAATGTGCATTTGTTTAACGTACTTACGTAACGTAAGTCAAAAGTCACAGAGCTAAATGTGGAAATAATTTATTAATTATTTTCAAATCATTTTTATTTAACATATTTAATTTTAACAAACATATTAACAAAATATATAACTAATCTATAAAGAGGTTAAATCCAACTACTACACCTTGCTATTGTGCGTCCACATGATGAGTATGTATTAATAGTTTGATTACCACTGTCATTCACCGACTCAAAACTATCTAAAGTAGATTCTTAAAATTTATTGAAATGGAAGATGCTCGCTAATAACTTTACAATTTTATGATTAATCAACTTAAAATTCAATCACTGCATGACAGGAGAGTTTTGCTTAATTTATGTTTCTGCGAATGTTTTTCAATGAGTTCGTTGATGATCAGGCGTTAATTTGCAATTTGTGTTTTAATATACCAAAAACCACAAGCCATTATTTCGTATATCCTTTCATCCTGCAAATTACGGTACGTTCAATCCTATTAACAGCGTATATGGTATGCAAATAAACTGCAAAATATTGCCAATTTAGTCTTAGCCGTCTCTGATATTGATAGGTAAATTATTATTTATTTATTTATTTAACGGAGACCATTGCATACAGTAACATACATACATGATAAAATAAAATAGATCAAATAATATTATTTGTGTAATTTTGTTAATTTCATATTAATTTAAGTATTGTATTTACTATCATCTGCTTATTAATCTAATGTTAGTTAAATGATTGTCAATATTTCATATTTAAAGTAAGAGAACATTTCTACGCAATTTGTAATAATTTAATGTAAAAAAGGATTTTATGTTCTATTATATAAGGTATTACATAATTTATTATTACTTTTAAGTCCCACTCTATAGTTATTTTTCTAAATATGTTTGCATTTTTTTTTTTTTTTCAGAAATTGCTCCAAAATAATTTAAACTTATATATTTTCTATTGGCTTCTTTAATTTCTGTTTGAATTTAAAAAAGTGCTTTCTTTCTAAATCTTGCGGATGATTTTTAATGAGATTTTTCCACATTTTTACCAAATGCTGGGACAAAATTATTTTGCCAAATCATTATACCTTTGTTTATTAAAAATTATATTATAAGCATAGAAAATTAATTAAATTTTGAATTCTCTTGAAATTGAGCACATAATCCGAAACTAGTCGAAAATTTCAAGTTATTTAATTTAATCTGTGTTTTCATTTATTTTATTAGTTTTATTTATTTTGAATAATCTATTCCTATTTATTAATTAAAATTAGGCACTCTTTTGTATTCATATTCAGTCCGTAATGAAAAATCTGTTTTCTTATTATTTTTACATCTTACATTTCTTAGTTTTATTTAATTAAAATCATTTTAAGTGCTTTCCTGAACTTTTTTTCATGTAATATATATATATAAATATATATATTTTTCCATATATATATTTTTAAAATATATTTCTCTAAATTTATGTAAACCAGCCTCCCAGTAAATTAAAGCATAGAATGTTGTGTATAATGCCGCGACTGTTGGGGTTGGACGATTATTGAAATGTCGACTAGCGAAAATTTCAATAGAAACACGCAGGGATTGTGGGCGATGGAAAACGATAGCATACGAAACCTAGTAACCCAGACAACTTAGTACTTGTCTGGGTTACTAGGTTTCGTATGCTATCGTTTTCCATCGCCCACAATCGCTTAATTTTTCTTAGAGCGCATGCGCAAACATATATATCCACAATAATTCTGTGCGTACGCTACTGCATTCAGGGAGGCACCATCCCCACCTCCAAAAAGTGCGACGAGCATCGCCAATCGAGAGCCTTTGAAAATTATCATTGAAAAATTGTTGTTTTTTTAACCCAAATAATAAATATATACATTCGAAATTAACCAATATTTTGGGTATATTTATTTTCGACAATTCTTTATCTAAGTCATGGAGCATATTGCTTTTCATTATTTGAATTATTTATGAAGTGATTTAGGTATAAACTAGAGAAAACATTTCAGGTAACATTTTTCGCACTTTGTTATATCGCAAAAACCACAATGGCCAAAATAAATAAAAATTAATTAATAGGTAACGTTTTCTAATCGTGAAATAACTCCTTAGGCGAAAATAATTTTAAAAAATTGAATGATTTACTTTTAATTTGGGTTAACGTTTTACATTGAATTCTCCATAAGCACCCACATACACATAGCCCTCTTAATAAAAGAAATTAAATTAAATAAAATAATAATCCCATATTATGAAATTATTATTAGAAATACTTTGTTCTAGGAACAAAATGGTGCGGCGCTGGAAATATTGCTGAGAATGATAACGATTTTGGTGAACACGCCGACACGGACAAATGTTGTAGAAATCACGATTTTTGTGATGACGTTATTGAAGGCTACCAAACTGGTCATAATTTGACAAACAATGGATTTTACTCCAGGTAAAAAATCTATATAAATCGCATGCAATTTTAAAATAATATTGTAAGATTTTAATGAAAAATGGTTACACTTTCCGAGTGTGTTCTTTACCTTTAAAAATATTTTTTTAAAACATTTAAGAAGTTTCTATATAATATTTAGACATTGAATACATACTAATGTCTAAAAATTAGATGGGAACTTCTTAAATGTGTTTAAAAAATTTTGTGTTTTAAAAAAATAAAAAAAATAAGATCAAATATTAAAAAAATATATATTTTCGATTGACAATACGGCAGAGACAAATTTTATTCGAATTTAATTAAAATAGTATAATGAAAACAATATATTGGCACAATAATATAGGTATATGTAAAATTGTACTATTCTGTTTATATGTGATTTACAGTCATGCTATTTAACATTTTGAATATTATTATTATTCTGTATAAAAGTGATTTACCGTAAATAAATGAATTGAATTGAATTGAATTGAATCTGTATTAAAAATTAATATCAACCAAAATTTTATTTCTCATTCCCCACCTGCAAATATCTTAGAGTTGTTGTTGATCCTAAGTATAATCAAACAAAATGGATCTCCGTTAAAAAAAAATTAACCAAACTTTGATCTCTCTTTCCTCGGGTAGGTGGGGGATTTGGTTATGACATAATAATGTAATACAAATTAAATATAATTTAAAAACAAATAAACAAACCATTGAGCACACATTTTAGTAATATTTCATCAACATGAAAATAACGCTTAATGTTTTTACAGCGATGCTAAAACGTTATTCGTTTGTTTTTTAGTCAGTAATTAAAACTTTTTTTGAGGGGGAGAGGGAGGTGTTATTTTATTAACTTTATTAACGGAAATTCACTATTTAACAAAATAATATATAAATATTATACCAAAACATATTAAATAATATTATAATTAAGAATCGTGTGTATAATTAACAGTAAAAATCAAACAGTATTACATACTACTTCTAACAAAAAAAATATAATCCTTATAATCTCTAACCACCGCGCTATATACGCTACTGTATGCATATACCTTGAAATTATTTTTGATTCTAAGGCCCAATTTTAAGTAAAGTATTCGCGGAATAAAAGTTTATGTCTATGATTCTCTCCATTTGATTATCAATAATAAGACAGTGCTGCCAACCGAATGAAAATATCAAGAGTGACGTTACTTGAAGTTTGTAAAATTATACCTAAATCATTTCGATTGATTCGTTAGTACAACTAGACAAAATCAATCGTTTCAAATATTCCAAACAAATCAATGTGATCAATATGTCACGATCCATTCGATCTGTTCAATTCGATCGACTGTTATTTATTATTTATTCCATTATATATTAATATTTTGAGTGAAATAATAATTTCCTGATCTATTGTCTCCTTTCGGACTATGATGCAATTCTCTTACATAATCATCACCCTCCTACCCTATACAACATAGCGGTGGCTGAACGCTCAGTTCTAAGAATCCTCATAAAAATCAGACATACAAACAACCTCTTACATAATCCCCCCAATACACTTATGTACGAAAAAACGGTATTATCCCCTTATCCCAATGAATTACTCAACTTTCCCAAAATTTTGCGACAAAATCCCTAGAACTTTAAACCTTTTCTGCATTACAAGAAATCCCAATGTTCTTTCGAAATTCAAACATCCTTAATCCACTATTCATGAATTCATATCATCACATATAACTGACATACAATACAAAGAAAAAGGACTGTCATCTGAAAGATTAGTCGATGACTATCTTATATATAAATATGATAAATAAAATAAAAGCAAGCGCCACCTTTTGCCTAATTTCAAGTAGCATCGTCAACGATTTGGGTCTACAATGTAGACGACCGAGAATCATTGTTTCGTCCACTAAAGGAAGGCGAACTTGTCCTTTTTAAGCAAACAAGAAAAACGAATGTTTTTTCATTAAATGTTAAATAAAAATGATTTGAAAATAATTAGTACATATTTCCACATTTATCTTTGTGACATTTTGACGTACGTTACTTCTAGGGCAAATACCCCGCCAAATATTGAATTATATAATTTACACCTGCTGTTGTATATCAATAATATAATGAAATGTTTTCTAAAATTTATTAAAATATTTTTTATTGAGATATTTACTGTTACATTAACTGTAATGATTATATATGTGAAAATAGGCTAAAAATGTGTCTATATATAAAATCTTATTTTTAGGCTGCATTGCAATTGTGATAAAGAGTTTTTTCAATGCTTGAAATCAATCGATACAAGGACGTCAACATCAGTTGGAAACATTTATTTCAATGCACTCGGAACTCAGTGTTTCAGAAACGAGCATCCTATAGTTAAATGCAAAAAATATGTATATTTTCCGTAAGTATTTTAATTATTAATACTAATAATTCAAATTACTATTCTCAAATTCCATTTAACTAGGCTACTTATAGATCAACCAAATTCAATTTGTGTTATTGCTTTTTCACTCCAACCAATCTTAAAACAATATTATAAATTGATTTGATAGATATATGTTATGATTGTGAATAAGAAAAAAGATAAGAGTATATACCGAATATATTACATTATTTTGAAGACGATGACATAAGTTGTTCCAAAAAAGAATTACGTCATAATGATATGTTTTTTTTTTAATTGTTCCATTAGTTAGGTGCCGTTTATGATTACCTACATACTCCTAAAATTTTATTGAAATCAGTAATACCAACAAAAAAAGTACAATAAATGATATCATATTATTCTACTTGGCAGAATAAAAATTGTAAGCATTATTAAAACCTGGAGAATGACTCTTATTTAAGCTCGCATGAGAGAGAGAGAGAGAATATCTTTATTGACAAAATATTAACAATTATAGTCTATAATACATATTTTCAATACATCAGTTATTAAATGATTTGTTTGTAACTGTCCCATTCACTGTCGAAGGACTATCGACCGAGGTATTTCTGCCTTTGTTTAAGCAATTATTTCAACTTTGCGGCATAATTAACTTAACAACAATAATAATAATAATAATAATATATCTTTATTTTAAAAATGTATAAAAATACAAAGGAAAAGTTGCGTCAAATTCTATCTAATATATCTTAACATACTTAAATTAAAATCATATACTACATTTTGCATATAAGATAACTTAATATTTACATACAATGCTATGATTTTGTATAGAATTCTGTTATTGAGTATGGTTCGTGTATTAATAAATAATTGTATAGATCATTTTTAAGTTGCTGTATTTATTTTGGTAGCGAATTAAACGATAGTAATACAAAATAGTGTACTTCATCTTCTGTCCTTTTGTGGTTATGTTTCGGATGTATATATACTTGTCCTAGTTGAGTATATTTTTTTGTTTTTCGTCCTTTCCTTTCATATGTTTATGGTAGAACATGATTGTTTCGAATATATACATTCCAAATAATGTTAAGATTTTATTGTCTCCGAACGCTCCACGATATGATTGACGATAGTTAACTCCTAGAGTTATTCGTAATTCTTTCGTTTGAATGAGAAATATTTTATTAGCAATAGTTTTGCTGTCCAAAAATATAATGTCATGACGCATTACGGTCTCAAAGTTAGTAAAATATGCAGTTTTGATAGCTGATCTATTTAGATATTTTGCGAGTTGTCTTAAGCAATGAATGACATTGTTCACTTTATTTGCTGTATTAGTGATGTGAAAAGATGAATTAATTTTGTTATCTATTGTAACCGCAAGAAATTTTGCTGCGTTTATTGTTTTCATTAATTCATTATCGAGCTGAATTATTTCGGGAATAATCGATCATGTTTATCAAAAATAAAAACATTCATTTTTTTCTTTATTTATTACCAGCTTATTATGTTTGAACCAATTATTTATTCTTTTGAATAACCGATTGGAATTTATTACGATTTAGTTAAAATTCGTACCTTAAATTAAAAGGTTAGTATCATCGGCATATATTAAATAAAAATGATTTGAAAATAATTAATAAATTATTTCCACATTTAGCTCTGTGACTTTTGACTTACGCTACGTAAGTACGTTAAACGAATGCATATTAAAACAACTACTTCCCGGGCACATACCCACGCCGGACATTGAATTACATAATGTACACCTGCTGTTGCACATCAATAAAATATTGCATAATGCAACAAATTTTTGATCCGAGAAAAATGTAATGTAAAAACAACAAAAGAAACGTTACTTAACATAAGACCATCTGCAGACACGTGTTTAGGGATCTATACCTCGTCAGTACAGGTATGCCTTACATAATATAAAGATGTTAAATTAAATCATTTAAATTAATTCAAATACAATCAGCAAAATTAAATCAATTATATTAAATCAAATTAAACTAAATCAATTTAAATTAAATTAAACCAAATTAATTCAATTTAAATCAAAACTGAATAAAATTAAACGAAAAGAATTGAATCAAATTAATTAAAAAGAGCGACCCTCACCTGCCGCGCGCTGTGACAGTAATTTATGATAGATTATTTGTGGTTTTGTGTATTTATCATTTTTCGTTGATGAAAAAGGGTGGGTGCTGTTAAACTGCCTTGGGGAAGTCCGGTGGTGATGTTTTAGATTCGGCCGTGATGCCGTCTTTTCGGACGACCACCCGTTGTGTTCGCTCATACAAATAAGACTCAAACCAACTTAGTGCAGTCCCTTCAATACATTTTTTTTTTTCAATTTGAGTAATAAAATTTCGTGATCTATTGAATCATATGCTTTGGACAAGTCTATAAAAATTCCCAGAGTTTTTTAATATTGTATCTACAAAAATAAATATGGATTTCCCTTTCCTATATCCATGTTGCATGCTGTTAATCGTTTTGCATGAACTAAAAAAGCTGGTAAGTCGATTTTTTTAAGAAAACCAGAAGGAAGTCTATAGTTTTGAATATGTGTTGCGTTTCCTTTTTTATAAATACGTTTTATAATAACTGTTTTTAATTAATTTGAGAAAATGCTATTCGATAGAAAATCATTTATAATATATATGAGTGGTATTGATATTTCATGAGATGTTTGTTTTATAATGACGCTTGGTATTTTGTCATAGCCACAAGAAAATGTATTTTTGAGCTTAAATACTATGCTCATACATTCTTTTTCTGTAATCGAGTCAATGACTATGCTTTTATCACTCTCATGTATTTTATTTTCACAGTTAATTGAGTTTTGAGTAGTGATTGTTAAACGAGACTTGAATGTTAAATGAAGATACTATTTCATCCGCCATACCCGAAACGTGAATATCTGATATTTTTGTTTGTTTTTTTCTTTATCTCATTTATTACATTCCAAAAATATTTTTCTGGGTTGTTTGAGTTTTCAATTTTAGTTTTATAATAATTTGATCTATGCGTTGTTAGTAAATGATTGTATCTCCTTTGTGCATGTCTGTACGATGTAATTAGATTTTTAAGGTAGTACAATTTGTAAATCAATCCCAAGACCTATCCCCCTCCCCCATTTTGGGGTTATGGTTGTAAATAACGAATATGATGTCATAATAACAACCGTTAAAGGGTGATGCCTACATGAAATTTCGAAAAAAGGCGAAAATTCGAGATATTTTTCTCGAAAACGAACAATAAGATAAGTAAAATCCAATTACATCAGTTTATTTGACATAAATTTATCGACAATTTATATTTTTTTCGGCTTTTTCGAAAGTCCTGAAGGCCCCCGACGCAACTCTTCGCAAAAGACCTTTCTAAAAATAATCAACTTAAAATTCTAAAAAGGTTTTTTGCGTTGACAGCTCCTGGAGATGCAGAAATCATTAGAAATCAAAAATTCAAATTACGTTGCATCAAGGATGAGTAAAATCCTATCATTCATCATTCGATTTTAAGAAAAATAATGTGTGGCAAAATGATGGTCTTCTGAGTAAAATAGTGCTATTTCAGGTCTAAGAATTTGTCTTTGATCGATTGTAAAAAAAATAAAAAAAAAATTATAGGCGAAATCCGAATGATCAAAGACTAGAAATAATAGTTTAGAATACGAGACAAAAGCCGCTGTCATATATTTTAGATGTGTTCTCTAGGGTCTCGACCAAATTTGCATAAACTCGCATAACTTCTACAATTTGTATCTGATCATTTTTAGAAAATTAACTTAAATGTACACTCTTTCAAATTCTGCAAAAAAACTATATTTTTTTCACCTATGCACGTAAGCATTATCCCTTAAAGAGAAAGACAGACCAAAATTTTGAAAATTACATTGCTTCCTTTTTTCTCAAAAGGAATTATTTACTACTTGTCGATTTTCGCGATAACTTGAAGGTTGCTTGAGGTATCATTTTAAACATTTGCTGTAAAATTGTGGAGACTATGAGCAATCGATTATTGTTTCATAATGACGCTTGGTATTTTGTCATAGCCATAAGAAAATGTATTTTTTGAGCTTAAATACTATGCTCATACATTCGTTTTCTGTAATCGAGTCAATGAATATGCTTTTATCACTCTCATGTAAACGTATTTGTCTAAACAAATTAAGTTTATAATGTAATATCCATTATAAACTTAATTTTTTTAAACAAATAAAATGTATTTACATTAACAAAAAATAATAATCGATTGCTCATAGTCTCATTATAAAATTTGATATTAAATAAAATAATATTTTGAATCAGCTATTTTAATTATTAAATTTATTTATTTTCAGGCGAAAGAAGTGCTTGAGTTATGAATTCGATACGGCTTTAGAAAAACTATATCAGTGGTTCGACGTTCCAATTTTTTAAACATTTGATGAACAGTTCTTATGTTTTGTACATGTTACAAATGTTATTAATAAAGCACGATTATTAAATGTTATGTAAAATATTATTTTATATACCAGCATATTAAGCAAAAATTGATATTAATCTTGATAACCTACCCCTTCTCACAAAATTCTGTATTCTCCATAACCTAATATCCCGCCTAAATACAAACATACCTCCATCATCATTCATCAATTTATTTGTGCAATTCATTTTCATCGAAAACATTTTTCACGTCCCACTCCCCCCCACCCCCACAAATTAAAAATGCAAGAAATCCCATGTTTTCCTCTAAAAAAAAATTTTTACCAATTGTTCCTTCGCCATGGAAAATATTTTAGTACAGTTGCATTTCCCACACCCCAATTGATCATTTTTAACAAAAACATTTTTCACTCACTACACATTATGAAGATAGCATACGTCGGTATTGGTGGTTAACATTCCACAAATAATAAAATAGCTGGAATGTAAACGATTGAATAGATTTGGCAACAATGTATAAAATTATAGATATTACTTTGGTGATGTAGATGTTGCAAGAAACACAATAAATGCAATAAACGGATTTAAGAAAACTTATTGTAACGAAAGTGAAAGAAGTAACTAGAAAGAACACTCTGGAATGTTCCACCGAGCGCGTGACATTAAACATGGCATTATGGAAAGTTCTGGAAAATTCGAGAAACAAGCACGCTATATAGGCGCGCATTAGCGGCGAGGCGGGCAGTCTATCACGAACGTTCGAGTGCTCAAAATTAAGTTATAAATAAAAAGTGACAATGTGATAATTATAAATTTGTACTCTAAATAAATAAATAGACATTGTTTTACTTATTTTCGAGTCTGATTAAACCTGATTGCGTAACAATATTTTGAAAACGTTCGTGTATGGTGCCTTTTAACTATTAAACGCAACCGTCGCGTAGAACCACTGCCTACTAAATATACAGGCTGGAATGTCGGAGTCTAGTTGGACTCCACGCAAGAGAATTCATTCCCCTACAAACCATCGTAGTGAAAACATCTCCAGTACACGATAATTTTTTTACCTAATTTAGATTTTATGTTCATCTAAATAAAATAATTTCAATTAATGACAATAAGTCTTTAATTTTTTAATAGAAAATGTAAATATGTACACGCAAAAAATATTGTTACAATTTAACCGGCTTACGTTAGAGCAGTGCGCGAGACGAGCAGCGCTCCAAGGCCAGGTATACGTATGCATCAGGGAGTCCTCCTGACTCCAACATTCTGGCCTGTATATTTAGTAGGCACTGGTAGAACCCATTCTGATAATTTTTATAGTTTGAATAAATATCCATGCTGTCAACCAAAGGTCATTTCGCCTGTCTTCGTAAAGTTCTTGTCGTTTTCTACATACTAACACTAACACTAACGTTATTTTCGAAGTCCCCATTGTTTTTTTAAATGATGTCGAAAATCGTAACTGTAGTGAATTTTAATGTGATATTGGGGTTATGTGGTAAAATACAATATTCAGAAACTTAATATTTAGTTTATAAATATTTAACTTTTTTACAGGATTTTCTTTTTTCTTTAACAATTTCACATAATATATATTTTTCAAGGTATACATTCACTCAAAATAAAAAAATAACGACTCGATCCAAGAATGTTATTAAAACAACCGAAAATAACTCCATCCCATTGAAATTTCCACGCGCTACACACAAACAGCAGCGAAATCCACCCATTAATCAGTTGATCGCCCGAAAACGCAGGAAAGAAAAAAGAAACGGCCCCAGTGAGAATTATCGCTGTATTGTAAATATTTGCTCTCATATACGGACGTGCGTGTTATGTAAAAAACAAGAAGAGAAGAGAATGCGGGAAGAAGAAGAAAAGAGAAACAGTCGCGAGGCGGCTTTAAATATAATTGACCGTCGATTAAAATTAGCCACTCGAATAAAATTAAAGGTAGCCTACATTCCAAGATTAGAGTGGGTTTATTAATAAAACCCGGGGCGGTATTTTCGGATTCGGGGGGATTGGGAAAAGCGCGGCCGCTCGCCTCCGTGGTGACATCTAGTTTTATATAGATTAACGGTGTGTTGTAATAGTGAGGCTATTGACCACGGGGTGTTTCCACTTGTAAATATTTTGATAAAGAGGTTATTTTTGAAAATTCACCGACGTTTCAACAAGTTACGTTAGACGGTTTGATTGAAATAGACGTTCGCGTTTATCAATTTATTACGGATATAAAAAATGTAAAGAATTAGAGATTTCATTTTTTTATTTCGAAATATCACAAACAATATAAACTAAAATAAACGTAACAATCAACAAAATATCTTTACAAATTTCAAGAGATTATTGCGAAATCGGTATCAATTTTCGCAATAATCTCTTGAAATTTTTAAAGATATTTTGTTGATTGTTCATTTTAGTTTATATTGTTTGAGGTATTTCGAAATAAAAAAATAAATCTCTAATTACTACTAATACAGTTTGTCCCACGACGTGACTGTCATAGTTTGGGAGTGTGTTACTGGGGTGATTTCAAGTAAAAAATGTCCAATAAACATACACTCAAAACTGTATCATAACCGAGCTACAAGCAAAAGAAGTTTCAGATAAGCCCTCTAATGCGGGTATTAGGTTCGGCTAATGATTTTGTTTTTATTAAAAAGTCTAGATGGCTGTGAATGATGATTAGTTATTTATTCTGACAGTAAACGTCAATGAAATTAATTTTGCGTGTTTATTTTCATGTGTTACATTAAAATACTCTTAAAGATGTATTTACTTTTTCGAATGAAGAATACGCCGACATTCACTTTGTTTAAATAGAATGAATATTTCAAGTCCGTTAAAGCAGAACTCTAAAGATTAAATATAAAAGAAGTCATTCCTACTTTACTCGCGAAAAACGATGATTGATGTTATCTTTGCTTTCTGATAGATATCACATTTTCTGATCATGTTCCTAATATTTTTCGAATCTTGTTTGAATTTAAACAATACAATGAAATTCTTAGCAAGTTTGACTTGACTTAGTATTATGTAAGTATAACGGCAGTTGTCCTTTTCCTGCCTTCTTTAAGCAGAAACTACAACTTACCAGTGAGGTAAAATACCTTAGAGTATACCTTGATAGAAAACTCACATGGAACAGACAAATAAAACATATAACCAAAAAAAATGTAGGAGAAACTGGCGACGAAGTCGGCAAACCTTGATAAGTCAAGAGGGACACTTACCGATGTTCTTCCCGGTCTGGCCAGACTGAAGTGGACTGTATTTTGGATGTACTTGATTACGTTGATGGCAACTAAGAAGGCTCTGGGAAAGACATAGGTACTAAGCCTAGAAATGAGGTATTATAGTTGACAGAAAACTAAACTGGAATGTTGGATATTCAAGAAAGAGCAATGGTGGTACTTTACTCTTGCAAGAAGGCCCTGGGTGGTAAATGAGGTATGAAACCTAATATCATCCACTGGATCTACAAGGCTGTGGCACGGCCTATTATGCTCTACTACTAGAGATTATGGTGGACAGCTATGGAGAAAAAGTCCCACCAGGTCATATTGGAGTGGATACAAAGGCGGCATGTCTGTTAATTACAGGAGCATTGAAAACAACCCACACGAAAGCGTTAGAAATGCTACTAAATCTAGCTCCCATAGACAGTCTGCAGCCAGCACATCAGTAAGATTAAACTCAATAGGACTGCTGTACACCAGCAAGCAGGGTCATTCGAGGATACTCTGGGAGCTAGGCAACAGTCCGACTAGAACAGACAAATGTGTACCTAAAATACACTTTAGTAATGTCTTCTTAACACACATCTTGACCAAAGAAGGCTGGGTTCAGGGCAAGGTGACAAACAAAAACTCAGTCTGTGTCTATACGGATGGCTCAAAGACAGGTAACAGAGCTGGAGGAAGCATCTTCTCCGAAGAACTCGGCCTGGGATGATCCATTCGATTCACAGACGAGTGTAGCACCCTGCAGGCAGAAGAGGGGGCTGTCTGCGAAGCGGTAAAACTGCTGATCAGCACTGACTTATAGGCGACCAGTGTGGAAATCTTCACGGATAGCCAGGCCACCCTAAAACCACTAACCAGTCAATGGTGCAACTCAAAGGGGACCATTAGGTGTACCTGACCTGAATCTTATTTGGGTTCGAGGTCACAGCAACATCAAGGGAAATAAAATAGCGGACAAGCCGGCACATAAAGGTGCGAAACTTCTGACCATTACTCATCGCATTGAACCATCCTATAAACACTTTAGCACGGTGCTAGACACATTCATTAAAAAATAGCAAACGAAAGATGGGAGAATGAAAACTCGTGCCTCATATCGAGACAACTATAGCCGAGACTCGATATAGCCAATAGCGAAAATCTACTAGCGCTAAGCAGATTCAATATAAGGATGACGGTAGGGATCATTACTGGTCACTGTCACCTAGGAAAACACAGGAAAGTCATAAAAATAGCATATCAAGACTATTGTAGGGGATGCAAAGACGAGGAGGAAGAAGAAACAGTACTTCGCTTCTTAGGTCAATGCCCCGCTCTGGAAGGAATTATGGAACAATTCCTTCCAGAGAGCGCTCTCGGATTCATTTTAATTAGTTTGTGACTTTCGGATTCTGGAATTAAATTGTGGCAATGTTTTATTGCAGATTTTAATTATTTTTGAAATTTGTTTGTTAGATTGTTTTATATATATTTGAAATTGTCTGAGCTTAATAATGTTTCCACCTTATTAAAATAATCTTTTTTATTCAAAATGGTTACTATGTTGCCCTTATCTGCCTTGGTTATAATTAAACGTTCATTTTTAAATTTCATCTTTATGTTTTTTAATATTTTATATTCTGTTGTTATTTTTGATTTTGATTTCTTATTAATTTTATAATCTCCTATCAATTTGGCAATCTTGTTTTTTGTTAATAATCTGTCGCTTTCTAATTGAATTTTATTACAAATACGTTCAGAATTATTCAATTACACAATATTTTTTTATGTGGGGATTATATTTTAAGACTTTCTGCAATAGATTTTATTCATTAGGCGTAAATTCTGAATAATTAATAATTCTTTTTAAAGCAATTAGGTGGAATAAAGATGGTAGTACATTTTCAAATAATATACTTATAAATAATCACACTTTTCCAAATTTAAATAGTACAAAAATCTTGCATCATTATGAAAAAGGTCAAAATTAGATATACTGAAAGCAATTATTTAGACAATAAAGACTCATCACTTCTTAATGAACAAGTAGATCTATTATATTCTTCAGTCTATAATTTGTCATAAATACAGCTTTTCACTTCATTCTATTATTAAACCACATATATATATCTAAACAAATTTATATTATTATTAACTTTCACTTCATTTTAGCAATTAAATTTATTAATAATTGAATAATTTATTTTACGTTAGCACAATAATTCCATAATGATCCTGAGGATGTTTTTTTAGTGTTTTTTTTTTTTTTTTTTTTTCACCTTGTAAGCAAATGCTAGGACAGCAATTATTTTGCTTGCCCCACAGTTAATAAAATCAATATATCTATTTCTATAAACATTTTGTACATATCCATAGAAATTTAAATAAACTTAATTTTAAGTTCTCTTCATAATGTGCTGACAATGCGAAACTAGTCGAGAATTTAAAGTTATTCAATTTAATCTGTTTTATTTATTTCATTGTTAGATTTTTAATAATATATTTATATTTATTATTATATAAAATTATTTTCTCTTTAGCTACTATGACATATTTGACTTAAGTTGTAAGTACTTTAAAACAAATGCACAATAATGAACACTTACTTTTACATAACAATAACGCAATTTTTGTTTCGAAAATATTTAATGCTACATTGATAAAATGCTTGACATTATTAATTAATTATTTTATTTATTAATTAATTGATACAAATAATGTAAATATTAAAAAAAGAATTTATTTGGCACATTTGCTATATATAAAAATTTCTTATAAAAAATTAAGAAAAAATATGTGACGGTATTAAATTTTTATTATGCTACAACTCTCAGAAACACAAGTAAGTATAAATTTGTCCTAACAAGATCCACAATTAATGTGCAGTCTGATTTCTTCTACAACTGATCAAAATAAAATAAACATGTTGTGAAATAAACGAAGTAAACTTTAAGTATAAACGAATTTGAAAATAATTTCTATATTATCGCCTCTTTAGCTACTGTGGCATTTTGACTTTTGTTACGTAAGTACTTTAAAACAAATATTCAATAATGGACACATGAGTCAGAATTGTAGCTAAAGAGGGAATAATTTATTAATTATTTTCAAATTCTTTTTATTTAATTTATTTAAGTGACTTTTTTGTAATTAAGTAAAACCATTTAAATGGGACTTATAGGGGTCGATAGCCCATTCATTTACAGAATATAATTCTAATTATTATTGTACATACATATACACATTTGAATAAAGATGGTTAATTAGTTAGGACTTATATTAATAATTATTGTAATCATTTTGAAGCGCGTTTTTTAGCGCCCGAATTTATGGTAAGTAAATGTAAATAATATCAGTAATATCGCTATTTTCTTTATTTCTTTTCTTGAGAAAATATATTTTAAACTTTGACAAAATATAATTAGCATAATTATAATAATTGATTATATTTATATTAGCCGTTTATATAAATTGTTCAAGGACTATCCGCAAAGTGGCAGCACTTCCCACCAAAATTAATAATTATTTTTATAAAACTTCACACTATTCCCGCTACGCGGCGGTGCCTACTTTACTTTCAGCAGTTTCCGCTGAAACGACGATTACTTTAAAAAAAGCTCGCTGAAACGGGCAAGTTTATCGTGCGTCCGCTAGATGGCAGACCTATTTACGTGTTTTAAGCGTTGGTAAAATATACTTACATTATTAATAAACCCCAGCTCAACGGTCATAAGGAAATAATAATAACAGGTCTATTTTTTTAATCAACAAGGTATGTAAATATTTACGTTAACTCGGCGGATGTAGCATAGGAAATCATATATAAATTTCAAATGTTTTAAATATCGGCACCAAAGAGGATGAAATACTGTATACTAGTTACTCTATGTCGGCACCTTTATTTATTAAGGGGTAACATTTATATATTTATTTTTTTTTTTTTGTAGAAGGAATGATTCTGGATTCATTAATGATTTGATTTAATTTGATCTTCCGCTGAGTTAATATAGTTAAGAAAAAAAGTAGTGTGATTTTATAAAAATTAATTAGAAAAAAATTATAACTCAGGATGGAATTGAGTCAGAGTCTTGAAATGTTGCCACCGGGTTTACTTTTTACCCGTTTTCGAGTGCTACGAGTTTGAACGTATAGCTTGTGAAAAAAATCGATACGAAGTCGACTGATGAAAAAAATGTTGGAATTAAAAATTAATATCTGGCTCGGGAAGGTGTTAAACAGATTATTTTTTATTATTTCCCATATGTCTTTTAAAACCCCTTTCGAACCGTGATATATATTTTTTAATTCGAACATGGAGTATTTTTCATTTATTTATACAGGTTATTCATTTTAAGTGAAGACATTGAAATATCTCGAAAATTACACATCGAATAAAATGAAATTATAATTAAAATTTGTTCGTTTCATAGTGATATGAAACTCGATTCACTACCCTCAACCCCCTTGGGGGTATGAGGTGTGAAATAAAAAAGTTGAATAGGAACCCTCGTTTCTTGTAAAGATTTGAGTACTCCGGGAAAAAGATAAGAAAGTTTTATCTGAAATATTTTTTGTATTCGTGGCAGACGACGCTATAATCGACAAAATTAAATCAATTATATTAAATCAAATTAAACTAAATCAATCAAACTAAATCTTGCACGTTTGTTAGTCACCCCTGAAACGCTCCTGGGGTGTGAAAAGTTATCCCGTTTTCGTAATTTATGTGTTTTGGCATTTATAAAAAAAACTATACATATTTTAACTTATAAAAAAACTAATAACAATAACATGATGAATTGCTCGAGGTGTAAAAAACATGTAAACTGAAGAGTTACTTGTGACTCTTGTAAATCAATTTTCAATTCCAGTTGTATTACTCGATTTAAAAACTTCTGTGGCTTACCTAGCAGGTTGTTAAATATTACATACTGTCCTCACTGCAATAAATCACGTTCAACTAATGATGATGATGACAATGAAAATAATTTCAAAATCAATGAAAATATATTATAAAATAATGTCTTCGTTGATGGAGTAGCTAAACCTTCATATAGTCTATATGATGTCGTATTAGAATTAAAAAATGAAATTGTGTTTCTAAGAAGAGAATTATCTGAATTGAAAAATATTCAACGTAAATTAATTAATGATGAATTACTAAAATTTAAAAATGAATTTGTGGAATCATTTCATGATTATTATGCCATTAAACCCTTACAATTTAAAAACAGTCTCAATAAAAAAGTAATAAAACAAAATTGTAAGAATACTTGTCAGAAATAACCAACAATTAACATCAGTCAAGAACATTCTGATTGTAATTCTGATCATAAAACTGTTAAAAATGATTGAAGATTGGTGGTTTATTTTATTTGAAATAAAATAAACCACAATCTTCAATCAATCCTCTAATAAACTCAGATAATGCATTAGTGCTAACCCCACCACAAATATCGGTAATGAAAAAAAAAACATTAATGAAAAAAAAAACAGTGCAATATTCTCCACTGCTGCCTCACCTCCGCCCAAAAGACACTTAAAAATTAAGTGTTAAAAGCAAATTTGGGAAAACCAATCACAGGCACTGCTGAAATTGTAAGCTTTCAGGCAGCACAACGATGTTTGTTTTACCATATTAACAATTGTGCGCCTTCTACTAAATCTGACGATATTCTGTACTTTCTAAAAAAATAATTTTATGATAGAAAATGCATCTTGTATAGCTCTCGCAAAAAACAATGTATATTCCTCATTTAAAGTGGGTATTGTCGCGACAGATATTGATATTGATGCATTCCTAGCACCTGACAAATGGCCTAAAGATGTTTCTATTCGACCTTTTATTAATCGACGACGTAAACCTAAATATAAACAATTCAATAATAGCACCAACCAGGTTTCTCTATTACAAGACATGATCCACAGCCATTTTCAACAGGAGTAGCAACAGGAATCAATATGCCAACATCCTTTCTTTCGAATGTACGTCTATACTATCAGAACGTTCGTGGATTGCCCTCTAAACTAATTGCTTTAAATACTTCAATACCTATAATGGAATATGATATCTTTATATTTTATATCTTTAATAAACGTGGCTTATTACTTCTATTTCTGATTCTGAATTAGGTTTCTATAATTGTAAAGTCTACTGATGTGATCGTAGCATTGATGCAACATCTAAATCGCGTGGTAGTGGTGTCCTTATTGCCGTGTCTAATAAATATATTTCTTGTTAAGTACTTAGCCGCAGTTTTCTTATTGAGGGATTATAGGTTTGCGTTCAGGTAGGTAGTACTAAATTTGTAATTGGCACTGTATACATTCCACCTAACTCAGACATATCAAATTATCAAAGTCATTTTGCGTCAATTGAATACATTACATTGCCAATTTTAACACTTTTATCATGTTTGGCGATTACAATTTACCATCAGCAACTTGGATTAATAATAATATCGGATTTAGAACTGATTCAATTTGCCCAAAAGCTATTTTAGTTGCTAATAACACTGTTAACCTTGTTTATAAACTCACACCAATTAAATAATATTCCCAATACTAATTTAGTTATGCTTAATCTGGTTTTTGCCCCGACTGATTTATCTTCTTCTATTAGAGTTACTGAATCAACGAACCCTATTTATCTTGTGATTCACACTATCCCGTTCTTGAGTTGATCTTTAAATTAACCACTTCTGACACTGTTTCTAGGCTTAATAATGTCAATGAGAATAAAATTAGTTATAACTTCAAACGTGCTGATTTCTCTACTCTGAGCTCTGCCCTTCTGGTTATCCGATGGGATGATGTTTTTGAAAATTGTAATATTAACTATGCTTGTGACCGGTTTTATTCTATTATATTTGATTTCGTTGAATGTGTCGCATTGTCCTAAATGATTCAGCCGCGAATTAATGCAGCTTATATCTTTTAAAAAAAGATTAAACAGAATATATCTGGGACTCAATCTAATTAAAATTTAGTGTAATATGAAACAAATGTAAGATATAGTCTAATGAGTGTTACTCAAATTACATTCAAAATGTCGAAACATCCATTAAATGCAACCCTAAAGCATTTTGGGGCTATATTAAATCTAAACGCAACCCCAATGATATGCCTACATCATTTACACATGGCGACTCGTTTTCTTCGAACCCAACAGTCATATTTGACTTATTTGCGAATTTCTTTGGCAGTGTATATATAAAAACAATAATTATATTTCAACATCATGCCACAATAACATTAACGTGCATACTCTTCCTACTGTAAACATTTCGGATGTTTTGAGTGAATTTATTTCCCTAAAACACAGTAATATTCCTGGGATAGATGGTTTACCAACGACAATTCTTTTGAATTGTGCCTTCGCATTTAGCCGCCCATTATGGCGTTTATTTAATAAATCTCTTAAATCAAGAATATTCCCAGATAGTTGGAAGAGTGCTTTCATTTGTCCAATCCATAAATCAGGTGATAAAAATGTAGTTCATAATTATAGACCAATATCTCTACTAGCTGCGATTCCTAAATTATTTAAAAAAACTGACAACAAATCCAATTTTACAATCATCAATTTCCATGTATCAGCATGGCTTCAGAATTGGGAAATCAACATCTACTAATCTCCTAATTTACGAATCTTATATAATTGACACATTTGAAGAGAGAAATCACGTAAATTCTGTCTATACTAACTTCTCGAAAGCATTCGATACTGTCAATCATCAACTTTTAATCGAAAAACTACTATTGTTTTGGTATTGGAGGTACACTACTGTAATGGTTTTATTCGTATTTATCGGGCAGAACTCAGTACAATTACAATTGTAAGTCGCGCGCAATCGATGTTACTTCAGGTGTACCACAGGGATCGCACAGGGCCCTTGTTGTTTAATGTTTTTATAAACGATGCTCTTGCTTGCTTCAAAAATGCTAAATGTTTAATGTTTGCGGATGATATAAAAATATTCATGAAGGTTCACTCAATAGGAGAAGTGAAACTTCTTCAAGAAGATCATTTTGGCACGTGGTGTATAGTCAATAAACTTACACTTAATTTGAAAGAGTGCCATATAATTAGTTTTTCTAGACTTAAATATGAGGTGACGTATTCGTACTCTATGTTGGGTGAACCTTTATCACGTGTGACGTGCATAAAATATTTAGGTAGTACACTTGATATAACCTTATCTTTCTCCACTGTAATTAATAAAATTGTATCTAAAGCATATCAACTTTTAGGATTTGTTAAACGTAATGTTAGGGACTTTCAAGACTATCATACTTTAATAGTTTTATATAATGCGCTAATTATGCCACATCTCGAATATTGTACAAGTGTGTAGTCTCCGTAGACTAATATTGAAAAAGACCATATTGAACATGTACAACAATAATTCATCATTTTTTTATTATCCAAATGTATACTTGAAGGGAACTACAAGAACTTGATATTAAAATTTAATATGACCAGTCTTGAAACTAGACGTTTCAACTATAATGTAATATTAGTATACAATCTCTTAAACGGCTTAATAGATTGTACAGAGTTACATAGTTTAATAGGCTTACACGTTCCAGCTCTACGTAATAGTGCATTCTTCTATTTACCGTTTCATCGAACTAATTACGCTCAGAACTCTGCGGCAACTAGAGTTCTAAGAAATGCTAATAAATTATATGACACGTTTAATTACTTCGCCGATTCCTTCAACAATTTGCGCAAAATATTAAATCAAGGCATTTTTTAATATGTTGTGTTATTTTGTTTTTATATTTGTACCGAAGTTCTAGGTTAGTTTTTATTTAATTTTGATGTATATGTATTCAATGGATTCCGTAGATTAAAAAAATAAATTAATATTAAATGTACATTTCGAGCACATTGTGCTCTTTATTAATATTTTTTTATATTAAATTGACAAATAAATAAACATATAAATAAAATTAAATATACAAAAATGATGTCTTTAAAATCAGATAATGTTAAATTATTGAGTCAAATCAATTATTTTAATAAATTGTTATTTATGGAAGTTAAATCGAAATTTAAAAGTTTGCTTGAATTTTTGTATATCTCAATTGCTTCTAACATATTTAATTGTTGAGAATTTGACATTTTTTAAATTTTACATTGTTTAAAGAAAAAATATGTCCAAATGTGATTATATGGTTGATTTATATTAATAGTTATTGTAATCACTTTAAGAATGATATATAAACGTAAATAATATCCAAAACCTCGACATCCAATACGGGTAAAAGAGGATAAGATTAAGAAAGAAATAATATCCAAGTGATATCAATAATCATTAAATTACTAGAATGAGAAGTAACTTCAAGAGTTAAAATTTGTGAAGCTTGAGTTATATATATCACAGCAATATATTTGAATTATTAACATAAATTTCCGCAACGCCGACCACTTATTCAAAACGCAAATGAAAATTGGCGCATTCGACACTTGACGAATGCCTCCGGCAAAGGGTGCGTCCAATTAAGAGTCCGCTCAATTATCCCGAGTCCGGAACTAATTCCGCTGACGTCCGAAGATATATTAAACCCGTTGGTAACACACGAATTTCTGACCGGCAATCGATAATCGCTTTTGCAAAAGCCGATCCCGACCTCCGCTTATTAATTATAGACAGATCCCGGCGTACGCACGCAACGGGCGCCCACGCAATTTTCTAAACGCGAAATTATCTCCAAAGTGAGTGACACTTTAAATGCGCGCGTTTCTTTAGCGCCCGAATTTATTTCCACTGCGAAAATAAAACTTCCCGATCGATGAATAAATAAACCGGGAATTTTCTAAATATATACATTAAATAAAAATAATTAAATAAACAAACTAATAATTTATTTACTCGGTGCAGAAAGAAATATTTATAACGTTGAGGTTTTTCGGAATTTATAAATTGTTTTATTTTTCTTTGATGTGTTTTGATCATTTAAGATTCATATTAAACTCGACGTTAAGTAATGAAAGATGGGACTTATTTTTCAAAACCACATAGTGCTTTAATATCCGGTTTATACTCATTTCACATGTTGACTTACTCATTTATAACACTGTCAACCTTGTTTACATTACAATTGTTGTGTGTTTGTTTTAATAATTTCATTGAGAATTCAATTTTCCAAAAATATGTTTTCCAATCATATGAAAACAAAAAGCAAATAAAGATATATTCCATTTTCTTGAAAAATTATATTTTAAATATCTTGTGCGAACATTTAAACAAGAGCTTTTCTTCCAGAAGAAGTAATCATGATTGGAAAGATGTTACAGGTGACATAAAGGGGGCTTTAAATGCCGGCCTGCAGACGTATTTGATAAAAACAAGCAAGTACCGTCAGGATGTTGAGAAGAAAATTAGCAAACTAAGGTGGTTCCTAGTTTTGTCGAGGCAGTAGAGAAAATTTACCAGAGTATTAATAATAAAAACTCATAAAATACTTATTTTTTGTATAGGAATAATATAAAATGTATAATATAATAATAGTATCTTACAAGCAACAAATGATAAATATCGATTTGAGATTGTTTTTTAAAACTGTTTTTTTTACCGTAATCATTAAATTAAATTAATGATTACTATTGGAAATATACATAGAGCTTTTTTTATCAGTATACATTAGGCGAACTGTATACCTGCAAAAAAAAGTTAAACGCATTGAACCGTCAAACGCTAAACTTCAAAATGTGTGAAATATTTGATCGAAAATGTATAAAAATGAACAAAAGTCGATTTTAAAGCGTGTATTACAATTCCAATAGTACTAGAGGAGGATAAGACATGTTTTTAATGAATCCAAAGTTGCCGAAAACCTCGATTAGGATGATTCTAAAAACGAAAACCTTTGAAAGGTTGTATGTTTCGTTGTCTTTATTCTATTGAAAAACGCAACAAAATAAATCATGATTGTGACGTTTCTATCATAAACAGAAAATTGTTTAATTGTTTTTTGAATTATTTTAGTTGAAGGAATCGATCGTTCGGGTTGCGTATTATAGGCAACCAAACACACATGCATCAATGCGTTTGATTTGGGTATTTTATATGTATACATAGAGGATATGTATACTGTTAAAAAAAAAAACTTTCTGTATATTAAATAATTAATTTCAAATAAACTCTTAAATATTTAAAATACATTTTACCTATAAATTGCATTGAAAATCTATTATAAATAATGCAGAAAATAATTAGAGAGAAAATTTAAATAATTTATTGAGACAAATTGAACGTGCATCGAACTGATGGAATGGAAACCTATTAAAAAATAAAATTTTGTTCATGCAAAATAGAATGAAAGAACAAAACAACGGATTTAATGAAATGTTCAGCCACCATTCATCTAGGCCAATACGGAACCTAGTAATCCAGAAAAAATAATACGGATGCGTGTTGAACATTTTGCCAGTCGATATTTCAATAATCATCCAACCCCAACAGTCGCGGCATTATACATAACATTATATGCTTAATTTACTGAGAGACTAGTTTATGTAAATTTAGAGAAATATATTTAAAAAATAATTACATTACACTTGCATAACACTACATGTTTTCTCCATTATATAAAATGATACGAAATAATCATGAAATCCAACATTTTTTCGACATTTTTACACCCTGTATAAAACAATTTATGCTTGACATTAGCGAATGTGTATTCTGAATTCATTATATACTTGTACTCATACTGTACAACTATATTTAGTTTAGTTTATACATATATATTTCTCTGTAATTAGACTCTGCTTGTTGAGAAATAAATTATTATTATTATTATTATTATTATTATAAACTTGTAACAGTTTAAGAAAGATTTTAATTTTGAACTGAGCTTGGTAAATCACTTTCCGTTACCTCTATTTTTTTTTCTATTTATTTTGTATTTGTCAAGTACTGATAATAATATCCTAATCGAAATCTGCTTTACGTAAATTAGTGAAAAAAATGATATTTGTAATAAATCTATAAGTGAAAATAGTTCAGACAAGCACTTCAAATTATTTAGTTAAATAAAACTAAGAAACGCAACAATATGCATATTAAAATACCAAAATGATAAGAATTAGATTTGTAATAGTTCCAACTGGGGTGTATACAGAATGTATTTTTCGAAAAAAAATAATTTAATACTGCGGCATTTTTGTTTGTTTATATTTTGTACAATGTAATTGATTCATATATTTTCAATTTGAGTCTCATTAATCACTTGGTAAAACATTTTAGTAATATTAGGGATTGTTAAGTAAGTTTCACTTGGTTTGTTTTACACGCGTGTAAAACAAACCAAGTGAAACTTACTTAACAATCCCTAATAATTGATTCATATTCTGACGGGGAAGTCCCACACGCGCTTGGTCTCAATTTTCCGTAAAGGCAAAATGATGCATAAAGATCTTACTAGATAAATATTGAGACATATTTTTTTTTAGTTTAAAAGAAAAATGCATGTAGCCCCCTAATTAAATTATTAAAACAATAAGGCGTTAACATAATGTAAAATAATTGTCAAATGAATTATGCCTTAAATTAATAAAAACAGGAGCTGCTTGCATTTAAACTCACTCAATGTCTTTTATTTATTGTCCTTTCATTTATCCTTTATAAACAGTAAAGCAACACGATAAGTACAAAAATGCATATTTACGCAAATATCAAACCTGGTAAAGATTTTTGGGTTACTACACACAACAAAACACAACGTAGTTATGAATCGAATAATATATTTGCAACAGACCGGGGGTTGAACTATTTCAGATTAAAAAATAACAAGGATGCAGATTTTTTATTACGGGCTCAATATAAAAACAAAAGAAAGCCTTTTTTAAATAAATCAAATAAAATAATAAACAGGAGGCTGAAAGATCTAAGGTCGATAGCCATTTATAAGTTTAGATCAAATATATTGTATAATATATGTATATGTAAATACCACAATAAAGATGATTGTGTGTACAATAAATAGCCGATTCATCTACAAAATATAATTCTATTTTTATATATTATTGTACATACTTGCACACATTTTAATAAAGATGGTTAGTTAGTTACGAATATATTATTCAAAATTTACCGATGAAATAAATGAAAATACAGATTAAATTAAATAACTTATTTTTTTTAATTGTGTGTTCGAATAAAAATATATTAAAATGTTTATGTAGTGGTACTACTGTCTTATATACTTAATATTGATAGATGGTGGTCATATTAGCACAAATGATGTTTTGTGCTATTATATTAAATCGTGGTAAATTTCATAAAAATCGAATGAAGCATTCAATAAATCATATAATATTTTGTTTAAATTTGAAGATGATTTCTGGCTTAACGGTTAACTTTTATATACAGGGTGTTTAAAATTCAAATCTCACCATGGGGATTCGCTTATTACAAGAGATAGAGGGTAGGTTTAAATTTGGCACTTTTGCAGAATTTCATGCTGATTAATATCCCGTTGAGAAAATTGGGCTGTTTCTTTCTTTTCAAGAAAATAAAAAAAAAACAACATAAACATGTGATTTTTTTATTTGAAGCAATATTTAAATGCAATGAAAACATTCATTTTTATGGTCTAATCGATGGCGTGCTCAATTTACTAATATATTTCGTCTCTTTTGGACCATCATCCACTTTTTTATTTCTTATCGACGCTATATTCATTTTTTGTCACATTTAAATCCTCTTTTTCTTTTGTTAATATTAAAAATTTCTGCATTAAAATGTCTACGTGTGAATAACATTTACAAATTTTAGATTTTTTTGCTTTTAAAATAACCCCTGAATATTTGTCGACATACTATTATCTCTATATTAAATATGTTTTTAAATGTAGGAAAACAATTACGAATTGCATTTGTTTCAGCCATAGCCTAATTAAATTATAGACCATAAGTTAAACATTCAATTTTGTACTTTTGAAATTGTTAAAAACGGTAATAAATAAAAGTATACTTTGTTATACAAAAAATGGAAGAATAAACAATTTTCATCAAAAATTCATAAAAATATAGGGTATTCCATTTAATTTAAAAAAAGAACATTTTGCGTATTGTTTCATCCTGTATACAAAATTTGCTTTCTGAGAAAATACTAGTTTTCCTTCGATTATTAAGCATTTTTTCAATTATATTGCATTGACAAAAAATTTAATGTATTTTTTCAATTTTGAAACATAAGACCCCAAAAATTGATCGATTTGAACATTCAATTGTTTATAACTTTTTAAATATGAAAAATGACATAATACATCCTATATCATAAATTATTTATTATAAGAGTAGAATCTGAAATCGATATTAAACGTATAGCATTCCATAAAAAAAGCATTATTGGGCACCATCCCACTGAGCAAGGAACCATTTCAAATGTTATATAAATATTGCCCATGGATACTAAAATAAAGTATTGCATTAAATTCATTACGGCAATATTGTAGTAATGTTACTAATATTGTATAAATGTTTCTTTCTGTAATATGGATGTATTCATATTATATTAATGTTACAAATAAAATATAGATATAACGTTGCATTACTTATATTGCGTAAATATTAAAAATAATAACATTGCATGTTTAACATTATATAATTGTTGAGAAATTTAATACAATATTATATTTTTTACATTTCACGAACATTTTACTTCGATCCAACATAGCAATATAGAAAATTACTGAACTAAATACCCACATAGCACAATATATCCGAAATGTGGGATGTATATATAAAACCACTTTTAAAATGTGACGAAAATGTAAAATAAATTTTATCGTTTTTCAGGTGGGAAATTAATAATAAAGAGAAATTATTTAGCACTTTTGCTATATATAAAAAAATCTTACAAAAATTAACAAGGAATATATCTATAAAATGTCTTATATTATTAACTTATAAAATAATAAAACTTAAATTAAAAATTATATATATATATATATATATATAATCGATGTCCCCTTTTACCAATTGGTGTCGGGGTTTTTCTTCATTGTCTATTTCTTAATTACTCTCCTCCAGTTGTTTCTGTCCTTAGCCATTTTTTCTGCTTCTCTTATGTTTATTCCTCTTTCTTGTAGTGCCTTTGTTACGCCGTTCTCCCAGTTTTCTATTGGTCTTCCTCTTCCTCTGTTTGTAGTTGTCCTTGTTTCCCATATTTGCTTTACAGGAATTATTTTCTTCATCCTGTGTATATGTCCCCACCATCCCAGTTGCCTTTCTTCGACATATTTTTGTACATCCTTTGTATTCAGTTCTCTTCTTACGTCCACATTTCTTACTGTATCTCTTCTAGTTATGCCCTTTATTCCTCGTAGAAATTTCATTTCCGCTGCTTGGATTTTGCTTTTTGTCTTTTTATTGAGGGCCCAAGTTTAACATCCATGTGTCAATATCGGTAAATATATGTTTTTGAAAACTGTTAATTTTGTTTTTGCGATATTTCTTTTTTTCTTATAAATCTTTGGTTTAGTGTAGAATACAATTTTGCTGCTTTCTCAATTATTTTGGTTATGTCTTGTTCTTGTTTGCCATTTTGTTGTATTTAAATTCTTTCACTTGTTCCAGTTGCACTTGCCCTATTGTACTGCTACCATCACTTTTGTCTTTTCGGTGTTTATTCTCATATCGTATTTGTGTAGAGTTTCATTCCATACATTAATATATATTATAAAAAATATAAAAGATAATACTGATATAAAAATGTATATGAATTAAAACCATAACATTATATAAAAAAAACAGTCTTAAAAATATAAATTGAAATAAGAAGATATAAAAGATATATCACAATACCAGTCTTATATACTCCTACATATTTATTATGTACTCTTTTAATAACATCTTTAATTTTATAATATTTTCTTCAGCTTTAATACTTTTAGGAAATATATTATATTCAATAGAATTTGAATTTGTAATTGAATTAAATTTTATTTATAGTCTAATATTTTTATTCAGACATGTCTGATAATTGAATGTATTTTTAAATATGTGTTTTGTATTAATGTACTTCCTATTTTGCCCAAAACGGATTCTTTGTTTCTGTGCCTTATATATTTTGTTTTGTTTAAAGTGTCCCATTATCCCGGAATTTATATGAACTTTATGATTTCAAATGGAAACTATATATATTATATTTTGTGTTCGATTTCCCTTTAAATTATCTTTACATCAATATAACAAAATCAGTGGTTTTGACTAGCCGTTACTGCAGAAAAAATATTTTCTACTATTTTTTTCTTTTAGAATAACTCCTAAATATTTGTCAACCAATTATTTTCTTTATATTTTGCATGCGTCATTAAATATCGATTGTCATTTGAATATACTTTTAGGTTAGGAATTAAATGTGTTTCAAATGTAGGAAAACAATTAGGAATTTCATTTGTTCCAATCATAGCCTACTCAAATTATAGAGTATAAGCGAAACATTCAACTTTTGTACTTTGGATTGAAATTGTTAAAAAAAATTATAACAAATTGGAGTATAGTTTATTAAGCAAAAATGAAAGGATAAACAATTTTCCATTTAAGAAAAAAGAAATAGAAATAACATTTTGCGTATTGTTTCATCCTGTATACAAAATTTGCTTAATGAGAAATAAATGAGTATTCCTTAGATCGGCGGTTACCAACCGCGTGTGCTTCTTTGGGGCTCGGCAGCAGTTCCAGGATATAAAAGAAATAAAAATCAAAATAAGAAAACAGGAAATTTCATTCTGAACTAAAATTTGACAATTTTAATGGTGTGCAAGTGCTTTCTTCTAATCTATGAAGTACATTAATTCTAAACACCATTTATTTATACCTACATAAGATTGGTATAAGTGGCACACTGCCTTACATTATTAAGCATTTTTCCAATTACATTGCGTTAACAGAAAGTTTAATTCGTTTTTCAATATTGAAATATAAGGCCCCAAACATCGATCGATTCAATCGTCATGATTAATAACGTCACAGAATAAGTTATTTGAGAAGATGAATTAATGAATTGTTAGTGAAAGAATATCTTATTTATGATTAATGTTAGAACGAGAGATACATAAATATTTTATAATATCAGCTATGTGCGGATTGGTGGCGATTTTATGGAAAGGATTTCAAGTATGTGTTAAATAATGGTAATTTTACATATTTTGCAGAGGAAAGTATTAGTAAGTATTAGTTTTTCATTTATTATTCAATGATAATATTGAAATACAAATGAGTCGCTTTCTTTTATCCAACACTATATATGAATATTCAATAATCTAAAAAGATATTTATTTACATAACATTTCTTATATTTTGAATTAAATTCTCACTTATCCCGTGGTGAAACATTTTTTTATGTAATAATTATGAAGTAATTTTCACAAAATATCTTAATTAAATAAACAATAATATCCAATTCACAGTAAAAATAGAGGACAACAATAGTTTTTAGATTTAACAGTAACAAATAATAATAATAAATTAGATTTTAAAATTTTTAGAAAAAGTAGCTTCACAGATATAATTATACCTAATTCATCACATATATATCATAAAATTAAATATAGCACGTTTCATTCTTATATTCATAAAGTAATACACATACCTCTTACTGACAAACATTTCAAAGAAGAATTATAATAAAATGTATTGCAATTAATAATGGCTATACGCCAGAAATTATAGATAAAGTTTTAAATAAAAAGAAAATGAAACAATTTAACAAATATTTTTATGCAGTTAATAACAAGAAAGAAAGAAATAATTGGTGTAGACTTGAATAAGTTCATATTCTCTCAAATAACATAAAAAACTATCTAAAAGGGTACGACTTAATTGTTTCAGTTATTTTCCTTTCTTCACAATTTATTTTTAATGCTAAATGTATATTTCGGGTACTATGTACCCATTATCAATAACTACCCGAAATGTACATTTGGCATTAAAAATAAAAAGTGAAGAAAGGTATATAACTGTGTTTCAATTAAGTGATATAAACCTTCACATAACTCAAGTAGCTATATTAAAAGAATACGGATTTAATATTACAATTATCAATCCAACAAACCTACAGAAACTAAATAAATAAATAATAAAAACATATCGACAAATTAGAGAAATGTGGCGTTTATGAAATAATGTGTGGTGATTTTGATAGTTCTTATATAGGACAAACAGGAAGAACTTTCAACAAAAGGTTAAAAAAAACACAGAAAAGCGATAAAAAATAAAATAAATTCTATAGGACTAGCTGAACACTGCATAAAAAATAATCATTTTTTCGATAATAATCAAATTTAAGTATTGTATACAGGTAAAAATGGTCAAGATTTAAATCTAAGAGGAGGCCTAGAAATAAATAGAGCTATTAAAGGAGAAACAATTCTTAACAACATCGAAGAAATTTGGAGCTCCCCCATCGCGACTGTCCTTCTGACCTGACATTGTCATTGTCAATCTTCTCAATTTTATATCAACTTGTTTGTACTTTTCATTTCATTAGTTCCTTGAAAATGACCACTTGTCGAAACTAGTCTGAACACAAATATAAAAGTTTAGTGAAACGAACAACCAAGTGTATTAAATAAAATATTTCATAATTATTACATAAAATTTCTTATTAAAACATTTTATTTAGTAATCAAAAACACTACATTTAACTTAAATTATCTTCGCTTTAAATCCGTTCTAAACTTCCCAGAATCAAACGATTTCCAACATTTCCAATTATAAATATTAAGCATTCTATTTTTGATCGTGCACTTCTTATGAATTCGCCACGCTTCATTCGCGTTCTGATGAAAATCGTAATTCCATTTAAGTTATTATGTCGTGGATTTATATTGACTATAAATATTGATATGTTGATTGCTTTAGTATCTCTATCCAAATATTTGCTTGAACCTCTAAACACATTTATTTCGCCGTAGACAAGCTTTATTGTTTTACAAACATTGTAATTTCATAACATTCACATGGGAAAATATAAATAACCAGGATGATATTAGTAAGGTTGCATGTGCAATAATGCGTCTTTATTAAGAGTCCTAGCAACTATATATTTAGACAAAATAAAATACGTAGGCTGAAGAACCTTAACTAGCGGCCATAACTGTTCTCTCAATAAAGTACAGTTGTTGCGAAAATCAAATATTTATAATTTAGACATTTATGAGACAAAAGAAATGGAAAAACAGGAATCAAAATTCTTAAACTTTCTCCTGATCCCGAAAAATATTACCAAAACCTTAATCCCTTAAATTCCCATTTTAATGTTTACATCTCGGTTTTTTACGTACAATCCGGCATTGTATATTTTCATATAAGTATATTTCTTGTAAGATGTTCATTTCTATATTATTTATTTTGACATATTTTATGATAGCAGGTCCAAATGATCAGAGTGTATCATACTAAAACCTATACCTGAATTAAGGGCTATTTTAGTGCCCTATTTCATGTATTTTAAGGAGATGTTTGGATTTCGGGGAATACAGAATTTTGTAAGAAGGGATAATTTGCATATTTTTTGTAAAGATTGTTATATGTTGGGATATAGCAGTGACTTTTATGGATTCATAAAGGAATTCGTTTGAAGGATGGAGGAGAAGGTTGTTAGGATGTCTAAGTTTAGTGAGTGTTCTTATGGAGGATATTGATATTTATATAAAAAGCAAAGTGAAAATTTTATTCAAATATCTTCAAAAATATATTGATTCAACAAGGACGATATAATTACAATTTGAAAAACAGTAGAATAATTATAATTTTTGTAGTGCAACATAGCTGCGTATAACAATGCAGTAAGATTTTATATTTTCGGTTAAATATTTGTTTATGATCGAAATATCAAACTATAATTATTTCCAACACAAATCTGCGTCATTTTAATAGACATCAAAATTACAATGAGAAAATTTTAGATTATACCAGCGTATTACAAATTGGAACGCACGTAACTACAATGCAGGATCTTAAATGTAGCCAGATGTGTAAACTAGCAAAAATTGCGATTTATAAAACCTAATGCTCTTGTAGCATCTTTAGCAATAGTCTCGATATGATAATTTAAAGTTAGTATATCACCGAAAAAAAAAACGCCTAGATCCTTAAATATAGCGACGCGCTCTAAATTAATATTACCAATGGCATTGTTAAAAATGATAGGATGGTACACCTTTGTGAATGAGATATATTTACATTTTACAATATTCAGAGTTAAACCATTATTTGCACACCAAGTAGAAACAATGTCTAGATTATATTGTAGGTTAACACAGTCCTCCATAGTTTTTATTTTACTATATAATTTTAAGACGTCCGCATAAAAAAGATAGTCACAAGTAATCATTTCAAAGAAGTCATTAATAAATAAATTGAATACTAAGGAAAGGTAATTATAGTTATCGAGAAGTCTTTTTAAGTGTTTCTTCATCTCTAATTCATTCGTGGGTGTAAATATAAAAATTGGGATTAAACCAAATTCCAGACTTATTGATTTATAAGATTGTGGACTGACTTAAAGAAATCACGAACTGTCAAGGATTTTATTATTATACATTAAAGTGACCGGAATTTTAGAAGAATTTACCCTGCAATAATCCATCTGAGACCAAACTTTTTTTAGATCTGCTTAAACGTTATTTTCAACAGTATTAATATTATTTTTATAAGCCTCGTTTGTTCTACTCTTAATTGACGATCTTTTTTCTAATTGCGTTTTTTTTTTTTAATAATATTATTATACTTATGAAAACCATGTAGGATATTTAAATTTCCGCTTAATTTTACATTTAGCAATGAATAGCATTAGAGCATATTTTCTGATATAATAAATTTTGTCAAATGCTATATCTACATCAATAAATTAAGATAACACCGTTGAATATGAATTTTATAAAGAAGCCTCTATACGTGCTATGAAAACGTGACCAATCGTCCTGTTGAGAGATAGTAGATTTCCCGTTGACATTCTTTAATTCCGTCCCCGTTACAGGGCCACATTTATAACTGTTCACATTCAACGTTCATAACGCACGCGCCGAATTCACTTCATACGAAGCGGACAACGCGGTCGGCATAAGCGCAACGTCTCGGCTCTTCTGGTTTTATTCCCACTTGTAACTAAATAATATAAATTTCGTATTCAACGATAACACATTCCAGTTGATATCACTTAGGTGTGAATAAAGCTGAGAATAGTTGCCTGTTTTTAAACTGAATTTAATAGCGCTTTTATTAACTGGAGCCATTACTATATCCGAATGAATTAAACAATTTAAAGTAGGATGATACACATTTTCGGAGATTAAAGCAACACTTTCTTGCTCATCATTACGTTATATATAATATCAAATTCATTTAATAATACATACTATTAAATGAATTTGATATTGTATTAAATTGTTGTAGATTGAGAAAAATAAAAAAAAGTTTGAGATACTGATAGCTTTTAGCAACATCCAGTGTGAAGAAAAAACCAGATAGTTCGGGGCAATTAAAATTATTTTGCAATTAGTAAAATTGAATTCATACAGTTTATCAGAAAGGAAATAATAATATAACTTGAAAATTTCGTGAGAAGTTGATTTTGTAATTGTTATTAATTATTTTGTATTTTTTTGCTGTACATACCTATTAATAAAGATTATTATAATTAATTATCGAAATTTAATAATTAGGGTTTTGATCTTTAAGTCGGTTGTGGAGACTTTTGCTAAAGCCTAGTATAACATCCACCTTTGCGGCGTGAAGTTGGCCGCGTAACGCCACTCAAACTTGACGCTTTACTTAGAAGCATGTACAATACGAAATACGGCTACGAGATGGCGATACAATTTTGGTTGTAGAAAATAGGTCTGTAGAAGTGGGGTTATTATGTTAAGCACTGTTTAAGTTTTGCTAAGATAAAATAACATAAAAGACCGATTTCCTTAAAAAGGGTATCAGGTTAGGTTAAGTAACGTTTAGGTTTTGCATAAATAAAATTATATAAAAGAGTGATTCTCTTAAAAAGGATATCAGGTTAGGTTAGGTAATTTTAGGTTTTGCATAGATGAAATGATATAAAAGCGTGATTCCCTTAAAAAAGGTGTCAGGTTAGGTTAGGTGATGGCTAAGTTTTGCATAGAATAAATGAAAGAAAATAGGATTTTTCTCGATAGAAAGACGTCTATTTACTTAAGAAAAGAGAGAGGGAAAAGTAAAACAAAATGTGGAAAACTGTACTTATCGTTAGCTATCTATCGTCAGTATTGAGAACTAATGGGATCATTCGCAGATGAAAACGCAAGGAAACAATCTTACATATCGCTCAATGAATGACGTATTTTTGCGAAATATATTTTCGTTATTTTCTCAATTAATTGCTGTTTTAACTCAACCAAAGTATGATGCAGTGTAATGAAAGTGTAAATATGTGCGTTAAATAACAAAATAATGCTTTTTAGTTTGGCGGAAATACAAAAATTCAGTGACATAACCTCCCGACTTTCGAGCTAAATTGTGAGAAAAATATAAGTGAAAGCCCTCTAAAACAACTAAAAATCCACTCCTACGTCTATTAGTTATCATAAAAAATACCCCTTCGTAGGGGTTTTCGAATAAAAACTTAAATTTGAAGAGGGGGGGGTGCTATACTAAGCTTTAACCGAGACTTTTAATTATTTAAATAAAAATTATTATTCTTTATCCTACTTTTTTTTATTGAAATATATATTTAGGAAACTATATTTCAATCTTTAGCATATAAGTATAAATAGAAATTTATACTTAAAATTTATTATTGTAAAATCTAAAACATTTATATTTATAATAACTTCAACTACTGTATAAAAAAAGTAATATTATTAAATAAAAATAATTACTGAAGAAAGTTTTTTTTTTTATTTCGACTATAATTTTTAAGTCCTTTTTAATTGCAGACAATTTTAAAATGCATAAAATAAATCTTTAATTGTTTAAATAAAATTTTGAACATCTTTAAATTACGTAAGGCATAGCTGTACTGACGAGTGATGGATCCCGAAACACGTATCTGCAGATGACCTTATATTAAATAACGTTCCTTTTGTTGTTTCTACATTAAATTTTTCTCGGATCAAAATTTGTTGCATTATGCAATATTTTATTGATGTGCAACAGCAGGTGTACATTATGTAATTCAATGTCCGGCGTGGGTATTTGCCCGGGAAGTAGTTGTTTTAATGTGCAGTTGTTTAACGTACTTACGTAGCGTAAGTCAGAAGTCACAGAGCTAAATGTGGAAATAATTTATTAATTATTTTCAAATCATTTTTAATTAAATAATTAAAAGTTGGGGAGACTTAAAGAAGATCAAAACTGTTAATTAATTATAATAATCTTTATTAACAGGTATATACAGCAAAAAATACAAAATAAATAATAAAAATCACAAAATCAAATGTATAGTTAAAATCAGTAATTTGGCTATCAAGCAATGCTCTTTCCGCCTGTTTTTTTTTTTTTTCGTGTTAACGTCCTTGTTGTGAAAATATTATGATGATATCTAAATGTCTTTGACAGAAGTCATTGTCGGGTATGTTCGTAATTGAACTGTCATTAATGTGGTGCAATGAATTCATGAAGAGTTATGGTGGGGAATTTACGTTTCGGGTTTATATTTTTTTACAGGTGATAAATAATGGATTCATCAGGTTTAGGTGTTTTGGGATTTGAAAAAAAAATGTGGACCAAAATGTATAACGAAGTAGAAGGCTCTATTATCAATAGAAGTACATTACATAAAAATGATTTGAAAATAATTAATAAATTATTTCCATATACAGGGTGAGTTTTTTGTTTTTTCGATAAGAGATAGAAATAATAGGAGTGATATTAGTAATTTCATAAAGAAGTGGATTTGTAGGATTATATAAATGGTTTAGGATATGCCTGCTCTTTAAATTTCGATATTAAACGTGAATTTATAACTGTAATAATTAGTCCATATCAAAATAATTGATTTAAAAAAATGATTTAAACACATAATTTGCGCGCACACTCCCAGTCCATAAATTCATAAACGTATTAATTAACGGCCGTTTCTCGTGTAAACGTTTATGTGTCTTATTTATAACCGGCTAGCTTAAATCAATGCACACGCTTTTTCGGGAAATGTGCTCGCGAAAATGTTCACCGCTCTCAAAACAAACAGAAAACACGCGCGAAGCCGAAACGGACAGGTTATAAAAAAATGACATATTTATTTTATACGGTGGGGAGGGGTTGAATTTATATACCGGCGGATTTTGATTGAAGGTTCTGTTATAATTAGCTTTGAAGTTCAAATAGGAAGGTAAAATAAATATTATGCGAATTTGTTTTTTTGCTTCGCCTTTCTCACCTGCGTAACTTTTGATGTGTTTTATTAAGGATATAAATAAATATCTGTCAAATATTTGAAATGTTTTGATAGCAATCATTGTATTACCTGTTTAAAATTCTGTTATTATTATTAGTAATTGTATTAATTTGAATTTTCATAAATCTATATGTACTGCAAGAACTTTGTGAAGAAGAGGCGATCCTGGACATGATCAAAAATAATCCCTCTACAAGCGTACGAGGAATATCTTAACGAATTCATGTTACGGTGGAGAAAATTACATAAATTGAAATGATAACCATATCACATATAATCTATCAAAAATTTACAACCTGCAGACTATGCATCTCGGATTAACTTTTGTGGTTTGATAATTGAACATCAACAAATTTATGGGTAAATTCTCATTATGGAATGAATGAATTTGAAATTTTTAGGGCGCTTCGACAACATTGGTCATTTGAGCTGCTCTGTTTGCGGATGAAGCCACATTTTTTTTTCCAAAAATTGCCGTGGCGATATCGTAACCCTCATCGGTTACGATATCGCCACTGCGAGATTTAATGCGGTTAATGTTTAATGTGATATTCTTAACAACCAACTAATTGCAGAGTCTTAGTTTGATAGATTAGTATTTTATTAAAACTTAAAACAATGTATAACGAAGTAAAAACCTCTATTATCAATAGAAGTACATTAAATAAATATGATTTGAAAATAATTAATAAATTATTTCCATATATAGCTCTGTGACTTTTGACTTACGTAACGTAAGTTTCTATTTATATCAATAGAAGTGTTTCGTTTACAATTATATGAATTGTATCTCTTATATCAGTAAAAATTATTTAGATTTTTTATGGTTGAAGCCATTACTTTGTGATACATTTTTAACTAATGTAAAAAAAGGTAGGTTTAAAAATTAAAAACTCTGCTCGTATCACACACTTCTTTTATTAATTCCGTAACTACAGTCTCGGCCAGTGCGGTCATCAAATTGTTTAATTTACATTTTTATTTTCACTAAATATTTATGTTTTAATTTTTTTACACAATGAATCATAAACTGGATTTATATATTAATTTTCTTAAAAAAGATTTTTTGTTTGAATCAAAATAATTAAGGTTGCGGTTTCACAAAAGTGAAAATAATCATTGTTAAAAATAAGAATCGGGCTCCAAAATTAATAAATTGAATATGTACTTTACACGTTAGTATTGGCGTAGCCAGGGGGGGGGGGGGGGGGGCATGGGTGGGCACGGCCTCCCCCCCTCAGAAAAAAAAACACCCCGAAATAATAAAATTCAAATAATCGATTAATATTACCGATAATAATATTACATAAATAAAAATCACTTCAGAATTTACAACACTAGTCTAGATATTCTATAACATCAACTGATATCTATAAAACACAAACAAACAAATATTATTACGTTCTAATTGTACTTCATTTTAATTTATTTATCTGCCCAGAAACAGCAGTGACATGTTTATCTTTGTTAAAATACTTGAATGTAAAATTTAGTGTATACTAAAGGATATATAAAATTGTTAAATACATATTATGTGTTTCGGATTACATAAAAGAATGTGTGATATAAACATAAACAAACAAGTTAAATTGTGGCTTTTCATTCCAAATACATGCCAATGAACGGAATTTACTCGAGGCTAATTCATTTTATTAAATTCTATGAAAAAAACCATTCACGAGTCGTTCAAATTATTATTAGCTGTCTTGTACATCTAAAATTAAGAGTAAGATGTTTTACTTAAGTAACCACAGGAATTTCAAATTGATATTGAAAATAAATTTTGAGTTGCATTACATGTAAGACTGTTAGTGCCTACCTCCTACCTACATTTAGTTCTTCATTCGTTGTTTTATTTTGTACTTTTGACAATTGTCTAGTAATAATCTGTTAAATAATTTGAATTATATAATTTTCTAAGTACAATTGTACAAATATGGATACCGTTTAATAGCAAACAAATACTTGTTTTCTAGATTTAAACATGAAGAAATTTAAAAATATCAGATCTTTTTTTCAAACAACTACTTCAAGAACACGTGAAGAAAACACGGAAGTTGATGTGACAAAACCTAGTATTCCTACATCCGAATCATCAACAAACTCTACACCGGAATCTTGTCGGAACGAAAAAAAACGGAGGTTGAAAGTACAAAGGATTCAGAAAACTCCGTTGTATTATCGCCAGCTTCAACATCACAGTCAGCCGTAGAAGCTGTCTTGGGAAATCTATAACGGGATGTGTTGGTCCAACTTCAAGAGTGCCTAATTCGTTTGGTTCGTCAATATTTTTTGAAACAGGTCTTGTGGAACCAATTACAACGTTCCACAAGATCTGTTTCAAAAAAAAAGACAAACCAAACGAATTAGGCACTCTTGAAGTTGGACCAAAACAACCCGTTATAGATTTCCCAAAAACAAAATTTGGGACAAAATTCAGGTCGTTTTCGTCGAAATATTATGGATCTTATAATAGTTGGTTGGAATATAGCAAAAAAGAAGACAAAGTCTACTGTTTCGTATGCAGACATTTCAACAAGGGAAATATACGAGATCAAACTGAAAAATGTATGAAATGTGGTTTTAACAACTGGAAAAAACTGGCAGAGGCGTTAAAAAAACGCTCAGAATCATCGCATCACGCTGAATGCAGCCAAATGTATGTGTCCTACAATCAATCTTTGACAGTTGGAAATGTTCATCAACAACTTATGAAGCAGCAAGAGGAAGAAATTGTTCAAAACAGAGAATACTTGGTCAAACTTATTGATATTGTACTGACCCTTGTTCATCAGGGTTTGCCTTTAAGGGGGCAAAGAGAGGACCTATCTACTAAAAATAGAGGTAACTTCTTGGAAATTACTCAATTGTTTTCTAAATATGATGACAAATTTTTTCTCAACTTTGAAAAACACTACAATTACTGCAGCCCAGATGTACAGAATGAAATTATTACGGTGATAGCAAATCTTACTCTGAAGGAAATTGTGAAAGGAGCTAAAGCATGTGTTTTTTTTTCTTTGAGTGTGGATAAGGTGAGATGCTTTAAAGAGGAACAATTATCAATTACTATGAGATATGCGAACGGCCTGGACGTTGTCGAAAGATTTATAGGTTTCGTAAATTGTTCCGTTTCTAGAGATGCGCAAGGACTGGCTATACTAGTTTTGGACACTTTGCATAAACACCATTTAGTTACAATTCTTGCGCAGTCTTATGATGGCGCCAGCGTCATGTCGGGTCAAAATCGAGGTCTGCAGGCGACTATAAAAGAAACTTACCCTCACGCAATTTACATTCATTGTTTAGCGCACAAACTTAATCTGGTTATTGTTGATTCATGCGCAAATGTTTCACTAGCAAAGACATTTTTCAACGGCCTTGAAGCTCTCGGAATTAATACAAACCGTGAAAGGGGAAGCCTAACTACTACCAGATGGAGTTGTCGCTACGAAAACTGCAAAGCAGTACTAATAAACTATGAGGCAATTAATTGGCTTTGGAAAAAGATATCACTGAGAACAGAGACAAGCACACAGTAGAAGCACTCGGATTGCTAACGATTATTACGAAACCAGAGTTTGTTGTCTCTTTACACACATTTCACTCAGTCCTCGCAATAGCAAATGTTCTGAGCAAATTTTTACAGACGTAAAATGCAACTCTTGGTCAGGCTAGTGATCTCATAACAAGTACTATAGGTGCTCTCGAAGAATGCAGGAATCGGTTTAAAATTTGGACAGATATCGAGCAGTTTGCTAAAAAGCAAGCGATTTCACTAGAACCTGAACCCGTTAGAGTCTCAAAACGGAGACGTCATCAAAAGGACTTTTATACCGAGTCAACTGTGGGCAAAAGCAGTACATTAGATTTGCCGGATGATACACAACTGGAAGATCAAAATTTACTAACAAGTAGTTGATAATATCATTGTAAATCTAAAACGCCGAATTGAAAATTTACCGTTAGCTCGTGCAGTTGACGCATTTTTGAAATTGGATATGAAGAATGGAGAGGATTTCATCAATTATTACAAAAAATCTTAATTATTGATACTTCAGCCTTGGAAGCTGAAGCGATTGTTATGAAAAACATGCTTCAATTTAAAAATGTCGAAGTGAATGCTGAAAATTTGAGAAAGCATATTAAAAAAGAGTACTGTCTTTCTCTACATAACCTTTTACAAGCAGCGATGGTATTACCAGTGAGATGAGCCGGGTGCGAGAGAAGTTTTTCTGCCATGAGGCGAATAAAAACATGGCTCAGAAGTACAATTCTCTATATTTATTAGTGATATATGAGAGAATCGTTCCTGAAGCATTGTACTTCTGAGCCACTTTTATTCGCCTCATGGCATAGTTCAGAAGGAAATTTCAGTATTGAACCGATTTGCAGAAAAAAATAGAAAACTAAGACTTATTTAATTGAGTACCTATCGAAAGTAACATTTAAAGACTGTTTTAAATTAATGTTAATATGAATTCACTGAAACAAGCAAAGCAAGTTTCATTTATGTGTGTGATTATTGAATATTATATACATTTTAATTATAAAAAACATGAGAGTAAACAAAACCAAACCATAATATTGATTATGTACATTTTATTTAGAAAAAAACATAATTGTAAACAAAACCAAACTATTTTTTTTATAAAGCCGGCCCCTCCTATGACACCACGCCCCCCCCCCCCCAAAAAAAAAAAAAATGCTGGCTTTGCCCATGCACGTTAAGTAGAAAAATATCGGTCTGATTAAAAAAAAAAAGAGTCTTAGGGAAAAACTATCGGCCTGATTAAAAAAAAACAGTCAATTATTATTCACTAGTTCTTGTTAGAATAAAAAATTGGAAGATATAATGAAATTAATGGATAACGAGTGTAAAGCTATTTTAATGAAGAATTCAGTTAAATATTTAAATTTTTCATTAAGTACGTTTTTGTTGCTAAAACTATACATTAAACATTGACATAAAACTGACAGATTTTGATTATTTCTTTCATAGTTGTTTTCTATAAAATCTAACTATAACAATGCAAATAGAAAAGAGTATTCATTCACTTGATCACAGTTATTTAAATATATTAAATAAAAATGATTTGAAAATAATTAATAACAATGCATATAATTTATCTGGTGAAAATCCTGCATGCTTTAAGATTACTTTAATGTATAATACAATATTTAATGAAATGTTCAGCCACCATTCATCTAGCGTATGGATAACTAGTCGTCTACCTTGTAGACCCAAATCATTGACGATACCACTTGAAATTAGGCAAAAGATGGCGCTTGCGTCGTCTTTAATTTATTATGATAAATACAATATTGTTTATTGATTACAACAGAAATGGAACTCGAATTACTAACTGCTAATAATTATATAGCCATCTCTTTCTACTAAACCGCACCCTTAACATCATCTTTTCTGACGAATAAATACAATATGCAAATTGAATAAATACAAATTTATTTAATTTATTCTAAATTTTAACGTTACTAAATATTGCTTTTATTAGTTCTTTATAGCAGGAATCATAAACTGCAAAGCTTTGTTGAAAATTACAGAAATGGTCGTTGTAGTCGTAAATAATGGCTTAATTGCTTTCAGCCTGCGTCCAAACTGTATTTACTACGGTATGTTGCATATTTGTAGTGCGTGATTCATTTGCGAGTAATGAAGTTTGGGGATTATTAACAGCACTGGATATTTTGAATATAATTAGTCCTCTTGTTTGGTGAATCAGATTTTTCTGTTTTCATTGGCAAGCTCGCATGTGGAAATGAAATCGCACGCTGAAAATACAAGCGTATCTATAACTTTTCGAGCGTGAAAATTATATATATATAAATAAATAATTAGGGGAATATTTATAGAAATTACATTATTGCATTTTTATACTCATATTAAATAATATATACATTAATAATATTTAATAACATTATTTAAGGCTGAAAGATCACTGGTTAATAGCCAATTAACAGATATAAATTATACGTTTAAGTTTATAATGTTTATTATTTATTTTGTACATATATTGAAAATCTCTATTTCTGAGTGTTACATTATATAATTTTATAATACATATACATACAATCATTTAGACATTGTTAGACCTCAGAAAATGCCTATCGACCGTCGATCTTTCTGCCTGTCTCTGTCCAGTTCTTGTTGTTTTAGTTAATCGTCATGATTGCTAACGTCATTGTCTAAGTTCTCAGAATTTAGTGTTAGTATTGATGAATTGTTAATGAGGGATGGGAGTATCTAGGATTAATCTTCGGATTACGTGGGATGCAGAGGTGATTGATAATGGGAGCTATGTGGGGATATATAGCGAATTTTAAGGAAAGGGTTTCAAGTCTGTGTTTAATGGGGGTAATTTTACACATTTCGAAGGGTTGTAGAGAGGGTTGTTAGGGTGTCTAATTTATGTAAGCTCTCTAAGGGCTGTGCGTTCGCTGATTTCGAGATTTCTTAGAACATTAGGGCGAGGATTTTAGTGTATTATTTTGTATATTTTTATTATGATTTGTTGATATTTCATAACTCAATCAATAAATTTAATTTCAAATGTCAAATACCAATAAACCAGTTCCAGTTAACAATGAGATCTTTGACCATTATGGATGTTGAAACAACTGTGAAGAATATCGCCCTTAATTTACTGCCAGTGAAATGCGGGATAAACATGAAACGGTTTGATTTAAATAATAACAATTAATGAGTATGTTGTCATAATTTTGTTAATACTTTTTCATAATATAATTTAATGCAATACAATAATGCGTAATTATTTAATACGAGTAGAAAAAGTACAGTATTCAACTCGTGAGAAAGGCATTAGTCATTCAGAAAAGTTACTAATAAATAAATAATTAATAATAAATAAAAACAATAGGGCAGAAAGACCCCTGGTTGATAGCCCGGACAGCCTAACACAATATGTATTCTTATTAAGTAAATATAGCCCAACACCCGCAAGGGTACAAGGGTTTTTGATAATATATATATATTAAGTAAATATAAACGTATGTATATGCTTACGTATGTTGTCTGAATAAAGATGTTTGTATATATGAAAAAATAATATTTATCTTCTTGAATAATAGTCAACTTTCTCACTCGTTGAACAATATACTATTATATTTAAATTAAAGCTTAATAATGATGCTCTATACTTTTAAAACATAGTCACTAACATAAAATAACAAGTTATACAAAGTTAAAAAGTATTTTATTTAATGAATACGTTTATTTTATATTTTATTGGAGAGCCTGAAATGTTGTAAACTTTCTTTTTAAAATCAGGAATCACCAAGCTTTATTCAGTAAATATTCAGTAAATATTGCAAATACACAAGATAATACACATCATAAAAGAATATTATCAGAGCCAAAATACAATAATTAATTAGCGCGAAGAAGAAAGAAAAAACATTATCCAATAACATAAATATTTACATGCAAAAATTCGATACTATATAATTCTTTATTTGGGATATACTTTAGTAGCTCCCTTTAAAATATTTTAGACTTTTTAAACCTCTTATACTGCCAGGTAATTGGTTACACAGTTTTAGGCTTCTATATAATGGTAGTTTTTCCCCTAGAGATAGTCTATGCACAGGATAGGCATACAGACTAGCTTGCCGTGTGATGTATGTATGGTGATGGTTAAATCTATTAAATTTATCTTTGTACTTACAGTTAAAAAGCAATATTTCATAAATGTATAAACCAAACAGCGTCAAATTTTCGGCCTTTTTAAAGTATCCTCTGCATGATTCGCCAAATTTAAGATTGTAAATAAGTTGCTGAGATTGTTGATATAACATGTTCTGCTGTCGATGTAATTGCTGATTGAAAAAAATATATGGCATACCCACGCCATATATTTTTCTCAATCAGCAATTACATCAATGTTTAATAAAACTATGTGATATTTAGATATTTAAAATATTTAACCAACTCTAGAAATAAATAATCGAATTTAATACTGCTTCTTTGCTTATTAAATTTTGCAACTTTACATTTATTAATATTAACTCTTATAATTTGATTTACATCATTGGGAAATATTGTATAAGTCGTACTATAATTTCAATTAATCCTGATAATTTCAGCTAGGATTTTCATGTCGTCTACATTGACGTAAGATTGCGTTTATTATAAACAAACTGTAAATTAATTAATCATTATGAGAAATATTAAAGTTCCGTAGTAACTTCCCTGCGGCATACCGGAATTAACCTCTACAACATTGAACATAAAATTACTCATACGAACAAATTGTTGTCTAGATATTAAATAAGACGAAAACCAATTCACCACACTCATAAAAACCATAGGCAGTTAATTTTGAAAGCAGCGAGTGATTCACTTTATTGAAAGTTTTCAAAAAGTCCACGTAAATTACATCATGTTGCCTTTTCTTCTCCAACGTTGACAAAATCAACAAGTGAAATTCTAATAAATTGATGGTGTTTGATTTCCGTGTTGTGAACTCGCGTAGTAATAATATCCAGAGGCTACCTCTCTCATTCATGAGCATTAGTACAAACAGATTCTCGAATTACGACGTAATTCAAGATCTGCACCCATCGAGTTACTGCAAGTAAAAATTCTGGAGCTGCCAAATTCGTCTCCAATAATTGTATTAGAACATCCGAATCTACAAATATTCGGATATTTGACTTATCCGACTTTTATAAAGAAAACGTATACAATATTCAACCATCCGAAATCGATTAAATGAAATATTTATAATAATATCAAATCATTGATTAATGAGGCACTTAATTTTTTTTAAATCCATTGTTTCGCTACGCTGTAGCTTTTTCAGGTCACAGGCTACAGCGTAGCGAAACAATTGTAGTGAAAATAAATAAAAAAAGTGTTGAAAATCATAAATATTTTATTTATTAAGATGTCAAATCAGTCTTTGTTCACGATATTTATGCAATATTAAAATATTTGTAAGCAAAGCTTCCATCAAAGTTAAAAATGATGCTTGATCGTTGAGGCTTTTACTTGATGAAACTACAACTTTCACAAAATTTATTGTAGAAACACTGCCACAATTTTCGATTGTGGAGGCTTCTACTTCGTTATATCGAGCGTACAACAAAAATCGACGACGAAGTTGGCATTGGAAATGTCTGAACTAAAATCACACGTGCATGCGTAAAGTACTGGTTGTCATGTTGACACTGTTTAACCGCAACCAGCATTTCACGCGTGTGATCTTAGTACAGACATGACTCGAGACTTCCAACTCCAACTTCGTCGTCGATTTTTGTTATACGCTCGATACATGTTTAAATATGATAATAAAAAAAACGTCTAAGCTTTTTTTTGTATAACACTTTATTTTTACTTATGACTGCAGTTTCGGCTAATTCAGCTTGCCATTATCAAACATGAAGTGAATAGCAAGCTGAATTTGACGAAACTGTAGTCACAACTAAAACAAAGTGTTATACAAAAACAAAGTTTAGAAATGTTTTTTATTATCACTGCCACAATTGTTTCGCAAACACAGTGGCATCATCAGGCAGATTATTAATAATCATTAATCAATTATAGTAGTGTCTCTATAATACATTTTTTTAAGTTAAAAAAAACTGTTGTTTTATTTACAAATACTGTAGAAAAGATGCACTCAGTGGCATTTTTTTTTTTTTCAAAATATTTTCTCAAGTTTGATGTTAAATTTCATTATTGAATATGGTTGTGTTGATTTGTCATTTCGTTTTGTGAATTTTCCTCACCAAAATTTTGTTGAACGTGCCATTCAGTTTTGGTCATAGGAACTATTATTTGGTTTGATTCTTGAATCTTTAAGGCGTTTACTTCGTGGTACATTTTCAATATTAGGATAAAGAAAACACTTAATAACTTTTTTGTACCACTTAAGTGATTATTAAGTTATTAAGTGTTTTCTTTATCCTAATATTTGGTTTGAATTTTCAACAAAATATTCATATATGTTCTGTCATGACTGTTTTGAGAAACTTTTGGATTGTTCATTCGATTGTTTTCTGGAATTTGTTGTCTGAAATTGGCATTTCATCTTTTATAAAAGTAAAAGTAAAAGTGGTTATCTAAAGTTGTTTGTTGCAAAATTTTGCTGATTTCTTGTATTAAGAAACATTATTTTACATTAGGTGTCTCTGGTCACAATTATTTCTGTATATTGTATGATTTCATCTCGGATTATGTTTCTGAAGATTCAATTTGTTGTAATTGTCTGTATGTATCTTAAATTATCTTGAGTATGAGGAAATTTGTATCCTCTGGTTACGAAAGAAATTGCTTATCCTAAGCTTACAAGATTTCTTAAACTAATCGCTACAATATTTCTAAAACCACTTAAAAAGGGTGCTTGTTAGGAACATAAATTTGCTTTTATTTTGTTTAATGTTTACGTTTGATTTTTTCAATTTCATTTTTGCCAATATCAAACTTAAAATGTTTTAATATCAGTTTTCAAAGAAAGTTTCATTTTTTGTCCTTGTTTTATATTAATTTTAGACTCATGTATGTAAAACAAGATACATAATGTAAAATATACATTAATGTATGTATCCAACCATATTTTACATTAAGGGTGCGGTTTGGACGAAAGAGGTAAATATTGACAATCACTAATTCGAGTTAGATTGCAGTTATGATCAATGAACAATATTGTATTATACATTAAAGTAGTGTTAAAACAAGCAGGAATTTCATCAGATGAATTAAAAATTATTTTAATGTTTAGTTTGTGTGAAAAACATTGAAAATTGATCACATTTAGAGCAAATTTCAAATTATATTTTTGCTAATAAAAACTTGTGCAATGAAAATTTAAAGGATTTTACTAAATTCTGCATTCAAATTACTTAGCAAACATGACCTATTAATTTCATTATATCTTACAATTTTCTTTTCTAACTTGAACTGGTAAATTGACGTAATACACGAAAATTGACGATTTATGTTTTATTTAGACTGATACTTTCTAGTTGGTAAATAAAAAATGTAAATACATATTCATATTATTAAATCCAAAAGAATGACTTTTTTCAAACGATTATTTCCACTTTACTATATAGCTATCTCTTTCTGCTAAACCGGAACCTTAATGTTAAACAAGAAAAAAAAAACTACTTTTGGCAATCGATGTCAAGACATTTTAAGTCACCTGCTAGGCAGTTTTCGTCCTGCTGACCAAAGAAAAATTGTCAAAGTAGCCGTTTAATCTGAATCCAGGTATTTAAATTGGATTTTCTATTAAAAATATTTAAAGCTCTTTCTGTGTATCAATTACGATTCTTAATAAGAATTCATTTTGAGGTTAATTTTGGTTGTTTCTGTTAGTGAATGTGTATATAACAATTTTGCTTGCCTGAATCAATATACACCAAAGTTTGGAATTTCATCCAGGTGAACATTTTCAATTTTTAGTAGTGCCATGTTTTGTCTTACAGGGCTTCTGCTTCCGTTTCTGTTCATAAACTTAGAAGGTTTTTTGTATTTAAATTGGTTGATTTTATTGATTGTTTAACATTTTTTTAAATATGTCTGGTAGAATATCTCCATAAATTCGAACTATACAAACTGATTTTTCAGATAAAAGTTTAATGGATTAAGTTATTCTAATACTGTGAACATTTTTGTGTAATTGGTGGACATAACAAGATTAATATTTGAAAATCTGCATTTGTGGGAAGCTTTCGCCGGCGTCTTTACAGCTATCAAGTAGACAAATAATCGTGTATCTGTAAAATTTAATTTTAATTTTTTAAGTAATAGTATAATGCAAAAATATATATTTCAATAAATTTGTTATACATTTTTTTGTATTTAATTATCTCGTTATACATGGATAATGTAAGAATTTATTTTATGACTATCGCATAAAGCAGATAAATATAAACATTTTCTATAACAATAATTCACTTTTATTAGAATTATTAGCTATGGGCGATATTTTATTACTACAAAATAAATTCTCGCACTAATTAAAACATTTATCTAACGACTAACGAGATTATTTATAAAAGAAGAACAGTTTCCTGTAAATTATTTTACATTTTACAGCGCCACCTGGAATGCGGAAACGCTGAAGAGTGAAAAGGAAATAGAGAGATAAAGCTACTTTTTAAAAAATAGTACAGCTATTGGGAGATAATTGCTAATGTCGCTTTTGTCACCTGATTTTTTTTATAATTCGAAAAATGTATTGTACTTCAAACATAAATAAAATGTGTACACTAAGCGTTCTCTCAAGATGTAACGACTATCTTGTAGAATTAGGGCTGGAAGATTATTAATCCCTGAACCTAACTACTTGATTTTTTAATTTAGATTTAAAGAACTTAACACATATTAATCGTGGTAATTCGCTTTCAACTTCGGATAAGCCACACATAATTAAATTCTGTGATCTTTATTGTCTATCAAAACTTAAAATTGTAAAGCTCGTTTCTTCAGTAGGATTAATATTACTTAATAAAAAAACTCCTTACACCTAACGGTAGAAAGGAAAGAGATTAAATAAAAAATAATAATAAAAAAATTATCATATTAAAGAAAATATATACATAATACTTATGCACATATTGTTGATATATTCTCGTCTTAAAGTAGTAGTTATATTATGAACCATTTAAGAAATTGACAGTGTGTTTACGTTTATTTTGTAGATATGTCATAAATTCAATTTTTGTATTATTTCCTAATATTGTATATAATTATTTTTAGATCAATTATACTTATTACTTCTTTGCATTTTAAACATTTGTCTGTTTGGTTTTTGTATCAATAAATAAAACTGTTTTATTAAAATATCACAACAAAACTTTTAAACTTCCTTCACTTGTTTTAATTAACGAAATTAAAACAAACTGATAAAAATACAGTCACAATTGTAGTAACTATGATTTACATAATCGAAAGTTTAAAATCCGTTAGCAAATAATTAAAATATAGTTTGATTAACTGACTGTACACGAAGACCGATTTATTCGTCGAACTTTCTCAAATGAAAATCACACGGCGAATTATCTATTTCTGTTTACACGCGCTCCCGTCAGCAAACATTGTTTTCTTTATTTATAAATAATGTAAAAATAACCGCGTTTGTTGGTCTACGCTTTTAAGGTTGGTGTATCCATTAAGGAATAGTTATACAAAAATTGCTCACCTTAAAAAATGCATAAATTATAGCAAAAAAAATTACATTAAATTGTATTGTATAAAGTTGTTTCCTAAATAATTTTACAAATAACAAATAATTTGTTATATTTACCATATAGTTTTCATAACTAACTAAACATCATTTATACATAGTTTGGATAATTATTTAGAGTTATGTTCACATATAATACATGAAATGGCTAACGACCGAAGGTCTTTCCGCTTGTTTTCACATTTTATTAGTAATAATTATTTAATTTTAATAACAACAATACATAATATAAATTATTTAATATACTTAATATACTTCTTAGTATAAATAGTATTGTGTTTGTATTATATTTACTTATATATTGTATTATCTATTTTTGTTAAATATTGTATTCAAAAAGGCTTGGCCGTTAATAAATAAATAAAATAAATAATAATTAATATTTTTAATATTTAAATATTCTACCAATGTTCATATTGTAATAATAATATTTAAGATTTGAATTAAGAAAATAAACACGATGTAAAGAACTTAATATTAATGCCACTAAAATCATGAGATAAAAATAAATATCAATTTCCATAACTAAAAATCGTAATTATTAATTGTTCTCATTTAACCTGTGGTAAAACATATTTAAATCGTACATCGTAATTTGTTTAACGTACTTACGTAACGTAAGTCAAAAGTCACAGAGCTAATGTAGAAATAATTTATTAATTATTTTCAAATCATTTTTATTTAATTTATAAAAATTAGATTGTAAATAAATTATAAAAATCAAAATTGCGCTAAAATTGCATGAATTATAACAATAAAACTCTGAATGAAATTCAATTATTTACAGTTTTTTTCTTAAATAATTATATAAATAACAAATACTTTGTAATATTTGCCTTATAGTTTCAATGCTTTATTAGTATTACATATATATACAATGTTGTAATATTTTGTATATCTTAAGAGTGCGGTTTAGATGAAAGAGATAGCTATATAAATATTGACAATCACTAATTCGAGTTAGATTGCTGTTGTGATCAATGAACAATACATTAAAGTAATATTAAAATAAGCAGGAATTTCATCAGATGAATTAAAAATTATTTTAATGTTTAGTTTGTGTAAAAAACAATTATGAAAAAACAATGAAATTTGATCAAATTTATAGCAAATTTTAAATTATATTTTTGCTAATAAAAACTTGTGCACTGAAAATTTTAAGGATTTCACTAAATTCTGCATTCAAATAACTTAACAGACATGACCTATTAATTTCATTAAATCTTACAATTTTCTTTTCTAACTTGAACTAGTAAATTGACGTAATACACGAAAATTAACGATTTATTTTTTATTTAGAATAATACTTTATACTTGGTAGATAAAAAATGTAAATACATATTCATATTATTAAATCCAAAATAATTGCTCTTTTTTCAAACGATTATTTCCATTTTACTATATAGCTATCTCTTTCTACTAAACCGCAACCTTAATAAAGATTACTTTAATAAATAATTGAATAATAAAGTAAATTAAATAAAAATTATTTGAAAATAATTAATAAATCATTAATTCTACATTCATAACAACTCTTTTCTATTGAGTTTAAATAATAATGGTATAAAGACATTTGGTCGATAGCCCAGATAAACTAACACCTACATGTATTGTAATTATTTATATTATATTATTACGCTGGTTTCGACCGTTACTACATGGATGGATTATCACGTAGTAACGGTCGAAACCATCGTGATAATATAATATGACTAATTACAAATTCTTATGTTTTTTTATTACCACTGAAAAGTGGTAAAAAAATATTAATTCTTCATAAAATTTTATATTGTATTGTTTTGTATTATCTGTATAGTCTGAATAAAAATTAAATAATAAAAAGTAATTTGTAATGCAATTAACAAGTGTTTATGAAACACACAAGCTTTGTGTTAAAATCGAATCGAATGAAATGTTCTTGTTTTGAAAACAAAGACGTTCATAATTAAAGAGCATGTGTTTTCTTCCCGTAAAAGCAACTCACATTTCCACACTTTAACAACACCGTATTTTTATCCTCAATTTCACTCAACCGGGCGTAAATCCAAACTAATCGAAACCAAAAACGCACGATGACAATAGGGAATGTATTTTCTTTATTTATATATACTCACCAACAATCAAAATTTCCGATGAAGTTTTATAAATAGCCTGTACACCCTGAATTCCCATTAGAATCGAATCCTTCAGGAAGAAGTGAGCATCACCACCAAACACCATTAAAATAGATATTTTTATTTTGAATAAAAAAGGTAACCGACCGCACGTACTTTTTTTATATTTTTCGCCTTTCCGAACGAACCGAAGACCACTTTTCGGCACTTTGGCGGAGGAAATACAAAAAAAAACACTTTGTCACATGAGAGATTCTAACTCGGCACTGAAAAATCCATGTGTGTGTGTGCGTTGCGCTATTTTCAGACTGATGCTTAACACTGAGATCCCCACTGTTGTTGGTACCACTGGATGTGTTATATTAAGGTTTGTTCTCTAGTACGAACAATGTTGGATGTGGAGTAAGTTTCGGAAAGGAGTTTTTTGTTGAGGGAAACGTGAACGCACCTCGGTTCATTTTGTTGTTTTAATTGTCTACTTCAGAGTTCGCCGGAAAATGTGTTCACGTTTTCGGTTGAAATTTCGCGAAGAAAATGACTTCAGGTTTTATTTAAAGCTGGATTTATGAGGAAGATGGAAAGTGTGTCAATATTTTTGGGTCAAACATTAATTAGAACGAGATTTTATGAAGATAAACAGAAAATAAATTTGTGTTGGTATTTCGACAATTAATATCATTTGAATGATAAAAATACATTTTTACTTGTCCCGCCACCTGCTTTATTGTTCAACAGAAAAACCCAATTACAGAACAATACGAGATTTAAAAAAAAAACATAAATACAAATTAAATAAGAGAAAAAAAAGTCAAAGTTATATATTGAGTGACGGTGAATATATACATGTAGCATTTAAATGAAAATGTCTTTGTTCTGGTGAACGTTGCAAGACATCTGAGTTAAAGGTCGTTAATCTAAAGGTAGAGGCAAATCTTCTGTGTTTTGCAGGCACGTTAAATAGCACTTGAGCTAGGATATCCGGGCAGTCGATTCTTTCATCGATTAATTTCTTCATAAATCTCGAACAGCACAGAATTCTTCTAGAGACAAGAGAATCCATACCATGACGTTGAAGAAATTCGTCTTGCGGCGTTTCAGTAGTAGGATATACCTGGTCAGCTCTAAATGAAAGAAATTTCAAAAATCGACCGTGTTTGCGGTTCAGGAATATCGAATACTGACATAGATGGGAAACCATATTAAAGTATTGTATTTAAATTTACTTAAAACATATTATAGAGCTTTCAGAGCATCTATATTGCGAAAGTCACGACTAACGCGTATAATAAAACCTAATGTTTTAGAGGCATTTGCACAAGTAAACTCAATATGGTGTTTAAAAGTAAGTTGATCAAATACAATACCTAAATTTTTAAAAGTTGTACATTTTGATAACACGTTTCCGGAAATGTGATATGAAGAGTCAACTGACGTAGGTATACGGAAATAAGCACTTCTTAATGTTGAAGTAAAGATGAACACGGTCACACCACTCAGCGATTTTATTCAAGTTGTCTTGAAGAGTGAAGACATAATTGGTACTATTGATTTTTTGGTAGATTTTAAAGTCATCCGCATATTCCAAGACAGGGCAAGTAAGCATACTTAATAACTTATTTATAAAAATGTTAAAAGACATTTTAACAAGACAAGAGCCCTGAGGAATACCAGAGGCGGGAGAGAATTCATAAGATTTGAAGCCATTATAGAACACATAGCAGGAACGATTTGATAAATAGGACTTGATGAGGTTAGTAATTGCAGGGACCTGCACCCAAAGCAGCAAGTTGGCAAATCAGTATCTCATGGTCCATAGCGTCAAAGGCACGGGAAAAATCAGTGTAAATGACGTCCACCTGACCAAGAGCATCTAAAGAATCAGCTAAATACCGAGAAATTGTAGCTAAATTAGTTGTAGTAGACCTGGCGGGCATAAATCCATGTTGATATGAAGATATCATACTGCGAACGCCATTACATATTTCACTATGTAGTAAAATTTCAAAAAGTTTCGCGAAATTGGACAAAATGGATATTGGACGATTATTGCTGAGAATAGATTTTTCACCGTTTTTATGAACCGGATAAAGTCTAGCACTTTGTGGAAAACAAAGTAGGAAATGTACACGACGAAATTGCCAAGTTTATTATTGTGCACAATGGAGTAGCTGGAATGAACCTGCAGTCACGAAGAAGAAAACTTGGAATATTGTCATCGCCTTCTGTAAATTTATTTGGAAAACGAGCCAAGATGGCAATTAGTTGCGACTCATCCACTTTAGTTATGAAGAACGAAGAATTAATATTAAAATCATTGTCCGACATCGATTGATCAATAGAGTGAGTGTGGTTGAGTTTAAAATTAAAGACATCAGCAAATCCATTTGCAATGTTATGGGGATTAGAAAGGTCCACTTTTTCATTTTGCATTACACTAGGGATGCGAGTTGTTCCACGTTTACTAGAAATAAAATTCCACAGATCGGCGGGATTATTCTTAAGATTAGATTCAGTTTCATGCACGAATACAGAGTACGCTTCAGCGATCTGGCATTTAATTAGTGAACGTAGTCTCTTGAATTCAATATTAAAGTGCGTTCTGTTTGTTTTAAGCCACATATTTCTATAATAGATTTTTAGTTTAAGATTACGTTTTATATTAGGGATAACCAGGGCGGATAATCACTGTTAGTAGGTGTATATGTAGGAACATGTTTGTATAACACGAAGTACAGTATATCATAAAATTTGGAAACCATTTCGTCAAAAACTGTGCATTCAATTAAAGTATTCCAATCGAAGACCAAAGGTCACTGTACAAGGAAGAAAAGTTAGCTTTACGAAAATTTAACCGCCGATTTCATCAGCTGTCCTTCTTGTTGACTTTGTTCTATTTTTGTCGGTATAATTTATATTCCTCCTGATCTTTCCTATGATGATTTAGATTTACTAACTATTAGAAGCGCACCTATTTAATACAAAATATATCCTTATAGGGGATTTTAATCTACCATCTTTCCATGATAAGCGTATATCACCCAATTTCAAAACATCGTGTTTTAATTACTTTACCAGCGCCCTTGATTTAAGACAGTATAACAATGTTCTTAACAGGTTTAATACAATATTAGACTTAGTTTTGAGCAATCATGACCTTGATTTTATAATTTCCAGTACTGATTTTGCTCTTGTTCCTGAAGATAGTTATCAACCTGCACTGGAAATTATTTTTTCATATAACTCTAAATGTACTCCGCCATTTCCAAGCAACGATAATAGCTTGGAAATGGCGTCTAACCAAGTCTCTGTAAGTAAAATAAAGTCATAATCGGGGTTGCAGCAATTCTTACAAAAAACATTTGTTTTTGACTTTAATCCACGGACATTTCGATAGAAAATTGTTATAGAATTGGATAACCTGCTGGGACTATTAGTTTTCCGTCTGGATAACAGGAATACCATTCTTATATTTAATTTTTAGGTTGCTTTCACCATTGGTAGTACGCTGAATTAATTCAGCTTTAACAAATCGATAAAAAGAAATCTATGTAGTGGTGCGGTCAAAGAATTTGTATATTCTAATGCATTTTTAATTGAATGCTTTCTCCACGGATACTAGCCAATAATATGACGAGATTTCACTTTTCTCCACGGATTGCATTTAATCTGGACAAGCCTGGAAAGTTTGGACAACCCTGAAAAATTTGGACAACCCTGAATATGGCATTTATCGTTGCTATGATGATTAAATGATTGTTTATTATTTTTCCGAAAAGTAATTTAGATTTGTCATCGGTTATCATACAATATAAAATAATGGAAATTGATGATGATATTGAGAATTATACCCCGCCAGACCTGCAAGAGACTGCTAAACTTATAACACTTAACCTCTTGCCACAAAAGTCGAGAAAGAAATACGAGTTAAATTACAAAACTTTCATGGATTGTCGCACTACAAAGAATACAAATTCGTTCTCCGAAAATGTTATCTTGGCTTATTTCTCCAAATTAGCAGATAAGTACAAATCCTCGACATTATGGTCTCAATATTCAATGCTTAGATCCACTCCGAATATTCATAACAATATAAATATTGAAGTCTATCCAAAATTACGCGCATTTTTGAAAAGAAAGTCTGAGGGCTATCAAGCTACAAAATCAAAAACCTTCACACCCAAGGAAATTGATGAATTCTTATGCAACTCTCCGGATAACATATATCTTGCATCAAAGGTAATAAATATTTCACTTTTTTATTAATATTCATGCGTAAATAATTATGTATATTTTCAAGGTCGTTCTTATAATGAGCATTATGGGTGCTTGCAGAATGAAATTAATGCCATGAAAGTAAATGATATTTCCAACACAAACAAGATAATGATAGCCACCGTCCCTGTTACAAAAACCAAAACCGTTCGGAAATTTACCATAACTGGTAAATTTTATGATATTGTTAAAAAATATATTGATTTACGTCCGCTAAATGTCACAACTAATAACTTGTTCCTAAACTATCAAAAAGGCAAGTGTAATGCTCAAAATATAGGTATCAATAAGATTTCTCACATGGGACGAGAAATAGCCAACTATTTAAAACTACCGGAAGCTGAGAAGTATACTGGACACAGCTTCCAACGAACATCGGCTACAATATTAATAGATTCAGGAGCCGATATAACAACTTTAAAAAGACACGGGGGCTGGAAGTCTACGTCAGTAGCGGAAGGTTATATCGACAATTCGATGAATAAAAAGATGAAATCAGCCAGCAAAATCATCAATACAATTCAAACAGCCAGCACCAGTGCGCAAATTCCTACAGTGAATAATAACATAACCAGCAAGACAAACGTAAACATTGATACTCCTGTAGATATAACGTCGCCTCCGTTTACTATTAATAACTATGGTACGCTTAATCTATATGTTAATAATAAATAAAATATACTTAGATTGTTAATATTTGATTCTTTAAATACAAATAGAAAAAGTATAGTGTTAAACTCGTGAGAAATGGCCATTTCCACTTCGATGAATTGCTCCACTCGTGGAAATGGCCAACTTTCTCACTCGTTGAACAATATACTATTGATCAATCGATCACTTAAAATTTGAACGTGTATTTGACATGTATGATCATTACAACTATTTGTTTAAAATTTGTGTATATAATAATTCAATTGGGGTCACACATAATTTGACACCCTTTACTTATTCAAACACCCTCATAAAATTTTTCTTCTGTGTGCAACAATTCGTTTCGTTTTATTTTTTACTGTTACGTCTTTTCCGTTACAATTTTCTATTTCACTCATCCTTTCTAACTACATACCCATCTTCCTTTAATTTAATCTATTCCTTCATTTATGTATGTTCCAAAACCATTCATCGAAACAGCTTCATTGATTAATTTAGCTTGACCACCAACATCTAGCTATGCAAGAGTAAGTGTCCATTATTGTACATTTGTTTTAAAGTGAAAATATTTTCCATTGCATTCAATGGTCTTGCGAAAACAATGAATATAGACAGTTAAACGTTATCATTACCTTCTAGTATACTCATATAGTCTATCAAAATTGAAATAGCCATGACCAGTTATCCAAACTTACGTAACGTAAGACAAAATGTCACATTAGCTAATGAGGGAATATTAATTAATTTCAAATTAACCTAATTAAATTTGCCAAACTAAACTACATATGTAATATAATAAATTAAAAACGACTCAAGCGCGTTCATTAAATGTAAATAACATCTAGTTTAATTTATAGAGAAAAGTAGTGGTTAATTAGATTTCACTTAAAAAGTATGCTTTTTTATTTATTTAATTTTCTTTTTTAATTTCACCCTAAAGATCTCCAATATTTACATTTTGATTCTTTCAACAATGTTTTCTTTTTTATTCAAATCCTCGTGCGATTCCCAAACTACTGCCAAGTTTGAAATTCTGTATGTTATTTATTTTCGTCTGTACAATTTTTCAAAATGTATCGCTTCGTCTAGTAGTGATAATGTTATTCCAGAAAAAATTCCCGGAATCGCCCAGGCGTCAGTGGTTTTTTCGGAAATTGGTGACAGAGTGCGAAATATTTATACGTCTGCTTGTAAATATAGCTCTTTCCGCGATTATAAATTTTTGGGGAATCTTTGTCGAGCGTTTCCAGATGAGCGGGCACACCTAGATTCTCAGTTAAGAAGTAACTGATGTTAAACAGGATTATAGTAAGTGCAATATTGCAAAGTTTTAAAATCACGAAGGTTTTGACCGTTACTACGTGGTGATTCATGTTAAATTTAATTTACAGAGAAAAGTTGTACGAATTAATTAAAATCTTTATTTATTTAGTTGGCTATGGAATTTAGAAATTCTTGATGGTTGAGGCTTCTACTCCGTTATACATATTAATTTAATTTAAAGGATATATATATATATATCTTTATTCAGACAATTACATTTTTACAGGCATTAAGTATATACACTAAAATAAAGGTTTGTTTGTTCTGGGCTATCGACCGGAGGCCTTTCTGCCCTGTATTTATTTAGTCTTATATAAAATCGTTATATGTTCCTCTCTACTTTTTAAATAAATAACTTTCTTTGTATAACACAGTATCTTAGTATTTTTATTTAAATAATTAAAATCTTCACAACCAACATAAAGAAGATTAGATAATACAATGTGTTATACAAACAAAGTTATTTATTTAAATATCATTTTAATTTAATTTAGAAATGTCAAATGCTTTTCTTGATCTGTCACGTTGGCTTACAAAGTCACTTCTTGCCATTTTATGCTTTTTTGAAAATCAAATAAAATATGGACCTTGTGTTCCACATCACGGAATAATCTATTTTGATTATTAATTACTTATATTCTTGCCGTTTTTAATAATAATTTTAATAATTGCAGAATAATTTTAGAAGTTGATTTTTTTTACATTATTCTAATTGAAAATAGCAAGAATATAGGTAATCAATAATCAACTTAGATTATTGCGTGATATGGAATACAAGGTCTATATTTTATTTGATTGATCTCCAGAAAATATCCTGCTGAAACCCGAAAAAAATTACACTCATAAAATCTGTAAATAATAACCCGTCGAAAATGACTTTTGTTTTCATCGTGACTAAAAAAAATCAAAATTAATCACTCGGAAAATTGAATTAACACAATTAAACCGATCATTTGCGGATCACGATTTTTTTGTTGGCAACCGGTGGATGCGCTCCGGGTCCGTAAAACGGCCAATTTATTCAGTCCGTTACGACATGAAAAGTTATTTCCTCCTTTTGTCGCGGCGACGGTGACGTCAATGTTTTGCAGGAGCGAGTCGGGTATATTTAGCAGTGATCGGTGCGAGTGAGCGAGCCGCATTTTTGGACCTTTGCGTTTTCCGAGGAAAACCGACATGCTGGCTAATCATAGAAGCGATACATTAACGCTCGCCAGACCAGTCTATCAAAAAGCTTCGCCGAAATTTTAAAACTAAAGGCGTTTTCTTTTCTCTCTGGTCGTGTTTGTGTTTTTGATTCGCGTTTCCAGAAAGGTTCATTTGGAGAATGTTGAGTTTGTTTGAAATTAGGCCGCCGTAAAGTTTAATTGCTGTACGGGTAAAAACATTTATTAGCTGTTTATGCTTTCTTCTGTATATAAAATTTACAACAAAAACATAACGTTTCTCGTGAACTCTATTAAAATAAGTTCTAAATTGTGAACAGTTACCTTCAAAAAACATATATTATTTCAATGATGTTTACAATATTAAAACATTTTAAAAATGCAACAAAATCATGATGAAACAACCAGTACTAAAAAATATTTTACATTAATATCTGATGGAGCAGGGATGGAACAGTAAAGTAAAACGAAGATACCAATTTAACGTGGAATACTTTTAATTAGAAAATAATAATGATTTATGATCAAAATATTATTTTTTTGTAAACACTTACAGAAACTGTGGATGCTACTACATTTTACAAATAAAGTTAATGGGATTTCATTAAATGCTACATTCAAATAACTTAGCAGACATGGCCTATTAATTTCATTATATCTTACAATTTTCTTTTCTAACTTGAACTAGTAAATTGACGTGATACACCAAAATTAACGATTCATTTTTTATTTAGACTGATACTTTATACTTGGTAGATAAAATATGTAAATACATATTCATATTATTAAATCCAAAAGAATGGCTCTTCTTTTCAAACGATTATTACCATTTCACTATATAGCTATCTCTTTCTACTAAACCGCAACCTTAAGTAAATAATAACACTTGTTTTGTTCAATACAAAAATTCGTTATGGAACAAAGCAAGTGTAATTCTTCACCTAATATTAATTACATTTTACTATTAATTTATTTAATATCCCAGGATACATTGATGCGGATAACAATATTCCAACAATATCACGGGTAAAAAAACGGGTTTGAATAAGATAAAAAATGATATCATTGAAAATCGTAAATACGTATTATGGTAGCAATGTTTTACGAAATCTGCAGAATATTACCAACTCAGGTCTTATTTTATATTTTTCAAATATAAAATCTGTGGTTTGAGTTGTTTAAAAATAATAGAAAATAATCCAACATCCGATATACATTGTAAGCATCTCAGGCTAAGAATTCAGTAGTGTTATGTGTAGTGTAGAATAGAAGTCAATAAAATGCATTTTTACTTTCTACTGTTAATTAAATTTCGCAGATCACTGTTGATAAATAAAGGACAAGATCCGTTAAACTACCTTCACCAAGAGCCACCTCAGATCACACTGGTCGATCTGAGGTGGCGGTTCTCATTGTTGGCCCTGCAAAGTAAGTCACTTTTTGTACCCAAAGGGGTGGAAGTCCAGGATGAAGAACGGAGTAGAAGACCGTCAGTTTTGGAGGCGGTTATCAAGATAGTCCAACCGTCAGTAAACTTGTTGCTTGAATTACTAGGAGTTCTTACGATGCAGTGGAAAGAGTTTTAAAGCACCAGAAGAAACGCTTGGACTTTGCTTGCCAGTTTCTTTAAAAGTGGCAAGAAGATAAGGAAGGATTGCATCACTTCTGACACGAAATAAAAGTCCAAACAATAGTACACCAGCCGCAAACAAGTTAACACAAACTCCTGTTAGAAAAATTTATGGCCAAGCCACTACTTACTACTTACTTTCTACTGTTAATTAAATTTCGCAGATCACTATTCATAAGTAAAGTACAACATCCGTTAAATTTCCTTCACCAAGGCATTACACATGAATCAAACTAGTCGATCTGAGGTGGAGGTTCTCATTGTTGGCCCCGCATGGTAATTAACTTTTTGTACCAAAAGGGATGGAAGTCCAGGATGAAGAACGGAGTAGACCATCAGTTTCAGAGGCGATTATCAAGATAGTCCAACCGTCAGTAAATTAATTACGATGCAGTGGAAAGAGTTTTAAAGCACCAGAAGAAACGCTTTAACTGTGCTTGCCAGTTTCCTCAAAAGTGCCAAGAAGATAAGGAAGGATTGCTTCACTTCTGAAACGAAATAAAAGTCCAAACAATGGTACACCAGCCGCAAACAAGTTAAAACAAACTCCTGTTGGAAAAATGTATGGCCAAGCTCAGACTCAATCTGAGTTAATTGACACTAAGCTTGGCCATGCATTTTTCCAACAGGAGTTTGTTTTGACTGCGGCTGGTGTACCATTGTTTGGATTTTTATTGTGCAGCAACTCAGGTAAGCAAACTAGAACTGCCGATGAGGATAGCAGCTGGTGTAATACTGCTGCACAACAATGTCCGTTCTCACGTCTCCCGTCAAACCCGAGAACTTTTTCTTAAGACGATTTTCATTAAATGCCACCTTGCAGTCCGACACCTATTGATTATCACTCGATTCCCAAGGTAAAGGAACACTTAAGTTATCATCGCTTCCAGAGCGGTGATGAATTTAAGAAATAGGTGAAACGCTTCCTGAGCGAGTTTTTTTTTTTTTTTGTAGAGAGGGATTGTAAATCTGTTTCTCAGACGCTGGCCTTTGTTCGTGGCTCAGATGGGCGAGGAGTGCCTGGTTGGTAGGTGATCACCACCGATTACCGACCGGCTAAAGCCCTTCCTCCCTCTCTTCGCTAGATTCGCATATGAGATCGTCGTTCATGTGCGGAGCGGTATTAAGTTCTCAAACGGCTCTGTCCTCTTCGTCCTCAGTGGTCAGTACTTTCCTAGAGAAACTAGCATCCTCGGTATTAGTAATTTTTTAGCCATCGTGCTGTGGTCATCCATAAGGACACATCTCCCTTCTTCCCACCTATCGCATTCGAAGAGAGTGTACTTCGCTCTATTGTCATCCACGCCGCATTGGAGGCATCCTGTGTTGCCACGCTTCTTAATTTTGTGCAAAAATCTCCTGAAGCATCCATGCCCCGTGAGCATCTGGGTCAGGTGATACGTAAACTTCCCGGGCTTCTTCTCATGGTTGGATTTTCGGGATAAGCAACTTAGTCAAACACTTCGACTTATTTCCATCTCTCCTGCCCCGTCCGAGTGCTCATTCCTCGGCACGCTTCCTGGCCTCCGTATTTAGTGTCTCCGTGTTGCCAAATGCCTCACACACAGCGCTCATCCCTAGGTCTTCCGATAAGATGGCCGTCATCACCTCCGCTACTTCCGTGGAGACCGTTGGATAAGTCCTGATGCATCTAAAGGCACCCGTTTTCTGTGCTCTCCGAACCGGATTAGCATTTCTCTCTACTTTTATAGTCTTGCCCTCGGTAGGCACGGCGTAGGATAACTTAGACCACGTCTTCTTCTATCTTGTCCCGAACCTTCTACGTTCAGCAAGATACGGGCAATCGCCGCTTCCGTACGGATGGCTGTCTTCGTTGCCGCCCTCGCCTGCGTGTTACATCTTGGGTTTGCTTCAAGCATAATCCCCAGGTATTTAAGACTCTTACCGATTTCCACCCGATGCCCCCCGACCAAGATCTTTTTGATTTTAATATAAATACTGATTCACTTTGTTTGTATAACTTTAATTTAATTTTAGTGACTATAGTTTGAACAATTTTAACTTGTCATTATCAAATTAAGAGTTAGTTAAATTGTTGAAACTATAGTCACTAAAATAAAATTAAAGTTATACAAACATAGTGAATCAGTGTTTTCATTAAAACTTAAAACAAAGTATAACGAAGCCTTTATTATCATTAATTCAAGATCATTTTGTTCGAGGCCTTCCCCGCCCTCCTCGTTGAAAGCCATGTGGCCGCGGTCTTCTCTGCAGACCGATCTTCTCCATCTTTCTAATTATGAGGTTCATTGCCTTAGATAGTAGCCTCTTCAAGGCAATCAGGCAACGATGCCTCGCCACCATAGTTAGTCTGCAAATGCAGACCACTCTCTTCTTCTCATCGCCTTGGGTAATGTATGTCAGATATCTCTCATCTAGGTAGGAGGCCAGCTCAGGTGTAAGCCTAGCCGTAGCTGCCACATTTATACTACTCTAAGGAATGGAGTTAAATGCATTCTCTATGTCCTGTGCAACTAGCAAACAGTGGCGCCTCCTTTCAGTGGTCAGGTGTTCGCTTCTCTCTCAATGCCAAAATCGCCTGCGTTATTAATTCTGAAAAGCCTTGAGAATCCTCATTGTGTTTAACAATTCTACTGTTTTCTAGTTACTCTAGCACTTTACCCAGTCTGTTGAGCAAACGTACTGACCTGTATCCCGAGGGCTGGTCTCTTGGTTTCCCTGGCTTCGGCATCAAAGCAAGCCTCGTGGCCTTCCAGAGCGCCAAGAGGATCCGTTTGTAAGGCTTGGATGCCATCAACCATCCAAGAAGATGGCGGGGTTAGCCGCTATTTTGATTACCTCATTCGGCATCCTCTGGTCCTTGTGCCTTTTTGCCCGGTGTGTCTGCCATGTCTCCACTAAGCTCCTCTACATCACATTCCTTAGAGCAGCCCACCACTATTCGTATGTCCTACAATGTCGACTGATACAATTTGAATAGTCACTAGTCAGCTCCTCCCGGCACTAGTACATCAGCCCCAGGTCCTTTCGTTTTTAATTTTTCGGCGATAATTTTGTAGGGTCCTGCTACGACATACAGACTGCTCCAACAGACATATTTGCTCTTCGCGATTTCCTTCCGCGGGCTTTTCGCCCTGTTCCTCTTTTATCATCTGGCAGCTATAGCGGCTCTTCTTACATCCGCAATGGCGGGACACCACCTGAATGAGTTGAAAGCGGAGTTATATACATCAGGATGCAGTAATTGGGGGAACCGACTACAAAAATTCTTAAAAAAAGATGGCCATTATGTAGAAAAATAGAGCAGTTTCTTTTTTTTTTCAATAATGTAAATATCTATGAATAAGCAATATTGTCTATTTGTAAAATTGATAGAAACGTTATTTCCAAGTCAACCCTAGCATAAGTTTCTTATTTAATCCTTGTATATATATATATACCATAAATATACTATAACGTAGATTTTCGCGGGTGTAACATGTTGATGCATTTATTCGGGTTTGATCCCGCGTATTTTCTTGGAACTGGTCCATTAAATCTTCAATTCGACGTTTCGATGACGTCGCAGTCATGTTCGTCAGGAAAAAACTATTTAATTTTATTACTATAGCAACCACTTGTTAGACTTCTACGCATTACAACTAGATACTCGTATTTCTTGTTTGGCTTCTGGTGATTCTTCTGTTTTGTGATCCTGAAGATGTGTTTGTGCCCTCTGCTTCAATTTCGAGATTATTTTCTAAAGGGAACGGGTTCTGAATTTCTTGATTGTGTGAAGATAGTGAATTTTGACTGAAATTTAAACATGTTTTCCAAATTAGTGGTAGTCTTTTGGCATCATCTCTTTTATTTAAACTATTTGGCCTTTTTTCAATTTCTATTGCTTCTCTAATTATCCTTGTATGGAAGAAATCAGTCTTTTTTAAAATCTTGTTTTTTTCGAAATTGGTTCGAACTCCAAAAGAAATTATACCACTTGAGGCTCAAGGAGTTTATGAAATCCCATGCGGTATAGGTGAGAAGAGCTATGTAGGACAAACAAACCGAAAAATCAAGAATTGAAGATTTAATGAACCAGTTCCAAGAAAATACGCGGGATCAAACCCGAATGCATCAACATATATATATACATATATATATACATATATATACATATATATATACATATATATACATATATATACATATATATATATACATATATATACATATATATATATACATATATATATACATATATATATATACAGAGAGTTTTATGTAACACCGAACATGCTAGAATGTATTCAATGTAAATTTCCCTATGTTCGATTTGTTCAGGAACGCATCAAAGCATTGAGTGCGATGTGATTGGCTACTATTTCTAAAAATAATAGTTAACCCAAACTACACCGTTTTCTGTCAAAAATGACTTACACTTGTCAGTTATCGCAAGCAGAAGTAGACGATGAGTTGGACATCTTTTAATGTATACAAAGGAGGATAAGATTTTTATGGTATGCATTGCGGTTAAGTATAATATTCATAATTACACATGTTGCACTTGACACAATAGTTGACATTAGAAATCGTAGCCAATCACATCGCATCCAATGCTTTGATGCGTTCCAGTACAAATCGAACATAGGAAAATTTACATTGAGTACATTCTAGTATGTTCGGTGTTACATAAAACTCTCTGTATATATATATATATATATATATATATACAGTGCATTTTTTTATCCAGGCCTCATAGGGATTTACATAGGAAAATCTTTTCTATCGTATGAATTTTGATCAAATTAAACACATAATTAAATTAGAGTAATTTGTGCAAAGTTCAGCAGTTTTTAAATTATTTTAAATGCATTTAATGTTTTAAATAGTGATTTAAAATAACGATAATTTTAAATATTTTCTTAATTAATAGCCTTAGTTTTCTGACATCAAATGTAAAAACACGCACTTGTCTACTTGATAGCCCTTTTATGTATTCCATTACCATTTTAACCTTTTCTTGGGTGGTATAAACCGACATTCTTTCAATAAAAGGAGTACAATAAAATGGAACACTTTGACAATTACGATTGATGTCAGTGAACTAAACCTACTATTTAAAAAAATATTCAAAATTATTATCGTTTAAAATCAATTTTAAAAACATAAAACGCATTTAAAATAGTTTAAAAACTACTGAATTTTGCACAAATTACTCTAATTTAAATGTGTGTTTAATTTGATCAAAATCCATACCATAGAAAAACCATTAACACGACGAAAAGATTTTCCTATGTAAATCCCTATGAGGCCTAGATAAAAAAATGCACTGTATATATGTATATATGTATGTATGTATGTAGATAAATCGTCGTCACCGTCGTTCCGAAAACATGGAACATAAGAAATTCGCTGACTCAAGGGCTCCATTTACATCCCCAACGGAAAAATGAAACAAATTTGATGTTTTCCCTTTAAAACGTCTGATCAGTCCAAAGAAAATCAAGCATAGCCTGATGGCTGAAATTAATTAAAGGAATTAAAACAAAAAAATAAATAAATAAGTGTCTCTATTTTATGAATATTCTGTAGTATCGAGCAACGTTACTGACACGCGACCGAAGCCCTCCCTGAAGGATCTAACACGTTCACTTTCTTGGAGTCACCCTCCGAAACCCGAAGTTACAGCCGGGTCAGCATTCTTTGCTGATCTCCCGACTAGTGCTCCCTTCGGGCTCCCAATGACGACTTCTAAAAAAGGACACTTATAAATGTCCAATTCTCTTTGTTGCACGTGAAACCACGAATCGCGCCATCTAGATAACCAGAGAGAAAATTGACCGAGAGGGAATTTCAACTTATAATATATTTAAATAATGAAATGAAATTATATTGACTTTAAAAATCAAAATAAACACAAAAAATATAATGTATGATATTATTTCATTAAAAAATAATTTTTAGTATAATTTTAATAGCATGTACAGGGTGTCCTATTTTCGATAGTTCTTGAAGTAAAGTATTATTAAAGATAGATAGAAAAACAATATGTGCTTCCAGGGGTCAATTTTACTGGTAATGAATTGTATCTTATTAAAATTTTCCATACAATTTTCTTTTTCGCGATTTTTTGCGATCAGGTGGTCATTTCCTTATCTAATTTAATAATATAAACAAATCCTCAATGAGTTGACATACTCTGAGGAAATTGATTTTAGTTGTCAAGGCTACCTGATCTCAGATCATTCCGCATTTGAAAGTAGGAGGTTGGTCTTGACTGAGGGTAGATGGTTGAATGCTTAAAACTTTACAATTACAAATAGATGTTTACATTTCGAATGTTTCAAGAATTCTGTTGGTAACACTAGCACCAGCAGAATTTGTAAAACATTAGAAATGTAAACATCTATTTGTAATTGTAAAATTTTAAACATAAGCAAGATAAAACGACAACTATTTCTTTTAAATTGATCAATCTTGCTGTTCCGCACGAGTTAAGATTAATAACTACTTATTTCAGGATTAAATCACAAAAATTAATGTGAACGAAGGTAAACATTAAATAGTAACGCTGGGTGTCATTGTTATTTCTTTTTTTTGTATTTACAGTAATTTGCAGTCCGCTTCAGAGTGCGTTTCGTTTTCAGTGGATTTTGACAGCAGACTATTAATAATGTTTTTTAATCATATGTAGACCAGTTGTGCGCATTTTTAAATGTTGGCTCATGTACGTTATTTTTTGATAATTATAGTTTATATAAAACACGATATAATCACTTTTACTTCACTGTTTATTTAGAAATTACTAAAATGCACACAAATACTTTTTCAACATAAAACGGAATAAATTAGTCATTTAATGTATTTTTGTGCCGTTCTAGGCAGAAATAGGCAAGTTAATATATCATAATAATAGAAAAGGGGGGATTTATTCACTTGATTAAATGAAAAGAACTTGAAAATAATTTATAAATTTATTAATTATTAATAGCCAGTGAGGCTTTATAAAAGTCCGAGTCGAAAAGATTTTTTGCAGAAAATAATTTATCGATATCTCGCATGACATTCGAGTGACCGCCTGTCCAAAAGACGTCCTCTAACGATCACTTCCATCTTGGAAGAAACGGTGTGTTTTAATTAATTTTAATAAATTCAATTAACAACTTTGTAATTACGTATGGCACAGCTGTATAATGAAATCACGAAACACGTGTCTGCAGATAGCCTTATATTACGTCACTTTTATTTTTTTGTTTGTTTTTTGCATTAAATATTTTCGATTAAAAAATTGTTGCATTATACAATATATTATTGTTATGCAACGGCAAATGTCTATTATTGGACATTTGTTATAGTACTTATATAACATAAGTCAAATTGTCACAGTAGCTAAAGAGGAAATAATTTATTAATTATTTTCAAATTCTTTTTATTTAATTTATTAATATATCATATTTTTTTGTAATCTGCAGCAGAATTGTATTGTAATTAAAGTTTTAAGTTTTCATAGTTGTGTTTAGTAAATCCACTTTATAAATAGTAAGCAAAGTAGATCAGGTTAATAATTCAATTAATAAAATATTCCACCACCATTCATCTAGCGTATGGATACGAACCACATGTAATTAGGCAATAGATGGCGCTTGTGTAATCTTTCATTAATTATGATTAATAATTCGATATTATTAATAATGGTTTTAAAAATAAGAGACTTTATTTTAAGTTTTGCTTAGTTTATTTTTTTATATTTTTTTTCTTTAATTATTATACAAATTATTAAATAATTAAGCACGGTTTTCCGCAATCCAGTCCAAGAAGGAGTGAACCCTGGTGAACACATCGGGCCTTCCGCGAGCGCATGGGTATCCCCAGGAAACAATACCAATCTGTTCTCCGTTAGCATCAACCAACGGGCCACCGGAATCTCCATGGCAAGCACCCTCTCCGCTCTTGGTCAAAGTGCACACTTCAGATTCAACAACGATGTTGGTTGAGGTGTGGGCAGATTTGCATTGTTGGAAAGAGATGGTCTTCAGTTTGATCCATTGCAAGTCGTTAGGGGTGGCTCCTGGGTAAGAGGTGGTTCCCCATCCGCTGAGGATGCAATCCTCGTCAGCGCCGATGTCGGTTTGCCTAAGTTTCACTGGTTGGACTTTTTCGTTGAATTGGATTGGGTCCTTCAGTTTGATTATGGAGATGTCGTTGACGATGTTCCAGGCGTCGTATTTGGAGTGGACGACGTGGCTGGCGACTTGGTATTCGTCTCCACCTGTATTCAATTTGTTGCTGCCGGTAACGACGGTCATGCGGGAAGCGCTGCGTCTGTAAAGGATAATTTATATAAAATTGTGTCCGGTTTCTTTTTTTTTTTCATTTTATTCCAGATTATAGAAAGCATCTTAAGGATATTTTAAAAACGATTAAACATATTTTGATTTAATGTAACTTTCGTTTCTGATTACAGTAAGCTACATTGGTAAAATAATTGAACATACTTTGGTATAAATATGCATATACCAAAGCAAGCCCGGCCATAAGGTATAAGATCGGAAAAAATACCTTCCTACAGACCCATTGCCTTTTTTATAGTTTTCTAGTTTTGAAAAATCACCGACCAATTAGAATTATATTCAAACTGTCGTACTTTTTTATAGAGTTTTAGTTTAAAAAAACGACCCATAGAGAACTGTCTCGATGTCCCGCGAGTTGTATCCAAGTCTGTACCATATAATATTCAAACTGTAGTAAAGGCCAAAACATAATATTTTATTATTATTTATTTATACTTTTATTATTAAGTAGAAGAAATCAATCATTTTCAAACTGTTTTACCAAGTGTTAAATGAAAAAACTATTCAAGATAGTTTCGTAATTAATAGAACTTTATTTTTATCAATAATTATTTTTGCTTTACTAACCCATCAACGCAGTGGGCGGCGCAAAGGATGGTGGTCTCGTCCAAAATGGATCCACCGCAGGAGTGAGAGCCAGAATATCTCAAAGAGATTTGGTAGGGGAATTGTCCATCATCGGCATCAGCGCCTCCAACGATTTTCCAGCCAAGATTGGTGGTGGTTGCACCTAAGTATATAAAAAAACATCACTTAATTACACCTTAATGCAATAAACATATATTTTGTAATCCAATGTCTTGCAAAGAATGGAAAATTTACTGAAAATGATTACTAAAATTTGATCTTTCCTATTTTCAACTTTGCAAAAATTCAATACATTGTAAGTTTTTGATAAACATTTATGAAACAACTATTTCATGCCAGAAAAGTAGTTGTTTCATAAAACTACTTCATGCCAGAGAAGTAGTTGTTTCATAAATGTTTATCAAAAACTCACAATGTATGAAATTTTTGGAAAGTTGAAAATAGAAAAGATCAAATTTTAGTAATCATTTTCAGTAATTTCTTTAATTTTAATTGCTTAATAAATTTTGGGTTAATCTTCTTTATTTTGGTTGTGGAGACTTTAATTATTTAAATAAAAATTGTTGTCGAAGTTTTAATAAATTTAAATAATTAAATTATTTATATTTAAAAATGTATGAATAATTAATTATTTATATTTATTAAAACTTCAACTACTCAAGATGGAAAGATTGTTTTCGAAATATATTTAGTTTAATAAAAATAAGTAGAAGAAAGAACATTTTTTTGAAAAAAAAAATAATATTTTTGGTTAACAATAATATGTCGTGTTTAAACTGTTTTCCGTTCCATTCCATAAATCTAACTATGGTATTAATAGTCCACTTTGTCGGTTCATGAGTAAGTCAAATAAATTATCCCTTAGTCATAATTTCGATCTTTTTGTTAAATCGTATTCTATGTTTGTATCTGATCTTAAGCGCATAAATGTTTGTTGTTCTTTCTAACTTGCCTTATTTGTAGACATGTATATATATATATATATATATATATATATATATATATTATATTTAGTATAATAAGTCTATGATTGTATTGCTATGTATTATGTAAAATGGATATTTTCCGTCAATAAAAAAAGAAACAATGTATACTGCATATTGTTTATTTTTAATTATAGTTCATATTTAATTTAATTCTTGGAATAAATTAATTATTCCAAGAATTAAATTTCTTATTATTTCTTTGTACAGCATACTCACATTACATTCTTATAATGGTGCTTTAGCAAAATTAAATAAATTATGAATAACCAAGGCTTCAACTTTGTTATACATTGTTTTAATTAATTAAATTAAATGATTTGAAAATAATTAACAAATTATTTGCACATTATCTCTGTGATTTTTGACTTGCATTCATAAAGCTAAATGTGGAAATAATTTGTTAATTTTTTTCAAATCATTTTTATTTCATTTATTTAAATAACTGTGGCCAAGTGAATAAATACTCATTTCTATTTATACTAAAATATTTTGAGGTTAATTGTTCAAACTATAGTCATAATAAATTTCTTTTAATAGTATACAAAAAAAGTTTGAAGTGTTTTATTTAATTCAAAATTGAATACTAAACTTTTTTTTAATAAAAAAATTAACTCATTTATGAAATAAATTTATTATTATAATTGCATATTTTCATATCATTTATATTTCACATCATTGATATTTTCATATGTGTACATTTTGGAACTAAAATATAAAAACTTACCATAGGCGCAAGCGGCCAAAGCCAAAACAGCTACGAATACTTTCATGATTAACAGTCTCAATGAACTGATTGATGAGTGTTCGATCCATGCCATTTTATACCAAAAACTGTCTAAGATTACTTATCTAATCATTATCCATGGGAAGCCAAACAAAAAATATACACTCGAAACGATTGTTGTTCAAAAAAGTACTGATATTAGCATGATCTGCTATAATTTTGATTTTTTTATCGTGGCCTAAATCAAAACCACTTTAACACAAACGGGAAATGCACGTATGAAGCTCCAAATATTTGTGACTTCGAAGTAAGAATGAGTGTAATATAATAAATTGCGTATAAATTCTTTGGTCAATAAAGAATAAAAATTCTTTAATTGATTACGAAGAAAAAAAAAAGATGAAATATTTAAGAAAAGATTGTTTTTTTCTTTTCAAGAGAATAATAATTTAAAACAGGTTTTTTCACAGATTTTTATGTGAAGGGAATTGTCTAACTTCGATTATTTCATTCGATACAGAATAGAGTTAATATATTGGTTTAAATAAATGTATTCGTAACTGGAAACACCATGTTTTCGATTTTGTATTTCAACTGGTTATTAGCCTGTATTCAGATATAGCAGTATACCCTTGTGAATCTGGTATGTCTGACCATATTGGCATATTTGTTAATATTAAATTGAACGTAATTCCAAATATCAAGATCCAAAAAACGGTAAGACGTATTACAGAAGCTGGCACAAATATACTTTATGCACTTCTCGAATCAACCGATTGGAATATGCTTATTGTTAATATACACAGCCCAGAATTCAAATTTAACACATTTGTAGATATTTTGCACGAATACTGCAAACGTTCTTATATAGAAAGGAAAGTTTCAAAACCAAAGAATAGTTCAAATAGTCCAATCAGATGTTTTAATTGTAATCTGCATAATATGCGGAAGACTATGTTGCTAATTAAAGAAGGGAGTCTTAAAAATGTCGCGTTAAAAAATGACTACATAAATTATAGAAAAAAATATCGAATTGCAATTAAAAACGCGAAAATATCTGCAAATAAATCGTTTATAAAGAACTCAAATAACAGCCTGAAAGAACTCTGGTCACTCATTAAGAATAAACAATCCACATCACATGATGCGGAATGCAAAATTAGTGCCAACACATTTAATTCATACTTTTTAAATATTGTGAAAGATCTGGCACAAGAGTTACTTAATTATATGCAAACTTCAATGAATTACATGCTTAATGTCCCTACTAACAGTATTAAATACTTTGCATTTCAGGAAACCAGCTTTATAGAAGTAAGAGATACCATAATCAACCTCAAGAATTCTCCTTCTAGAGATATATTTAGTTTCACAGTTGGTATTCTTAAAAGAGTTATTGACGTTATTGTTACACCATTAACGAAATTGAATAATATATGTATTGCCAATAACATATTCCCGAGTGCACTGAAAATAGCACGCATTACTCCAAACTTTAAAAAAGATGACAGAGAAAATGTAAGTAACTACAGACCGATAGCAGTATTACCGATACTATCTAAGGTATTTGAAAAAATACTAGAAAGGCAGATCATTCACTATATGGAGACTCAACACCTTTTTTTCAGATACACAGTATGGCTTTCGTAGAGAGAGGTCTACGACTGATGTAATTATTGCCTTTGTCGAGGAAATTATTCAAAATTTTGAATCTGTATCCTCGTTTTTGGACCTTAGCAAGGCATTCGACTGTATTGATCATGATATCCTTCTAAGAAAGTTATATTTCTATAATTTTCACCGAAGCAGCTGCCGTCTAATCAACTCATACCTTTGTCAAAGGCAACAGGTAGTTACGGTGAACCAAAACACATCAACCGTAAAATATGTTAAATTTGGTGTACCCCAAGGATCTATGCTTGGCCCCTTGCTCTTTCTAATATACATAAACGATCTATCATGTGTATCAAATTCTCTGAAAGCAAAGTTAATTCAAGAAAAGTATTATAACGAATATAAATATTTTTTATATATTCAAATAAATAACATAACAAAGGAAACAAACTGCAAGGTATTCCAGAGAAAAGAAAACTGTCTTTTATGTAAGAATTGAAAAACATTTTCCAAAGTTGGGATGAAAATACTGCTCTAAACAAACAGCAAAGAAAGTTGTATCACATTATAGCAGTAGAATTAGCCTGGAAAAGCGATGAGGTTTACAGAACTTTAATTCATAATTTTAAAGATGATATTACATGCTGCTGGAGCGTCAACTAGAAGACTCGAGTATAATCCTACATTTAGAAAAACAATAGAGGGAGGTTCGAAACAAATTTCAAAAACCAAGTGGCTTGCTCCAAATATAGAAAATCTTGATAATTGTCCTATTCGGCAATTAAAAACTAATACCGATGAGAAGTTGGCACGAATTTCCAGCCACGAATCCGGCGACTTTACCATCTGACATTAAATTTTAATAATCTAAATAAAATGATATGAAAATAATTAATAAATGATTTCCACATTTAGCTCTGTGACTTTTGACTTACGTTACGTAAGTACGTTAAACAGATGCACATTAAAACAACTACTTCCCGGGCAAATACCCATCCATGTAGAAATAATTTATTACTTATCATCGGTAAAACTAATATGAAAACAGGAAACAATAATTTATTAATTATTTTTAAATCATTTTATTTCATTTATTTAAATAACTGTGACCAAGAGAATGAATACCCTTTTCTAATTTTATTAAATTTTGATATTATCTCAAACAATTATTTACAAAATAGTGTTAACCCATTAATAATAAAACGCTTCAGATCCTCTAATAACTTTAAAAACTTAAAACCATTAATTTTCTGTAAATTATTGCAGCAAAAATTTAATGGAAATTGTATAATTTTCAAAGTGCCAAAAGTCATTGTTTGGCGCTTATATTATAAACAAAGCCATAATAAACAATTATAGCCCATAGAATCAAATATCCAAACAAACCGCAAAGAAAGTTGCATCACATTATAGCAGTAGAATTAGCCTGGCAAAGCGATGGCCCAACAATAAATAATATATTTATTATTTATTTATTGTTTTTAACTTTAACAGAATTTTATATTTAGTGACTATCGTTTCAACAATTTACACTTGTCATAAAAAACTAAAAGTAAATTCAAACAGTACAGTTTTTTTCTTTACATAAAGCGCATTACATAATAATAAATATGCCACATATGTCTTCTTTTTGTTTAAACATTTGCTTTTTCGGACACTCGTGGCATAGTTAAAAATCAATTTTATTAAGCACATATGTTTAAGAATGTTTTATTTATGAAATTAAACAATAAAAAATGCCACATATGTATCATTTCTGTTTAAACAATCATTTAAGTCACCATTAGCTGATAATGGATCCTTCGAGGGCGTTTTCACGATTAATTAAAAATATCAATTATTTTATTTTAATATTTTACTTATAAACAATATTTTTCGAGTAAATATACCAAATATATTCATAAAAATTAAACACATATTTTTCCTGCGTTCAAACAGTAACAAAATTATAACGGTAGTAAAATAATATTAAATAATTAAAAAAAAATGTTTTTCATTAATTGTTACAAAAATTAACAAATTCATTATTTTATAATTTTCTTACTAAAGAATAATGCCATATATGGATATATTGAATAAAAATGATTTGAAAATAATTAATAAATTATTTTCACATTTATATTTATATTAATAGCCATTAATAGCCAGCGAGGCAAGTAACGTTCCTTTTGTTGTTTTCGCAATAAAGAAGAAATTTTCTCGGATCAAAATTTGTTGCATTATGCAATATTTTATTGATGTACAACAGCAGGTGTACATTATGTAATTCAATGTCCGGCGTGGGTATTTGCCCGGGAAGTAGTTGTTTTAATGTGCATTTGTTTAACGTACTTACGTAACGTAAGTCAAAAGTCACAGGGCTAAATGTGAAAATAATTTATTAATTATTTTCAAATCATTTTTATTTAATATATTTAAATAACTGTGACAAAGTGAATGAATAATACTCTTTTCTAGCCGTATATGGAGTTTTAAATATCACAATTTTTTAACAATATATATATATATATGATAAGTTATATATATCTACTAACTAACTTTTATATATATATATATATAAATATATATGATAAGTTACAATTTTTACAATAAATTTTACATTAATACTAACTCACTACCTAAGTGAAATATTCAGAATTGTATAACCTGAAATCGTACAGTGCATAATGGACACTGACACTAATTTATATTAATTAACTAAAAAATGTTTAAATAAAAACAAAACATATGTGAGATTTTTTTGTTTAATATTATAAACTAAGCTCTATTAAACACGTATGACCAATAAAATCAAAAATTGACAGCGCCCAACAATGACTTTTGGCACTTTGAAAATATACAAATTTCATTGGATACTTATTGCAATAATTTACTGAAAATAAATGTTTTTAAAGTTATTAGAGGATCTGGGGCGTTTGATTATTGGTGGGTTAACACTATTTTGTAAATAATTGTTTGAGAAAATATTAAAATTTTATGTTTGGTCAGATTTTGAAGGCGCCGGATTCGTGGCTGGAAATTCGTGGCCAACTTCTCATCAGTAAAACTAATATGAAAAGAGGAGACAATATAAAAACAGATCGGTTATTTCTAACTGCCAATAATCAGTAGAATAATAGCCATAATTGTCCTTAGTTAATAAAATATGTCGTTTGGCATAAATTAGATCAGCAAATGGATCAATTCCGTAGCAAAAATATCCAATCATCCAAACAGATCTACAATTGAATTTAAAGTTTTTAGGGCGCTTCGACAACGTTGGTAATTTGCGCCACAAACATATTTAAAATAAAAATATTTAAAACAAACACATTTAATTCATTGGAAAGCAACAATTAATTAAAATAACGGGCGAAACATCCTTAAAACCGTATTTACAAATCAATAAAGAACATCGTTTTATTGTTGACTATAGTTTCGACAACCTTAACGTGTCATTATTAAAACAAATTGTCAACAACAATAAAATAATCCGAGTTATACAAACAAAGTAAAAAAGTGTTTCATTTATTAAAATTTAATTAAAATGTATCATAAAGTAGAAGCTTCAACAATTAACAAGTTAAAGAACATCGTATCAAATTAATATCAAATCTACGAGATGATCATGTAAAAGTACCAAAAAATCTTGAAACAGCAAGTAGTACAAAATAAAACGAATTATATTCAGATTACATTGAAACTACTACATTTAATATTGATCTTTATAATAAACAATAAATTATTAACGCCCCTGCAGGTCGAGGGGGGCGGGGTGTTATAAAAGAAGACAATTCAAATTCAATTCAATAAATTATTAAATTGAATTGTATATATCTTACGAAATAATCTTAACAAATACAACTTGTTAAATAAAGATATTTGCAAAATTATGTATTATTTACAATGCATATATTATAATTTTACGAAATGGCTATCTACCAGAGGTCTTTCCGACTGTCCTTGTCTTTCTTAGGCAATGATTTATAAACACCAATAGAAGAAGAACTGTTTGAAATAATCAAAGCGTGTCCTTTTCTTGTGTTTGTTTTTGTCGTTGTCTATTTACTCGTCAAGATCGTTAACGTTATTCTCAAAGTCCGTATTATTTGATGAAATTAAGTGAAATATCGTAACGGTAGGGAATTCATATTTTCTGGTGATACTGGATTGTAAGGAATGCATAGATGTTTATATTTATATAAATCTATAAAAATATATTAATATGTGTTATTCAGAATTTTTTGCAATCTTTAGGGAAGGTGTTGGAGACAGTCTGTGATGAGTTCGATGTTTATTTGTTCATATTGGAACGTGTTAAGAGGGTTTTGAAGGGGGTTATTAAGGTATCCAATTTTTGTGAGTACTCTAAGAGCCAATTTTTCCGCAACTTCAATATTATGCAAAACAGAGGAGCGGATATTACGATAAAGAACAACGGCGTACTCAAACAGTAGGCAACATATCATTTTATAAAGATGAGCAGCAGTTTTAGTGGAAATTTTTATATGTTAGAGCTCTGAAATGACTTATTATTAATTTCTCAAAATCGAATGAAATTGTATTTCGACATTCATTAATTACACTCCTTGAAACTACAAGAGGTTTTTATATTTATTTTTATCAGATACATCATTACGAAAAATGTCGTTTATCTAAGACAAACTGATTACATGAGATGATGTGTTGATTTTTGAGCATCTGTCTAAGTTCATGAAAAAACAATAATTAAATATGTTCGCACATTATTACAGATGTAAATAATTTTGAATATGTCTTAATAGTTATTCCATTAATTAAGACATATTCGTATTTATTTATGGATCTCATATTATCAATTTATTATTTTTTTGTGATGTATCACAATTTCCAACAAAACAAACGTTCAAATCTATCGCAGTTTCAATTTGTAATTTGTAAAATAAAATATATAATTTCAAGTACCCCATCAATCAGCCGATTTTTACAAATCCTTATTTCCTCGATGATAAACACATTATTTACTTAACCTTCGTTATGGCTTATTTATTTCCCACATGTAATTCATTATAAAACCACCCAACCTTCAACTTAAAGCCCGCCTAATATTTATACATCCTCGTTGCGATAAATAATTCGTGCGCGCGACATTTTCGTTCTATTTCTAATGCGATCAACACGAAAATAGAGTTTTTGAAGAGTGTTCTTAGGCAACCTCCGCGATTATAAATAGCTATTGGGTCATACACACCGCGATTTCAGACAGTCGATTAATCATCGCGTCATTTAACATAAACTAATCCCCGTCGAAAATACACATTTTGCCGATTTGTAATAATAGGTTTTAATATTATTGAATAATGTTTAATGAGGTTTTTGAATATCCATGGAAAGGAGATATAAAGAATATTATTTTATTTGATCTCTGTAAAATAAATAAGAATAATGCTTTTGTGGCAATATTCCGGTTGACTTTTATTGACAACAAATCGTTAAATCGTTATAGTGTTGCCCTGAATTGACGTCAAAATGTCAACTTAAAATATTTAACGATGGGATACATTTTCTAAATCCGTTGTAAAAATTCTATGTTTTGGCTAAATAAAGTATGATAAATTATGGAGCGTTTTGAGACGACCTACAGGCAGAACTTCAGCGGGGACAAACACGCCACTCACGAAAAAGACAAACCGTGAGTATTTTTTTTAAAACAATGATTTATAAACACCAATAGAAACAGAACCATTTGATATAATTAAAGCGTAATTTAACAAATTTCATATTTATATTAGTAGTATAATATATTGTAAATAAATTCAGTTGGTTTGTTTGTTAAGCGTTCTTTAGTATTTTCAAAATGTTTTACCAATTTTTTTAAAACATGCAGATTCATTACTTTTGAGATAGCAAACAATTATAAAATGAAATAATTGGTACACCTTTTTCTTTTGTGTAAAATAAGTTTAAAGAAAATTGATTGATTTTCTAATTTTTTTAGTATTTGGCGTAAGTACTTTAAACAAGTGTTATTCATTTGCTGAAAATCCATATTCGCTTTTGTATCCTTGAAATGATACGAACTTATGTAACGTAAGTCAAAATGTCACAGAGCTAAATATGGAAATAATTCATTAATTATTTTTAAACAATTTTTGTTAACTAACCCTACACCTGAAAAGGTAGAAAGGGTCACTATATATATATATATATTTAACTGATTTAATTTACTATTAAGACCACGAACGCTTTGATACTCTGCAGATAAATTAGGTCGTTGTTGTTGGGTATTTATTCGTTTTTTCTTTGAAGTACACTTTTTTAACAAATTTAAGTACATTGTCTAATATTTGGCATTACATCTTCACCCAGGGAATCTACCATGGGTGAGAGATGGCCTAACATGGCCGATATAAGAGACCTGCCCGCCTCTGCGATACTGGATTACCTCCATGGAACAGTCTGGTTGTAGCAGGGGAAGGCGGGCCTGTAATGAAGGGAGGCTAGGGGCCTTTTAGGCCTATGCACAGTGCTTATAGCACACCTTCACACATACATACATACATCTTCACCCATTGCTTGTCGATCGTTCATCTTCTTGACCAACCTAGAAATTTCATCACGTTGCATCGGAGTAGAATCGGGTTTAACACGTATGTTGCTGACAAATTTATTGTCCAACTGTTGACCTGGCTTTAGACGAATTCTATAAAATTGTTAACTATAGCCTACATAAATTCATACCTTTGGCCAGGCCTAAAGTTGGACATAAATTTCCAGCTTGGTTTACTCGTGACATTATACAACTAATTGAGGAAAAGGATTATCAACGTATGCGTGTGTCTAGTGATTCTGCAGCTTTTGTAAAATTTAAAAGAGCAAGAGCTTTGTTAAAAAGGGAAATTTGTAGAGAGCATAGAAAGCATGTTATTAATATCGAAAATCAGATTACAGAAAATCCAAAACCGTTTTGGTTTTTCGTCAATGCTAAAAAGTCAAATCCATCCAGGTCTCCATTTTTTAAGTTCACTGATATTTCTTATAAAACAATTCGTAAATATTTACAGAAATTGCCCAATAAATTCTCTTCTGGTTTTGACAGAATTCCAGCTTTTATCTTGAAAGATTGTGCTTCTGTGCTCTTGCAATTATATTTAATATGTCTATTAATGCATGTGTTTTTCCTTGTAAATTAAAAATTTCATCAATATGCCCTATTCCTAAATCACAATTTAACTATGATCGTATAGAGAACTGTAAACCTATAGCCATACTTACGCATATAGCCAAAATATTGAAAAAGCTTTATTTGATCAATTGTATTCACATGTAGCATTATACCTTTCACAATATCAACATGAGTTTATCCCTAAACGTTCTACTATAACTAACTTAGCTATTATAACAAATTATTCAGCAAGGGCTCTTGATGGATTAGGTCATGTTGATGTAATATACATAGATTTTTCGAAAGCATTTGACAGAGTAGATCATCAGCTTCTTCTTTTCAAACTTAATTGTTTTGGTCTTTCATCAATGTCTGTTTCACTTATTGAATCATACCTCTCATGTCGTGAATCTTACGTAACTGTTAATAATGTTATATCTAAATCATACTTTTTAAAGATATACTCTGTCATTGATTCAATTGATGATTGTTTATTTCTGCAAAACCAACTTAATATTATTTCAGATTGGTGCACAATCAATAAACTTCATTTAAATATTGAGAAATGTAAGCTCATATCATTCACTAATAAAATCAAATATATTGCATTCAATTACACTATCAACAAAGGTATTGTTGAACGAGTTAGATTTTTTAAAGCCTTGGGGTTTGGTTTGACAATAAGTTTGCATTTAATTATCATGTTAATCAGTTATTTAGTATCCTCAAACTCAACGACTAATTAACCTAATTGAAACTGTTCAACGTAAATTTGTAAAATTTTTGGTTATGTTGTTTCCTGTTGGGCAACAAAGTTATTATTATTATTATTAAAACAGTACAAAAAGGAATACCAATAATTTTATTTTAAAATATAAAACCCTCTCTATTCCACCACTAGAAGAATTCCAAATAATTGATCTTCCATTGCTGAACACAACTATAGCAATTAAAGGAAAGAAATACAAAGATTCTTTTTTTTTCTACAATAGCAAAAAGTAAAAAAAAATCATTATTCGGTTAAAACAACCAAAATTTCATTGATTTTTTTTAGAACAGCAAAAACCAATACTTTTTTAAATAAAAATGATTTGAAAATAATTAGTAAATTATTTCCAGATTTAGCTCTGTGACTTTTGATTTACGTTACGTAAGTACGTTAAACAAATGCACATTAAAACAACTACTTTCCGGGCAAATACCCACGCCGGACATTGAATTACATAATGTACACCTGCTGTTGCATATGAATAAAATATTGCATAATGCAACAAATTTTGATCCCGAGAAGTAGTTCCTAATAATCTAGGTTGGAGCATTTAAATTTGAAACAATCGGTCTAAACTTGTTTCCTGGTTTGTGCATTTTTGGTAGGCAATATAATCGCGGTAGTTTGGATTATTTAATTTTAGCATACTAGCGGTTCTTTTGTCTATTAAATCTGAAGAATTTTTGAGTATATCGTTAATTTTATTGATGAAGGGTGGTGATTTTTTTGTTTGTTTTATGTATGGACCGGTCTCTAACATTTCGTGACCAGTATTTGAATAATCCGAGTTATTGAGTTATTGACTATGACTGTGGCGTTACCTTTGTCTGACTTTAGAAAAATACATTTCTATTTTTCAATTTCTTCAACGTTGATAGATCTTTATTGTGGTTCTTCTTATAGTTGTTGATTTTCTTCTCTGTCAAGGCTTTTTGAACGCATTCTTTAGTTGAAACACGGAACGTCGTGGCTTGTTCTTCTTTCATTTTTTATGCGGCAATTTCCAAATCGTTGACGATATCTTCAATCGGGATGCGTGGTGGTTTCAAAGAGTGTTTTAGTCCTTTTTCTAACAGATTTATTTCATCACTCGAAAACGTCTCGTTCGTTTTATTGATGACGGTTTGTGTTGATTGAGGGATTTGGGAATATTCATGAATGTTATTGCTATGTTGTTGACGGATGAGTTTTCTTAATTTCTTGTGGATGGTAATGGATTTCTTCATAATTTTTGTTCCGACGACTTTGAACATTTTCTGTAGAGCTTCGTCCCACTTGTTTGCAATGCAGTTCTTGGAGAGTTTCAGATTAAGGTCGTATGTGAAATGTACATATAGTGCTAAAATAAAATCAGTGAAGAAAGGAATTTAACTGCCTTTTATTTCTACATAAACCCCTACACCACCATTATGGTAGATGGGTATTTTAGATTATATATATATATATATATTGAAATAGTTCGACCCCCGATATTATTAAAATTTACAATTGAAATTTCAATAACGTTGTTTTGTTGTGATTATGTAGTAACCCTTAATTATTTAACAGGCCCGTTATTTATGTCAACATGCATTATCGGTACTTACCGTGCTTTCACCTGTAAATTAAAAGGGTGACTTGTGGACAAGAAATAAAAGACATTAAGTGAGTTTTACGGCAAGCAGCACTAATTTAATTTTAATAAGGTATTTTCAGATATTAATAAATGATTACATTCATTGAATTTCATAAATATGTGTGCGCCTTATTTTGTCATATTTTAATTTGCTTGTCATGTGCATTTTGACAGAAAACTCAAAAAAAAAAAATGTGTGGGACTACGCGCTTCTGCCCCGCATTTGCTTCGAGAGGACGGAAAAAACCCACTAAAACTGAACCGCCTCGGGGCATGACTATTTGGAAATTTTATGTGATTATATGAAATTACTTTATTCTCAGATTGTGTTTTCATCGCAGATCGGCCCTTACTCTCCCTATTGCAATTGCGGTAATTGTACTTGCGGTTCTGTGTGCAATAGGTCGGTGGGAACGACATCTTTGATGTGATTTTGGTTTATGTGTTTCATCTCAGATCGGCCCTACTCTCCCTATTGCAATTGCGGTAATTGTTCTTGCGGTTCTGTGTGCAATAGGTCGGTGGGAACGACATCTTTGATGTGATTTTGGCTTATGTATTTCATCTCAGATCGGCCCTACTCTCTCTATTGCAATTGCGGTAATTGTTCTTGCGGTTCTGTGTGCAATAGGTCGGTGGGAACGACATCTTTGATGTGATTTTGGTTTATGTGTTTCATCTCAGATCGGCCCTACTCTCCCTATTGCAATTGCGGTAATTGTACTTGCGGTTCTGTGTGCAATAGGTCGGTGGGAACGACATCTTTGATGTGATTTTGGTTTATGTGTTTCATCTCAGATCGGCCCTACTCTCCCTATTGCAATTGCGGTAATTGTACTTGCGGTTCTGTGTGCAATAGGTCGGTGGGAACGACATCTTTGATGTGATTTTGGTTTATGTGTTTCATCTCAGATCGGCCCTACTCTCCCTATTGCAATTGCGGTAATTGTACTTGCGGTTCTGTGTGCAATAGGTCGGTGGGAACGACATCTTTGATGTGATTTTGGTTTATGTGTTTCATCTCAGATCGGCCCTACTCTCCCTATTGCAATTGCGGTAATTGTCCTTGCGGTTCTGTGTGCAATAGGTCGGTGGGAACGACATCTTTGATGTTATTTTGATTTATGTGATTATCGCAGATCTGCCCAGACACTCCCCATCAGTATTTTTATGTGTATGATAGGTCGGCTGGAACAACATCTTTGATTTATTTCGATTTATGTGATTATCGCAGATCTGCCCAGACACTCCCTATCAGTATTTTTATGTGTATGATAGGTCGGCTGGAACAACATCTTTGATTTATTTCGATTTATGTGATTATCGCAGATCTGCCCAGACACTCCCTATCAGTATTTTTATGTGTATGATAGGTCGGCTGGAACAACATCTTTGATTTATTTCGATTTATGTGATTATCGCAGATCTGCCCAGACACTCCCTATCAGTATTTTTATGTGTATGATAGGTCGGCTGGAACAACATCTTTGATTTATTTCGATTTATGTGATTATCGCAGATCTGCCCAGACACTCCCTATCAGTATTTTTATGTGTATGATAGGTCGGCTGGAACAACATCTTTGATTTATTTCGCTTGTTGTGATTTATGATTTTACTTTTTCTCAGAATCGTTATTTCATAGGGTTATTTATAATATGTGTAGTTCTAGGAATAGCACATTATAATCGTTCGAGGTGTGCTTCATCTTAGAATATTTTGTGGATAGTAGTGAATTTTGTTGTCCTTCAACAATGTTCAATTCATTTTTATAAATTGTGTTTTGCTTTTAATTGTTTTATGTGTGGTTTTAAGAGTAGGCACATTATAATCGTTCGAGTTGTGCTTTATCTTAAAACGTTTGCGGGTTATTGTGATTTTTGTTGTTTTTCAACAACGTGTAATTCGTTTTATGAATTGTTTTTTACTTTTAATTGGTTTTATGTGTTGTTTTAAGAGTATGCACATTATAATCGTTCGAGTTTGTGGTTATTCGTTCGAGTTGTGCTTTATCTTAAAACGTTTTCGGGTTTTATGTGTTGTTTCAAGAATATGCACATTATAATCGTTCGAGTTTGTGGTTATTCGTTCGAGTTGTGCTTTATCTTAAAACGTTTGCGGGTTTTATGTGTTGTTTCAAGAATATGCACATTATAATCGTTCGAGTTGTGCTTTATCTTAAAACGTTTGCGGGTTATTGTGATTTTTGTTGTTTTTCAACAACGTGTAATTCACTTCATGAATTGTGTTTTACTTTTAATTGGTTTTATGTGTTGTTTCAAGAATATGCACATTATAATCGTTCGAGTTTGTGGTTATTCGTTCGAGTTGTGCTTTATCTTAAAACGTTTGCGGGTTTTATGTGTTGTTTCAAGAATATGCACATTATAATCGTTCGAGTTTGTGGTTATTCGTTCGAGTTGTGCTTTATCTTAAAACGTTTGCGGGTTTTATGTGTTGTTTCAAGAATATGCACATTATAATCGTTCGAGTTGTGCTTTATCTTAAAACGTTTTCGGGTTTTATGTGTTGTTTCAAGAATATGCACATTATAATCGTTCGAGTTTGTGGTTTTCCGTTCGAGTTGTGCTTTATCTTAAAACGTTTGCGGGTTATTGTGATTGTTGTTGTTTTTCAACAACGTGTAATTCATTTTATGAATTGTGTTTTACTTTTAATTGGTTTTATGTGTTGTTTCAAGAATATGCACATTATGATCGTTCGAGTTTGTGGTTATTCGTTCGAGTTGTGCTTTATCTTAAAACGTTTTCGGGTTTTATGTGTTGTTTCAAGAATATGCACATTATAATCGTTCGAGTTTGTGGTTATTCGTTCGAGTTGTGCTTTATCTTAAAACGTTTGCGGGTTTTATGTGTTGTTTCAAGAATATGCACATTATAATCGTTCGAGTTTGTGGTTATTCGTTCGAGTTGTGCTTTATCTTAAAACGTTTGCGGGTTTTATGTGTTGTTTCAAGAATATGCACATTATAATCGTTCGAGTTGTGCTTTATCTTAAAACGTTTTCGGGTTTTATGTGTTGTTTCAAGAATATGCACATTATAATCGTTCGAGTTTGTGGTTTTCCGTTCGAGTTGTGCTTTATCTTAAAACGTTTGCGGGTTATTGTGATTGTTGTTGTTTTTCAACAACGTGTAATTCATTTTATGAATTGTGTTTTACTTTTAATTGGTTTTATGTGTTGTTTCAAGAATATGCACATTATGATCGTTCGAGTTTGTGGTTATTCGTTCGAGTTGTGCTTTATCTTAAAACGTTTTCGGGTTTTATGTGTTGTTTCAAGAATATGCACATTATAATCGTTCGAGTTTGTGGTTATTCGTTCGAGTTGTGCTTTATCTTTAAAACGTTTGCGGGTTTTATGTGTTGTTTCAAGAATATGCACATTATAATCGTTCGAGTTGTGCTTTATCTTAAAACGTTTGCGGGTTTTATGTGTTGTTTCAAGAATATGCACATTATGATCGTTCGAGTTTGTGGTTATTCGTTCGAGTTGTGCTTTATCTTAAAACGTTTGCGGGTTATTGTAATTTCTGTTGTTTTTCAACAACGTTTAATTTATTTTTATGAAATTGATCTGAGAATAAGTATTGTTCGTTCGAGTTTGTGTTATTTACATTTTCTGTTTGAGAATTAGTATTATTCGTTCGAGTTTGTGTTCTTTTTGTATTTAGTTCGTTGATCAAATTTTGACTTACATTTCGTAAGTAATTAATTCATAATATAGTTATATATATATATATATACATATATATATATATATATATATATCTTTCGAGAGAGAGTGAAAAGTTTAAGATTAAAATCTCAATTCAGATATTAAATAGATATAGGGGTGTAATTTTATCACAGTACATACGTACTTATCATCAGATAGATAATGATATTATAACGATTTATTTGTTGTATAGAGCTAGAGAATGAACGAGAAAGCTTTCTTAGCTTGGATTAAAGTTTCTGACACAATTAATCGAAAGAAAGAGTGATTGCCTTTAACGACTAGTCAAATTATCATATTCGTTACTGTCTTGGATAACATCTATTCAAGTGAAGAGAATATAATTGTTCTTCAGTGAAAGGAATTTGGTCACTAACGTGTTTAAATTTGAGAGGAGAAAGATAACAAGTTTAAAAGCTGTATTGAATGTAATTGTTCTTCAGTGAGAGGAATTTGGTCACTAAAGTGTTTAAATTTGAGAGGAGAAAGATAACAAGTTGATTATGGTAGATTTTGTATAACTAATTAACAAATAAAATATCAACTTTACAAAAACAGAACTGAATTAATTATATTAATTATCCCTTGTTGATTTAAATCGTAGTCCCTTTTTATATATTTTTACTTTATGCTTTATGCACATGACTTTTGAATTTATTATTAAATTTTGGTGATTAACTTTATATTAACTATATATTATTTTAATCTTTTCAGGCCCCAAAATGAAACATTAATTATTGTGAAAAATCATTGCTTTAAATAATCACCTTATATCAATTAAAACTTTTGATTCCTTTTAATAAAATTTGAACTTACTTGATTTCAGACTTGAGCGATACCTCTGCAGTTGTTTGACCCGTTTTCACAAATTTATTATTGAATTAATTCATAGCACACGTGCCCGCAACCAATTCTCTACTTTTAATTCTCTTATTATTTCCGGCTCTTTTTTAATCTACGCACGACCGCGAGTACTTTCCGCGTCTCTTCTACCCGTAATTAGTATTTAATTAATCTTCAAAAACCCGATTACTTAATTTCACGTCCGTCCCCGTTCACGAATCCCGTCGAACTCCCCGATTTTCTCTCACCATTTCTCGTTCACACAATTTTGACTTATTTGCAACTTTTCGTCCTGACCATATATGGTCATGAACGCTATTCCATTTTTGCAAGCTCACACTCGTTCTCACGCATTCAATTCTCGCTTATTTTCCAATTCTGCATAAATTTGGGTTCAAACACGTGCGGGACTTCCCCGTCTGAAATCTCAACATTTATCTTTTACAATAGTAAGTTCTTTATGCATTATGTCAAGTTTACGAAAATTGAGGCCAGACACGTGCGGGATTTCCCCGTCAGAATATTAACATATTAAATTGTATAAAAATAAACAGTTTTAACTTAATTGTTGATTTCGCCTAAATTTGGGGTCAAGCGCGTGCGGGACTTACCCGTCAGAATCTGAATCAATTAAATTGTATAACATATAAACAAACAAAATTGCCGCAGCAACGATACAATGTATGGATAATTTCCCTTATTTAATTATTACTTTTTAATAAATTTTATCGATAAAAATAAATTCTGCATACACCCCAGTTGAAACTATTACAATATATATATACAGAGAACATACTAGAATGTACTCAATGTAAATTTTCCTATGTTCGATTTGTTCAGGAACGCATCAAAGCATTGGGTGCGATGTGATTGGCTACGATTTCTAATGTCAACTATTATGTCAAATGCAATATGTATAATTATGAATATTATACTTAACCGCAATGCATACCATAAAAATCTTTTCCTCCTTTGTATACATTACTGATACGTAAAGATGTCCAACTCTTCGTCTACTTCTGCTTTAAGAGTCAGAACAGTAAATATCACTTGCTTGCGATAACTGACAAGTGTAAGTCATTTTTGACGGAAAAGGGTGTAGTTTGGGTTGACTATATTATTTTTAGAAATAGTAGCCACATACTAGAATGTACTTGAGTGCATCACATCGCACTCAATGCTTTGATGCGTTCCTGAACAAATCAAACATAGGAAAATTTACATTGAGTACATTCTAGTATGTTCGGTGTTACATAAAACTCTCTGTATATATTTCTACATAATAATCTTCACTTAACTCACGAATACATATATATATTGAATTCTTCTTGTTATATGGGATGTTTTATATTTTAAAATGAAAATATTAGTATTTCTTTTTATACTGTTCTATTTATTAATCTGATATTAATAGCCAGTGAGGCTTTATTAAAATCCGAGTTGAAAAGGTTTTTTGCACAAAACAATTTATCGAGCTGGTGCGACCTGCCTGTTCAAATACGACCTCTGCGTTCATTTCGATTGAGGATCTCAGAAGTGACAGTGCGTTTTTAATTTTTAATTAATTTAATTAACAACTTTGCAATTATATAAAGCACAGCTGTACTGACGAGGGATCAAATCACGAAACATGTGTCTGCAGATAGCCTTATATTTTATTTATTTTTTTGCAATAAATATTTTCGATTCAAAAATTGTTGCATCATACATTGTTGTAATCTAGTTGTTGGTGGCTGTTAAGGTTTTTTTTCTTTTTGCATTTATATTTGCGTTCAAAGTGTTTACTATTGTATTTAAAATTAGTTAGTAATACATATAAATTTATTGCATTTTACATGTATGTCTTATATTTGTAAAAATGGTATATTCCGTTAAATAAATAAATAAATATGTTATTGTTATGCAACAGCAAATATTTATTATTAGACACTTGTTAGTGCAATGCAACATAAGTCATAATGTTACAGTAACTAAAGGGAAAATAATTTATTAATTAATTATTTACAAATTCTTTTTATTTAATTTTTTATTACTGAGATATTCTGTTTTTTTTTTCTAGTGATGAAAAAATTAATTATCATTCTATATGAGAATTTATAAATTAATACAGGGTTATACTTTCGATAAAATATTTTCATCAATGATTTTTTTCAATTCTGTGTATTTACATTATATCAATTATTTTTGTACATTTTTTTATTATACGTTGCTTGTATGTTTCTAAGTGAATCACATTATATATACATATCACTTAAAATCTGTGAAATCAATTATAGTACTCTTTGTAAATGGGGATTCCGTTAAATAAGTAAAGTAAAAATAAATAAAGTAACACATAATTAAGGTAAAATTATTTTTAAAGAAAATTACTAATCCAACATCTGGCTACGCCTATGAGTGTATTATATATTTTTAACACTACAGTTCAAGCAAGAACAGATTATTGTTTTGTATAAAATAAATGTGAACCACTTCCACTTATGTTATTTTTAATTTAATCGTATTTTCTTTTAGAGACTACAGACGAACGCAGCCATTTAAAAAAGATTGCTCACCGAAATTATGCGTAAAAGATCTTTTGTGTTACAACGAAATTCCCGATACAAATCCACAAGAAGAGTAAGTTTGTTATTCTCGAAAATCATTTTAGTTGTTGGTATTCAAAATTAATGAAAAGAAAAAATGTGTGAACAAAAAATAAGTCAACCTCATCATTTAATATTAAATATTCTGTTGTAGAAGCTGTAATTTTTTTAATTCAGGATAAATTTAATTAAAATTAAAACACTTGCTTCGTTTCAGTTATTTATATTTATTTCGACTAGTTTCGACCATTCTAATATAAATAAATGAAACAAACCAGGTGAATTAATTTTAATTAAATTTATCCAACCCGACACCATATGGTAAAAGGGGATACTGATTATATACAGAGAGTTGTATGTAACACCGAACATGCTAGAATGTACTCAATGTAAATTTCCCTATGTTGGATGTGTACTGGAACGCATCAAAGCATTGGGTGCGATGTGATCGGCTACGATTTCTAATAGTAATATAGTCAACCCAATTTACACTATTTCCGTCAAAAATAAATTATATTTGTCACATATTATGTCAAGTGCAACATGTATAATTATGGATATTGTACTTAACCGCAATGCGTGCCATTAAAATCTTCTCCTTTGAATACATTATTGATACGTAAAGATGTCCAACTCTTCGTATATGTCTGCTTTAAGCACCAGAACAGTAAATGTCACTTGCTTGCGATAACTGACAAGTGTACTTCATTTTTGACATGGAAGGGTGTAGTTTGGGTTGACTATATTATTTTTAGAAATAGTAGCCAATCACATCGCACTCAATGCTTTGATGCGTTTCTGAACATGATCGGTGTTACATGAAACTCTCTGTATACATATATATATATATACAGAGAGGTTTTTTTAACAGTATACATATCCCCTATGTATACATATAAAATACCCAAGTCAAACGCATTGATGTATGTGTTTAGTTGCCTATAATACGCAACCCGAACAATCGATTCCTTCAACTAGGATAATTAAAAAAAAATAACAATTTTCTATTTCGTTTATAACAATATCGAAATGCACAATATGGAAGAATTTTCACGATTGTTTGAGTTAATATCTTGCAGTTTGTGGTGGTCATTTATAGCATTTATTCTAATTATTTATTTCAAATTTATTGTTCTTCACTGTTACTTTTCTTTCAAATTGTCTTAATAAAATCTCTTGATATTTCACCACGGGTTAAGTGAGAAATTAATTAAATTGTTTTTTTTATTATACTCAATCTCACATAATTAAAATATAGCACATATTTTTAACTTAAGTACTTCTAAGTTTCAATATTATTATTAATTATTTTTTATCACTCCTGTGGAAACAGAGAGACTATTGTAATACGATCTATAATAGAAAAGAGTATTCATTGCTAAGTGAATGAATACTCTTTCCTATTATTTTATTTAAAATAATATAATTTCTTAAATAAATTAAATAAAAATAATTGTAAGATAATTAATATATATTTCCTCTATACCTACTACGACATTTAATTTTATTATTTATTTAATTGGCCGACAAATGTCTATCGCTTCTCTCGGGCGCCTTAGCCGCGGGTATTCCACCCGCAATCTCCTTCCATTTTAGGTGATCAGTTGCCATTTAATTTATTAATTTATTTTCAAATTATTTTTATTTAATTTAAAATGATCTAACTTCTTTCTCATTGATCACTTGATGAAACATGATTGAATATTTAGAAAATTAAAGAATATAAAATCTTATTTTATTTTTTAATTTTCTAAATAATCTGATCTATTGTAATGAATTATTTCACAGTATACAGCAACAAGAAACAGAGCAGATTAAAATAAAAGAACAATTCTCGGGCATGTGGCCGTATCCACCAATGATGCCCATGCCGAATTACAACATAAGCAACAATATTTCCAATCAAATATTGAAAACGGAGGGTGACAATCAGAAGGAGAAAAAGTCCCCAGAAAACGACACTGCAACCTCGGCGTACAAGAAGAGAATGGAAAAAAGAATAGGAATGAAGGAAATTCTGTGTCACATCGAAGAAATGGGTGGAACGTAAGTAATTTCGATCAAGTTTTTTTTTTTTTCATTAATTTATATAATTTTGAAAAAAAAAAGAATTTAGAAAACAAAATATTTACGAATACAGCACTTTGTTTCAATATTTTATATTCATGACTATTTTCGGTGAGAGAATCATTATCAAATGTCATTTACAACGATTATTATGATTATAATAAATTAAAGACGACGCAAGCGCCACCTTTTGCCTAATTTCAAGTGGCATCGTCAACGATTTGGGTCTACAAGGTAGACGACCGAGAATCATTGTTTCGTCCACTAAAGGAAGGCGAACTTGTCCTGTTTAAGCAAACAAGGAAAACGAAATTCACATTTAATGAACGTTCACCCATCATACGCTAGATGAATGGTGGTTGAACGTTTATTATGATTTATGAAAGCGCGGTCTGCAATTTAAACATTGGGGACTAAGGCTTAAGACCAAGGGGGTGGGATGAGGCCTGATGACTAGAACGTATTTTGACGAAAATATCGATCAATGTTAATTGCATCTGAATTGTCTTTCGCCCTTTCTGATTGCAAAAATATCCCTGTTAAATAATGTTTTTGCTTGGTTATCCTTTCTTATAGAAAGGGATTGGAAGTCTGTTTCTCAGACGCTCACCATTGCTCGTGGCTCAGATGGGCGAGGATAACCGGGATGGCAGGTGGTGTTGGTTACCGACTGGCTGAAACCCTATTGTTCGATGGGATTACCGTCCAGGCATTACATCATATGCGGAGCAGTATTAAGTTCTCTTTATCCTTAGCTGTCAGTACTTTCCAAGAGAAGCGACATACTGCATGCCAAAAGTCCTCATTCTTCAGCATCCTCGGGATTAGTGATCTTTCATCCAGCGTGGCCAATCCCAAAGGGCATGTCTCCCTTCTTCCCACATGTCGCATTCGAAGAGCGTGTGCTTAGCTGGATCATCATCCTCGTCAAATTGGAAGCATCCTATGTTGTCACACTTCTTAATAATGGGCAAAAATCTCTCGAAGCACCCTCGCCCCGTGAGTATCTGGATCAGGTTCCTCTCGGTCCATGGTTGGATTTTCGGAATAAACAACTTAGTTTAACTCGTAGATTTGTTCCATCTCTCCTGCCACTGTTGGAGTTCTCTTTACTCGGCGTGCTTCCTAGCCTGCATCTTTCCATCTCTGTGTCGTCGTATGCCTCGCACACAGTGCCTATCCTCAGGTCTTCCTACAAGGAAGTCAGCACCTGCTTACTAGGAGGCCTTCCAGTAAGCCCTGATGCAGCTAAAGGGTACCCGTTTTCTGTGCCCTCCGAATCAGATTGGCATGATCTGAATTGTTCTAGGTCGCACTAGTCTGGGTCGAGGCTGTAAAAGTAGAGAGAAACTTTTGCAGCCTCGCCCCAGGCTAGTGCGTCGTAGAACAATTTAGATCATGCCACTGTATCTAACAGTCGTCTTCCACCCTGTTTCGAGCCTCCCATTTTCGGCAAGATACTGCTTCTGTACGGATGGATGCCTCCGTTGCCGCCGTCGCCTGCGTGCTACATCTTGAGTTTGCTTCGAGCATAAACTCCAGGTATTTAAAACTCTTACCGACTTCCACCCGGTGCCTCCCGACCGAGATATCTTCATACGGAGCCTTCTTCGCTTCCTCGTTGAAAGTCATGTGACCGCGGTCTTCTCTGTCGCCACTTGCCGACCGATTCCTCCATCTTCCTAATGATGAGGTCCGTTGCTTCAGATCTTCAAGGCAATCGGGCAGCGGTGCCTCAATGCCACAGCCAGATCGTCTGCAAATACGACCATCTTTGCGTCATCTGAGACTTCTATCCCCAAAATATCTCATCGCATACCAGATTCCAGAAAGCCGGCTCCAAGACCGATCACTGTGGAACCCCCATATTAACAAATCTGCTCTTCCCACCGTCTTGGGTGATGTATATCAGGTATATCAGATATCTCTCACTTAGGTAGGAAGCCACGATGCCAGCCAGCTCAAACCTGGACTTAGCTTCCGCTTATGTACTACGCCAAAAAATGGAGTTGAATGCATTCTTCACTTCCAGTGCAACTAGCAAACAGTGGCGCTTCTTTTTAGGAATCCGCTTCTCTCGCCATGGCTTTCACGGCAGAAATCGCCTTCATAGTTGACTTCCTCTTACGGAAGCCAAATTCCGAATCTGAAAAAACCCTTGAGTCCTTAACAATTCTACTACTTGTTTATCTAGCACTTTACCCAGTCCATTGGGATACACCGGCCTGTGTCCCGTGGGCTGTTTTTCGGGGCTTCGGCACCAAAGCAAGCCTCGCGGCTTTCCAGAACGGAAGCTCTACTCGCGCAGGCATTGATGGCATCCAAGAAGATGGAAGAGTTCGCTAGTTTGATTGTCTCATACTTGCGGCCAAGGCTAACCTCCAAGACTTTGTTATCCGGAACAGATTTTTTATGCTTATAATAATAATAATATTTTTATTTTTCCTTAACAGAACAAAAATACAGAAACGAAAATATTTATGACAATTATAAGCGATTCCTAAAAATTATAGTTCTGATACTGGAAAAAATAGATGCAATTCAGATGCGTACCGAGGTACACTCTGATCTTCCATTACACCTTGTTATGATAAATTTAGTAAAATAGTAATGTAGATTGCACAGAAATAAACAAATATAAATCAGTATAAAAATTAAGAAAAAAGATAAGAATAAAAAAAAGAGTTAGAAAACAACATATTACAACAAAATAAATATAAGTTATTATGAAAATGGATGCACAATTTATAATGAGCATTGATTGGTATACAATGTTGTAAAAATATATTTTTTAAACTTAAATTTTGACTCGAAAACATTGCAGGAGATGGCTAATTTGTTAATGTAATTAACTATTGTATAATGAAATGATCTTTCGTATAAACTAGTTTTATGGTTAGGTGGTGACAGCCAGCCGCGGCTCCTAATATTAACGTATTGAACATCGCAACGGTATGTAAGTTTCTCGAAAAGATAGCTAGGTGTTTTATATTTAATTATATTCAAAAATAAACAGTAACTTTGAATTATTCGTCGATTTTCCATGTTTAGCCTGTGGCTTATTCTATCGAATTAACCTGAGACAGGAGTTTTGTATTCGTTGTATCCGAGATTTAGTCATTTGGTCCAGACATGGATGTATTAAGGGGGAGCAGTATTTAAATTGAGATAGCACTGTTGATTCGCACAGCAACACTTTAACTTTGTGGTTTAAGTACTCACGATTATGGAAAATAATTCTGAGATTACCAAAGGTCGTATTGATACATTTATTAATAAACTGATGATACCTAAAAGTATTATCAAGTGTAACACCTATATTTTTTGCACTAGTACTATATGGAATTGCATTGTTATTTATTGAAGGCTTAAAATTATCAACTAAATCCGTGCATTTGTTTTTTGGTCCAAAAAGAAGATATGTTGATTTTAAAGGGTTTAAGATGAGACCATGTGAGTACGAGATTTCGTATAACATGTTAAGTTCTGAATTTAATTTGGCTAAGCCATCACGGTAATTATCTGACGGAAAAGAAATATATAATTGCGTATCGTCTGCGTACATGTGATACTTGCCGTATTGTAATTTATTTATAATTGACGAAGTATATATAGAATACAGTACAGGTCCTAAAATGGAGCCCTGAGGAGCCCCAGATTATTTAAACATTTGTTAAAATTTTGGCCAGTTAATTTGATAAGCGAGTTGATAATTGAATTTGATTTATTATTAACAAAATTGCAAATCCAAAATCATACGTTTCCATTAATTTTGTTTATCATCAAATTAAATGCAATTATCAACTCGCTTAACGAGTAAAGAATTTTATTGTCTTTGATTGTTTTTGATCTATAATTTATACATTATAATCATTGTTTTAAAAAGAGTATTTATTCACTTTTTTACACGGGGTTGTTTGACCTCATTGGTCGCAGTGCAAGAAAGCTGTACGTTCTTGCACTGCGACCAATGTAGTGTATTGTGCCTACCATTCTGCCTTTATTCTGCAAGGAACCCTACCTCTTAAGCAAAATCCAAGATATCCTTGAGAGACTTCATTCGTAGTTCCTGAGGAGTTTGTCCACTAAGCAGTGCCCAGTGTACCACTGTTTTAATGTCTCTTTTAGAGAAGAATAGGACATTTTTAATTATTTCGACCGAATACCCTATGAGCGTTTTACAGCTGGAATTTAGCCCTAAAGTGTTTCTCCAGTGGGCTCGCTTTTGTTCTTCTTCCCCTTCTTTAGCCACCTGCATTTGCCTAAAATGGGCTTACCTTGGATCCCGGAAAGTGCGTCTATGATAAAACACACTATCCTCAAGATCTTTGTGTGCGTACCATTCGGGCTCAACACCAGATTGATATCATTCGAGTGATCTTTGACAAGAACCTTTTGTATCCTTGCTGCCGGAATTCTCTCCAGGTTTACCTTTGTGACCTTTTCAGTTTCCTATTATATTCTGATAGTGCTACTCTGCCGGCATCCTAGTTACCAGGTCTTTTCCCACCGTTGAAAACGTTCCTCAGTTTTCCAAGTTTCTTATTCCACTCAGGGATATTTTTTACCAGCTGTTTCTTTTTGGGCCGGCTTCATTGGCAGTTATTAATACGCCTTTGGGATCGGACGCCGCTGCTTCCAGTTCGTTAAGATGGAGACCCTCGGTTTCGCTCCTGAGATTGACTGTGAGATCGACTGTGACCTATACAGGGATCGTATAGGTCACAGTCGATCTGCTTCGGATTCCTCACCTCTCTGACCTCAATGCTACTATACCCTAAGTGAAACTCAATTTTTTTGGTGGTTAGACATTGATGGTTCATCAAGTATTCCACAATCCTTTATTAAACCCGTGGAAAATGTATCAGCTAGAGTTAAGTCAAAAACTTCCTGTCTGATTGCATTTACAAACGTAGGCTTATGCTCCTTGTTAGCGACCACGATGTCGTTAGTACATAAATATATATTTTGCTTTCCCCTGTGATTGGTGTCGGTGCTGCCCCACACTGTGTGATATGCGTTGACATCGCAGCTCAGGATGTAGTGCTGATTTTACAGCGCTCCGCAAAGCTTCTTGTTTCCTACTAAGGCTATCCACATCACCGGTAAAATAGACCGAGTCTATCGTAATACGCCCCCTACCTCCTTATGTTTGGACCTCGCCTAGTCTCCCGTGATGAACCTTGGAGCAGATACAAAAATAATGTCCTTTCTGAGGATTAGTACTGCTCTTGGTTTTGGTCAATTAATTAGATTACTTATACCTGTGGGTAGGCTCCTGATTAACCCAATACCAACCTTTTCCTATTCAATGACCAGTACAAGCCACTGGACGCCAGCTTTGAGTGATTGAAGTTTAGTTGTTGGCAACGTAGGTGGCTTCTCTTTGAGTTTCTCAGGTTGTTTCACGCCTCTGATTCGGACTTTGTGTTGCCGCCTGCTCCACTTTTCCTTTGGGCGTTGTCGTCCTTGGCTGCATAAGTTCTAAGCTGTTGTTCTGGCTCTTTTCCCCTCTTCTTCGCTTTTAATGTGACCTATCCAAAGTTGTAATTGATTTTTGACCCTGCCTACTTCATTTTTTGATGGTGTCCACGGAAATGATCATCTCCAGTATTGGTCCCATCGGACTCTTCTTAATACATCCACGTGGATGTATTAAGATCGTTCTGGCTATCTATTAGAGCGAAAACCCTTTCTGTCTACTCCACGAAAAGCGACAAAAACCTTAAACGAATTTCTACTCACAATAGCATCTGGAATGGATTTCTGGACTAGTTTTACCAGGTCCTCCGTTATTACGCTTTCTGGATAGCCTTTTGGAATCATTCCCATTTTTACTGATTTAGCTAGCTAGCTATAATCTTCCTTGGGTTAGACGTAGACTCCTGGCGCCTTTTGGTCTCCTCCAACTTCCTTCTACCAGGCCGCTGGGGCGTAGGCCCTTCCTGTTTTTTATTTGCTCTTTTGGGATGGACTTTATCCAGGGTGCTCCCATCGGATCTCGAGCGCTCCTTTTTATGGGCTGTATTTCGACCCAATGTCTTTTCCCTAGCCTTTTCTTCAGATGTGTCTGCTTTCATAAGGAACTTCATCCTTTTTCTAGCGGTTCCTCTCATTTGTTATCTGGATCTTTGCTACCATACCCTCAATATTTTTGTGGACAGCTCTCCATCACTGCCCATTGGAAAATCATCTTCCTTCTGTTCCGTTAATCCGACTTCCATAGGCGTTTCCGCTCATTTAGTTGGGCCTTCGATTTGTTTGGACAACTTGAGGAGTCGTCCTCTCTTTTGTTTTTCTTATTCATTGATATGAACTTAACTCCCACGAATAGCTGGAGAAGTAATCGGTCACCTGCAGCAGAACCCCGCATACCATAGGAACGTTATTAAAGCCAGGAGTTTACCATGCTCTAGAATCCACCCTATATCACCAGGCTTTCCTCTTGTCACGCAGCATATAGGAATAGGCTATTCCACCACTAGCTTGGAGATTATATTTTAATCTTTTTATCATACCACTTGACCCGGACTGTAAATTGCATAATTTATTAATTATCACGAAAGAAGGACCTATGGTCTTTTCTCTTTTTTAATTGTGAATATATTATGAAAATATTTATTTTTTTATAATATGTCACATTATAAACAATATATTTTATTTTTTCTCAGATAATAAAGATTTGATAGCAATAGTATTATTTAACTACTGCAATTTCTTACTTAACATAAGCAAAGAAGAACAAACATTTATTGAAACAACTACTTCTGAGTAAATACCCCTCCAGACATTGAAATACACTATGGACATTTGCTGTTGCATAATGCAATGATTTTTTATTAGAGATACGTTAAGTATCTATTAACTAAATAATGGAAGGTGCTCATTTTAATTTTAACAGTTTAGCAATTAAATAAAAACACAATAGTATTTTAGTTTCACTGTTATTTATTGTAGAAATACTGCTACAGTTATTTCTCCAACATAGTGGCATCATCAGGTAGATAGTTAATTAAAACCATTGTGTTTTTATTTAATTTTGAATATGCAATTCCATCAAATGACAACCATTGATTTTTTTAACAGATTGGTTAGAGTTTGATGTTATGATTGTATAACTGTAAGTGGTTTTTAGAGAAGTGATATATAAAATTGTACCTTCTTGATGCGTAAAAGTAAATTACATTTCATTTTATTTTTTATTTGTTAATTTTTGTAATTGAGTTTACAGCACTATGCAGAAAAAGCCGACATCGTTGAATCAAAAGTGAGTATTAAGATATTAATGTATGCTTAACCTCCTTTAAATTTAAATACTCGTTATTTACGCCTCTTTTTAGATTAAAATTAATTAATATGCTGATTAATTTTAATCTAAAAAGAGGCGTAAATAACCAGTATTTAATTTTTTTATTGTTAATATTTTGATGAGTTGTTTTCTATTTGTCAACATCAAATGTACACTTTTTTAAAGAAACTTAAATACTTCAATTATTTAATAATTATTCAATAAGCGTATGTATACTGTGCGTGAATTCATACTTTTTATCTATTTTAAGAGCTTATTTTTTCTAGACATTACTAAACTTTTGACAAAAAAGCAGCTATTTTTTATAATTACTTCACTAATTGTATTTATCTTTCTCTCTTTCAGCAAGGCTTTCAATGACAAAAGTACCCAATCAAAATTCACAATGAAAGATATTGCAACTAACAGTGAAGTGAAACCTCAGCAAAAGTAAATAAATAAAAAATATTTTAAAATAATAATTAATTAATTAATAATAAGTTCTTGTCACATAATTTATTGAAAATTTTGTTGTAGATCAAACAAAGGACCGTTTCCAACAAATCCCGTGAATAATAATAAGATATACATGATGGGATCAGGGTAAATAAACGAATATATTCAGATACAATGTTTTCAGAAAATGTGTGATAATCTTCATATGAATTGATTAATTATGCACAAATAATCTAAAGAAAAAAATGGTAACATCTCGCGTGGCCGGTGAAATATAAGATGTCTGTATAGAAATTTGTATTATTCACTAAATATTTTTGATTAACTTACTGTTAATTATACTTGGTAATAAAGCACTAATATGCTTTCTTTGCACTTTACTTTATTCTTCTACAAGTTCTAATTTTGTAGTATTAGTCTATTGATAATTGTCACATTGTTTCCGAAAAGTACATATCGAAGAAGAAGAAAAATGTGCAGAAAGGATATTAGTGCTTTATTATCAATTAAAATTGATCTTCATGTAACTCACTCAAACAATATAAATTAATTACACATTTGTAAAATTTCAATAACATGGTTGATGAATTGAGCGTTTTAATTTTTTTGTGCTAAAATTGTAAAAATTTGAGTTTTAAATTGTCTCGACACCCAATACGGGCAAAAGAGGATAAGATTAAGAAAGAAAGAAAGAAAGAAAGAGTTTTAAATTGTAACAATAGCTCAAAACGTAATCTGTTGTCTAATTTCTAAATGTCATCCTCAACGAATGTAATATGGGCTCTACAAGATAGGCAATTAAGCAAACGTTGTTTTATCCACAAAAGTAAGGCGAACTTGTTCTTGATCATACAAGGAAATAAAACTCATTAAACGAATTAACTTCTCAGGATTGTTTTTTTATTTTATTTATTTATTTTTTTTTTATTTATTGTTTTTCGGTAAAAAAGATGTTTCAACTATGTATTTTAATTTGTGTATACTTCAAATATGACACTTAGTAGGTTTGTTAGATTTATGATTAATATTTAACATTTATTTGGTTCATTGTAAAATCTATAAATTGGTTTATAAGCAAGCAATACAAATAATTTTACTTGAAATATCTACTAGAAATTAATCAATATACTTGAAGATTATTATACTGTTTCTGAATACTTTGTATAATAAAAACAAATTCAAAATTATTTACGGCAAAAAATTATGTTTTATTAATTTTAGATCATTCGCAAATGGCGAAGGCGAAGTGTGCACATTTTGTGGGAAACTACGCTGCAATAAGTAAGAATTATTTGATTACTATTAAATTAATGTTTTTTAAAGGATTCTACTACATTATGCATTGTATATTAGTAATTTAATTAATGCATTTTACTACCTATATGTTTATTTAATTTTACATCAATATAAATTAAGTGAGGAAATTTTTGTCAAAATTACAATATCGATTTTGATTAAGCCACTTTACTTAAAAACTTTTATTTAAATTTAAGCCAACCTGTGTTTTTTTGTATTTTTTGTCGGTATAAGCTGTCACCATCCATTTATTAACTAAAAAAATATCGTATGAAATAAATATGAATAAATTATTAAAAATCAACCAATAAAACACAGATTAGATTGAATAACTTTAAATTCTCAACTAGTTTCGGGTTATTAGCCCATTTTCAAGAGAATTTAAAATTTGTTTTATTGGTTAATTTTTAATAATTTATTCATATTTAGTTCATACAATATGAACTACCAATGTCTAAATATTAAAACCATTAATTATAAAAAATATCAACTATATAAACTAAAAAGTTATATTGTTATTACTTTGTTTCAGTCCGGTTATGCACCCCTACCCAAATTGTAATATGTCATTTATGTAAGTATAAAATGTTTCGAATAAGTGGGAATTACACTTTTATTATATTTTCTGTCACTCTTATTAATCACAATTTATTATTATGGCTTTAAAGTATTGATTAATTAGAATGATAAATATTGTATGGTTATGGCTATTATTTGATTAAATTATAAGATTATAAGAAAAAAAACACGTTCTTAAGTTTCATAAACTGTATTATTCACATCAGCTGCTTAATGAAGCTACTGCGTAGCGAAACAATTATAACAGTGTCTGCAATAAAATTTGTGAAACTCAAAAATGTGTGTTTTCCTTATAATAAGAATGATAAAGGTTTTCATTGTACATTCAGTTTGTAGAACCAATAAATACGTAATGAATATTTTTTAGGTCGAATAATATGGGTTACGTATCACCGGCGCAGTATTTTATTAAATAATGGTTACAAATTTGGTTCGAATTTGAAAACAAGATATCAATGTAGAAAGCAGTGGTTTAAGTTTGGAGCTCTTCGAGGAATATACCAGGGAGTTATTAGGGCTCGACGAAAACTGTTTTCATTTTGTGTTTCCCAATTTTATTTTTTGTTGTTTTTGTAGAAAACTAAAAATAAAGATTCATATTAATTAATAAATTAAACTGTTATTAATATAATCACTGAATAAAATTAGATAAAAAAATATAAATTAAAAATTCAGAATTACAAAATGTTTTCCAGTAAAACTAATTTGGTTATATTAAAAAAATAGATAATAAAATAATCATATTTGAAAAATAATATTTTCAATGAAAAGAATTTAAGAAGTTAAAAAAAGATTTTTTTAAGATATTAAAAGTATTTGATCTTAAAAAATATACTCTTTATATACATAAAAAATCATTTCTTAACTTCTTAAATTCTTTTCATTTATATGAATAGCATATTATTTTTCGAATGTGATTATTTCTTTTGGAATTCTTTCCAGATAGAATCAAATACTTTTTTGAATACGTCACATGTATTTCAGAACTCATTTAGAAGTAACATCTTTCTGCCCTTCAGTAAATATTTTATTAGGTTATATATGTTTAGCAACATTGACGCACCTAAGCAAAGCTTACGTTAAAGAGATAATTGAAAAAATCCTCTTTAGTAATTAACTGAAACAAAAGTTTTACATTTTAAATTAAAAAAAATGATTATTTCACGCTGAACTAAAGTGAGTCGCGCGTGATAGTTGTTGAGATTAGATTGCCTTTCGGCCGATATTAACAATTTATTACAATTTATTTGAATGCATTTTATGCTATCTTCATGTGAATACTCACAGATAAGACACATTTTAAAATAAAACAAATTCCCGCATTCTAACAGCCAGCTTACAGATTGAAATATTTTTATTTAATTTCATTGATTGACATTTTAATTAAGATTAGATTAACTCAATTTGTTTTATTTTTTAATTGTCCTTAAATTAAAAATAATGCATACACATTGTAGCAGTTGTTTAATTTTAAAATTATTAAATATAATATATATATTTATTACTCCCCTCTAACACCTCAAATACTCAAATACCTAGGCATCCTATTCAACACCAAATCTTCAAACCAGATATCCTTTCCTCAAAATCAAAATTAAAATCGGGGCTCGGAATTCATTGCGTACAAGCAACCAGGCACTGCAAAACCAGGTATCATATATACAAATATATTTGCTAGCCCCTGTTAAATTACTGTGCCAGTTGAATGAAGCGTGTTGAATGAAGAGGACTGCCTGAAAAACCGATGGTCGATAGGCTTTTAGTAAGAATATTATATAAAATGTATTATATTGTATTATACTTAATGTAAATTCTACAATAAAGATGATATATATAGTTATATTTATTAATAATTATTATTGAATTTGTTCATAGAAATTGGCAAGCGTTGTTGAACTGTAAAGAATATCTTACCAGGTGTAGCATTATTTATAAGCTTTAGTGGTAATAAATAACTGGAACAACTGACGAATACAAGATAATTGACAATAAAAATTCATGTGATGTACTTCAATCAAATTAAAAAAATGGAAAATTGATCCTTATTTAGAATATTGATAATGTTTAAGTAAAAATATAAATGTTTATGATATACACATAATAATATAGCAAATCGCACGCATAATTGATAAAAGTCAGTGAAAAATATAAATAAAAATATTTTAAATTTTATACTTGAGACTGTAGCGCCTCAAGTGGACCAACACGAAAATATATAAGTCTATCTCTATGATTAAAATATCAATGTTTAGATTATAGGCAACCAAATTCGCTCCCACTAAATTATTTGTTTATTATGTTATGTTATTTATTAATTAATTAACAGAAAACAGAATTGTATACGTTTCTAAATTTAAATCCTTTCATCACATATTTGTTGTTGTTTCTTTACTTAATATATAATCTTTGGAATAAACGTTATTTTGTTTTTAATCATATATTGGCAACACTGAATTACAAAATACGCATAGATTTTAATATACATTCATAGATGTATATAACATCTATGATAGTACGCATAGATGTATATAGTATATGGATATATGTCTATGAAAATACGTGCTGTGGATATCACAGATATCAAGAATTCAAATTCTGATATTCCCTGCATTAAATGATTAAAGGTACGTTTTGCGACACACGATAACGTAAATATTTATACTCCAAATTATTATTATAACATAATTGGCTCACATTAAGACAAAAATCATATTTAAATAGTTTAAATATTTTCAATACATAAAACAATCAACACGTTTTGTTATTACAATTGATAAACATTCGGGGCTATTCTGTAAGGAAAATGTTAAGTTTAACGTGTACATTATATTTTATAACCACAGCTTTTGTAATATATACACCATACATAGAATGTGAAAATAATTAATAACATATATATTAATTTTTCTCGATGGAATATTTTATTTATTTATGGAATTTTTATTTAAAAATAAAATTATGTTGAATATTAATGTTGAATGAATAACCAGGCACCATATGGTAAAATTAAGGTATTACTGATTGTATATGTAATTAAATAAATTATTTTATTTATTTAGTCTTATATAACATCGTTATATGTTGTTCTCTACTTCTCAGTGTGAGGTGTTTAAATAAATTACCAATATCGAGATTATATAAATAATACAGAACAATATAAAATAAATAATTACAATAAATGTGTTAGTCTGTTTGGGCTATCGGCCAGAGGTCTTTATGGTGTATGTATATATATTTCTGTTATTTTATAAAGATGTTTGTATATATACAAGTAAATTCTTCAGCTATTCAAAGGTTTGCTGCTTTTCAATTAATATAATTTAACTACCAATTATTAAATTTGTTAGGGGATTCCATAGAGATAAAGTATAAGAGGGCCAGATCCATGTATTTAGCGGACAACACGCGCAACGCCATCCAGTGCTCAAGTGGACAACTATTTCCCGAGTTTCAAACCTTTATAAGGTTTTTGAGGTTAGGTTCATATACACACTATAATAAAACTAATGGTGGGACTTTTGAACATTTTTCTATTAATAATTTTTTGTTCACTATTTTACTTCAAATTATTTATATAAAAGTTTTTTTGTAAATGTACTATTTTATAGAAAAAAATATCAGTAGGTCATGCAAATAAGAAATTGCAATTAATAAAATTATCTGAAAAAATACATAAAAAATAACATATAAAAACAACAATATTTTTAAGTAAAATATATTAAACTTATAAAAGTATCATTTAACCTGTAATTACATTCATACATTAATTAAAACATATTAACAACAGTTATAATTTGAATTAATTAATATCTCCCAGCTGGATAATTTTATGAACTCCTTTCCTTAAAGAATCTAGAAAAATATGGATACAAATATTACTTCAAAAACGTCTACGTTAAATACATTTTTTCTAATGGAAAATATTGTAAAAAGCATAAACTATATAATAAAAAATGAATATTTATAAACCGAAAACATATCTTGAGAATGTGGGAAATAAATCATATTTATTAATAATTAATTATTGCTCGATTGGTTCATAATATTAAGTTATGTATATTCTTTCAAAAATATACAATTCGTAGAAATTAATAAGCAAACGTATTTTAAACTACAAATAATTACTTACCAGTTGTAGTTTTATAAGAAAAAGTGAAGAAACTTCTGACGAATACAAAAAAAAAACTGTCAAAAACAATTCATGTGATTTACATCAATCAAATTGAAATATGGCAAACTGATCCTTATTTAGAACACCTTTAATGTTTAATTAAAAGTATAAATGTTTAAGAAATATTCCTTATAGGGCGACAAAAGTCACCAATAATAAATAAATCATTGTAAAAAGCCGAAAATAAAGTATTTTAAATTTTCCACTTGAGACTTCAGCGCCTCCAGTGCTCAAGTGGACAACTATTGTCGTGTTTCCCAATTTCATATATTATCCGACCCCCCTGGGGGATTCCCAATGAAACGCTATTGCGATTACGACTCTATTAATGTTTGTAATCCGTGCTTAGGAAATATTTTCCTTAAACTTGCATAAGAAATAATTAACTATATTAAAAAAACTGTTTAAACATTAAGAAAATACGAATCAAGGTATAAGGCAATTTAATGAAGCAAAGCAAGTATTAGACACCGATTTTAAGCGCTCAAGCTGTGCTTCAATAAAATGTTGTGTCCATTGTGCGATTGAATAAGCCAAGCTTAAGTAAATGGCATGGACCTATTAACATTTACCACTTATTAATGTTAATAGCTCCATGGTAAATGGTTATCTGTGATGCCAACGAATTAAATTTCATTCCTGTGACGCAATCTGACGTTTTGTCGTTTATAATTGCAACTTGTAATTCAAAAATTACGCGACGATGAGCTGCAGCTGAAAACGTAAGTATCTTTTTAATTACAAGATTTAAAATATTATGTAAACCTAATACAATGCTTTTACAATCTAGAAGTTGCCGATTTGAGAAAAAAAGAGAAAAACGTTGGCAATTTGAATCTGCGTAAATGGTGCATAACCTAAAATTACAGCCGTCTCCAAAATCATTGCAAATTCCAGTAAGTATTTCTACGATTTTTTATAAATTGTAGTATAGAATGTTGTAAATGAAAAAGCGTTTGCAAAAGTTTTTGCAAAATTTTATAATCGAAGGAATAATATCCCTTTGCTATTTTTTGTATGCAACAAATGAAAGAATAAAAACATTTGCTGTTTCTCTAATAAACAATAAAAAACGGATATTTAAAATATCGGTAAATTATACATGATTATAAAGTTACGATTTATTAATTTATTTAATTGTGGGATTTATATCACTGTAAATGCAATAGTCATGTAATGAACCAAATTAAATCTGTTATGAAAAATATCTTCGTACTTACTTGCACAAAAAACTGCTATATTTGTCTGTGTTATTAGAACATTTCAGGAATTAAATTATTATTATATTTTCTTCAAATGCGACTACATGCTTTAAATGTTCTCAAATGAAGTACACATTTACATCGGTAGAATTTATTACCTCAGATATATATATATATATATATATTCAATGACCTTTTCTACACATATGGGTGTAGAGTTTATTATATCAGATAACTATGAATTATTATGTATGAATGTACAGAGTATGTCAATTGCATTTCCTTATTGATCAAATGAAATTGACAGTCGATGAGCCATTGTTTGGAAATATGTTATGACAATATAATAATATTTGATAATAATAATATTTTTCTATTTTTCCATAACAGAACAAAAATACAGAAACGAAAATATTTATGACAATTATAAGCGATTCCTAAAAATAATAGTTCTGATAATAATAATGTAGATTGCACAGAAATAAACAAATATAAATCAGTATATAAATTAAGAAAGAAGATAAGAAGAAGAAGAATGAAAAAAAAGAGTTAGAAAACAGCATATTACAACAAAATAAATATAAGTTATTATGAAAATGGATGCACAATTTATAATGAGCATTGATTGGTATACAATGTCGTAAAAATATATTTTTTAAACTTAAATTTTGACTTGAAAACATTGCAGGAGATGGCTAATTTGTTAATGTAATTAACTATTATATAATGAAATGATCTTTCGTATAATTTCATATATTTACTTATTATTTTATACTATATGCAATACTCGCACAAAAAACTCTATATTTGTCTATGGTATAAGAGCAAATATAAATAAATAAATTATTATTATATTTTCTTCAAATGCGACTACATGCTTTAAATGATCTCAAATGAAGTACATATTTACATCAGGTAGAATTTATTACCTCAGATAACTATGAATTATGTAATAATGTACAGAGTTTGTCAGTTGCATTTCCCTATTGATCAAATGAAATTCATTATATAAATTATATTTCACATTGTCAAATACGTGTCAAAATTGACAGTCAATAGCCATTGTTTGGGAATATATTATGACAATATTTACCTATTATTTTATACTATATGCAATGTATTGTTTTCTCAGATAATAAAGATTTAATAGTAGTAGTATTTGAATTAAATAGAAAGAATTTGAAAATAATTAATAAATTAATCCCTCTTTACATTTTTTTTTCTTCTATCAGTAGTATTTGAGTTGTGATTGCATTAAAAATTTCTCTACATTAATCATATGCAATAGAATATAAAAGTTGATGCAATATAAATAAATGTTACTGAGATGTATGCTCAGTTTTAATTTATTTTCTATTAAAAATTCAATATAAGCGGCTGAATTATGTTTATCTGTATTTAAAAGGGAGATAAACTCATTTAAAGGAGGAAAATGGAACGGTCAGCCGAAAACGATTTATCTGAAGACATTTTGGAAGTCACCGACACTATTACTGACAACGATATATTCGGCAAAACGACGCAATTGGTGCTCGAGGATGAAGATACCCTTTCACAAAAGGGCGAAGCCAAAAATGAGAATTCAAAAGGTAGTGATAACAAAAATGAGAAAAATAATAATGAAGAAAACGTAAAATTAAATAAAAATGATAATAAAAAAATAAGCACTGAAAATAATGTTGAAGGTAAAGAAAATTCTGAAAACACTACAATAAAAAATGTTGATCAAATTATTAAAGATAATGAAAATAACGTCGAGGATCATCAAAACAGCACCATTATAAACGACTTTAACAATACCGCTGTTAAACAAGTTATCACGACCTCAACTCCTTATAAACAAGCTGATAATGTGAAATCTAAGAAGGTTTTGAAAGATTTGGAAGAGCGCCATTTGTGGGTTTACAACATTAATCCGACTACATCGGCTAAAAAGTTGAAGGAAGATTTATCGAAATTCGGCAACGCTTTAGTGGCAAAAATTGTGAAGAACGGTGGGAATTATTATGGCTACGCTTTGATGGAAAACGCCAGGTGCGTTCAGGCATGCATCGACAATCTCCACAACAAGATAATCGATGACTACCAACTTGAATTACGATCACAGGCTCCGAACACACGAAATCAGGATAATAATGGCGATGAGTCGAAATCGAACAATGAGGAAAGACTTTGTAAGAAAGAAAAAAGTACAGAGAAATTAATCGAGAATCAATCTGATAAACAAATGAAGGTAGTTAAGGGAAGTGAAACTGAAAAACAAAAAAATCTCGAGAAAGAGCCGAAAGAATCTGAAAAACAAATAAAGGCCCAGGAAAAAAGTGCAAAGGAGGGTGTGAAATCCGCAAAAAAGAAAAACGAAGAAAACAGACCCAAAAAAGACCCTTCCAGAACCGATAAACAAAAATGTGAAAAGAATAAGGGTGATTTAAGTCGAGAGAGAAATAAAAGTGGCGAACGTAAGAAAACACGCTCAATCTCGAGCTTAGAAAAAGTCGACGATTTCAGAACGTTCAGAAAGCGTTCACGCTCCTCAGACCCCCTCACTTTAAAAGTGAAAGACAGGAAGGCGAGCCCTGAAACTGCTGAGAGTCGTTTGAGGAGGATGGAACTGGAGATGGAGAGAATGCGAAGCCGCGAGAGGGATCGAGAGAGGCAATTCACGCGGCGGATCGAACGAGAAGAGAGGACTTTGTTTATGAAAAGGCAGATTGAAAATGACAGGCTTAAATTAAATGACGAGAGGCGTAAATTGGAGGATGAGAAGTTGAAGTTGGGGGATGATAGAAGGAAGCTTGAGATTGAACGGCAGAAGATGAGTATTGAGAAGCGGAAATTTGAGGAGGATGAGAAGAGGGATAGGATGGAAATTGAGCGGCTACAAAGGAAAGTGAGGGAATTGGAGCACAAGCTGGAAGACGAGCGGAGGAAGCGGAAGAGGTCGCGTAGCTTGAGTAAGTCACGTTTACCGGCAAGGAAAACTGCCTTGATGAGCAGCAGTAAGGATAACAGGATAGTTGTGGCGCCACCTAGAGCAGTTGAAGATAGACCGGATCCTTGGAGCTCAATCGAGGGAAAGAAGTATTACAAAGAATCAGAATTAAAACGTTATGAGGAGGAGAAGAAGAAATTCCGGTCTGAAATACATGTGGTTTCCTCGACTTCATCTTCATCAAGGAACAACTCGACATTTGCAGCCGGCACTTCTAGAAGATTTGAAAGTACAGTAGGTTTTCCTCCACAACAATCCAGAGGATATGGTGAGTATGAATTTCACGGCAGGGACAACCACAGCATGACCATCCCAACAGTGCAGAGTTGGAATAGGCAGAGTTATCCACCGCTTCACCAGAGTAAGCCGTATCAAAATGAACATTTCAGAACTCCATACAATTCAAATAGGAAATATTAACTGTTTATATCGACTTTGTATGGAAAATGCAATTCATATTATTTTTTTTTTTGGTTATTGAAAACTGAAATTATTTATTTTATTGTTATGAAATGTTTTTTTGTAGAGTCTATTCACATTCAAGAGGCAGTGCGTGTAAACACAATCACATGAACGGCGAGAATCATCAGGGTCAGATCCTCACTCCCACAAATATATTTAAAAATTTTTTTTTAACACTTAAATGTTCTTTTTTTCACGTTTTTTAGGGAGACTGATCGACACATTTGCGAGCACTTTGTCTCCTGACTCTGTAGAAAACATTTTAGAACACTTTCCAAACGGGTCCAAAATTCAAACAATCACCAATCGCAAGCGTCTATCAAACTGCACACGTGGCCATCACGCAGCCGGATTTGTTTATCTCCAATGCCTCTTGAAAATGTATAGACTATAGTAACCAATACAAAAACATTTTTATTATTATTATTATTTGTTACTTAGGCCAAATGCAGAACATGTTCTAAGTTTCTGCAAGCCGTTTCAAAACGAACATTTGAGAACTCCATATAATTCAAATAGGAAATATTGAATGTTATTAGATTATATTATAACAACTTTGTATTAAAAATACAATTAATGTTTGGTTATTCAAAACTATTTTTTTCTTTTTAGTTATAAAATATTTTTTTGTATTAGTTATTTATTTGTAACTTAGGCCACATGCAAAACTTGTTCTAGGGTTACACAAACATGAATACTTATTTTTATTGATGAAAACATATATGAGCATCGAAAAACACCAAATGTTAACTCAACAAAGCAAATATCAGTATAGTGAAGAACATACAAGAAATAATCCATATTTGATAATCTACCTGAATATGTTGTGTAAATAAGCTGGAAGTTGTATTTAATACACAAAAATAAATCTGTTTGAATTTATTTGATCTTCTTTTTCAACAATATTTTGTACTGTCTTTATTAATTCAACACATTTGCAACTTTAATAAAACTCCAAGCTTTCTCGGCCATGAACAGTTTTCCTATTTTTTTTAATATACAATGTGATTTATTTTCAATTCTTCTTTTCCTCGACCGTTTCATCTTCGTCGTCTTTTTTTGGTTGATTTTGCTGGCTTTTATGACACTGACACGTTCCCGTATAGCCCCTTTTGAAATAGGATCGTCCATATAAAGGTCTACAAAGAATAAAAATGGTGACAAAAAGAAGAAATGAAATATATTGAAGAGGAACAATCTGAAGAATTTCGGAATGGATGGATCTTCAGCTCAATGGAATTTCAACTCAAGAATTCAAATACAATCTGTAGAATGATAAATTTGGATTGAGGCTACTTATATTAAAAAAAAAAACACAATAAAACGCTTCACAGGAACATGTAAATGAAAAGAACATTTATTTTGGTTGTTTACAAAAATAATCACCTACTAATTGAAATAAATTTAAAGTGCATTTCGTCAACATTAAAATAATATGAAAATGTAGTGTTGATGAAACTTTGATTACATTTCTTTGTGGGGTTTGTAGTAGATATTAACAAATGATTCTACATATTTTAATAGTAACTGGCTAACTAATCCACTATACTTATTTTTATGATTTAGATAGCTGAAAGGGTAATTACTTGAATCCAAAAGTTCCTCCTGCTAATGGCCAAAGATACTCCTTTCGCTTCAGTCTCAAATAGTCATCCATGGTTTCAAATGAGGTGAGTGCTGAAATTTGATATGATTGGTAAATTAAAATGATATTTGTCTTAATGGATTGGAGAATTCCAAATGATATAATGTTATTATGACAATTTAATGACAATGTTTGACATTAATGAAATATGACTGTAACCTAAATCATTATAATTATTTACTTGAATAGTGGGGTAAAGATATCTTTAACTTGTGAATCTCATACAGTGAAAAAGGGTATAATATAAATTAAAGAATTTGAAAATAATTAATTAATAAATAATGTAAATTATTGTATAATGTAATCAATTATAATGGAGTAACCGTAAAATAAAGTTAAAGTTAAATTATTTTCTCTTTTGCTACTGTGACATTATGACTTATGTTGCATAAGTACTTTAACGAATGTCTAATAATAAACATATAATATAAATTTTTTTTTTATGAGGAGCAGAAATAATTATACAGGGTGGCCAGAAAAGATGTGATAATCTTCAGTTAAAGTGGTTCGTTAATCAATCTTAAGTAGAAAAAAAAAGTTTTTAACATAAAAAATTAAATAAAATAAAACACAAAAAAATATTGGGTAATTATTCAATAAGCTTTATGAGGCCATTAATATCCTAAATATGTGACTGGAATTTGTTTTTAACATTTTATGTATAATTATTGCTATTAATAATCGACTTATCATTAAATAAACATTTGCAATGTTTAACTGGATGTTAAATAAAACTAATTTTAATCAAAATATTTCAAAAATATTACTGATTTCTAGTCACATATATATTATGTCAATGACCTCGTGGGCGTTAATGAAAAACTACAATATTTTTTTACTTAAATTTTCTACTTTTTCTACTTAATCAATTAACAACTTTACCTGAAGATTATCACACCTTTTCTGGCCACCTTGTGTACAAAAAAGGCTGCACATTCTTTGCTGCCCTATCTGCTATTTCATTACCTGAAATCCCAATATGACTCGGTAGTCAACAATAAAATATTTCTGCATTAACTTTATTAGACAATGTATAATATAAGTGTCTTATTTTAGCTTATATTAATGCTAAGCTACGATGGTCTAGCATTAACTAATGATTTTAAGGCACTGAGTCCAAAAACATTACTGCTTTATAAATTTGATATTTTAACAATAAAAATGGCATACATTTTTGCTGTAAGAATTGATCATACATCAGGTATTCTCTTATTAGAGTTATTATGTTTGATATATAAATGCCATATGAACAATCATACAATCCGCCATTCGTATGATTTAAATCATTAATAGCTGCTAAAAATTGAGGATTAGTGCTATAAATTGAATCTAACTTATTAATGAATGTTTACTAAACTAAAAGTATTTTGGATAACATAGAAGTTTCGATTTTATTGATTCATTGATGTATTGTATCTATAATATTACGTCTATGATTTTAAAGTTCTATCATAGGCAACCAAATATTCACTTAGTTTATTTTGCTACATTCAATAATATAATTAATAAACACTTCCTGATAAATAAACTATTAAATAAATTGTTGTATTTGAGTGCATCTTAAATTGATTTAAAAATTAATGCAGTTAAAGTGAAACGTGATTCACTAATTACACCGCACTAAACTAAATTCCCCCCCTCCATGTAGCCAACTTCACTCTATTTTCATCCATAATTGGTGACAGGTATCAGCTGTTGGGCCAAAATAAAGTCTCGCTTTTTAACTCGAAGAATCCAGAAATAAACAATTAAGGTCAGTGGTGATAGTATTAATAACTATTTTACACCTGTAATAAGTTGAATGAGGTTGTTGCAAAAACCCTCTCATTATTATTACGGCAATTCCTTTGTTCACAATTTGCTGTATCAGGGTGTATAAGCAGAATATTCGTCTGCCATATGCAGAAGTTGTAAATTAATTGTGGAAATTGGATTCAAAGCAGGCATACGTGTTTGAATATAACATATTCGTTTATTTAAATTATGGAATACATTAAATGTGAACCTATTGTTATGATTATCATTTTGAAGATTGCTTAGAAACAATTTTTCATTTGTTATTGTTTTATTTATTTATTTATTTATATTGTTTGATTGAAGATGAAACAATTGTTTGAATAAAGATAAAGTATATTTCTAATTGATAAGATGATGATAATGTTGTTTTAAGTATTTTTGTTAACTTCTTTCTTTATTAGTTTTTTTATAAGCAATTCAACCCATTAATGTCCAGTAGATATAACTTATTATAAACAATAAAGTTATCAGCTAAAATCGTATATATATAACATCTTTATTTCCGCAGACAATTTTATATACAATAAATGAACAATATAATTCTTATACTATGTTATATGTTGTCTTTAGAAAACGGCTATCATCCATCGGTCTTTCTGCCTCAAAAATCATATTATGATACATAAAATATTGCAATTCAGACTGTAAAAGATTGCCAATTGTTTTATTTACAAATAGCATATTACGTGGTTTCATGAAATATGAAGCTTTTACTTGATGAAACCAAATCATCGATTAATTTAATTAGTAATGATGCAGTAATGTGTGACCCGTGTTCTGGAAACCCCTAGAACCCCGATTGATGCAGCCATGTCTTCAATTGTCTTACGATTAGGATAGATAATAAATATGATTAGTAGTATTTATGTTTACACTAATAAAAAAATAAGACCTTTATTGGCATTTCTTTTACATTACACTACATATACTAATACCATTAACCAACTTAAACTTTTCTTTCTCTCTCCCGTTTACACTAATATTCAATTATATTTTCTTTGTTTTTAGATGGGTAGAATTTTTCTGGAACATATGGGCGGTGCGCGGCTTTTCTCGTGCGGCCGCTGCGACACCAACCTCACAAATAGAACCGAACTGATCAGCACACGTTTCACAGGAGCTACTGGACGGGCATTTCTATTCAACAAAGTCGTTAACTTGACATACAGTGAAGTTCAAGATCGGGTAATGTTAACCGGCAGACACATGGTGAGCATAAATCAGTTAGGGCTCACGAGATTACTTTATGTTAGGCTCAACGACGAGGTATTGAAAATTGCATAACACATTTGTATTAACATGTTACAACACTTGTCTATTGGAGCCACAATAGACTGTCTTTTCGCAGTGGAGAAGCTGAATATTCCCACTCAAATAGAATATTATTATTACATCACATAATGTAAAGTATAAGAAGCACTTATTTTATATAATTATGAGTTGTGTGAAGGTTGACTTAAGTATAAGACACACTTGTACACTTTTCTTCACTTTTTTGTTTTTAAAAATATGTACATGCCAGATGTACATTTCGATCATTTTCAATGGCTTAAAAGTACTTGTAAACCATTGCAAATATTCACATTGTGATCAATCATTTTCAATGATTTACAAGTTTTTGCAAACCATTGAAAATGCTCACATCGTGATCGAAATGTAATCTTGAATTAAAAATAAAAAAGTGTATAAATATTTCTTATACTTAAATCAACCTTCATGCAACTCATTATTATATAATACATAACGTAAACTTGAAATTGTGTAATTCCTTGGCTTTGGAACTTCATATAAAGTTATCCCGCAAGCCACCACTGGCATAAATTAAAAATTATCGATTTAATTAAATTAATTTTCTTACTAGGTCCGTGATGTATCATGTAAATCCTGTGATTCAAAACTGGGATGGATGTACGAGTTTGCAACTGAAGACAACCAACGATACAAAGAAGGCAGGGTGATTCTGGAGAGGGCGTTGGTGACGGAGACTGATGGGCTCGAGGAGAGGATAAACTACAACGCTCCCCAAAATTGATTACTTTTAATACTCGTTTTAAGTAGTGATTATTCTAACTCGAAAAAACAAAACTATATTCACTCACTGTGTTTGGTGTTATGACATTGCTTTTTTTATCATAGCAATCGTTTGGTGATAATAGAATTCGTAAAGATGTGTATTTTTCGACTAATATTTAACAAGTCTTTTCTGCAGAGTGTTTTCTCTTCAACTTGGTGTGATTTAAAACTCTCAGTAAGCTAGAAAAGAAAGTCACTCGATACTTTCCAGACTAAAAAAAATTATATCACTGCCTTAAAAATGTAAAGTGTGAAATTTTCTTCTTCGGGTGTTTTGCAATATTTTTCGAACGAATTTTATTTCGGTTTAAAAGAGTTGCGCATTATCAATCAAGTATTGCATTTATTTTTGAAATTGGAGGAAAGGAAGTGTACTGTTGTTTTTTTATGTAGTTTATATATACGATATTTTTCATAGGATGTGGATTTAAAGGGAATAGATTGATTCTAATTAAAATCTATCGAACATAAATTTGTACCCTAACATAAATGTGAATTAAACAAGAATTATTTTTTAGTTATAGCTTTTAGAGGTTTATATTTACTCCAGAATGTATTGATTTTAAGTAAATAACATTTTAATATTAAAAAAAATTGACTGATGTTTGTTGTTTACCAATTTTTCCTTTTTTTTAATTTTTTTAAATAGAAATGGTAAAATAAATAAAACACAAATATCTAAATTTGATGTAATATTTAAGAAAAATACAATATGTACGATAAAAAAGGTAAGTTTTTAAAAATAACATAGCAGAACACACTTGACTTTAAAAGAAAATATATATTATAGGAGTTGCATTCATAATTATGGTTTTCCCCTTTTATTTCCAGTGGGTGGTTTCTGCAGTTGAAAACCTGATTGTGTGGTGGAAGTTCCGAAAGGCTGTCCAAATGTTGTGTTTCCGAACAAATTAGTAGTTCCTCCAAGATTAGAAGAAAATCCTGAAGAAAAAATAAGTAATTATTTAAATTTGAGAGAGAATTTTAAATTAATAAAATAAATTTTGGATAAAAAAAAAACACTTGTGGCTGTCCTAATGGTCACAGCTTAATCTTTGAGTCAAACTAGGCTTGATAAATCCCGGGTTTACCAATATTCTTGATTGATTCAATGATTGCTTATAATATAATCCAGGTTTATATCGACTATTTTATACATTTTCATGCAACCCAAGAACGTTTACTCAATTCTGGATATTAGTACAGGCATCTACAAATTGGTGTTGTTATACTTAACAGAAAAGGGATATTTCCATAAATAGATATATTCTACTCAACTTGATTAAAACAAGTAAAAAACTATCAAATTGTTTTAAATTTTAACAATTGTTTTGCCGCAAAACAATTTGAAAGTTTTTTTACTTGTTTTAATCAAGTTATATAATATAATGAACTTTCAACATCTGTCAGCCTCATCAATCAATATATTTTCTATTCTATTATTGGTCACGGTCAGGGAACTACAGTGCTAAAGTGAAGTAACTAAAGAGCACCTATGTATGAATGGAGTTGCATCCAACATATATTTTCTCCTTTTCATCGTAATTTGAAACTCTATTTTAATGAATATATTTGTTGTAGATCGATTATTAAAAAAGGGAATAGAATTTATACAATAGTAAATCAAAATTTCCAAAATAAGTATTTTCAAATATAAGTGAAATAAATTATTTAAAATTTGTTCATTTAATCAGCATCAAACACTTCTTGTGGTAGCAAAATAATTCCCTGGCTGTAACCAATTACATTTTTATGTGGTATAAACAAGTTAATACATATTTTCCTTTTCCAAATATTGAAAAAGTACTACGAAGAAAACAAAGAACATAAAACTAACCACCGAATGTGTTGTTAGCTCCATATGCTGGTGGTGGTGTATTTTGGGCGACAGCCTGTACGACGCTTGGATGTGACACTGAATTAAATGGTGTCGGCCCAGTGGCAATTTTCGGAAGTTCAATTCTAATGCTGGTCATTGCCAAATTGATTATGTCCGATTCTTTGTTATCGGTTTCAAATACATTTGTGGAGTCATTGAGCATGTGTTTCCTGAAATTCAAGTACTGCTCCTTTTGCGCTTCAACTTGTGAATGCACTGACTGCAACCTCCCAGCCAGGGCTACGAAAGTCTCATGGATCCTTCTCATTCCTACTGCTAAATCTGCAAACATATAGGTGAGTTATTTTTAGTTAATACCTATTTTTTTGGACAATATTGATTTGATTTTATTCATAATCACAACACCTTCCCAATAATTTTAATATAGGGAAAATAAAAATCAATGTTATATTACAATTTAGGCCTAGTTGCATCAATAACTTTCAACTGTTCATTATATATTAATTATGTGTAAAATCTGTTTGGATTGCACAAATAAATTTTTAATTCAACTGATTTCATGTTACATCGGGCAACATTGCATTGCATAGTGCAAAGCTATGTTATCGTTAATAAGCATTGTTTAGGGTTTAACCTAATTAAATTTCTATTATTTGCAAACTAGTAAAATATGTGCCTCTAAGAAATTGTGTTTATGAACTGTCATAAAAACAGAAACGCCTATCATGCCATCTAGATGTTTTATTACGAGCCTCACTAATGTCCAACTGGTGTACAAACATTTGGTGTAGATATTCCAAAAAGCTTATGATGTCCGAAGCAATTAAGCAAAGAATTGTTTTTCGCAGTTTATAGAGAAACTGCAAATAACATTATTAAATCAAAAGCAGCATTGCATAGCCTCCTTTAATGTGATATAAAATCACTAATAAATTTATTTTCATATTTAGCAATACTGGCTGTCATGATGGGAAAACAATGTTTTCCACGATAATTTTCCATGGGAAAAATTAATAAATTTAGCAAAGATAATTGCAGTATGTTAAACTTTTTTATGAAAAATAATTCGTCTTCGCATGTTAGTGTATTTATCATGGAACAAAATTGTTCACAAGGATTTGTTTCATAATTTATCAATTCGGATTCCTCGAAGTGTCCCCAAGGGTGGACAGGTGAAAAATGGAAAGCGCGTCCCGAAAATCATAATGTGATTTTTGAACAAACATATATAAAAATTATGTTTGTTCAAAAATGTTTTTATTTTTATTTTTCACTTATACATTTTTTTGTGTTTATTAGTTTATCTTTTTTTAGAATTTTTTGTTATTAATTATTTTGTTTGATTGTTATTAAATTTTTGTTTATATTTAAAATTCTTTCAACTTCATTAATTACAATTATTCTTTTAATAACAAATTTATAAGTGAAATAATTAAATTCGTGAGTGGTTCCTGACCGACTATCCAGTGGGTATATAGGATACGTACTAATTTTAAAAACTGAAGTGGTTGTGCTCGATAGAACCGAATAAGACATCAGTCCAGTTTATGTAGTTAGTTTTGACTTCAAAAAGCTTCATCCCCAGTTATAGTTGTGATTGGTGGATTTCTAAACAGCTGTCATATTATTATTAACAACTTTTTCATATTTATTTTATTTTAATTAAGAGGGAGGTTTGGCTATGTATATTTTATATGTTACGACAGTGTTGTTATAACATAATATTTTTCAAATTTTCTTTTACATATGCATTAAACCGTCCGTAACAAAATGACAGATTTTTCTAAATGTTTCCATTTAATGAAGAAATATTTTTTATTTGAAGGTTTGTTTAGAAGTATAATAATTTTGTTATTAAATAAAAATGATTTGAAAGTAATTAATAAATTATTTCCACATTTAGCTTTGTGACTTTTGACTTACGCTATGTAAGTATGTTAAACAAATGCACATTAAAACAACTACTTCCCGGGCAAATACCCACGCCGGACATTGAATTACATAATGTACACCTGCTGTTGCACATCAATAAAATATTGCATAATGCAACAAATTTTGATCCGAGAAAAATTTAATGTAAAAACAACAAAAGGAACGTTACTTAACATAAGGCCATCTGCAGACATGTTTCGGGATCTATCCCTTTTATTTATCCATTTTATAGCGTTACTCTTGTCATGTATGAAAGAAAAATGCAATAAATAGAAACACTAAGATCACTGGATAAAAATTATGAATGGACATTTTTTTCTGTGTGTAATTTTTAAACAATACAAACCTTGTGAGTTTAAAGGAGCTGGTTTTCCAATGTTCCGCACGTACTTATCAGTATTCTCGATTTGCAACTTCATATTCTGCAACTCCCTTTCAAAATTATCAGCCAGCTCGAGAAAGAAATTCAAGGGCGCGGTATTCTCATATTGTAACCCCAAAGGAGTGTCATACGTCCGCTGAGCCATTTCAACCTGCTGCAGCCCTCTAGCAGTATCATATTTCAATTTCTCGGCTATATTTTTATTAGTAGCCAATTGTTTCTCCAGCTCATTCAATAAACTGTTGACAGCATCAATGTCGGATTCAACTTTTCTGAATTCTTTCTTCGAACAACGGGCAACATCAGAGCTGTATGCCTTTTGTTGTTTGACAAAGTTTTTGAAGGAGTCGACGGTTTGCTGGATTTCATTGGGCAAGTTCTGCTCTTTGGGGGCTTGTTCGGTTTTAGTGACGAGTGTTGTTGATGTCGGTGTGGTGGTTGCTACACCGCCCAGACCTATAGGAGCGGGAGCTGCTGTTGTGGTCGCTTGAGATGTTGATGTACTCGGTGTTCCAAAACCAGCTGAAATTAAAGTAATCAGTTTTCTAAAATTAATTTGCACTAAAGTATTTTAGTTGGGACAGTTTTAGTAACCATTGATAAATAAAGCACTAATAACATTTCTTCACACTTTATTTGATTTATCAAATATACATTTCAGACACAAAGTGATCATTATCAATGGATTAACATTGTTATTAGTGTTTTATTTATCAATTTAATTTCATCTTCATGTAACTCAATCAATCAATTTAGTAACCATTTTTAAGAAATTTTCTTGATAATGGCATTAAGCAGAAACTAGTTGAAGTTTTTTTTTTAAAAAAGGAGGGATGATTGAAAGGATATTAGAGTTAAGGAATAATGAAATGAGGGACATTTTTGGCATAGGTATATATATATATATATATATATAAGTCATTAATCTAAAATGAGGACAAACACAACATCCATGGACCCAGGACAAGTATATTTCATTAGAAATATCTCTTGCTCCGAGCTCTGCGACAGGTGAATTTACAAGACCAACGCCTTGACCGCTCACCCACCGCGGCCCCAAAGTTGAAGTTAATATATTATAAACGTGACGGGTAAAATTAGCCGCCATGAGAACTGCTGCTGGCTATTAGCGAGGCGGGTATTTTTACCTTTTGAATGTACTCACTTTAAAAGCCGGGCAGAGTATTTTTACCAAATGAGTTTACATTTTTATTTAGTCTTATATAACATCGTTATATGTTCCTCTCTACTTCTCAGTGTGAGGTGTGGGTTTACATATAAATCTAAAATATTAGTTTTAGAAAATATTTGTCAAAAACAATAAGATAATTTATACATTATAATAAATTTAAATAGTTGATATAAATATAAATTGGTACTAAAACGTAACCTATAGTAGTATATTGCCAAATTTTATTAAAATCTAACGATTATATATATATATATATATATATTTTTTTTTTTTGATTGCACAATTTTTCTTATCTCACAAATTATGCCCGCTACACAGCATAGTTTCATATGTTAGGCTACCTGCTCATAATGCGTTAAAAGAAAAATAAGTAAAACTAAACCAAGTGAATTTAATTTACAAATCCATTCTAAAACCATGATATTTAAACATTATACAAATCTTCTAAAATGAAAAACTTTTTAATTTTATTGTATAACTGAAATTTATTTAGTGAGTATGGTTTCAATGTTGTTAACGCATCACTATAAAACTAACAATTAGTTATGTACAAACAGACGACAGACATTAAAACTATAATCACTAAATACATTTCAGTTATGCAAAGTGAATCGAATAATGATGAATAAAGAATTCGAAGCCTTATAGTTGGCGTGAATTATGTCCTTGATAATAATACTTTCCTTCCTCCTAATTTTTTATTTTCAATTTTTACTTTTCCGAAATGAACTTTACATAATCAAAAGTAATGAAGTTTAAACTTGTAGTTTTCTTGGTGAAATTTATTTAAATATTTAATCGAAACTTATATGATTCGTAACAGATGGCGCTGTAAACAAAGATTTTGTTTAAATATTAACTCCTCTGAATGCAGATGTTTTTTTATGTTTTACGAAATTTCCTTGGAAAAATCAATAGTTTTTAAAAAATTTGAGAGCTATTCCTTGTTTAGCCCACTTTTAATCAAATTCAGCCCAGTCCATCTCTCTACCACTCTTGGCTTACAGTTTGTAAGTATGTCTAATCCTGGAAAGTGATAGAGTGGTAAATTAAAAATACAAAAATATTCAAAATGTCCAATATTTACTTTCAATTAGTCATCAATTCTAGCTACAAAATCTTGTCGAAAATATGATGATTCGAGACATTTTTGAAAATACTTTACTTTTGTTTTGCTTCTTATTGTCAACTCTAGTCTAGACTATAATTGCTTTCAGCCAGAACTAGTAACATATCAACAGCTTTGTTAAAAATGTAATTAGCCATTCTGAAAGAGTAATACATTAAAAAAAATATTCTGAAACTCAAGGGTTGTGAAAAAAAAATCTAAAATCACACCAATATTATGAAAACCTTTGAATTTATGCTATAATTAGTAGAAATGAGTTAAATAATTATACTTTGGAAGAAAGACCACTCATCAGTAGCCGATTGACAGAAGATCTGTTGCATCCGATCCACAACTACTCCTGCAAAGTCAGCAGCGTCTGTCAAGGATTTCCACGATTATGTAAAACATATTTCGCTGATTAAGAAATATCGAGGAAGTCCGTGAGACACGCTGAACAGGGAGTCTGTGCCTTGACACGGACAAGAATAAAGTATGAGTTGTTTGAAATATACAAAGAGTTTTATGTCGCCCCGCTTTGTTTTTTTAAGGAAGTAAATAATCAAGGTAAGTATATATAAATTTCTCATTACCTATGTTGCTACAATGAAAGAGCTTGGTAGTAGACCCCACGCAACAATATTTTGTAATGTTTCTGATGTTTAAATATTATTAATTACTGTATATAATTATACTACACAGCAGAAAAATGGCCCTCTGTTAATAATAAAAAAAAACGTATTCAATAAAAACTACTTATTTATTAATGTAGAATTCGAGTCTGCAATAAAAATTGCAGGTTCACTCCATCTAGATGTATGATTTCAAAAACTCCATTTTATTTGGGTTGAATAAATCCCATGCAACAGTGAACTTTCCATTTACACTTCTTATTGGGCAGCTAGAAATTTATTCCACTGAAAGGGCTGATTCATAATCGCCTGGGAACGAGAATGGAACAGAAACGTTATATATGAATCTTAAGATTTACGTGTGTTGATTCACAATTGCCCGGGAAGTGGCCTTTTGGACTTTCTGCGTACGATCCATTTCCGTTCTTCTTGCTGGACGATTGTGAATCGGTTCTAACACTTCGCAGCTAACATCCTGTATATTTCTTTAGTGATATATATACAAACATAGCTTAATTTAAAGCCATAATTGAACGATCAAGTGTTAGTTTAATAATGACAACATTAAATTGTTGATACAACAGTCACATGATTACATAAAATTAAGAAGTGTAGAAAATGTATTATAAAGTATGAGCTAAAACCATCAATAATGTTTGCATACAAAATATTATTATTATATAAAAAAAAATGTAAATTAGAAATCTTTAACTTGCCAAATAATCCTCCTGTACTTGCAGTAGTCGAAGTCCCCAAACCAAAAGTGGGAGCTTGCGACGCTGGTGTACCAAAAGACAAACCGGTACCACCTGCACTTGTAGTAGCCCCAAACGCAGGAGCTGCACCCCCTAATGAGAACCCTGTAGACGGAGCACCAAAACTCAAACCAGTTGTAGTACTCGTCGCAGCTGGTGCGCCAAAAGACAAAGCTGGTTTGGTAGTGGCTGGTTGCGCACCAAAGGATAAATTAGGAGCTGTGTTGCTGCCGAATGAAAAACCCGTAGACGCTGGAGTTGAACCAAGTAACGGCATCGATGTTAGTCCAGTACTTGTGGCTGGTGCTCCGAATGATGGAGCAGCACTGGCAGTCGGTGCGCCAAATGTTGGAGCTACACCGGCTGTGGGAGCTCCAAAAGTTGAAGCACCAAAAGTAGGTGCTGTGCTGGTGGCCGCACCGAAAGCCGGTGCGGCACTTGCAGTCGGTGCGCCAAATGTTGGAGCTACGCCGGCTGTGGGTGCTCCAAAAGTTGGAGCTGCGGAGGCAGTCGGTGCTCCGAAAGTCGGGGCAGCTGTGGCTGCGGGTGCACCGAATGAGAGGTTAGTTTGTGGAGCGCCGAATGTAGTGTTTCCGCCAAATAAATTAGTGCCTGGTGTAGATGCGGCTGGTGCTCCAAATGATAAACCACCTAAAATAAAATTATTTAGCAGATATTATAACATAAAAATTTACATAAGAAAAACACCTCAGATATTCTTAGTGGTGGGCAAAATCAAGTATTTCTAAATAACCAATTTTAAGTAGCTAAAATTAATAAATAACAATAAATTGGTGTTTATTAATAAATAGGTAACAATAAATAACATTAAGAAAATTGTCATATACTTCATTTTGCAGTGACAAAAAAGGTATTATTTCTTAAATAAAAATGTAAAATACTATTAATTTAATAAAAATTACAAAAACAACATTACACTAAAAATGTTGTGAATCAAATGGTATGTCAAGATTAACTAGCACATTTATATCAACAACTTTTTTCACTAAAACAACAAATATCCAAAGAGCAAAATCTTTATTGAGCAAATTCTGCTACTGTTGGACTCTTACAACAAATCATGGATGAGGCCTAATTTAATTAAAATCTGTTGTGGAAAATCCATTAACACAAGGTAATGTTTTTACTAGAGATGGGCAAAGTCGATCGTTTCGATCTTTTTTTGTCACTGCAAAAGGAAGTTTATGACAATTTTCTTAGTGTTATTTATAATATTAATATTGGAAAGTTTTACCTACTGATTAATAAACTCAATTTTATTGTTATTTATTTAACTTTAGCTATTTAAAATTGGTTATTCAGAAATACTCGATTTTGCCCAACACTAGTTTTTACTATCTAAATAAATGTAAATAAATGAATCGATATCAGGCTTATTAAATCAAAAATACTGTTCAAGCAAAACTATTAGCATCCACTTGGTGGCCGAAATATCCACATTTTTCTTTCTTTCTTTCTTAATCTTATCCTCTTTTACCCCTATTGGGTGTTGAAGTATGTGCATTAACAAGCACAAAATAAATAAGTGAAGAAGAAGGAAGCTTGTTTAATTTTTTACATTAAAAATACTCCATTTGTTAAATTATTATTACTTATATATGTAGGAATATTTACCTCCCGGTTGAGCAGTCGGTGTGCCGAATAAACTCGGTTGTGCTTGTGTTGTAGGTGTTGCTCCAAAGGTCAGGTTTGATTGTGGTGCGCCGAATGACGTAGAGGCTCCAAAAGCCGGCCTAAAAAATATCGTGTATATTAGTCAACATTAAATTATGTAATCTTCTTAATGTTTATATTAAGATAATAATATTAATAATTAAATTATGAGCAAACAATAAATGTAATAACACCCTAAAATAGTATATTTCATTAGGAGTCCAGAAAAAAGGATTTTTCCGTGCGCGCTGACCGGAAGTCATGCAAGCACGGAAAAATCCATTTCTGGACGTGTAATGAACGCTATTTTTTATTATACTTATCTGAAAACAACAATATAAAACTAAATATTTAAATTATTTGATTTATTTTCAAACCAGTAACATCTATGGCAGTGAATAATTACACTAATTCTAAAGAAATTTAAATGCAATACCTGTTTTTCGGAATTTGATCTGGTAAGCACTTTATTTCAAAATACAATATCAGTATATTCTAAGTCTGTATACATTTGAACAAATTTACGAATTTCACAGACGGAAAATAAAACGTCAGTGAAACACAGAAGTGAAAAATACATCGTTGCTATGGAAATCGGTTAGTGCACAGAATGATCGCACAAACAAACTTTTTCTGTGCGGTCGCCTGAAAAAGTGACGATTCCATCATTCTAGAGGCATATGGAATCAACGTGTTTTCAGATAAGTATAATAAAAAGTATTTGTTGGTGTTTCTAGATTAGTAATATTTTATATTTTTTTCACTATAATATTACTAATCATAAATGGCATTTACTATTTAAATATATTTTTATTAATCAATTACCAAGACATTTTTTAAAGAATAAGTATTATAATAATAACAGAGTATTGAAATGAATTACATAATATTTTGTAATAATATGCAATTCAAAATGGAATATTTTGGCCAAACTACATCACTTTTTAATTTTCATTACTGGAAAATTCAGCCATTGCCTACTTTTTAGTTAAATGTATTTTATGGACCACACTATACAATTTTAAGGATTTTATAATTAGAAAATGAAATATAATCCACTAATATATTTCACTGAATATAGATTTTGAATTTTAAGTTTAAAATCCATACTATATATAACATTAATTCTCTAATTATACTTGGTTAATCTTAATTGAAGTATTTTTATTTTTGTATTGTATTTTACTATGAAATTAATTAAACAAATTAAACTGTTAAATCAAAAAACATGACTTGTCGTCCTGAATTATCTTTAAGTGCTTGTATTGTTTACATATAAATACATTTTATCTAAATCACACTTTTAATTTAAATTATATAAATTCATTAATTTTCTTTGAGTTGTTAGAAACTGTACTTAGCTTTAATTTATTTCCACCTATCCAATGTGTTTTTTAAAAGATTTGTGCTAATAAACACATCTGATATGCGTTAAGCAAAATTTAATAAAAATGGTAAACAAAATTTCAGTAAAAACATTTCAAATGAATTTTCTAACGTTAAAACTTACTTGGCTCCAAAACTAAACGACATTTTATCATGAATTGAGTGAGAAACGGTTTATAATGAAATGTTGCTTATTTTCACTGGAAATTTAAATTTTTAGGTTAGGCCGAATCTGTCAATCAGGGCTACCAACAAACAAAATTTAAAAATAATAGAAAAGGGATTTTATAAATCCATTGAGAAGATCATAGATTAACAACCATAAAAATTGTATTTCCGTCATTGTCGCCAACCAATATAATTTTTAGAACTATGTGTATGTTTGGTTGCATATAATACAAATCATAGATAATTGTATTGATTTCCATCCAAATTTTTCTTGAGATGGAATAAGTAGTTATATCACAAACACTCCATCTGAATATTTTGTGGTAGTATAATATAAAATTAAATAATTTCCATTATTAATCAATTATATATTTTTTTTTTCAAATTATTAATGAAAAAAAATGTCTTCAAACTGAAAAGAGTACAAATTTTTGTACACATTGTTTATAATTTTAATGAAACAATTATTTAGCGTATCAATGGTTTTGAATTATGTGAAGAGTATAATCAAAATAATTAACAATGTTGTATCCTTTCTTCACTCTTTATAGTGTAAAGAAAGGATACAACAGTGTTAATTATTTAGCCATTGCGTTAACTAGCGATATTCCACAAAATAAAATAAATGTTGATTTATTTATAAATATTTGCTATACAGAATAATTATTATATCTTTCAAACAGTTATTTCTGGTATGATAAGAAATTATAAATAATGTAAATAACAGTAACATCTTTTTTTATTAAGAAAAAAGTATATAAATTATTATATTACAAATATAATTTTTCCGTTCTCATTCAATAATATAAAATAAAAGTAAATAACTCCGACACGAAGCTGTTTCTGCGCATTCCGAATCACGTAATAAAAACGTATCTCCTGCGGCACTTGTTTTTCGCCTGACGACTGATCACAATATCCAATGAAAACCTTGTGGACGGTCGTCCGGAGGAAAATCAATATATACACAATTATTAAACGCCTATGCTTAAATACATATTTACACGAACTGCACATTGCTGCTCGCTGACAAATCTAATAACCGCCAAGCTGCCCTCGGGTTCAGTTCTGTGGGATCCCGACACAACACCCAAACATAAGAGACCCGCATCACCTTCTCGGGATCTCCCTCGATTACATTACCCGTAGCATCCTTAACGCACATAATTTGCTGAGATGTGAAAGTGATTATTAAAACTGGTCCTTGGTCCATTACCTTCCCCATGACTAGATCGACGTTGTCTATATCCAAAATTTTCGACTCAATTTTGTAACCTTTTTTATAAGCTTCTTGTATGGGTAAGGCGAATAAGTTGTACGGTCCTTCATGGCACCAATCTTTCAAAATTTCCAGATCACCCCGCGTCATCGCTTCCAGTACATTCGGAATAATATCCATCTCGCACTGTTTTAAGAACCTCTTTTGCTCGAAAGAATTGTCTATTTTACAAATTTCAGTGAGGGTTTCGGAAAGTTCCGTTTTTTGGAACAGACCTCCCATTATGTCGGAAACTTTTTCGGTTAGGGCTCGAGAGGCGCGAATTACGGGATTGTCGCTCTCCTCGTATTTGAGTTTCCAATCGATCACTTTGTGGACGTAAGGATTGTTGTTTTTGAAGTTCTGCCAGGATTCGTAGAATTTCGAGTCTTTGTGCAATTCCACACCCAGTGCTTCTGTATTCGGTTCGTAAAATTTATTCGCTGGACCTAAATCGGTTGTTTCGGTTCGTTTTCTTAATTTTACTGGACTCTGGTAGACTCTCCCTGATAATAATAGGAAACTACATTAACGGATATTGATAAATATGCTTAATCTTAATATTAAAATAAGATTTAAAAAAATCAATACTGATTGATGATGAGAACAATATTCAACACATAGAAAAATCGAGCATAAGTGATTTTATGTGTGTACATACCTTGCATACTCTCAGTGTCTATTTCTTGTTTGACCACTTTTCCCGCTTCGCTGATCGTCTTAAAAGCCGTCGTCTTTCCAATAACCTGAGCCTTTTCGCTGATGTTATCCGTGACACTCTTACCGATGTCCCCGGCCTTTTTCACCACGTCTGCCTTCTGGGCCTCCTCCAGGACTCCCTGCACTTTGTCCTTCAGGGTGCTCAGGCGCTCTTTAAACACCTCGCCACCTTTACTCGCCTCCTTTTCTACAGTTTCAAACTTTTGCCTGGCCGCTTTCAGGGCATCGCTGTGTTCCAATTTGTCCGCCTCGTCCCTAAACTTTTTCAGAGATTCCTTCATCTCCTTGTTTTTCGCCATCTCCTCCTTGATGTTGTCCATCAGTCGGGACACGAACGTCGAACGTTTCGCCTCTTTCGAATACTGCCTCGACTGAAACGTTAACGATAGAATTTTTGAATAAACAAGATTTTTTATTATTAAAGTAGAAGTCTTAACATTTAAGTTTTTTCAGACTGCAGGACTGCGAGGATAATTATAAATTCAAATAATCAAACTTCCCTAACTCTAAGCGAATGTATTTATAAGTGTTATTAAATTATAGATTTATCATACGTATATTATTCTACATACTTCACACTAAGAAGTATAAAGACTCATATAACAATGTTATATAAGCATTGCTAAATAAAGATTATTATTATTTATAATTAAGGTGGCTGGTACCTTAATTATAAAAATAAACTTTTTTAGCATATTATCCACATTTTTTATGCAACATATTAACAAATAAAAGCAGCTACAAAAAATACACACAATAAAAAAACAATAGTCATCCTTTCACTTCCTCCGTATATCCCTTTCTCAACCAACTCTCGTCAGTATCCTACGGCAGCTCCATCCTCCCTCTTACTTCCTCAAATCCATTCCATAATTATAAATTCTATTAGAAAAAAAATCTATTTCCTGAAGATGAGAAATTCTAAGCATCACGAAGTCCACGTGAACATGTGTATGTGACAATAAGGAACTAGTGATAGGCAAGATCGCTCAAAAAAGATAGACTGCTCAATTGTTGTAATTGCCACTCATTGAGATTGAGTAGCTCTATCTTTTTGATCAGTTAGAGCAGCTCAATCTTTTTGATCACTGATCGGCTTGATCATGTCAAACCCCTTGATTGACCTCTTTACGGAATAGACTGATCATGGCGAGCAGCTTGGCTCGAGCAATGATCGATCAGCTTAGGTACGATTGTTCATTGAATAAGACTATTTCTTTAAGTTCTTCTGTTTTATGCAAAGTGAGACAGTCTTCATTAAGGTCAGAAACGTGTTATACGGCCATAAGAGCGAAAAAGGGTTAATCTTTCACGATAATGAAAATAAATATTTGAAACTTATACATATTGTATGTTGAAGTTTTGTGAACAAATTTAGACTGTTTTATTTTTTTCCATTTTTTAAATTAAATATAAATTATTGTGATCAATTAAAAAAAAAAAGATCGACTGCTGAATCAAATTCAAATTACATATTTTTATCTCTTATCTGTGTAACCAAGGGTCAAGGTACACAATAAAAAGTACCATTATTTTCCTGAAAAATGTTAATGACATAAAAAATGTTAAATTATTATAATTTAAATATCCATACGAATCGACATGATTCTAAAGAGTACTAAAATTATCTTGACTAGATTTGTTACCTTGATTATTATCATTTGAATAATCAATGGCTGAGGCTTTTACTTGATGAAACTCCATAATACTCTATTTAAATTAATAACACTAATTACTTTTTCGTATTCACATTTTATTTTTGCAGTGACTAGTTTCGACTCATCAGTGAGTCATTGTCAAACCAATTACTTAAAATTAACATTTAAGCCTTATATATCATTAAAAATTAAGAATCAGGTCAAAAAGAGGGGTATACAAGAGGTCAGTCTGGTTGTTTATTAGCTCTATTAATCTATTAATAAATAAAACAACATTTTTCTATGTTACAAATAGTGTATTTTTATTTGAATAGTCCTATCACTGATTACTATTTCTTATAGTGGCATGCAATATGTATTTGAAAGTGATTAAATGATTTTATTTATTAAAGAAACACTTTTTAACTTTGTATAACTTGTTATGAAAAGTTAATTTTCAATTTTTTATATAAATAGAACACTTTTAGTTTGCTGGTGGTGCTCTATGCTTCGAAACTATTTTAGTGACTATAGTTTCAAAGCATAGAGCATCACCAGCAAACTAAAAGTGTTTTATTTATATAAAACATTGAAAATTGATTTTTAACATTTATCAGTCTTATCGATAAATATTCCATTTATTAAAATCCAGATTACTACAGAGAAAAAGGAACAAATAATAGCCGGTAATCATATGCTTTAACTGATCAGAAATTTTTAAGAAAACTAGCGCATTGTGTAGGAACTAACATGTTAATACAACAATATGTATTATATATTTTGTTGTATTTTATTGTATATTATTTTATATGACAAATGCAATACATATGAAAATTGTACAAGTCTTCTGCTAAATAAATTTTAAAAATACTTTTATTTTATCTATTATAAAACTAACTTAGTGTTACACCTGAAAGGGTAGAAAGGCATCAAGATTAAAGAAAGAATAGAATTAACTCACTGAATTTAATGTATTTGTAATAATCATCTTACCCGACACCCTAAGGGGCAACAAGGGATAGCAGAAGAAAAAGACGTAATAATCATCTAAACTTTCCTCCAGTTTATTAAAAACGTTTATAAACACTACTTATGTGATTACTTACGATGCATTGTGCTTCATTGTAGGTTAACCTGAGCAGTTTCACTCGCTGCATGTTTCTGGCAAGGTTTGAAGTAACTAGACGACTCTGAAACGAAAACCACATCAACCTTGCACTAATTACATTTCGCTCTAATTAATAAAACAGGCGCACTCGGTGGAATCACACTTCTTAAATATTACATAACCTCACATGTTTTCGACGCGGGGTCCGCATCAATGGACGGTGAGGTGAAGTGTGTTTGTGTTTCTTGGTGGAGTTTTATTAATTTGATCATAATTACCATTAATTAACTAATCCCGATTTGTACTTTTCCCAAAAATTTTGGTTCAACAATTTTTTGACAACATTTCACTGTGAGTTCATAATGAGGAACTCAAAAGGATTGCCAACTCGTGGAATATGAAACCCAGAAAGTTCTGCCAACATTGAATTTTATTTTTCAAGAATTAATCTCTATGATTATTTTGAATTTAAAAAATTATAAATATAGCCAAGACAGACCAACATTCAGTGAGTTGTAATTATTTATCTTGTATTGGTTTGAATTATTTGAATAGTCTGAATAAAGATAAGTGTATATAATAATTATATATGGCAGGAAGACCGAAGGTCGATAGCCATTTTCTGAGGTCTAACGATGTGTAAATGATTGTATTTATATTATGTATTATAAAATTATATACTGTAATACTTAGAAATAAAGATTTTCAATATATAATTATATATATATATATTATCAAAAAAACCCTTTATATCCATAAGAGTGTAGGGTGTATATAATAATAATAAAAATCGATGGCATTGATTAAGTATTATTGTATATATTAAGACTTTAATCAATGCAGATGCCATTTAAATAATAAACTACTATCATCGAAAGTGAAGTTTCACATTCAACGCTAATACGTTGTGAAATTATCTATTGTTATAAATTCACAATAAAGGTGATTACATCATAATTAATTAAAACTCAAATAATAAGACACATTTACTATTTTTAATAAAATATTTTGAATATGTAAAACACAATACTGAATTTCAAAATATTATTTTAGAATATTCTATCGTGATACTAAAAATATGTAATTATTTGTTAATAAAGTAAATTTTTATTAACAAAGAAATATAATTGTTAAATTATAAGTTGAGTTTTTCTTCTTCTGTTATTTCTTATTATCCCTTAGAGCGTCGAGTAAATTTGAGTACATAAATTTAATTATTGAATATAATTTCAATTTTTAATAATAGTCATTTACGATACGAGGCTATATTGTTATTAATAAGAATATTTATTTGATTTTATCGTTATATTATTTCATTATAGAAATAAAGCATATTTATTTAGTCTTATATAACATCGTTATATGTTCCTCTCTACTTCTCAGTGTGAGGTGAATAAAGCATAACGTAAGATATACCTTGTAAAGTCTGATTTAACATTGAGAATTATATAAATCGCATATTGTCGTGTTCGTGTTTGCTGTAAACAGTTGTAGGCCTGTTTCGAAAGCAGGGGATTTTTATCACTGTATTTTCAAAAGGTTTGCATTTAATAGTCAACGTGACGTAAATCATAACTTTTAAAATAAATTTAAAACTCAAAATAATATACACGAATGAAGAGATCGTAAAGATGTTTTTTTTTTTATCATAAGTATTTTTTATTTAATCAGTATTATATTGTATTATTTGCAAATAGTAAATTTAGTTGCTATAGTATCATTACATCTCTTTTCACACAAGTCATTTACATTTAGTATTCTTGTTTCAATTTCTGTTTGAAAAGAAATCAACATATATGTAAGTAAATATGCTTGTTGAGATTATTTAGTTTTGTTAATTAACATAAAATATAAATAATAAAAGTCAATGATTTTCAAACTTTCGAAAATATTTAGTTTCAACAAGAATCATTTATTAAATTTTAAAAAGAACACAAAGTTTCTATTAAAAAGTAAAGAATTTATTTGATTTTAATTTGTTTGGACAAATAATAATTCTACAAAATATTTTCAATCGTGAATGTATATATATATATATATATATATATATATATATATATATAATCTAAAATCCCCATCTACCACAATGGTGGTGTAGGGGTCAATCGTGAATGTACTTAGTTTTAATAAAAATACATTCCATTCTGTTACTTTTTTATTTTCAAATATATTTCAGAAACAAAGTTATTCCTGAAAATGCTTTACACTTGTATGAAATCTGTCATTTAGATAGTTTTAATATATGCATACTACAAAAACATGTGTGATCAATTTTAGAAATAAGGGGGCAGTGGTATTGAAATTTAATTTATACAATTTTCTTGTAAAAGTATTGTGAATAAAGAATTTAATTTTTATAAGGTCTTATTTAAGCTAAATTCTGTATGGTCTTTAAAATTTATTAGATTTTTTAATTCCATTTTTTTTATAATGAATTAATAAATGAATTTTGCAATTGTTAGTATTTTATTTATCATTTTTTATCCTTTGCCTCGGTCATGTAATATTTTTAATTTATGTGAACTATATACGCTGTTCACATTAATTAAAAATCGAAGCTATTCTGTATGGGAAATGTTAAGTTATAACATACACGTTAAACTTATCATCAAAGTCTAAGCAACTTTTGTAATAAATATTTAATCAAATAAATTAATAACGTATATGTTAAACGTAACCTCGACACCCAATACGGGTAAAAGAGGATAAGATTAAGAAAGAAAGATATGTTAAACGTAATATTTCCCATGGGGAAATCAATAATCGGAGCTATTCTGTGAAGAAAATGTTAAGTTTAACGCGTACATTATTATTTATCATCACAGTCAACTTTCGTATTAGATATACAGGGTGATTCAATTTGGTGTCCCACCCCCTTCTAACTTTTTTTTATTTATTTTGACAGTAAACTATAACAAACCATATATATTTGTAAACGGCAAGAAATTCTCTATTTAAAGAAAATATCCAAATCTATTTAACTCCTTGAATGCAGACATGTTTCAAAACATCTCGATTTAATTTACGGCATTCAATATGAATCCTATTTTTCTGGATATTTTCTTATTTTATTGATTTTTTATTTTTAGCTAAGCGTATAGTTGTGATGGATGTTCGGTTGTAGGAAAGTGCCCCCAATCAGAATTGAACAAAAAATAAATATGATGTCATTTGACTATCGCTACCTTGACAGTTGTCATTTTATTGTCAATTTGGTAGCACCATTAAATAGAGAATTTCTTGCCGTTTACAAATATATGTGGTTTGTTAGAATTTACGATCAAAATAAAAAAGTTAGAAGGGGGTGGAACACTAAACTGAATCACCCTGTATATACAAAGAAAGTTATTTTTAAGGTACACGTTAAACTTAACACTTTCTGTAAGGAATATCCCCGAATATGTTAGATTGTGAATTCTTACTATACAATGATGACTAAACTTTTCTCAGTAATAAATAATACCGAAGATACAAATCATTTGCAAAAAAATTTAATGAAGCTGGATCAATGGTTGTTGTTGTATGTGTGAAGGTGTGCTATAAGCACTGTGCATAGGCCTAAAAGGCCCCTAGCCTCCCTTCATTACAGGCCCGCCTTCCCCTGCTACAACCAGACTGTTCCATGGAGGCAATCCAGTATCGCAGAGGCGAGCAGGTCTCTTATATCGGCCATATTAGGCCATCTCTCACCCATGGTAGCTTCCCTTATTTCGCAGGTCGCCGGACACTCTATGAGTAAATGCCTGGCTGTTTCGTGTTCCTCCCCGCAGCCTCGACAGTCTGGTGTCTCTGAGAGTCCCAGCCTGAATAGGTGAGCATTGAGTCTACCGTGTCCTGTGAGGATAGCTGTTATCCTCCTTAGGTTTTTCCTGCCTAATCTGAGATATCTGCTTGCCGCAGACTTGCTTGGGTGTTCATCTAATAATTTAATGATAAACGTAGCCAAGTGTAATGTTATGTCGTATTCGCACTCATACCGACCAATTGTATATGGTTTCGATGATAAAGTAACATTTTAACTTATGATAGGCAAGATCGATCAGTTTAAGTATCGAAGTAAAGATCCAGCCGGTCGAAGAGATCGAGCTGATCAGAAATATCGATCCGATGGCGCTGATCAGGAGGATCAAACAGATCGAGTCGATTAAATTGATCAGTAAACCCTTAAAAAATCTTCATGAAAAATCAGTAGCATTGTGAATCGATACACGAGATTTGAATGATTCATCTTTCCCGTTTTTGTTCCGACCTATCTTCGTTCGAGGCTCCAAGGTATTGAAAATTGTATAAATCGTTTGTATTAACAACGCATCATGCAATTGTGTATTACTTTGGGCGTGGAGGCTCACATGAAGTTAACCCGCGATCCATCACCGATTAATTTATGAACAGATAAGCAATTTTGGAAGAAAAGTATCCGTGTTTATTAAATAGTAAAATTTGATGCAAATCGCTAGATGAATGGTCGTTAAACATTTCATCAAATTTGATACAGTTAAACAAAAATAAATAACAACAGTGTTTTGTATGAAGCTTTTTATTTTAAGTAATGTTTTACAACAAGTTACACAATCTAACATGTCCTTTTCACCAAGATATTACGTAGCCATATAAAAAAGTGTGTAATAATATAATTTGCGCTCCAAGAGGGGGGGTTCGGGTCGTCCGTTTACTTATTTTCAAACCGACATTCCTGTGTGTGCTCTTTCTTTAATTGTAATTATCATTGACTTATTTCCTTCTCTTATTTTATCATCCGCAAAACGCAACAAACACAAAAACGCAACTCTCCACAGTCTACGACAGAAACAAAAAAAAAGAAAACCCTACTACGTAAAACGAAACATCGTGGAATGCAAAAAGCTCTCGTGATTACAACAGATAGACATTATTTATGTGTGTAAACATGTTAAATTTCTTTCTTTTTTTTTGGTATGTCGATTTCAATCACGTGCCTTATCACCAAATAATTACATGCATCTAAATACAAATTCGTAAAGCTATTAATTATTTTTTTCATCTTTAAGTTCCATGTTTCTAGACCTTTTCGATTCAAGCAAAAAGGAGATGATTTTTATGGATGAACAATATGAAAAATCAAATGACGAGTTGATTTATAATTTTGTTTCAATGTCGGCTGCGAGTTTATAAGGGGAATTCAACTAAAAAATCGATTTAAATGAAAAGATTCAAATGCAGTTAATTGATTTATTTAAATGACCTTGTGGTCAACACAAGTATTGTTGAATTTAAATTAGTAACTGACTCGTAGGTTATTTCAATTTAATTTCATTATTACTCACTCAAAGCCTATTCTGAAACAAAATTCTATGGCTCTTTATAATTGAAATAAATGCATTTTTCTTTGAGTTGGCCAGTGAGATAAGCCTTATTTAGGAGAAGAGTATTTTATGAAACATAAAAAAAAAACAATTTGCACATGTAATACATATCTAATCAACTTGGTATGTATGTTTTTTTTTTTCCTTAATGATAAAGAATACTATTACAAATATTTAAATTATTGTTCCTCGTCCCCTAATTCGTGTTTGATTTTGGAGAAGTCAAACTCCTCCCCGGTGCCCCTTTTGAAGATGTCGAGCACGTCTAAACAAGTCGTCTCAAAGTGAGACGTTGCGTCGTATGACTCCGATATAAACATCTGCGACTCTAAACCGTTATCAATAGGCTCGTAGTAATCGGAAATTGAGACGAATTTTTGGCGGATCGGGCCCAACAGCTCGAGCCCTGGTTTGATCTCGTTTTCGGGGTTGTCGGTCTCGACGGTCGTCGAGATCATAGCAATGAACCACCCTTTAGCTGCGACCTGGTGTGTGTAACTGACCAGCGAGACGTAGATGTCGGAGTTTCTGTTGACCTGCTTCTGAGGGATGATGATCTGGGTGGATAGGGCATCTTTGGTGTTTGGAATTGGATGATCCACTAGGCAAATGCAGCGAATGACTTGGCCCTTCTTGCGGACGCGGTCGGGAACGTAGCTGGGGTCGCAGTACACTTGTTTGCACTTGGCCACTTCGGAGCCCGATCGGACACCCACCACGCGGCCACCTTCGCCCAATACAATCTCGTCGATTGGTTTATCGAGCATGTAGGTGCCTCCATAAATGGCAGAAAGTCGAGCAAAACCTAATTAGGAGAAAAAATAATAACATGGATAAAAAAAACTTGAAGAACTTTTTATTTTATAGTAAGACATCAATATCAATTGTCTGGGGTTAGCAACAAAAATATCCATACTTTAGAACATTTTTATAATAGTTTATCGCACATACTACAACAGAAAGTCAGCTCAGTGTATCTTTTTGATACTATATACTTTTTCTCTCCAATAAAACTATTTCCTTTTCACTTTAAACAGCGTTTTCATTATCCAGGTGGCGCTGTATGCGTTATTCAACATTTGCTCATTACAATTTCAAACTCTCCCCCTCCTTTTATTTCAAGAGTAAGACTTGAAGACTATTTGTTTCGTAACCTCATCATAATTTCCAAAAGTGCAAGAAGCTATCATGAAACCTTATGATAGTTTTCTCAGAACTATTTTTGAGATAATTATATTTTTTGTTTTCTGATTACGCCCCATACCAGCAGAAGAGTTACAAACTTGAAAATTATTTCCAGCATTTCTCATTACCAATTTAATTAATATTTTCTTTATTTGAAAGCTCTAGGACTCTTGTTCCTGAGATGTAGCCAGTGATCTTTCTTCTTTTGGACACAATTGAAAGTAAGCAAATGGTTTTAATTAAATAAATATTTAAAGCATTATTTATTTAAAAAACTGTGACCAAATGAATAAATACCCTTTTTTATTTAAAGTACAGTTTTTCTTACCTTGTGGTAATTCACCCAATCCGTACATGGGATATAGATAAGGCGACTTGCCGTAACGGGCCAGCGAGTCGGAGTAGAGCTTGATCCGTCTGATGGTTTGTATGGCGGGCTGATTGAGGTAGTCGTCGTCCCTGTAGAGGGCGAGCGCGTGCCCGGTGAAGTCCTGAGTGTTCTTGTCCAGGCCGAACTTGTCGTACAGTCCCTGCATGTTGACGGTGTTGGGGTCGAAGTCCTTCCACGTGCGCGGATCCGCCTCCTGGAAGTCCTGCACGTAGATGAGGAAGTTGCGGAAACGCCTCTTCTCGAACATGCCCATCAGGTCGGAGGCCAGCGCCTCTTTTTGATCGACCGGCACCTGAAATGATTTAATTTGAAAAATACCGGTTGAGAATTATGGTTTATGGATTGAGCTACAAAAAAAGAAGAGTTTTAATAGTGTCCTGTTGAACTAAATTTAAATAAAGCAAATAATGACAACGGGAAAGATTAGTTTTTGTTGATATTAATGTACAGCAAATGTATTCTACAGAGCTAGAGCTGAATATATTTAAAATATTGAAATTTCATTTCAATATTTTATTCAACTTCTTTAAATATTGAAATTCCATTTCAATATTTTATTGAATTGAAAATATTTTGTGATTTGTTTTGTAATATAGTTGATTTTTTTTAATAACGCATGGATAAAAATACTATAAGAAATAGTTGAAAATCAGAAACAGAAGTGATTAAAAAAAAATTCTAAAAAATAAATAATAAAATTATTTAAAACTCAAGTTTATTATAGGTGTTTCGTTGATAATTTTTATTTACGATAGGACCCTGGATGCGAAAGCACTTATTTATTTAGCACATCACACAGTGGGTGGAGTTACTAAAGATTTCAATAGCAAGCTTGATTAATTTATTAGCCATGATATTGTTTTTACAAAATAATAAGAATTTAATTTTTTTAAGTTTTCTTTATGGAAATTGTATAAAAGTTATATGGAGAGAAAAGTGTCAAATTGTTATAATATAGTGTTTTATTATTTAAAAAAAAAAACTGAGCAATCGCAATAGTTATGCAAGGAGTGGGGCATTATCCTCATTCTAGGGAATTTAGTCAGTCACCATAGACCATTTTCACAGAGAGGCTCTACTTTGCGAACGAAATGTTTCAAAAGTTTCGGTCATTCAACAACATTTTATTCTTAGAAGAGGTTCATTTTCATCTTAACGGCCATGTAAACAGGCAAAACTGCCCTTATTGGAGTTCAACAAATCCAAAGCGGAAGCCACTTCACTCCTAAGACAATGAGAACTATATAAACTAACATTTTTTTATAATACAGGGTGTAGAATTGATTCACGCACCATCGGGATTTCCATGATATATCCTTAAGATTTAAATATCGGCTCCCCTAATTATTTTAGAGAAAAAATGTAAATAAATAAATAAACGTTTCTTGTGGCGAAAAAAACACTGTATAATAATCATTAGTTATTTTCTTACTTTCCATACAAAGGGGGAAATCAAGAAAATTAAAAACCACTATTTTAGCACCCGGTATGTAAATGTATTTTAAAAAAAAATAGTTTAAAATAATATCACAATAAAAAAAAATGTTATACAAATAATATTAACTGATGTTACTGTTAAAATTGTACGTTATTTTATCATAACAATAGATAATTTTTATTTCAATGAAATTTTAACAACTAAATACTCCTCATTTATAGAACTGCTTCAAAACAACCCATCAAAAAGGATAAAACATTTTGTTGTATCAAAAATATATTAAAATCATATTTGCATCAAGCAAGCTGTCATTCGTTATTAATAAAAAGCTGAGTCATTTATGGAATATGGAAATTAAAACAGTCATTACAATATTGTTAATTGTATTATTATTTATGGAAATAATAAATATTTATAAACATTCAGTTCAGAAAATTAGAAAGATTCCCAAGGTATACTTGCAGAAAGGTAAAAAATTAAATTAGGTCTCGAATAGCTTACTTATCACTTGTAACATTTTCCATTTTCGCCAAGGTTTTTGCGATTTTTGCTTCTGCACTTTTTTTATGTGCCCTGCCAAAATCATTTTCTACTTACATGAAAATGTGAATTTGACCCGACCAAGTGCAAGAAAACTACTCTGACTCGGGGAATGAGTGCACGAGTTCTAGGAGGAAAAAACTATAAGTCATGACAGTTTCTGCTGAATTGTTGGAATATTTATTAAATTCATTTATTTAATTGTTGTTCTGAATATAAATTTTTAGTCGATTCACAATAACCCGGGAATGAGAACGGAAAAGATAAATCGTAGGATTTACATGTATTGATTTACAATCGTCTTAGAAGGGGACTTACGGAATTTCTGTATACAATCTGCTCCTGTTCTGGATCTCAGGCGATTGCGAATCGGCTCTAATTATTCGTTGATCTTTGTACCTCATTGGAAATTATAAAAAACCTAAATTGACGATCAATTGGTAAAAAAATTTATAGATTAAGACACATTTTTTTCGCAAAGTATATTTAAGAGATATGCTGCTGAAAATTTTGTTTAAAAGTATCGTGTTCATACAGCTTCGCATTGAATGCTGTAAATTAAATCGAGATGTTTCGAAATGTGTCTGCATTCAAGGAGTCTTGCATAGAGGAAGTTATGTTTAGAAATAGGTGGTGGGCATTTTGAAAGTTTATTTGAATTTTTTATAATTTTCGTAGCCACATATCTTTTTTTTTACAATAAACCAATTTGGACATTTTCTTATTTTATTCATTTTTTTTTTGTTAGCTAAGCGTATAGATGTGACGGATATTCAGGTGCAGGAAAGAGCCCCCTATCCGAATTGTACAAAAAATAGATATGGTGTCATAAATAAAAATAAAATGATTTGAAAATAAATAATAATAAATTATTTTCAAATCATTTTTATTTAATATATTTAAATAACTGTGACCAAGTGAATGAATAAATACTCTTCTATAGATATGGTGTCATTTGAAAAAAAAAAAGTTGACTATCGCTACCTCATATTAATATATTTGGTTTGTTATAGTTTACTGTCAAAATAAAAAAATAGAAGGGGGTGGAACTAAATCACCCTGTATAGATATATTTATTTATTTAGTATTTAATTCCAAGAAGTCTCTGACTTATACTTTATATTATATACTTATACATAGTATATAATATAAAGTATTTCAAGATATTTGACTAAGCGTGAAGTGAAACAATTTCAAGATACGAAATTAAATATGATTATAAATTGTTAATTAGTAATAAACTGTCTGATAAATAAGATATTTTATGTAATTACATAAAATTATCTGTGTATAAATATCAATAAAGCACAAGATTTAATCCAAATTATTGACTACTTTAAGTTTACTGAACCGTAACATATCAATTATTCTCCATAAAAACCACTTAATACACTTTGGAATTTCCTACATACAGCAATTACTCATGGAGGATGAACATGACACAAACATAACTGTATTCTCCATCGGTTACTGTTGTACACTATTAATTGAAAATGAATATTCCTTCAATTCAATTCTGGTACACAATAAACAACAGTTACTTGAAGAAGAAGTGGAAGAAGAAAGCGTGCATATATTATTTAGTTTCAAATCCATGTAACAGTAAATTGAACTGAAATATATTTTTGTTTGAATTACACAACGATTGATTGAATGAATGTAATATTTTTAATTGAAAAATATTACATTCATTAATAATGAATAAGATAATAAAAATTTATCTGTTTCATAATCACAAATATTGTATATTATATTATAATTAATTAGCCAAAAGAAAGACAACGGTTTTATAGAACTTTTTAGTCAAAGACTGGCCCTATGTCTTTGACTAAAAAGTTCTATAAAACCGTTGTCTTTTATAGTCAGCTGGAAACGGATCATATACAGAAATAAATTAAATAAAAACGAATTTGAAAATAATTAATAAATTATTCCCTCATTAGCTACTGTGACATTTTGATTATGTAATGGACACTTGCTGTTGCATAACAATAGCATATTGTATAATGCAACAATTTTTTATTTTTTAAGTACTTATGTAAGTCAAAATGTCACAGTAGGTAAAGAGGGAATAATTTATTAATTATTTTTATTTAATTTATTAAAAAAAAAAACTGTGAGCCTGTAAATAAATCCTTTTTTCTGTTATGATTACAGAAAGTCCGTAATGCCCCTTATTGGGCAATTGTAAATTGATACATGTAAATCCTATGATTTTTCTTTCCAGTTCAAATTCTTGGACGCTTATGAATCAGCCCATACTTTCAATTAATACTGCCAGAACTTCATTTATTATTCTAATTGCTTTACGCGTGCGCGTGTGATTTTAGTTCCGACATGACTTTAGATTTCCAATGCCAACTTCATCATCGATTTTTGTTATACGCTCGACATTATCAAAAGTAAGTCTTGCTAAATATTATGATATACTTTCTGGATATTGAATCATATAATAGATATTTGCAATTACATTTCAGTGATACTCATAAGCGATATTTTTTTAATCAATATTTTTTTTACACAAAATACAAAAATCATCTGTACACACAAATTTTGGGGTTTGCTGGAGAAGTAGTTGTTTTCAAAATTTGTTTCAAAAACCATCTAATTATCCAAATAATAACAAAAATGGTTAATATATAAAAAAATGGCTCCAATATTCCACTTTTATGGGCCAAAGGATACTCAGGATTGAATGGAATGGTCATGCTGACTCTTTGGCCAAAAAAGCCTGTGAGCTGGACGAGAAACTCATAACTTAGGTGAAAATGACACTTGTTTTGTTTCATAATGTTTTTATTTTCAGTTGCCTGGCAGGTGTTTCGGTCTCCGCAGACCATTATCAAAGTTAAAACTAATTGATAATTGAAACAAGTGTCAACTGAAAATAAAAACATTATGGAACAAAACAAGTATCATTTTCACCTAATATTAAAAATTATGAGTTTCACGTCCAGCTCACAGGCTTTTTTGGCTAAAGAGTCAGCATGACCAAGAAAATGCTTGTCATTAACTTCATAACTTTTAATTACAAGCCTTACACCGAATGGTAGACAAGGCAATCCATTATATATATATATACAGGGTGTCCCATGAGGTAGTGGACAGCTGATATTTCGAAAACGGTTAGTAGTATGAAAATGAAATTTGGTGGCTTTAAACGGTTTGAAATGATGCCCCTTTTTCTATAGATAGATTTCATTTCCGTTTCTCCATTTCCGAATAAATGACATCAATTTTAGAATTTCAAATGAGACACCCTGTATATTTATATATTTTTGGAAAGGTGATTGAAAGACAAATACAGCAATACCATAATATTGGGGAGTTTTTATTATAAAATGAGGGAATATTATTGAAGTAATAATTGAAATAGATAATCGCGGTGGCATGGATTAACAAAAAAAAAAGCGTAAAAAATTGAAAATGCTTAATGTCAAATGTGTGATGTCAAGTTGACAATACATTGCGCTTACGTGTAAGTAATATCTCCCAGTTTCCATCCACATTGGATGGAAGAAACTCATTTTCAGCACATTTTACAATAAAACTCCCTAATAACATGGTATTGCTGTATTTTTTTTTCAATCCCTTTTCCAAAAATCTATAAATATACAGGGTGTCCCATTTGAAATTCTAAAGTTTATATCATTTTCACAGAAATAGAGAGACGGAAATGAAATCTATATATTCAGAAAAAGGCATCATTTCCAACCATTTAAAGCCACCAAATTTCATTTTCGTACTACTAACCGTTTTCGAGATATCGACTGTCCACTACCTCGTGGGACACCCTGTATATAATTTTTAATTACAAATGTCCAATCAGTGAAATGTATAAACAAGTTAGAGAAAAGAGCTTTTATAGTTGGACTGGGGCTGCAGTGGCCTAGGTTGAGGCACTGGTCTTAATTGTTGAGTCGTGGAAGCGATTTCAAGCCCTGCCCGGGGTGAGACTTTTCTAACAAAGAGTTATTATTCGTGAGTATTGGCGATTGTCCCCAACTTCGGCTTGAAATTAGTTAAATATATATAAATTTGATGTTGGCTCAATGGCTGAGTAGCCGAGGCCAGTATATGTGTTCATCCTCATTTCATTATCCATACTTCAATACCTTATCTTTACCCAACTCTTAAAAAAAAAAAAAAAAATAGTTGGACTATAGAATATAAATTGAGTCGAAAAGCAAGGTATTATAAAAAGTTTCACGGAGCACCATTAAGAGTTCCTTGGTTAAAAAATGATTCTAATAAAGACTATATTAAAACAAGAAGTACACTTAAATGTAACCATGCAAAATATAAGGAAAAATCGAGGACATATATAACATCCTTTTCAAATGCCCTTTATACATACAAGAACGTAAACAATTGATGTTGGACATGAATAGGGATTCTATAGCCCCATACAATATCGCTTACCTTATGCCATGTAACAATACAAATACCTACAAAAGTCTTTATTAATTTTTTTTTTAAGTAAAATTCGAGATTTAGAAATAACTTTTCTTTATAAAATCATTTGTCTTAAAGAAAGTCGTCTTGACAGGCACCTAGGCTGAAGAGTTTGAAGAGTTATTCCTAATGAGTGGTTAAGTTAATTCTGCAATGATTGTAAAAGGTTACTGGTGGTTACCACTATCTAATGTCTAATCTAATGAAAAACAAAAGATATTTGTTTTTCACAAATTGATACACATACATACATATGTGTATCAGTTCACAAATGCCCAGAAAGGGGCCTTGCGGCTTTTCTGTATATGTTCCCTTCCTGGACGATTATAAATCAGCTATGATTCATCTTTCCCGTTTCCGTTCCATCCCCATTCCTGGGAGATTGTCAAATGGCTCTTAACCCTAGAATACTGGACATTTTACGACGTTCATGGTGTTCCAGTACCTTTCCATTTAGTAGTGCGCTAGACAACAGTGGGTATGGTTTGTGAATTTGATTCTTAAAAAAAAAATCTGTGACATTTTGATGCACAATTTACAATATTGATCAGGTCAGCAGCAAATAAACCATCTATCAGCCAAATAGACGTTCGACAGAAACATGTCTGGAATATTCTACAAAGATCGCAAGAGCTGAAAAAGCTTCAAATCTCTGGTCTGGTGTCTGATTCAGTCACACACATTCGTGAAATATGGGAAATATTTTTTGAAATATGTAGGAGCTTTAATACACCATCCACATATTTGACAATCAATGATCAACTAGTAGGATTCCGTAGATGCTGTCCACTCAGGATGTACTTACCAAATAAACCGACTAAATATAGGATAAAAATTGTCATGTTGTACGATTCTTCATAAAAGCATATGATTGAAGCCCGTATTTATGAAAAGGCACCAATACGAATGGACTACCGTTAGCTACACGTTTTGTTCGAGAACTTACAAAATTGGTACAGGGTAGTAACAGAAATATTACTATGGACAATTGATTCACTTCAATCCCATTGGCATAACCTGATATATAGAAACACTTGAGAAAAATCAAAACCTCGACACCCAATACGGGTAAAAGAGGATAAGATTAAGAAAGAAAGAGAAAAAATAAGCAGATTTTTTTTCCCCTGGTAGGATCATTTTATAATTATTTATTGTAATATGAGTTGTAACATTCTTTGTTGATTTTACTTGGTGAAAAATAAATAAATAAATCCTGTAGGAATTTTTGAACGTGAAACAAAAGAACACAAAATGTCAATATTCTGTTACGATCTAAAGAAAACTTTGGTTTCGTACACTAAAAAAAAAAATCATCCCACATCTGTCCACTATACATGAGAATGCTGATCTCTCAACAAATGGAAAGCCGGAAATTATAATTCATTATAATCAAACAACACCTCACACTGAGAAGTAGAGAGGAACATATAACGATGTTATATAAGACTAAATAAATAAAATAATCAAACAAAAGGCGGAGTAGTTAGCTTCGACCAAATATGCTCGAGTATGAGTTGTAATTGCAAAACTAGGAGGTGGCCAATCTTCTTTGATATGTTAAATATTGCATGCATAAAATTGTATAAAATTTGCACTACAAATACATTACAATTGAACAAGAATCCGATCAATAGATACCAGTATATAATTGAACTAAGCAATTACCTTGCTGATTCATGGCTAAGAAAATTGATACAAATAAAAATATTGCGTCAGGATATTGGAAAAGGTATCGCTGCTGTCCTTAATTTACCTGGGGAAACTGAAACGACAGACTATCTAGAAAATAAGTGCAAAACTTGTTTCTATTGTCCTAGTCGAAAGAGATGTGTGACTTCCACATATTGCGATGAATACAAAAATGCCATTTGTGGAATACACCGAGGAGTAATACGCAGAGAATATGCCAAAAGGTAAATAATATTTTACTTTTGCATTGATTGCAATATGTAGAAGTCGTATGTCTCCTTACCTTCATTACAATATATTCTAATATTAATTTAATGTATTGTAGTGCCACTTTCGTTCATTGAATAAACATCTCACAAAAATTAAGCATTTTATTAAATATTCGACATCTCACACTGAGAAGTAGAGATGTTATATAAAACTAAATAAATAAAAATTAAATATTCGTAAAAATTACGATAATCCAGTATCAGCGTATGTAAAACATAGTCCGGTATTCTAGTGTTAAACTAGAGTGTTATTTATTTCACGGACAATTGTTCTTATTGGTTTTTGATTTTTCCATAGACTACATATATTGGCAGAAATTGAAGTGATTATCCAATAAGAATTGAAACTTTCTTATATAGTGTAAGCTTTTTCCGTGTTCTTATGAGGAATTATAAGTCATAAAGAAACGAAAAAATGGCCAGAGAAGTGCATTTTTGTGAGATGAATATGACATTCAAAAAAAAAGTCAAGGCTAACTAGATATTATGAAAAATGTCATTTATTCAAATTAATTTTACTTTATAAAAAAGTTAAAAGAAAATTGTAGATATTTTTATGAGGAATTAAAAAAGATATTTTTAGTTTTTCTCTATTGATAATTTTCATTTTAATGGGCTCTCAAAATTACACATTTTTGCCCATTTAAAAATGTCTCCACAAAATGCCATCTTTTGCATAATTTTTAGATGGCATCATCAACAATTTATTATTTAATAAAATGTTCAACCACTATTCATCTAGTGTATCAATAACTAGCAATAGCCACATGAAATTAGACAAAAGACGGTGCTTGCGTCATATTCCATTTATTAATAGAATGGTAACATTTTCGAATGGTGTCACGAGATATATAAAATTTTGAAAACGAAATCTTGGGCAAATGTGTGTGAAATAAACTAATCCGAAGTCAAAATCTGTAGGAAACTTACCGTTTGGTCACAATTCGCATTTAAAGTCCCAATTTTGAGGTTATTATTGATCCGATTTTCGACTAAATAAGCACATTGCGAGTATAAATCGTACACATGATGAAATAATCTTCTAATTTATGGCGAAAGTTAACAAATTTGTTGCGATTTTTTCATTTACTCAGTCAAAATCACTATTTTAATTTTATACAGAAAGTGACGTTTATGTAAAAAAATCAATATATATTTTAGATCCATTTGTAAATAATAGATATTTTAATTTACAATATCAAACATAGATGGCGTCACCGCTCCACTAAAGCGAATGTATTTTGTACAATATAATAAAAAATAATAGAGAATTATTCATCGACTATTATAAATAATACATACATATTTAATTAATGGTTTTTTAATGAAAATATTGGATAGATTGTACCAATCTATCCAATATACTTACGATCTTTTGCACGTTTTGTCAGAATACTTTCCAAAAATGTTTGCACACTCACCTAACCTAACATAACCTAAACTAACCTAACCTAAACTAACCCAAACTAAACTAACCTAACCAAAGTCGACAAAACGTGCAAAAGATCGTAAGTTGTACCAATCTCTTTACATTAAAAAATATTTTTAAAAATAATACTCTCCTGCATTAAAAATAAATAAATTTAACCAACATAACCTTTTATTAGTTTTTAAATAATTCTACATTCAGACGTTATAAATAAAGGCAATAAAATGTTTAGGCCCAGATTTTCAATTGCGGCTTCAACTTACACTCAGTTCAGATATGTTAATTTTAACAAAGAAATATATATAAACATGTAAAATATGTAATAAATTAAAATGCAGCAAAATATTATTTTGGTTTAATTTTAATTGGCAAAACTATTCGTTTTTGTTCACTTGAATGTAAAGTATAAAAGCGAACCTTAATTAAAGCAAGACCAAGTCACAATTGAAAAACACGGTTTTACATTTTACATATACAGAATCTTTCAATTATATTTTATTATTCGTCAAATGCAACTACATTTAAATTCCTGTGGACCAACCATGCTTTAATTCTTGCTCCCCATATTTAAATATGTAAATTATTTAAATATTTAAATAATAATTAATATAATTATTAATAAATAATAATTTAAATATTTAAATTAAATGTGTATATATATTAATATGCAGGATTTTTAATTGTATCAAATAAATTTCAATTAAATGTGAAATATTATATCTATAATGGAATATCAATTATATTTCACATTTAAATGAAATGGTCGCAGTTCATAAAAATATTTAATAAATATATATATATATATATACATACATATATATAAATTAAAAAAACACATATATATCCTTCACAAGGTGTGTGTTAAAATCAACTTTTAAAAATGGTAAATATTTTCATTCATTAATTATATTTCTCTTTTATTTCTATCGTAATAATAATTTTTATTCCAATAGGATAGCACAAATACAAAACAATTGTTTTACATCCTATAGCCTATTGTCTAATAGGATAACAGAAATATTTTGTTTTTGTGATATCCTATTGGACAACACAATTATAATGAAAAAAATAATCAATATTAAAAGTGTGATGTTATGACAATGTATTTGGATTTACAAATAGCTCATTTATTTTTAAGGAATGAAATAATTAAACCCATCTTCCTTTCTAAAAAGCAATTACGATATTTTAATTCCAATTAGAGTGTTTAATTACTTAAAAAAAATAAGAATAAAGGTGTTAATTGGGGGTGAATTTCATTTGGTATTAAATATGATTGCAATTACAATTAATTAATTTTTTTTTAATGATTCGAGAAGTCGCTCATCCGCGTAGAATACCTCAAGTGGAGTACAAATGAAAGTAAATCCATCACGGTTAATTACAGCAAGGACATTTTCTTTTCTTATTCGATTTTTCTTTTATGTTCTTTTTTTTTAGGAAGAGAAATTTTTTCTTTCATTACAAACCTTTGAGATTTTTCCACCTTTGTAGACATAGCTGCCCTCGACCGACTTGAACTCCAAATACCTGGTGACTCCGGTGTGTATGAGCAGTTTGACCAGCTGCCCGTTGGCCATCAGGAATTTCGGTATGAGGTCCACGTTCCAGTCGCGGCCCCTACCGTACGACTCGTCGGGGGCCGGCGCCGAGAACTTGGTGAAGAGCTCCTCCAGCGGGCAGATGGAGGCCGACTCGCCCCCGTAATATTTATTGCGGTCTATGTGCAGGACTTTCTTACCGGAGACGCTCAGCATCCCGGAGAGGATGCACTCCTTGAGGCCGGTGCCCAAGACGATCGCGTCGTATTCTTCATCCATGGTTCTTCTTTCGTAAAGGAAAAACTGCCAAACTTGACAAGGAGGAACGTCGAACGGTGTACACGGTCACTAACAGGACCTGCCTTGCGCAACCACGTTGCCGCTACTGGCGGCGAAAACGACCCGTCCAACCCAACTATAATTTCAAATACAAAAATATTTCGAAAATCAACTCATAAATCAAAACGAACATACAAACTTAATTAAAACATACGAAATAATCACGAAAAGCATCTAATAATTTCATTTAATATATATATAAAAGAATTCCATTGATAAAAATTATTAAATATCTGATTAAATTTAAAACATATTTCAATTCATTTTCATTCCATCTTAAATTAAATCCCATTATTTAAATATATTTTATCGAATTACAAAAAAAATCCCTGTAAACTAAATTTCTAGGAAAAATCAATGATGAAGCGGCAACGTCGTTGCGCAGAAACTTTGTCGCCAACGTCAATTTCCGGTTCGACAACGTGAGGACTTAAAAAGCCACATATCCACCCCCTTTTGGGCTGCATTTATGCTCTCCCGCAACGGTTTTCAATCAGCAATAATTTATTAAGAAACCGTAGTGCCTATAATAATAATCGGTACTGTTATAAAAGGTGTTATATAATAGATATAAAAAAACATATTTCATCATTCTGTTGGTAACCATGGTTAATGACAGCTGGGTCAGATGACGTGCCACATTGAGGACGTTCCGTGGTGATACTTCGATTAAGTCCAGTTGGAAATGCAGGCGTTTAATTTAATTATTTCGCATTAATGGAATTGCAACATTAAATACAAATTTATATAGTATAATAAAAATTAATTCATGTATATTTAATCATGTATATATGGGAATAAACATCCGAACGCAAGTCTTGCGCCGTTCATAATTACACTCATGGAACAATATTATGGCGGCTAAAATTTAAAATTTTATATTAAAACTTTAATACAAGAAAAATGTCGTTACTAGGAATACGTTCAAAGAAGAAATATATATAAATTTTTAATATAAATCATATATTTATTTATTTAGTCTTATATAACATCGTTATATGTTCCTCTCTACTTCCCAGTGTGAGGAACATCTTAATTTAGACAGCACGTTTAGAATTCTTTACAAATATTTATATTTACAATATTAAGGAGGATAATAAGTTTGCAACGGATGCAGAATTTTGTAATAAGAGAATGATTGTGTGGGTTATTGACAAATTTTGTGGTAAGAAATAAATATACGCTGGAATATGGGAGTGATTTGGGCGGATTCATATAGGAATTCGTTAGAGGGATTGTGGCATGGATTTAAAAATCATTTTAATATCATCCAACACCCGAAAGGGTACAATAGGAATATTGATTATATATATATCTTATTTTATTTCACTTATTTTAAATAATATTGAATAAAACTTTTTTCTGTTATTGAAACTATAATAAAGGCAATAAAATGTTTAGGCATAATTTTTCAATCATGGTTTAGCTTAAGCTTTGTTTAAATACTTTACTATCAAAAAATAAATGGATATATACACAGGTAAAATATTTACTAAAACGACAGAAAGATAATATAGTCGATAGCCCTTAAATTAATTGAGAATATATTATGAAAATATATATTTATTTCATTATGTTATGTTGAATTATATGCAATATATTATTTTCTTAGATAATAAAGATTTAGTAGTATTTATTAAATTATTAAAACTATTTTGTTATGAATTCTGTATTATTTTCTGTTTACAGTTAAATATTTTTTACATTGTTAAATTGCAATAATATTCATTGATATTGATAATTAAAAGCTTGATGATACAATATTCCTTCTGATGATAAAAAATAAATGTTATAAATAAATTTAATTTAAAAAGCTCACTATTTGCCAACTTTGATTCACTATATATCAAATATTATTCTCTATAAAATTTATGCACTGCTAATGTCAGAAATAAAAAAAATCATATTAATAATAATTCTTTATTCACAGAAATTAAGTTTAAAAATAATAAATTATTAAATTGCTTACTCGCACTAACTGCAATTTGTTAGTTTATTTTAACCAATTCCTTCTTGGATGAGATGAGAATAGGTAAATCAATTCGTTTCCATTTGAGACTTGCGATAAGTGTTATCTGTAGCTACATTGGAAGGAGAGGTTTGGACAGTATTGCCTTATTACAGAATTATCGCACAAATTGGAATGAGTGCAAATCAGCACACTAATATATTGAATGGAGTCCAAGTCTAATGACATTTTCAAAGCATTAGAACTGTTGGATGACAAAAAGAAAATATACGACTGTGTTTCAGCCACATTTTGTGCCAAAACCAAATTATATTAATGAATGTGCTCGATTTAAACAGCAAAAATATTAATTTGTGATAAAAATGTAACAGAACTGTTCAATGAAAAATAAACAGTTCTGTTAGAAATTACAATTGATAAACGATTTAACCCATGAAAGAGCTTTAACATGGTCCGTCAGAGTAAATAAGTTAAACGACACACAGAGATGCAGAAAAATGTCTTTAATAAAGAAAACATTGTTACTTACGTGAACAGGATTAAATATAATTCACATCATCATAAAAAAAAACTGAGGAAAAGAAGTATCAATCATTTTACTTCAAGATGCCTAGTGAGGGGTTCTATCTGAACTCATTATAAAAACAGAGGACATTATTTAAAATTTTGCCATACAAAGCAAGCCGAGATCCTATGGCAATTTATAAAAAGCGCTTGTCTGGAATTTATCTTCAAAAAGCATGCAAAATTTAACACAATGCTAATCAAACTAAATTATAAATGATTGGTTATTTCTTTGAAGGTGAAATTTATTTTGTAACGGGTCTTGGCCAGTCATTATTAGATAATAATAATCTTTGTTTAGCAATATGCTATACAACAACATAGAATATATGAAAATATATATGAAAAGTTACAAATGGTCAAGTGGATAAATAATTTAGAAGTTGTCAAGTCTTATTCAGCACGACACCCAATATGGGTAAAATAGGATAAGATTAAGAAAGAAAGTCTTATTCAAACGTTAATCCAAAAATTGAAGATCCAAGAACATTTAAATGATTGGGATCTATCCAGATTTTTACAATATTCGTTTAAAACATGGAGCTATCCCACATACTTTGACTTCACCTTGGCGAATTCCGATTCCAAAATTGAACGATGTTAAGTGTAATCTTGAACGATTGGTTTTACTTGGAGTCATTGAGTCTGTTGAAGAATCTACTGACTGTTATTCAGGACTTGTTTTAATATGAAAACCAGATGGATCAGAATGTTTATCCAATACCGAAAAATTATTTGGTCGCTTAAGCTAAACAAAATATTTTTAGTTTCCCCGGACCTCTCTGCAAAGGAAAGTATTGTGATCGTAAACATTTTCAAATCACTAATTTTAGCGAATATGCACGTTTTGAGGTCCCCTGAGTCCATTCCATCATGTTTGAAAATAGTGCAAAAACGGCTAAATGGACTTAACAAAACGTTGTATAGAGAGCTTTTTAAAACAGTTGTGATTTTCAGATCTCACAACTCTTATACACAGTTGGAAAACCAATATTGAAAATTTATATTAAAAATATAATGACTTACAGGCATTAGTAATCGTAAAGGTATTAAAGTTTTTTTCTTTAGATGAAATTCCAAATTATATAAAAAAATTATTGTGAACAGGCAATGTTTCATAGTTGAATGAATCTCCTGTGTAAACTTCGAGATACCTAACTCCACACTGCAATATCCCGGCCTGTATATTTAGTAGGCCTTGTTTTAACTAATATTTAAAATTATTATTTTATTGTAAACATTGACTCTCAACCACAATTGCGATTATTGATTCGGCTATTCTAATGAGAATAATTAATTTTATCAATTATTCATCAGTGAAGTAATGGATCATATTTTATTTTCCAATTATTAAAACCATAAAACATTTACAGGGTAGCCCAAAAAAAAATATTAATTGAACAAGGATTTTAAGTGGCCCAAATGGAATGCAAAATTTTTTAACATGTCATTGAATGCATGTTTTAATTATCTATCAAAAGTTTCCTATAACTCGAAGCTCTTAGACATTTAATTTTTGTGAAAAAAGCATAGAATCGATTTTTTACATAATTTGGGGTGCATTTTTGATTAGTATTTTAATAATTTTAGTTGGCTATGGAACTTAGAAATGTCAAATGTTTTACTTTATCCGTCACTTTAGCTTACAAATTCACTCCATGCCATTTTGTGCCTTTGTAGAAATATAAATCGAATAAAATGTGGACCCTCATTCCACATCACCCAATAATCTATTTTGATTACTAATTACCATTTCAATTAGAATAATGTTAGATATTCTGTACATTCATAATACTATTCTTATAAAGTGACAGATTTTCTAATAATTGAGTTGTTATAACTCACATCCACTTTTTTATAAATCAGTTTAATAGTCTCTTTAAAATGGTCGATAGAATTACTTCTTTAGCAAAAAGTATATGTATTGTTTCAGTTGGTTAATAAGGTCTCTTGATAACATTGTCCAAACATTACAAATATATCAAAACCCTTCTATTTTGAAAAATATTTTGAGTAAGTATTACATTACCTACATTCAAATAATAATGATACAAATATTCATAAAAATTCAAAATAATACCATATCAGCAAAAAACGAGTTTTGAAAATTGAAGTGACAGTTTAGATGAACTATTTGACATTTTGTAAATCACCTCAACTTGGAGGTTAGAGGGATAGGAAACTTTTAATAAATAATTATAATGTTCATTATTTTTTGGGCCACTCTGTACAAATTTAAAGGTTTTTGTAATTAAAAAAATATGATTTATTGCTAAATATACCTGAAAATTTAGTATACATAACCTAAATACATTTCAAATGCTTGACATTTAAAATTAGGTTAGATTTTAACAAAATTCCAATTATTTGAAAAACTGTTAGGTTTAGATACTAATAACCTTAATAAAAACGATAGTTATTTTGAACGTAGAATCTAAATATATAATAATATATTTTAGTTTGAAAAATCAAGCTCCATAGGTTTAAAGGGCATAAAAATTTAATGAACCGTGATGGGCAATGTCGATTTTTATAGTTATTTTATTAATGATAAATTGAGTATATAACTTTTTATAGATTAAGTAACATTTATCATATAATCAATTTATCAGTAATGAAATTATCACAAAAAACGACATTGTCCATCACTAATATAATATCTGTAACTACTACCTATTTATTAATAAATATCAATGTTTATTCTTTATTAAGTCTGGCTACATAAAATGGCTCATTTAGTAACACTTGATTACTTTTACCCAATATTTTACTAATATTGATTAAACAAAACTGAAAATAATAAGTAATCGTTTTACCTTAGAGATTTCCACTTTTAGTATATTTTTTCATCGACTTAAAAGTGTCTTCATTTCTTATTAAACCTATTTCAGTGTTAACCATTTTCTTTACAGTAAATTTTTATTAAAAAGTTACCTCCGAATAGCATCACATTTCAGACACTCAATCACAACGCTTAATTACAAATAAATAGAAAAGAAACACTATTTAATCAACAAAATAATATATGTTAAACAATAAATAAATATCACACTTTTAAACAATGACGTCCTCCTTCGGATCAGGTACAATCGCGGTATCTTCGAATTGATCAATCGATATACTGACTATGTGCTTCCCGGGCACCATTATCAGCCCCAGCATTCGCGGCTCTTCATTGCCCGATGTCTGGTTTTCGGGCAGGTATTCCGAACAGGAACCCAGGATGACGTTTGCGTTGCGGTCAGTGCAGAGAAAAATTCCGGTGAGCACTCGTTTGTCCGTCATTTCTATCTTCAACGGTTTATTCAGCCAACTTCTTAATTTTACCGCTCCATCTGACATCTGTAATTGTTGTTGAATTAGAAATATATTTTCAAATGGATTTTGAAGATTTCTAAGGACAATTAAAACAGCACTATTATCTTTTTACTTTCCCGGGACCCCTGTCCTAGGGAAAGTATTGTTTCGTTTTCTAGTTATTTGGGTTTTTTGTTTAAAGCCTTCTTGCCGCCAAAGAGTGCATCCGATTGTGACCAGATTTTAATAGCTTTGCCTTATGACCCTAGAATGGAGGCAAATTGCTACAGCAACCTTCTCAAACTCACACCTCCCATACGCGAAATTGCAAAAATGATAATTAACATAATCGCAGCCATTCCTTGAGTGAAATGTTTAATTTAACGTGTATGTTAATCTTTATAATCACATTCTAAGCAGCTTTTATAACATACTTAGATTGTAAGGAAAAATAATAAAGTATATATTAAATTTAACATTATATATATAGGATAGCCTGAAATATTTCTGGAATATTTAGCATCAAGCTGTAATGCAATCGAAACTTTGTTTACATCAACTTTGCTTACTTAAAGATATTATACTTAACAATCCCTTGAATTCTTTACCAAAATAATTAACTATATTGAATTTTAATTTCAGACAAATTACACCAATAATTCAATTTATTTCTAAAATAAAAGAATACGCACATTTAGGGGCTTTTGTACTTGCTGCACAGGCTCTGGTTCGTTTTCGGAGACTTCGTCCAAACCTTCTTCTATAACTTTGGGATTATTTACCCAAGCTTCTGCCATTATTTTTAAAAAATTGTAATTATTTACAAAATTTAAAAGACCCCTTTTAGGTTATGTATTTTCAATGGTAAAGATTTTGGTGTTTTACTGTTTGCGACATTGTTGTGGTGTTTTTCATAGATTAATATTGTTGTACATCTATGCGTTTTTCTTTGTTACAATTAAATTACTTTGAAATAAATATGAATATCCAAATATGAGAATGTAATATCAACATTATAAAGGTTCTTCAAATTGAATTGATTTTGTGAAAGTATCTATTGGTTGAATTTTCGACCAAATCGAGATTTTCGTGTTTTACTGTTAGCAACACTGTTGTGGTGTTATAGATTAATATGGTTGTACATCTATGAGTTATTTTTTGTTTTAATTAAATTATTTAAAAATATATATGTATATCCAATTTTTAGAATATAATATAAACATTATAAAGATTCTTAAAATAAATAGAATTTTTGAAATTATGTATTGATTGAATTTTTGATCAAATCGAATTTGCTCAACCTTTTCTCCAGAAACCTTGACTTTCATGCGCGTGTATATTGGGTTGCCTATAATAATACACGTCGTTACAAAACGTTTAAATTTAAATAATTTATATTCAATAAACTTTATTAAAGCCCGATTTCCCGATTACATCTAATGACATATTTAATTCCTAAGTTGTGTCTTTATATCGACATTTGGTTTATTCTGTTATACTAAGTATTATTACATTTTAAAAATGAAGTCAACCAAAAATTTATTTTTTACATTTCGTTAAAAATGATAGGATTTAAAAATTCTTATTTAAAGTAAAAAAAGTATTTGACATAATAAGTATTTTAGTCAGTAATTAAAAATTTTAACTTATTGTAAACATAATTTATTTTCCTTTTAGATATTGAATACACTCTTTATCCTCCAAACATTTTTATTGATATATGTATTTATATATATTTTATTATGTTTTTAGTTTTACAAATATTTTATAAATTATAGAGTTATATTTTTATATACTTTATATTTTATATTTTTGAGATTTATATTGTAAAATTGATTTTAGTTAGGATAGTTTTTCTTTTTGTAAATAAATTCTAATATATTTAAAAAATAGAATGGAAAGCATGAAATAAGTACTTGTATATAAAATATTGTCCATTGGACGCAACAATTTAGAAAATAAAGAAGTTGAAACATAAATGTGATTTAAAAAATGTGATTATATGTAAATCTATTTGAGTTCAATAAATTTGAATTTTCATTTTACAGATGTTATTTTAAGAAAACATTTTTTATATAAGTTTAGTTTAATTTAACATATTTTAGTACAGAATAACTCCCATTACCATATATATGCCTATTAAAAGCATTTATCGTTTTCATAACATATTAATTATTACTTTTGTAATGCGAATGGAAAATAGTAATTTATGTTACGAATCCTGATAATTAATTTTCTGCTAAATGTATTCGAATAAAATTGTGCATAATTCATAAGCACACTTTGTTTATATTCACCACTTTTAAATATTTCTCAATCGATGCCTGATTTTCATGAACTGAGATTATTCTCACATCTGCTCACGGACAATCCTGTTTAAAATGTCCTATTTCCTTGCACTTGTAAATAAAGAAGAAGAATGAAGTCTTCTTTATTGTCTTATCTTAGGAAATTTTTATTAATTTCTAAAAATTCAATTTATGATTTTAATACTGAAAAAATAAAAATATTTCTTTAATTTTGTTGGCGTTAACTTGGCGGTAGATTTTCAATATAGTATATAAAGAAAATAAAATTACTTTTTTATACTATTTGGAATCCAAAAAAGTAATTTTGTTTTCTCTATATACTATAAAAATATTTGTTCACAAGCAAAAACGAATTTTAAAAGGGTTTCTATTATTAATTTAAACATGTGTAACCAAGTTATTTAAAATTATACATAAACATGAAACTACACGAAATATTTTCTATTTAAAAATCATAGTTTTTTATTTTGTAATTTCTAAATTTTTGATTACAATTGGGATTTTCATGGAATTTCCTCGTCGTCTCGCTTGATCGCCCATGAATATTAAACGGCCGGTGTGTCCTCTGGGGAAAGATAATGCGCCGGCGAAGACGATATTTTGTTTCCTTTTTCTTTAAAGGCTCTCCTGCGAATATCCTCGAGATTATTTGAAGTGATATTTAAAAGTGCTGTTGAATTAATAAATTGAAGCACCGTTTAATTTTATCGATCACCATCTCGTTATTAAGTACAGCATTGATTTATAATGCTTTTTAATTTATTCGTGGTATTTTACGAAGGAAAATATAGAAAGTATATTTATTAAACTTTGAAGACTTTCATTTCGTGATTCATTATTGTTTACAGATTTGTTTATTTTACATATGCAATTTTTTATGTTCGTGTTTAAGAAAGAAAAGATTGTATCTTTCTCTTGTGAGTTAACCAGCTTGACCTCTACAATTAGTACTTTACGATTGTATTTATCCACTTTCGTGGATGAGTGTAGCGAAATTATAGTGGATTACGACGATTGTCGCAACAAAAAGAAATAGATTAAATGAAATGAAACAAAGATGATTATTAAGCCTTGTAACTATTATTCGTTTTTTCTGTTCATTAAATAAGTTCGACTCAAACCGTTGCAATTCGCAGTACTACTGCTATGCAATAACAAATATCTATTGTGTAATCCAATGTTCGGCGGGGTAAATGCTCGGGAAGTAGTTGTTTCAATAGATGTTTGTAAAACTTACAGTGTAAGTAATTTTTTGAAGTGAAAAAAGGTATTGATCGAATTTTATTGATCATTGCCAGAAATTTTCCTTTTTAATTTCATTTTAAAAAGAAATAGTTCTGAATGTATTAGATATTAAAACATACTAGAAATATGCTTGTGTTTAAAAAGCCGGATAACTGAATATGTATATTAATATGATATGTTCAGTTTTGAGAGTGAATACCCGAATTAATTGCATTATGAACTTGTTATTAAGCCGTATGCTTTATATTTATTAATTCTGCGCTATTCTATAAGGAAAATGTTAAGTTTAACTTGTGCGTAATTTTTTATCATCACAGTCTAAAGAGCTTTTATAATTGTATATATACATGGAATGTATATTCCTCAATGAATTAAATTGAATAACTTTGAAATATCGCCTACTTTCGGAAAAAAATTCAAGAGAATTTATTTAAATTTAAAATAAATGATTAATATTGCACTAAAACGTGGAGTTTGTATCATTTTTTTGTAATTAATAATACCACTGGAATAAAAAGAAACATCCATTTCCTCATTTCCATAATATTAAAACAACACAAAATGTAGACAAAGACCGAGCGGGACATTATAAAAAAGAAACCCTCCATTAAATTGAGCCCCGGTATTTTTCCTGCAAATCGGAGGGGAAAAATACGGCCTTATTTGAATACGGCGCCGATGCATAATTAAAATATTTCCATTAGGTCGACGAGAATTTGTAGCGCCCGGATAAAGTGTGCAACATTATACTGTCATTTATGGATATTTCTCGAAACCAATTTCCATAGACGTTTCCATTAGAACAGGAATAAAATTTTACACCCGAACGTTACCTGGATCGTTTCGGGAAAAGCGTCCGACAAAGATTTTGCTTTTCAAAAGGCGAGTTTGCAAAGTTCTCGAGTCGTCGCCATTGTTTGTGTTCATCGAGTCGAGTCGTTTCAATTCTTTTGTTGTTTTGCGCGAATTTGTTAAGTTTTCAGGAACGTAGTATATACACAAAATTACCATTTGCATCATAATTATGGATAAATATGCTTTCCTAAAAAATCATTATTGATTAACGCGATAATAAATAGTGTTCACACTTTTAGCGATTTGGTTTGTTAATTAAAATAAACACGTTATATTATTAACAATCTATTTATTACAACCCCTAGGCTAAGTACAAGGTGGCGCAAAACTACCGATATTGTTTTAATGTTTAATACCTTTTTTATTTAATGTTTAATTGTTATTATTATTTTGTTATAGAGTATATGAAAAAAATACGACGAAAAGCATGCTACTTCGAAATAATTGACCGTTGATTTTCAAAATAAAATTCAACAATTTTTGATCGCTCTTCTGTTGTGTACTGTTCCATTTTAAATTCCCCAAGTTTTCTTCACAAAATTCTGAAATAAAAATAAAAAATATAAATAAATTTAAAAAGTTATTAAAAATTAAAACAAGGCCGGTAGTTTTGCTCCACCTTGTACTTCTACCAAAAATAATGGAAAATATTTCACAATGTGCCTGAAACTAATTGTGGAGTCGACTGAATTTCATATGGTTATTTTTTTTTTCAAAAATATACAGTCTGGTCTAGAATTTAGTTCTGCATTAATTCATATTAATTGCTCTTCAAGATATTAGTACATTAATTAAAATATCTTACCCAATGTACTTTCTATTTGAAAATAATAACAAGTAGATATAATAATTATAAGTATTTATTAATAAAAGTGCATCGTTACAATATGAACAAAATTTAAATATAACAAAAATGAAGAGAATTAAGATAACTTAAGTTAAAGTTACAATCAACAACATGACATGAAAAATCTTAAATTACAGTTTCACGTTGAGGAGAAAATAAAATTGGCTTGTATGTTGGAGTAAAAATCTGTTACGTTTCGCTGCAAAACATTGTCAAATTCAAAACAATTTGACAAAGCTTTACGCAGCCTGCCTCGACGATCCAAACCGACACAGTTGAAGGTTATACAATAAACAAAACAAAGAAGAAGGTAGAAATCATGATTAAATATTTTACAAAGAAATTAAGGGAAAACATTTTGAAATTCATAGAACAAATAAATAACATAAAATACTGAAAAATCGACAAATTCATACAAATTAAATAAAAACTAATCATCATCATCAGTGCCTACTAAATATACAGGCCGGAATGACGGAATGGGAAAATCGACATCTCGGAGTCTAGTCAGAATCCAAGCGCGAGAATTCATTTGCCTATCGTTTAGCTAATTTGGAATTTTGTTTTCAAAGAATTTTAAAAAGTTGTCGATCAAACTATATAATCAAAAATTACATAAAGCAAATATAAACTTATCCACTATGTTAATCGTGATATATAGGGTGTTCAAGAAGTATGGAACCAGTTAAATAATTTCTCAGATCAATATAAAATCAAGTTAGAGTTGTATGTTGAAAAGTTTGATAGCTAGCGCTTTAAAATTTTCAAAATGAACAGATAATATGGTCTGTTTAAAAAGTAGGAGGAGTGTTTTAAATTTCTCGCGCTAAAACCTTCAACTCTGATTGATTGAGAGTACGGCCTTATTACACTATGCTAATTACACTATTTTTTGACACAACCGATGATAACGTCAACTTAAACCGTCACCGAATTTAGAATTTTTCTGTTTCGGATTATTCTTCCGTGTCGGGTTTCTTTAGTATTTCTTTAGTGTTGTTCTGTTGTGTTGTTTCATTTATATTGCTGTGATGGATGATGAAAACTTGATGATGGGATCATATTCGCCTGCAAGAAAGCGTAAGATATTGTATTTGGGGCATTTATTTCTGTCCGAAAAACAGTGCATAATAAATATGTATAAACAGATGATGAAAGATGTTCTACGTATGTTCCACGTATGCTATAGTATCAAAAAAAAGTTCATAAGAAAATTGTGTTAAGGTTGGTGTAAATAAATAGACATTGTGTTTCCGAGTCTGTTTAAATCCGATTTCGTAATAATATTCAAGTATTATTCCGGAAAGAAGTAGACCAAAGATAGAAAATGCTAACGGAAGACTAATAATCATGGGTGACTTAAATGGGAGAGTGGAATTAAGAAGTAATGAAAATGAAGATGTAATTGGATGTCACGGCGAAACAGGGAACCTTAATGGAGAAAGAATTATAAACAATTTGATTGTATTAAATACATTTTATCAACACAAATGCATGGGAAATCAAGACAAGGGGAGAAAAATTATCATTGATTATATAATGATCAACAGATAATACAGAACAGAAATTAAAGGGGCCCAGAAATAGTGACAAAAACCACAATAGGGGGACAAATGAAATCAATAGACAATAGTAGAAAATCTCAAGAAGCTGCAGCACAGAAATACACATCAATAATCGAGACCAAATTGAATGGTAACCACAACAATATGGACATCGAAGGACAATGGGAAACATTTAAAATAGTATTAATAGATGCGGTAAAAGAAGTATGCGGCAGAAAATAAACAAAAACAGAAAACAAAAACTTGGTGGACAGCAGATATAAAAGAGCAAGTTAAAGTAAAGAAAATTAAATGGAAAAATGACCTAGCGGAAGGAACAGAAGAGTGCTTTAAACAATATAAAGAACAAAACGATAAAGTAAAGACGATGGTCAAAGTATATATATAATCTAAAATCCCCATCTACCATAATGGTGGTGTAGGGGTCGATGGTCAAAATATCGAAACAAAAATCATGGGAACAATTCGGAATGTAAAAAGTGTAAACGAAAGACTGGAGCGATATTTAGTTTGTATAATCATAGTAGGAATTCTGTTAGGAAAGATAATAATGAGTCGAGTGAATTTGAAATCAGAAGTGGACTAAGACAAGGGGGAGTTCTTAGCTCAATACTCTTCAACATGTCAACAATGTCATCCATTATGACATCTTTAAGGAAACAAAACAACTAACAAAGAATGTAAATGTGGGGTACAGAAATCTAGAACCAATATGTATAAGGGAATGTGCGTTTGCCGATGACCTTGGAAATTTTACTAACATCGTGGAAGACCTGCAAACAAATTTGAACATCTGAGAAGAAGCATTAAAAAAGAGAAACCTAAAAATAAATGAAGAGAAGACGAAAGTAATGGAAACTGGAAAGCAAACAACACCAATCCAAGTAAGTTTAAATGGAAACAGCATAGAGCAAGTGGAGACATTTAAATACCTGGGAACAAACATTTAAAGATTCAGAAGCAACAACTATGAAATCACAAGTAGAATTGACAGTGCAGCAAAGCCATATCATGCACTAAGAACAAAATTTATCTGGTAAAAAGATTTATCTACCAAAATCAAGGTGAGCGTATACAAAGAGGTTGTGATCCCTGTACATACATTTGGATGCGAGACCTGGATATCAACAAATAAATTGAAAAACAAAATCCAAACCATGGAAATGACATTTTTAAGAAGGATATTGGGTGTATCAAGAAAGGACAAAATAAGAAACATTGATATAAAAAAACAGCTTAGGACAGAAGCAATTAGTTCAATATGGATACTTAATCAGAATGAATAGCAGTAAACCAGCAAAGAAAGTATGGGAAGCAAGGATTTGGGCAAAGAGAGCACGAGGGAGACAAGCAATAACATGAAATGGCAGCATAGAGAAATTTTTAAAACAATGAGGACTAACACTGCAATAGGCAAAAAAACAAGAGCTAAAAACAAAAAAGAGTGGAGGAAGATAACATAGAAGATAGAGCCAGAAAAGTAGAAACTGAAAACAAACAATTTTTACACCTTCGGGTAGAAAGGATTATAGATTATATATATATTAAGAATTCATGATACACGTGTATTTCTGCTTTAATTTTATTTTGTGAGTGAAGATGAATGATTTTAACTCACATGTATATATTTTTTTTTGCAATATACAAAATGAAAAAGTGTATAGATTTAGTTTTTTTCTAATTATTAATGTGTAGTCTATAATTCAGTTATTTGTTCATTAAATGTAAATTTTATATAGAAATAATTATTCATTATTGAATTTTTAATATTATTTACATTATATATTCAATTTTATTTAAATAATAATTCCGAAATTATTTAAATTTGCCGCCAAAAGTATCTGGTGATTTCTCTGGTAACTTTTTATAGGGTAAATCGGGCTTCGGCACTTACTCCTCCTAGTTATTAAACAAACTATAATTAGTCAAATCCGATAAATGATATAAATCCAATAAATGATCCAAATCCGATAATTGCTTCCGAAGATATTTTACCGGATCTGTATTTTTTGAACACCCTGATGTTAAAAGTTAGCGAAATAAAAATGAGAGATTTTATATCTATATTAAAATAATCTTCTTCTAATGATGAATCATATTTAAGGGTTAAATGCTAATATTTTAAAATATATTATTCGTAAAATTATTATATTTCTTACCAAACTTGCAAATAGTTGCATCATGGCATTGATCTTACTTAAAGAGATGTATTTTTCGATTGTTCTGATCTCTTAGATCTGAAAATAGGGTAAAAGGTAATATCTTAACAAATCCTTGAGTTTTTATCAACCAATGAAATCAGCATGGCTTTCGAAGGGGACGATTAATTAGGGTCGTGATGAGTTCCCCTGATAACTCGATTTATAAAATTTGAAAATGGATCCATGCAATTACCCTCCCTTAGCTAGCTTCAAAATTGTCGAGGGTGAAAGTGTATTGAATTTCAAAGCTTTCGTGTCATGCCCCCCTCTCGAAATCTGCTCGGACACGTCACTGCTTCCGACGTTGTCGGCATTGACAGTCTAGCTATACAGTATTGAGTCTTTATCTTATACTGTTGTAACTTTTTTAGGACTAACTGGAAAAGGAGATGTAATTTATGATATTCTTTCTCGAACATTATATTATTATAATTTTTCACCATCATTATGATTAATACTTTTATTTAAATATGAGAAACTTGTCATTACTGATGATCATCCGAGAAGCTACTTTTTAGTGCACGGTGTTCCACAGGTATCAATTTTTAGGTTTCTTTTATTCATACTTTATAGTAACGACTTGGCATAAATAATTCTTGTACCTTATTTGCTGTTGATGTCATTGTGAAAAATAAAATAAAATAAAATAAAATCATTCGAGAAGCTCACTCGAATGATTTTTACTATCCGCCTTACAAAACAGCGAAATATCGTTGGCATTACTCACTAATTTGACAATCTCTAATAAATGAACAATTAACATAAAACCAAACATTTTTACCTTTTCCCACATAAGAAATATAATTGAAGGTAACGTGAAATACCTTGGAGTTTTTTTAGATTCAAGGCTCACCTAGAATAGTCATAGCATTAGTCGTCACTAAAGTATTAAATAATTTATGTGTCTTAAGGTAACTTTTTCATCATTAACAACTGGCTGATTAGGAGTAGTATATTTCGCATAGTAATTTATTTTACCGCGTATTATCTTGGAAATACTCACCCATTCTATCCTACTTGTTTGCTTTGCGAGATGCGCAGTTAGGTTGTTAGCTTCCGTATGTCATTAAAGCGATTGTAGGCCTTCCTTCACTAAACATAAAACACATCACCTTTAAATTACATACTAGAATTTATTTAATAAAGTGTTCGGTCTTTTATATTTCGTCAGACCAGTGTGTTCCATGTGCAATGTCTTGATGAAGGTAATTGAATGGATGTTGTGATTAAATAACATGATATGAATCATATAATTGGAAAGATAGCACAAAGCTATTTAGTGATTAGATTTTACTGCACTTATACATGCGTTTTAAGAAACTATGGCCGGTTAATGACTTTAGTAGTCGAAGCCGGAAACGTGGGAGAGATTTTAGTGGGTAGGCTGGATATTTCCTTCCTTCCAGGCCACTTCCAAATTCCCCTCTTATGTTGTCTTTATTCGGCATGAAAGTATTCACCCGGTATATTATAGACACAATTAAAAAATGTAATTATTTTATAAACAAAAATACCACCATATATCATCAACCTCATAAAAACGTTGGATCGTTTATTTAAATTTGATCTCATTATGTGTCAATTATGTGGCTTTAATGAACCCCTCGCGTTAATTAATTCGGCGAGCGTAAGGGCTAATTAATATTGGACACCCTGGCTTATTTACGTTCGACTATAAATTCGACGGCGGCGCAATTACGTTGAAATCTTACTTGAAACTTTAAAATCCCGCTCGCAGTTTTCCAGGTGCGGGGAAAGCTTTTAATTAAAGTGACCAGCTAATTGCCTTTCCGCGAACACAACCCTCTTTCTGTTTTAGTACTGATGCAACAAATAAATGGGGATTATTTGAAATCATTAAAAAAGTGCGTTTTATTTTATTTAAAGTGGAATGTTTTTGTTTGTGATATGATGAAATTTTGCAACTATTTTTTCGAGTATTTTAATAAAAATAGAAAAAATGATTTATTCTCTTGGTTACAGTTATTTAAATAAATTAAATAAAAATAATTCGAAAATAATTAATTAATAAATTATTTCTTCTTCAGCTATTTTAAGAAATAAATGTAGTTTTTGATAGAATCGAGTAATATTTAATGAACGGTTTTATGATTGTGATATATTCTGTGATACGCTTTCATCAATATTATTACGCTACTAATTCTTTTTACAATTTGTAATCTTTATTTGTATATTTTATTGTTTTCGTATCGATATTTGTACTGGTATTTATTTATATTTATATTTATATTTATATTTATATTTATATTTATATTTATATTTATATTTATATTTATATTTATATTTATATTTATATTTATATTTATATTTATATTTATATTTATATTTATATTTATATTTATATTTATATTTATATTTATATTTATATTTATATTTATATTTATATTTATATTTATATTTATATTTATATTTATATTTATATTCATGTTTGTCTTGCTATTATTATAATGTAAAATTATTTTGTATTATCCTGTAATTGGGCTACTGTTTCCTGTTGGGTAATAAATTTATTATTATTATTATTAATTAGACGAATCTGATATATTGGAAAGTCTATGTAAATTGAAAAATAAATTGAAAATATTCAGAAAATAATAATAATTACCAGACAAAAACAAATTTTAAAGTTATTAAAAAAACATTACAAAAAAATTCGCATATAAATATTGTATTTTCAGTAAAATTCAGTAATTGAAAATAACAAAATAGTAACAAATAATGAAAATGAAATTTGTTTTCTTAATCTGTCAGTTAATTATGCAATATGTATATAATATATAAATAAAAATGATTTTCTCAAGTTATTTTTAAAGTACAGTATATAAATTATGGCATTCTGTCTTGTATTTTAGTGGCGATAACTTCGTTGTACAATTTCCTAATTTAAGATAACGTCGCATTCTTGTTCTATAAAATTTCAAAATATTCATTAATTGTTGTTGATTTCAAACAACTTGAATCAAAATTCCTTGATATTAATAACAGTCGAATTTGAATGTATTCGGAACCGCGGAATTTACGGTTTTCCTCGTTAAGTGCAAAGTTTGTTTATCTTTTATTTAGGATTTATATCTGGCAAGCGTGAGGTGATTTATTTTACGTTGTTCGTGAGGCTCCGCCGCCGTCGATTCCTCCGCGTAGGTAAGCAAGATTTTAATAATTTAAAAGTTTTTAATGAATATGCAAATTCGCGCACAAATTGAATTTGTTGTAATATTACTCCCGAAGGACGGGAAAGCTCCTCTCTAGGATTTATTTTGTTATTACGTTCGTTGGGTGTTATTTTTGTTCTTGCAGACTTACGTTTGTTTACTCGTTTATTAATAATAATTACCACAAACAAATTACATAAACATACATACATCACTAAACTATATATTTTAGATAACGGTGAGCTTATTCAAGTATATATTGAAAATCTTTATATCTGAGTATTACATTATATAATTTTATTATAGATATAAAACCAATCATTTACAAATTGTTAAACTTCAGAAAATGGCTATCGAACGTAGGTCTTTCTGCCTGTCTATATATAAATCTTGTCGTTTTAATTAATCGCCATGATTGCTAACGTCATTGTCTAAGTTCTCAGAATTTAGTGAAATCATCGATTCATTTCATAAATTCTGAGAACTTAGACAATGCCGTTAGCAATCATGGCAATTAATTAAATCGACAAGATTTATATATAGACATTAATTAGGGATGGGTATATCTAGTATTAATATTCATATTACGTAGGATGCAGAGGTGAATGATAATGGGAGCTATCTGGTGATTGTTTTATTCAAGTATTACCTTGCAATTCGCGCTATTTATTTGTTGGTTATGTAAAGAGAAATAATGTAACTCAATTGACATTTTTTGTATGAAATAACTGATAAAATAAGTAATACTCACACTCTTAAAAATTCTTCACGACTTGCTCATTAGTGTGAATATTTTGAGAAAGTTCTAAATGTATTTGATTAAATACGATTTTATGACATTTTGACAATAAAATGCCAACATCTTAAAAATTCAGTGTGGAAAATCCCCTGCTATTAAAATAAGCTTATAACTGTTTGCAGAAAATACACCTTAAATTTGGTGATATTGAAAACATACTTTAGAATCAAATATTCTTTATTTCAAGCTGTCATAAAAAAAAATATATACAATTTTAACTTTAGATAAGTCTACATTGTCGACTTTAGAAAAGTCTACATTTTCAGCGATTATACCGCAACCTGACATTACTTCAAATTGTATGTAATTTTTTTATGACAGCCTGAAATAAAGAATATTTTATTTGTTATGATTTAAATTTTAGATAAGTCGACATTTTCAGCGACATCCCGGCGCATTCACCATTTATAAGGAGTTGTAAAGAAATAAATGCACTTATATTTTATTTTCATTCACATAATCCATATTATCATATTAATATCGTTAGCATTTACAACTAACATTTTTATTCGTAAATTAATTTAAGGTATTAATTGTTAAATGAAGAATATAAACTTTTATTGCACTACATGATATGAAAATAATCGTAAATGTCAGCCCAATAAATGTTTTTTTATCAATTTCACAAATAATCCCTTTAATCAATTTACTAATAATTAATCGATTTTATTGGGGGTATAAATAACACAAATCGGTGTAATTCAGTTCGACGCCTTGTCTAATTTAAATTCGAGTAAGTCGGGCGTTCATTTATTCAAACAAGTCCATTAGCCAAAAAGGCGGTCTAATTGCCAGTAACAACGTCGAGGCGATTATAAAGCGGATAAAACTACAGAGTCCAGGGTCCAGACCGCGTCGGATGGTTAATTATAGACACCGAAGTCGACTTACATGCTAAATCGATTTCGCTTAAATTCCGATAAGCTTTTCGGCCTAACAGGGATTATTAAACTCAAACTGTGGAACCCGCTTAATACCCCCACTCTGTAAACCTTTATAATTATGTATATTTAGCGCGCTTGATTCCTTTCTAATGCTATTATTATTTTTGGAATTTAATTTTTGTTAAGGCGAATTAAATAATTCGTATTATATTCTTTTGTTATTGTTGTTAAGCTTTCTTGCATAATAGACTTTTGATTAAATCATTTAATCAAAGTCTATTAATTAAATATGTTTCACCACGGGTTAAGTGAGAAATTAATTCAAAATATAAGCTATCTTGCTTTAAACTTTACTTATTTTGCCTAAACTAATAAGGTTACTATAAACATAAATTATTGTCACTTGGTTCACTTAATACGTGGCTAATTTTCTCAATATGAAATTCTGTAAAAGTACCAAATTAAAATCTACCCTCTATCTCTTATATTGAGATCCCCATGGTGAGAATCGAATTAGAAACACCCTGTATATTGCAATTACAAATGTGCATAAAGTTGTTAGTCTGTCCTGGGCTATCGACCTGAGGTCTTTCTGCCTTAATAAATTATATTAAATCAAAATTTAATTTTAAATAATTTGATTTAAATAAGTTTATTCATTTAAAAATTCCCGGCGCATTCACCAATTTATTCAGATAATTTATAGCAGTAACAAATATTTATTGGCAGTTGTATACACAATTACTACAACTGTCAATTGGCTATCGATCGTCTTTCTGCCTAAATGCATGGGCCATTTATATCTGATGATATATAATATCATCCAAAAAGTCTCTATGGAGTCATCATACGCCGTGATCGCTAATGTAATAAAAAGTTGAACGAATTAAATTCGAAAATTGTGGAGGAGGAATGTTTATGTTTGTGGGTTATGCGTTTATTGCAAAGAATAATAATTGTTATTTAAATAAAAGAGAGGCAAAATATAAAACAAATAAAAAAACAAAATTTCCATAACTTACCCTTTCACGAATTTATAACTAGAATTGACGACAATTAATTTATTCTGAATAAAATCATTTAATAAATTTCTAACTATTAGAATATAAAGTTTTTAAAATTGATGTAATTTTCGGTGAATCCGAAGGTGCAACTAAATCGTTCATATCATCACTATACACGAATATCTACGTAATATTAACCCAGCAAATTTAAAATTGATATCTCGAATAATGAAACACAAAAGTAGCATTTATTCCGATTTTAAACGATGTAAACTAAGAATGCAAAGAGCAACTGACGATAACAAAACACATAAGTAAACGCCTTCCGTACATCAGGTTTTGAGGCCGCATGTTTCATATATTTACATACTACGTCTATGCCAAAAACCTTCGAAGACGCTGAATTGGAGGCATTGCTCGGTGAGGATCCGTCCCAATTACAAAAAGCATTAGGAGTTATCCGCCAAACGATTTCATTTCATTCTATAACATGACAACGCTATTTTGAATCATTTAAAATAGCGTTAAAGTATTGTGATCATAAAAAAATTCTAATCGCCAATTTCAACCATTACATACGTTTTGAGGTCGCTTGAGTCCATTCCATCAAGTTTTAAAAAAATGTCTCTGTGTTTCCGTGCTAACGGATAAATAGATTAAACCCAGACTTTATATCTAAACTTTTTATAAGAGTGGAATGATCTGAAAAGCTTTTGGTCACAATCAAAACTCTTTAAGTGCAACTTTACTCAAAGCGATATTTCATTTTCTAATTCGGATAAAAATATGTTCAAATAAAAGTTGTAGATCTTGCAGTTTTCATTTTATAAGCAGAAGCATTTCATCTACCTAATAAATTCCCTTAGAAATAAACAATTATTTTCATAAGCTTCTTTGTGTTGGCTGTGGAAATTTTAATTATTGAAATAATTATTTTAATGACAAATAAAACGTCAAAGTGCCGTCATATTCAACTTATCATTCGCAAATGCCTCTAGTTTGGAGAAATGTTTTGAAAACATTGTAACGTAAGAAATAACACACTAAATTATAATATCCTTCCAAATACTCGCCTTTAACTTTAAAATACAACAACAATCCATTTTTGTCTCAATTAATCATTTTTCCGTTCCTATTAAATTTTCGATCAGAAACTTATTTGACTGAATTCCCCAGGAAAAGTACCATGATGGACACATCACCATTTTTTCGCAATAAGGTCGCAGTTTCATCAAAAAAAGCGAGAACTTAGTTGCACACCTACTATATTTTATAACATACCTGTGATAACATGTTTTGGTGTTAATAAACTTCCCATGCATTTGTATGTATATATACCATCAAAGATGGAAATTGCCACAACCCAAGGATAATCTCCGTCTTGTAGATAATTGGAATCACTTTTTGAACCTATTCCTGAAATAAATAATGGGTTACTATTCATCACTTATTTGAATAAAATATTTAAACTTGTAATATTTAAAATAACATGAATGGTCATGTTTTCAAAATGGAAAGAAATATAACTTTTAATTATTGCATTCTTGTAATTATAAATATTGTAGTAAATAATTATTTAATAAAGAAACATGTGTTAAATGGAATTAGAAATTCAACGAGAGGAATATGCTCTTTAGTATTAACTAAGAATTATTAATTGCAATTAATTAAAACTATTCATTGCAATAACTACAGGGAATAACGATATTAAAATTAAGACAAGCTGCAGAGTCAACACAGACAGATTTTCAAATCTGTTTTAGAAAAGGGCGTAGCGTTCAAGACCATATATTTACTATAGAGGAAATTATAAATTGAACAAGAAAACATAAATGACATGGAGAAGGCAATCGACAGAGTGCCAAGGGCAAATATATAGCAAAGTCTCCGGAAAAGAAACGTCAAAAATAAGTTAATTACAGTAATACAATCGATATATAGAACAGCAAATAATATGGTGATATACAAAAACATGAAATCACAGACTTTTACTGAGCATTGCTGTATAGATATGTAACTTCTATATTAATTGTCTATTCGGGTAAATACTAGAATAAATTAATTAAATTAATTTTATGGGTATGGCGATAGTATATGATAGTCTGTCTCCTCTAGTTTTTATCGAGCGAAATCTTAACGCGATTCGGTATATTAACACCTTTTTACTGCCAATGTTTGTACACTATGTTAATGGGTTGCAGAACCCAATTTTCCAATGAGACAATACAATATACAGCGGCCATTTCCAGACAGTTTTTTGATCGTGCTGAAATCACTTTATTAGTAATGTAGCAATAAATCCTCTGGTGTACTAGATATGACAGTAATAATGACAAAAAAAAAAAGAATGAGGTAGAAAGACTAATTGGCGAATATATGCAAAATATATTATATTTTTTATATAGGTTAGTGCAGTGTATCATCTTCGGGCTCATCACGAATGTCTGTATTAATTGAATATAAGTGAACTGGAAACACTGAATGGAGATATGACATCACATGTCTCTGTGGTGTAGTTGGTATCACACTTGGCTAGAAATCGGTGGACATGGTGTCAAATTCAATCAGAGATGTTTCTTTTTCACTTATATTTAACTAATTTAATTTAAATTATATCTCAATGTTGTCCATTGACATTTTTTCAATTCATAGATATGCAAAAAAGTATTCACAATTGCTTGATGTTGTAAAGTCATATATTTATTAATAACGATGTTTATTTAAAAAAAAAAGGTTATTGATTTAATCATTACAACTGGTACAATAACAATCTTAATTTTTATATTAAGGCTCAGATGATGTCTTATAAATGTTCATTTGATATTATATTGTTACGAAATCGGGTTTAATCGGAACATTCTAGAGTGATTTTTCCAGTTTATTCTTTCACTTTCGTTACAATATGCAGGAAAAATATACATAACATATTTTCTGTGTAATAAAATTAAGCATAATAATTTTTCACAATATTCTAGTTGTGCAATTGCCTAGCAGCATTTTCAATAAGTTCGAATTTTTAAATTGTTGTCTAAATGATGCGGCATTTTGACATTAAAGAAATTAAATAAGATGAAACAAAGACGATTCAAACATTTGCAGTTATTTAAATTACAATGAAATTAAACAAGGAAATTTTATCAATCCCTGTTTCCAAATGCAAAAATTACTTACACTGTAAGTTTTACAAACATCCATTGAACATCGGGAAGTAGTTGTTTCAATGAATGTTTCCAAAACTTACAGTGTAAGTAATTTTTTGCAGTTGGATAAAAGGATTGATAGAATTTTATTAATCATTGCCAGAAATTTTCCTTGTTTAATTTCATTAAAATTAAATAAATTGACATATTTACATAATTTTTTCGTAACTAGGAAACTTATCACATCCTCCTTAAACTATAACATATTTTGTGTGCTTAATTTTATTGCACAGAAGTGTACATTATATACATTTGGATGGATCCTTTTGATGTCGTTTGTAGCATTTGTGAATAACAAGGTTGCATAACATCAGTTTAGTTCACCTGGTTTATTGATTTTACTTTATTTTTTTATGTCTTATTTCATTTGTTTATTATTATTTCAGGGTTTTCCAAATTTTAAGGTGCCTCATTTTTAAGTTTAGTCGACCTTGAAATTAACTTTACCTTGATCGTTAACGTCATTACAAGATATAAGGAATTTTAAGGTTCGCTCATTTTAGTTTAGTTTACCTTGTAATTGAATTTTGACGTCACGAGGAAATTATTTATTTGACGTCATTTCAAGGTATTACGAAATTTAAGGTTGACCTATTTCAGTTTAGTCGACCTTATAATTAAAATTATCTTGGTTGTTGACGTAATTACAAGATATTAGAAATTTTAAGGCTAGCTCGTTTTAGTTTAGTTTACTTTGTAATTCATTTTACCTTGATTTTGACGTCATGAGGAAATTATTTCTTTGCTGTCATTTCAAAATATTAGAAATTTCAAGGTTGACTCATTTAAGTCGTCCACCTTGCACTATATGTCATTACAAGATTAAAATCATTTTAAAGTTTGTTACACAGAGTTTACCTTGTAATTAATTTTGCCTTGGATTTTGAAGTCATTTCAAGAGGATATTCAATTTCAGTTTAGCAGAGCAGTTAAAAAAATATGTTTCGGACAAAAGTTTAATGTTTTCGAGGGGGAAATACGTTGCCCAAAAAAATTCACTGCGACCCCCAGGGTGTGGCAGAGGTAGTTGACTTTAAAATCTTAAATGTGAAACTATTTTTTTTTGCAGGTTAGGATTCTATGCCGAAAATAAAAGTTTTATCTGAATGTTAAAAAAAAATCAGATAAAAATTTTATCATTTTCGGCATAGAAATCTTGAGAGATAGCGCGGTATATGCAAAGTTAAATCCAAACAAATGGCGTTCATAATTTTAGGTGTGTTATACGAATCTGCAATAAAAATATCGGTTACTATTTAAGATATTAAAGTTGACCACCTCCCACGTCTCCGGGGAGTGGCAGAATTTTTTTTTATTAAGATCGGATGTCCCCCACAGAACCATTAAACGTTAAAATAAGATAATATGATGTAAAAGCATCGTAGAAAAAACTTTCGTACCAAAGTTGTAACAATCCTAAAAAACTATAATAACTATAATTTTTTAGTCAAGTGTAAAACAACATCTCTAAAATCAACGCATGCTTTGTCTTCCATATCTGGAAAAATAAAAACATACGACATTGGATTTTTTCTGAGATCTGACACTTTATAATGATATTTTGAAATGACTTTGGCCACATAATGAACTATAGATTTCTTCTTTTCAGATTTAATAAGAATGAAATCAACTATATTTATATTTTCTTGATTAAGAATGTTAAACTCTTCCTCACATAATGCATCAGTTTCTGCATCATCGATGTTATCACTTAATTTAAACGTTCAACCAGCATTCATCTAGCGTATGGATAACGAGTGATTTCCATTTCGGTTTTTCGAACCTCATCAGACTAGTGTCTTTAATGTGAAATGCCTTGATGAAGGCGGCTGAACGGAAATTGTGTTGTGGTTATATACCCGATTTAAGACGACGCAAGCGCCATCTTTTGCCTAATTTATTTATATTAGGCAAAAGATGGCGCTTTCATCGTCTTAAATATATTATGAAAAAATATGTTGTTTATATTTATTTAAAAGTATTTTGTTTTTAGGGGAAGCAACTTGTGAAGAAAATGGTTTTGTGGCTATAAGATAGATACGAGTACTGCATAATATTCACTAAGATGGGGAAAAATACCAATGGCCAACAGCCCTTTACAAAGGAGAGAAAGAGAAATAAAATTAAATGTATAACGAAATATATTCATTTTATATTTTATCTTTGAATAATTGAATAAAGATAATTTAGCAATATTTACTAAAATATATATTTTTTTGGGTATTATTGAATTGGAATTCTTTCACTTGTCATACAATCAGAGTATGCGGGTGGTAAGGAGGGCTCAATTTAATTAATTTAATTCAATTAATTTCGTTTAATTTATTGGATTTTGATTTAAATTAAATTAATTTGGTTCAATTTAAATCGATTTAGTTTGATTTGATTTAATATTATTGATTTAATTTAATTAATTTATTTTGACATCTTTAAATTATGTAAGACAGAGCTGTACTGACGAGGGATAAATCCCGAAACACGTGTCTGCAGATGGCCTTATATTAAGTAACGTTATTTTCTGTTTGTTTTCATTGCATTTTTTTGGATCAAAAAAAAGTTGCATGATGCAATATTTTATTGATATGCAACGGAAGGTTTAAATTATGTAATTATGTCCGACGGAGTATTTGCCCGGTAAGTAGTTGTTTTAATGTGCATTTGTTTAAATTACTAATCAAAATGTCACAGAGCTAAATGTGGAAATTATTTATTAATTATTTTCAAATAATTTTTATTTAATGAATTGGATATGTTGAAATTATATTTATGCGAAAAGAGTGTTCAAGTAAATAATTATAATTCTTTCTCACGCTTGAATGTGTAGTATTATACATATTATATTACATGCGACTTGAATGAATATTAAAGAGTTTTTCAATCGCACTTACCTTTTGATAAAATTAGATTTACTATATCTCACATTGCCAAATATATATTAAATTATTGATTAATTCATATTTCATTCACAAGGAGATATTTCTAATATTTTCTTGATAATGACCTAGTGTCGAAACTAATCTGAGTAAAAATAAAAAAAATCAGCGAAACAAGCCAAGTGAATTACTGAGAAATTAATTGGACAAATTATTGGCTGCGAAATGTTTTTGATATAAAATATAATGCATTAAGAAAATACTTTCTTTTTAAACTAAAAACTCTTAGTTTATTTTACTAACCGAACCACTATACTAACATTTGAAATTCAGAGTATGATTCGTCCGCAAGACGTTATCCGATATACAAATACGGCCGAAGGGCCGAAATGCGTAGTACAAGACGTGACGAGAATCCCGTTTTAGACAATACATAATTCACAATATAAGATTCATGCGATCCAATTCAGCATGCCTCTCTGGGGATCAATTATTGCCCTGGTCCAAGTAGGTACACACGAAAGCGCTTTTCGGGTTTAATAGCTTATATTCCGGTTAATCGGGACCTTTGTTCCCTTTGACGACCCCAATTAACGTCCATGTGTGCCCTCGAACCAAGCTAAATGGTCGAATACGATTCCACGCACTGTCATCTGTTCATATTAATAAATTTGTCGTGTGAATTTTATAATTAATGTAGCCATTTTAATATACGATAACAATATAATGATAGATCGAAAAGAGGATGTATTTATTTAGTCACAGTTATTTAAATAAATTAAATAAACAGAATTAATAAATTATTCCCTTTTTAGCTATTGCGATTTATTTTCACCTGTGTTAAGTAAGTAATTTCTTGAAGTAATTCTTTTTATTTAATATAATATTATTGTACAATGAAATTAAACAAGGACAATTTTTGGCAATTATCAATAAAATTTGATCAATCCCTTTTTCCAACTGCAAAAAATACTTACACTGTAAGTTTTACAAACATGTATTGAAACAACTACTTCCTGAGCATTTACCCCGCCGGACATTGGATTACACAATAGATATTTGTTGTTGCATAGCAGTACTACTGCGACTTGCAACGGTTTGAGTTGAAATTATTTAATGAAAAGAAACAACAAATAATAGTTACAAGGCTATCTGTAGACACGTGTTTCGGGATTTCATCCCTCATCAGTACAGCTATGCACTGCAAGCCCTTAGTTGTTAAACAATTTTTAATTAATTTTTACGTACCGTCTTCAACGAGATCGCGGATGGAAGTAATAGCGGTGAAGGGCGCGCGCATTGAGCGGATTTATCGGCTCTGAGCAAAAAACATTTTTATTGATCATTGCCAAAAATTTTCCTTGTTTAATTTCATTGTAATTTAAATAGCTGCAAATGTGTCAATCATCATTCATTTTATTTAATAATATTATTGATTGTTATGTTAAAATAAAAAAGATAACTCTATTATCTAATTTACTTATTGTATTGAATAAAATACAACAAATTTTAGTTTCACAGTTTTTATTATAGAAACACTGCTATAATTGTTTCTCAAGAACAGTAGCATCATCAGGCATGTAATTAATAGTTTTTCAATAAACAATAATGGTTTTTATATAGTATAGTAAAGAAGTAAGTATAAAGAAATGTATAAAAAGTGAGTAATGAGATAAAAAGAATTATTAATTAAATTATAAACTAAAACACCCTATCTTCAGAATTTTCGAATTTATTTCATTATTTCATGATGTTAGCGAACATTATGATTGAATGATCCATACAAAATTTTCCGGATGACATTATAAATCAGCACCCTCTTTCCGATATATATGATAATAGCTAATGCATTTAGGTGGAAAGACCAATGGTCGATAGCCGTTGTATTAATTATGTATACAATCGCCAATAAACATTTGTTAATGCTATATATTATTCAAATAAATTGGTGAATGCGCCGGGTATTTTTAATATTAATGCTTTTCTTTCATTAATAAATTTATTTAAATGTAATAATATTATTATTTTGTAATTTTTATTATTTTTTTATAATTATAATAAAACTATTATTATACCACCGGACATATCCTCTGAAATTTTGATAATGTTTTTAGACTCATCGAGAGTATTATGGGCGATAAACCATTATTAATTGGAGGTGATTTTAATATTCCGTCTTTTTGTCATGAAGCTTTGTCATTGTCTATCAACTCTAAAGAGTACATTTTATCGCACTTCATTGACATTATGAAACTAAAGCAATTCAATACAATTAAAAACTCTAACAATAAGCTGCTTGGTTTTATGAAATTTTGATGGTATATTAAACATTGAAAAGGATTACCTCCCTCTAACACCGGAAGATCTTCATCATCCTGCACTATCTAAATTCAAATCTTCGGTATAATATTAGAAAGGCCAACTACACTGCGCCGCAAAATTAACGCAAAATTCGAAATTTCGTTTTATAAAAATAATGTTATTGTTTTTCCTGAATTGAGCCTTCTTCTCTTTTAATGTTTATCACAAATACTGGAAATGTGTATTAGTAGGCTAAAAACAAACCTTATTATCTGTCAAACAGGTCTTTGTTTTCTTGTTAAAAAAGGCGAGTATCGTTTGATAAGTACGTTCTTTGATTTTTGGAAGTTTATTTAGAAAATTGTAAAAACAAACAAAAATGAATCCCCCAGGACGAGTTTCAAGAAATCTTACACGTGAAGAAAGTGCTGTTGTAGTGGCGCTGCAAGAAGAAGGGTTTACTGTAACTTACATTGCCCAACGTTTGCATGTTGCTAATTCCACAATATCGCGAGTTCTTTCCCGCTTCAGAGAAACAGGACGTCACGAAAGAAGACGCGGCCAGGGTCGAAAAAGAATGACAACGCCGAGAGAAGACAGATTTATGCAACTTCAAAGTTTAAGGCTACGATTCCTAACGAGCACTTACCTGCAACAATTTGTTCTAACCTATGGTCGTCGACTAAGTCAGGATACGGTCAGAAGAAGACTTGCTGAAGAAATAAAAAACAATAAAACTAATTTTTTAAACGAAATTTCGATTTTTGCGTTTATTTTGCGGTGGAGTGTATATTACGTGGGAATTATGTGGTACTAGGTCTGCTACTTTGCCACTGATTAACTAGAATTTAAGAGGGCTACGTCTATGCCTTCTTTCTAAATCTCCCTTACAGGGTTTCCGATGCAGATTTTGCATGCTGAAGATTTACCTACAGGAACCTGATCTTCTTACTGTGGAAGAGCGGTTTTGGCACTTCTTAGGTTTTTCTCCCTTTCATCAGCTTGACCGACTCTCTGGCCGACCTTTTCAGACGCCTAGCCCTAACTTCTCCTCCTTTTGCATCTATCATCCCTGAAGATGTGTCTTGGTTATAGCTTTCTGTGCTTGGTCATCGGCTCGCCCGACTCTCTGGCCTACGGGCACGCTGGAGAAGGGCTCCACCTCAAAGTCGACTGTGCCCCTTTCCTCTGTTTCTTTACCTGTCTCCTTATGACTTGAAAATTGGACGGGTGTTTTTGGGATAAGCCCTATGTGACCACTGTGGTTTCTGTCGGCTTTTCCCATTCTACCTTTTTCCTCCTCTTTGATACGTAACCGAAGAACGGGTTTGTCCTCGGACTTACTGTCCACCCCTTTAACTTCTACAGTCTTCCCCCACACTGTCCACAAATAGGTATTTAAGCCTATTTCCCTATCCTTAGAGTATTGAGATTTGTTTCTACTCCAGCATATATTTACTTTCATCCGGGACCAAGGCTGGGGATCTCTTGTATCTTCTTCATAGAAGCTCCTTCTCATGGTATCAGGATTCTGATGCACTCTCTAAGCCATTTCGCGCTTTCCATAATGTAGCAAGTTGTCATCATATACTCTGGGTCATAAGAGGGACCTACTGCGGCTCTTGCTCCACAGATATGCTCGTGTCTTGAAATATTTTTAATTTCTCTGGTCCAAGTTGGACTTCCGGAAGATCCTTACCCGTGATTGCAACTTTGAACGCCGTAAGGATCTTCATGAAGTTTTAGTCACTGGGCTTGCTGGTGTCCCACGAGTGATGCTTTGGTAATTTTGACCCCGGATTTAGATCACTAAGCTTTATTTTTGGGTCATATTGATAAAGTTGGCCTTGATTATGACCCGTTTGGACTTTACGTAGTTTTTGCCTCGCATCACTAGCTTCGCAATCTTCGTCCCAGAAGCACCTGCCTTGCAAATTTCTTCATCTGACATCATGTTCACACCTTCCACGGTGGTGAAGATGTGAACATCCCCTTCCTAGGGTGATCCCTATTTTAGTCAGCTAGAGTTTTTGCCGACGAATTAAGAGAAAGCTACGAATGTTGCTACAGAAAATCTATGGATTGGTGTACGACGGCTAAGGTATCTTCATTTTCCAAGAATGTAATTTTAGCATATTTTTCTAATTTATCCACGAAAACTAAGCCATCTTCATTGTGGGGACATTAATTAATGTTAAAAGTAAAGTTAGAGATGAAAAACGACATTAATGGTTAAAATTATTCAAAAATTATTCTATATTTTAAAAAAGTCACGGATAAAAGTAAAGTTAGAGATGAAAAACGACATTAATGTTAAAAATTATTCAAAAATTATTCTATATTTTAAAAAAGTCACGGATACCTTTAAGAAAATAACAAAAGAAGAAATTAGTAAGTTTTTGTTGGATGCTCCAGATCAGATCTATTTTATGATAAACGTAAGAATTCCGATTTCAAGTATAAATGATTTTTTTTCAGGTAGCTCTTATATTGGGCTTGGCAGGAGCACTAAGGCATGAGGAAATAGTCTAACTATCTATTCATGATATTAACGATTTAAATTCTACGTTATTTATAAATATTCGTGATACTAAGACGAAAAAGCCTAGATAATTCAATGTTACAGGCAAACAGAATTTGGATCTTAACAGAAAATTATTTGCACTTCACCCCGTTGATTTTAATGTATCAAGATTTTTCATTAAATATCAAAATGGTAAATTTCATAAACAAGTAATAGGTATTCACAAATTATCTTTGATAGCACAGGAAGTAGTAAAATTTTTAAAATTAAATGATGCCAAATTGTATACTGGACATGCTCTAAGACGAGCATCGACTACATTATATGTTGTTTAAAGAGAAATGGAGGCAGGAAGTCATCTTCCGTTGCAGAAGATTACATAGACGAATCTATGATAAATAAATTAGTGACTTAAAAAAAAAATTTCATGCATCAACATCAACAGAAATTAATGCTAATCAGCACCCGTTGATTCTTACTTACTCGTCCCAAAAACCATAATTTTTTAGCCTAATGAAACAAATATCTATACTTAAAGGTATACCTGTTACATTTAAAACATTTTTATTTAAAATACATTTATGCATTATTGATCAATGGTCTTTCTGTTCCATATTTTTTTTTTATTATAATCATCTACTCTTCATATACATAATTAAACATAGGATTACGATTATAATACACGCCCTTTAATGGAGCACGCCGTATCTAAGATAATTAACCGTAAACTAGTGCACTCAAAGAACAATGCAATTAGCACTAAGACAACATCGATAGTCTGCGGAGCATCGAACTTTCCTATAACGACTCTTGCACAAATATGTACAGACACGAACTCAAACACGCAGAAAGTCCCAGCAAATGGCGATGATATAATTAATCTACCCGATACGTAATTAATTACCGTATCGATCAGCGCGATCCCGAAATATGTACGGGATAATGTCATCCCGGAGACGGAACACGTCGCGTATGGCACGTATCACTCAGTCGACTTGATTGAGTTGCGAACTTGCCTGCTATGTGGATTCGTATTGGAGAATTTTAGTAATTGATGCTGCTAGTTTTATTTTGTAATTTCGGTTTCCATTATATTCTAGAGGATGCAATTAATATACTTCTGAATTCTCCAGTTGAAAATAAAATTATAATTAAACTAAATTACTTCTAAGAGGGGGCTATATTTTAGGTCAATCCGGTCATTACTTTTATAACGGTTCGTTTTTGACAATAGTCGTAATCGTCTATTACGACTATTGTTGATTATGTAAAATTACTGAGGGAAAATGCTCATATTTCCTACAGTGGAAAGTGTGTTGATTGTGTGTTGTTATTGAGTTCTCGAGAAGAAATTGCTGGAAGTGTATGTGTGTTGCATCGTAGTGAAGGTTATTCACCGTATCATTTATTTCGTACGTTTACGAGGAACTGGATGTATGACACTCACATTCTACACTGGAAATATGAACAAACTCATCCACATAACATTTCATCAAACTGGGCACATAACTTAGGTTATAGAGGGCATAGAGGAACTGGTGCCACATCTATCACATCCCATGCTTGGCATAGCGATACATATCAACGGCATGACAAAGGGTAAGGGCAATTTACCTGCCTAAAATAGGCAGGATTACAGACCTAATTTCAAAATAATACAGCCCAAACAGTCTTCTTCATTCTTATTGAAAACAATAGAGATACTGGTGGATGATACATACATACGGAATGAAGAACCTCAAAGCAACCGTCAACCCGGCAGGACTATGAATTCGGCGTTGGATGACCTAAACAGGCTTATCTCAATCAAGTCAATCGAGGACAAAGAGATAACCTTGTTCACATTCTTGGACATAAAGGACGTGTTAGTCAATGTGACAATGGATTCCTTAATAGATATACAGGCCAAGGAAGGAATACCACCGAGCTTTTGCCGATGGATTAGGGCAAGCCTAGAGAAAAGGACAATCATGTTGTTACCGGCGATTAATTTTAATCGTCGGCAACAAAACTAAAATTTTTGTATTTTAATTTTGCTCGTATAAAATGAGTTTTTGTCCAGCACTTTACCTGCCAGCCGCGACAGATTAACCTTCGGGTCAACATTTACCTGACCCGAGGTTGGAAGATTACCACCCGGTCCTCCGGATTATCGTGCGGCAATTAGGGCCCGAGCAGTGGATTAAGGCGCCCAGGGAGAGGATACGGGCTGCCGTTGCAATTTGAAAAAAGAGAGATTATACATTAGTGTAATTTTTTCAAATTGCAGCTTAACGGTTATTGGAATTTGAGAATTCGCTGGAAATGATTATCTTGTTTACGATAATTACTTTCCAGTGAATTTTTTGACAATGGTCACGTAGTCCACGAAAAAACATCCCTACTCCAGATGATTTTCGGCGTTTAAATACGGGATGCATCCACCCAGATCTTCAGTCCACTCTGGTGCTGTGTAGGGGGCAGCATGTGGATTCAAGAAAAACTTTTGTTCCTCGACATTTAATATTCTCTCTGAAACAGGAAACTCTGACCGACGCAGACGCCAAAAGTTTCAGACGACGTCCCTGCCAGAAGAAGTCGACTCCAGGATCAGTGCTTCCTGAAGTCCACCGACGCCGAGCGTTATCGGTGTAACCATTTCGACGCTACCAGTGTAGTGTCCTTTGCTGTTGCCGGATCCAGTCCAATTCAGAAACCTGCCGACTCCAGGAAACTCAGTCCGACGCCGATGTTAGAGGAGCCTTGCTTTTGCCGCTGACATAAGAAGGCGTCTTCGGCCTTCTCCAGCTCCTCCCATGTTTGGCATAAGTCGCCCAATCATGGCTTCCATGCGCCTCGACCTTTCTTTATTTCTCACCACCAGTGCCAGATCGTTAGCGAAGGCTACCGTTGACGCCCCTTCCGATAATTGCAGCTCCAGGACCCCATCATATACCAAATTCCAAAGTGTGGGACCAAGCACTGAACGCTGGGGCACACCTAGGTATCCTCTTTTCTTTGGCACTAGTAGCCAGCCTCGATTCTCCTATCGTCCAGGTATGCATCTATCAAGCGGGCGAGTCCCGCAGGGAGATTTCGCTTTGCCTCATTTGAGATGAGCTGCCATGGTAACGTGTTAAATGCGTTCTTCACGTCGAGTGCAATCATAACAGCATGTTCTCGTTTCCTTCGTTGGCTCCCGCCACCAGTCCCCGCACCTCCATCACGGCATTCACAGTTGATCTGCCCCGTCTAAATCCGAAACCTGAGCTAGTTGATAATCAGCGTGAGGTACCTTCCCTACACGTTGACAATGTCCACTCTGGTGGGACACTCCATTGAAATTAGAGCAGGGGAAGACTGTCCACAAGGAGGTGTACTGTTTCTACTGCTGTGGGCGACATTAGTAATCGACCTTTTAAGGAAATTGTCAGAGGAAGACATCCTCTCTCTAGGGCACGCAGATAACATGTCAATTATAGCTAAAGGCCGATTCGCAGGAACCATCTCACAGCAAATTCAAAGGTCCTTAAATATAGTGGAAAACTGGTGCCAACTGTAGGTAAATCCAGAAAAAGAAAACGCAAATAGTCGTCTATACAAAAAAGAAGTGTGTTGGAAGGACTTAGGCCACCAATACTACAATAATTTTCTTCGTGAAGGAAGTGAAATACGTAGGTGTAATAAATTCATAACTTCTTCTTCATTTTAATATTACTCGAACGAAGGGTTAAAAAATATTGACACGTTGGAATTGATTTTTTCCAGATTCTTTTCAATGAATATTGAGAGTAGCTTACTATGGTGCACTTGTGAATAGTTCAGGAATTACTCAATTGTGCAAACATTTTAGAAGGAAGGATTTTTCAAACTTACTCAAAAACTACTTCCTTTAGATCTATGAGATGAATTATTGGTCATTGAATTTGAAAAAATTAAGTTATGATGTTTTTAATTGAGCACTGACATATTGACACTTTTAAAATACTTATAGTCAAAATTGACAAATGTATTATTTTTAATACAAGAGGGATATATTAGTAAAAAATCAAGATGCCTCTCGTATGTCTATATTGTTCCTACTAGATGTTATAGGCATTTTTTTAAAACGTCTATTTGAGGTTAAAATTTGACAAATACATTTTTATCTCAAAAACTGTAAGTGTTATGTAGAAATAAATTAATATTAATGGGTAGGCAATTGAACGGGCAATCCAAAATAAATTAATATATAGGATGTCTTATTTAAATTAACAAAGTTGGTAGTTTTTTTTTTCGGTACAACCGAAAGTGATAGAAAGTCAAAATATTTTACATGAGGAAATTTTCAGGAACCCCGAAAACTTTTAATGGCCGTTTTACGTGGCCCACCCTGTATATATAGTTTTATTATGATAACTTTTTGTAATGATAATTATTACTCGCGATACATCATTGAAAAGGTTTTTAGAATGCTATTTAGTGGTGTTAATCTTTAAAAATTACAGAAATAAAACCTTTACCCTCTTATGCAAGCCATAAAACCCCTATATAAACCCTAAATTCAAATTCCCAAACATGACATTTCATGAATACATCTTTTTATTTCACAACAACATTAGCAATCATGACATTTAATTGACATTACATTGACAATAATATAGACGGACGAACAAAAAAATAGATTAATAATTTAAAAATCAGCCGTTGGTTTTTACCCAATTCCAATGATAATGATATACAGGATGTCCCGTTAAAGTTGAGAAATGGCTTAGTTTCAGGTTCAGAAGAATAGATCTTACAGGTCGCAGTTCACATGACCCGTACTAGCCCCATATAACCTATAGTTTCAGGTTCCTGAGACCAAAATATGATAATTTAACCGAACTTAACTATATAAAAAGTTCACAATATTAGAAAAAGTGATTTATTCACTTGGTCACAGTTATTTAAATAAATTATAAAAAAGAACTCAATAATAATAATAATCTTTATTAACAGATATATACAGCAAAAAATACTAAATAAAAATTAAAAAAATACATAATCAAATGTATATTTTGTATATGTTAATTGGCTATAGACTAATGGTCTTTCCGCCTGTCGAAAATAATTAATACATTATTTTCTCTTTAGCTACTGTGATATTTATTACATACATCCTCTTCAAAAATTGTTGCATTATACAATATGTTATTATTATACAATAGTATAATTATTGAGCATTTGTTTAAAGTACTTATGTGAAGAGGAAACAGTTTATTTAAAGTTAACAGTTAACTGTCAGAATTCATGCTCAAACTTAAACAAAATAATATTTATCTTATTGTTAACAATTGAATGCTTCATTCGATTTGAATGAAATTCCCTAGGATTTAATATGATAATATAGCACATCATTTGCGTTAATATAATTACCATCACCTGATAGTAAGTGTGAAATATAACATAACCTATATATAAATACCTACAGGTATGTGGGATTATTTTAAAACCTTCGTCGAAGGAAAATTAAATCCTTTGAAGCAAAACGACTTTGAATGTGCTCTTATATAGTAGAGATGTTCTTTCCACCTCCATTAAAGTCCATACACAGCGTCGTTTCTTCTTACCCAACTCCACTATACGCTAGAGAATTTCCATAAAACATTCGTTTTCTTATTTACTTTGCAACGTTAATACGTTCAACATTACAAATTTATTACTTGCATAATATTTAATTAAAACATAGCGCATTAATAAATCCCCATCTCCGCCTGTGCACTCACTCGAGAGATCCAACTGCATAAATTAAAACGCTCCTCCTTCAAAATGAAATCACCATAATTTATACCGCGCGCTCGAGTCACGGGAGCAAAAGAAAAATATAACGGGCGACAGAATTTTTCCGAAACGAATCGCCAGGATGTTTGTAAATAACCTCATTTATTTCCGCACGAATGAATTTCAAATCATCAATGCTTTCTCCCGTCCCGAGTAAATGATTCCAAGTTTATTTAATTCGTTTACTCATTCAATATTTGGCATGTGTCCACCGGAATTGATTTATGCGGCTAATTATTCCCCCCATTGCTTATCAGGAGGGGTCCAATTTTGCGGGGTTGTTTTGTAGTAAACATGCGGGCGTATTGATGAATTTGGAGTTTACCGAATTTCGCATTGAAATCGTTTATTTGGGCTTGAAATTGTTGATTAATTACGATAATTATTTACGAAATAAAATATCTTTTCAAATGTTATTTTTATCAATACTAATTTATATTTAACCAGAATTCATTGAAAAAACGCTTATATTAATTAAATAAAATCCACAAAAATAATTAAAATAACGTAATTTAAAATTCATTGTTCTTTCAATTTGTCTTTATTGTATACTATAGAGTAAATCATAAATCAGGTGTTGACGCGATTATAGATATACATAGGGATTTAACTTGTAAAATCAATTTTATGCAAATACCTGCTTAGCTGTTCATTTTAGAGAAAAACTACAAGATTTTAAATGTGCTCAGAATTTAAAAATCTATGTAAAACGACTCTTCACTAACGTTTAAAGTCGATGTATTATTAATAAAAATTTAAATAAAAATAATTTGAAACTAATTAATTAATAAATTATTTTCCCTTTAGTTACTGTGACATAATGACTTATAATTATAATAATAATCTCTATAATTAATGCTTGTGGCGTTAAATTCTTGATGGAGTCGTAACATAATATTAGGTAAATTAATACACTTGTTATGTTCCATATTTGTATTTTCAGTTTCCTAACACGTATTTCGATCTTCGCAGATCATTTTCAAAAAAAAAAAATATATGGAACATAACAAGTGTGTTAATTTACCTAATAATAATAATATTTATCGTCCAAAAGGAAAAATCCAATGCAGGATAAAATCAAAAATAATATAATAACATAGTGTTATGTTATTATATTATTGTATTTATAATACAAATTATATATAATTGAAAATAAACGAACTTAATGATATTAAAACAAACAAACAAACAAAAACAATATTCGTGGCAAGAGAAATAAAACGCATCAATGAACCAAAAATAAGATTAAAAATAATAATTAAGATTTCTTCACATTACAAAAAATATCGTCAAAATATTAATTAGAATTGATACTAATATGCGAGATCGGTGCTTTTAATAAGATGTAAGTTCTGGCTGTAGGAGTATAAAATGTAATATCTTGAAGTGTTGACAAGCGCAGAACATTAAATTTATCCATTTAGAGTAACTGTGGCGAATCAATAATATTATAAACCAATTTATACATAAATGTGCCGCTGAAAAGCTCGCGACGATCCGATAGTGATACAACCATAGACGTAAAATATACTAGACAAGTAATGACGTGGTGGGGATAGGGAATGTTTGTAGTCCGATATATCGCGTCTGTAAACGTAAACATAAACACAAGTGGAACCTCACAGCTGTTCGATTTCCCGCTTAAATTCAAATGCAGGAAAATGCCAAACATTTATTGATCATTGTTTATGATGTTCGGAATTGTTTAGCATCGTCGAATCATGGAAATATCTGGCATTTCACGGTATTAATATCTTAATTAACCAAAAAATATGCAGACTCATTATTACTTGTTATGTTATTATTACATAAACAGCCCCGATGGTAATTCGAAATTGCAAATAAATATAATTTTATATTTTTACATCAGAATAATTACCGTAAGACACATAGAAAATCGTAAATGATTGTTTCAAATGACTTCAATAATGAGTTCGAAGAATTCATGAAATAAACAATGACAATATAACAATAATCATGAATCAGACAATAAACACAAGCAGAAATGAAAAAAACACAAACAATCAAAATCTAGTCAAAAACACCAATACGAGCTAGTAATTCAATAAAGCACTAACGAGTTAGTGTATTGAGTTAGGCGTCAAAATCAGCTGTGAAGTTACTTTGTGTTTACAAATTGTGTGTTCCCCTTACGTCTTTCCCCTGTATGTTGGATCACAACAAACGGTGTGTATGCTTCCTCTAGTAATTCTAACTCTATGGATACAAGATTATTAGTTACTAATAATGATTTATGATCAACAGTATGATCAGGATATATACCAGTCATTTTGTAACATATGCATTTCAGAAATCTTTTTTGTACACTTTCCAACATTAACGACTGATTAGTATAATGGGGATAAAAAAATATTGGGGCATATTCTAAGCGACTTCTGACTTCTAGTATAAAACTTTAAGTAACTCCACATCATAAAAATACTTAGATGTACGCATTAAAAAGCCGAGCATCCTAAATGATGATGATGAAATTTTACTGATATGCCCAGAAAACGATAACCGATTGTCAAACAAAACCCAACATCTTTAAATGTACGTTCACGAATTAACATATATTCTTGAATGGAATAATTAAAACAAATAGGCCTAATTCTTCTAGTATATGTTACTAGAATGTTGTAATACATTTATTGATGTTTAGAGACAAATTGTTATTGTTACATCACTCACAAATTATATCGAGATTCTGCTGCAACGCAATGCAATCATTTCACTGTTAATGATGTTATATATTTTAATATCATCTGCATATGCTAATATTGGACATGATATTGATAAAATTAAGTCATTAATAAATATGTTAAACAGAAAGGGATCTAAATTAGAGCCTTGCGGTACACCTGAAAGGGAGTTAAATTCGTATGATTTAAATCCGTTGAAATAGACATAATTTCTTTGCATATTGAGGTAGGATGAAATAAAACCTATAAAATGTCTAGAGAGTCAAAAGATGTGAAGTTTACTAAGCAAAATTGTATGATTAATTGTATCGAATGCCCGCGCAAAAATCTATATATATATATATATATAACATCTGTATATATAATATCAAACACTAAGCCGAAAGACTGGAGATTAGCCACAGAGACAAGAGGATTTCGTAGTCGTATTAGATTGGAGACTGCTTACGGCGTAGAACCATACAAGTCCGCTGTTATGGATGGGATCTTCCCAATTCTGTTTCAGAGCGCTATGGAGGAACTAGTACCGCACTTATTTAAAATATTCAAAGCTTGCATTCTATGAAGTTATGTACCGAGGATATGGCAAATGTTAGAGTTTCAAGGTAGACATGATGGCACGGAAGTCTTTTAGACTCATCAGTCTAATTCAGGATGATTTAATTGAAATTTTTAATTAATTAAAAAATGTTTCACCACGGGTTAAGTGAGAAATTAATTAAACATCATCAGTCTAACATCATTATATAGCGTTAGGCGATCTAAACAGGGTTATCTGAAAGTCAATGGAAAGATATAGATTCTATATTCAAAGAGATAGCCAATTAAAGAATATGGCATTAGGTATCCTTTTGAAAATAAAAGAAGCGTTCAACAATGGGACTACAAATTCACTTATTGATTCATAAGCCTGGAAAATGGGGCAATTGTATCTAATCTAGTGCGTATCCCACGATTAATGTTAGAGCTGAGGAAGTAATTTTGCAAGGTCGAGTTTTATCTTCGTTGCTTTAGGCAACTTTTATAGACGGCATATTGAAGAAATTGGCTCACGAAGACACCTAATGCTTAAGGTATGCGGATAATACAGTAATAATAACTAAGAGCTCACAAAGAGCTTTAAATACAATTGACAATTGGTGTCACCAAAAGCAACTGCTTTCCTGAATCCCGAGAAGACACATATTATCGCTTTCACAAAAAGAATAGCACTAGAAGGGCTTAGGACACCGACGCTCGGAGACAAGGTAATTATTTTTGTCAAAAAATAGGCTCAAAAATCGAGAAAGGGCATGTATGCCACTAGCCTAAAAGGTGATTATAATGTGGATTTCAGGGCACAAGAGTTATGTGAGCTACGATAAATACGACGAGTTAAGCAAATAAGCATCATCAAAGGCATTATCTGGCTCAAATCCCTCCTGTGGCAGAGACACAGGCCAGTAATAGATGAAACCATCGACAAAACACGGACCTTATAAAGCTGGACTGGAAAATTGTCAATAAAATGGGTGTAGTAGAATTTAAATGTTAGATCTTTAAATAAATAATATCATGGGGCAAGACGGGGTTGTTATTTAAACAGCCCTTGTTTACCACCCTGATATCCGGATAGCTAAGAAAATAAAAAGAAAAATAATAAAAAATATTATTACATATTAAAATATTTACAATATATTTACATCAAAGTTTGTACAACATCTATAAAAAAACAACAACAAGAGAATGTTAAAAATAATGAGTAATTTAAATTATACAAAAAAGATACTTAAAGAAAAAAAAAATATAAATCACTTCGACGAATAAAGCACTAATAACCTTTCTTCACACTTTTATTTGGATTACCAAATGTACATTTCGGTCACAAAGTGACCATTATCAATGGATTAACACTTACTCGGAATAATAATAGTCTTCGTTCAGCTGCTACTCGCCTTTCACTCACAAAGTAGAGCCCTTGTTCACACACCACCACCGATACTACGGGGCTCATCCCTTATCGGATTCGAACGAATTGCATTTTGAAATTATCTTCTCCGTGTAAGTAATTATCGTTAATTTAATAAAATTTAGTAAAGATATGTGACATTTCCACGTTTGTATAACAAAATAATCCGTTAAAATATCAATATGGTGATGTACTATATTGATCATCATGTTGATAGGTATGACGATGCGCAATACGATTATCAGCTTTTAAAAACGAAAACATTTAGAAGTGCATGTATGTTAATTACATAAATAAATATTATATTAAAACAGTTATTAAAAAAAATGTCTAAAAATAATGCATTTACTGCATTAATCCGCGGGGTACTGTTCTACAATCTGAAATAAGTGAACGGTTCAAACGAATCCAGCTATTTTATGGCTTCGAAAAATGGTCACTTTTACAATTTCGCTGAAAACGAACGGATTTATTTAATTGCTTTTATGAACATCTGGATTTTGTCTGAGTCATCGAAATACCCGCTCAAATGTCACGATAGGGAAGAATTTATATTCCCAGATAACAATGGGATCGCAAATCCGATTGTCAAACGAATTTTTCTCATTTCTCACTTATATTAAAATTTAATTGGATGCAAAAATAACTTATGATTCAATTAAATTTAGTTTCGGTGAATCCAAATGATGCGTCGATAACAATAATAAGAAGTTTTTCATAAACTGTGACATTATGATGATTTCGCAAAGATTATAAATCTTAAAACAGCCTATACCAAACCAGGTACAGAAAGCTATATTCAAGACTGATTGTTAGGGATGATAGCATTAATCAAGGAGGCGAAGTTAGAGCTAGTCTGAGATAGGCGGGATCCACAACAGATCTTTTGATGTAGAGTTGGTAAAGGCTATAGGACTATCCAAATAGTATCTATTTTATGACTAAATGCAATTAATTATAGAAACACATACTATTTATGTTTTAAAATAGAAGAAAAAATCGTTACATTTAGTAATTTTCAGTGGAATCTATTACTTATGTTAGAAAGGTTACATTGATAAATTGTTCGAAATTAGTTAAAATAAAAAAAATTGAACTGTTTGAGTTTACGTTACTCTATTTAAAACAAAATATAAAATTTTTAAAAATATGAATTATAAACGCGAATACATGTCGTTAAGATGATAGTTTGTTTTCATCTATCCTCTTCCCTGACTCGCTTTCGGGGGTGAAGATAAGGTGATGGTGGGTGGCAACTGAACTGTTCCATTGGCACACCTATTTATCCAAGGCCACATGTCTGGATGCCAAATATTAAGAAAAAATAATTTAGAAATCAATAGTAATGTAAATCACAATTTTATAATTATATTTTTTTAAATTATTAAGCTTGTGCACTTAAAATCGACACCACATCAATTTAACACTGGTGTAACCGTATAAGACGAGCTTAATTAGAATGTAGCTAGATCTCGAATTACACCTTAAGATCGGTGTAGTTCGAGATCTCCTTACATTTTTTTGTTTTGAGTTTTGTGTAGAGTATAATCAATATAAATAACACTATTATTTCCTTTCTTGTAAAAATCTTCCTTTAATAGTGCTGTGTGTATTGAATTGAAATGAATTGTGTGAGGTTCGTCACATATTTATCAGTTACGTCGTGGAAAAGCGAATCACTAACTTGTAAGGGATAGCTGTACTGACGAGGGCTAGATCCCGAAACACGTGTCTGCAGATGGCCTTAAATTAAGTAACGTTCCTTTTGTTGTTTTTACATAAAATTTTTCTCGCATCAAAATTTGTTGCATTTTGCAATATTTTATTGATGTGCAACAGCAGGTGTACATTATGTAATTCAATGTCCGGCGTGGGTATTTGCCTGGGAAGTAGCTGTTTTAATGTGCATTTGTTTAACGTACTTACGTAGCGTAAGTCAAAAGTCACAGAGCTAAATGTGAAAATAATTTATTAATAATTTTCAAATCATTTTTATTTAATAGATACAATAGTGTTAAATATAATGATTTTTAAACATATTTGAGAAATCGGGCGTCAGAATGATATTAATCTGCGATTCCTGTATGCACTTTAGAAACAAATTATGAATTTATCTACGTTGCCAGTTTCTTTATCGATCAGCTTAAGATTAAGGGATAAAACGTTTTATGAATAATAAATTTTTGGAAGCAAGCTTATTAGATAGAATTTTTCATAATATAAATCATAACACACCGAGCGGTGCAAATATTTTTATTTGTTTATCCACGTAATAATCCTTAAAACAGGATCATACGTCCGGAATTCTATTTCCGCTTTGCGCAGACTATGAAGAGGGTGGAGAAGAAGAAGGGAAAAGAACCGCCGGAACACGTCATCAAATATTAACGGAATCCCTCGAACCGTGCTGAACTTCAATCGTCCGAATTATTTACATTGAAAGCACCCCGATGTTGCCGTCGCCGGAGCAGAAAGGTCCCGTTTCCTCGGGAAATGGATGCAAAAGGTTAGATCCGAGGGCAGGGATTATTTAATGGCTATGAAAAACCCGTGGTATTTTTCGTGCAATTACACAACGCGTAATTTCTCTGTGCGTTTTTATGTTAATATGTACACTGCTCAGTTATTATTATTCATTAAGTTGGTTTTATGTTTATCTTCAAATTGGAATATTACAGTTTCCGACATATGGTGTTATTTTTGTATTTCATTAACTTATTATTCAACCAGGTTAAGATTGTTGTCATAAATAAAATCATTATAACTTTTCTATTAATGCGACATTGCAAAACTGTAATCAATACATTGGCCCTAATTGATATAGATTATGGTAAAGAATACATATTATTATTATTATTATTTCATAAATAAAATTTTATATTATTCCCCTCTCACCATTTATATTGTAACGAAAGTGAAATAAGCAACTCGAAAGAGCATTCTGGAATGTTCCACCGAGCGCGCGACGGTAAACGTGGCATCATGGAAAGTTCTGGAAAATTCGAGAAACAAGCACGCTATATAAGCGCGCGCTAGCGACGAGGCAGTCAGTCTATCATGAACTTCCGAGTGCCCAACATCTAGTTATAAATAAATATTTACAGTGTGATGTAAATAAATGTATTAAGTGTACTCTAAATAAATAAACATACATTGTTTTGATTTATTTCCGTGTCTGATTAAACCCGATTTCGTATTAATATAATGATAAATAGAAAAAAAAATCTGAATGGATTTATATTCACGAGATTTTTATGATATACGCTTTATCTTATTAATGATAATCATTATATTTCCAGCCTCTAGATAAATATGAATTTAGATGAAACGCCGTCAATAAAAAGTGATAAAAACTTTTCGAGCTGGTAGGAGGGATAATTTATCGATGCCTCGCACGCACTGCCCGCTGTGTGTGAAATTGCCCTTTCCCCCTTGGGGGAGAGACAGAAAAAATCTAATTTTCCACTGCGAGCAACAATTACCAATCTATATTATTACACAATTACACTTGTATTCCAATCAATGGAGTATAAGGCTGCATTGAATATAATACATTTTTTTCGTCATTTTTTGGAATAACTGTATTTATTATTTTTTTCGTACATTTATTATTTTCTCATTTATGCTATAATAATGATAATTTAATTAACGTGAAAAAGAAAGGTATGATTATCGACCTTTCTTTTTCACGTTAATCGTAAAATTATAAACATATATGTTTTGTAAATAATATTTCATTTTGTAAATTTACACGAATAAAGATGACATATATGTACTCATATACATTAAAATAACAGTAATAATATATAGTCTGATATTAAAATTATTCCTCTACAGTTTGGTCTCTGATTTATAATCTCTTAATTCAACTGTAAAGTCGTATATTAATTTACGTGAATTGTAATGCCCTGACTGTAATGTAAATGAGTTTAGTTTATGTATGTGTGTATGAATATGGAGTTATTTAGAAATAGTATGCGAAGGGATGGATTTCGGGCATCCGGCCGAATCCGGAAGGGATATTGCCACGCTAAGTGCACAACATCAATATTAAATGCGACTTCCTGTAAGCAGATACCAGCTATGGTTTGCGCTGTAATTGGAATTATCTTTTATTAATTACATTTTGGATTAAAATACAACATATGCAAAAATAGTTATATAATTATTTTTTTATTGTATACTAAATGTCTTTGTTTTTCACTTAAAAAAACAAAACAATGAAGGTCAAAAACCAGCCTGAATACATACTTGCCGATGCTTTTATCATAGCTGTATTTGATCTTAAAGTAGTTGCTTGAATAGAAGTAAATAGAAAAGAGTATTCATTCACTTGGTCACAGTTATTTAAATATATTAAATAAAAATTATTTGAAAATAATTAATAAATTATAATAATTGCATTTTGAGAATATAACAAGGGAAAATCAAGAAAGGTGAACAAAATACAATGCAATGCTTTTCCTGTTCTGTCTCTTTCTTTGCACGCCCTTTGAAACTACTGCTTTTTTAAACTCTTTTCCATTTTTGAAATTCAACATCTTTATTAATATAAATAAATATATGTACAATGATTTACAAAATTATATTCTGAAATAGAAATATGAATCGACTATCGACTGGATAATTCTGATATGAGTCCTAATTATAAACGAATTAGGTAAATTTTAATACTAAAAAATTGATAATTAGTATTTTAAAATCGTCGATATTATTTATTCATTTATACAATTCGTTTCATTTAGCTTTCGCGTAATGAATAAACTAAGTAATAAAATCCGAGTGCAAACTTATTTAAGAATCGATCCAATTACAGATACTCCCCCATTGTGCTCGGCTTAATTAAGTTTAAAACTTAATTAAACTCTGCCGATTCATACGCAGCCGATAAACAAGTACGATTTTAATAATTAGTTGTGATTTTTCTTTTAGAGAAATGTATCTGAAGTTATAACTAATGAGACTGATAATGTAAATAATTTTTCTTGGGTTAATTTTTAGTTGCCTTTAAATAATGTTATAGTTTTACATTCATTGATGAATCATATATTTAAGGGGAGGTTCTTATTTAATATTTTAGAAAAATCAGTGCTTTCGGATGTATGCAGTTAGGCCTGTCTTTCCAGCCACCTTAGTTAATTATGTATGTTGTGACGCTTCTGATTCAAAATAAGGGAGTTTCACTGATCTCGTCTAGAGTGTGGTGAGCGCGGCACGAGTTACTTACACAGTATATCATTCATTTGTTTTTGTGGTGCTGCAAAGTAGCAGAGTGAGGGACAGCTATGAAGATTGGGTTGTAGAATAATATATCGGCAAGTCAAGCTTAACAAATATAATTACGTCTAAATTAAAGAATAATATATAAAACAAAACAAAAAAAGAAAATATAAGTTTGAAATTAAGAAAAGGAACTGGTGACAACTACGATTACATTAATATTTGTTGTCTCTCTTAAATGTGATTAGAGTTAAATGGTAAAGTAGCTGTAACTAGAGATATAAAAATTGAATTACTAATGTATAGGGTGGTGTATTTTGTTGGTGCCACATATAGAAAACTTTTTTTTTTATTTTAAATAGACCAATTTATAATGATAAAAATAATGGCGATGAAAAAATTATTTATTTTTAACCGTTTCCGTGTTATCAATGGAAGTTGACGAGTCATTTTTCGATTGTGTCTGTTACTCCGTTATCATCAAAAACAGAAAAAATATAGTAAAAACTTCTTGCAATATTTTATGCTGATTTCTCGTGTGGAAAGCGGTATCCGGTGATTTCCATGCTGTGGAAACATCATAGTAGAAATCTTCTATGGTATCCTCCCCTGTCGGAAAAGGCGACTAACGGAGGCAGCACTTCTCTGTCCTACATATCACATGCTATCGAAACTCAGCTCCCCTATCCTAATCTCGGCTGTCGTGTCGTGGCCAAGGGAAAGGGGGATCGCAGAACCTGCCCGCAGACGAAAAGGAACATCGAATCACAGCAATCCGTTCATCTACCAAACTAACCTTCGTCCGGATAAACCTCCACCATGTTAAAGCGGCTTCATGCGTATTTTCAAGGAGTTTTATCAAGGAGCAGTTAGACATAGTGCTCATGCAAAAGCCCGAGACCAAATCATGGGACTCCAATCCAAAAACTGTAAGTTGATTTATAGTAACTTGCACGATAACGTTAGGGCCGCTCTATTATTCAAAACTACATTCCTGTTCCAGAATTTATTATCAGAGATCTGGCCACGGCTCAAAGTAGGGTCACTAAGGGGATGGACAATAATCATAACCTCGGCCTACTTCTCCGGTGGCTCCAAATTTTCACCATCAGAAGAGGTGAAACGCCTCACCACCTGGTGCAAGAAAGGCAAGAAGCACTTTATCCTGGGCTCCGATACCAATACGTACCATATTGTATGGCGCAGCACGGATACAAACACAAGCGGTGAGTTCCTGTTGGACTAAGTTTTAAGTAGAAACATAGATATAATCAATAATGGTAATAAATCTAGTTTTATCACATCATCAGTTAAAAAGGTATTTGACATCTCCTTAGCAAGTAATTACACTAGCCGGTTCATGCAAAACTGGCACGTATCAGATTACGTCTCACTATCAGACCACAAACACATTCAGTTTGACATCGATATTGGTACCAACCACATCAATAGCTTCAGAAATCTCAAGAATACTGACTGGGAGGCCTATCAAGAGCGCCTTACGTCGGAACTTGCGGGATTTCTAAATCCTATCGATACAGTCGAGTTAGCATCGACAAAATTAAAGGATGTAATTAACATTGCTTACAAGAGCAGTTGTCCACTAAAACAAAGGGCAATATTTAGAGAAGGAACAGCGAATTCGTTATCCTAAAAGCCAGAACTAAAAGAAGGAGTGCAATGAAGAAATTAGAAAATCCAAAAGGAAAACTTATAGGATTTTCTGTGAGGAGATGATCATCTCTCGCACAGCGCCTTCAACTTAGCAAAGGATCACACAAAGGTTATAGGGCTTCTAAAAAGCCTAGAAGAAAGTCTAAGTAGCTCACTTTCCTGGCTCCCAGGCAATAAATAGTGAAGACGCATCTGTCATCAGCTTTAAGGTAGAATAATGTCCTACCAGAGAAAATAAAAAAAACTGGCAAAAAATCTTCATTTCAAGAATAATAACATGGGTGATCAATGGATTTAAGCCGTTCAAACCTGCGGGTGTAGACGGAATCTTTCAAACCCTCCTGTAAAGGGAAAGGGAGGAATTATTACTACATCTCACAGAAATATTTGGAGACAGCTACTCTCTTGGGTATCCTAAGCAATGGAGGGAGGTGGTTGTAGTGTTTATACCGAAGGATAGCAAACGCTAAACTGATGCGCCTACGTTATATCGCACCATAAACCTCACTTCTTTTTTTCCTAAAATCGATAGAGAAAATCATTGATAGAAATATCAGAGGGATAGCGCTTTAGACGTATCCTCCTCATATACACCAATTTGTCTATGAATCGAGAAAATCAACAACAAATGACCTTCACACAGTAACCGGTGCAATAGAAAAGAGCATCACAAGCAAAGAAGTGACTCAATGTGCATTCTTGGATATCGAAGGTGTATTCGATAATACCTTCTATGAATCCATAGGTATGGCCACCAAATTAAGAGGAACTGATTCCTCCACATCCACATGGATCCGAGCTATGATACAAAGTCGTTGGATCACAATGTCCATTGGTGATGAGTCGGCAACTGTGTTTGCAGTAAAGGGGTGCCCACAAGGCGGGGTTTTTTGGTCCCTGCGTGGTCATTAGTTGTCGTAAACTAATATTAGTGTCCTCCAACAATGGATTTGAAATACAAGGCTATACTGACGACATATTCATTTGATGACTCTAACCGCATGCAGATCGACCTTCGAAAAGTAATTACATTATGCGTGCAGAAAGGGCCTAATATCAACTCCAACAAGGCTGTAATTGTCCCATTTACGGGATCCATGTAGCATCATATCCGCAAAAGCAGTAAGGGCAACATAATCTTGCCATAAACTATTTGGCAAAAGATGGGGTCTACAACCCAAGATGATTTAATGGCTATTTATCACGGTGATTAGACCAATCATCACCTATAGTTCCATCGTCTGGTGGACAGAGTTAACGGAGAGCCCAAGCTCAGCAAGTTTCAGCGACTGGAATGTTTGGCCATTACAGAGGCTATGAATACGTGCTCTACTGGAGCAATAGCACCTCTGCATCTGCACGTGAAAGGGGGAGGCATTAGACGCCTTAAGAATAATCCACACAGATACTCAAAAATATAGACATTTTAACGGGTACCTAAAAATCCTCAAAATCGTATGGCAAAGTGCGATACACATGCACAAAGACTACATATCAACTATGATTTCGATTAAACATTTGAAATGTCCATCCATGGCTGCAAGGATGTTGAAGAGAAAATCAATCAGTTACGAGGCTCCTTGATGGTTTAGTTCACTGACGGATATAAAACTGAGAATGGAGTCGGAATTGGTATCACTGGCCCTCGATTCGATTTATCGAAAGCCATCGGACGGCCTCCATCGATATTTCAAGCTGAAATCGAGCCCTTGAATACATGTGCCCACATATGTTTAGAAAGAGGCTACAGTAAAAGGTTATGCGTATTCTCAGCCCGTCAGGCTACATTAAAAAGGCAATAAAATCACCTAAATGTAAGTCCAAATATATTTGGGAGAGAAAAACTATTCATATAGCAACTGGCCAGAAACAACAGATTTAAAAAGCATATTAAATCTGTTGTTTCAGGGCATGCGGGGATCAAAGGCAACGAAATGGCCGACCTCCTGGTCAAGGAGCGCTCCAAAATTCTATTTGTTGGACCAGAACCCTAGTGCGGAATAACTAAAGTCGACATCAAGGGAATGATCCAGAAAAGGGAAGATAATTGCCAAAAGTGCTCACCTGAGACATACCTGGCTAGCGGCAGGCGAAAGTTTCATCGCCTACTCTGCCGTAAGGGCCAAACAGTTTCTCAAGTTAAGCAAGGGCAACCTAAAGCTCATAACTGGCCTTCTAATCGGATTATGTCCTCTGAAATATCACCTAATTAAGATGGATCAAACAACGGATGCTAATTGTAGGTTTTGTAACAAGGCACAAGAAAGAGCAAATTATATACTTTCTGAATACTCTGCCCTGTTCATTCAGAGAGAGAGAACTACCTCTCATCGGCCACTTTAAAGCTGGATGAATTGTTACGCATTAACCCTCAAATTATTGTAGACTATGCAATAGGTTTAGAAAATGTGGGTCTCAAATAGATCAGGGACAATTACGAAAGATCTTTTAGGTCGAAGTAATATCGTAAGGCCTAAAGGCCATACGACCCGCCGACCCCCATTAATATAGCTTAACATGCTGACTTCGAATATGTTATCACATATATTGTATACTTTTTTCTCCTTTATCACTTGGTAAAACATATTTAATAACCGTTTGTTATAATGAAATCACTTGGTTTTGTTTTACTAAAATTTTGTTATATTTTCGACTAGTTTCGGCTAGATGCCATTTTCAAGAATGAATGTTATCACATTGGACTAAAGTCCAAGTAACTCAACCGTTGATACGTTATTCTACTAGTAGGAGCTTCCTTGTAACTATTAACCTACAAGATCAAAGTAGTCTGCGGAAAAAAAATCGCCAATGAGTCCCTAGTGACTGGGTTGCTAACAATTTGAATACAATAAACAAGACTCTACTCAAGCGCAGGGTACATAAGCTATGATAAGTATCAAAAATGTCAAAAATTGATTACAGTGAACGTTAACAAAGCCATATGGCTAAGTACACTAGAAAATCAGTTGCCAATTAATTAAAATTAACTCCAGCCTGTATGAGTAATCGGAATAATAAAATAAATCTATAATATCTCGCGAATTTATTTATTTACTTATTTTTAAATAATACAATCACGGAAAAATACATTTCCTATACAAGATTGTATATCACTTAAAACTAACTTAACTAAGTTTAACAAAAGAACGCAAAAGTAAAATAATAATTATGAGCCGTGCAGTATATCTATTATAGATCTTTGATTTGGTTCTCATTAATTACTTGATGAAATATGATCACAATATTAATAGTTTGAAAAATACACTTGATTTGTTTCACTAATTGTTTTATTTTCTCCGACTAGTTTCGACTCACGTACACTCCTTGAGAATGACGCGAGTCGAAACTAGTTGGAGGAAATAAAACAATTAGTGAAACAAATCAAGTGTATTTTTCAAACTATTAATATCTATTATAGAGTTAAAACATATTTTGGAATTTATCATATTGAAAATATCAAGAGCGGTATCTAATGAAAGTAATTTGTTGTGCGTATAACACATTGAAAATATAGGCGATTTAACCGTAACATTTGTTTTGGGAATAGGAAGTTCAAAAAATCTAAAATCTATTATGTCTTACCATAAACCATAGGGAACGTGAAATTGAATCTGAGCAACAATCTCTGTACAATCAATCGAATAATTTGTGAAGTGCAGTAATATGGAGTGCTTTTCGTCGATTTTCCAGTGATTGCAATTTAAAAACTTTTAATAGCGATTCATATAGCTTATATCGTCTGGATAGAGTCCTGACTTCTTAAAATATAAATACTTAACTAGCCGTTTTTGAATGGATTCTATTAATTTTTTTAATAGATATATTTCCATATTTGAGTCTAGATCGGACGTAAGCAAAGTATAATGATAGTATAGCATCGGTACTTTTAAATAATTTTGAGTTACGAAAAATGAATCCTGAGAAACGATTGGCTGAAGACACTATACTTTCTATGTGAAAATTGAATGTAAGGTTCGCGTCAAAAAGTATACCAAGATCATTAAATTGGTTCACTCTCGACAATATGACGCCATTTATATTATAAGTGTATGTCGTAGATGATTTATTTCGCGAAAAAGATACCACTTTGCATTTATCCGTATTAAGGAATAAATTATTGGAACTGCACCAAGAATTTATAATATCAATATTGTGTTGTAAGGACAGACAGTCGGCAATAGAATTTATTGCTTTAAGAACATCCAACCTCTCAACTACATCGTTTAAAAAGCAGTTAAAAAGCAATGGACCTAACACTGATCCCTGAGGAACACCAGACGTTGGAAAAATAAATTAGATTTATAGCCCATATATTCTACGAATAGAGGTCTTTTATGGAGGTAGCTTTTTATTAGGTTGCAGAGTGATAATGAGAACCCAAATTTATATAGTTTAGACAACATTATGTTACGGTCCAACATGTCAAAGGACTTAGAGATATCAGTAAACACAACATCAACCTGAACTTGGCGATCGAGGTAGTTTGATAACTGCTGCGTATAGAGCATAAGGTTACTAAGCGTTGATCGCTTTGGTCTAAAGCTGTGTTGATTATCAACCAAATTCAAGTTTACAAATGCGCTAATATGATTACAAATTCAAAACACTTTGATAAGTTGGAAATGATTGCAATTGGCCTATAATTAATAATTAGGTTCCCATCGCCTGACTTGTAAATTGGAATTATGCGAGTCTTTTTCCACATATATGGAAAAACATTTTGTTTTAAATATAAGTTAAATATATGTTTTAAAGGTTCTGATAATAAGTAACGACAGTCTTTTAAGATTAGAACTGGCAGATTATCTGGCCCAGAGCACAATTTATTGCCCAATTTATTAAGGGCTTCTTCAATATCTGGTTTATCGAAACCAAATATTTGTAAAGTATTGTTATGTACTAACTTTGTATAAGAGGAAGAAGAATCTGTGGTTGACTCGAAAGATTTGGAAAAAATTACTGCAAAACTATTGACAACATCTTGTGCCGATGTTATGTCCTGGCCCTCAAAACTCATGGTCTGTGGTATTGTATTATTATTTTTTATTGTATTAATAAAGTTCCAGAATTTTTTGGTGTTTTTCTAACAGATTTCTCGCAATCTTTAACATACGCAGAGAAGTCGTGTTTGCTTATTATCCTCACTTGCCTCCGGAGATTGGAGAGTGTAATTTAAAAAAAAATGGGATAGTGGATATTTTTTTGCCAATTTAAAGTATGTTTTCTTCTCTTTTATTTTACATCTTAGTTTTATAGAGAACCATATGGGATATTTTTTGAAGGTTTGCGAGTGAAGGGAACAAAGACTTTAAATGAAGAGTGTATTTTTTCATAAAAAAAGCATACAAGCATTGTTGATATTGATACAAGATATTACCTCATCCCAATCTATGTTTGAAATTAATTCATATAATCTTACAAAATTAGCTTTTTTGAAATTAAATGATTTAAAATTAAAATTTGGTAGAAATAAATTATTAGTAAATGGCTAAAATTAATACTAAGGTCAGGATGGTGACTATCTATATCTACGATTGGATTTTTCATGTGCTTTATGGAACATTTTATATTACTAAATGCCAGGTCAAGGATTCTATAGTGATGGTTGTGGATCGAATTAACTCAACACACCTTTTGAGGGTTGAACAATTATCATCAGAATCGATTATGTAATTATTTAAATTAAAGTCCCCAAACATAATAGTGGCACTGTCAAGTAGAAATGACAAACTATTTAACACATTAACAAACTACGTTAGTTGATCAAGGCTAATTGGCGGTCTAAAATACACATTAATAAGAAATACTACAATTTTGGCAATAACTACTTTAACAATTACTAAATCAACATAGAGGTGAGATAAATTTCTGGAATCAAATGATATTTCAGACGATTGAAGTGAAGATTGAACGGCAAACAATACTCCACCACCTTTACTTTTATTAGTTAATTCAAAGTTTCTGTCTTTACGGTACACTATAAAATTATTATCGAATATAATTGACTATTAGAAACACTGTCGGACAGCCAAGTTTCAGAAAATGCTATGATGGAAAATTTACTAACAGCGCTATAGCAATACACTTTAATACTTTTCGAATTTAATCCCCGAGAATTTTGATAGTATATACTGACGTCGTACAGATTATTTTGGAAATGGCATCATTGTCGTTGATCTGTTATCCTTTGAGGTTTGTCTTGTTCTATATCGATGGTTATTACTGTTGCTAGTTGTTTCATTGGAACAACCAGCGACTTAATGCGAAGGAATCGCGTCAGCATTCACTTTATTGGCAGCGCAAAGATTCGGAATTGTAGAAGAGTCCATTAAATCATTCACGTCGAAAAATGCATTCCCTATTTTTAATTTATTTCCCACGACGGAAGCGGATAGAACCATGTTAAAAGGCAGTTGCTTGTTCTTCCTTAGAACTTGGTTAATTGCACGCTCCTCCGGGGACACATATTTATTAATATAAATGCCGGAACCCTTAAGTAGTTATTCATTTTTTAATACTAATGTTTTTAATTCTGATTTAACGAACTTGACAAGCATCAGTCGAGGTTTGCCGACTACCGATTTACTAATGCGAAATGCATCACAGGAGTCACCTTTAATATCCAAATTAAGATTATTATTGAATAATTCCCTAATTGTTTCAGTGATATCATTCATTGTGGATTTAAGATTACATCAAGGAATACAGATAAACAAGGTTACAGTTTTTCACAACACGGGGCCTATCGTATTGACTAAGCGAAACACACACATGAATAATTATTAAACAAAATAAATTAATTTCACAAACGTAATAATCTATATTTATAATTACATAAAGTTTACAATACATTAGTTAACTTTTTACAAATCAACCACATGTCTCATCCGGTAGTCCTTGTTTTTGTCATCCAATGGGAAATGAAAAATATTTCATTATTATCAATTAAGATGTATAATAAAGCAGAAGCTTAACTGACAACATATTCATAAATGCTTAATTAATTTCTTACTTAATCCGTGGTGAAACATTTTTATTTAATTCCTGAATATTCATAAATGTATACGATGGAGATATTAATGATAATATAATCATACAATACAACTCCATTAATATTATATTTAATTGAATTTCTAAAAAAATAAAAGGTTAAAAACAAAACAAAAGAAATATACGAACGCATGCCTTTTATTGCGAAAACCTCTTTAAGTTATTTCCCCCTACATTATTAACTTACTTTTTATAATCTTCCTTCCAAATGGTTTATTTTCCAGATCGGTGGTATCTTACCTCGCGCTCGACTTGCCGATGCTTTTATCACAGCGAAGTTGAAAACTTTTTAATATTCCATTTCCTGCGAGAATGTGTAGCTTCCAGCTATGCTCCACCACGTGTAAAAGTTGTATGGTTTCTGGTCTTAACATTTTAAAGAGCCCATTATTCACTTATTAAAATCAAACTAATGTCTTAAACCGAAGGAGTTTTTTTTTTTAATTATACAAAAATAATTCATATATAGGGTGTTTTTAAATTGATGCAAAAGATTAAAAAGGGTGATTTTTCCACGAAAATTAAGCTGGGTCTTTTATATATATTTTCTTCAAAACCCCTTCCTCTCCAAGTTACAGCCTTCTAAAGTTAAGAAAAAAGTTTTTATTTCATATATCTACTATGGAACAATTTAGAAGAAGTTAGAGAGCTATAACTTGTAGAGGAAAGATTTACCTTAATTTTTGCTGAAAAATCACCTTTTAAAATCTTTCGCATCAATTTAGAAACATTCAGAATATATAAAAATTTTTATTTCATTTATCATTTACAAATTGTTAAGAGGCATCGTTCCGAATCGACCTTGAAGCTTTCTTATGGGATTTCTTAATAAAAATACGTACTTTTAGAGAGCTTATTAGTGGAGATAAAGACCTACCTTTTTTCTGCAAAATCTTATGACCTTTTTCTAGAACTTATATCGATCAAAAATTTTAATTTGATTTTAGTTTTTTTATAATAAATAATTATTATTTTACTAGATTTTTACTCATTTTCCGTTCATATTTATAATTCGATATGTTTTTTATTACGCTTAAAACAACAAATCGTTCCTAAACACAACAAGCGAGCGCGTGGGCTCAGTTTATTTACTTAGGGAAGTATCGGATTTCGGCGGCCAGACAATTTGAATCATCTGCTATTACAGCTAGCGAACGTGCCGCTTTGAAAAGGTAAACGAATTCGAATTCTGTTTTTAATTATGGTAAAATAATAAGTTATACTACAATATATGTTTATATAAAAATATATATTTTTTAAAATCTACATTTTTTATGTTACAATATTATACATACAGCGCTATAAAAATTAGTTATATTAAAAATTTTGACAAAAAATTTAAAATTATGGCTTTACAATTTTATGAGTTATTTTATTAATTATAACTGCAAAATTGTTTTCATATATACAGGGCGACACAACTTCTCTGAATTAATATCATCTGTGTTATTTTAAATCAAATACCCTATATGTTATATTTTTATTCGATTCCTCTTTAAATTGTCTTTACATCAATATAACATAATTAATAGTTTTGACTAACTGTTATAAATTTTCTAAAAAAATGTTGACAGTTGCAGAAGCGTACTAAAAATCATTACCTTTTTATTTTTTGAGATAGAAAAATTAAATTTTGGATACAAACTGAGATAGTACTATTCTATGCAATTATAGTTTTAAATATGAAATATTTTTTTATGCAAGGTGTTTAAAAAATAACGTTAAATGTGTGAGTTTTCAAACCGATGTACTTTTATTTTTTTAATAGCACTCTATACTTTTCATTTTTTCTTAACTTGTCATAATTATGTTGTATATTATTGAGACAACTAAAATTTCTGATGATTTTTGCTCATTTATAAGACAACCATTATTTCTTAGTCACATATAGATTTTCCGTGATGTTAATTTTAAATAAAGTATTTATTTGGCATTTGTCATACCAATAAAATTTGACTATTAGGATTTTTAGACATTTATTTTTTGTTGGCACCGAACCGATTTCAATAACATTTTAAGGATTTGTAGGTAATCATAAAAGGCACCTAAGTAATGAATAAAATATATATCAAGTAATTTTAAAAAAAATATTATCGAAACGTAACTTTTTTGGGAGATCCTGTATAATCAAAAATATTTTCCTGAAATACGTCCTTGGATCCAAGTAAACATAATTTATAACTGGTCTGTCGAAAACGGGAGCTGAGATGCAGGACTCTGTAATAATTCATTAGCACCAACCGTAGTTTTTAAAAATGGCAGATGTTGACTTAATTAGTCATACGCAGTTCATATTAGAGAAAAACTGCAATAATTAAAATAATAATAAATATTCAATTAAAGCAGAAAATACAAGATATGTAAAAAAAATACGGGCGAAGTTCAGTGATAGTTTAAAAAGAAAATTATAATATTTTCAGAATTTTAAAATCTATGTAAAACATTATGTTAAATTTATTAACTTTTAAAATGGCTGTACAATTAATAAATATTTAATTAAGTTTGATTATATTTGCTAAAATTCATATGTTTAAATTACAAAATCCATGTCAAATATAAATCTTAAAAAAATGTCAAACGTCACGTTTATTTAAAGTGCACTTTTTTACATAAAAGTTACATCCAATTTAATTCAATTTTGCGATAATCAGAAAAAGAATGTTACATTTAATTTGTTATTTATTAATCAGACAATACCTCTATAATTGAACAAAATGTGCCATTTTAGACTTTTTTTTTAATTCTGAACATATATTAATTATTGTAGTTTTTTTCTAAAATAAACAGGGAAGCAGGAATTTTCATAAAATTGTTTTTTCATGTAAAGTTCCTCGTCGCGTCAACATACAGTATATAAATAAAAATAGGAAAATACCTGATATGATGAAATTGCGCCAGTTATAGTGGATGATTCAAAAACTACATCATTGTTTAGGTTTATTTCAGAAACTTCAATTAGTTTATCATTTGACAAATCAAAGCAATCTATAAGATTTAGTAAAATAAAATGCAAATAAGTAAAATTATTGATTTTAAATAAACATATTTATAACTACTGTACTCTATCAAAAGGTAGGTGTCATATGATTTTGAAAAAAAAAAAAAAAATTGTATGGATATTTATTAATATTTTAATAAACTGTCTTTAAAAATTACGTTTGCATTTTGAGGAAAAGTTAATTTAAAAAAAATCCGAAATATTATATTATTAAACAATAAAACAATAAGTAATCACTATCGTATGATTGTTTACTTTTTTTCTTCATTTGTTTCCATGATAATCTATGATAGTTTCACAAAATAAAAAAAACAGATTATATATTTAATCTGTTTAGGTTTTTTTTGCATTTTTGCAAAGTTATAAATCATTTTGTGAAACTATCATAGATTATCATGGAAACAAATCTACGAAAGAATCTGTTCCCAATAATGTAATTTTTGACTATAGTCACAATTATAAAAATCGAAGTTTGAGGTTATAACTCAAAAACTAAAAATGATAAATAAAATTAGATAACATATTCGAAGTCAGTATAAAATGTTGCATCGAAATTAGAAAATCCAGCGATTCGATTTTATTCCTTGTATGCTGCCGAAATCCGATACTTCCCTAAGCAAATAAACTGAGCGCGCACTTGTTGTGTTTAGAAACGATTTATTATTTTAAGTGTAATAAAAAAACATAGAATTATAAATATGAACGGAAAATGGGTAAAAATCTAGTAAGAAATAATTATTTATTATAAAAAAACTAAAATCAAACTAAAATGTTTCATCGACATAAGTTCTAGAAAAAGGTCATAAGATTTTGCAGAAAAAAAGGTAGCTCTTTATCTCCACTAATAAGCTCTCTAAAAGTACGCATTTTTATTAAGAAATCCCATAAGAAAACTTCAAGGTCGATTCGAAACGATGCCTCTTAAGCCTTAGAAACTTGTTCTAGACCGTCGGTATAATATGTTTTCTTATTAAAACAAGTCTTGTATTAATGTACAAATTGAATTATAATCGAGTTTCGCATCGATATGGAAGAATAAAGGTCTCTGTGATATTTTGTTGATTGTTAAGGCATTCACATAGTTATACATTTTGAGTATATTAAATAAAACACTTTTTTAACTTTGTTTGCATAACTTGTTATTTTATTTTAGTGACTATAGTTTTTAAACATAGAGCATCATTATCAAACTAAAAATAATTTATATAAACAATTGAAGTGGATTATATAGGCGGTATAACAGCTTTAAAGATATTAGGTCAAGCTGGTCATTGATAGTCATAGAAATCCCCGTATTTCCGGATTAGCGCGGGTTCTATGAATTTTTAAGGACTCCAAGAGGTCCACCTTCTCTGTGACATTTCCTGGTGATAAAAAATATGGTGAAATAAAACAAGAATCATTAAATAAATACATTTATATATCTTATTATATCATTTGTCTTTAAAACAATTACATAATAATAACACACGATATACAAATCAAAAATATACATAGAGTATCTGTACAGGAATGTCATGTCTTTGTTTCTCTCGCGCGCGAACAAGAGCCGCATAAACGGGAAAACAAGAAAAACAAAACAACGTTTGAGTTGCCAGAATATTTACAAATATTTACACTTACTTATCTTTCAGCACGTACAAATTGATACAATCTCCGCACTCCGACGATATTAATTACATTTTATAAATTGGACAAATAATTGCACACGGAACACACATTCTCATACAAATTGTAACAATAGCGCAAAGTGTTATATGTTTCCATATTTTGATTTTATTTATTTTAAATAACAATTACAGACGTATTCGGGGCTATTCCGTACGGAAAATGTTAAGTTTAACTTTTGCGTTATTAATTAAATTCACATTCTATGTACCGGGTGTCCAGATAAGAAAGATCACCGGCAATATATCAGGAACTATGAGTGCTGGAGCTTTCAAATAAAAAAAAATTGTTGATAAAAGTGATCATGAGAAAATGCTGGAAATAAATTTTAAGTACGTAACTCTTCCGGTAGGGGGCGCAATGAACAGTTGAAAAATAATTCTGCGATTATCTCAAAAAAGTTCAAATAAAGGCATCATAAAACTACACTTTTTGAAATCACAATGAGTTCATAAAACAAAAGTGGTACAGAAATTCTTCTCTTACTCTTGAAATAAAGGGTGGGGGAAGGTCAGAATTTATAAAGAGCAAATGTCAAATAACTTCTTTGTTTTTTAACCGATCTTAAAGATTTTAATTTCATACGAAAGAACTTATTATACTGATTAAAACAAGAGAAGAGATACGAACTTGAAATATATTTCGAACATTTTCTTATAGTCACTTTTATTAACATATTTTTTTATTTGAAAGCTCTAGGCGTCTTAGTTCCTAAGATATAGCCGGTGACCTTTCTTATCTGGACACCTGGTATATATATATATCTATTTAAAAAAGCTGCTTAGACTGTGATGATAAAAAATAACATACACGTTAAATTTAAAATTTCCTTTAGAGAATAGCCCCAATTGTTTGGATGGGGAAGTGTTTGACAGCGATGCATGTTTATTTTTATTTATTCCATACAGAAATTTATTCAGCAATATTAAATACAAATTTATGCAGATTTATTGGAATGAATGAATATTTATTTGTTTTTTTATTAATATTTTGTTCACATTTATATCATGGAATGTTAAAAAATGTATGTACATACACTGATTTTTTTATATATAAATTATTTAATTATTTTTAATTAAATCGGACTTTATTGATACACAAATTCAGCTAGTGGATTCCGAATGAGCCAAACCCGTCTATTGCGGTTGAAAACGATGTTGGAGTGCTTTCGAACTACGCTCCTTAAAAAGATAACTTCGCTGTCGCAAAATAGTCTCAGTCGGAATCATCTAGCAGTTATTTTCATTCGTAATCTATAGTTGAGGAAGATGAGCTAAATCATTAAATTAATATATGCATTTTTAATTTAATGCAAAAATAGATATACAGTGAGGATTTTGTTTCACAGAACACAACCCTCTGTCCAGTTCAATTAAATCGAGTAAATAAATTATTTTCCAATTCTTTTATCCACACAATTCATTCCGATTAAAAAAATACAATATTTTATTCACGACTTCTGAATTGTAAAAACCGAATTTATTTTGTAATTTTTATTTGAATTGTTTTTTTATATTGACATGAAACGTTATTGAAAATACTTTCGTGTCACGTTCAGGTACGAATTTCCGTTAAATTACTAAATGACAGAATGCAAATCGATTTAAAGTGTCGGTTTTAACGAAATGCGAGATTGAATGGATTTAATTATGTTTTTTTTTGCGTCGTTTTATTTTTTTTGGCACTAACTACGAATAGTGATCGATGCGTATAAAAATGAAATCCATTGGCAAGGCTGTTTTATGTAAAGTATGGGCGGAAAAACACTTGATTGTTTTTTTTATCAATTGTAACGCTCACCGCAATAAATAATTTTATATCCTTTTTATTGAGAATTCATTTTTTTATTATATATATTTCAAACTAGGATATTAAGTATGAATTGACATTGAATATAAAATTATATAATATATAAAGTAAGCCGGCCCGGACATACCGTAATAAATAAATTGCGGATTTTTTTTTTCAATTATTTTATTTCAAAATAGGATTTTAAGTACATATTAACAATGAATACGAAATTGTATATTACGGTTTTATGGGAGGTGCGCAAGCTCGTTAGGCCTCGTTAATGCTTCCTCCTTGTAGAGGATCTCAGACCATTATCAGCACAGCTAGTCTACCTTGTCAAGATATGCTAGTAGTGCCGAGGCAGGCTGTTTGGAGGACGAAACTGTGGAGCATATCTTTGGATATTGCTCAGGGCTAAGATTCAGTAGAAAAATTATACTGGGTTAGGAATAGCCAGGAAGTGCGAATATCAGTGATCTAATTCGCACTTCCTTGCTATTCCTCACCCACTACTGAATCTTAGCCCTGAGCAATATCCAAAGATATGCTCCACAGTTTCGTCCTCCAAACAGCAACTTCTACAATCTGGTGATTATATAATTCCCAATCTATGGAGGTGTTCTCTGCAATATCCGGTAATGCGTTTTAAATGAAATTATATGAGAACATATAAGGTGGCCAGAAAAGGTGTGAAAATCTTTAAGCATTTTAAAAACAAAACATTTTTATGAAATTACGGACATTTAACACTGTTTTCTTAAATCCTTAAACTTTTGAAACTCGATTGATAGTGTAAATTTATAATAAATTCAAAATAAATGAAAGCTTTGTTTTCATTTCTACTACAGCAGCGTTGGTATAATCCATCATATTTAATTAATTAATTCTGCATAAGAACCTTGTTTTGTTAATTAATATAAATATATTTCCTTTTATTAAAATACAAACATTTCTAATTAAAATCACAATAATAAAAATAACAACAATTCATTAAAATAATAATCTCAATCCTCTTATTTCATCCACAAACATCCTCTTTAGACATTACCGGGGTAACTTGGCCGTGGGAGCTGCAGGAAAGGACTCCTTGCTGAAGATCCGCCGTTGGACAGCCGACCTCCGCCGTTGACGGTGACCAGCGTCGTCGTAGTTACTTCTGAGGTGCAAGACTCCCTCTTGTTGTAGGTCGGATGGCAATACAGTCTGCACAGAGAACAAGTCAAATGGGTCAAGCGGGTTAAGTCAAATCGATACGGCGGGGATAACGAACGGACAGCCCAATCGGTATGGATAACATAACGTAACAGTTTGAATTTATGATTCTAATTAACTCTATTGTTTGATAAACAGTACATTGGGGGTGGTTAATTATAGATGATGGTTTGTAATTTAATGTACGGGTAAAGGTGATTCACGAACACAGACTAGGAATTGTAATTTTATACATGTACAATATAATTATATACTGCGAGTTTTTTTTGTTTTATATATATTTACAATAAATTATGGTATCTTTGTTTATTTCTTCCTTGATTGAACAGGCTATCGACCCATGGTCTTTTCGCCAAAGATTTTTTTGTTTTACTTTATTTAAATAAATTATTATTTATTTTTAAGTAAATCAAAGTAGCTTTAAAGATGCAATAATAATAATATAAAACTATATCTATGTTTTATTTATAATAAAACAAATTAGATTTTAATTTGTCTAGGATTAAGTTTATTTAGTTTTTGTAGGTTTACATTTTGTTTTATTTATTATAGGTTTAAGTCCACCTGTCATATCATATAACTACGATCGAGATATTTTCCCATCTAGAATGCTTTTCATTTTTTTATTAAAATAAATAATAATAACCACACGTTATAGTTTATGTTGTTCTAAAAAATTGAAGAATTATAATGATGAATTTAATTATAATAACAAGCGTAACTGATAAATATGTGACGAACCACACACAATTCATTTTAGTTCAATACACACAGCACTATTAAAGGAAGAATTTTACAAGAAAGGATACAATAGTGTTATTTATATTGATTATACTCTTTACAAAATTCAAAACAAAAAAAAATGTAACGAAATCTCGAACTACACCGATCTTAAGGTGTAATTCGAGATCTAGCTACATTCCAGTTAGACTCGTCTTATTTTGTTACACCAGTGTTAAATTGATGTGGTGTCGATTTTAAGTCCACAAGCTTAGTAATTTAACAAAATATAATTATAAAATTGTGATTTACATTAAAAAAACAATTCATACTAAGTAAAATTAAATGTTCAAAGTGTTTTTCATTATTTAAACATAACGCCACTCTCAGCTCCGTTTCATTTTGTCAAACGCACTAAATGCTCCGGGGAAATTGCATTGCAAACATTTCCTATAGCTTCGGTAAGTTTTACTATGGTGGTGGGGCAATTTTTATTTATCGTATATTTAAGGTAAGGAAAATGAAGTAGTCGAGGATTATTAAGTCCAATTACCCTGGCGAGACCTTGACAACGCGATCATAAAAAAATCTTGCAATAGCTTCATAGTTATAGCTGCTGTATGAGCTATTGCATTGTCTTGTTGAAAATTCTCACTTCCAAGTTAGTTATCGTGTAATTGATTTAAAAAATGTTAGAATAAATTATTTTGGTACTTATGTGCATTTACTGTTTCATGAAATAATATTGGTTTAATATTTCGTCTTCGTGATACGGCAACCTAGATTCCTATTTTTTTTTTTTGGGAATTTAAAAGCATTTCAATAAATTTATATGGATTTTCACTGAACTAAATTCACATCGTTTGGTTGTTGTCAAAAATTGTAGGCAATGCAATAATTTTCAGCATTCTTGATGGATCTTAAAAATATTGCACATAACGTCATATTTATCATCAATCCTGAATTTTATTGTCTCGCGACTGGGTACTTTGTACAATGGACAAACTTCCCTCATCACCTATAAAAAGCCTTTGCCTTCTACAGTGGAAAATGGTCTATTGTCCATGATTATAAAATTCGTTATAACTTCAGTTATTTTTTGGATTTTGCTCCATCTTGTACGGTTATGCTTTTTATGTTGTTTGTAAAGTCATCAACATTTGGCTGTAAAGCTTTTTTGGAACCTTGACCAACTGAGCTCGATGGTGTACTAATATACACAGCAATGCGTAACTTGACTAACATGAGCACGTGCATCAATCGGTAGAGAACGAACGGATTGAATGAGCGATGTCGATGTTTACAGTTGGCGTCGATGTATGGGCAATGTATCGTCCACTAAAACATCGATGTTAACATCGATGATTATCAGCAATATATCGATGTTTTGCAAACATCGATGTATCGTTTGCATCCCTAGTCATGATGCGAATCCTGATGATGTTGCCGCCGAAACTTCACGTGCGCACCGCTTGGGACAACGTCAACGCTGCCGTAAAGAATGTAGAGACCCTGATGGAACGACTGAGAGTAGCGAAGGACTGACTCACTCAATAATAGCAACAGGGTCACGGGACAAGCAACGCGCTCTTTACCAGGAACATGAGAAACCATAGACGTCAGCATAACTCAGAAGAGCCCAACACTTCGAGACAGGAAAGCCCACCAGTCAGCTGCTTCAAGTGAAGGCTGAGAGGACTCACGAAGAAGCACTGCCGCAACATGTCCTGCATCAAATAACTTGCCTACTGCAGGGAACATTAAACGTGTAACACATGTGGTGCAAAGGGCCACTTTGCGGAGGTCTTTACCAAGAGACAAGACAAAGCAGGAAATGGAATGAGAAGATAACAGAGCTTTTGAAGAAGCTTGGACTGTGGAACACCGACGACGACTCCTGCGTTTATTACAACGACGCTGATCGTCAACGACGGGCTTAACGAAGGACGTGGCGTTATAGAAATCCTTCACATCCTGAAACAAATCCACACAAGACAAAGCAGAAGAAATTTTCCTAAATTGGGATGGACGTCGAGATGAAGTCAGGAGGAATCTTTGTAAATGAGGCAAGATACACCGAAAAAGTTCGGAAACGACCTGTCCAATCCTGTATCAACCTAGATTGAAAAAGGCATGCTGACCTGTGGAAAGAATAAAATGAATGACAGATCTATGTCAGCGGGCATTCCTTTTCGAGAAATCGTTGGATTTAGCTACGATCTCACGACCCGATATTTGCTATGCTGTAAACTACTTGAGCCGTTTCTACAGCAAGCCCATGATGAGCCACGAATACTATAGTATCTTAAGGAGACCCTCGGTACTGGAATCATTTCGACGGTAACGAGACAACCATAGCATACTCAGACTGTGACTTCGCCGGAGACGCTGAGTCCGGATACTCCACCAGCGGAATTCTGATCATGAATGTGGCATGATCAGAATTTCTCTGGTAGAGTATCCGGACTCAGCGTCTCCCGCGAAATCACAGTCTGAGTATGCTATGGTCGTACTTAAAAACAACGACTAGTAGCTACTTCGATAGCTGAAGTAGAATACAGCGCGCTGCGGTGTCAGATCGACGACATCAGCTGAGTGAAGCGAATTGGGAGTTAGCTGGGAAGCATCTCTTACGCGCAGAGTGATGGACCGTACATACACTCCACAACGCTAATGAAGGAAAGACGGTCAAAGGAAAGAAGCCCATAGAAATTCTACGCAAATTCATCAGCAACACATAGGACCGACTGTATCTCTTGAACACGTGGTAATCTCAGACCAATTGGCAAATATTCTTACCAAGCCTCTAACTGTGAAGTCTTTTCTAATCTTCGCCATCAAATAATTAAGGAAGAATGTTGAATTTAGCTATTTGGCATTATAGTATATATTTTTTAAGATTACAAGTAGGGAAGAATAGTTGTTGAGTGAATGGTTGAAATTGCGAGAAAACTCACACTGGAGACATTCTATTCTCAGTCTTTATTTTGTCTAGTGATCTGTCATTTTTGCTCGTCGGCATAACGGCAGCATAATTAAGTTTAATATTGAAGTACTATATTTAAATGGCACGATTGATAATAAATTAAATTCTATCACTTAACTGTAATGTTAAATTCCTATAAGATATGAATTTAAATATTATTGCTGTGTGTATGCTTATGAAACGTGACATGCGACATAAGGCCAGCTGTGACGGCGTATGTCATTACAGTTATGCAATTCACGTCCTGCAGTTTCATTCTGTCTTAATGTTTCTTTAATTTTATAAATAAACGCGGGTCCATCGAGTGAAGGTATTAAAAATTCGCATGGAAAAAATATTGGAATTTATTTTATTGTTTTCCCGCACAGGATTTGTTTCGCGACAATATTTGTCATTAGATTAACCTATTTTAATGCTATAAATCACTATTCTGGTTGTTGTAATCTTAGAAAAAACAGAGTATAGAACTCGATCAAGCGACTGCGGTAAAACAAAAACTGTCAGTGAAAATAAATAAAAACATTAAGGTAAATGTCAAATTTGTTGGAGGTTATTCGAAATTTACAACGCAAGAATGTCGCCTTAGATGCCATTTTTTATGTTAAATTAAAATACTCATCAATACGTCCAGCGCTTTTATTATCGACAGCCCCATTAAATAATCCCAAAAAAGTGCATTGAGTAGTTATAAAGAAAGTAATTGTTTAAGATATATTATTAATTTTAAAAATTCTTTTCATATTTATTTATTTATTTTTACGGAATCTCTATTTTACAATATACATTTTATTTATAAAAAACTAATAATTTTAAATTTGAAACCTATAATTAATGTCTATTTCGTGTCCTCCTACACTCAAGTTGCAGAGCGTAATTCCGTCTGGCTGTGGATAGATTGTCGCCTTGTAATGCCGAGTAGGCGTTTTTAAATGTGGCGCGCGAGAGGGCCAATTTGTATTCAGGGATTTTCTGAAATCTGCACACATTTATGCATAAATCCGCAAACTCCGCACGCTCCGACCGGTGATATTAACGAGCCCCTTTCTCGCAGAATTTATTTTAATAATATTCATGGCAAGTTCCGGACGTGTTTTCAAAGTTGACGTCTAAACAGAAAACTATTTTTATTTAATTAAATATCCAATGATCCGTAATTTCTCTTATTTTTCATGTAAATATACAAATATACTTTGACAATTTTTTATAAATATACAAGGTGTTTTATTGTATTCCATGAAGAAGAAGCTTTCTAAGACTGTTTTCTACTTTTGGACTTATTTCAGACTGATTGTTTTTGTTTTCTTAGATAATATGATTCATTTTATAAGTTAGGACGATAAAAAACTTTAAAACATTTGTAAAACGGGTGCTGTTTATGAAGGATTTATCTATAAAATATACAGAAGGTGCCCGGCACTGTCTAGAGCGTGGTGAATCGGCGTGTAATCTCAGCGGATGAAAATGGTCTGTTGATACGTCGGCTGTGTGGCGTCGCAGTGTACTTGGTTCGAGAGGGTGAGGCTATTAAGCCGAGATAACGAACGCTAAAACACTGTCTTTGCTGTTTTTTTTTGTTTCCTCCTATTTAAAATGTTTCGCCTATTCTAGGCATGACGAGTTAACTTTCAGCCGAGCCTGCGAATGTGCGTAGGCTTGGTGTTATCACCTCGTGAGGGTGATTTTTTTCCTTGGCGATGAAAGATTTTTCGCTAGGAAAGGCGGCCTTCTGCCGAGGAGTCCCCTACGTCGAAATGTATTTTCATCATTGTTGTAGATGATAGTGTACATCTTGCCTTCGCTGAGTTGATCTTCACTGATATAGATGCTTGATGTGGTGGTGATGATGATGGTGTTGGACACCTTTTCTTCGCCAAATTGATCTTTATTGCTTACAAACGGTTCCAGAAGTTCGTTGTTGATCGTCGATGTTACTTAACTTCTTTTCCGATAGATTCTTTACAGAACCACGGCAGCCCTCCGTCGCTCCCCGAAGCAAGACATCCCCAGGGTTAGCACATCATTGCTTAGTCGCACTGGAGATGTTCGTCGTTCGATGATCGGCGGTTAACTACGTCTTCGTTGTAGGATGTAACTGGTTATATAGGCATTGCGGACGGGACGGAAGGTAGTGGGAGTTAGGTGAGATGGAGAGGGGATGCCATGCGGTACAGGCAGGTGCGCGGCTAACTGCGCGGGGTCGCGCACTCTTGAACGCGGGTATGAGCGTTACACATTCCATTTCTTATTTTATAATTAGTATCATAATAAACGAATAGCAAACGTCATCTATTGCCATCTCTCCAATTATTATGATTCATATTAGATTAAAAACAAACCCAAATGCAATTGACTGCGCACGGTATTAGATAGATATATGATATTAATTATACTTTATAAACACCATAGTGTATAGTTTAGACATGATTAAATAAATATAAGGTTATTTAATTATAACAGAAAATCACACTGGTCCGAAGAGGTTCGAAAAACTGAAATGGCCAGTTATAATGCGTATGAATAACTGGCCATTTCAGTTTTTCAAACATTTAACATTTTATTAATTATGATTAGTGTACTGTCGTTTGGAATAAGCTATTAGGTACATGTATTCTGATCATTTTTCACTATAAAAGGGCATTTAAATAGAAAAATTGGTACAATATGTATTAATAAAAATATTTTCTATTATTTTCTACAACTTCTACCCATAGTAGAAGCCAAAAGAAATAGTAATCCAATCATAGATCCATTTTCGCACTTCTTCACTATTTCCAAAGCGTATGCAATCCAAGCCATGCTGCATCGATCTGAACAAGTAGTAGTCTAGTAAGTACGATGGATGCGGCAGAACTTTTCATTCGAGCTGCAATGTATACTTCTTAACTCTTCTTACGTGTAGCCATGCTTTTTCATACTAGACGATAACTTTGCGTCTGTTACTCGCACATTTTATTACATCAAAACATCGTTCAATTTGTTCAATGAACATATTCAGTAATAGTTTCATTAGGTTTTAGTAGCTCGCAGTGCACTAAATCTAGCTGATTACAGCAAGACTTCATGGCAATTGTATACCAAATATGGTAAGATAGATAATTAAACCATGTTGACAAACACAATGTCTGCATTCCTACTTTTCTGATTCAAGAGTGATAATATGTAATCATTGTAACAGCTCAGAATAAGTACCAGATAAATTAAATATAAAACCCAAATGTTTAATAAACTTTATTTTATTATATTTTACTTATGTTATTTACGACTATGTAAACAAGATATTTTCTCTGTAATTGGACTGTAGTCTGTTGAGAAAATAAACGATTATTATTATTATTATTTATTTTTATGCTCTCAATACGCTTAATGTCCACTCGCTTATATGGAGGAGAGTACAAGAACAGTATTCCAATTTTGAGCGCACAAGCGCATTGTACAGGACGATCATAGTGTGAAGATTTGAAAAGTCCTTAGAAACTGTGTAGGCTTTCACGACAAGTGTGATTAGATTTGTTGATTTCCGGACTATTAGGCCGTGGTCTGTTGGAATTTAATCCAAACGTTTCGCTGACAACAGCGGTCGGTATCTTCAGTGGCTCTGTGGTCGAAGGGCGTATGAACTCTTCCATGTCTCCTCGGTAACTGATGGTGCCTTTTTTTCCTTATTTTAATAAAATTCAGCTTTCAGGCTATGTTTGATTATGCAGAGGCGAGAAACACCGGAATGTTCCTTCTGTATGCTATTGGTTGGAATGCAAGTAGCGATTTCCTTAAACCGGCTTGGTCCATTCTTTCACCGGAAACGGCGATTTCTTCTTGTCATGTTAGTGATGATGGGACGTCGAAGATGTTGACTCTCATATCACCTCTCTTTTCAGGACTAGCAACCGTAGCCGGTCTTCCAAGGTACAGATATCAACCAGGTTGGCAACCTCTGCCAAACGCGCAACCCCAACCCCTTCTTGAAGGATCCATCACATCTACTTTTTTGGAGTCGTCCTCTAAAGCCTGAAGTTATGCATAAACCGGGTCAGCATCTTTTGTTGAGCATTCTCTTTGAGCTTCCAATGACGACTGGTGGTGCTGGTGGAATCATCGTTTTTATGCGCTGCGTGGTACCTACTTCTAGCCTCTACCCCCTGCCTACCAGCACCACCTTCAGTTACCGAAAAGACATCGAAGAGATCATACGTCCTTCATCCACGGAGTCACTGGATATACCGACAGCAGTTGTTAGCGAAACGATTGGATTAAACTCCAACAGACCACGGCCTAATAGCCTGGAATTAAAAAAAAACTCTAAAGTCCTTTGAGTTATGTTTTACAAAATCGAGAAGTTAATAACCCTTCGTAGTGATGGTCACTAAACGAATGATTTGAGTTAAACGTAACAACAAGGTCCCTCACTGAGGTAACTCGAACTAAACGTTCTATTTGGTGCTAAATTCAAATCGCAAAAAGATGCGCGAATAATGAGTGGTACATGCGTGAAATAAAATGATACCGCGCCTGTCCGTTTTTTTACTCCTATCCCGAAAAACTCACAAGACGGAGAAGAAACGCCATTATTCTTGTTCGTATCGTCGTCGAAACCGCATATTGTTCGTGAAGTCGTCTTCGTATTGTCGTTGAACCCTAGCGATAATTTCCGCCGGCATTGTATGGTACATCATTCCCAGGAGCGCACGTGTCAAGGCACATCTTTGGACTACTGGTGAGTTTCAATCTAAGCACTTTCCTTCCACCTCCCCTTCGTATTTACCACTCAGCGCCGTAGATTATCCCCGTTAGGGCGAATTAAATAATAATATATATACAGTCCACTATTTGTTTCTGTCTACGGGCGTTTTGATCGCATACGTTCATTCAGCAAGGAGTACTCGATGTCTACTGGACTCTGACGTCGAGAAAAAGTAATCACGTCCTTTTTTTTTAGATTTAAGGATAACTTGTTTAATACGCACCATCTATCAAAGGAGTCCAAATAATTTTTGATTGTAGATTGTCCTCTGGTTTTCATGAATATTTTCATGTCATCGGCATAGAGGAGATATTCGGCATTCGGAAGCAATTACCATCATCAATGAATTTAATAAATAATAGTGAACCCTGTGGGACTCCAGAAATGGCATAAATTGGGCGAGAATGACGAGCACCAATTCGAACAATCTGACAACTTTTACTCAGATATGATTGAATCAAGGTACCACCGACTCTATGTAGTCTGCATGTAAGTATAGTGCCGAAGGCTTTTGAGACATCAGTGTAGATTTAATCAACCTGACATTGTTCCTCAAAAGCCCGCATTATATAAGTATCTTGGACTAAAAGATTGGTAGATGCTAACTTCAGTTATAAGGATAGACGGTACTCCTTTGAACGACTCTAGCTCAAGAACTACGGGAATAGCAACTAACACAAAACAACCGGTCCAAATGAGAAACAATATATATTTACACAAAAGAAAACACGAACAAAAACAACTTATGAACAATTAAAAAAACGGTAATGATAATGAACACCAACCTAGGTGAACGGCGTCGACGGTTGCGGTCATCGACGGAGAGGCAGCTAACGCGGACGGTGGTTGTTTTCTGGTTTCTGGTGGATCTTCCCTCCGGATTTATACTCCGATTTCTTCACAGGGGTTGGAGGCTGTTCTTTGTGGCACAATTATCAAAATTCGGGCAATGAGCTCACGTGAAACGATAAAGAAAAGATTATCATTTCTCGCGAAACGGATCGGCCGTTAATGGCTTTTGGTAATCCGATTGGGGCTTTACAGTTGGCAAACGTGTGTTTGGGATAAATACATTTTAATTATTTTCGAAAAATAAAATTGAAACTTTAATTGCTGTGATCGGCAATAAAATGTTCGCCGCTAACACCAGAAACCATGTTTACTCAATCATACAGATTGATGATTAGAATACTATAGGAAGATAAGTAACAAGAAGTTTTTTCCAAGATTTCAGGGACAGTAGTATGTATAGAAATAGGTCTATAGTGTACTTGTAAACCATTGAAAATGATCACATCGTGATCGAAATGTACATCTGGTATTAAAAATTTAAAAAAAAGAAAATATGAATAAATTATTAAAATTACAATTAAATTAAACAAGAAAAATTTCTGGCAATGATCAATAAAATTCGATCAATCCCTTTTTCCAACTGTAAAAAAATACTTACACTGTAAGTTTTACAAACATCTATTGAAACAACTACTTCCCGAGCATTTATCCCGCCGGACATTGGATTACACAATAGATATTTGTTGTTGCATAACAGCACTGCTGCGACTTGCAACGGTTTGAGTTGAAACTATTTAATGAAAGGAAACAACAAATATTAGTTACAAGGCTATCTGTAGACACGTGTTTCGGGATTTCATCCCTCATCAGTGAATCATCTTTGATTAATTTTATTTAAATTAAATTATTAAAAATCAACCAATTGATTTTTAATAATTTATTCATATATATTTCATACAATATGAACTACCAATGTCTAAATATTAAAAACATTAAAAAAAGAAAAGTGTACAAGTGTTTCTTATACTTAAGTCAACCTTCTCACAACTCATTATTATATAATATATAGGTCTATAGCTGTCAACACGCCTCCATTTACCAGATATGAAAAGTTCTTTTGGATCTTTCCCATTGCATGTAAACGTATGGAAACAGTTGATTCATAAAAAAATCATTTACCACACAACGTGCATTTTATTTTTCTTAAATAACTTCTCTGTTTTGTTTTACAAACAGAAAAATTATAAATTCACAGAAGCAATAAATACACAGTACTGTCTAATAAAGCTTGTTTTTATTTACATTAATGTGCGTTCGTTTCGGAAATAAATAAACAGCGGTAAAACCGTGTTAATCCAATAAACAGGTGCGGTATTAACTAAAACTGCGCGCCCGTAGTTTAGCACAATTAAGTGTGGGCGTGGGGAATGGGGCGTTCGCGGGGAACGCTTCAAAGGGCCGCCGGGAGTTCAAAGAGAGCTAATAAATTCAGCGAGAAAGTGGGGAGTTTTATTGTCCCCGGAAAATGATAGATATAAAGGGAGGGCGCGGTGAAATACAGGCCCGTCGATGTCTCTTGCGCTCCGGTTCGACGAATTTATTTTCCGGGTCGAATATGTGCACTTAGAGAGCCATTTTACAATGAAATGCTGGCTGGGGTTTCTTCGTCTTTACGAAGAATTATTCGTTGACTCAATTCATTTTTTTAATGGAAAAAAATAATTCATAATAACAACATGCTGTTGAATATGCTAAAACATTATACGGGGTGATTCGGGAGGAAATGGAAATATTTTAAAGACATGTCCAGGAAGCAAAAATAAGCTTATATGTTTAAGTCGGATTTTCATTTATTTATTTCAGAGATATTTGGAACAATAGCAATTTGCAAAATTAAAGGAAAATGTATTGCTGAAATTAAAAATAAAAAACAGAGAATTAATTCATATTATAATTGTTACAATGAAATTAAACAAGGAACATTTCCGGCAATGATCAATAAAATTCGATCAATTCCTTTAATTCTTTGTTTCATTTTATTTAATTTATAATTAGTGGTTTTAATATTTAAACATTGGTAGTTTATATTGTATAAAATAACTATGAATAGATTATTAAAAATCAACCAATAAAACAATTAAACACAGATTAGATTGAATAACTTTAAATTCTCGAATAATTTCGGGTTATTAGCGCATTTTCAAGAGAAATTAAATTCTTAATTGTTTTATTGGTTCATTTTTAATAATCTATTTATATTTATTTTATATAATTCATATTAAACTCCACTACCCACCTTGATACACTTATTTGCGCGTTTATTAATGGACTTGGTAGCCAGTTTCAGTGAACTATGATTCGCTTTAATTAATGCAGCAGTATTAATAATATGATCTAGTAGCGCATCCTTTGTGTCCACTTTAATAGCATAAATTAACGGCTTCGTTTATCCGTAAATACAAATATCTAGGAGAGTGATATCTGGTGATTTCTGTAGCCAAGTGTACGGGTCTCCTCTGCCAATCCAGCAACCGTTGAAATGGGTGTTTAGAAATTTTCTCACAATATTTGCATTATAAGGAATTATCTTCCAACATGATTTCTCCATTATGTTGGAAGATAATACGTAGTCGAACATTCAAAGGTACTTTGTTCAATAATTCCTCTAAATGTTTTTATTTATTTATTTCAATCAACGGACGAATCCAGTTACAGATTGATTACAAGATATGAAACATTGCAAAATAAAGATTAACACTAAACAATAACGGAGAAGACATTAGACGCAAAAATACAAACAATATGAGCGCAAATTATTCTAAATACTTAACAATAAAGTCGAAGAACGCCTTTGGTGATATGCCATTAAATATGTCAATATCTTGATGAAGTGATAATACATTATTATATAATGAACACATTGAATATACTGGGGACTTGAGCATAATATTTCTATTTGGGATTGATAGCTGGAAAAGACGTTTGTTCCTTATATTAACAGGCACATTAATATTAATTCGTGCAAGTAAGTCAGAGCAATCCGTACGATTGTTGAGTATTTTATACAAGGTGGTCACTGCATGTGACTTTCGGCGATTTTCTAAGGAATGTAAGTTGAATTCACGTAATAGTTCAATATAATTATAATCAGTCCCAGGATATGAACCAAACTTCTTAAAGTAAAGATATTTGACAAATTTCTTCTGGATGGCCTCGACCATCAAAGAATATTTTGCGTAGTATGGATCCCAAACGCAACAGGCATATTCAAGTTTAGATTTTACAAACGAATAGTATAGTATTTTAATGGCATCGATAATCTTAAAAGGTTTAGTATTTTCGTATTATGAAGCCTAACGAGCGATTAGCGGTCGATACTACTTTCATGACATGACTATTAAAAGATAGTTTCTTGTCAAATAACACTCCCAAGTCATTGAAAGTCTCAACATGGGATAATACAGAGCCATTAATCATATAATCTAACGTTATTTGTGACTTATTCCTAGTAAAAGACAGTGTCTTACATTTTAAAGCGTTTAAACTGAGGCTGTTGTTTTTGCACCACGTTACTATAAGGTCGAGATTATGCTGAAGATACACACAATCGTCTAAAGTATTTATAGTAAAATGGTAAATTTTTAAATCGTCTGCAAACATTAATATTTTATGATGAACTACATCAGCAATATCATTTATAAAGCAATTAAACAGTACCGGTCCGAGGTTGGAGCCTTGGGGGCACCCGAAGAAGCAATAAATTGATGAGACTTAAACCCTTTGTATTCTACAAATAACAGTCTGTTAGTAAGGTAATTGCAAAGCAAATTACAAAGGTTTGTTGAGAGCCCAAATAGGCTAAGCTTATTTACAAGTATACCGTGATCGATTATATCAAAATCTTTTGATATATCGGTGTACATTACGTCGACTTGTATACGGTCGTCCCAATAATCCGAGAGAGTTTGCGTCATTTGCAAAATGTTGGATAACGTTGATTAATTAGGTCTAAACCCATGTTGCCTAGATGATAATTTGTTATTAATATAGGGATTTATGAATTTACATAATATCAACTCAAAGCATTTTGCAACATTTTCGTAAAAATGTAAATAACATTCCCTAGTAAGACGGCCATCCAATACAAAAAGACCAAACAATTGATCTTTAGACCATTAATACTAAACCTTATCTCCGAAAAAAAAATAAAATGGGACTTGAACATATGTGCTTATTGTGCTTATTTTTGCCTTTTGGACATGTCTTTAAAATTTTTCCATTTCCTCCCAAATCACCCAGTTTTGATAACAACAGAATGTTGTTGTTATGAATTATTTTTTCCATTAAAAATACTTAGTGACATAGAAATCTCGAAACCCAATACTAATTATTTAATTTTGATAAAATTTTATATTTATGCTTATCTTGATGACAAAAAAAAACGATTAAAAATTCAGTTTTATCAAATAACATTTTCGTTTTTTTTTTATTCAAGAGGTTTATTTATTTGGCACACAAGTTGAAATTTAACATTTTTGCCATAGTAACGATTTAAATTTTACTAAGAGCGGTTCTAAGCTTTTGTTGTTATCTTTTACAATGCCTAGGGTGCAAAGACGCGCAAATTTTCATCAACTTTCCGAATTTGATAGAGAGGCTGTATTTTCAAAGAAAATTAGGGGTTATGTTATAGTTATTGCTTATGGCTCAAGTTCACCTCTAATCTTTGCCTTGGCCACCGAGGTCAACAAATTTATTTCCAATTGAGCATGTGTGGGATATGATGGGCGGAAGACTCTTTAATTTGCAGCATCCCCCTCAAACTCTAGAAGTACTTTGGAATGAGTTAGTAATTGCTTGGAATGAGAAAACACAGGAAGACAATAACCTAATTAGAAACAACCTAGGCGCCTTAGAGGGTGTTTAGCCCATCATGGTGCATTGACACATTATTAATTTTTTTTTGCTAAGGTTCGTTCATTTATTTACTGTTTTCGCTAACAATTGTACAAAATATTATGAAAATAAAATGATTTATACTGGGTATATCGATTTCTATGTCATTTAGTATACTTTAGATATATTAGAAACTAGAGAGAAGTAACGGTCGTACTTGTTGGGAAAACGAGAAACTTCGTAACGGAAAAATCGACCAAAAATAGGCTATTTAATTATCCAATTAATTTATTCAAGTCCAAGCATTCGGAGCTAATTTGCTCCTTCCTCAGGGAGTTAACTATAATGAAAATGTACTAAAAAAGATTATTATTGGAAAATAAAAGAGAAGAAAAGAAAAGTCAGATACCAGAGACAAAACGTACCTCAAATGACAAAGAGGCTTTTCCTCGAGATGTACCATATCAAGATGAATGGGTTGGAGCCATGAATAGCCGATACTGATGACTTAAACAACACATATGTTTATTTTTTAGAACATGGGAAAAGAAATGTTCTAAAAAATAAGCATATGTGTTGTTTAAGTCATCAGTATCGAGCTTGAAATTCATGGCTCCAACCCATTCATCTTGATATGGTACATCTCGAGGAAAAGCCTCTTTTTTCAATTATCTGTTGTATCTATGATTTTTATGTCAGTAAAATTTGGTCTGTGATCAATTTTTGTGGAATGCTAAAGCATAAGTGTTTTTGTTTAATCTGCAATTACTTTTACGTTTTTCCATTATGGCTTTGAGCCATTTGCTTGTATGACCTATATGAGACAACTCACATATCGAGCATAGGATTTTGTAAATTATGCCAGACATCATTGATAACGGAACCTTATCTTTTAGTTTAATGAATTTACCCAATTTATATTTTGCAATTTTAACATTGTCTTGCCTCAAAGTAGCCAACATTCTCTCTGCGAGTCCTTCAATGAAGTGCAATTTTCTGGTAGATTCAGCCTCATTGTTAATGAATGTCGAGTTTGCGTGTTCCCTATTGATATTTCATTTGGTTTATTGAAGAAAATCTTATTAAGAATGGGGAAGGGGTAACCATTGTTCAGGGCGAAATCTCTTAATGTTTTTAAATTCTTTTCTCTGAAGGAGCTATGACAGATTTTTAAAACTCCGTTTTTTTAACGCAGCAATTTATTAATTTTGACATTATTAGGTGCGTTGGAATGCAAATTTATATTTCGACCTGAATTTATGGATTTTCTGTACCAATTTAGAACTAGAATGTTGTCATTCCTCCCTATTACACGTGTGTCCAAATAGAGAATGGAATGTTCCACACCTCGGAGTCTGTGGTGAATTGAATATGTGGGATATGATTGAAAACGGTTAGTTTTTCATCAAATTTATTTTCAGGCATACCTAGAAGAAGATCATCGATATATTTATTAACAAAAGCGGGTTGGTATGACAATTTTGGGATGACACTGTCAAGAACGTCATCCATGACAATGAGTGCTAAAATGGGACTCATTGGTGAGCCCATAGAAGTGCCAAAAATTTTTTTATAGAACTTTCCGCCAAACGAGAGGTAACTATTGTTTTAGATATAGTGAAACTCATTTTATGTATAGTCAATTACAATTGAAAAACTTCAAACTTTGTACGATCGAATAATAATTAAATACGGTTTCAATTAAATAATTATATATCGAGCGTACAACGAAAATCGACGACGAAGTTGTAATTGGAAATCTAAAGTCATGTCTGAACTAAAATTATCATGTTTAACCGCAACCAGCATTTAAGGGTGCGGTTTAGACGAAAGAGATAGCTATATAAATATGGACAATCACTAATTCGAGTTAGATTGCTGTTGTGATCAATGAACAATATTGTATTATACATTAAAGTAATCTTAAAACAAGCAGGAATTTCATCAGATGAATTAAAAATTATTTTAATGTTTAGTTTGTGAGAAAAACAATTATGAAAAACAATGAAAATTGATCAAATTCATAGAAAATTTCAAATTATATTTTTGCTAATAAAAACTTGTGAAATGAAAATTTAAAAGATTTTACTAAATTCTGCATTCAAATAACTTAGCAGACATGATCTATTAATTTCATTATATCTTACAATTTTCTTTTCTAACTTAAACTAGTAAATTGACGTAATACACGAAAATTAACGATTTATTTTTTATTTAGACTGATACTTTATACTTAGTAGATAAAAAATGTAAATACATATTTATATTATTAAATCCAATAGAATAGCTCTTTTTTTAAACGATTATTTCCATTTTACTATATAGCTATCTCTTTCTACTAAACCGCAACCTTAATGCGTGTGATTTTAGTACAGCCAATTTCGTCGTCGATTTTTGTTATACGCTCGATATTTTATAAAACTATCGAATCGACTGTAATAATAATAAAAAAATGCTTGGTAGGGGATTCCGAATGAAACGGATTTATGATTGGGACTCTCTCTATAAATCATGTTATGTGTATTTCTGTTGAATAAATTTTTAATAAATAAATAATGTGACAAATATAACGTTCAATTTAAAAATCACATAAAAAATTAAACCGGCTTTAATTAACAACCCACACACTACCTAGTCAGCGCATTATTTTTCCCCGCACGAAATTTTATAATCCAGTTAGTTCGGTAAATACAATCGACCCCAAACAGTGATTTTCACAGGTGCAGGGAAAAAATGGGCCGTCGCGCCGAAGGGTCCAATTTTCCCCGGCGTGACATTAACAAGTCGGGCCGCCGCATTTGGATATTTTTAAATCGAGCTGGGACTCGAAAGTGGATTTTCCAATCGTATACACTTTTATTGGGTTTTTATTGGGGGATGCATTACTGCCGCGCGCAACAGCATTTAATAATACGATAATGCAATCAAATGCATGCGCCCGGCTCGTTTGAAACGCACGCCGGAAAATAAATATCAATTTGCGAATTATAAACAAACTGGGGTATAAAGCGGAAATGGTGGACTTTAATTCAAATATTACATGCTCGGTTTCGGGAAATAATGTATTTCGAATGATTCATTTAAGGGATTAACATTTATAAATTCGATTTGAAAAAGATTATGAAATAAGTTAAATAAAAAGAATTTGAAAATAATTAATTTTTAATCTCAAGAACTATGAATGCTAGAGCTTTCAGATAAAATGTTAATAAATGTGACGATTAGAAAATGCTGGAAATAATTTTCATATTCGTAACTCTTTCGGTAGGGGGTGCAATGAATAGTGATACTGCAATTATCTCAAAAAAGTCTAATAAAGGCATCATAAAACTACATTTTTTGAAATCATGAGTTCATGAAACAAAAATGTTACAGACTTTTTTGTCTTACTCTTAATATAAAGGCCCCCACCCAAATTTGTAACGAGCAAATGACAAATAACTCTTTTGATTTTTAACCGATCTTAATGATTTTAATGTCATACGAAAGAACGTATTATACTGACTATAATGTAAAAAAAACCTTTATTTATCGCACTAAGTAAATACAAATCAATACATTTCATATGAGAATAGAAGCGAAAGTGGAAGAAACATTTTGAGATGGAATTTTGATTGTTAAAAAAAAAAACAATCAAAATTCAAACACGAAATATTTCTTCCACTTTAATCAATACATTTCATGTAAGAATAGAAGCGAAAGTGGAAGAAACATTTTGTGTTTGAATTTTGATTGTAAAAAAAAAACAATCCAATTCTTCTACTTTCGCTTCTATTCTTACATGTATTGAATTGTATTTACTTCGTATGATAAATAATGTTTTTTTTTACATTATAATCAGTATGATAAGTTCTTTCGTATGAAATTAAAATCATTAAGATCGGTTAAAAAACAAAAGAGTTATTTGACATTTGTTCGTTACAGATGCTCGTTTAACAATCAAAATTCCTACTCAAAATGTTTCTTCTACTTTCAAAGGATCAACTGCTGCATTCTGGGCCGGAGGGTAATCGGGCAAAACCCGATGGATTGATTGCTTTACAAAAATCAAAACGAATATACCGATAAAATACTACATTCTGGGTTAACAGTTGTTTTACAGATTTTATTTTTAAAACTACCAGTCAAAGATGGATCAGTTTATAATTGGTGCATCTGTAGCAAAACAATGTAGGTTACGTTAAGAAGGGCCAGTTAATAGTGTCTATCCTGGACGAAAAATTGTCCCAATACGGCCCCGGTGGCAACTTGTCATTTTTTATTAACTTAGCCACTCCCCTCTGGCCTTAGACACTCTAACATTCATAGATGTTGCATTTAATTATAAAAGTATAATAAAATAATAAATAATTTGAGAAATGCTATTCTTATTTTAAATATTTTGTCATTGTCTGGCGACTTATATACAGATTTTAGTCGAGCCTTTGATTCTGTTAGTAATGATATCGTACTTATTAAATTAAAATCATTCGAATTCACTAAAAATTACATAGATCTTATTGGATCGTATCTGTATAATCGCGAAAATTATGTTTTTTATAATGGATTTAAATCTAATATTTTTATCTCCACGTCTGGTATACCTCAAGGATCCAATTTAGGGCCATTACTTTTCATTCTGTTCATAAATTCATGAAATTGTCTTCGTTAACTTACCCGGTTTTAGCTTATGCAGATGATTTAAAAATCTTTAGTAAAATCGAGTGTTTAAATGACGTCTATGTGTTACAAGATAACTTAAACAAAATTCATAGCTGGTGTATATACAATAACCTACACTTGATTGTTGAGAAATGCTTTGTTGTGACTTATTGCCGGCGATTAAAAAATGTATTATATATGATTATAAGATTAATGAACACACCTTAACACGTAAAACTGAAATCAGAGATCTAGGCGTTTTATTTGATAAACACCTCACTTTTGTAAGTCACATAAATATAATATCTAAATCTGCCTCCAATATACTAGGATTTGTCTTACGATACTGTAGTAACTTTACTAACACGATAAAACTATTATATTCCATATTAATACGTCCCAAGCTCGAGTATGCTTCTATTATTTGGTACCCAATATATATGTATAATAGTGTGATAATTGAGCGAGTTCAAAGAAGGTGTTTAAAATATATGTCTTTTAAATTAGATAATTTGTATCCTGACAGAGGAATTGATTATATACATCTGCTTGAGAGGCACGATTTTCAATCCTTGTCTAATCGAAAGGACGTCAATAGTGCTTTATTTATATACAAGTTGTTAAATAATTAGATTGACTGTGCTGAATTACTGACTCAAGTGAAATTATATGTTCCAAGACTCTCTTCTCGTAACAATATTACATTTTATGTACCTGTCGCCAAAACCAATGTCTTTCGTAAGGCTCCCCTTTTTCATTTGAGCAAAAATGCTAATCGATTGTTTGACGACATATTTTTCTCACCAGAAATGAGACAGTGATTTAGCATTGTCTGTGAAATAAATATTTTTGTATGTTTTCTTTATTTATACTGTATTATATAATTACTATTATCATTATTACTTATTATAAGTTTTTATAACATTGTCCTGTAATTGGTTCAGCTGTTGGGCAATAAAGTTATTATTATTATTGTGTTGTGGGAGGGGAAAATCCATTTATGGACGGAGTGTCGGACTCCTCCCATTATTATTAATATTATTATATTATTTATATTTTATTTTTATAACTATAGGACTATTATTTTTTTATATTAAGTTAACCTATTTTAAGTATTACTTGTAATTACTTGGGATCCTTAAAGTGGCTGAGAATTATATACAGGGTGGCGCAAGATTCCGATGAAGTCCAATATCTCAGTTATAAAGAAATATACAAAAAAATGTTTCTTACATTATTAGTAGCTACTGTCAAAATTCACATTTTAAAATTAGTTTCATATATACAAGGTGTCCAATAATCACGTGACGTATCAAACATATGTTTTTTTAAATGGATTGATATATTTTTTATGAAGATTTTCGATTCTCAGTTTAAAAGTAATCATTTTTTATAAAAGATGTAATAGGTCAATTTTTCATATTTTAAAAGTTATAGACAAATGAATGTTGAAATCGATAGATGTTTAGAGCCTAATATTTTAATAATGAGAAATGAAATAAACATTCTGTCAACGCCATACAAATGCAAAAATACTTAATAATAAAAGAAATACTCTATTTTCCTCTTAAAACATTTTTTTATATACAAGGTGAAGCAATACGCAAAATGATATTTTTCTCTTTTTACTTAAATGGGACACCCTATATTTTTTATGCTATTTTAATAGAAAATTGATCACTCTTCATTTTTTATATAACATATTAAATAGCTACCGTTTACCGTTTTTGAGATATTTAGTCTCAAATACAAATTTGGTATAGAATTTTTAACCAAAGTAGGCCGTGCCACAACAATTAATTTATTTAGTTGTGAAAGTTACGCTTAATATCATATTTAGTAAGTAAAGTACATTTTACGTTATATTTTGTAATACTGGTGCAGTTAAATATACTTCTTCAATAAATGATTAATTTAATTGTTAAAAACTAACAACAACTATATTTTTTGGTTATTATTCGAAAAATATTTAAAATATTCCTATATGCTTGTTAAATTGATTTATTGAAACAATTCATGTTGACTGAAAAACCGAAAATAGATACTAAGTGAAATAATAAAATACTTATATCATTATATTTTGTTAGTATTAACATTTTTATGTATTTATTTCACGCACTCACATATTTTTTTTTTAATTCAAACATTTTACAATTTTTTTCTTAAAAAATGTGTCCCAGTAACCATTATAACTCGCTAAATAATCGTTGAGCAACTATTTTCTTTATATTTTGCATGCGCCTTTAAATATCGATTGTCATTTGAATATCCTTTTAGGTTAGGAAGTAAGTATGTTATTAAATGTCAGAAAACGATTATGAATTGCATTTGTTTTAATTATAGCCTACTTAAATTATAGATTATAAGCGAAACTTATAATTTTGTACTTTGAATTGAAATTGTTGAAAAACGGTAACAGATAGGAGTATAGTTTATTATACAAAAATTAAAGAACAACCAATTTTCTATCGAAATAGTGTAAAAAATATAGGGTGTTCCATTTAAGTGAAAAAAGAAAAAAATCATTTTGTGTATTGTTTCACCCTGTACAAAACATTTGCTTTATGGTAACAAACGATTATTCCTAATATTATTAAGCATTTTTTCAATTAAATTGCGTTAACAGAAAGTTTACATCGTTTTTCAATTTTGAAAAATAAGGCTCTAAACTTCCATCGATTTCAACATTAAATTGCTTATAACTTTTAAAATATTAAAAATTGACCTAATATACCTAATGTCACAAATGATTAATTTTAAGCGTAGAATCTAAAATCGACATAAAAAATATAGCATTCCATTTAAAAAAATCATATGTTTGATACGTCACGTGATTATTGGACACCCTGTATACATGAAAATAATTTTAAAATGTGAAGTTTTACAGTAGCTACAAATTATGTCAGTAATATTTTTTTGTAAATTTCTAAATAATTGAGATATTGGACTTCATCGGAATCTTGCGCCACCCTGTATATATTGTTAGTTACTCAGACTTTTTATAAGTTATTGTTCCTTGATGTGTTAATCCAATATTTCCTTATACATGGGTCCGGCCTAGACTAACTAAATATCAATTTATTCTCCTAAATGTATTTGAGTTCTAATATATTAACTTTTGAGAGAGAGAGAGAGAATTAATCTTTACTTACAGAACAATTAGATGGGTATTATATAAGGGTGTCCGGAAAGTAATACCTTTTTGTTACATTAAATTCAAACAACATTTTTTTTATTGATCTTTTAATTTAATTAAAAACATAATCACCCTCATTTTCTTGCCATTTAGTTTTCTATTCCAGATCGATAAAAAACACCAGCTTTTTCGTAAAAATATCTAGAGATGGTATTTTCAACTTCAGAATTTATAATTTTTTTTTCCACCTAAAAACTGTTGTAGCGATCGAAACAGATGGAAATCAGATGTCGCAACATCAGGTGATTATGGTGGGTGCGGCAGTATTTTCCATCCTAGTTCATTATTTTTTTTAGTGTTAGTCTTACGCACTGCGGTCCTGCATTGTCATGTTGAAAAATTATACCTATTCTCTAAACAAGAACTTTTCAATTTAAGATTGATGTATTCTAATTGTTATCTCTATTAATAGTCTGACCAGGTTTTAGCACTTCAAAATGCACAATCCAACGAGCATTCAACCAAACACACAAAAGCGCCTTTTTGGAGTGTACACCTGGTCTTACTGTACCTCGTGGCTGGTCATTTGGAAAGAGTCACTGCCTTTTTTGGTTTGGGTTATCACAAAGGACTTATTTTTCATTCCCTGTAATCAGTCTATAAAAAAATGCTTTTGTGTAATACCGCTGAAGCAATAAGTTGCAAGTATTGGAATGCTTAGATCTGTTTTCTCTAGATTGTGCTGGACCCAAACACCTGCTCTGCTTACTTTCCCAATCTGCTTCAAATCTTCCTGAATGGTTGACCAAGGTACGTTAAGATTGTTAGAAAGTTCTTCAATAGTCTGTCATGGATTTGCTTCCACTTCCGCCCTTATATAATTATACAGAGTTTCTTTCATTCTTAATCTTATCCTGTTTAACCCGTATTGGGGAGTTATTACAGGTTATATGGGGCCATTATGAAGTATGTTAGCCCCTTTTGAACTGCGACTTATACGATCTATTGTTCTGTCCTTACCCAATCACTTCCCAAGCAGTCCCACGTTCTCTATGAACCTGGTGACTTTCTTGGAGGTGATGTTGCTTACCTCTTCATGGGATAAATGGTCCCAGTCGAAGTGTGAAAGACGCTTGTGGGCAATCGCGTCACAAGCGCAGAGTATATGCTCGGTCGTTTAATCCAGAATTGTTGGTCTTCCTGATCGATGAAACAGAAATACTGAAATCACCGAATTTGAACTTGGAAAACCAACTTTAGCATTTGCGAACATCTAAAGCATTCGGATAAATATCGTAAATGCTTTTCGTTGTAACCGTTGCATTAATACCCTTGTGAAATTTAAAAAGCATACAATGCTGGATACGTATCTCTTCTGGTTTTTGACTGATCATTTCACCAAACATTGAATAATATTAATAACTTACAAGAAAATAAGTCACTCTAATCATAAAACGTCTTGACAGTACTTTGAATTACCGAGTGAGCTGCTAGGCGACCACAAAGACCAACATACCCCTAATATTTATAATTAAATATAGAAAAAAAAAAAACACAAGATAGAAAACGATATTCTACAAAAAAAAAAAAAAAATACAATCGACAGAACCTTAAAAATTTCCGCCTGGATTAATTTAATAATTTTGATGCTAAATTAATTTATTTTTCTAGAAAATTATATATACAAATAGAATTACATTTATACAATCATTGAGTATATACATTAAAATAAAGGTTCGTCTGTCCTGGGCTATCGACTGGAGGTCTTTCTGCCCACAAAAATTATTTATTTACTTCAATAATTTAACTGCCTGTATCTATGAGTGAAAGATGAAATGATTTGACATATGGCGATATTTGTGAATTTAAATTCATGGGGTATATTAAATATTAAGGTTTTTGTATTTTAAGGGCTGAAAAATGTATGATATGTATGAGATCAGGTCAATGGGAATAATTTTATTTATATACAAGTGTATCGGAGATGCTGTGAAGAGGATTTTTTGTATTTATAATAACAATTTACACTGTATATAATAAATACGAAAATATTATTAAAAATCTATCAATAAAATAAATAAAACACAGATTAAATTGAGTAACTTAAAATTCTTGACTAGTTTCGTGTTATCAGCCAATTATCATTCTAGCAAACTTTAGCAAACTTTAATTATCTCATTAAATTTTACATATATACCAATTTTCCTGCTAGGAAAAAAATAATATTATTTATAGTACAAAGCAACCGAAGCAATGATATTCCTCGTGTTTTACTTCCCCGAAAACGTTTTTCTTTTATTAAATATATATATCTAATTCATTTAATCATCAAATCCAACCATAACTTAAAAGTAATAAAGTCGTAAAGAAAAAAAAATCCACTTTAATCGTTACTTTTATATGCATGTCTAGTTTACATATTAATTATTATGATAATTTAAAGTTGATTTTATTTAAATTTTAAATAAAATCAATTATGAATTCTCTTTTTGTTAATTCAAAATTGATATTAAATAAATTTATATTAAAATCAATTTTAAATTCTCTTGATAATGGGCTGATAACTCGAAACTAATCGATAATTTAAAGATATTCAATTTAATCTGTGTTTTTATTTATTTGATTCGTAGTTTTTGAAAAATATATTCATATTTATTGTATATAATATGAACTACCAATGTTTAAATATTAAAGCTATTAATTACAATTTATTCATTTGAATGATTTATAAAATTCCTATGTTAATATTTTCATAACAGAACAAAAACCTGTTTTGCTTTTTCACGATTAAAATGAACAATCCATTATTGCAATAAACACGAAACCGTATTCGCGAAACCACATTGAACAAAACGTTGTTAAGGTATATATGAGAAGAGATAAAAAGTCAATTTTTATGCATCGGGATTCAATGGATTCGGCACAAATTGGAAACATCTGCGTTTCGCAATTTTCTATAGGTGTTCCTCCCATTGACACACTGTTTCCATCGTTTTCAACAATCCGGCGAGTTTTCTAATGATTCCTTGTTATGAAACGTTCGACCCATGTTTTCGTGTTCTTGACGTCTGAATCAATACCAGAATGTATTCAATCAATGCATAAATAAATAATACAAAAAATCATATATTCATCGAATATTTTACGTTACTTATAATTCGGGATTCCTCGGGATTCCTCGGGATTCTTCAACGATATAAACACAGTTTACTTGTTATGTGATATTGTAGGGGTATCTCAAATATACAAACAACTATATTTATGAATTTATAGAAATACATTTCCATATTCCAGACCACAGGTCAATAAAAAAAGGATATATTAATTAATACTGACTTTAAAACTTCCATTATTTTGTATATTTTATTGTATATATCTACTAATTATTTACATATTAATTGTATAATACATAATTAATGCACAATTCACAAGTTGGCTATGGAATTTCAGCCATAGATATATTATTTAATTTTTAGAAATTAAATTACAAAAAAAAATATTCACTTGGAGGCTGCAAGACCACTGGTCGATAGCCAGTTTCAGAGTTGGAAATATATTGTGAACGGTAGTGTATTGTTAGATATTGTATTGTAATTGTATATTCCAATCTCAGAAATAAAGATGCTTATGTATGTTAATGATTAATAAAAAATAATTATTTATTTAATAATTATTTTTTTCTTTAGCTTTCACAATACTGAGTTTCATAAAGTAACCACTTAAAAACCAATATTAATTAAAATTATATATAAGACTAGTGGTTTACCAAAGCACAATGAGAATTTAAAACATTTACGGTCTAAATGTCATACGCTCAATACTTACTTATACCATAACTATATAGTAAAAATAGAAAATAAAATCACATTTAATTCAAAGTCATTCTGGAACTTCGTCAATGAATCCCGAAAAACTGATGGATATCCAAGAACAATGCATTTTCATCAGTGGGAGAGTAATAATGGCGATTACATATCTGCGGATTATTTTTCTGAAGCTTACGTTGATAGCTCTGACAGTAATATTATGAGTAATGATACAATTCTGACAAACTGTATCGATCTGATTACCTTCACCAATAATATTTCTGATATTCTTAAATTTTATTTCGAGTTTAACCGATTCTTGCTCTTCTGGTTATAATAAATTGCCTGAATACTTTATATTACATTCGCGATTTATAAAACAGTGTCCATATACTTTATCTCTGTCATTATATATAATATTTAATAAGCCTCTAGAATCTAATGTTTTTCCAGTATATTGGAAAAACAGCTTTATTACACCCTTATTTAAAAATGGTAACAGGGAAGATATTACAAACCATAGGGGTATATGTACTCAATCTGTAATTTCAAAATTACTTCATAAGTAAATATCTGTACAGTTAGCTTGGTCCAGTAAACATTTAATTTGTGAGGAACAACATGGCTTTCGTGAAGGAAAATCTACTATGTTTTCAATCTTATATTATTCAATCTTTGGAATCGGGAATGCAGTGTATGCAGATTTTGCCAAAGCTTTTGATAGTGTTTGTCACTATACATTTATAGAAAAAAACTTACTAGCCTAAGTTTTGGTCCCTCTGTAATAAAATGGCTGCTCAGTTATTTACAGGATAGACAACAATTTGTAACAATTAATAATTTTGTCTCGCGACCAATTAATGTTAAATCCGGTGTACCACAGGGGTCACATTGTGGTCCCATTTTATTCTTATTATTTGTGAATGATCTTGCGTCATACATTCAGAACTGCAAGGTATTATTTTTTTTGGATGATGTAAAAATTTTTCGTACAATATCATGCAGTAACGATAATTAACTTATACAAGATGAACTCTCCAACCTTAGTAGATGGTGTAACATTAATAAATTATACCTTAACATTAATAAATGTTTGTGCATTCAATTCTTTAAGGGTAAATTTTTACCATTTGTTTATTCGGTGAATGGTGAGAATTTGTCTGTAGTTAATTACATTCGCGATCTTGGTGTTACTTTTGATAACCATCTTACTTTTTCTAAGTATAAAGATAATGTATGTCTAAATTCATTTATTTATTTATTAACGGCCAAGCCTTTTTGAATACAATATTTAACAAAAATAGATAATGCAATATATAAGTAAATATAATATAATACAAACACAATATTATTTATACTAAGAAGTACATCATTGCAGGTATTAGGTTTTATATATAGATTTGGTGGAGATTTCTCCGTTGAGACTAGAAAGCTATTATATTGTTCTCTGGTTAGATTGTAACTAGAATATGCATCATGCATTTGGTTGCCATTCTAAGCCAATTCAATTCATCAAATAAAACGTGTTCAAAACAGATTTTTAAGATGTACGTTTTTCCGTGGTATATTTCATAACTCTATGCAATATAGCCGTAGCCTTATGCTTGATATGTTAAATTTAAAATCATTACAGGAGCACCGTGTTATGTTACATTTATGTATTCTTTTTAAAATCGTCAATTCAGATATAAATTGTTCTGATTTGCTTGAGCGGTTAAATTTTAATGTTCTCCATACAACTCGAAATAGTTTAGTTTTTCGAGAATATTTTCACCGTAGTAACAATGGTAGACATGAACCGCTTAATCGAATAATGAGACAATTTAATCTGATTAGCGCTAAAAATTGTAATATTTCTTTATATGGAATATCGTTTGGTTTGTTCAAAAATAAATTATTAAATTTTTAAATTTGTACAAGATAATTTCTCCTTGAATTTTATATGTAGTGTTTCATAGAAATGTATTTTCTCTTCAATTGTGTAGAAGAAACTGGCGACGAAGTCAGCAAACCTTGATAAGTCAAGAGGGACACTTACCGATGTAATTCCTCTTTCTTCCCGGTCTGGCCAGACTGAAGTGGACTGTATTTTGGATGCACTTGATTATTCTTAATTTCACACACTACTTAATATTCAAACGATAATTTGAAAACGAAAACGTGACTGTCTCGGCGGTTGTTTCGCGCAGAAGACCGCGTAAAGTATCACAACGAAAAATAAAAAGGTTTGCCAACATAATTCCGAAATTAACTATATATGGCGCGAAATTTAAACTATTTACGTACTTAAGATTTAATTTACGACACAACAAAATAAGTGATTTTAAATTCTCGAAATTAGATAAATACACAACTTGTGTTGAATAAACAAATAAAATAAATTAATGAATTCTGAACAAATTGTATTAATAAAAGGTGTATGCCGTAACAAATATATAAATAAATAAATAAAATCGAATGTCTGCCGCGTAAAATTCCCGCCAAACAGTTAATTACACTATGGAAATTTGCCGTTGTATGAAAAAATGATTGAGTAATGCAATGATTTTTGCTTAGAGAATATTAAATATGGATACAATAAAGGCCATCTTCAGACACTTGTATTTATTTTATTGCATTTATCCCTTGTCAGTACAGCTTTGGTTTATGAGCTTTTAAATTTGTTAACAATGTTTCCTTTTCATATAAGGTCATCTGCAGACTTGTACTTTTTGTGTTATGCTTCATCAGCACGGCTTTGTTGTCTTATTTTGTTGAACAACTTTATAAAAGCTTGTAAGGTAAAGCTGAACAGACGACGTGTAAATTCCGAAACTCGTAAGTAATATATGTCATATATGGCAATATGACCTTTAATGATGTTAATATTAATAATCCTACTGATATTGTCAATAGTTTTGCTAAGTATTTTAGCAGTGTATATAAAAAGCGTTCTAGTTCCAATTTTAATAATATTAATGTAACTAATAATATCCCTGCTTGTGTAATTAATAATATAAGTCATTCTGACATTCTTCGTGCTGTTAATAAATTTAAAGGCAATAATACTGCTGGGGCGGATGGAATTCCAGTTTTCTTAGTAAAGGATTGTATTAGCTGCTTTCTTGAACCTATATGTCATATTTTTAATCTAATTGTAAATTCTAAAATGATACCCGAAGTATGAAAGTTAGGTAAAGTGACGCCAATTTTCAAGAGTGGAGACAAGTCTAACATTTTAAACTATCGTCCAATAACAATCATAAATAATTTTCCGAAATTGTTTGAAATGATATTGTGTCGAATTATGTATAATCACGTGAGTCCATTTATAACTACGCATCAACATGGTTTTATTAAAAACAGATCAATTGTATCGAACTTGTTGAATTTTACAGATTTTATCTCTAGTCAATTGGATGAGCGGAACCAGGTTGATACAGTTTATACCGATTTCCAAAAAGCATTTCATACAATTGATCATTGCGTAGTTCTTCACAAATTATCATATTTTGGTTTTACGGATGGAACTGTTTCACTGATGCAATCATATTTACACAATAGACGACAATTTGTCCAATATGTGGGGTATCGTTCCGTCGAGTACATTGCAACATCTGGGGTTCCTCAGGGTACAAACCTGGGACCCCTTTTGTTTGTTATCTTTATTAATGACATTGTTGATATAATTCAGTGCAACGTGCTCTTGTACGCGGATGATATGAAATTATTTAGTATCATTGAATCAATGGATGATTGCATTAAGTTACAGGAAGATATTGTTAAATTCATAATTGGTGTGAACTCAATGGACCGACTTTGAACTTATCGAAATGTAAATGCATGTCCGTTTATCGCAAGAAAAATAGTTTTAAATTTAATTATAGTATTAACAATATATTATTTGAACGTATAATTTCAATGAAAGATTTGGGAGTAACTTTCGACGAAAAAATTGATGTTTACTAACCACATTAATGAGATTTGTAACAAAAGTATAAAATTGCTGGGTTTCTTCTATCGCACATGTAAAGACTTCAATGACATTAAAAAAATATATAATTCATACGTTCGTTCAAATCTTGAATTTGCCTCCGTATCACGAGACTACTATAAATAGGATTGAAGCAGTTCAAAAAATGTTTTTGAAAATGTTATTCTTAAAAAAAAAATGGAGAATATCCATCTGCATCCACTTTATATGACGACCCTTGATAACATTTAATCTAGAAAGATTAAGCCATAGGCGTACTAAATCGCTAGTCTTATTTGTATACGGGCTAGTGCAGAATCACATCGACGACCCAAATATCCTAGCAATATTTTGTTTTTATCAACCCCATGCAAATACGTTAGCTGACTTGAATTCTCCCATTATCAGAATGATAAGAACTGTTAACGATTTAAATAATAGAGTGGATGTTTTTTCGGATACTAGGCAATCAATTTTAGCAATAATATCGGATTTATCAATTTAATTATATTATATTAATAATTTATATTATGTATTGTCAAATGTTTTTAGGTTTTATTTTTCTATTATATTAATTCCAGTCAATTATCTTTTTGTTATTTTTAAATTAAGTGAAAACATTGATTTAATTGTTTATTTAGCATAGCATATATAATACTAATTTCTCTGTAATTGGATATATATATATATATATCTGTTGGGAAAATAAAGGATAATAATAACTCTTAGTGCAGCAAATGTTACTAATTTTGTGATAAGATTTTTAGCTTCCATGAAACATGTTTCAAATGAAAAATCATTTTTTATTACAAATACAATTAATGTATTTAAATAATTTTACAGTTTATTGGCTTTCTGTTTTTTGTTTTGTTTGTTAAATAGATCATAAATGGTTAAACTAAAAAAATCGAAGCCAACTCATTTCTATCACTTCCAGAATGCCACAAGGAACACACGCCAATGTTATTTTTATAGTTTGTTAACGAAATTGAGGACTGTATTTTCAATAGTAAGATTTTAATGTATGCATATAATATCAAAATCTATACAATCAAAAATACAACAGACGATTTTATAAAAAAAAGTTACAAAATGATTTGGGCAATGTCGATAATTCGTGCAATAACAATTAAGTATTTATGAATGTAAATAAATGTAATGAGGCCCTCCTTACAAAATATTGCATTCCTCGCAACAATAATATTCCCTCAAAATATAACAACCCTTCGGTCACTATCCACCAATTCATTAACTCATGCATACATGAGAGTTGAGCTAGGTAGCATTGCTTTAATTTGCAAATCACCATAAATTCATACAGGGCCGAAAGACCTATGGTCGATAACCTATGACAGACTACTAACACAATTGTACATATTGTTATAATAAATTTTGTTGTCATATTGTCTGAATAAAGATGTTTGTATATATGTAATGAGATTTTATTTCCTCGAAAGCGTGCTATAATCGAAAATACTTATAATATTTGTCAAAACAATTTAAATAAGTTAAATGAAATAAAGAATTTAGGTGTGATCTTTTATAGAAAGCACTCATTTCATAGGCATATTATGAACGTTTATAACAAATCTTTAAAAATGTGGGGTTTTGTTTGGAGGATTAGTAATGATTTTGGCAAAGCATGTTTAAAACGACTGCAATGCGCGCTTATTCATTCAAACCTAAAATATGCATTAGTAATTTGGTCTCCATATACGATAACACGCACAAACAGATTGTAAATTGAAGTGTATCTAAATTATTATTGATTTCGAGGGCGAACGTTTTTGTTGAGAGTTTTTTGTGCGCTCGAATAGGCCGAAGATGAGATGCGCTCGGGGAGTCGAATAGCAGGTCTTTAGTGCGATTTTTTGTAATTGCGGCAGAAAGACCGACGGTCGATAGCCATTTTCTGAGGTCTAACAATGTGTAAATGATTGTATGTATATGTATTATAAAATTATATAATGTAATACTCAGAAATAAAGATTTTCATATATAAATTATTTTCTCTTTTGCTACTGTGACATTATGACTTATGTAACAAAATAAGTTCATTCGTGCCACGGAAATCAAATTAAGGAGGAGGAATATCCCAGGATGCTATGTGGAAATTATGTCGGACATGAATATTAAAAGTTTATAGGATTGTCGCATAAATGATCTATGTACCGTGGAATAATTAATTTTCCTGATATTTTAGCACAACTTAACTTTTATATTCCGTCTAAGGAAAGGATCATGAGGAACAGAACAATTTTCGGATTAAAAATTAGGCGTCTGTCATAATAATCCATTGCTGGGGATGATAAGAATGTCTAACAATTTGTCTCATAAAACATTTAATTCACATTATAATACATTTAATAATCAATAAATTGTAAAAAAAAGTTTTCCGTTTATGGTTGGCTATCGACCAGTGGTCTCTCCGCCTGTTTTTTTCGTATTTATATCTCTGTAGCGAATAAAGTATGATGATTATTGTCTATGTCAGAAGTCATTATCGAGCATGTTCGTAATGTAAGTGTCATTAATATGGCGAAAGATTGACGATTAAAATGTCCAAAATTAGAAGTTCGTATTTCTTTTCATTCTTACCCGAAAAATCTAATACTGTGACACATTTTCGCCCAAATGAAAAGGAACCTCCCCTTTAATAAAATATCTGTGGTAAATTAAATAAAAATGATTGAAAATAATTCATAAATAATTTCTAAAACAAAAATATGTTAAGTTAAAATGTCACAGAGCTAATATTTTGACTTAACATTTTTTTTGACGTACGTAAGTACTTTAAGCAATTAATTTATTTAAATAACGGTGTCCAAGTGAATGAATACTCTTTTCTATTTATATATCTGTGGTATTTGGATGAAAATAAAATAAAATAAAATAAAATTATTCTCTAAATTTATTTACCATAAAAAATTATAAATAAAGTAAACTAAATTTGTATAATACACCAATCAATTAACATAATACACTAAAAAGAAATAAAAACAATCAAACACATGCTAATTAGGAATAAACAATAAAAAATTAAATGAAAATTAACTAATACTGTTTTATAAGAAATTCAAATAAACTAATTTTAAACTATTTGAACATAAAATTTTTATAAATATTTTTTTATTCTATATGACGAAAATATTAAGTCAATTTTTATTAATAGTTATTGCGATTTTTTTAGAATTAATCAAATAATAACAAAAAATGCACATTGCTTAAAACACACACGATTTACATAAGTTAACCTTTATTCCCACTTATTAAGTCCAAGCAAATTCCATTACACGTGCATTATTAAATCGCATGCATTCTTCCGTCTTCACTTGTCTACACGGGCCTTAATAAAATATAAGACCACCCTTGTTTGTTACGTTAAACATTTACATTGCGAATTTAATCCGGTGTAAACGTTACAATGTTCTACTGGTGGATTAATTAAGAATGGGCATTAATTATGCAGATCTCCGTTGGATAGGACATGAATCCCGTTCCCGTTCCTGTTCCCAGTTAAATTCCCGTTAGCAGGCGGCGTTCTCGTCTCCGGATTGTCCCCATCGGATTCAGCCGACACCAGCGTCCATTCCGTCAACCTGGCATGCAACATGTCTCACCAATTAGTTTGTTTTTAGAATCGTTCATTGTGTGGTGAATGTGCGAATGTAATATTTAATTGTGATATTATTATATGAAGTTTATAATTAGTGCTGACAGTTTAATGAATTTAATTGTGTTAGTATTAATATGTTAGTTGGTTAAAACATAAGCGTGTTAATAAGCTTGGCCGACAGTTCGTAATTATTTTAATTAAATTAGTTTGTTATTTATAGCAAAGACAGAAATATGACGTTTTGGTAGTTATTGTGGAGTTTGCAGTCCCAAATGTTGATAATAAATTTGCAATCGAAATACCAAACACTAAATTCTATATTAATAATTAAAAAATGATATTTTAAAACATAATTTTTTAGTTATTTATTTAAATAAAAAATATTATCCTTTCTCCTACTCTTTTTAATAAACTAAATATTGTAATAGTTTCAACTGGGGTGTATGCAGAATTTATTTTTCGATAAAATTTATTAAAAAGTAATAATTAAATAAGGGAAATTATCCATACATTGTATCGTTGCTGCGGCAATTTTGTTTGTTTATATTTTATACAATTTAATTGATTCAGATTCTGACGGGTAAGTCCCGCACGCGCTTGACCCCAAAATTTAGGCGAAATCAACAATTAAGTTAAAACTGTTTATTTTTATACAATTTAATATGTTAATATTCTGACGGGGAAATCCCGCACGTGTTTGGCCTCAATTTTCGTAAACTTGACATAATGCATAAAGAACCTACTATTGTAAAAGATAAATGTTGAACCCAAATTTATGCAGAATTGGAAAATAAGCGAGAATTGAATGCGTGAGAACGAGTGTGAGCTTGCAAAAATGGAATAGCGTTCATGACCATATATGGTCGGGGCGAAAAGTTGCAAATAAGTCAAAATTGTGTGAACGAGAAATGGTGAGAGAAAATCGGGGAGTTCGACGGGATTCGTGAACGGGGACGGACGTGAAATTAAGTAATCGGGTTTTTGAAGATTAATTAAATACTAATTACGGGTAGAAGGGACGCGGAAAGTACTCGCGGTCGTGCGTAGATTAAAAAAGAGCCGGAAATAATAAGAGAATTAAAAGTAGAGAATTGGTTGCGGGCACGTGTGCTATGAATTAATTCAATAATAAATTTGTGAAAATGGGTCAAACAACTGCAGAGGTATCGCTCAAGTCTGAAATCAAGTAAGTTCAAATTTTATTCAAAGGAATCAAAAGTTTTAATTGATATAAGGTGATTATTTCAAGCAATGATTTTTCACAATAATTAATGTTTCATTTTGGGGCCTGAAAAAATTAAAATAATATATAGTTAATATAAAGTTAATCACCAAAATTTAAGAATAAATTCAAAAGTCATGTGCATTAAGCATAAAGTAAAAATATATAAAAAGGGACTACGATTTAAATCAACAAGGGATAATTAATTCAGTTCTGTTTTTGTAAAGTTGATATTTTATTTGTTAATTAGTTATACAAAATCTACCATAATAAAAACCGTTTAAATGCTACCAACATTCAATACAGCTTTTAAACTTGTTATCTTTCTTCTCTCAAATTTAAACACTTTAGTGACCAAATTCCTTTCACTGAAGAACAATTACTTTCTCTTCACTTGAATAGATGTTATCCAAGACAGTAACGAATATGATAATTTGACTAGTCGTTAAAGGCAATCACTCTTTCTTTCGATTAATTGTGTCAGAAACTTTAATCCAAGCTAAGAAAGCTTTCTCGTTCATTCTCTAGCTCTATACAACAAATAAATCGTTATAATATCATTATTTATTTGATGGTAAGTACGTATGTACTGTTATAAAATTTCACCCCTATATCTAGTTAATATCTGAATTGAGATTTTAATCTTAAACTTTTCACTCTCTCGAAAGATATATATAACTATATTATGAATTAATTACTTACGAAATGTAAGTCAAAATTTGATCAACGAATTAAATACAAAAAGAACACAAACTCGAACGAATAATACTAATTCTCAAACAGAAAATGTAAATAACACAAACTCGAACGAACAATACTTATTCTCAGATCAATTTCATAAAAATGAATTACACGTTGTTGAAAAACAACAAAAATCACAATAACCCGCAAACGTTTCAAGATAAAGCACAACTCGAACGAATAACCACAAACTCGAACGATTATAATGTGCATATTCTTGAAACAACACATAAAACCAATTAAAAGTAAAACACAATTCATAAAATGAATTACACGTTGTTGAAAAACAACAAAAAATCACAATAACCCGCAAACGTTTTAAGATAAAGCACAACTCGAACGATTATAATGTGCCTACTCTTAAAACCACACATAAAACAATTAAAAGCAAAACACAATTTATAAAAATGAATTGAACATTGTTGAAGGACAACAAAATTCACTACTATCCACAAAATATTCTAAGATGAAGCACACCTCGAACGATTATAATGTGCTATTCCTAGAACTACACATATTATAAATAACCCTATGAAATAACGATTCTGAGAAAAAGTAAAATCATAAATCACAACAAGCGAAATAAATCAAAGATGTTGTTCCAGCCGACCTATCATACACATAAAAATACTGATAGGGAGTGTCTGGGCAGATCTGCGATAACCACATAAATCAAAATCACATCAAAGATGTCGTTCCCACCGACCTATTGCACACAGAACCGCAAGTACAATTACCGCAATTGCAATAGGGAGAGTAAGGGCCGATCTGAGATGAAAACACATAAACCAAAATCACATCAAAGATGTCGTTCCCACCGACCTATTGCACACAGAACCGCAAGTACAATTACCGCAATTGCAATAGGGAGAGTAAGGGCCGATCTGCGATGAAAACACAATCTGAGAATAAAGTAATTTCATATAATCACATAAAATTTCCAAATAGTCATGCCCCGAGGCGGTTCAGTTTTAGTGGGTTTTTTCCGTCCTCTCGAAGCAAATGCGGGGCAGAAGCGCGTAGTCCCACACATTTTTTTTTTTTGAGTTTTCAGTCAAAATGCACATGACAAGCAAATTAAAATATGACAAAATAAGGCGCACACATATTTATGAAATTCAATGAATGTAATCATTTATTAATATCTGAAAATGCCTTATTAAAACTAAATTAGTGCTGCTTGCCGTAAAACTCACTTAATGTCTTTTATTTCTTGTCCACAAGTCACCCTTTTAATTTACAGGTGAAAGCACGGTAAGTACCGATAATGCATGTTGACATAAATAACGGGTCTGTTAAATAATTAAGGGTTACTACATAATCACAACAAAACAACGTTATTGAAATTTCAATTGTAAATTTTAATAATATCGGGGGTCGAACTATTTCAATATATATTTTGGAATCTAGGGTAAACTATATAGTTATTGGCCCCTTCCTAAAACCACAATGATTATACAGTTCTGTATTAAATATAAATGTATCACAATATCATTATAATAATTCTTTCTTTATATAAATCAATGTTTTTGTTTCTAAAAAAAGTATATAATTATCAATGTTACAATAAAAGAATATATAAAAAAAATAATTACTTAATCACTTTCTTTTCATTTACTATGCAAATGATTAGGTAATTAATTATTTTCTTTTTTATTCTTTTAATTTTACTACTATAATATCTTTATTGAAAAAGGAATACAATAAATAAACTTGATACATTCTTTAACATAAAACTAATAAAAATGTTTCCTTTTCACAAGGGCTATCGACCATAAGTCTTTCTGCCCAATTTTAATTTTATTAAAGTGCAATTTAAAACATTATCACCATCTTTATAAATTGTCAATGTTAATTGGAATAGCATTATTATTTTCAAATAATTAAAAAAATTCAATTTTATGGTTATGGGCCGCTTCAAGATAGACATTGGCACATGATGTTACAGTAACTAGATTTTGATAGATAAAATAAACAAAATAAATAAATATGATCAATAAATATTTGACAATAATTAATATATGAACAAAATACGGATTTTTATTCTTTATTTATCATGGAGGAATATATAAAGTATAGATAGTATGTTTCTTACAATTTTTCAAACGTCTTACATACATATTTTCTATTGATTCAATAGATGATGTTTTTCTAAACACTATATGATACGATCTTTCACACTTTGCACACTTTATTCCATTGTTGGATGTAATTATATTTTTGGCACATACATAACAAAGTCCTTTAGTCAATTTTATGTTTTGTGGAAAATCGAATTTATTTATCGCATATTGGTAGTTGATGGTTTATTTTGTTATTTGTGAGTGTGTCTTCAAGACCAGTTTCAGGCCAGTTTATTTTTTTCTTTATTTTGTCCTGTTCTTTTAATTTTCGTTTCATTTTCTTCTCCCATTTTTTAAGTTCTCTTTTACGTTTTTTTTACAATGATATCATTTTTTTCTTCTTGTATGTCATCTTTACTTTTCCCTCCAATTACATGCTGTTATTAAAAATGGCATCCTTTGTGTGTTTCTTTTACCCTTTCGTTTGGGGGTAAGTGGCCAATTTAAATGCTCTTGAAGTGTAACATCTTTCGTAGCAATTAGATTATCAACATTCTCAGAATCGTTGTCAAAATTGGGAGTTCAAGAACAACAATCTTCCATTAGTAACGTTTCCGTGGCATTAAGGTTTTCAATATTTTGTTGTCTATGAGTCAAATTAATGTTACCTGGTGTCTGGGCGAAGTAAATCAACTCGATTGCATTATCATAAGGATCGAGGCAGTGATTTTTAATTTATCTAATATTAATTTATCTCCAATAATAATAGGCAAAGTTGAATCATATTCCGGTTCTACCAAGGGTGCGTATGTAGTTTTATTTGAACATTATTGAGTAGACTGTGACTCAATGTTTATAGTTTGGTTATTAGAGGTATGATTTCCACTCGCATTTGAATTGTCATCAGATATAAATTTTAAGCACAGTTGACACAGAATGGCGAAATCTTCGTTTTCACTAGATAGCATACTTTCTAATTGCTTAAGTTTTTTTTCCGTTCTAACCCAACAATATTTTTAAATATATTATAATATATGTCAAAATAAGCATGTTAGATTCTCGGTTCTTATCATTTTTTAGAGTTTTTTATCACACTTTAATTTGTTTTTGCCCAAGCATTTAGTATAGTCTATTGCATCATCTTTCCAGGGATATAATCCGCAATATTTAAATCTATTTATTATATCAAGTAGAATTAAATTTTCAATAACACCCTTTATTAAGGGTGCAAATTGCACTTTCGTTAATTTTTCTGTAGGATGATGCTGTCTCCATGATAATACTCCTTTCCTCCGTCCATTTTTAAGAGGCTTAAATGCTGATACATCATAGGGTTGTAATATTCAGTTGCGTTAGAGGATAAACATTTCAATATTATGTCTAGATTTGTACAAAGATCGCTTAGTTTTCTTTTTAAATGGCTCTTATAACCATCTACAAATAATACCACAGTGAATTGGATATTCAGTTTTTTTTTTACATTTGGGTAAAATAATTTAAAAACATATTCACAAAAAAAAAATGTTTTCACCAACTGCAAGCCAATCGCCAATCCCCAATCCTTAGGAATAAATACTCTTTGCTATTTAATTATTTTCAAATCATTTTTATTTAATATATTTAAATAACTGTGACTAAGTGAATAAATACTCTTTTCTATTTATCTTAGAAACCGAGTTTGAAATATCTTATGATCATCTACAAATAGTACCATAGGGTATTTGATATTCATTTTTTAATTACATTTGGGTACAATATTTTAGAAACATATTCATGAACAAATTGTTTTTATCAAACTACAAGCCAATCGCCAATTCCCAATCCCTTTGAACTCAGTTTGAAATATTTTTTTAGAATCTAATACAAGGATATAGAATGAATGGAGTTAGGAATAGTTTCTCCTAAAGCGTTAAAACTTAGCAGTACTGTGAGTGAACTTTTAGCCTTTGCAGAATCAACTTAGTAAATGTTCTTACTGCCTTTTGTGACTAACACTTATTTATTCTGCGGGCACAGTTGAAAATTTGTTTCATCTTCATTAAATATTCTCGATGAGTCATTAATAATGCGAGAATAATTTTCTTGATTAAGATAGGAATATATATCTTTAAACCATTTTTGTATATCATTTTTGCTTATATTCGCAGAAGCCACTGAAACTGCTTCTGATTTCCTTATAGAAATTTCAGGATGCCGCTTCATAAAAGATTTTTACGAACCATCTTCTGTTTTTAAATAGATTAATTCTTGGTTTATCATTAAAAAAAATATTTCACGAATGCTTAAAGATCTCCTTTTCTTCGTGGAAAACCCTTTCGACGTCACTCTTCAATCCATTGAACTAGTGCTCCCTCCTTTTTTGATGTTTGCACTGTGGAAGGTCGATGGTCAGATTTTTTTTAGATAATCTAAATTGTATGCTGCGCGCGTAATGTTGTACAATTTTGATGCATCTCGCGTTGACATGACAGACTCTATTGCCGAAACAGCTTTGGCAAGATCTTTTTTACTATATTTGTTTTAATTTTGTCGCCAATTTTCCGTTTTAACAATGCCTACTAAAGACACAGACCGGAATGTCGGAGCGGGGAAATTTTCAATCTCGGAGTCTGGAGGCTCCGAATTCGCTCGATTTCAATTAAATGCCTTCTTTGGAATTATACCATATTTCATAGTTAATATAATTTTATTTTTTAATACATTTATTTAATTATTCATTTTTAGAATTGTTAAATTTTAACCGGCTTGCATTTGAGGCATGCGCGAGACGAGCAGGCGCTCCAAGGCCAGGCATCATATGCATTTGGGAGTCTTCCCCACTCCAACATTCCAGCCTGTGTCTTTAGTAGGCACTGGTTTTAAGTATTATTAAATTTAAGAAAATATCAATATTAATTGGCATATATAAATTTAGACTGGGGCCAATAATTGATATTGCGAATTATATAATTAACGATAAAATACAGTTATTGGCATGGAGACCAATAACCAAATTTTGCAAAAATAATTATATATATATATATAGATATTTAGTTTATATATAAATAAATTTTATTTTATATTTATATAGTTATTGGCTGTCAACATTTTAATAATTTCAAGAATATATTGAGGTTATGATGACATAAGATTTAAACTAAGAGGTCAATTTGTATGTATCGGTATGTGGATAAGTAATGTAAAATGTTAAGCGCTCTAAAAAAATAAGAAAGCAAAATGTTTACATTTTGCTTTCACATAATTATTTTCTTTATTACTTACTACGTCGTGTAATATTTTATTTAATTTTTATATCAATAAAACAAAAAATCTGGCCAATGAAAAACTATAAATATCTACGTAAATATCACTGTCCTAATTTCATATCGATAACATTGCAAATAAATGTACCATGAAAAACATATTTAATACACTGCATACGTAAAGAGTCAATAAATAATAACTTCAATTTTCTTTTCTTTTCATCACTGTTTAGTTCTTTTAGAAATGCTTAAAAATATTGCTTCTTATACCACTTTTTTCTGACCTATAAGAATCAAATATAATTTCGTGATAGACGAAGATATATCATTACACACATCAGATCTTCGCTTTTTAGCCACGTGACTGATGAATATGTTATGAACCTCTTACAATTTATTTCATTTAGATACACACATGAGTCTTAAACCCTTATTAATCTACTACTATTGAAAGAAAATGACGAAAACATGCCTAACATATTTTAGTTGATAATTTTAATTTATAAACTAAAATATGTTATATTTTCAATTTGAGTCTCATTAATCACTTGGTAAAACATTTTAGTAATATTAGGAATTGTTAAGTAAGTTTCACTTGGTTTGTTTTACATTGCGTATAAAACAAACCAAGTGAAACTTACTTACATTGCGTGTAAAACAAACCAAGTGAAACTTACTTAACGATTTCTAATACAATATGTTAGGAATTCCTTACCGTTTGCACAAGAAAAAACTGACCGACCCACTTTTACTAATTACTGTCATACACTTTTGGCGGTAACTTTTAGTATTGCCAACCAAAAAAACGTGAAATTTATACAAAATTGCATGTGCAATTCTTATTATAAAATTGTATATAAAATAAGGCCAATAACTCTATGAGGGCCAACTACTGTATCGTTTAAACTATGTTTTATTTAAATAAATAATTAAAAGTCTCCACAATCAATAATAAATTAGAAAAAAATTTAATATAATTTTTATTAAAGTACAGTACTAGATAAATGAAAAAACAATATATTAAATAAAAATGATTTGAAAATAATTAATAAATTATTTCCACATTTAACTCTGTGACTATTGACTTACTTACGTAATTTTTCTGATTGTATTTGAATTAATTTAATTGATTTTTTTAACATCTTTAAATTGTGTAAGGCATAGCTGTACTGACCAGGAATAGATCCCGAAACACATGTCTGCAGATGGCCTTATATTAAGTAACGTTCCTTTTGTTGTTTTTACATTAATTTTTTCTTGGATCAAAATTTGTTGCATTATGCAATATTTTATTGATATGCAGCAGCAGGTGTACATTATGTAATTCAATGTCCGGCATGGGTATTTGCCCGGGAAGTAGTTGTTTTAATGTGCATTTGTTTAACGTACTTACGTAAGTAAGTCAATAGTCACAGAGCTAAATGTGGAAATAATTTATTAATTATTTTCAAATCATTTTTATTTAATATATTTAAATAACTGTGACCAAGTGGAATGAAAAAACAATAGTTTGGCGTGAATAAATTCTTTAGATTTAGTTTAGTTATAAGTTTTCGTGAGTGGCTGTATGAAAAGAATCCTATATCAAAAATATTAAAAAAATAATGGATATTTATAAACTAACTTAGAGCCTTGCGGTTATACATAAGCGTCGTTATGCCCTTAATACTTACTCTCCACAGCCCTAGGTACGTAATTATGTTACAGTATATATTATTTAGAATTTCAGATAATTTAGTTTAAAATAAACTGGAAGCCATTTGTATTATTAATACATGTATTTTTTTTAATTAAATAAAGCAAATTTATTTAATTTTACGATTTGTTGTAAAATAAAGTAAGTGAATTTATTTCTTATTTAAAAAAAGTATATTTTACCAAATGAATGAGAGTAAAGAAGATCTTGTCAAATAAATAAAACTTTAGCATTAAGCTTTGGACTTAGATTTTGCTTTTCAATTATAGTTTATTAATATTTTCTAATTACGATTGTTGGATTTCATTATACAAGGTGGCAAGAAAAGGTGTGATAATCTTCAGGTAAAGTGGTTCATTGATTAATTTCATGTAGAAAATTTAAGTAAAAAAATATTGTACGGTTCTTTATTAACGCCCACGATTGATATAATCAATATGTGACTAGAAATCAGTATTAATAACAGACTCGTGACGCGTTTTGAATAATTACCCAATATTTTTTTTGTTTTATTTTATTTAATTTTTTATTTTAAAAACTTTTTTTTTGCTCAAAATTGATTAACGAACCATTCCAACTGAAGATTATGACACCTTTTCTGGTCACCCTGTATAGGTACATTTATATATGCGCTTTTGATGAAACGGTGCATGAAGCGGGCAAGGAGTATGTATAGTATAATAGACTAGTGTTTGGTGATTCTGTAGTTATGGAAGCATATCCAGGAAAGTATAGCGATTTTTGAATACGCGCGTATTACCGAACCGATGATTCAGTAGTCCTGGCTTAACAGCATTACCGCGCAGAATTTAATGTGTGGCCAGCACCGAAAGGCAAAACGGTCCGACGATGGGTCTAAATGTTTGAGCAAACCGGCAACACAATAATAACCAACCATAGGTTCCAGCCACGATCAACTAAGACTCAAGAAACAGTTGAACCTCTCACGCGTAAAATTGTTTCTTCAGTTCGAGAATACCTTACAACTTCAATAATACAAAAATGATCTTTACAAAGAATTGCAAGAAAGGATTTGTATCTTAAATCTTACAAAATTCAGTTTGCTCAAGAATTAAAACCAACAGATCATCTTCGTCGATTAAATTATGCGATTTAAATGTTCGAGAGGTTTTCAAAAGTCGGAAACATTTTGTTCAGTGACAAGGCTAATTCTCACTTTAATAGTCACGCGAACAAACAAAATTGTCATTACTGGGGGTGAAGTGATTCCTAAACAAAAACATCAGCGACCATTCCATAGCCCAAAAGTAGTTGCAATGGCATCATTGGTTCTTTCTTCCACGAAGATCGACGAGTACGTGCGTTTGCTGTGAACTACGAGCAATGTTGGGACAATTTCTATAGCCAAATTTCAACAATTTCGAGGATTTAATCAGATAACATGGTGTTAGCAAGATGGATTCACTCGATGATGATTTTGTTAAAAAAAATTCGTTCAAAACCTCGAGAAAACTTGCATACTCGCGAGCGTAGGGCAACTACGCTCGCGAGTATGCAATTTTTTCTCAACAAAATCATTTTTCGTAGAAGGACCATTGTATGGTCCCAGGCGCCCGGAATTGAGTCCGCTTGATTATTTTATAAGGATATATGAAAGAGAAAGTTTATAAACCCAGGCCGCGAAATTTGGAGTAATTGATGCAAAATATCCAGATATCCAGGTCGAAGTTGCGACAGCTTGGAGAGATGTGTCGTAGCGTCATTGACAATTTAGGTTGGTGGTTTGAAGAGTACCAGAATCATGAGGGTACACATTTGATCAATATGACTTTATCAACGTAAATTCTCCATTTGTCATTTACAAAAAAAAAAAAATACAAAACTTGACAATTTTTGTTTGTTTTTTATTTTATTCAAAAAGAAATACCCCGACCCTTTTGGAACACGTTATATTAGCCAAAATATTAGCAATATCTAAGTATTAATTTAATTCTTTGTAAAAAATAGAAAGTCTAAACGACTTTCTACGCTTTTTTTTTCTACGTTGAAAAAGAGATTGCATATTAAAGTCTGCTAAATTGATCATATTATCATCATATTGGTTTAAATAGGTTTATTTTACTTAAAATTGAGTAGCCTAACAAATCAAGTAACTCACTATTAAGTTACTTGATTTGTGGCAGTTAATAATACATATAAATTTGACAAATGAAATGTATATCAGACATTTTAATTTTTTTATTCTGAGACTCGCAAAGAGGTTCGTTAATGCATTACACATGATCATTTCACATTTATTAATTCTGGAGTTATGTCTCATCTAAAAATGCCAATCTCGTATACCGGGCTCTAGCTCTTAGATAATACATACCCTAGACATCGTTTCGTTAAATTTTATTCGATTTTGATTTAGGTTGAATTAATTTGGTTTAATTTAATTCTAATCGATTTAGTTTAATTTGATTTAATATAATTGATTTAATTTCACTGAGTATAGTTGAATTAATTTAATTGATTTATTTTAACATCTTTATATAAGGCAGAGCTGTACTGATGAGGAATAAATCCGGAAACACGTGTCTGCAGATGGCCTTATATTAAATAACGTTATTTTTGTTGTTTTGCATTATTTTTTTCTCTCATCAAAATTTGTTGCATTATGCAATATTTTATTGATATGCAACAGCAGTCTACATTATGTAATTCAATATCCGGCGTGGGTATCTGCCCGAGAAGTAGTTGTTTTAATGTGCATTTGTTTATGTACCGTAAGTCAAAAGTCACAGAGCTAAATGTGAGAATAATTTATTAATTATTGTCAAGTCATTTTTATTTAATTAATCCTAATGCCATTGTAAATGCCTTTGCTCACTATTTCTCTCCTGTGTACTCAATTTTTGGGGTAATATCGAATAATGAGCTCAATTTTGCCGATCTCATTCATAATACTTCTTCAACAACAATAAACATTTTGGGGTTTATTATGCTTTTCTGAAAGTATTCTAGTAATAATGACATAATCGAAATTAAATATTGTGTATATAGTCAGTAAATAATTTTATGAATGAATAATTGTTTACAATTGCCGAAAATTTCAAAAGTATATCACAATTGTGTACTTCATATATCACATCATTCTCAGTGAACAAAAATCATCCTCGTGCCCAATACGAATATATGACTATATAAATTGAATATAAGTGAACTTGAAGCATTGTATGGAGATTTGATATCACAAGGTGTAGTTGGTAACACACTCGGTTAGAAATCGAGGGACATTGATTCATATCCTATCAGAGATGTTTCTTTTCCACTTATATTTAATTAATTCTCGATTGAAATTTCTTCAATTCATAAACATCATGTATTACAATTTAGTAAATTTGTTTTGATTTAAAACTGAAACTAAGTCTTGTTTAATATTAATTAATACCTAAATAAATTCATGTATGAACAATATTACACAACCCCTCTGGTTAAATTACGATAACATGACGTACATTATGCACGTGTTTCGGCTTATAATGAAAATGTATGTGTATATATTATACGGCTTGAACAATACACGTGGAGTGGGATGAAGATCTAGACTTTCTGAGCACGCATAAATTAATACAAAGGATCGTCTATATTTCACCTCCTAAGTATAATGTACGGCGCGGAGCGTCGTCGCGAGGCAAAGTCCCTCCCCTGAATCTTGGAAAAGTCAGATTTAGAGTGCGGGATGCCCTTTTGAGGCGGCTTATTACACGTACGAAGTATTTGCTCCGGGACGGGTAATTGCATTTCTTTTGAAAAAGTAATTTTAATCTCGTTGGATAGAGTATGTGGTTTTTATAGTGGCTCTGGGCTGAGATGATAACAGTTTTGGGAATTATTTGACATTTTTATAACGTATAAATATATTTTCCTTTTTTTTAACTAATTCTTCCGTCCCCTGCTTATTAATACATTTATTACACTCATAATAAATATTTAAGCATCAGCTGACAAAGTGCAGATTGATGAATTTCTCCTCTGATAAGTTAATGTGGAAATATTTATTTTGAAAATAATGAGAAGCAATAAATTTGAAGTCGCCATAAAATAATAATACATTAGCCGCTTGATAATGATTCTCTGTATCGAAATAATTGTAACAGTGTTTATTTTAAATTAAAAATTGTGAAACAATAAACCAAGTGTTTTATCGTTTATACATAAATTAATAAATATAATCTTAATCAGCCTATGGCTGATATGCTGGAAGACCTCCGGTCGACAGCTGATTTATATTTCAAATTAAATATTACATTTGCAAATGATTGTACATATGATTATTTACATAAATAAAGATGTTTAGCTAGTTAAATAATAATTGGAGGCTGAAAGACCACCGGTCGATAGCCGATTCATCATCTACAGAATATAATTCTAATTTTTGTATATTATTGTACATACATATACACATTTGAATAAAGATGGTTAGTTAGTTAATAATTGGACATAAGACCCATAGTCCACAGTCTGGACGGTCTAACATATATATGTATTGTAATTATCAGAGAGTTTTTTAACCTCGACACCCAATACGGGTAAAAGAGGATAAGATTAAGAAAGAAAGAATTATTAGAGATGGTCGATCTTTTCGATTTTTTTGTTATTGAAAATTAAGTATATGGCATTTTTATCAATGCAACAATATCGGTAATTGTTCCCTATTTATTGAAAAACGTCACTTTATTGTTATAATTGATTTTATTTAATTATTTATTTTATTGTTAATTTTATTTAAAATCGCTCATTTAGAAATTCTCGATTACTAATATTACTCGATTTTGTCAAACACTAGTAATTATTTATATTATATTGTTTTGTAATATTTGTATTGTCTGTGTATATATAATAATAATTGCTCAGGACAGGAAGAATTTTACTAAGTGGATTAACATATGTATTGTAAGAATGTATGTTACATAGTTTTGTATTATTTATATAGTCTAAATAAAAATATAATATGATGTATAATTACTCAATAATGTTTTTTTTTTCTGTTTTTTTCGCATTAATTTAGCGTTGCACCCTGTTTTTTTTGCAGTGTTCATTGCGTAAGCTGTTTAGTTTTTCAGTTTTCTTGTATCATTTCATTTTTATATAGCAATTAAATCTTGTTCAATAAACACCGCTTTGTTTCCACACATGTTTGTTTTATTTCTTGCCCACATAATTTATTTCATTAAATTATTTTCGAGTACCTTTATACCCAACACAATGAAAAAAAAAACTGTTATTAGATACAAAACACAGCATTATTAGGACACAAATTATACATTTGTATAATACTGCTGTTTGAACCATTACAATACGATAAGGTGTATGATAAGAGTTACATCCAAAGTCAACCAATAGTATAATAAGGTGCGTTGTCCAGCTGTATATTCAACAAACCTAGTCACTTGTTGCAGGTTACATAGTCACTTGTTGATTGTTTTGGTTGTAAGAGTATGGCGCGTTTTCCAGCTGTATACTCAACAAACTTAGTCATATGTTTCAGGCTATGAATGAATTTTGAATATTATTTGTGCCCCTATCTCGCATACACTCATTTTATAAGCTATTTATTTGTATGTTGTAACATTTTTAGATTAAGAAAAGTCTTAGAATAACATTTTTAAAATCTCGTAGGCTCTCATTTCGTAAGCCATAATTTTCTCTCTATACTCTAATATTTTTTATTTAAACAAATATTTTTTTACTTATTATTTATTTATAATTATCATTCTAACAGTGATGAATGTTCATCTGAATTAATATTCTTTTCTATAAGGAAAATATATTTCCCACAGAAACAAATTTATAAAATTATTCATACAGGTAGAAAGTTCGCGGCGGAAAACATTTTCTACGTAGGCCGGGCCATTTTTATTAACCCACACGCTCGCATATTTACTCCTCCCCCGTCCTGAATATTTAAGCATTCAAAAACAACACACGCCCGCATAAAACAAAAATGTGGAAAAACTCGGAATTATTCTCACAAAGAAACAAACGAATAAACTTGATATTATAAACACAAAAGGCATTTACGTTAAAACGGTGGAAATATAAACAAAAAAAGCGTATATGTAGGAGTTGAAACTTAAACAGAAAATACAGAAATTCAGCGTGAAGTCTTTGTTTCTAATGCGGGGTGGATTATATGATAGTATTATACGTGGGTGTATGTAAATGGATAAAACAAGAGATAGAAAATTAATTTTAATTTTTAAAATTGAAACGTAAATTCTTCCATTTTATTATGTATATATATATATAAAAAAAAATTATTGGCATATATATATATATATATATATATATATTGATGATTGGTGATGGTGTTTGTGTTTGGTATAACATCCTTACCAAACACAAATACCATCACCAACGGGTTACGGGGTTAATTTAGAATTTAGCAAGATATATATATAGCTAGTTCAGCTAGCTAGCATAGATTTTTCTTTAACTTCATCATAAATTCATGACAGAAGAGAAAAATATCTGGTCGATAGTCCAGACAAACCAACACCTACATGTACTGTAATTAATTATATTGTAAAAAATAATCATTTAAATATATTTTACACCCTCTCGAGTGTAGATATTATATAAAAATAATATTTGTAAATATAATATAAGCTGTTTGTAAAAATAATTGACATTTAACAATTTAGTTAGGAAATAATAAGTCCGGAACGATTCCTTTTTTGCCGAATAAAATGTTTATATTTGGTGAGTGCAAATTTCGATAAGCCGTAAAATAAACAGACATTTGTAAAAGCAACGGCAACAGCAGCAGTTTTGTCGTGGTCGGTAACGATATAGGGATTTGGAACCCTCGGGGAAATAAATATGGATTTTTTTCCTAAGCGCCGCGGTGCGCTCTCGATGTGATTTTCCCCAACTTTTTATACTATTTCTCCCCGCCCCCGTCGTTCCCTTTTTATGTAGTTATTACATCTAAAAGTACACCCGCGTGCGTTTTCCCGGAGTAAATAAAAATAAAGCATAAAACATCCGGAATAAATAAAGTTCATGTAATGTGGGGGGAACAAATAAAAAACAAATAGAATTAAAACCCACGCAGCGCAACAGTGGACAAATTGTGATAATGATGAACATATTTTCTATATATAAATTTAATATAAAATATGCTTTTATATATATAGAAATAAAATATTTATAATCGTTCTTTAATTATTTACAACAAAACAAATAAAAACAATTTAAATTAATGAAATAAATACTTTTAAAAATATATTATCTAATTTGTATATAATATATATATATATGTTGTACATAATATATACATAAACATCTTTATTTCCAAAAGTAACTATCACATTTATAATTTTATACAGAATATTTAAAAACAACAATTTATATATACACACAATGTAATTCAGGGAAACGGCTATCGACCGAAGGACTTTCAGCTTATATTGTGCTTATTTATTTATGGATATCCAATCCATAAATAAATTAATATACAATAATATTTTTAGAATGATTGTTACATTCTAAAAGTAGATTTTTTATTATTTCAAACATGAGTTTCTAATTTTTGTGCTACCTCCTGCAAAGATACTGTTTGTCTTGGAGGTTATATTACCTTATTTAAATAAAAAATTGTTCAATACAAAATAAGTAGGAGAAAGGATAACCATTTTGATTTAAATAATTAAAAGTCTTCACAACTAACATAAAGAATATATATATATATATACCTTGATCATAATGTTTCTCTTGGATTACTAAACTTCAATTTCACGACATACATGTAAAATAACATTTCTATGAAGCAGAAAAGTAATTTAGCGATAATCCGGCGCGTTCACCATTCTGCCGAGAACACAATAAAAAGCGTTAACGTTTTGTCTTTTAATATATATTTATTTATGGTATCTCCTTTTTACAAAACATATGCAACAAAAATCAATATTACAACTAAATATATAAATGTATGTAAATGATAATCGAACTGAAATATAATTATAAATTGACAGTGAATAATACTAATATTTTAAATTGGTCATAACACTCTTAACACTTGTAACTTGATATTTATCATATTATTTTTTAAAAGAGAAACCGTAGCTATATTCTCTTGTAAAACATATTATTTATTATTAAATATTTTTTTGTTCTCTGGTCGATAGCCCAGATAGACGAATACCTACATGTATTGTAATTATTTATGTTAAATTGTTTTGTATTATTTGTATAGTCTGAATAAAGATATATGTGTATACAGGTTGTACATTAAGTGTGCACTATTGCTAACTTTGTTATTATTTGAGCTAGAGAGTCAGTTACAATTAGCAAAGTACTAGTAAATATACAACCGCATGACAAAAAAATAATAATAATAATAATAAAATTATAATAATAATAACATCGCGTTTTCAATATATTAACAAAACAAACATTTTTTAATGGAACACTGTATATTTTGTCACCATTTGATGGAAAACATGATTTTTAACAAAACAGTTATAATAAACTATTACCAAAAAAAAAATCACAAATAACAAAGTTAGTGGCATTCTGTTTTCAGTTAATTCAAGTTGCTATAAAAATAAAACACTAACACTATTCCTTACTTTTAAAAGATAAAATTGTTTAATATAAGTAAATTTGCTAGCTATTTAATAGATTTAAACATGCATTATGGTGTATTGAATGAAAAAAGTGAATTCCAGATCGATAATTCCTAATAGATTAAAAGTTATTTTCAAAAAACTGGTTTGGTTTTCGCAATTATTTCAATAACTATTTTGCTTAATAAAATTAACCTTTAAGGTTCTCAGAAGGAAGCCTTAGGTCTTGGATACCCATCACAAACTATGGGGCAGCTCAGATACCAACAAAAGTGGTGAGTACCTTTTATATTTCCTACTGGCCTCGGAACTTGAAATCGTAATCCGAGGAAACAAACCTGCTTTTGTAACCAAAATACGTCGCGAGGTGATCGACTTAACGTTTGTGTAAGAATCCAGCTAGTGAAGTGGTATGTGTCGGAAGAACCGTCTTTTTCTGACAACCGATATATCGTGATGAAGATCAGTTAAACCCGTGAAACCAACATCGAATTTCGGAACCCACGAATATTACCAACAAGACCTCGATACTCACCTTAAGGGTACCCATGAACACACCAAAAACTTACTAGATGCGTAGCTTGCTACAGAGCAAGTTCAAGAGGTTACAATCTCCTACCAGAACAACTATCCTACAACGAGGTACTCCACCAGCAAAGTTAAAGACTGATGGAACGAAAATCTCGAAAGACAAGGGAGGGTCATTCATAGTCTCTATAACAGAGCAAAGAAAACCGGCGAGTAGGAGGAATATTCCAAAACACTCACTGAACAAAGCAAGGATATCAGAAGGGCACGCCGGGAAGCTTGAGGGATGATCTGCTCGGAGATTGATCAAATACCCGAATGAGTAAAACTCCACAAAATCTTGACAAAAGCACTCCGTGCGGAATTCCGATTAAATCAGATGGCAAATTCATAGAAACCGGTAAGGAAACAACGGAAATCCTCATGAGAACCCATTTCCGTGGATATGACATCCTGCTACCAAATATTGCAGATGTACAACCCCTGCTTGTAACCCCTGAAACGGCGACAACAAAACAAGACAGAAATTTCAAAGGAAATTATAACCTTTGAACAAACTATGTGGGAAATAAGAACGGTCCATCGATACAAATCACCGGGATTCGATGGGATCTACCTAGTGTTTCTACAGCAAGGGCTTGACCATCTCCTAACGGTGCTATGTAAACTCTTCAGGGGCAGCTTAGCACTGAAACACGTACCAACTACCTGGAAGAAAATCAGAGTGGTCTTTATTCATAAGTCTGGGAAGGAACTCTACCCAACCAAAAGGATACAGACCAATTTATCTTATACCGTTCCTATTTAAGACGATGGAAAAACTAGTAGAAAGGCATATAAGAGAAACTTTACTCATAGTGAAGCCACTCTACCCATTTAAAGCTGAAAAATCATGCGAGTTTACTTTACACCAACTGGTTGTGAAGATAGAAGACATGCTGAAAAACAAAACAGTGGCTACATTTCTAGATATTGAGGAAGAGATGGGTAACACTTCAATCAGAACTATCGTAAGGGCGACTGAAAGTCATGCTGTGGAAACCACGGTAAGCCAGTGGCTACAATCCATGCTGATAGATAGACTAGTTCTGACGGAAATATGTAATAAAAAAATAAGCTTAAAAGCCAAAGGAAGATGCCTCATGGGGTGTTCCAAACTTCCAACCACTAGACTTAGTGATTAAAAGTGAGGCCAGACTAGGAGCATACATATTGAGAACAGATGTTAACTGGCATAGCATGATAAACCATTCCAGAATAGTACAGGTAGTCAAAATAACTCAACTACAAATAAAAAATGACTACATGACACCTTGGTATTCCGGGGAGACCCTTCAAAATATAATATGAAGTGGACAAAGGGAAGCGTAACTTTGCACCTGGAACATTGATCTGGTATACTGACGGATCAAGAAAAGAGGGCGGAGCTAGCGCGGGAATACACGGCGTAACCCCAAGATGCGATATCTATGTATCTCTGGGGAAGATGACAACGTCACATCAAGCCGAAATCTTCACGATCAACCAATGTACATTGGAAAGCCTAAGTAGTGGATACAAAAGGCATAAAATCCTAATCCTCGCCAAGCAGCTCTATAAGCGCTTGACAACTATAAGATCCAACCTGATCTAACCTGAATGCATCTAAAACTTAATAAAACCGGCAACAGCAGATACCGTAACACTGCGGTGGTCGCCGGAATATAGAGGGGAGGATGGCAATGAGAAGGCAGATGCTCTGGTAAAAAGAGGATCACGTAGACCTTACATGATATCAATATCGTAATGCGTATAAAAAGTGGACGATAGGTAGACACGTCGAGCGTTTGAATAACCTGGCATTACACAATCATAGCAAACTAATGTTGGAAAAACCCAGCCATGAACTAGCTACTGAGGATCTAAGACAGCAAAAATAACCTTAGAATAGTCACAGGCATGATAACTGGACACCTGCATAACATCATACTCTTTACAGAGGAACCTACATGCAGGCTGTGCCATGAAGAGGATGAAGATACACTTGGAGGAAAAAAAAAACTAGTTGAAGTGTATTCAGTCCACTTTCCGAAAGAAAAAATGACCTGAAAGTTGCTGGAATTGGCAAACGAGACAGAACTTCGATTAACAACAGTTACATTAGAAGAAAAATAAGCCACATGGCTGCCGTGTTAGGGCAAAAATAACCCACACTTCCATTGGTTGTACAACAAAAAATGATTATGGATCTGATATTGAAAATACTTATAAACTTTGTTTATAAATTCAGCTTGCTATTATCAAACATGAAGTTTGATAATGGCAAGATGAATTTGCCGAAACTGCAGTCACAAGTAAAAATAAAGTGTTATAAAAAACAAAGCTTAGAAGTGTTTTCAATATCATATTTAAACATGTCTAATGAAGTAAAAGCCTACAAAATAGAAAATATAATGGACTTTTTATCATTGTTGTTGTTATTAATTAAGAGGGAAAATATCTATTTGTTATATAAATTTTCTAAAATTTACTAAAACATGATTCGGTCAATGTTTTGTGCGACACAAATACTAATAACATATTAGTTTTAATCGCAAATCCAATCATTTTTCAATTAAAACCTAACCTAATTGCACGAAAATTAATGACATCGAAAAAATAAACGATTTTACGTTAATAACGTTTTCATCAAATTCTATTATAAAATAAACGGAAATACCATAAACCCTAATTGTATACGTATCAAATGATTTGTAAATACTCATCACGTAAATGGATATATTTAGAACTCGCGTATCGTTTATTTCAATTAATCCAAGTTATCCGATCGTATTTGTATAAATAGCATTATCAAACTAAACGAAACATGAATCTAAATGGGAAAAAATTCAACAATACATTGTTTCACAATTTATTTTCCTTTTTTTATTTACGCGATAATATTTTAATAGCTTTGAAATGATATAATTGTATAAGTCACTTTTTCTATAATTGCTTTAATTAATATATAAAAACATCTTTATTTAGACAAATGATAACAAAAATTTATAATAACAATATATATTGAGTTAGTAGTCTGTCATGGGCTATCGACGATAGGTTTTTCTGCTTTAAATTAATATGAAGTCAAATAAAAATATATATTGTACACAATTGAACAATTAATTAATTGCTTTCTCTTTAGCTACTGCTTTTTTCATCTTGATCTAAATTCCCCCGCCCGGTGCTACCCGCATGCCTTATATTGCAACCACGAACAAAGAAAACCGAACTTTTTGTGCGATCATTATGTACGCATTTTTTCCCGAAATTCCCTCTTATCACTATAATAATGAACACTATAGAATTCATAATAAATTAAAGACGACGCAAGCGCCACCTTTTGCCTAATTTCAAGTGGCATCGTCAACGATTTGGGTCTACAAGGTAGACGACCGAGAATCATTGTTTCGTCCACTAAAGGAAGGCGAATTGTTGAAATATATAAAGTGTACAGCGTATTACTTGGCAACCTTGTTTTCACTTTAGATTTTCTCAGTTACTTATGTAACACTAATAAATGTAGCGTTATTACAGTGCCCGATGAAACGTTTTTCTCTGAAATCTTGTCCGAGTTAATTTTCCGAACATTAACTATCACAAAAAGTTTTAATAACGCTCAAGGCACTGAAGGTTTCATTATTAAAATTCGTAGAATTTTATAAATTTCGTATAATATATATATAAAAAATACAATTCATTTAAAATTAAAAAAAAATATATAATTAAATGAAAAATAAACTTTACTACATTAATTTTCATTAAATATTATTTTTTTTTTCATTCTTCTTCTTCTTATCTTTTTTCTTAATTTTTATACTGATTTATATTTGTTTATTTCTGTGCAATCTACATTATTATTTTACTAAGTTTATCATAATAAGGTGTAATGGAAGATCAGAGTGTACCTCGGTACGCATCTGAATTGCATCTTTTTATTTCCAGTATCAGAACTATTATTTTTAGGAATCGCTTATAATTGTCATAAATATTTTCGTTTCTGTATTTTTGTTCTGTTATGGAAAAATAAAAATATTATTATTATTATTATTTACTTAAATATAAATGAATTGTATTTTTTATATATTTTATTTTTATTTTATTCGAGGAAAGAAAGTTGATTGAATGAAATCGTCGAGGGTCTGCAGAAAATTAAAAACCGGCACAGACCGTGGAATAATTAAGTGCCAACCGTCCGAAGTTCCCCTTTTCGGTTAATTAATCAGATCCAGTTTTAAATTAGTCGTTCATTTTTCAGCAAAAAAGAAAAGAAAAGTACACGGAGCATTTTTTCCACGATTAAACGGATCGACCCGAAATGATTTTTCATTCCGTTTAGTCTATATTTTTTAGATGTATATATTTAAACTTTGCCGCAAATTAAACGCTTTAATAATTATCAAACAAATTAAATTTGTTTGATACAAATAAATTTTGCAAAGAGAAATGTTATTTGAGGAAAGTTTTCTTAATTTTACCAGTTAATAAAATTGCAAAGCAAAGGCAAATATATTTTTTTTTATATATAAATATTTTTATTCAGATAATTAAATACATATTTTTTTAAGCATTAAGTCTATACAGTAAAATGAAAGTGTGTTTGTTCTGAGCTATCAACCAGAGATTTTTCCGCCCTTATGTCTCAAAGTCATACATGCTCAGTTTATATTGCCATTTTACAAACTTACAAACAAACAACGGTTGCAAATCATTGAATTTTATTATCAAAATTCATGTTCTGTGAAAAATGCGTGTAGCAAATTACATCCATTTTATAATCGTCATAATCGATCCATTCAAGCTACTGTGACCAAGTTTTTCACAAATTCCACTCTATTGGACATCAATCCAACAACCCGTATCCCCAGAATGTGTACCAAAGAGAATATTGTTGCTTTATCTGGAAATGTTAATCAAGAACGCAATATATCCATTCATCTCCGATTGGGTTTGTGTTATTCGACCAGCTGAATGATTTTAAGTAAGGACCACTGTATGAAGCCATACAGGGGCTTGCACAAAAGCTTGGAACCGCCAAGCGGGGTCTGTTGTGCTCTCGAGCTCGGGGTAGATAATCAAGTCAGAATTGCAGGCCTTCCAGAGGCACCCCCGTGTCCCTATTTTGGATACCTACCGCAACGTCATTTTTTCGGTAAATAAACCTTAGAAAAGTTGGACGAAGATCCGCTGTTTTATCTAAAAAGAGTCTTCAGCGACGAAGGTCATTTTTGCCTCAATGTGTACGTAAATAAACAGAATTGCCGAATTTGATTCAAAGAGCAACCAGAGGCTCTTCAACAACTACCAATGCACCCAGGAAATGCACTATTTGATGCACTTTATGGGCCGGAGGCTTCATAGGACCGCCTTAAAAAACGATGATGACTGCAAGGTTACGGTTAATTGACCAAAGTACCGTTCGGACTTTTTTGTCCTAAATTGAAGAATTGGACTTGGTTGACATGCGGGTTCAGTAGGACAGTGCCACATGTCATATTGCACGCGATACCATGATCCAATTGATAGACGTGTTTGGTTAGCAATTAATCTCATATTTCGGCTCAGTCAATCGGCCACTAAAATTGTGCGATTTGACCCCATTAGACTAGGTTTTTTGGAGGTACGTACAGTCACATGACTTTGGGGACAAGTCATCCAACATTGCTGTCTTGGAAGACAATATTACACGTGTCATTGGTGAGATACCGGTCGAAATATTAGAAAAGGTGTACTAAAATTGGACTCAGAATGAACAATGTGAAACGTATACTTTTGATTGTTGATACATTGAACACTTGGTGAAACATGTTTATCACTGGATACACTGGACGACCATTATCAAAGTTACAAGATTAATCTGACCGAAACTAGTCAGTGAATTCATATTTTTGTGAAACAAAACCCAAGTGTAGGTTTTATTTATTACCCTGTGTTTTGTTACGTTTCATATTACTGAATATTCATTCAGTAATGTGAAACGTAGTCACGGTACATGAAACACATTTTTAGAAGTAAATGGCAGGTATTGATTTATCAATCAAAATAAATATTCCATTCACTTTTACAAATTTTCTGCGTTAATTTTCAAAAAAACAAAGACTTATAGAAAGTCCGTTTATATGTAAAAACGATTTTTTTTTCTATGATACTGTGACAATTGCCATATCTGTATAAGAACTACAATAATCATCTATTCCCAGGTAAATATTTTGAATATATTTAGTGGTTTATATGGATACTTGATTTAACACTTACATAAATAAGTCAATTGGTGGTATTAGAGAATGAATTGATAATCAGTAAAATTGATTATTTTATTTTTCAAATAAGTTTCATACATCCTCAAAAAAAAAAGAGTAAATCAGGAAAATTATGTTTATTATAAAAATTAACGAGATATTAATTTACAAAACTATATTTGATTTTGTTTTATTCAGAAATTTTAAAAAATGGCAATTTCTAGTCTACCAATTAATATTGATTAATTTCGACAATGTAACATACATATTTGGACGACACAAAAGCAAACATCTAGACTACATTTATGGGTTCTTGATAGGGAATCACTATTTTTAAAATGTGCCTAGCTGGGCGGGCTTCGATATTGTCTTGATATTGTGTTTTTTTACAAATGTACCAAATATTAGTAACAGTTTGATTTTCATCATTTATTAAATCCATATTTAAATTTTTACACTAAAATAATTAGGATCAAAAGTTGATCCTACAAAGTAGTTGATTATAGTAGTAATAAAATCAATTACTTTGTAGGATCAACTTTTGATCCTAATTATTTTAGTATAAAAATTTAAATATATTAATAATTTTATAAAATTGTACGATGGCTATATGATAAGTACTCATATTTAACGACTGATAGCATCACTGACGCAAAATGTGTACGCCATTATTTTGTGTCATATTTAAAACGATGACTGTCACAATTTCAATAAATAGTTGAGTCATCAAGACTTTCAACAGCTTTCAATGTTAAAATTCATCAAGTACGTGTTTATATGCAATTATGGGGATAGAGTATTATGGATCAGTAATTCGATTTCATTTGTTCAATGCGAAGAGGTGTGAGGAAATCAAAGTGAAGTTGCATGCCGTTTATAAGAACCATGTACCTTCGATAACTAAAACAAAGAAAACCTTAAATAAATAATATACTTAAAAAACAAATGCAAACATAACTTATTTGTCTTCTTCTCTTCTTCTTCTTTCCCACCCCAGTCTCATCAGGATTTTTACGTCAGCTACATTCTCTCTCATCCACTCATTATTGTTATTATTTCCATCCGTCCAGTCCTCACATATACCCTTACATTCCCCTATATGATCCCACGTATCTCTTCCATTCCTGCATAACACACATCTGACATATCTCTGTCCCATCCATACTTTCCTACCTCTTTCATCCGATCCACATCTCGCCCTAGCTATCGTTCTCTTTTCTTCCTTACTTAATCTACAGTCTTGCAAATACCCAGGCATACCCGCATGCACCTGCCATCTTTCAAACAAAGGGTTATAATTACTTTTCTCTACCCCTCCTTGTCTCTCTTGCACTTCCACTTCCTTGCATTTCTCTTTCACCCATTCAACTAAATCTATTCCTTTTTACAGCCATTCATTTACTACAATTTCCGACATTCCTGCTCTCTCGTACATTTTCCTTCTATCCTTTCTCCATTCACTCCCCCCTCCCTCCTTTATATCCGTACACCATACCTCTTTAACTAACCTATCATTATCTAATACACTCAATTTTATTTCATACCTCACTACCCTTTCCGTACTCTCTCTATGCATACTCGCCCTATTCGTTTCCTGAAACATAATATATGTCGGGGTGGACTTTTCCACTCCCAAAAACTGCCTCAAGAAAACGAGCTGCTCTCTCTCTCTAAGCACTCATACATCATACACTTTCATGCCCCATACTTTCACATCATTCATCATTATTGCCTTCACACACACATCCCACAGTTTGCACGCCATTTGGAAATTTCCACCAAGCCACTTTCCCAAATGTTTCCATTATTACAGTCCATACCTTCCTTGCTTTTCCTTCGACATATCTGGCGTGCTTACTGTAACTCCCACATTCACTAAACACAAACCCCAAATGTTTGATCTCTTTCCTTTATCTTTGCTTTCCATGTCAATTCTTTCATTCTCTCCTCTCTTCCTCTATTTCTAAACCTCATCCATTTCGTTTTTTCTACATTCACAACCAACCTTCTTTTATCCATATACTTTTCCATCCTTTCCACCATTTCTTTCATTCCTTCCCACTCTTTCGCAATCAGCACCACACCATCTGCAAATGCTAGCATCCATACCTTTCTTTTTCCTTATCCTCATTCCTTCGATGGCTAATATCAGATATTTGTTTAATTAATTTAATTAATTTTTCGATGGAGAGTGCCCAGGCTGTCTAATTGAGGTGACTACGGAGGATATTATTAATGAAATCCATGATATCGTGTTAGCAGATTGTCGGCTGAAGATTAGAGTAATTGCTGATATTATACACATCTCAAATGAATGCATACAAAATATCTTACAGAAAAATAAGGCATGAGAAAGTTATCGGCAAGATGGGTGTTGCGTTTATTAACAGTGGAACGAAATCGCATGTAAATTTTGGGGTGCAATCCGAATAAGCTTCTGCCGCGCTTCGTGACTGTTGAAAAGATGTTTCAATCACTGCGTGCCAGAAATGAAAGAACAGTCGAAACAATGCTCGAATCTGCTCCAAACAAGGCGAAAACGGTTCCATCGGCCGGAAAAGTCATTGCCACCGTTTTTTTTTGTATTTGCAAAGCGCCATCTTCACTGACTAATTGGAGAAGAAAAGGACAATAACGGGACAGTTATTATTCTACTTATTCTACCGATTCAATAATGAAATTTTTAACGAACGGCCCCATTTAAAAAAAGTCCTTTTTAACCATGACAACGCTCCAGCTCACTCGTTCGCAGTCGTGACAATAAAACTGATCGAATTACGCTAGGAATTGTTGTTCTCCAAATTTGACCCCATGTGGTTTTTTTTTTTGAGAAAATCATTGTAGAAATTGAGGCCTATTTTACGCTGTTCGACAAATCATATTTTTTCGATGGCTTGAAAAAGTTACAAAATAGAAAGACTGTTATTCCTTACTTCACTTTTTATTATTTCTATTTTGTGATCAATCACTTCACGTAAACTCAAAAATATACAGTTATTAAAAAAGTTAGAATATCGCAAGACTAAATGTATCGAGCTAAAAGGAGACTATATTAAGAAATAAAGGAATAAAAAAATATGCGTCTTTTTGCTTAACACGGGTACTTATCATAGAGCCCTCGTTTTTGTTTTTTAAATTAAAATGGGCACCATAGGTATGATCATTTTCAGGTTGTTTTTTTTTTAATTTTGGATAAATAATCTAAAAATAATGGTTGTTTCTTCATCGTAATATCTTATAAGGCTGTGGAAATATTAAACGTGTTTCAAAGAAATTAGTATTGCTCCATTTTTTTTGATAAAATCAATACTTAATATCAGCAACGAAACTGTAAACTTTTAATAAGATGGGTTATAATTAAATAAGAAATGTCATTGATTTCATAACTTCTTAAGAATATGTTATCTTTTTACGTGTACTAGAAAAATGATGTCAGATTTATTAGATTTATGGTTATATTTTGTTCTTATTTCTTTTTTTACTGAACCTGAAGATAATCACACATTACCTGGTTACATTATGTAAAGAGTAATCTATAGAATTCATTAAAAAGTATTTATTTATTAACATACATTATGTATACATAGTTATGATTAATATTCTTAATATTTAAACATTGGTTGTTCGTTTTGTAATAATAAATATAAACAGAGTATCAAAAATATACCAATAAAATAAATAAAAATGTAGAATAAAATTAATTAATTAATTCTTTATTTACGGAAAATCACCTTTTTACAATTAATGACAATCTGTAATTACAAAATACAACAATATATTCAATTGAATTGATAACACTTAGACTAATAACTCCTTAATCAAGTATAACCATTGAGTTTTCCAATCAGAATCCATAAACACAATAACAATAATGATGTGTACCGTGAATAAAAAAATAAATAAATAATTTTAAAATGTCGACTAGTTTCGGGTTATTAATTCAATTTCAAATTTTGAATTCTCTTGAAAATGAACCCGAAACTAGCCGAGAATTTAAAGTCATTTGTGCTTTTATTTATTTTATTGGTATTATTTTAATATAAATAATAAAAATATTAATCATATTTATGAAGAATAATGTTATGAAATAGATAAAATATTCATAATATTTAATGATATTATAATTTGAAAAGCTGTATTATTCATTAATTAAACACAACATTCAAAATTAATGTTAAAATTACAATTCATTTGAATGTAATTTATACTTTTTTTTCAATGTAGATTTTTAAGATAAAATTTATATTTTCACATTGACCTATTACAATGGTTGTTCGAGAAGTATTTTGATTTACTTGTTTCTATCACAGCCAGTTTGTTACTTACTTTTATTATTCCCTCCCGATTTGAAACAGAGTATACTAAAACAGAATACAGTATTTCTAAATAATTTTTCTATCAAAATTATAAACTCAACTTTTAATAAGTGCATAAAGCATTTTGAATATATAAATGTTAAATATTGTATTATTGATTTTCAAAATAATATTATAGTAAAATAATAATATAGTGCTATGTTGCAATAATGATCATATAACAATAATACAACTTAATACTGAATACAGGAAGTGGACATCTTGAAATTTTTTTTCAGTATTATTTTAATATTGTTAAAAATTATTGGAAAATTATTTTTTAATAATTTCATAAAAGCTATTTAAGTAAAATAATTTTTCGAGTGTCCCGGCGAATCCACCATTTTTAAACTAATTGAACCATTATTATTTGAACAAGTGTTTGTATATAGTGCGAAAAAGATATGTTTGTTATTGATAATGTCCACATTATGAACGAAATGTATATCTAACCTGTAAATAAAAAGTGAAGATAGGAATAAACCAAGTTTTAATTTATTGAAGATATATATATATAATCAATAATCCCTTTTACGATATGGTGTCGGGTTACCAAATAGGTATAATTAAACAAAGCAAAGGTGTTGATTGAATTATAATAATCTCTTTATCCCAAATTATGGTTACATTTCTCTAAAATTCATTGTTCAAGGAGAATTAACGAGTTACTATCCATTTAATATAATCTACATGCTGTGTTTCTAATAATGTATTAGGCGGCTATGTTTAAGAACAGTTCAGTTGTTACGCATGTATCAATTGAGAAATGCCAATTTGTCCGATAATTACAAGATACCCGTTGTGTCAAAACTATGGATGATATTGGCAACTAAATTTACAAAAGAGATTTAAAGACGAAGCAACTAACATATGAATAGTGTACTTGAATTTTACAGTTTTTGTTACAACAACAAATTAAAGCGTCGTGTATTTGGTGAAGACGCAAGGAAGTTTTATATTTCCCAACTAACTGTTACGCGTATTTTAAAAATGCGAAAAATAATCGATTTTGGAATGTTAAATACAAATGAAATAGGGCGAAGGGACAATACATCGAAGGAAATATTTGTGTCACTGTGGTTTCCAGAAAAAGGTAAGGTAAGGTCTTTACTTAAACGCGTTGGCACAATTTGGAGTTTGTTATTAACATTCCAAAATCGACTGTTTTTCGCATTTTTGAAAGAGGGACGACACTTTTAAAGAATAAATATGCGTCTACTGATGTACTGTAACAAAAGATAGATACTATATTTCTGTTTGTCAAAGATTAAATCAAATTGATACAAATTTGATACACTATTGATGGACTGTAGCAAAAGAAGGATACTAGATTTCTGTTTGTAAAAGGTTAAATTAAATCGATATTTTGAGGATATGTATAATAGATGAAAAGTGATTTTACTTATCGTAAGTTAAAGGTCATACTACATCAAGCTGGATGAAGCAGAACTAGAAAGGCATTGTAAAAGAAAACGGTTCATAACTAAAGTTATGTTTATTGATGCAGTAACTACGCTACAAAAAATATTTCAACGCTAAAATAGAACTCTGGCTTTTTGTTTATAAAAACCTGCTAAAAGAAATAGCAAGAACCGAACAAGAGGAACAATAGTGGCTAAAAATATCGAGTTTATTAACGCAACAGAATGCAAAAAATGATTATCGCAAACGTTTTACCTGCCATTAGAACCTAATTCCAAAAAGGCGCATAAAATCAAAACAATTTATGTTTAATACGATAATGTAAAATCGTATTTATGTGAAAACGATTCAAAATTGCTGGCCGAAGGATCAGCAGGGACCCAGTAGTCCTGATTTGAATGTTTTAGACCTTGTCTTTTTCAATTCAGTCTTTTCAGCACCAAACATCGCCGAAAACTATGGATGAATTAATAGATTATGTTGAAAGTGCCTTTGACACACACTGAATATAAATTAGATAACGTATACTTTATACTACAAAAGTGCACGGAATCAATCATGATGGCCTCGGGAGTTAAAAACAATAAAACTGAGCACATGAATAAAGAAAAACTTTTCCGCGCGTATCTATTTCTATTATGCCACCGAAACAACTGAATTTGCAAAATTGTCATAAATGTTTGTTTAAATTAAGTTACAAATTGAATTACCAGCAGTTTTTAAAGTTTTGTATACCATATTTTGGGACAATTTGTAAAGAAAAATATATACCATACTTTGGAACAGAGGGAGCAGTAATTAATAAACGGAATTAAATAGAGAAATAATTAATAGAAATTAATAATTATCTTCTTTAACTTCTAAAAATCTTTAAGGGTGCGGTTTAGATGAAAGAGATAGCTATATAAATATTGGCAATCACTAATTCGAGTTAGATTGCTGTTGTAATCAATGAACAATATTGTATTATACATTAAAGTAATCTTAAAATCAGCAGGAATTCCATCATATGAACTAAAATTGATTTTAATGTTTATTAGTTTGTGTGAAAATCAATTATAAAAACAATGAAAATTGATCAAATTTATAACAAATTTAAAATTAGATTTTTGCTAATAAAAACTTGTGCAATGAAAATTTAAAGGATTTCACTAAATTCTGCATTCAAATAACTTAGCAGACATGACCTATTAATTTCATTATATCTTACAATTTTCTTTTCTAACATGAACTAGTAAATTGACGTGATACACGAAAATTAACGATTTATTTTTTATTTAGACTTATACTTTATACTTGGTAGATAAAAAATGTAAATATATATTCATATTATTAAATCCAAAAGAATGGCTCTTCTTTTCAAACGATTATTTCCATTTTACTATATAGCTATCTCTTTCTACTAAACCGCAACCTTAAATCAATTTTCTTTGATTTAATGGTCTTACGAACCAGAATTTAGTATAAGTGTGTTTCTGAATGTTTTAAAGCTGTAAATTTTGTAAGTAATACATTGAATTATTATAATAATTTATTTATTACCGGCGGCCAAACAAATTCAGACATAATTAAAAATAATAATTTCGAGTACATATTTAAGATTTCAGTACATTAACAAATCACTTAAGAGCAAATAATAATTGAAAAAACACACTTTTATATAAAAAAATATAAAATGAATAATTTAAATAAATATAAAATTAGGTCGTTAGCCATTCCAAAACTGTGAGCAAAACTCTACAAATACTTTGTAAATAATTATTCAAACTATGTATGCATGTTACATGAATAAAGATGTTTAGTTAGTTGATTATAAAAGGAATTAATTAACATTGTACAAGATTTATATAAATTAGGATATTTATTATTTAACAATCTGTATAAACAGGAATTATTTTCTAAAATAAGCGATAATTACTAATGAGCTAATTAATGAGAATTACGAATTTGACGTGATTCTCATTAATTGTCTCATTAGTAATTAAATATTTTTTAAACGCGAGGTTTATTGAAGAAAAAATCAACATCCATGGTATAATAATAACAATCTTTATTTCCAGGTAATGCTTACAACAATGTATATATATCATAATAAATTAAAGACGACGCCGGCGCCACCTTTTGCCATACGCTAGATGAATGGTGACTGAGCGTTTCATTAAATGTGAATGTAAACATACTTGGAATTGATAGAAAATTAACAAGATGTTTTTCTGCTTTAGTGAAGAAGAATATTTTTCCAAATAAATTCCATTACTGCCAAGATTCATGTTTCACAAAAAAATAATCAAATAATGATTTATATAGATTTTTTTAAATAATTATTTTCAATTATTAAAAACTTCATATAAAGGTACAATTTAAATAGTAAATTATTTTAATTTTACAAAGATTTTCTTATAAAGAGTCTGCAATTGTAAAAAATTGTTTGCAATATTATAATAGGCATTTCCAAGTGCTTTTAAAAAATGTTTTTGTGTTGAATAAATTCTCAAATTTATTAAATTAATAAAAACAAATTTCGTACATAAATAATAATTATCACACTATATTTGCAATGTGATTTTTTTAAGGTTTTCAAAATATAGTTTAGTATCAAGAAAATATTTTAATTAATAAAATAATAACAATAATAAAAATTCTTAACAATTGTAAATAAGTACGGTGTTATAAAATTAAATAATTCTCGGCACATTCCACCTCAAGAAAAAATCAAGTAAAGTATTGTTAATAATTAAAAAAAACTAAGGCTTATTTAGTGTAGTAATCATTTCAATAACTTAAATAGGTTTGAAATAGCCATCACTTATCCATATGCTAGATAAATGGTTGTTGAGCTTAAATAAGATTGCAAATTAGGATAACTAATATAATTGTATCATATGATTCGAGAACTTTTCTCCTTTGGAGTGCTTTGATTTTTTTATTAAAATATGAAGTTGACAATAAAATTAACAATACGCTGTAGGTTATGTTATCCTAGTAAATTGAATTGATAAATAATGACGCACATGACGTTTCATTTGTTTTTTTTTTCGCTGGTGCCAACAAAATATAAACTAAAGAAAACAAATCAAAGCATTCTAGAGGAGACAATTTCTGGATCATATGGTATGTCACTTCTTACACCTAACGGTAGAAAGGAAAAAAAGATAAAAAAAAAATAGTATGTCACTATTAACATATTGTATCTCACATATTTATTAAATACTAAATTATATAGATACTATAAAAATACAGAATTTATTATAGTATCATTTTTTACATAAACCTAAATATTACATTTAATCCTTATTAAAAATTGTTTTACTTACAATACAAAATTTCGTTAGATATACTGTATTAAAAGCATTGATTTTTTTGAAGCGCGAATGCTTTGCAGATAAGCGAAGAGTATTTTAGTGCTAAGTTCAGCGTTTATATATATATTTTCGTCTGGAAGGGGAAAGATGAATTGCGAACTCACCTAATGCTCTCCGTTCTCGACCTGGGTGACCAATCTTTGCTCCTGCTTCCCGAACGTAGCCTCCTTTGACCCAACGACCTGTTAGTCTTCCATGTGTCTATGTGATGCTTCAGAGTGTTCTGCACTTCAGTGTTGAGGAAGCAGTAAAATAATGCGACCGTTAAACCCTGAAATATAAATAAAATGTATATGAAATTAATTTAATTATAATTACTAAATGAATTGTAGACATTTTAAATGTACAATATTGAGGTATAATTAAATAAAAAATACTCTTTTCTATTTATTGAGGTATAATTTAGATTAATTAAATATAAACTAGAAAAGAAACATCTCTGATGGGATTTGAACCTATGTCCCCGATTGCCCATCACGAATGTTTGTATAAATTGAATATAGGTGAATTTGAAGCATTGTATGGAGATTTGATGTCACAGGTCTCTGTGGTGTAGTTGGTAGCGCACTCTACTGGTAATAGGGGGACACGGTTTCAAATCCCATCACAGATGTTTCTTTTTAACTTTATATTTAATTAAAATTAAATTATACCTCAATTGAAAATTTCTACAATTTATATATAAGTATAATTTAAATGGAATATCAATTTAATTTAATTACTAAATGTGTTTGTTAAACCATCATTCTTCATCACTTAGACGAATGCTGGTTTAACAAACTATTGTCTATTTCGGTATATCTGACATCATCAGACCTGTGTGTTCCATATATCTTAATGAAGGTTATGGAAGAAATGTTCTATAAACACCAACATGATACAAAATTATTACAAACTGTAATAATAACTAATAAGAACAATATTAACCTACAACTGTCAAACAGCACGACTCAATGCCAAAAGTCCGCTATTATCTTTTTAGACATACAAAAAAATGTCCCACCACACCTAATTAACATTATCGATGACTTCCTACACAATAGGTCGCTCCAAATTAGAATCCGACAATCAGTTTCTTCCCCATTCTCTCCCCAGCAAGGTCTCCCGCAAGGCTCTCCTTTATCTCCCTTACTATACAACCTTCTTGTCCACGATCTTTATAATCCCAATCCTACTTTTTTAAACAAATCGGCATATCCTCTCTTATATGCAGATGACACGGCCCTTATTGCGCACGCCCCCACCCTTCCCAAAGCAGTCAGCACGCTTCAAGGGCTCATTGATACCATACAAACATGGTTCGCTAAGTGGCGCATTTCAATAAAACCGAATAAATCACAGCTATTTATTCCCTACCATCACCCAAGTTCTTCTTCCTTTAATGTTAATATCAACAACCACATCCTCTTCCCATCAACGCATTGTAAATATTTAGGTATAACCTTTCATCCAAAACTCTCCTTCAAAGTTCACACTAAAACGCTGAAAACAAAGGTCAAACAAAGGGCGACACATTTCAGGGGTTTTACATATAGGCAACAAGGCATAAACACCAAAACTACAGTCACTATATATAAGATGATCAGTCGTCCTCTGTTAGATTACGCCGCAATCCTGTTCTACAATCCAAATAAAAATTCCCTCCATAATTTAAAAGTAGCAGAAAGATCCGCTTTAAGAGCAATGACTAAAATCAGACATCCCCTCAACCCACTTCACAACCCTTCCAACACCCTCCTGTATGAACTATCCCAGATCCAACCAATTCAACACCGTCTGACCTACCTTGCCGAAAAATTTGCCCTCAATCCTTTCAATTACAATCTCCTCAAACCTTATGTATCCCTCTCAACCCAAACACCAGATCCACACTTAAAAACCCATCAACTTCATTATTTTAGTTCATTTCATCACTTCATGACAAAGACAGAGACATAGACAGTTAAATCAAATACATGAATACGCATATACATTAAACATAGACAGATATTTACGAAGTCGGGCTGAAAGACCGTCGGTCGATAGCCGATTAACAGGCGAAGAATTTTATGTTTATATATATATATAAAAAAATGTTTTGATATACGTATTGTATTATGTGTCTGTTAATAAAGATTTCTGTATATATATAACTAATAAGTACGCAATATCAATGACATCAGATTTTCTTTTGTTTTGTCCGAGTTATTTAACACAATGGGTGGATTCGCAGTATTATTGTTTTTAGTTATTTCGAGTCGCAGGGCGTGTGACAAATTATTATTTTATTAATTATTTTTATTTATCTTATATTCCTAGTCATTTTCTATTTAGTACTAACATATTCCATCATTAATCGTTTATTTATTCATTTATTTATTTGTGAACATTTTTTTCTATTATTATTAATAGCTAGCGAGGTTTTATTTCAAATGTCAACCGAAGATATTTTTTGCCGAAAACAATTAATTGGAATTGCGCATGGCAATCGCATCCGTCAATGTCCTGTCGATCATTTCCACCGGAGATCGCAGCGTAGACAGTATGTTTGATTAATTTTATTTAAGTATTTTGTAATTATATAAGGCAGAGCTGTACTGATGAGGGGTGAAATCATGAAACACGTGTCTGCAGGTGGCCTTATGTATTTTGAATAAAGATTTCCGAATAAAAAAAGTTGCATTATACAATATGTTATTTTTATGCAAAAGCAAATGTCCATTAATGAATATTTTTATTTAAAGTACTTAGTAACATAAGCCCAACCATCACAGTAGTTAATGAAAGAATAATTTATTAATAAATAAATTCTATTTATTTAATTTATAATCCATGATTTTCTTTCTTTCTTGGGATTGTCATAATAGATTCACTTTTATATTAAATAAAAATGATTTATAATAATTTTTATTTAATATATTTAAATAATTGTGACCAAGTGAATGAATACTCTTTTCTATTATATATTCATTTTTTTCACTAGTCATAATATGCGACAGAAAACTTGGTTTTAAATGGTATTTTCAGTCAATTCGTGTAGTAGCCTTCCATAATTATGTAATTTAAAGTCTAATGCCGTAAGAGATATCCGACTGTGCAAAAATAATTATTACTTCCTATCTATTAAAACCATTATTAAAATCGTAAATCATTTAATCAATATTCCAACGCACAGAAATGCTGAATTGAATATCCTCTTGAAATTTAATCGCACATAGTATTAAAAAAGCACACAAGAGCAATTAAATCGCGAGCCCTTAAGTGTTCATTTAGAAAATCCCCGCTTCGTGCTCTCATTATTATATATTATTAAGCGTAATGGGGGTTAATTGGAAGGCGCACGGCTCGGCTGCCCTGGGTCAATTTGTAATTTGCATTTTCACTATCGTTAATGGCGAAACCACTCAATATGATGATGATGTAGGTGTGCACAACAGCCACTTCATCATCGTCATCTCTGCGGCTACTAAAGCGCTTGAATTGCGGGCGTGGATGCGAAACGGACTTACGTAGTGATAGATTGTGTACGTGTGGCTGTCTGTGTGCATGCATGAGATTGTTCGAATTTTAATTGGATGGTCAAGCCCGGGAAATGTGTGTGGTCGGTCTTGATTAGCGCTGGTTTAATTGTTGCGTTTCCCCGAAATGCAGTTCAGTTATTTAATTTCATTGTAATCAGATTTTTGATTGATGTTGAAATGCATTGATTAGCTAGAATATCGATACTTCGAATTATTTGATTGCATAAATTGATTTTGTTAGAAGGATAGACAGACATTTGGTTGATAGTTCAGATAAAATTACAGATAATTAGATCTGTTTCGTACAGAAAATATTAAATAAAAACATCTTTCCATTAAAATAATAAATAATAATTTAAAAATAATAATTTAAAAAGAATAACAATTAAATTTAATTTTCTATATTTATTTATATTGGTTTACTTTTCGATATACAAACATCTTTATTTAGAAAAATATGTATAAAAGAGTAATTACTTATATTCTACAATTAAGCTTTATTTACATATTTTCGTCAAAACTGGCTAAAAACCTTTGGTCTTTCCGCCTGTCTAGTCTATGTCATATATTTAAAAATCATGATAACTAACGCCCCGGTCTATGTCCGGATTATTTGATGAGATCAAACCAGGGCTCGAGCTGTTGGGCCCGATCCGCCAAAAATTCGTCTCAATTTCCGATTACTACGAGCCTATTGATAACGGTTTAGAGTCGCAGATGTTTATATCGGAGTCATACGACGCAACGTCTCACTTTGAGACGACTTGTTTAGACGTGCTCGACATCTTCAAAAGGGGCACCGGGGAGGAGTTTGACTTCTCCAAAATCAAACACGAATTAGGGGACGAGGAACAATAATTTAAATATTTGTAATAGTATTCTTTATCATTAAGGAAAAAAAAAACATACATACCAAGTTGATTAGATATGTATTACATGTGCAAATTGTTTTTTTTTATGTTTCATAAAATACTCTTCTCCTAAATAAGGCTTATCTCACTGGCCAACTCAAAGAAAAATGCATTTATTTCAATTATAAAGAGCCATAGAATTTTGTTTCAGAATAGGCTTTGAGTGAGTAATAATGAAATTAAATTGAAATAACCTACGAGTCAGTTATTAATTTAAATTCAACAATACTTGTGTTGACCACAAGGTCATTTAAATAAATCAATTAACTGCATTTGAATCTTTTCATTTAAATCGATTTTTTAGTTGAATTCCCCTTATAAACTCGCAGCCGACATTGAAACAAAATTATAAATCAACTCGTCATTTGATTTTTCATATTGTTCATCCATAAAAATCATCTCCTTTTTGCTTGAATCGAAAAGGTCTAGAAACATGGAATTTAAAGATGAAAAAAATAATTAATAGCTTTACGAATTTGTATTTAGATGCATGTAATTATTTGGTGATAAGGCACGTGATTGAAATCGACATACCAAAAAAAAAAGAAAGAAATTTAACATGTTTACACACATAAATAATGTCTATCTGTTGTAATCACGAGAGCTTTTTGCATTCCACGATGTTTCGTTTTACGTAGTAGGGTTTTCTTTTTTTTTTTGTTTCTGTCGTAGACTGTGGAGAGTTGCGTTTTTGTGTTTGTTGCGTTTTGCGGATGATAAAATAAGAGATGAACTGATATTGGTTGATATTGGTGATTTATATCTGGGGGAGGGGGGGGGGGGGGGTTTATATATGGATTTTGGGTAATACATACATGTTTAACAATGTCACAGATGAAGGGATTGGTGGCAAATTTTAGGGCTAGAATTTCAAGACTTTACTTTTTTTTATTTTATTGTTATTATTATTATTTCGGTACAAAATAAAAAATTGAATGCATTCAGTGAACACATTTCGTAGAATATACAAAACTTTATATTTTCGAGTTTACGTGAAGTGATCACAAAATATAATAGAAAGACTGTTATTCCTTACTTCACTTTTTATTTTTATGTTAGATGTACATTTCGAAACACAAAGTGCTCAATATCAATAACAAACTTTATAATTTTATGTTATACAAAACTTATATAAAACGTTTTTACGCACACGCAACACCGCCTCTTACGCAACTTTCAGTCTCGTGCGTAAAGTCTCACTTTTCACACAGGTTATGCATTAACCTCAACGCCTGTTAATAAACACCTAGCTAAATTTATTACATAATCCAATCTCGGATCGTTTCTGGCAGTGTCGCGTGCAAACTGTGTCCTGTGGAAGACGTCGGGCGTTCGGATTCGATCCGTTGAATTAACGGCGGCGTTTGATAATAGGGGTAGTTGGATAATTAATAGAGGGCTCGGGGGTTGAGGCATGGGTTTGAAGGTGGTTATTATACGCCTACGTATTCAATCCTCACTACGAACGAGCGTCTCGAGCGGCCCTGACGTTTTGAATAATGTATCAGATTCATTTCCAGTCTTCCACATTCTGTTTTGACTCAACTGGAATTGTCTTACACGAGAGAGTACATGCAAATACAAAAAAAACATATCTTGAGACAGAAACAAACGTTAAATGCGAATGTAATAAAATTTTGTGCAAGTGGAAGTATTTTTCAATTATTAATGATCGTGGCTTCTACTTTATTGTACATAACGATTTCATGTCAATATCAACCTTATCGCATTTTCTGATTATTTTTGACAAAAAATCTACCACGTAAATGAGCAAACAAATGCTGATGTACCTTTAAAGTTTTTAAGATATATTAATGTACCAATAACACTGCAAAAAATTTGGACACATTTCAGTTCCAAAACTTGTTAAATCTTGAAACAGTGATTTTTATAAATGACTGCATGAATAAAAAATTCGCAATTTATAAAAGAGCAGAGAAAACCCGATGTGATTTATAGCCACGGTTTTTTCAACCCGGCGTCTCCGCCATGCCAGATATCCCGGCCCGGGTAATTCATGGTTCATCCAGGGATTTTAATTTCCATTTCTTTATATTAGCCTATTAGTAGAACCCCTAAAACTTACTTTGAATAACACTATTATTATATTCATTAATGTAGATTTAATATCTATCATCTACAACATAAAATCGAGCAAACTTCATAGTCCAAAATTTCTGACTTTGGCGCACTTTAAATTCGATTTCTTTATCTTAGATTGTTAATAGATATTTTAAGAACTATCTCAGTTGATAAATAGTTAATTTTATTATTGTAACATTTTTATAATATTTTTGTCGTCCACGGATTTCAACACAAAATCGATCAAATTTTAAAGTCCAAAACTGTTGACATTGGCGCACTTTACGTTCGATTTCTTTGTCTTAGATTGTCACTAGAAAAAAGTTTATTTTTTATTGTAATTATTTTTTTGTCATCCACAGTTTTCAAAATAGAACCTAACAAATTTTAAAGTCTAAAACAGCTCACGTTGGCGCACTACAAATCCTATTTCTTTATTTTAGAGTATTTTTAGATATCTTATGAATCATCGCAGCCGTTAATGTTGTTTAATTTTGTATTGTTTTTTTTTTTAATTTTGTGATATCGACAGATTTCAACATTAAAACCAACAAATTTCAAAGTATATACTTAATCTTTAAGTCAAAGCCAGCCGTCGTGACTTTGAAATTTGATCGATTTTGGTTTGAAAACTGATGACAAAAAAATGTTGCAATAATAAAAGTAACTTTTTATCAGCGAAGGTTGCTCTTAAAATATCTAAGACAAAGAAATCGAATTTAAAGTGTGCCAAAGTCAGATGTTTTGTACTTTGAATTTTTATCTACTGTGTGTTGAAATCCGAGGATGAAAAAAATAAAAAAAAAATAGTTATAATATAAAAATAAAGTTTTTTTATAGGCTGTGATGATTAGATGGTTCTTAAGACAACTAATAACAATCTAAAATAAATAAATCGAATTTAAAGTGCGCCAATGTCAATCGTTTTGGACTTTGAAATTTAATCGATTTTGTGTTGAAAACCGTGGACGAAAAAAAGAAGAAAAGAAGAAAAAAGTTATAACAAAAAATAACTTTTTATTGTCTTAAATAGTTCTTAAGACATCTAGAAACAATCTAAGATAAAGAAAACGAATTTAAAGAGCGGCAAAGTCAGCCGTTTTGGAAATTGAAGTTTGATCGATTTTGTGTTTATTGGCTGATTTTGGACTTTTAAATATACTCGATTTTATGTTGAAATTCAAATAATAATGTTATTCAAAGTATGCTTTAGGATATCTACTAATAGATTTTAATGGAAATTAAAATCTCTGGATGAACCACGAATTCGCCATTCCTGTGCAAAAACAAAAAAAAAATGTTTCGTACAAAAAAATATTGATTTAAATGGCGTAAAATTATTTTCAAACATACAGGGTGTCCCAGTTAAAGATTTCTATTAAAACCAAAAGCAAACAGTTTAGAAGTTGTAACAAAAGATGGAGCCGAGTGTACGAAAGAATTAATTTTGCCTTCTCGCGAATCTCCAAGCCCACAAAAAACAGATACAAGAGTTTCAATACGTTCGTCTGATAACGCTGTCGATATAGAAAAGGGAGAAAAGGGAGATGACCCTAACATAAACAATAACAGCAATGAAATCAATAATGAATAGAAAATAAAGGTAAATAAAAGAAAACAAAATAAGAAATCATTTAAACTAATCGGAAAATCTATAAACGAGAACCTTCCAGTAATGGAAACCATTATTTTAAGTGCAAGGACAATTGAATATTTCGAAAAGAAATATTTGTTATTTTATTGTATGTGTCGATAAAGATGGAAAAATCATATGCTGCCTTGCCTGAATGCATTTTATAAAGAATGCGTCTTGCCATTCTTAAAAGGATGCCAAGAAGCAAGAAATGTAAAGAGTCGTATAGCATAATCAACGCAATGAAAAATGATTTAAAAAAAAACAAGACATTTATAAAGTATTATAATGTTTCGCATTTAGTTTATTTTCTTTGTATTATACTTTTTATACAAATAAAAGAAAATGAAATTATTCTAGACCATGAAATTTAATCAAAACAAAATATTATTAATTAGTTATAGTCATTTGATAGCCAAATCACTAGTAAGTTTTTCTGCTATATGATCTTTCGTAAGTGGTTCACATCCATTTTCTAATTTAATCACAAATAAAAATATATTGTATAGTTATAATTAATATTTGTAATACGAGTATCTATGTTGTTGTTTTTTTTAAATAATAAAGTTATGTAATAGCACAAAATTACTTCAACGATCAATTAAAATATATAAGTAAAAATCAGTAGAGTTCAATTAATAACACAATCGTGATTAGTAATATAATAATCCAGTTTCCTTGTTTACAGTAATTCAATACCGATTCATGAGTCGACGATTCCATCGGCGCGGTCTAAACAAACAAACAACGCGCTCGGCATTCACAATTTTTATTATTCGTTGTGATAAAATTTGGCAGATACTACAATCCAATAAATAATCAACACCACTTTCAGCAAAAACACTCTCTTACTCACTATCCAGCGCAAATTTCCCCTCTTAACGTGTAAATTCACATTCTATGAATACATATATATTAAGCTCCTTAGAGTGTGATGATAAAAAATAAAACACAAGTTACTCTTAACATTTCCCTCACAGACTGTCCCCGAATATATCAGAGATACATTTCAGAAGTGATTCCAAAAACTAATTTGAATATAATTAGGGCGAATTTATTTTAAAAATTATTATTTGATTTTGGCGTAAAAATAAATTAAGTATTAATTAATCCCGTGCTGCATTTTAACATAAACTTTCTGTGTTTGTTATAATTAAAAATCAAATTAGCTATGCAGATGTGTTTCCTGTGGACTCTGTCGTCCTGATTGTAAATCCCTCGGAATTTAACGGTATGCAATAATGCAGGGCGTGTTTAAAACCTGCAGCTTGTTTAAAATCCCTTCTTATCTTTGCGAACTAGTTCCACGGCGTACGTGTGGCTCCCAGTTGCTGACGTCTATTGAAAATTCCAGTTAAAACACGTTGGTTAAATTTATTTACTCCAACTAATTAAACAGACGCGAATTCTTCAGTGGGGAGCATGCAGTTTTGAACGCAGGCCATTGGGGACGTAAACTTTTATGAATATTAGATTTTGTTTCCAGTTAACTGGGTACGTGTTTGTAAATGCTCCGCCGTGTATTTAATAAATAATTAAATATACAAAATAAGAAAACATCGTGGATCTAGACGGAATGAACTCGAAGCCAGTTTATCGTCTATTTTTATACCGCCCTGAATTATTATCATTTTCGTTTTAATTTTATTTGTTTTTTTATTGTTGATAATGCTCAAGTGAATTATAATACACTTCAAGCAAGCGAGATTATTTGAATATTAAAACAATTTTGTTAATTCGTAAACACATTAAGGGAAGCGTTGTAAAGTGGGCATGTATTAGATAACGTCGAATATACAGGCTCAGTTGAAAATGGTCGCACTGAGCTTGTTACAACTTAGAAGTGATGTTTTATAACGAATACTTCGAAATTTTTCAATGAAGGCAGGAGTATATAGTAGTGATGATGCTTTTAAAATTATCGACCATAAGATAAAAATGGTGATGTGTCCATCAAGGTACTTTCCCCGGTAAAAGTGTTATAACAAAAATTATTTACTTTTCAATATCTGCAACTTTTATTTGAAACATTTTTCTATCCGAATTAAAAAAAAATGAATAATCGCTAAGCGTAATGTTGCACTTAATGAGTTATAAAAAGCTAATACATAACGTTTGGATTCAATCCGCTTAGCCGTTTATACGCTATCGCGGAAACACACAGACATTTTTCAAAACTCGATGGAATGGACTCAGGGGACCTCAAAACGTGTATATTCGTTGAAATTGGCGATTCGAAAATTTTTATGATCACAATACTTTTCGTTGGACAGTGTCCAAGGTAAAAGGGAACACTAAAGTACTTGTGATACTATTTGTAAACATTTACAATTAATATCAACACTCATTCTTATCACATACTACTAAATTTATAAAATTAATTACACGAAAGAGTTAAATTGATAAATTAACAGTAAATTAGGGAAAAAAAAAGCGATCCATGACATCAGATATGTTAAATCTACAAAAAATGAAATGCTAAAATTAGTTCTCATATTTCAGCACAGCAAAAATTATTTACACTGTAAGATTCTGAAAAACATTTGTGGGTGCCTTTCATTAAATAATTTTGACTCAAACCGTTGCAATGCACACAACAAATATCTATTGTGTAATTCAATGTCAGTCGGGGTATATGCCAGGGAAGTAGTTGTTTCAATACATGTTTGTAAAAAATTTACAGTGTATTTTTTGCAGTGTTGAAAAATGGAAATGTTCGAAATGTATTTATCATTTTCAGAAAATTTTCAAATTTTTATTATTTCATTTTAAAAACGACAATTTTAAAATTTTTATTATTTGATTTTAAAAACTACAAAAGTGTGAATCATCTTCGTTTTTAATTATATGTTTTGTATATAATTGTTATTTTTTTATTTATATTTTCGTAAAACTTAATTGTTACTAGCATCGCGATGTTTTCGACCTTTACTACGTAGTAATTCATATCAAATTCAATAAAAAAATTACAATACTTTTTACCACTTTCATAAAAAGCGCTGGAAAATAGTAATTTTTTTCATTGAATTTAAATGATGTTATTTTTTACTGAACATCACCTATAATCTTACTCGTTTTTGGGTTATATTTTCGAAATATAATCTCGGAATAAAAAAAAGAATGTCACTTAAACACTCCATGTAATATTTTGCGTCTAACCGACTGACTCCCTTTTGAGATTACGCTTTCCACTCGAGTTCTCGAAACTGCAAAAGATCCCTCCACTCGTAAACTGTCTATATCGACTTATTCGAGATACTGCAAAACACTCTGGCAGTCATTAAACTTTGCCCGGCGACGATATTCCCCCCTGCCATCATCCCCCCTTTTCTGGATGATGTAAACTAAGATCACAGGCCTCTCCCGTCCTCGTCCCCTCTCCTTTTGTCGCTTGCGTCAGGAAACTTTACCTCGATGGGGTGATTTTTTTATTCCATTCGTTCGGCGAGTATTAACAAAGTTCCTAAGAGGATAATAAGACCGGGAGCCGGTATCAGTTTAAGAGATTGTTTCGGTTTAATTAACACCGATTGTTTTTATTTTCGAGGATTTCGCGAGATGAGTTAATATATAATCGCAGACTAAGCTATCTTTTTATATATGAAAACTTTAATTAGGGTATTATAAACCAAGGTATATTTTGCATATTAAAACCTTAATATTGAGACTTGATTATAGACAATCTTTTCAACATACAAGGTTTAGAGCCGGAGCGCACCACCTCGAATATTAAGTTGATTCAAGGGCAACACAAGTTTTAAATAAACGTATCTAGTGTCTAGTTTTGGATTGATAAAATTGAGGACTTTTATAAATTAAGAAAAAAATGTAGTTGTTATGTGAACACTAAATATTCATTAAACTAAATTATTATTTAATAAAATATAAAATGTTAAGCCACCATTCATCTAGCCTATGGATAACTAGTGATAGCCATTTCGGTTTTTCGAACCTCATCAGACTATTGTGGTCCATGTGCAATGCCTTGATGAAGGCGGCTGAACGGATTTTATATTGTGGTTATATACCTGATATTAATAATAATAAATGAAAGACAACGCAAGCGCCATCGTTGCCACATGAAAGATGGCGCTTGCGTTGTCTTTCATTTATTATGATTAAATTGTTATTATTTTAAAAAATATATTTATATCAATGAATTGTAGAAAATTTCAATGTAGGACATTGAGGTATAATATAAATTTAATTAAATATAAAGTGAAAAAAAAAAAAACCATCTCGTGGGTTCAAATCTCATCAGAGATGTTTCTTTTCCATTTTATATTTAATTAAATTTATATTATACCTCAGTATTATACATTGAAAATTTCTACAGTTTATTGATATAAATATTTAATCCAACACTAAATATTTATCATGCTATAATTTAATAGAATGAAAAATATTTAGTGTTTAATGCATAAACTTAACAATAATTATATTTTTTTCTGTATTACCAAATATGATTTAAAAATTCTATAAAGAGACAAAATTGAATTCCATCCTGAATTTCACGTAAAGCTTATTGTAAAACAAACTAAGTTGTTTAATTTTCTCTCCTGATATTTGAATCGGAATCAGTAATTCAATTCATCTTTGCAATGCAATTACACAGGTGTACGCCAACTAATGCCCTTTTGTGAAATTGAATTTGTCGGACGTATGAGCGAATACTCTGCTGAACGGACTCTTTTCGTATTAAAACACGCTCGTTTTGTAAATGGAACGCACAGGGGGATTTAATTTCGGTAGAGCCCTATTTGTTATTCGTGGAATTTTTCACCGAGTAAATTCGCGTTTTTTACAGCGGCTTGTCAGATGTAGGGAGATTGCGGAGATTTTTTATGCAAGAACGTCTCGATTTACGCGAATGGGGTTTAAAGATATTTTTATTTAAAATTGAATTAAAGCGAATGTTCTTATCTGCATACATTTTTTATACATAGCGTCTCTACACTCAAGCTCATTGGTTAGGGGTAAGAGGATAAATCAGAACAACTACACGCCATAAAATTAGGTGGTTGAGAATTTGATTAACGTTGTTATAGAATATAAATTCGGAAAAAATAAAACTCCAACGAATTCTTGTTATTCAAATTGAAATCCCCACCTGGTATAGTTTTTGTTAATTAGGACATGAGACTAATACTGTTTTTAGTTTATACAGAATCGAGGCATACCAGTGTGCAGTGAATGAAAGCTGTGATGTATTGCTCTGTCCCGGTTTTCAAACATTGCGCTGAATTTAGCACCGACATCGTGAAGTGAAATACGCGACATATGAATTGACAGCTGATATAAAAACATAATCCGTCTACAATTTATTTATTTAACGGATTTACCTTTCTACAAATCTACAATATAATTAATAATATTTATGTATAGTGGATTGTAGAATAAAAGTTATACAAGATATATATAACGGAAATCCATTTTTACAAATGTAATTACAAAAGTTTAATATAATATAAATTCAAACAAAATATTATTAGTAAAAAAAATCAATGATTTAATTTTAATTTAAGAAAAAGTAAATATATAATTGACGAACAATTCCAATTACATAAAAAGATGTAATATAACAAAACAACTCAAGACTGATTTACTTATCGCATAATACTTTCATTGACGACGATAACTTTTAGATGGTGCAATAATTCATTTCGTGACATCGAGAATAAATCAAATCAAGACGTAAAAACCTACTAAAACAACTATTAATAATATAATTAGTTCTTTGAAATGGTATTCGAAATAATGGGCGGTAGCGAGTTAATCTATTACCTGGTTTGAAATAAAAGTCTATCTGTGAGATAATATCCGATCACTCAACATCTCCATTAATTATTTTATGTAACATCAACATCATCGCAAAAACTCTTCGGTTACCTAAACCATCGAGGCTAAAGTGAGTCATCAGAGTTTCATTCTAATCTTGAAACTCTGATCTCTATTTCCTAATTTGTAAGAAAGAGAGATTTTAAAAATTTATGTTGATGAAATGAGTGAAATACATTTTATTATAGATACAACGAAAGGATGTTTGAAAATGGACGAGAATTCATATTTCTTTTTAATAAGTAAACAAAAACTGTTGCGTTAAAAATTTAATTTGTTGAATTATTTGTATATTTAGCTTAATTGTACATATAGGCAACTATATTTTGATATTCATTTAAATTAATTTCGAGCGCAATGTCCTTTTTTTGTTCTCTTTTTTTTGTGGGTCCCATCGATCACGGCGAGCACACTTTTCAATTGCACGTTCTTTCTCTTTCATTTCTGAAAATCATCGACATCGTACACCACGACGCACAGGAAATTGAGAGTGATTATTAATAAAACCGTTGAGTTTTCCTCAGTGTAAGACGGATAATGCACAAAGTGTAAGTGATTATTAATTATTTTGTGATAACTTCACTACACGTAAAGCGGAGAAAATTGTACGTATGTTTGGAAAACCTCACTCCATCTTTGAGGTTTTATCTTCCGATTACAATCCAGTTGTATTTGATTGAGTTGTTTATTCCTTGATTTGGACCTCGGCAGATCACGTGGTTGCTGGTAATCGTGGAAGTCACGTGTCAAGATAGTCTTGGGAAGTCGAAAAGGGAATCTTTTGCGAGAACTTATTGAGAGAGTTAAAGGGAGAGCTATAGACGGATCGGTTGTGGATAGAAAACCGTGAGAGGCGTGGAGAGTCGTGAAATTCAGTACTATAGAAAAATTTCAGCATTTCGAGTTGGAAAATCGATAAGTACTATTTACTAATATACGTTATATATATAGTAAATATTTGCTTGTGTTAATTGAATATTAACTAATTGGAAGTGTTGTAACTAAATTTTCAATTTTATTAAGATCATATTGAATCTACTTATGAAATAAAATTATGGTATATTAAGTATTTTATTCTACTATGTATATTATGATGTAAAGGTATATATACGGATATATATTTATCTGCCAATGTGCATTGAAATTTTGTCAAATATTGAAGGTTATTTTTTAATATTTGATAACTCAGATAAATCTGAGTTAATTTAGAATTTATTGGTTTATTCACACATATATATTATCTGTTACTTTCAATTTATTTACATTTAATTATTCACCATTTCTTTTCATTAATCAATACATTTAATTTATTCCGTATAATATGTATTTTATTTTGGGGTTATAAATTTTAATACACGTATTTTTTTAAAATCAAGTTTCGTGATTTTTTCCCTTTGTTAAGATAGTTATTTCTTACTTCCCGATAATCACGTGGCGCCCTTATTGTTATTTACTTTTCATTGAACCCCCCCACCCCCTTCTTCACTGGGTTAGTCTGGTCGAGCGGTAAGTAAAGTAGCTAAAAAGTAGCGTCGCAAAATTTTATTTGGCTTTGCACTCCTTTTAACAAACGTATACAAACATCATTAAAATAACATTCTTCTTAATAATAGAAAAAATATTTATTCTCCGGGTCACAGTTATTTAAATAAATGAAATAAAAAGAAATTGAAAATAATTAATAAATTGTTCTGTTCCCTCTTTTTTGAATCATTTTTTTATTTAAATTACTGTCATCAAGTAAATAAATCCTTTTTTCCTATTATTATTAATTGCCAGTGAGGCTTTATTTAAATCCGAATGGAAAATACTTTTTGCCGAAAATAATTAATTGAGATTGGTCGCAGCAATCACGTCCGTCAATATCATTTCGATCATTTCCACTTGAGATCGCGGCCGAGACGGTACGTTTTTAATTAATTTAATTAATAACTTTGAAATTGGGAGAAAGGCGGGAGGTTTGGGACGGTTTTCATAAAACTTATAGCTTCACTGTTAATAAAAGCAAGAAACCCCCCAAAAACATATGAGGATAAAGAAAAGACCTATGCAAAGTAAAATAGAAACTTTAATTAAAAAAAAAAATATTACAGAATTAAAATATATATATATATCAGGTGATGAATTATAAACATCCCAAACCTCTTTCTAAGAGGAAGGTTTGGACCAGGTAGGTGGTAGATTTGGGACACATATAAAATGAACTAACAATTAACAATTGTTTCTATAAATAATTTCAGCATGCATGCGATATTGTTTCATTCTTTTGTGATTTTTGTATTATTATTTGTCTAGCATTATTATAAGTTTGTAAAATTGTAAAAAGTGTATACGTTCAAATAAATAAATAAATAAATTAAACCTTTATAATGACAAAAAAAATCTTTTATTTGACGCATTGATTTTAGGTTCTTTTAATTTTCCCACATTTTGTTCTTGAAATTTTTCGTCAACGTCCTCCTCATCAGGAAAGAAGAAACTATTGGCTTTTGTGCTCTTTCGCAGATACTTTACTCTCAACTAAGAAGTTTCATTATGCGGAAGCTCCAAAATATTGACTAATATAAAATCTACTTCATTACAATCCTTTTCCTCAGTATTTAGATTGTTATATTCATCGCTTACAAACTCCAAATCGAAGCTGCTATCTTTGCAGAGTGTTTTGTCATTTATGTAGTCGTCCTCGGAAGATGTGCTTTCATCTTTCGCTTTCGCTGGCAGCTTCCTTATTATAACTTTCTTCTTTTGTAACTGTATCTTTCTTGTCTTACATAACTGTTCTTCTTCAATATCATTTTTTTCTGGGGTGTTCGTTATCACTCTGGATTTTCCAGGTTTTCTACCACCATCTTTTTTGATACGTAGAGCCGCTTTTGAAAATGGAATGTTATTTTCTGAAGTAAATTTGTTTTTTTTTTCAGTTGCTGCAGAAGAACATGAGGCTAGGATTTCTTCATCTAATGTCGAGGATGGGGGTTGAGCCTGCTGTTCTGGTATATCCCGATCCGTGACATATGCTCCCAAAAAGTTATCTTCGGAAAAGGTATTTTCGTTAAAGGGATAAATGCCAGTACGCCTAAAATCGTTCACAATATTTGAAGGAGTACAAGCCTTTTCTATAGCTTCTCTAGAAAGATCAGGAATATCATAGATCTGTATGGGTTTTCCTGGTTTTCTTATGATGAAACTATCAGCAGCCGCATTAAAATAAGTTTTAAATGGGCCGTAAACAGAGATGTCTAGCGGCTGCAATGCGGAGAGAGAGAGTTAATAAAAGCACGTTATCCAAATTTATCTCATCAATATGGCTAGGGAATATTGATGAGATAAATTTGGATATGGCTATCGTGATTATCCAAGATAACTAAGATATGCCTATCCTTAGAAGGTTTGGCGTATTCCAAAAAAATGATTGAAAAACACCAAGAAATTCGCACTGGTCATCCAGCCGCTTGTATGAGCTGCTTCCTTACAGTCAGTGGGATCACCTTAAAATAAATTTAAAAAGTTGATATAATCAGTTTTGCATCTATATCAATGAGTCTCTTCACTCTTGGAAATATGTATAATAGTTTGTCCAATAGCATTTATATGTATCACACCGTTACTAGAGTGCCCAGCTCACCTGATGTCATTTGACCAACTTGTTCTGAGTTAATACTTTTTTTCGGCTTATGAACGGTTGTCAGGCCCGTTTCGTCGATGTTCCAAATTTCTTCAGGTCTAATATTTTTATCCTCCATAACAGTCTTCAAATGTTGATGAAGTATATCAACTTGTTGAAGCTCGTGGATCTGTTTAGGCTAGTTACCTCTGGCTTTCTCAAAGAGAGGCATAAAACCCTCGCAATCAGTCCTTTGTAGCAGTTCCACCCGCTTTCGGATAGTTAATATTGTTACTTTTTGCAAAATTATATGCCAATTTCAGTACCGACTTTTGATTCAGACCGTAGAGTAGTTTTGAGGCATGTGTGTGTGTGTTTCGGAATACTAAACGTTTTAGCTTGTCTAACCTCATTTACTGCTTCATCAGTCAGATGCTGGGGTAATATTTCCCTATTGGTCTTCTTTTTATATGTATGAGGCATGATTCACATGTAAAAAAATCATTTCCAAATTTGGAGAGGTTTGGGATAGTGTACTAAATCTCTCTCTCCCCTGTGGTTCAAACCTCCCTCTTGTTCGATATATTTAATTAAATTCCGTTCTAAAAATTGGGTATAGGGTACGGTATATAATATCGTAGCCCGACGGTATTTGTTACAACCATTTATAATTCTAGTCAATTAAAGAAAGTAATTGAAGGTAAAAACTTACGAAAATGTGCTCTAAAAGTCAATTTTCTTCTGTAAAAACAACTAACAACAGCACACCAACGTTTTGCTCACGCATATGACGCTATACGAATAGGTCGTTTGGTAATACTGCAAGCAATTTAAGGGGAAACATTTGAACGTGTCCCAAATCAAACCCGTCAAAAACCTCTCGCCTTTCCCCTACTGGCGAGGGATGAAATCCCGAAACCCGTGTCTATAGATGGCATTATATTACGTATATTTTGTTGTTTTGTGTTTTGCATTAAATATTTAGGAATAAAAAATGTTGCATTTTATATGTTATTGTAATGCAAGAGAAAATGTTCATTATTGACTTTTTTTAAGTACATAAGTCAAAATGTTATAGTAGCTTAAGGAGGGAATAATTTATTATATATATATATATATATATACATATATATATATATATATATATATATATATATATATATTTCAAACTGAAATATGCCTTGAAAAGAGGAATAAATGTACACTTCTGTGCAATAAAATTGAGCACAAGTTTCATAACAATTTTTTTCAATATTCTAGTTGTGTAATTCGGGTCTGTTTTAATTTCAATAAATGATAAAAATAAATTAAGAAAATTGACATATTTACATTCTTTTTTCGTAACTAGGAAACTTATCTTAACCTCCTTAAACTATAACATATTTTGTATCCCTAATTTTATTGCACAGAAGTGTACCTATCACACGAAAAACAAATTATGTCAAAATGAACTTTGCTCCATTTCATACTTGACAACCTGTTGAGTGTTGTTGTGTCCGCGTTAGTGAACGCACGTGATTTTTCTTTTGGTGACAATTAAGGACGTTGAGCATTGAATAACAAATTCCACACCATATAATTGTTCATTAAATATGCATGGGTATGCGTAAAAATGGTTTTGTTCTGATGTATGTAGGTGCAGTATTTGTGATAATTGGTAGTTGAGGTTATTGGTGCTAAATGCAGAGCATGTACTCGAGTGGTTTTGTCGCAACTCATCCGCGCAAACCAGCGTAAATATTTTAATCATCTTTCCATATTCACCTGTGTTCTCTATTGTAAATTCCTTTATGTGGCTCAATTTTGTTTGTATTTTAGAAGTCACTGCGCGCAGTGTAAAGTCTTTGTGTCCCCGTTAGTTATATAATCCCTTTCTTTTATTTATTGTTACATTTTATATACTTTATTATACAATAGGCATTTTCTGCCATACTTGTGATACGCAACTAATTCCGAAAAATCTTACGTCTGTATTTAAATGCAACGGTCATTGCGGGAAATGGTTCCATATACAATGCATTTTATTATCGGAGTCACAGGTTAATTTTTTTTTTTTCGGGAAGAAGGAAACAAAGATAATGGATAAAAATCGTATTGTAGCATTAATTGTAAGGCCTCAATAGGTAGTACCCCAAATTTCTATAAACGTATTAATTCGAATGATGCTATTAATGTACCCCTTACTATTATTACAATAGTTGCATTATTCGAGGAAGAACATCTTGGCCCCGTAAAAAAACAAATTGAATTGTATATATCTAAAATGTCTGACCAAATCGAGAAAATTCATAAGAAGATTAAATTACTTGAGTTAGTGAATCAACAACTTCGTGGTGACGAAGTCAAACGTGGTAATAACGCCAGAAATATTATCGATGAAAATATTTTCAATTAAATCTCAGACCGAGAACTTTGAAGCTGTAACGTAATGATTTTTAATTTGTCAGAATCTGAATATACTAAGCCTTTGGATAAGAAAAAATAAGATTTTCCACAGTTTAAAAAATAACCTATACGATCTCGGGCGATATAAATCCTGTTCGACTTGGGAAAGTTTCAACTAAGCCTAGGCCACTTAAACTTACATTATCAAGTCGTGATAATATACTTACATTACTAAGAAATCGAACGAAAATGACAAAGGAAGATGTTTAAGTCGACGCAGATTTGACAAATTATCAACGTAAACAGCTTAAACAAATATATCAAGAGCTGGATTCTCGTAAAGAAAAAGGCGAATCATACTTAATTGTTAAATTTGTTAATAATCCTCCCACAATTTCTAAAAGATTCTAACAAAACACATCCGAAAATAATAATGTATCTGTAATAAAATTAAATACGTATTTTCAAAATTTAGGCGAAATGAAAATAAATATAAACTTTTAATTGTAGACTCATCCAACACATGGTGAAACATATTTCAAAAACACTGAATTATTTATTTATTGTTTGACTGTTTGTTTTTATTTTTAAAAGCTGACTAGGTTCGGTCAGGCGACCATTTTCAAAGTTATTACAAAAAAAAATTACGTGAATTTTTACTCCCTTTAAAAAAATATGAGTAATATTAATAAACTAAATTTATCAGGAGAATTTGACTTATTTAATGTTTCTTTAGACTCACTGAAGATAACCATTACATCGCAATACGATTAATTATTTCAATCTGGATATAAATCGTTTCAACAATGATTTTTCCTGTCATTCAGCTAAATTTAAATTCTCACGAATCAATATTAATCTATTAATATGTTTAACCATATTACTAAATAATTACTTCTTTTTTTCTTGTTATATACTTGTATTAGAATAATAAAAAATGAAATAATTAATTACTTTTACGTGAGTTTACGTGAAGTAATTAATCACAAAATAGAAATACTGTTATTCCTTGCTTCACTTTTTATAAGATAAAAAGTGAAGTAAGCAATAACAGTCTTTCTATTTTATTACAAACAGTATTACAAATTAAACATAAATGTATATTTATAAAGATAGTGGTAATGTTTCACATTGCAGTTTAATTAAATTAAAAGAATAAAAAAGAAAATAATTAATTACTTAATCACTTTCTTTCCATTTTCTCTGCAATTAAGTACTTACAAAGTAAGTATTTAAAAATACAAATATCTATTGAAACAACTACTTCCTGGGGAAATACCCACGCCGGACATTGCATTATACAATAGATATTTGCTGTTGCATTTCAACATAGATGAAGAAGCAACGTTTTTTCAAATCAAGAAAATTTCATATAAACAAAACTAAATATGTTAAAAGGCCATCTGTAGACACGTGTTTCGGGATCTATCTATCGTCAGTACAGCTTTGCCTTAAGAATTGTTAAGAAAATACTTTGTAAGTACTTATTTGCGGAGCAAATGGAAAGAAAGTGATTAAGTAATTAATTATTTTCTTTTTTCTTCTTTTAATTTAATTAAACTGCAATGTGAAACATTACCACTATCTTTATAAATATACTTTTATGTTTAATTTGTAATACTGTTTGTAATAAAATAGAAAGACTGTTATTGCTTACTTCACTTTTTATCTTATAAAAAGTGAAGCAAGGAATAACAGTATTTCTATTTTGTGATTAATTACTTCACGTAAACTCGAAACTATACAGCTGTTTGTAATAATTTTGTAAAAAAGGAGATTCCGTTATTAAACTAAACTAAACTAATATTTAGCGCATTCCTCTTTTTACTTCTCTGTTCATCAAAGAAATTTCTTAAGTCGCCGAGACTATTTGTACGCTCCCCGGCTTGATACATAAAAATATGTTTTTAGTAAGAAAATAGATTTAATAAACATTCCAAAAAAATCAGCACAAACTGACTCGTTTTTTCCGCCATATTGCGCTGGAACTCAAGCCAGTGTCGCTTTCTTGCAACTGGTCTCTTCCAGTTCATATTTTTATGTAAGCAAAAAAGTGCGCACGGAAAAAGTGGAGATGTAAAAAACCTCGGCATACGCACTAGTATACTAAGCAAAAAACAATATAATATTAGAAAACCCCTTCAAGTACTCAAATAAACAATCAATATTAAAACCGAATGTGCCTTTTATATTAAAGGTAGTGTATTTAAGAAATTAAATTGATTTCCTATTATTTCCTCCTCTTCTATTACTGTCTAAATTTTCTTATTTCCTTTGTCCGCGCCGTTCTTTTAATAATTGCCTCAAAAAGAGACCATCCAGTAACAAAATATTATCCCCCCTTGTTCCAAGCATAGACACAACTTCCCCCTGCAGAGGATCTCCAGGGGATTACCCGTCAACACAAAGAGGACGTCCGTATTAAGCTTTTTTGTCCTATTTAAACTCCTGGCGGCTAAACAGATTACCTCTCCCGTAACTCGGAAATAGAAAAAAAGGAAAACAGGACTACACGGTTAAAAGCACGGCGGCTTTTCTCGTGAAATAAACGCGTCTCGAGATTGAGATAAAAGTTCACCGGCTTAGGCGGGAGGAAGTAAATGATTTATATTTGGAGGTTTGATTTCTTGTAAATAATTTAGTGAATGGAACGGAGGGAATCGTCAAATAAAATGAGAATCCGCTTTAAATTAGTGACTTTCAAGCAACAAGTACGGCGGAGGAGGCTTTTAAGAAATCTCGCTTGTTTTTAGCAGCTTAATGGAATTTGGGGACGTAAAGAGGATTTATATTCGGGGGGTTTTAATGTAAGAATATTGGTAAATTTATTAACAAATTGTAGAGAATAAATGATTGTTTATATCAATTTATTGAATCTGCAGCTCGGTTTCAACTCCAAAATATCATCGAAAATAATCATATTACGGCTAAAAAGGCTGAATATAATAATAATATTATTATTCAAAATAAGTTTTAGGATTTCTACTAATAAGCTAATAAATTAAATAAAAATTATTTGCAAATAATTAATAAATTATTTCCACAAATAGCTCTGTAAGTACTTACGTAATGTAAGTCAAAATGTCACACAGCTAAATGTGGAAATAATTTATGAATTAATCATAGTAAATGAAAGACAACTCAAGCGCCATCTTTGGCCTAATTTCATGTGGCATCGTCAACGATTTGTGCCTACGGAACACACTAGTCTGATGAGGTTCGAAAAACCGAAATGGCTATGACTAGTTATCCATACGCTAGATGAATGCTGGCTGAACATTTTATTAAATGAATTAATGAGAATTATTTGCAAATTATTTTTTTAAATGTATTTAAATAACTGTGACTAAGTGAATAAATATTCTTTTCTATTTATAATAGGCTAATGTTAAGAAATGAAAATTAAAACCCTTGAATGAGCGACTAATTGCTGGGGGGTCGAAAAAACCGTGAATAACTTCACATCGGTTCTGAACCAATGCATTCAAAACACTGTAGAAAAATAACAAAAAAAGGAAATATATGCGATTTGTTTGAGATTACTAAAAAAATGCTTTAAATACACTAACATTTATTTTCTAAAATTTATTATACAGCTCAATGAAATAAAACCGTCTCTGTGTATTTCATATTTAATTCTGGAAAATTATAAAAATTTATGCTAATAATATAAGAAATAACAAATACATATCCCAAGCCCCTCACAAACACCGATACTTGTGTTTACAGATTATATAACAACCCATCATTAGTCTTATAGGAATAATACATTTGCCATTACCACGTTATGGCCTTAGGGTTGTTTGTTATACATGAGAATTGTAACACACGTACGTACAACCCACACGCCAAGTAATTGCAATATCCTCGTGCATATATATGTATTCGTACATGTGTAACAAAGGTAATTGAATGAACGGGTTTTGACTTAAAGCGTAGCACCCGAGCGCCAGTTTCAAATTAATTACGAAACTTGCGATCGGCAATCCCTTCAACATTCGAATCGAACAATCTCAAACTATGCATATTAATGAATTGTTGGGAATTATTGTTATGTTCTCTTTATTTGGGTAATTAAAATAATTGTTAAATAATTATTACAAGTGAAAATAAGTTAAATATATCAAAAATAGGGTCCTGCATTTCTGCTTCCGTCTTCGATAGATCAATTACCAATTAAGTAAGGACTTTGAAATTTTGGAGATTTACGTATAAATATTTTTGATTATACAAGGTTTTGGGACACCTTGTTTAATCAAAAATATATAGAGTTACGCCATCATGACATGTTTTTCTTTAATTGTTTCATATACATTTCATTCATTATAAAATGATGCCTTTTATGATTAGCTACATCCCCCTAAAATTTTATTGAAATTGGTTCAGAAATACCAACAAAAACGAATCAAAAAGCAAAAAATTGGTTTTGCGCCATTGGTTCAAAAAAAAAATATATATATAAAAATAAAATAGGATCTTGTGAATAAAAGGTCTAACAATCCTAACAGTCCAATTTTATTGATATGAATTGTAATGGGTGTCCAAAATTGAATGTTAAACTTTTCAATCTTGAATGTACTTTATTTGTTTTTAAGTGGGCCCTGAAATATTGACATTTTAAAATACCTATTGTTTAAATAAACAGATGTTAATATTTTTAATTCTAGAGATTTATTAGTAACAATTCAAGATGCCACTCGTCTATCTATCTTGTAATTTCCTACTAGAAATTATAGGCATTTTTCAAAACGTCTATTTGAGGTCAATATTTGACAAATACATTTTTTAACTCAAAAACTGTAAGAATTATGTCGACATAAATCCATATGAGGGTGTAGGCAATTGAACGGGAAATCCGAAAAAACTATAGGGAGTTCCATTTAAAATAACCACATCTGTAGAAATTTCCGATTAAACCAGAAGTTATAGGAAGTCGAAATATTTTCCATCAGGAGATTGCATTCAACCGTACAATGTAGATTTTTTTAAATATTTCTACTGTCCGTAAACTTTTATTGGACGTTATTCTTGGAACACGCTGCATATATAAACATTTTTTTAAATTAAATTGAAAATAAAAAATAAAGGGTAGAAAGACCCCAGGTCGATAGCCCAGACAGACTAAATATTTATTCTTGTTAAGTAAATATAAATGTACTTATAAGCTTATGTAATGTTGTCTGAATAAAGATCTTTGTGTATATAAAAAATAAAATAAAAATATATGGTTTAATAAAAGAATAAAGTGGAACGTTGTATTTATATCAAATTATACAGTGAAGAATATAATAGATCTACTTGCTTACAAAAGTGATGATTTTGTGCCTATATTAAGAAAATAAATTTCTATTGCCTTCAGAATATCCATTTTTTACCATTTTCACAATAATGCAAGATTTTTGCACTATAGAAAAAAGGAATTATTTACATGGTCACAGTTAATTACAATAAATTAAATAAAAAGAATTAGGCACAGAATCATATGACACTGACTTTTTCGGGATTATTAAATTCATAGTATGACTCGTTCAAAAATAAATAAATTCCTTTTCCCCCATAGAAATAAAAGGCAGTAAAATTCCTTTCTTCACTGATTTTATTCTAGCCTTATATGTACATTTCGGACACTATATGTCTATTGTCAATAGTTAACTAACAAAAATTACAAATGTGTCGGTTTATTTATATCATAGAGCGGATTAGAGGAAAAACCAAAAAGTAATTATGGTAATGAAAAGACACTATTTCTTAAAATTAGCCGTTTGTTGGGAATACCATAGCTTCATTAGCGTTAACCCTGTGTTGAATTAAGTCAAGCAGGGGATTATTTAATGGGCTTAAGTCATTAGCGTTAACCCTGTGTTGAATTAAGTCAAACAGGGCATATTTAATAGGCTTAAGTGAAAATTTAGTAGATTATAAAAGTTATTTTTCATTTCAATCGCCTCTATCATATTTAAATTGTAATATGAAGATTGTTTCAGTAATGTGGCATTATTTTTCTTAAATTTGTGTCCTGTTTCTAGAACGTGGTGGGCAAAGGCTGATTTATATGGATTTAGATTCTTGATGTGGTATAAATGTTCTTTGAATCTAGTAATGACGTTTCTTTTAGTTTGTCCTATATATATTTTGTTACAATTGCTACATTTAATTGAATAAATTCCTGATAAAGATAATTTGTCTTGTTTTTCAAAAGTGTTACTTAATAATCTGCTAAGTTTTGTGTTTGTGTGATATGCTGGGGTGAGATTATTTTTTTGAAAATGACTTGTGAAACGTGGATTATTTTAATAAATATTTTATTCTTATCTTTATTGGATGTAATTTGATCGTATTTTGTACTAGATGTTTTCTTATATGTTTATTTATTATTTTAATAATAGTGTGGGTGTTATATCCTAGTGAGGTCGCGATTTTTCGTATAAGGTTAAATTCAATGTTTATATTTTTTTCTGAAATGGGTAAATATGTTGCTCCGTATATCATACTATTAAATGCAGATTTAATTTGTGTTTGAAAGGTAAGTGTGAGTTTGCGTGTATGTAGTTAGAGGTGTGAGTTGATTTTCTATAAATGTTGAATTCTAATTTATTATTATTTCTTATGACTAGTAAATCTAAAAATGGGAGTTGGTTATCTGATTCAACCTCATTCGTAAAATTTATGCTGGGGTATAGGCTATTGAGTTGTAATACAAATTCTGAGATGTCTAGTGTTTTCTTAGTAATTGCGAATATATCATCCACATATCTAATCCACGTTTTTGGGAAGTTATCTAAGGTGTTCTTAGCTTTATTCTCAACAATATTCATAAAAAACGTTAGCGAGGAAAGGAGAAAGTGGGTTGCCCATAGCAGTACCAAATGTTTGTTTGTAATAATTTCCATCAAATTCAAAAGTGTTTAAATTCATTACTAATTTCGTCAATTTAATATACGTATCTACTTTGGATTTGCAAATATTATTTTCTAATTCTGCTGTCTGAATAAATATGTTTGTATATATAATTAGGAATATATTTTTGAAATAATTAATAAAAATAATTATTTCCTTTTTAGCCTCTCCAATAATAAATCATTATTGCATATTTTTGTAAAGATAATTTAATGTGGAATCGAAAATTGAATTCCATATCCTACATCTAATCCCTAACTTCCAATTTGGTTTCCGCCCAAATAGATACACCTCCCTTCCTCTAACCATTCTAACATCCGATATACAAACATCCCACCTAGAAGGCAAGTCATCTGCAGCACTTTTTTTAGACATATAAAAAGCATTTGATTCTGTGTGGCACAAAGGTCTGCTATATAAATGTTATACCCTAAACTTCTCAAAAAATGTCCTACATATGCTAAATAAATTTCTAATAAATAGATCACTAATGGTAAAAATTCAAAATATTCTTTCCCGTATATTCCACCCCGAACAAAGTGTACCTCAAGGTTCACCATTATCACCACTACTGTACAACATATTCTGCAGCGACCTCTATAATCTATAACCCCAACCCCACTTACTGCAATCCCTTTTCCTATATTCTACAATACGCTAACGGCACAGAACTCATAGTCCACCAACCTAATCTATTCCCTACATAAATTACAAACACTTATCGACTCGCTAGAACTCTGGTTCGCTAATTGGAGAACCAAAATCAACTCTAATAAATCCTAACTCCTTATTCCCTATCACCGTAAAACCCCATCCCGTAACATATATATATATATATGTGTGTGTGTGTGTGTGTGTGAGTGAAATGGAATAAAAGAATGGTAACGTAACTAAAAAGAATTTAAATGACAATAATTAATTTTTATCACATTTCTCTAAAATATTCGAAAAAGCTTTACTAATCCGCTTATCTTCTTATTTTAAGAAATTTAACCTGTTACATAACTCACAATCAGGCTTCCTGCAAGGCAAGTCTACGACTAATTCATTATTTGACTCGCTTACAGCAGTATATAGAAGCCTGGACCAAGGAAAGATAACGTTCGGAATTTATTTTGACTTTTCAAGAGCATTTGATCTAGTTAATCACGATCTGCTCTTGGAGAAATTGTATGCCTATGGGATAACGGGCAATGCACATAATCTAATTAAGTCCTTTTTGGATAAGCGGACGCAAAGGGTTGTGTTACGATCAAATCGAGGTTATATTATTAATCATGAATATCACTCAAGAAGCGAAGTAATCAAACAAGGCACGCTTCAGGGGTCAATTTTAGCACCTTTTTAATTTGTTATTTTCATGAATGATTTAGATTCTGCATTTAGTAATCTGCCAAATGTTACATTATATAAATATGCTGATGATACGTCACTATTAATTAGCGAAAACTCCAATAATACCGCCCATAATACATCTTGTCAATCAATCAATATTTTTCATTCGTGGTGCAGCAAAAATAAGCTGGTGTTAAATTCCGACAAGTCAAGTTTTATTCATTTTAGAAACCCAAGGAGCCATAAATACGAACAAATTTTAAACTTAGCTACTAATGGCATAGAAATAAAAGCATTGGAAATTGAAAACTTCTTAGGTGTCCTCATAACATCAACACTTAACTATAGTGAGCACATAAACAAAATAAGTAGTAAAATCAAGTCAGCAAGCTTCGCTGTGCTATCAATGAGAGACTCGGTTAATAGGCACGGCTTATTAGCATTTTACTATGCTTGTGTTGGTAGCCATCTCAGGTACTGGTTAATTATCTGGGGGGGATCTTCTGAAACAATACGACTTTTCAGATTGCAAAAGCAACTGATAAGGAGGATAACTTTTTTTGCTCCAAAAGACCCTGTCGCCCCCTTTTTAAAAACTTGAAAATTCTAACATTTTACTCGTTGTACATATATTGCTGCTGTCTCTATCTGTATCAACATAAAAGTAAGTTTTTTACAAATAGAGTATTTAATACATCATCCGCTACCAGACACCTAGATAATATATCCGTACCTGTACATCACACGACACTATTTAAGCAAAGACCATATTATATGTGTCTCTCTCTCTGTACAATAAACTACCAAAAATAATAAAAGATATTAAAAATACGAAAATATTTAAGCGTAAGCTAAAAGAACTGCTTATTGAAAGAGCGTATTATTCGGTCGCGGAATTTCTGCAGGATATTATTTAATTCATTTATTGTTCGACATATTAAAATATGAGAAATAAAATGAGCTGTTTTTCTTTTTTTGTATTTAAATGTGTATTATTATTATATAATTATTATTTTTACATTTAGTTTGAACTTTATGTATTTTATAGTTTATAATCTTGTATGACAAATGCAATACTTGTGAAAATTATACATGTCTTTTGCTTAATAATAAATAAATAAATTATTCGATGAGGTGATTAATTAATTCCTACTATTCATTTTTAAAATTGAAAATAAAATGTTGTTTATAACAAAAAGGTAATTTATTTAGTTCAGTTATTTCTAATATTCCAATTAAATTAAAGAAGAAAAACATGATCGTTATTTTCTTATTCTTTTTTATTAAAAAATATGATCAAGTTGAAAAGAATAATTCCGAAGCGTGTGTTATAAGTTGAGTTCGGCGTGATTGAGTGCGGGGGGAAATCAGGTGGGAAAAGTTTTCGGCATAAGCTCGACTTAATCCCGGCGAAAGTTGCTCCCCTCTTTATATTAGACTAATCAAATAGATATTCTTCGGAGCGCGCGAAAAATTGGATCATGATTAATTATATTTCTATCGTTCCGACTTAATTAAAACCATTCATGAAATACGAGCGCAAGGACGGAATTCATTCCATGGTTGTATTTATGAAATATTTTATTGAGGATGTGCATATTAAAATAACTTTTATGCTAATAGCAATTACATTTTCATAGTAAAAAAACAGTTAATATTTATTCAGGCTATACAAATATTACAAAAAAATAAAATATAAAGTCGATAGCAATTTTCTGAGGTTTAATAATTTGTAAATGATTGCATTTATATTATGTATTATAAAATTATATCGTATGTTCAATTAAAAAAAAACTCAAGAGTGCCATGATTTTTTTAATTTTTAAATATTTAAGTTGGTACACATATTAGGAATTGACGTATACCTACGTCAGTTATAGCTCTGAAGTTATATTACTTTTCAAACGAAAAACATCAATAAATTAAAGTCATATTAAATAAAAATGATTTGAAAATATTTTTTTAATTATTTTCAATTCATTTTTATTTAATATATTTAAATAACTGTGACCAAGTGAATGAATACTCTTTTCTATTTATATAAATTAAAGTCAATTCATAATAATTAATAATTACGTTTAACGTTTCAATTCCAAATTAGAATAAATGTTGTATGTGCCTTCCTTCTTCGCGAACACAAGCCTGAAATCTTCGTTGTACACTTTTCAGTACGTTCCGCAACAACACTGGATTATTGTAAATTTCTTCAAATTTTTCTCGGATTCTTTGGGAATTTCTTCATGAAACTGCGTCCAATGAATATACCCAATTACCATTAACTTTAGTACCATTTGGGAAATATCTTTCAACTATAAACTCAAGGAAACCCAAAATGTGCATATCCGTTGAAATTGGCAATTCGAAATTGTTTACGATCACAATATTTTCCCTTGGACAGGGATCTGGAAAAAGTAAAATGAACAAAAATATTAGGATAGGAAATACACGTTCTTTAAGAAATGACATTTTAATTCTAATCAGAAACCACTAATCAGATCCTAGAAATAGAGGACAATCACACGATTGAAACCACACACAATACATTATAATTTATTTCTTAGGTTTTATATAAATAAATCAATTTAAACACTTTCAAATATATACTGTATAATGCTACAATTATTTCATCTAAGACGAAGAAATGATATTTATAATTTGGTCAGGGTATATATACAATGTTAGATGAGGGGGTGGGTTTTTCAAGCAATTTTAAGTTTAAGAGAAGCGAGTTTGATAAGTCTGTTTGATCGTTGAGAAGATATCCTGTGTGTTTTCTATTGGTTATTTCCATACACTCCAAGATGTTAAGTTCTGTGCCTTTTCTTTCTTCATGTAGGGCTTTGAAGTTTACTCGAAGCGGTGGTTTTCTTCGATGAGGTGGTTGGCCTATGTGGAATTAGTTTTTTTTTTTTCGTTCATTCTCTCTTGGAACTATCTTTTTTTGCCTGAAGAAGTCAAAGTGTGGCGAAACAATTGTAGCGTTATACAATACATATTTGTAAGTGTTTAAATTGTTTTATTTATATAAAAGTGAAGATAAACTTTGAACAATGATCAGCCTTTTAAATCAATTGTTTGTTAGGAGTATTATAAAATATAAAATATCGTGATCTTGTCCTTTACGCAGGTATATTGAATTATTATTAAAATTCCAATATTGAACCACACACAAACATTTTTTTTTCATTGATACTATTAGTTTCTAGATGAACCGGCGGCTGTTTTTATCTGTATTTTGATTTGCTTACATCAGACATGCATCGACTTTTCGCCACCTGGCGTCGTGTATCTATTTCGGGTGTCTACTTTTTAATATATTAAATCCAAGTGAACCAAGTGAATGAATACTCTTTTCTATTTATATTAAAACTCTTTGTATATTTTGTCTGCGATTGAACTATACTGAGACAAATAACTGAAATACAACGAAACAACCCTTTTATCGTAAACATAGTAGACACGATATATTCGCCCCATAAAAAGATGTCCTTACAAATAACGACGATTAATAAGAAATCGAGCTTGAAATTGGAAAGGAAAGGGCGGGATACAAACAGCCAGAAGGGCGGCTGAAGGTGCGCGTCTGGATGTCGGCTGCATACGTTCCCCATTCACGGGGTCCCGACGGCGAGTAATTAAAGCCCTTTAGTAACCTATTAGCGCCGTTGAATGCAAATTAATCAACAGGTCGCAGCGAATAATTATATTCGCACTGCGGGTTTTGTGTGCGTGCATGAAATTGATACGCGTTCTGAATTATTTGAAATTAGTGTATCGGACATGCGAGGATTCCAATTTTGTTGTTTTGAATGGAGTAATGGCATCAAAAGAATCTTAACCCAATAAAAAAATTGAATTAACAAGAATGATGTGATCGTATAAGAAATATTAATATCAACATTTTTTTCGCAACTAATTAGCTGGGTTGTAATTAAGAATTTGGATCTTGAAATATAATTGACACTATTTGACCAAGAAGCCATAATTTGAAAATAATTTATTTTGTAATAGCATCCAGCAGTTGCAACACCAACAGGATTCTTGGTAGCATCCTTAACCCTCTCAGCACGGATTCCTGTCATAGGGGCATCGGCGTGGACAATCTAATAATTAGCGATAGTCTACTAATCCCGACTAACTGGAGACTAACAAAGTTTGCAACTATAAATAAATCATTTCGTAGTGATTAATTAATCACAAGACTATGCATTTTACTCACTACTTCAATCTGTTGATAATTTTGAAGAGGGCTAATATTGAAATTGTTTTTTTACTCCTTTTGTATCCTTTTATAAATTGATTTTAATTTATATATTTATGGAAACTCTACAATTAGTAACAATCTGTAATTACAAAATACAATAATACATTAAATCGATTTAACAAATACTTAAACTAATAATTCCTTGGTCAAGTATGACCATTCAGTCATACTCAGAATCATAATCAGAATCAATATTAACAATAATGATGGTGGATAAAATATATAAATAAATCAAAAACAAACATAAAAAATTACGATAGATATACAAAATGCAACAAATAGAATTAAAACCACTGCGAAAATAATACGTATAAATTTAAAAAAAAAAAACAGAAAAAAAGCGAAATAATGATAATAATAGAATTATTTAATAAGAAAATTTGGTCATTTCGTTAAAAAATATTATACACATTATTTAAATGCAAAAAAAAATAATATGGAATGACAATTAATCACGAAAAATACAAATCCATTATTAACGTAATTTGGAAGTGGAGATTCAAATTACATTTATAATTAAATTTTAAAATTTTTACAAGAAAAGTGTGACGCACTAAAAACATTACAGAACATATGTATAATGTAATACAGTGACTCGTCGAGATATTTTTAACTGCTAATTATTGATTTATTGTTAAATGATTTTTTGTTAATGTTTGTTAGTTACACTATGTATTTGTATTTCTGCACTATTTGTAATTTTGTAATATAATTGTGTTCAAAGGATTTATTCCGTTAATAAAGATTTTTTATTATTATTATTAAATGAACTCATCAAAATTTAAATAAAATATCCAACCACAATTCATCTAGCGTATGGATAACTAGTAATGGCCATTTCGGTTTTTGGAACCCTATGGAACACACCAGTTAACCATCAGAATAAATGGTTGTTGAACATTTTATTTAAATGTATTTCGTTTCCTGTTATCATGATCAGGACAAGTTCGCCTTCCTTTAGCGAATGAAACAGCGATTCTCGGTCGCCTACCTTGTCCTAAATCGTTGAAGATGCTATATGAAATTTGAAACAGTTCGACCTCTCGTCTTGTACAAATTTACAAATATTTGTACTTTACCTACGTTGTGTTAATTTAATTCGCCAGGTTTGTTATTTGTGGCTATATACATTATCGATACTTACTGTGTCGTATTTTTATCTCAAAATGAGTAATGTGGTGGGTAAATGAAACTCAACTCAGGAAGTGAATTTAACGAATGCAACATATTTATTTAAAATAGCCATCATTATTACTTAAATTTAATTACCAATTTCACAAATCTATCACCCTCCCACCCGTTTATTATTCGTAACCTTAATTATCTTTTAGGAGGCACGTGCATTTTTGTTAAACTCAAAAATATGTGGAAATTCGCGATATTGTTCCGCCATACGCATCTGAGAGATAAGAAAAACCCACTCAAAAAACCATCTCAGAGCAATTTTGTTGTTGAGATGTGGATAATGAAAAACGATAATTCGTCCTCGTTGAATCGTTCACCTTCAACTCAGAAATCCCATATCCCTTTGTTAATCCATATTTCTCCGTCAAGAAATGGACAATGAAATGCGGGGAAATCCTCATCATTGAGCTTCTCACTTTCAACTCCGAAATCCTCGTATAACATTGTGTAGTTCATATCTCATCGGCGATATATAGACATTTCACTGGCAGTCCATACCTAGACGGTTTAAATCTCCCACCCTCAATTTTTTTGACAGTGTTTACTATGTAGGTGACATTTACTAGTAGAGTTCTTCAGTTATTGAAATGATATTAAATGGTTGAAACAATACCCTACAGTATACTTCGATCTAGTGTCTGACGTGAACTTCCGAATTCCTCTGCTTGGTATTATCCCAACCGGTGAACATTGTGTACCAACCCGTTTTTATATAATATAATAAAATTGAATTACTATCACAATAAAGATGTTTATATATGTAAAAAAAAAACTGAAAAGAAAGATAAAAAATAATAATAATCAGTCCTTTCTTCAAGATACAAAATTGAAATTCATGCCATAGTTAGTAGTATATAAGATCTGCAATGTTAATGAATCGATTTGCTATTTTGCATAAAAAAGACATATCTAACAAAATTCTTCTTTCAGCCAACGACATCAGACCCAACAAAGACAACATCCCACTATGAGAGTAATCTATTCCCATCCAATAACTTCAAAAATGTTCCTTGAACCTACTATATTTGATGAATAGCGACTAAACTACAGAATCAAATTGAACGTGAGGTCGTACCAAGGACACTGTCGTGTGTTTAAAATATTTGCTGAAACAAAACCCAACATCTTTAATCATTTATTACAATTTTTTAAAATGTGCTATTTAAAATCGAGTTTCTAATTAAATTTGTCACCCAAATCCTTAGTTTTCGTGACCTTAGTCAAAGCTTTATCACTATGGCAAAAAAATATGGCACAACTTTTATTCAAATTTAAATGAAGATTATTACTTCTACACCACAATCCTATACTATTTAAGTTGTCTTGAAGTAGTTGTTGGTCTGAGATGTTACGAATTTTCTTATAAATCTTTAAATCATCAGCGCAAAGAAGAACCTTGCTACTCTTAATTTCTGATCCAACATCGTTCATAAAGTGTAAGAAAAAAAGGAGCTCACAGTGCGAGCTCTGTGGAACATCGGATGACACTAAAACGTTTTTGGACAGATATTTTCCCAAACGAACCCACCAAGTAACTTTCTAGTCATTCAATAAGAATCCCTCTAAAGCCCATACATTTGTTATAAATCAATTGATTTTGATTTAAATTGCATTAATTTGGTTTGATTTAAATCGATTTAGTTTGATTTGATTTAATATAATTGAGTAAAGTTGATTTAATTAATTTAATTTAACATCTATAAATTGTGTAAGGCAGAGCTGTACTGACGAGGGATAGATCCCGAAACACGTGTCTGCAGATAGCAATAGTTTGAGTAAATTTTCTTTTTTGTTGTTTACATTGAATTTTTCTCGGAACAAAAATTTGTTGCATGATGCAATATTTTATTGATTTGCAGCAGCAGGTGAATTATACAATGTTATATAATTCAATGTCTGACGGGGTATTTTCCCGAGAAGTAGTAATTTTAATGTGCATTTATTTAAAGTACTTACATAACGTAAGTCAAAATGTCACAGAGCTAAATGTGGAAATAATTTATAAATTATTTTCAAATAATTTTTATTCAATCCATACATTTGAGTTTATAAATTAATAAATCATGTTGAACCTGGTAGAAAGCTTTGGGGAAATCAATGTAAATAGAATCAACGTGTGAGGAAGGATTTTCCTCCAATGAAAGATACAGTATTACATTTTTGGTGGTTGATTTTCCTGAAAAGATACCATGTTGTTCCTCTACAATATATCGTGTACACCACCGAGTCAATTGCACCGATACTAATTTATCTAGTGGTTTGGATAGTGCCGACTGAATAGATACTCCGTAATATTACATCTGGTCCCATTTTAAAAAATGGAATAACAAAACTATGATTCCAAACGATACGAAATACACCGGAAAATAATGATGACTCAAATATTTTATGGAATAATTAGCAAGTAAACACATTTTCTTAAAAAGTACGGTGGAATCTAAATTAAAGGAATTGGGAAGTTTACATGAATTGTTAAAAATATCTTGAATATTAACACTGGGCCGATTAATATGAAAAAAAAAAACTGAAGGCAAATTAAAATTAGACATTGTAACATTCGGAAAAATTGGAAGGAAAAAAATCTGCACATCCTGCTGCTGCATTAGTAATTATATTACATGACAGTCTCAAAAGATCTAGAGTCATTATTAATTTTATATTTATATAATTCTTATACAGCAGCTCGTTCATTCCTTTGCATTGCATCTTCAATTTTAAAAATGCCTCATAATGTTGAGTGAGACCGTATTTTTTATACATTAAGTGTGCTGTCTTTTTTTACACGTTAAATTAATTAACATCAATAGATGTTTCTAAAACTTACAGTGTAAGTAATTTTTTGCGGTTGAAAAAAGGGATTGATCGAATTTTATTGATCATTGCCAGAAATTTTTCTTGTTTCATTTCATTGTAATTGACTTAATTAGTTCATTATCAAACCATTTTGGATATTTTGATTGCATAACATATTTACAAGTTTTAGAATAGCTAAGCATGTAAATAACAGAAATAGAAACTGTAATATAGTACAATGAAAAAATCAAAGTGGGTTTCGATCTAAAAAGTTCTCAATAAAGATGTTTAGTTAATGATATTTTACATTTTCCAATTACAAATAAAATTAACCACGCTTTAATTGACAATTAACGATTTTTCATCACTTTTAAATTGATGAAATATCGAAACATCTATGTAATTTACAACTCAATAATTGCCGATAGCTATCAACTAAATAAAATTTATAATTGTATTTGCATCGAATGTTTATTTTCCATAATTCACATTCTGTTAAAATCCGCCCACTACAGTTTTATTCTGATACAAATTGAGGGAGCGGTCGTTGTAAATACAATGGTTTTAATGTAAAATATTAAAAACAAACATTTCCTGTACAATGCAATTATAAATTGTGTTTGCATGCTTTTATTTATTTGAGTCAATTTGGGAAATATGTTTGTGTTAGCTGAACATTGCGTACGTGAAGTTTCAATTAATTGAAATAACATTCTATAATATGAATTGATAAAGTTTAAGATATTCATCTAGATTGTAGAAGAAGTTTACCGTAAAATAGGATGTATCCCACATTTATGTATTTTATGAAATCTAACATAGTTGAAGAAATCGAAGAAATAGTAGTGTTAAAACATTGATATATATCTTGTTAATTGTTTAAACTTCTACTTCTTATACGTTATAATTCAGTTTTAATAAATGGAACACTTTTTATTTATATAGCAATCCAAGTTATACAAACACAATAAAAACTATTTCATTTATTAAAACTAATAATATTTTTTTATTTATTTATGAGTGAAATAAAAAAGATTTTTACACCAAAAGTATTTCTTCCATCTTTAAAAGTTAAAGCGCTTAACATACCTCATTTAAAAATAACTGAAAATTCATTCCTGCTGAATCAAAATCCTCCTCGAATACACATATTCGAGGCTATTCTGTAAGGGAAATATGAGTTTAGCGTGTAAGGTATTTTTATCATCACAGTTTAAGCAACTTTTGAAATAGAAATTTATTTACAGAATGTGAATTTAATTAATAACGTACACGTTAAACGTAATATTTTTGATAGGGAATAACCCCGATTAGCTCACTTCTACCATTCACTAATTATCACTTGTTACATGCAGAAATAAATAGCGAGATTAATTATTAATAATTTCAAACGTAAAAACCTAAACTGGAGTAGTGAACTTACCGCGCGTATTCGACCAACTAATTTGAAATCTGCGAGCGCACTTATCGCAAAAAAAAACAATGGCTCGCTCTGCGAAACCATTTTTTTTTAACATTTTGCATTTAAGAGAAAGTAATACTTTTCTGTACTTAATTATACAATAAACTCGTCTCTTTCAAAAATTGAGTTGTAATTTTCTTAAAAGCAAATTAAAAATAATAAATAAGCTATGTATTTAGTAATTATTTCTTTGTTTAGTATAAACAGAAGATTAATTGTGGAATATCAGTTATTAGAAATTAAAATTACTGATTATTGTTTCTTCAGATAAGTAGATTAGTTGTACAGTTGTACCTGGCGTAAGCATACGTATTAAATTGTTTTGGTATTTGCAATTTATTTTTGTGTTGGAAAGTGATAATCAGTGATATTACAAATTTTGCAAACCCTTTTTTAAGTCTAAAAAAATAGCGTATTTATGTTAATTATTTTAAAAATCATATATAATTATTTAACCGACAAAAAACACATCCATATGTGGAGTGCAATCGCTCACTGAATTCGTTTCTGGGAGTCACAACCGCAGGCTGTGTTTCGCACTGGCTATACCAATTTCGAACGTATATTATACATGAGTTTAATTGAATTAATGGGCAAACAGGGCGGTATTAATTAATATTTAATGCACTCAAATATTTCGGGAATAATACGGCCAAACAATAATTCAAATCATAGTCATTATCGTGTTATGCACAATTACGCTCATAAATTACAATTAATAACGCGATTAATTGTCAGAAAATAAATAGAATTTTAATTAAATTGGCTTTTGTTTATAGCAATTATTTTATTTTTAAATTACCAGATATAAAAAAAGCAAAGAGGTGAATGAAAATTTATTTCTTACTTTATAAGTTACAGTGTAAATAAAATAGAATAATTATTACATTTTTTCTTTTAGTACTTATTCTTTTAGTGAATTATTCATATTAATTTCTTCTAAGTACAAAAAGAAAATAATTGACGAATTAATTATTCTCTTTCAATCGGAAGTAAGTGTTCATTATGTAATTCAATATTATCTGGATACTTGCATAACATAAGTAAAAAAACGGGAATAATTTATTGATTATTTTCAAATTATGTTTATTTAATTTCTTTCAATTGTTCTGTAATTTATTGACTTACGATGTAAGTATTAAGAAAAAACAAATATCTATTAAAATAACTACTTCCCGGGCAAATACAAACGCCGATCGTTGAATTATACAATATATATTTGCCGTTGCGTCTCAGTGATACTGATAAAGAAAGCTTTTTTTTAATCAAGAATGTTTTCAATACAAAAATCTGATTACGTATAATAAGATCATATGATCATAAAAAATTAAATATTTATTTTTATCGTTTTGGCAATGGAGTTGGGAAGAACGATGCAAGGCAGCAATAAAAATATGGGATTCAATTTATAATTTAAAATTGAATCATTCGTTTCGACATGGCGAGGTAGTGATGATATGTTTGTGAGGATTGGAATTATATTAAACAATATATATATTATTTGTCCTGATATTCCACTAGATTAATTAAAATAGTTCATTCAATAACGATTTAAAAAGTGATTAATGATAAGTGTTTGAACTTGTAACACATTCATTTATTATATCTGAGGTCATCCACGTTCTTAGCTCTTTGATGCTGATGGGTATAAATTGATTGCTTTATATGGCCCCAAGTAAAAAATCATTTGGGGACAAATCAGGAGATCTTGGTAGCCATATTATGCCTCCATTGATGCTAACGCAACGAGAAAATATTTAATTTAAATATTTCCTTGCTGCATTATGAACGGGATATCCGTCGTGCTGATACCAGATTCGGGCCATATAAATATTCTGTAAGACTTGCACTGCTGGTATCACTTGGTTCTCAAGCAGTTCCAAATGCTTTTGGCCATTTATATTCCCCTTAATAAAAAATGGTCCTATAATTGTGTCCCCCACAATGCCGGTCCAAACTTTAAGTTTTTGGGGATACTGAGTTTTTAAATTTATTATATGGTGCTTGTTTTCTTGGGACCAGTATCTCACTATCCACGGATTATGAAGACCATGTAACGAGAAAGTCCATTCGTCATTAAACAGAATATTTCGAAGAAATTCGTAATTATTCGTATTTTATCTTCACAAAATTCCATTCGACGACCATGGTCTTCCGCTAAAATCTCATGTGTTGTTTTAACTCTCAAAGACTTAAAACCATTTCTTTTAAGTAGTCTGATTTTCCTGAATTTTCTGCAAGAGCTCTTGTTGATAACTTGTCATTTTCTGTTATCATTTTTAAACCATAATTTCCCGCATTGCAGCTACTTCACTTTGAGGCCTTCGTTCATTTGATGGATTTACAGAACTAGTTTCGTCAAACAAATGTATAACACATAAGACCGAACTGGTATTTACTGTCACATCGCATGCCAAAACAAAGAAATTATTTGAGATTCATATACTGGCCTCCATAAAACCATTTAACAATTTAAGTTTTCTGTTCACTAGTTAACTTTTTAAAGCTATGTAAGTCAAATTGACATTCATATTGCAGTAACAATACCAATAGCCAATAATAATATTTGAGATATAATACAAACGCATTACATTACTTTACTCGTATTTAAAATTTAAGGGGACAACGAAAATTATTGGCTAAACATCTTCACATGGAAAACTTCTTGATTGCTTATTGCTGGGGGCGAGTATCTCTTCTTCCTGAATCTGAGGACTCGTCCGGTTTATTTTTGTGTTACTAAAAAAAAAATGAAGCTGATTTTAACTCTCTATTAACACACACGTTGAATACTTAAAAAAAATCTGTACATCTATTTTTTTGACAGCAGAATAAGAACTCACTTATTACTAAATTATATTTTGCATAATATTTTAAAAAAATGGTGGGGTATATGTGCCAGGATGCGCTTTAACCAAATCCATAGAGCAAGTAAACAATATACTATCCAAGTCTATACAACAATATACCCTCAAGATTGACAAAAAATACTATAAATACCTTCTCTTTAAATTTATCCTTAGACTTATAAAACTCAAACGACAGTTATATCTTTACATCAAACTTACAGACACAAAAAAAACTTAAACTTACATTTAACAAACTCAATAATGACATTAAACAACTTATATTTCAATACAAGGCAGACATATGGTTAAATACGTGCAATACATAAACGACCTTAAAAGCAAGACATTTTGGGCGGAAATAAAATATAACACAGTAGTAGTTGTCCTATTTCATTCTTATAAGATTTTTCCACTTCGTCCTATTCATTGCTGTCTTCTTAGCATCTGTGATTGTGAGTTCTCTTTCGGTGAAGGCTTTGGTAATTATGTTATCCCACTTTTCCTTAGGTCCTTAGGTTCCTCTGTTGATTTCTTAACTATTCTTGTCTCCTTCATCTTTATCATGTGTCCCCACCACCCTAGCTGCCTTGTCTCTATGTATTTATGTTAGTCTTGTATTTGGAGTTCATCTCTAACTGGTGTGCTTGTTATTCCTTTTACTGCTCTCAAATATTTCATCTCTATTGCTTGAATTTTGCTTTTAAGTGTCTTGCTTAAATCGCATCCGTATGCTAGTATAGGCAGATATATGCTCTTGTATATCATTAGTTTTGTCTTCTTCGAAATATATTTATTTTTTAGTAAGAATATGTTATAGTATAGCCTCCCAGTTTTACTGATTCTTTCTGTAATGTCTCTATCATATTTTACACTATTTTGTATTGTCACCCCAAGTACTTAAATTAATCTACTTATTCGATTTGTTTACCTTTTTTATCTATGTGTCCGTTTCCTTTCCAATCATCATTACCTTGGTTTTGTTTTTATTTAGTTTCATATTGTATTTTCTCATTGTGTTGCTGCAAATGTCCAAATTACTTTATAGGTCCTATTCACTTCCAGCTATTAACAACAAATCATCTGCAAACGCACATTAACAAAGTTCTATAGTATGAAATAAATATAAATAAATTATTATCGTAGTTCAGATTGTATGAAATAAATATGAATAAATTATTAAAAATCAACCAATAAAACACAGATTAGATTCAATAACTTTAAATTCTCGAGAACTAGTCGAGAATTTAAAGTTATTCAATGTAATCTGTGTTTTATTTGTTGTTTTTTAATAATTTATTCATATTTATTTCATTCAATATGAACTACCAATGTCTTAATATTAAAACCATTAATTATAAGTTATATATATTGGAGGTTCTTGTATCCTATTGTAACTGGTTTTATATATTGGTTCTTTCATTATCTGATCTTGTATAGACAGAATAGCAATGGACTTAAAACTCTACCTTGCCTTAATCCCACAGTGCGAAACATGTATGATCTCTCGTTTCTGTATGTTAAATAGTTTGTTGTTAATTTGCAAACACTGTTTATCGCATCTATTAGCATTGTATCAGCTCCTTGTTTTTGTTATATGCTCCATACTCTGGTTCTAGGTTTTTTTCGATATCAATAAATGCAAGGTATACTTTTAAGTTGATGTTATTATTTATCTATTCTATTATAAATTTAAAATATATCAAAATACAGAAAAACTGACGATCTCCAACAAATAACAAACTCTTGCACCAGCAACACTACTACTGACATTGACAAAATTGTTCAAAAAAATTGCTGACCATTTTAATAAGACAAAATTAAACATGACATAAACTAATACCACTTCTTCTTCAAACATGTTGAAGATTGGTACAAAGACTACTTCAATTATAAAAAACCTAAGCATCTATTTAGCAAAGAACAATACGACATTATTACAAAAAGAGGAAAAAAAAAAACACTTCACCGTACACAGACGCATTTTACCACAAAATATCCACAACCATATACTTAACATCCTCAATTACAATTACCAAAATACTTATTTCCCTGCTAAATGGAAGACAGGCAACATACCCAAACGTGACCAAAATCCATCCCTTATTCTCAGCTACCGCCTAATAACACTCCTTCCAGTCCTTGGAAAATTATATCAAAAATTAAATCCTTTCATTAATTTCTGATCCAATTTGGATTTGTTCCTAAGCATTCTACCAGTATTTCACTTTCAATCATCACATCCAATCTCCAAACATCCCACCTCAAAGGTAAATCATCTGCAAAAAGCATGCATATATCGTTAAGAACAAAATAAAAACGAGAGTGAAAATGTTCCGCAATCTAACCTACAAAAAGTGGAATAAATATGAAAACAGCTACCATAATTTATAAAATGGTATGTCGCCCCTTCAATACGGATCCATCCTTTTTTCCACCTCTTCAAATCCCACCCTATACCACATCCAACTTAGCGAGTGAGCATCCTTGAGAACCCTAACAATAATCCATCAACCCTTATATTCTTAAATTCCTTATATAATCTTTCGAATCAATTCATCTACGACACTACACTAACAATTCTGATAGAGAAACAACTTCAAACCCTATCCGAAAATTTTGCAAAAAATCCTTATAATTTCCCTTCCATCTCTAAATTCTGTATATACCTAAGTCCTAAATTCATAAACTCGTACTAACTCTATTCTAGTTAGTTAATATAGGCATTTAATCGGTAGCCATTTGACAGTGACAGGGACAGTTACAAACAAATCTTACAATATAATTACTGATATATTGTAAGTAAATAGTATACACTGTAATTGCTAATATTCTGTGAATAAATATATTATCAAACTATCTAGGCTTTAGTGACCAGTATAATGATTTCCGAAATTAACAATTCCAATATTGTCTCTCTCTAATATAAAAGAATTATAAAAAACAATCGAACGAATCGACTTTCCCGTTACATGGTCTTCATAATTTAAGAACTCAGTATCCCCAAAAACTTAAGGTTTGAACCGGCATTCTGGGGGACACAATTATAGGACCATATTTTATTAAGGGGAATCTAAATGGCCAAAAGCATTTGTAACTGCTTGAGAACCAAGTGATACCAGCAGCGCAAGTATTACAGAATATTTATATGGCCCGAATCTGGTATCAGCACGACGGATATCCCGTTCATAATGCAGCAATGGGAATATTTAAATAAAATATTTTCTTGTTGCGTTATTAGCATCAAAGGAGACATAAAATGGCTATCAAGATCTCCTGATGTGTCCCCAAATGATTTTTTTGTTTGGGGCCATATAAAGCAATCAATTTATACCCATCAGCATCAAAGAGCTAAGAACGTGGATGACAACAGATTAAAAATTCTTCAGGTCACTCAAAATAGCATTTCTGCCATATTACAAGACATGCGACAAGAATTTTATGATCGTTCAGGATATTGTTTGACTCAACAAGGAGATGTTATCAAACATTTAATAAGGTAAACATTGTAGTTATGTTACATTTAATCATGGTTTACTATTTATCTAAATAAATGGTTGTCCTTTCTCCCACTTATTTTTTTATTAAACTAGATATATTTTGGAAACTAATGGAGGTGAAATATATTCAGGTAAATAAAAAAAATAAGTATGAGAAAGGAAAACTATTTTTATTTAAATAATTAAAGTCTACACAAGCAACATATTTTACCATGTAATTAATGAGAAGTAAGCGAGAAATATTTTATGTGAAAATATTTAATTGTTTTTAATTTGTTTTAATAAGAGAAAAAGATTATTTATTCACTTGGTCGTAATTTTTTAAATTTAATTTATTTCATTTTTTTTCTTTCAATTTAGATAAAATCTGTGCAAATAAAAAAATAAAACCGGTTCTGATTGATTACAGACTATCGTTTTAATGATGCTTTAAATTATGTCTGGCAATAAATTTCACAGCAAAATTCGAAACAAGCCGATACCAGTGAAGTAATCGATGTCCCCGAAGTTACAACCCCTTAAATATCGGCCGCGCAATTTATCGAAAAATATGTGCCCCCTTTTAGCAACGATAAATTCCCCGACACACACACACACATAAAAACAGCTTAAACATAACAAACTGCAATATATAAATCTTCCATTTAATATCGCTTAAAACAAGAAATAACGAACGTAAACTTGCGGTTTAATAAACGTGAAACAAATGGAAGTAATTATTTTAATGTTGCGGCCGTGTTTGGTTAAACCCCGGCTAGAACAACAGTGGCGACAAAAAGCGCGCGGTGTTTGCGAAATCGGCAGAAACACGGTGTTAATATTGGACAAACGAGGTGGGTTGTTTAATATTAAAAAAAAGTAGTGGTGGAATAGCCGCGAGATTAAAATGTTCGGGGGGAATTTAAGTACAGGGGAAATTTGCTGAAAATCCCTTTGCTCGACGAAAGGGATTTGTGTTTAATGTTAGGCTACATATTTTATAATGTCTACAATGAATTAGTATGGAATTCTGTGTGCGTATGTTTAATTTATGTTTAATAAGGGGATTAGGTTCATGGCATGTTTTTTTTTATTCAGTATAACTCGTAATTTTCTGAACAAATACTCTCAAATAATTAATGCTTAGGTATTTTAAGGCGTGCTAATTTGAATTTATAGGAGTTTATAAAGTTTATTTCACTTTGTATTATTGATGTCATGCGAGGAATTATTTGTACACCATTATTTAGGATCTTGAATACTTTGAGTCACTTTCAATTAATTTATTTCAGTTTGGAAGCTTTATTTTAGCGTTGACATTAAAATATCGATGATTAGGTGTTGTTCTTTCATAAACATATATTAATTAATGTTTTTGTTTATTATTATTTCGTTTATTTGAGTTATATGATCTTATTGATTTCTTTCGTTACGCTTGATTATAGGTAAAAAAGCGAAATTAGTCGAGTAAATGAAACAAATTTTTGAAAGAAACTAAGTGTAATTAAATTTCAAGAGATAATCATTAATATACTTACCTTTAAATAAAATACACCATCCATTAAAATTCAAACTATAATATTAAAACTTCCGTAAAATAATGTTTTATTATGAACTATGAGACGATTAAAATTTCCGCCGAAAAAACTCAAATGTTATGTTTCCTGTACTATTATTATCTCCAATAACTCTTTCTCACTTAACACTTGGTGAAACATGTTTAAACAATTAGGTAAAATTAAACACGTGGTTTGTTTCACACTATTGTGAAACAAACCGCATATTTAATTGTTATCTCCAATTTTCAAAATTTTCTTCCTAGCAATTAATGAATTTTGCCCACAAAATGTCAGTTTATTTGATTGTCAAACTGGCAAGTCGACGTCTTGTAATATCCCCAGCGGGTCGTCGTCAAAATTTTGCCCATATCAATGACTCAATTCATTGCCGAATTCATAAATAAAATAAAATGCCGAATTATCGGTATGAAAGAGGCGGGTCTTTCATTCCGAGATATTGAGAGAATGAATTGAGACAACACTACAGTTACTCGGATATAGTCTTTATGGTCCGAAGAAGGTATTCAGAGGCATCGTTCCGCTGGAATTCCCGCCGGAAGGAGCAACGCACGTGAAAATCGACTCCTTAGGGGTATGTCTACCAGGGATCGGTTTCAAACAAAAAGATCGATTGTTGTGGATTGGACGAGAGCTTTGAACAGACACTTATCAATGGCAACTGTTCACAGAAGAACTTAATATAGATTATGCGTAGAAGAGTTAATATCGAGCGTATAACAAAAATCGCCGACGAAGTTGGCGTTGGAAGTCTCGAGTCATGTCTGTACTAAGATCACACACGTGAAATGCTGGTTGCGGTCAACATGACAACCAGTACTTTACGCGTGCGCGTGTGATTTTAGTTCAGACATGATTTTAGATTTCCAATGGCAACATCGTCGTCGATTTTTGTTATACACTCGATATATGCATAGCTGCATGTGGGGATGCAACCTACTACTAGCTTTTTCTTGAAAAATATTGACTAAATTGTCATCCTTTCTTAATTGATAATAAAACAGTATTTTACCGAATAATCAAAGTTTTAGTCTAATACATAATTGGCGGTATATTTTATATGACAATGAATTTTACAAAGTAAAAATGAGAAAATTATTCCAGAAATATCATCGATGTAATAATTTGTATTATGCGGTATTACTTAAATTAAATTTCCATTATTCCATAATTATATGATTCTAAAATTCTTAACACATTTTGTAGTAAGTTAATTTCTACCCATTCGCATAATACTACATTTTCTGCAGTAAAGCTTCTCTTTCAAACACGTTTAACTTAACATTAATTTAATTACTCCCGAATACCAAAAAAAAGTGGAAGCTAAACTATTGGTGGAATGAGATTATTGCTGAAAATAGAAAGGCGTACAACTAAACCCGAAGGATGGTAACACGGGCAGAAGAGGAAACAAGGAAATAGGCGGCGAGATATAAAGGCTCCAAAAATAAAACTTCAAGTATAACACCGAGAAAGCCAAAAGAGGGGCGTGGGAAAAACTCTACGAGGAAGTAGATGGCGATATATGGGGCAGTGGCTATAAAATAGTCACAAGCAAACTCGGGTTACGTATTCCTCTGGCAATGACGGTAGCGGAGAGGAAACTGTTTTCGTACAATGACAGTCCCGGAGCCACATGACAACTTGAACGAAATCCCCCATTGTACGGCAGAAGAAGTTCAGACTGCGGGGAGCAAGCTTGCACGAAGAAAGAGAGAGGATCGGGTGGCATACCACCAGAGGTAGTCAAAATAGCTTGTATCGAAGGAGCAAAATCCATTTTCCGATTGTTTAGTAAATTTATCAGAGATGATGAATTTCCTGAGCAGTGAAACGTTGCGAGACTAGCTCTGATTGAGAAGCTGATAGAGCCAAACAGCACAAACAAGAGCTATAGATCACTATGCATGCTCAGCATCATATTTTTTTTTAACACATACTAAATGGCAGTATAAAGAAAAAATTGAAGAAATAGGAGATCTATCCTCAAGGTAGAATGGTTTTAGGGAGGGATTGACACCATCCAGAAGCGGCCAAGCACGTATCTAGCTGCAACGGAGGGAAACTTTTTGTCATCTTGGTCACGCTGGACATTCAAAATGCATTCGACTCTGCCCCCCTGGGACATCATTGCCCAGGTAATGATTATAAAGGGATTCACCAAGTACCTCATTAGAATGATTCAAATATATCTGAAGAACAGGGTGATTATAGTAGGCAAGGCTACCATGGATATGACTTGTGACCCATGAGCTCCATATTAGGGCCCACCCTGTGGAACAAATTCTACGACTCTGTTCTGGAACTGACCCCATTGTTAGCCATTGCCGACGATGAGGAAACGTGGGAAATAACAGACAGACGATTGAGGATAAATCCAATAGATTCCAGAGAACCGTACCGAGATGGATGAGAGAAAATATACTGAGACTTGTGAAGAAAAAAAAAATACAGAACTAGAAATACTTCAAGGCAGAAACACTATCAGGGAGGTAGGTACAGAGGGAGAGATTATTCAGGACTCTAAGGGGAGGTTAAATACCTCGACGTATGGCTAGGTAGGAACTTGAGCATGAGGGAGCACATCGTGGAGACCGCAGCCAAGGCAGATAGGACTATTAACGCCTTGAGTAGGATAATGTCTAACATTAGTGGCCTCAAGACAGCGATAAGGAGGCTTATCTGCTCCACGGCGCAATCTATCCTGCTATATGCAGCGCCTATATGGTCACATTGGCTACAAATGGCTAAATACAGAAAAATACTGAAGGGAGTCTAGAGAAAAGCAGCATTCAGAATTGCAAAAGCTTACAGGACTGCCTCAATTAAAGCCATACAAATTGTTGCAGGCACCATACCCGTTGATCTGCTTGCTGAGTAACGAACATATACGAAATGACAGAACACCGCTCTTTCAAAAAAATAAGACACAGATAAATCCCTTCAAAAGTGGCATGATAGGCGGGATGTAAACGATAGAAAAGACGAGTACATAAAAAGACTAATCCCAGATATACGAACTTGGATCAAGAGAGGACATGGCAAGCTAACATATGCGCTCATCCAATTACTGACTGGACACGGCTGTTTTAATCATCATTTGAAGTAGTTTAAGAAAAAGGATAGCGAAGGAAGCATTTACTGTGCAGAAGTAGACGACGTTGAGCATACCTTCGCAAAATGTCCGAGTAATTAAATATATAAATACTTTTAATACATTTTATCCTTATGCGAATATATATAACATATATATAAAAAAACGTCATCTTAGTCGAAGAGACTAAGACCTATATCGTCGTCAGACTCCTCTGGCTCCTCATCCTTCTTTTTACTTTTCCTCTTTGGCAACCGGGGTAGCAGCAGCTGGAGCGGTAGCGCGTGCCACGTGCCACACTTCCGGCTGGGTCTCTTTGATGTTCAGATATTCAAGGGCCACTACATTGAAATCGAACCCTACGGTTCGATATCAACATTAGCAGCTTTAAGATAGTCTAAATCTTTTCACCGGTAAAGAAGATGTCGTTATCGACTAAGATGAGAGCGGAATAAATGCAGGCTAATTCGGAGATTGTGCTCATTTTGTACTTATTTTTGTTGTAAATTAGAACTAATACATTTGTTGTATGATAGAGAAATCACACATCTCTAACTAGATATTGCTAATCACGATTCTCTCACTTTGTCTGCTGTTTAAAATTATTGAAAAAAATCCAAATCGGTTGGCCGGAGATACGATTTATATAAAAAAATAATATTTTCCAAATTTTGAAATGCCACTATAAATATTTTATTTAGAATTATTAATTAGACATTGTAAATCGCGATTTTGCTAATGCTTTATGTTTTGAAACGTTCCAAATAGCAGTTCTGAATTTTAGAAAAAAGTCTGGAAATATATTTTTATAAAAAAATATATTTTCCATTTTTTTAATCCCACAAACATTTTTTTAGAATTCTTGATTATATATTATTAATCGAGATTCTGTCATTGCTTTATATTTTCCAAGGTTTCAAATGACAGTTTTGAATTTTTGAAAATATTCCAACTCCATGTCTGCAAATATACTATATTTTTTTATAAAAACTTATGTATTGAACTGCCTCTATAAACGAACTATTTAAAATTGTTGATTAAAGAAATTTCTGCAGCAATTGGCTTTATACTTGTTTACTGGAAGCACCCAGCTGAACTCCCATATTGGAGTTTAACTATATTTTCTGTTTCCCTAATTTTATATTTATTTTTGTATTTTTGACTTGTCCGTTGTTTCAGATAGAAGTTTTGAATTTTGGAAAATATTCGAATTCCTAATCTGAAAATATGATTTTTATTAAAACAAATATATTTACAAATCTTGAAATTACATTATAAACAAACTGTTTAAATTTTCTTCTTTTTGAACAAACGATAATTATAAGAACAAAAAAACTGTTTAAAATTGTTAATTAAACATTACTAATCACGATTATATCACTATTTTTGTATTTTCAAATGTTTCAAATGACAGTTTTGAAAATATTCGAAATCTGTGAAATCTGTGTGAATCTGTCAAATATCTGATAATATTTGATAATACTAATGTAAAACAAAAATAACTAAACTTATTTTTAATTTTAAAAAATGGATTATTTAATTCATTTTAGTTTATCTATAAAGCAAATGTTAAATATTATTGAGTTTGATTATAAATTGTGCAATAATGAATGCGCCGGGCATTGAAAATCCTTGGCCAACTTTGTGCCACAGGGTTTGTGAATAACAAAGTTCAAGAATCTCATGTCTAAAGAATGGAAAGAATGAAATAGCCCGAAACGGCGCACAGTGGGACGAAACGTAAAAAAAGTGATCATGAGCCTGAAAAATAAAATGTAGAAAAAAAATCATATAAATGTTATAAACATATTGTAATACACATTATGCAATAGTTTTAGTGAAAATTTGTAGATTGTTGACGGTATTTATATTAATAATTTGCAGTAATTTGCACTAATGTTAAAATAAGGATTTTATATTTTTTGTTTTAATCATATTAGATGCGATAAACGTTATCATTTAGTGATGAATGTTTATATACTAATGTTTTTGAATATACATTTATATTTTTTTCATTCGTAAATTTTTTTATCCAATCGCACAGCTCCACTTATAACATTAATTTTTGAATTGCTATAACTTCAGAGAGGGACGAAGAGGAATGAAATAATTTATAGAAATGATAGATAATTTAATATATATTCAAATAGTGTTTTTTTCGATCTGCGACCATGCGCGACCCTCAGACTTAGACATAAAAAAGTATGTTGCAGATCCGTTGTCTGTATTAATAATTACATAAAACATTCAATAATTTTTTTTTTTTTTTACCGTAATAAACATTTTATATCGAAATCTTGAATAAACTAACACGTTCAGTAACGTAGAATCAAATTTCGAGCCTATTTGAGAAAAAAATAAAGGGATTTTTATTTCATGCTTTCTTAAAAATTGTGTGCTGAACTGTTATCTGACAGTAGAAATACGGTCTTATACACATATGATAGAGTTACTTAGGCATCTTGCTCACAGAAGAATATGTTTCTTAAAATCCATACAGCACGGTCTTATACACATATGAATGGAGTTACTTAGGCATCTTGCTCACAGAAGAATATGTTTCTTAAAATCCATACAGCAATTATGATCAAAATGGAGGTATTTTGGCTCGCCTGCACGCAAGATATATCGATTTGAAACCGCACATAAAAATTGGAAAAGTGCAGATTTTCACACAGCAGAAAATGTTGTGAGTATGTCATAAAATGAACCATCTGGATAGCGAATGATCAAGAATTTTGATTCTTTGAGTACTGCACAAAAAAGACGAAGAATTACTGGCATGGTATTTGTCATATTATCCAGGATACAAAATGTATAACATTAAATACTTTTTCTGGTTAATCATGTCGCTATATATTTTCTAAGCAGTTCTATGCGCAAATAGAGTAGTGCGTTACTGTATGCAGCATATTTGAATCTAAAAAAGGAGGGTAAATCAAGTGTAGCAAAAGCTATAAAAACATTACAAGAACAACCCAGAAGCCAATTGAAAAATAATGACAGCAGAGAAATTAGTCCCCCAAAAGCATTCGCAATTTGTCTCAATTGTGAATTGTCTAAATCCCAATGCATTCGATTCAGGCAGATTGCGTCAGATTCCGAAGATAGTGATGACGAATTAATTTGAGAAACCAGACCTTGTTATGATTTGATTATTCTGTTTTAGTTATATTAAATATACTCTTTTTGTTTTATTCTTTTAGGAATATTTATTTCATTTATCTTCTACTTCACATTTTCAAAATAATATAGGAAAAACTAATATTAGTTTTCTCTGCATATTATGTGTAGAAATAATATCCACAGTATAATATTATTTCTTGAGTAAAATTTATTATCTTAATTTCAAATGTGAAAAAATATTTTCTTAATTCTCTAACAAATTATTTTTGCATATATGTTTAAAATTGCAGCCTACAACAATGAAAATCATATCTATTTAAGTAACTGTGATATTATGTATATCTAAAATTTATATAAGCATGAAATTTAAAATTAACAAGATTTATAACAATAATAATATAGTGATAATAGAACACCCTGTATAATTGAAAATATATTTTTTTTAAACTACATACTTTTGGTGCAGACATTTTTTTCCTACCTCTGATAATAGCTGAGATATCTTGCGAGAAGCTAGTAATGGGACACTCTGTATAATAATTACAGAATCCATAAAATATTTATGAAATTCAAATGATGAAACGATTATTTAATCAAATTCTTATGATATTAACACCGTATGAAAATTTACCGCTTTTGGCGACATGATAAATTTTTCGATCGATCTGTCCCACTGTGCGGCGGTTCAGAGAGTAAACTCGAATTTATTGCGAGAATATAAATAAGTCCAGTCGCATCAATTTGACAGATTGTAGAGAACATTAGAAGTGAACTGAAATAAAATTGAAATAAATAGTAATTATTATATCTGTTACTATGTTACCAGTGTGAAGTCAGCAAATGTTTTTTTATATATAATTTTCACATTCTCGCTTCTTTAATTGTGATATGTTAAGTAATCCATTCAAAAAAGTAATATTTCTACAATATTGAATTTCCATATTCATCGCAATTGCAATTGTAATTACTTTATTATACAGCCGATTCTGTAACTTAAAAAAATATATCTAGATATGGTACAGACTTAATTTATAACAATAGAATCAATCAAGGAAAATGTCTGGCAATGATCAATAAAATTCGATCAATCCCTTTTTCCAATTGCATCTATTGGAACAACTACTTTGTTACTGTTTGATTGTGGGACCGTTTAAATGAAATTATTACTTGATTTAACTCAAACTGTATATTAAATTATATCATTTACAATGTACAATAATCGTCGCGATGTTGACTGTGTGAATTCTCGTGTTCATCTCTCCCACGGGTGTGTCACTCGAACCTCCGTTTGTATATTCAAAGCGCATGCGTGGTATAGTTCAATACGGCCGGCCACGCTTCCCACGATCTCTCCCGTTTCGCCGCAATCCGCCCGACCGTTCCCAGGCCCATTACAACGCACAAACTTATGTTAATGAGGGTTGGGCTACGGCTGAATATCAGGTAAAGCCGCAACATACTTCCCGAGCATATACCTTGCAGGACATTGAATTAAACAATATAATTTTGTTTAATACAATGTTCCGATATTTGTTTAATCCAATGTTCAGCAGGGCATATGCTCGGGAAGTAGTTGTTTTAATAGATATTTGTCAACAACTTACAGTGTAAGTAATTTTTGCAGTAGGAACAGGGGATTGATCGAATTTTATTTATCATTGCCCGAAATTTTCCTTGTTTCATTTTATTGTAATTTAAATAACTGCAAATGTGTGAATCATTTATGTTTTAATTTAATTTATAACACCCTGTATATTATTTAGCTGTTTTTGGAACGATTTAAGATGCAGGAAAAGTTCCCCTTTGTCGAGCTCGGGTCGAATTAAAGTTTACGATCGTCTTCCTCAGAATGCAAGCGCCCGCAAATCCGCAGCCGCTGCGATTATTTTTAATTCCGCTCGCCTGGAAACCGCTGCGCTCCGGGGTTCTCGTTGCCCCGCATCCAAAACGGCCCAACTTTTATCGCCTAATTGTAATTAATATCTCGGGCGCGGATCGTGCGACTTTGATCTATTGGAGTAATGCCGGGTTAATTAGCCCTTTTTTCACAAAAGGGCATTTCGTTTAAAGCGCGAGTACACGGATAGCAGACGGTGCTTTTATACGTTTTATCGATCCATTAATATAATTACTTAAAATTATTGTAAAATACAGTTTTTTTTTCAAATATTGTGATTTCATTACACTTACTATTTGTATTATAATTTATTTCCAAAAGTTTGTTTAGATTTGAATCCTGTTATATATACTTAAAAATGTTCGATTTTTCTGATTCGAATGTTTGGTATTCTTGATTTATGTTACAAATCCAAATCATAAATATTCGTTTATAGATTTCAAATTGTAATAAATATATATAGAAATAAAATTAATTAAATTGATATTCCTTTTATATTATATTTAAATCTATGAATTTAATAAATTTCAATTCTGCAAATAGGATATTATAAATCAAAATTGAAATTAGCCCTATAATTAAATGGACCATTTAAATTCAAATCAATATTAATAAAACAGCAGAATGAATAAACAGAAAAAAATCAAATAAAACTCCAGCATATTAAATCGTAACTCGGCGCGGTAGTTAGCTTTCCACTCTGAAATTTTAACTGTGATAAATTGCGTTCATCCGGCGCGCGGAAACTCGATCACGTATCGGCGGGCTTAATTAAATGAAATGACTTGACCAAAAAAGGGGACGCCCGGGGTCCCAGGAAATGAAATTAGGAGACACTAATTGCCCGGCCGGGGCGATCACAATACACACCGGGGTAAGAAGAATGAAACGGACGTGCCGAAAAAAGAATTGATATAAAAAAAAAACAAGTGTCTCCGCCACGAGCAGCCTTTATTATCTTTCCTTTTATATTCTAGACGTTTCACGCACACACACGGAATGCTGAATGATTTGATTGTGACCGGGTGGATAAATTTTCATCCATTTTCATCCACTCGCAGGTATCAGACCGTGAACAATCTCGAAACTGAATATATTATTTTTTGTTATGGTAATTCTGAAAGGATTTTGATATTAAAATTATTTGCTATCGCTCGTGAATTTCGGTATTAAATTAATCCATACAGAATCAAACATAAATTGACTTTCATAAAAATCGTTTATCAATGAAAACGTTATCATTTTTTCAACATGACGTTGCGAATACTGTGTGAAGGTATCTTGAAAGAGGCTAATTTTAGATGCGCAAACGTTATTGTGTAATTACAATTTCGTTTGAGTGTACACAAAAAATTAGCCTTTTTTATAGCATAAAGCAGCTAGAATCACGATACAAGATTCTAGCTGCTTTATGCTATAAAAAAGGCTAATTTTTGGTTTGCCCCACTACAAATACGGTCTAATACGGCCGTACCGCTGCAGCGTATTTTTCATATAAAATAATAATCTGTTTATTATTTAATAATACTAATAATATATATATATATATTACTCAACAGGTCGATTTAACCCAATTATAAAGTAATATACATGGATAGTGCCTTAATATTAACATTATTAATAAAAATAGTATATAACAAATGGCAATATATACATGTACACTAAATTGTTATTCCTTTTAAATTATATTTATATCTATGAATTGTAGAAATTTTCAATATACAACATTGAGATATAATTTAAATTTAATTAAATAAATGTATGAGATTTGATATCACAGGTCTTTGTGATGTAGTTGGTAGCGCACCCGACCGGCAATCGGGGGACTTGGGTTCATATCCCATCATAGATGTTTATTTTCCATTTTATATTTAATTAAATTTAAATTATACCTCAATGTTATACATTTTATATACATATTTACAATTTCTACAATTCGTATATACATGTACACTTAAAAACAATTTACAAGAGAGATAATATGTTCTTTTAATGTGCAATAAAATTTATCATTACAAATTTACAAATTCTAAATACAGGAGAATTTTCAAGTATATTTGTATGCATGTTCTGATTATAAAACAAGATACATTTCGTGTAGAAACCTGAGGCACATTAAAAGACAATCTTAATATTTCATTGCAGTCTATTTGATTTCTGACGATTTTGAATAAAAATATTTTTCCATGAATGGACCTGACAACTTTCCAAGCGAATTGACAACATCAAATCATAACCGCATCCTTGTTCTGGGTTAGTTCCAAATTCTTTATATCAAATATGTTTTAGGAACTTGCGTTGAACATTTTTTATAGCTCTTATATGTATTTGATAATATGGATCGCTATATAATTGGCCCGTATTCTAGTGGAGAGTTAAATGCACTCTCCACTAGAATACGGGCCAAAATTGTCTGGTATTACGAATAACACCCAGAGCTCTATTTGCTTGAGAAATTGTGGATTGTATGTGGTCAGTAAAAGTGAATTTTCTTTATGTTGGTTGCTGGTTGTGGAGACTTTAATTATTTAAATAAAAATAGTTGCCCTTTCTCCTACTTATTTCTAGGAGAAAGGACAACTATTTTTATTTAAATTAAGGTGAATTAAGAATAAACTATTATACCTAGATCTTTAGTTTGAATTAAAATGCTCCAGAGATTCACTGCTAATGTGATATACAAATAATATTGGAAAATTATGAAGCTACTTGACATTTTTCAATGTTAAGCGATAAATTGTTGTGAGGGCATTAGTCCGACAGAGAATTTATAGAATCTTATAATATCATACACACGAGTCAATTCTTTCAGTAGAGGCAAATATTTTACAATTATCAGCAAAAAAACAAATGTGAATAGCAAATTGTAGCACTTAGATCAGTTATAAACAATAAGAAAAGTAAAGGGCCAAGGTTCAAACCTTGTGGAATCCCTGAGATTAATGTAAAATTATCCGAAAAAAATCCGTTAATACATAAGTTAATTTATCTATCTAATAAATATGATTTTATTAATTCTAATAGATTATTATGGAAACCAATATTGTCTAATTTTTAAGAAGATCGGAATGATTGACATAATCCTAGTCAGTGTAAATGCAAACAACTTTCTATTGAGTTACCGTAGAACGATTTTCCATAAAACCATGCTGCTGTGGATTGATGTAATTCTTAACTCTTGCATATATATATATATATATATATATATATATATATATATATATAAAACAATCATTTCATATATAAATAATCATTTCAAAAACCTTAACAATATTCGACAGTAATGCAATTACAAGTATCTTTTGCGGAAGAGAAGCTATTAATCGAACATGCTATCGATTTATTGCTTGAAACAAAACATCATCACATTTCTTATAATTTTACGTTCAATTATACTAAGAATTTCCATCATCCTCAATACAATGAATTTGTTTATGATTTCAATCGTACTAATTATGATGCAATTAATAATCACCTAGCCACTATTAATTGCGTATCTGTTTTAGATACAAATATAACTAACATTGATATAATTATTGATTCATTCTATACTATTATATTCATTCTATACTATTATATATGAGGCTGTAAGTCTCTACACCCTAATTAAACTTATTAAATGCGCCAATTATCCCAGCTTGTTTTCTAAAGAACTGATTCAATTGATACGTCAAAAGAAAGTAGCTCATAAAAACTTTAAAGAATATAAAACATAAACATAAATGTGGAAATAATTTATTAATTATTTTCAAATCATTTTTATTTATATATATTTAAATAACTGTGACCAAGTGAATGAATACTCTTTTCTATTTATACTTCATTAAATTATAAAAAAATCATTCTTTGCAGGAAAAATGTAATAGTACGACATATGATAGATATATTGAATCAGTGAATAATGGTATTGCACGCCATCCAAAACTTGTTTAGAATTTTGTTAAAAGGAATGATCAGAATTCTGAATATCCTGAAGTAATGCACTATCATAACAATACCAGTGTAAATGGCTCTGAATGTGTGAATTTATTTGCAATGTTCTTTGCCACAGTTTTTAATTATTCTACAAAGTCACAAGACGACTTCTCACACAATACCACAGTTACGCAGGAAGCTTTCCATATGCCATTCAGGTTATCTTTATCGGAAATATTTGATGCAATTATGAAGCTTAAATCCAGCAATAGTTCAATTCCGGACGGTATTCCAAATAACTTTTTAAAAAATTCCATTTATTCCATCTCTTTGCCTCTACATATAATTTTTAGTCATTCATTAAAATTGTCTTCATTTCCATTCAGTGTGGAAGCGAAGTTATATCACACCACTTTTAAAATCTGGAAAAAAGAGGATATTACTAATTATCGAAGTATTTCAATTCAGTCAGCGATTCCTAAACTATTCGATAATTTTATTTCAGAACAATTATATTGGATGAGTAAAAATGTTTTAATTAATGAAAAACACGGCTTCAGAAATGGTAGATCAACGACAAATAATTTATTAAAATATGAGTCATGTATAACTAAAGCATTAGGTAATAAATATTCAATTGATGCTATTTACACGGACTTTTCGAAGGCATTCGATAAAGTCAATCATGCCATTCTTGTGCATAAATTAAAATCTTTAGGTTTCCATGAGTCAGTTTGTAAGTGGATTGAGCATTTTTTAACTGGCCAAAGTCAATGTGTTAAAATAAAAAAAACATATTTCCGAAATCATGATTGTATTCAGGTATTCCTCAAGGATCTCATTGCGGACCGCTACTTTTATAAATGAAAGATATAAATGATATATCAACAGTTATCAAACATTCACATTTTTTACTTTTCGCTGACGACCTAAAACTTTTTAAAGAAATCAATTCTACTAATGATTGTGCATTGCTTCAGGAGGATTTGTCATCTGTTTATGATTGGTGCTGCCGAAATAAATTATTTTTTAATTCAGGCAAATACAAGTCAATAACTTTCCCGAGAAAAAGATCAGTCCACGATTTTGTTTATAAAATTGATGATAATGAATTATCCAAAGTTTCAGAAATTAAAGATCTCGGAATTGTCTTTGACACAAATTTAATTAAATTAGGCAAAATATGGCGCTTGCGTCCTCTTTAATTTATTATGACTAATATCGGGTATATAACCACGTTCACCGCCACCTTCATCAAGGCATTGCACATGGAACACACATCACCTGATGAGGTTCAAAAAACCGAAATGGCCATCACTAGTTATCCATAGGCTAGATGAATGCTGGCTGAACATTTAATTAAATGTAACTATACTTATTTATTTCTGGGTTATTAGTATACACACTTTTGATAAATACGGTAAATCCATTTACTGTTGTCATAGGTGAATCCAATACAGCTTCATTGTATGTCATTACAGATGGAATCCTAGACTTTTCTGTTTTACCATTAACAAATGACCAAAATTGCTTAGGATTTAAACATATATCATTAGAAATGACATCTACATATTTTCTATATGATGATTTTATGAGCCGTTCTTTAACATCTAAATCTATGTAGAAAATCTGGTGTTTTAAGACGTAAATAATTGTTGTGTGTTTTATTTTTATGCTTATTGCTATTGATAACTTCTAGCGTAAACCATACAGGGAAATGTTAATTGCTGACGAGTGGGAACATGCTGATCTAAACAAATGTTGGCGAGGGCCCAGTTGCTATTACAGATATCATTGTATACTTTTTGAAAGTCAGTTTTTCTAAAATTAAAGTTCCGACTGTTGAATTAGTTAAAAATCTATTGGACTGTACGCATGACAATTCTACAGTGCATTTTTTTATCCAGGCCTCATAGGGATTTACATAGGAAAATCTTTTCGTCGTGTTAATGGTTTTTCTATGGTATGGATTTAGATCAAATTAAACACACATTTAAATTAGAGTAATTTGTGCAAAGTTCAGCAGTTTTTAAATTATTTTAAATGCATTTAATGTTTTAAATAGTGATTTAAAATAATGATAATTTTAAATATTTTCTTAATTAATAGGCTTAGTTCTCTGACATCTACTGAAGTTGTCAAAGTATTCTAGTTTATTGTACATCTTTTATTGCAAGAATGTTGATCACGGTATAGACCAAGAAAAGATTTAAATAGTCATGGATTACACAAAAGAGCTTATTTTGAAAAGATATTAAGGTTTAGTTAATTATTTCAAATTAGTTTTCAATATTCAATAAACTTTAATTAATTAACTTAAACTAGGCAATACAATAACTTTAAAAAAACCATAACATTAAAGTAAATGTTCAAACTGTTGCCCATTAGCAGCTAAACAATGACCTAGCCTATCTTTAAAATGTCTTTTCACATTTTGAAGCTGCCGGAGAGTTATTTTAGCAGATTCTTCGAGAATTCTTCCTTTTAATTCTTCTAAATCCTTTGGTCTGCTACGGATATCGTCAAAAACATTGCTTGCCAAATAACCCCAGTGAAAGAAGTCGAGCGGTGTTAAATCGGGACTCCTTGCTGGCCATTTCAGAGGTCCAAATCGCCCAATCCATCCATGCGAAAATTGAGTATTTAAATACTCAGTAATTTGTCGCGTGCTATGTGGAGGAGCACCGTCGCGTTGGAAAATTATTTCACCATTTACTGGCACTTGTTCAAAGGCAGGAAAAATATTTTCTATCAATAATCTTTGATATTTTTCACTATTTAGCGATCCCTCTATAAAAAATGGACCTATAATATGGTTCCCTACCATTCCTGCCCATACGTTGACCTTTTGTGGCCATTGTGTGTGTGTGGTTTGGAAGAAATATTGATTTTTTCTAGACCATAATCTTGTGTTTTGATTATTTACTGACCCATTCAATATGGAACTTTTTTCATCAGTAAAAAGAATTCTATTCATTACATTTGGATTTTCATTAATTTTATTAATCCAATACTCGCAGAATTCCATTCTCGGAAAATAATCACTTTGGCTATTGTGAATTTTATAACTTTTAAACTTTTCCAACTTCAAAGCTTGGTAGCAACTGCTTCGTGTAACTTGAAATTGGCTGGATAATTTTGTCACACTTATTAATGGATTTTCTTCAATTGCCAAACACACATTTTTCCTCAAGTCTTCTGTCACAACCCGATTTGCACGTTTTCTTCCTACACTATGTTCCGCATTAACACAACCAAATTTAACAAAGTTGTAAAATTTTAGAATTGTTTTCTGATTTGGAATTGGCCTCCCTGGATACTCCACGGAGAAATGATCACTCACTTGTCTACTTGATAGCCCTTTTATGTATTCCATCACCATTTTAACCTTTTCTTGGGTGGTATAAACCGACATTCTTTCAATAAAAGGAGTACAATAAATTGGAACACTTTGACAATTACGATTGATGTCAGTGAACTAAGCCTACCATTTAAAAAAATATTCAAAATTATTATCATTTAAAATCAATTTTAAAAACATAAAACGAATTTAAAATAGTTTAAAAACTACTGAATTTTGTACATATTACTCTAAATTAAATGTGTGTTTAATTTGATCAAAATCCATACTATAGAAAAACCATTAACACGACGAAAAGATTTTCCTGTGTAAATCCCTATGAGGCCAAGATAAAAAAATGCACTGTATATAACAATCCAATGAAGGATAATATAAATCTTGTTTAACAGTATGTTACGTGTTAAAATTGCTTTTAGGAATGATGATTGAATTGTATTCTTTCTTATTATTATTATTTTTATTGCCATTAATTTCATTTTGTTTATATTTTGAAGTTGAATAAATTCTGGTTTGATTTAACCTTGATTTTATCTAGTGTGTGTGAGACCTGCTTTTAAATTTTCTTTTTCAATCTCCTATTAAGGTTAATGATTTTCTTAATAATCGACCTATTTATTTACCGAGTTTGAAATCACTTGGCGCCCTTTAGATCTGCTGTACTAGCGACCTCCCCTACTCTATCTACTGTTTTGGGTAGGGTAAATAATCAAGGTAGGTTGACTTTGGCTTAAGGGAACAAAAAGAAGGTAACAAGTATCACTCGTGTGTAACATAACATATTTTATTTTAGAAAATTAGATCGAGAACTTTGTTAAGTTGGTTTGGCATAAAATTAAATTCAGTTTAAAATGGCATAAACTTTCAAACTGGGTTACATAATGGATTATTATAATTTTTACAATCTGATACATAGTTGAGAATGTTAAAATCTACCAATATTAAAATATTTTTTTCAACGTCATTACTCAATATACATCTTTATTAAAAAGATAAACGATTCTAAACAAACTGCGCTTGGTGTTCGAGAAACGTAAACGAGAATAATTAAAAGCGAAGTATTCCCTAATATTATTTTACAAGCAGAAATATTAAAAATAGAAACATTTCCTCTAAGCTACGGCTAGCTTAGAGGAAATGTTTTAATCAAAAATCGCATAATATTTTTGTGGATTCCAAGTAAAACTCCCCCTCCCTTACAACGGTTACGATATTTACAATATATGCAATAATTAGAGTTGGGGAATATTTCATTGCTTTCCACATTAAGCCATGTTTCTGTTAAGGCAATGCTTTGAAATTCTTCATCTGCTATAAAACAATTAAAATCATCAATCTAAATCTTTTATTTGGTTCTCAGTAATCTCTTGATGAAACATGATCACAATATTAATAGGTTGAAAAATAGACTTGATTTGTTTCATTACTTAATTTATTTCCTCCGACTAGTTTCGACTCTACTCATTATCAAGGAATGTACAGAAAATTATTTTACATGAAAATACAGTATATTCATTGTTTGTTTTATTATTATTCAGGTAATAAGGGATTTAAGAACTCATTAACTAGGTGTTTTCCACGGTTTATTGCCCTATTAATTTCCAGGCCTTCTCCTAAATTCAATTGTTGTCCTTTATTATCCGTGTACAATATTTCAAAATCTTCCGGATTGAAAAAATTATTGGATTCGATTCTTGCAAACCCCGTTGTTTATTTTTTTTATCAATTATAGACTTTTTATGTTCTTTGATCCGTTTTTCAAAACTTCGACCGTTTGTCCAATATACATTGCATCGCATCCCCACATTTTATCTTATAAAATGTGGGGATTGCGATGCAAATACCTCATTTTTGTTTTTTTATTAATTATTGATTTATTATTTACAAATGTATTTTTAAAATTGTATGGGTTCGTCATAATAATATTTATATCTTTCCCATGTAAGCTTTTTTTATTTTTTTGTGATAAACCATTGATAAAGTGTAATTTATTCCAATCTAATTTTTAACGCTGCGAATATTTTAGTAGTTACAATTCAATTTTACACTCTTAGTCTGCAATTCGGTAACCTGTTGAGTGTGAGCTAGTTTTTTTCCCGGCACAATTGTTAGGATTTCACGTACATATTTGAGCTTAATATTTTACTTTCCACTCATTCAATCCTTTATTTAAATATGTCAGATACAGCATGAAACGAAGATTCATTTCCTGCAGTACCTGTAACGGAGTTCTGTTATTTTTTGTGTAATCCTTTTGTAGTTTTCTTTAGTTTTTAAGATATTTGAACTAAGAAGTATGAAGGTCGTTTCGATCATCGAATTTAAGACTATTTTTATAGGTCGGCATTTAATCTTAGATATTTATCCTAGCCTTATTACTCTATTTGGTAAATTTACATTTGGAACAATAGTTGTCAGAATATCTGCCACCGTTGTCATATCGCCATGTTTATTCTGTTCGGGAACATTGAATTGAATGATAATATTTGCACGTCTGTGCCGTTCTGCGATTTGATCTGAGATGAGACCAATATATGAATGGTTTTGAGAAACTGCAACATGTTTGTCCTTTATTTTCGATATATTCTTCTTCAGACACACAAATTCTCTTTTTCTAGAGTGGCAACTTTTTCGTTAACCGTGTCTTTTTGTTTAGATCGAGAAATAACGTTTGTACTTGGTTCTTGAAATCATCAAATTTAGGATCTATTAAGCGAATAAGTTCGGTTATTGTTTCGGGAGAAGTATCGACGACTGGAGAGTTAAATGCAATAAGTAATTGAATATAGGAAAATTCCACTGTCTCACACAATAATATAAAGAATTACTCACATATTTTAGGAGTTTTAATCACTAAAAGTAATAAGTACTGATTGTTATCAGGAACATATACAGATTTATCAACACTAAGCACTAATATGAGTTTATTTGCTATACATATTAAGCACTTAAACATGGATCATATAAGATACGTGTGTACCGTACACAACTTCTCATTGTTGTAATATTTATTTTATGTAGAAAATATTGCAAAACATAATCAATAATTGAGGTTTTATTTAATGAAACTCTATAATACACAATTTGTAAATAAAACAACGTCTTAAATTTCAAAAAATGTATTATGGTGTTGGCCAAACAATTTTAGCAGCGTCTCTAGAATAAATGTTTGTGAAAAACTCCGTTGTTTTATTTACAAATATTGTATTAAAAAACAATATAACGTTTATTAAAAAAAATGATTCTAGTCTTCATTGCAGAAGCTAAGTGTCTGCAATTAAGAATATTGTTTTCATATTTTTTTATTTGAGGTTTAACTGGTCAGCCAGGTGTCGAACTAGTGAGGCACTTTGCTATAAATTTGTTTTCCGCTGGTCCTCGTGTAGTGGGGGAAGGAAACAAAATATTTTCATGTTCTGTTAACGTAATCGTATTCTAGATATTTTGAAACTTAGGTATATAAATTCTCATTATTATTGGATTTGTAAATATTCCGTAATTAATTCACAAATTAGAACCATTTGAAAAGTCGTATTTTTATAGAAAATTAACTTACATGAAAATGTTGTTTGTGTAGTTTAATGTAAATACAATTATTTTCAATTTTAGTCTCATCAATAACTTGATAAAACATTTTGGTAATATTAGGAATTGTTGTTCATTCTTGATAATGGCAAATTGCCGAAACTAGTCGAAAAATAACATTTTTTCGTGTAAAACAAACCAAGTGAAACTTACTCAACAATTCCTAATAAATACAATTATTATATTAAACTACACAAACAATATTTTCATGTAAGTCAATTTTATATAAAAATACTACGATCCTTTGATTTTTTTACATGTAAAGTATACACTTTGGGTGTCATAATAATCTAACGATACTTTAAATCAATGTTTTAATTACTTAAAAAAATAAGTGAACTCGTGTAATATAATAAATAAAATTTCAACTCTGAAAGTGTCTGAAATCTATCTGTCAAGTATATGTTTAATTAATTTCTCACTTAACCCGTGGTGAAACATTTTTGAATTAATTCAGGATGATTTAATTGAAATTAAAACACTTTGTTTGTTTCACTTATTTTAGTGAAAGTAAGTGAAACAAACCAAGTGTTTTATTTTCAATTAAATCATCCTGAATTATATCTGTCAAGTATTGTGAAAAATCTACTTACACTACAATAATCTTCATATCTTCCTCAATACTTTCATGAAAATTTAAAATCCGAAACAATCCGATTTCATATATAGCAACAAATTTAGGGCATAGTGTGGCGCACGTTTTGTTTGTAAGATTTATAATAAGTTACTAACATTATTATTAATATTTATATTTAATTAGGCATTTTTTGTTTTAGTTAAAAACGATAAATTCATTTCTTTTATATTTTTTTGTTCGGAATAAAAATTGTGTTAGTTATAAAAAACAGTATTCGCGTAAATCCCTCACCCACGAGCACTCCGCAAATTAACGAATAGTTGGAGGTATTTACTAAATATTAATCAACTTACCTGTGTTGATAGGAGTACTGCTCTAATATAGTCGAAAATATTCTTGGTCGCTTCGTCAGCTGTAGGTCCGGCTATTGTAAGCACGTAAGTGACGCCCAAGAGAGGCATCAGGACAAGTAAAGCTTTAGCGGCTTTTCTGTATTGTTGAGTTTCCAGCGTGTTGGCAGATCGGAGTTTCGTAATTAAGACCCACATGATCGCTAAGAGGAATAGCAAGTTCAGCAAAAGGACGACGACCGTCGGTCCTTGATGAATCCAATCAACAGAATGCGGCCGCATCCACGGACAGTGCAACCATAGGTTTCCAGCACCCATATCCTCCATCTATAAATAATGTAAGAAATCAATATTTTACATTAAACACAAGACGGAGTACGATTAATAAAATTAAATAATTCTTTTTTAAAGTACTTAATTCGTGTAAATGTATAATTAATTTATTAAATAACATTCTAATTTATTACTACTTATTACTTATCACTTACATAATTAAATAGTTACGCATAATTTATGGATAGTTTTTAATAACTAAGTGATAATTCTACACAACCATACACTACGTAAAAGTTAACTGAGGTAAGTTATTTACGAGTGTAACAGATACCAAATCAAACAAAAGTTTGATTTATACTTAAAACGGCACCCTTTTCAGTCATGTTTTATATATGCGCTTTGAACTTTTCAAGTTTTAAATCCGTCATTGATTAAGCCAGATAAGAAGAGTGAAAACGTGTGAAAGAAAAAGAACAATTAAATTTTCCAATAGAAAAGAAAATGAAAAAGAAACAAAAGGCCCTTAATAGTTGTGAAAAAAACGAGAAAAAGAGAGGGAAGAAAGAATAGGAAATGCTTCCTAACAAATTGTATTTCTTTTCAGCAAAATTTAAACATGATAGTGCTGCTGAAAGTATTTTAAGTATCACAAAATCTAAAAGTGCTACAAGTACTTCTGAAGAGGATGGCCATAAAATTAGAAGAAAAAAATATGATGATCAGGATTATAAAGAAAATACTACAACTTTGATAGAAGACAATGTTCTTCTTCATCATCTTCATTCATTGTTCAATATTTTGAAGAAAATTACTTTTTTATAGAAACAGAACAACAAGGAACTTCAACGTCTTTGCCTTCAGCGATAAAGCAATCTGAATATACTGACAACTCCCTTAGTAATATTTTAGAAAATTTAGTAAACAAGGATTTTCCAATAATTTTAACTGATAAAATAAAAAAAAAATATAATAAATTCTGGATCGTGTAAATCTAAAGGACCGTTCAAACAAGATTTACTTCAAAGTAACTGAACATTTTTAGAATTTATTTATTTATTACAGTTCATATATATTTTGGTTATGTTATTCTTCAATTCTACTCGCCGCCTATTGTGTATCATGCTGACTTTTTTCAAATTTCCCACAAGACAGTTGGCGAGATTGGCAAGGCCTATAAAAAAGAATATAATAATAAAGAGTCACAGTTGTGCTTTGTATCATATTGAAACTTGTGTTGTGTTTGAACTTTGGAAGATAAATAAAATCATGGACATTCAAAATTAAAGTAAAATTAGACAAGTGGCATCATTTTGGAGAAAAGTTTTGGAATGGTTATTTAATTTAACGTTGATATTGACAAAAATTCTATGTCATTTCGTGGTTACCGTGCAAAAAGAAAAAAAACTGTTGACTTAAAATGACGATACAATGCGACAAGTTATCAATATTCTTAAGAAATCCATTAAGCACTTGAGCCTTTCTATTCAAAATGAAATTATCTGTTGTTTTCTTTTAATTAAGCGTTTTAATTTATCACTTTTAATTCGTTTACTATTTATTGAAACTTGATCATTTTTTGTCTTATATATTTGTCAAATATGTGAAACTCGATGTTATGGAACCTAATATGTAATTCTGAATGACACCTTAGAAAACAGATATGAAAACAGTATGTCTTCTATAGTTTAGTTGTTTGATTTTTACTTGGATGTATGTGCGTTGTCCTGTCCAGAGGGCTTTCTTCGCGGCGACTGTATTTTCATTGAGGAACCATATACTTTATTCATAGTTTGTCAATTTGATTTGTTGTTAAATATCTATATTCAAAAAAGCGAATATGACCTTTCCCTTGGACAGGAAATTATTATGATCGTAAACATTTTCGAATCGCCAATTTCAACGGATATAAACGTTTTCAGCTCCCCTCAGTCCATTCCATCGAGTTTTGAAAAAGGTCAGTGTATGAATGTGTGTTTCCATATAGCGCATAAACGGCTAAACGGATTTAACCCAAACTTTTTATAACAATGGACAATTCTAAAAAAACTTTTGGTCACAATCAAAACTCATTAAGTGCAACTTTACTCTTAACAATTATTCATTAATAATAATTTGTGTTATAAAACTTTTTATTGTAGTACATTCAGTTTTCAGAAATTTCGTCTTCCTGATAAATTCCCTTAGAAATAAACAATTTTTTTAATAATCTTTCGCAAACGCCTCCAGAATATTCAATGAATGTAAAATAGTGTGGAAAAATGTCATGAAGCCATTAAGGTAAGGTAAGAAATAATAAATTAAATTATAATATTCTTCTAAATACTCGGCTTTAACTTTAAAAAGACAACGATCCATTTTTTAAAATAATAACTTTTCCTTTACTATTAAATATTCATTCAAAACGCATTTGACCAGATTCCCCGGGGAATGTACCATAATAATATTTTATAAATTAATTTTAAATAAAATTCTTTCATTCTAAAAATTGTCTCTATTTTTACATCACAATTGTTTCGCAAGACTTGCTTGCTCCTTCAGATGATTACAATAATAGGTTAGCAATGTATGCTATTGTTATGTGAAATATAGTTTGTGAAGCAACGAAATTCATTCTGCTTGTAGGGGCGAAAACTCTTGTGCTGGGTGGATTCTTTACAAATTATTGGCTTCTCAATTTGTAAAATCATTACCCAAATATTTGTTACGTCAAATCTGCGAGTAGTGATGGGTCATCGTAAACAAGCAATTGAATATTTTCAAATAACACCCCCCTGATCTTGTTTTATTCGCATAATAAATTCAATGAACTCTTTTTATTACTTTAAAATATCAAGTAACGTATAAAATTATCAAGATATCAGGTTATCAAGCATGAAATGTAGCAAAAATGCACATATTCGATTTCTTTTCATAAAACTTTTTTATTTTTAATCAAAGCATACACCCATATTATTACACCTATTTCAGACGTAAATCATTTATTACTGTGCTGTTACCAGTTTGACGGCCTGTGCGGAATTGATTTTTTTCCAGATAAAAAGCGGTTTAAGTTTAGAAAGAAATGATAGTGGGTGCAAAGTCTGGCAATTATGGTGGATGACGAAGAGTTTCCAACTTAAATTCCTGTAGCTTTGACACGGTCATTCATACGGCATGTTGTCGAGCGTAGTCATGCGGGAGAATTGGAGTCATCTGATTAACTATCTCTGGCTGCCTAATCGCTAGATTTCTCATCATTTCGTCTATTTAATAACAGTAGACTTCCGTCATGATCGAAATTTCACCCTCAATCGGAACGGGGAGGAAACTCTTCACCACCGTCCACACCAGCACGAAAAATATTTCTCATAATTTCGTCTATTTAATAACAGTAGACATTCGCCTTGATCGATTGGCCAGGTTCCACATAGCTGTGGTATATGATACCTGAGCCAGACCACTAAAAAATTGCCTTCAGCTTCTTCTATTGGATGTCTCGCTTTAGACAGTGTTTAAGTGGTTCATCTTTGCCCAACCATTGCAATGAATGCTTAAAATTATTGTACATGATCCATTTTTCATCGCACGTAATCATTTGATTGAAGGAAGGTTCGGATTCGAGAAAGAAGATAAAGATATGCGCCGAGTCTTCGTTTCTTCTGTGCATTTGTCAATTCATGCGCTATCCACTTGTCCAGTTTTTTTACTTTGCCGATTTGTGTCAAATGAGTCAAGATTGTTTGCTTTGATACATTGTACATAAATGATAATTCACATGCATTTTCGCTTCCATAGTGGCTTTCAAGACGTCATTATCTACTTAAGTCTTGGGTCGACCACGTGGTTCATTAGACAGGTTGAAATTTTCCGGACGAAATTACTTAAACCAACAGGATACAGTCACGTTTGTAGCCACTTGAATACCGAATACACTATTGATATTGGCGACTGCCTGCCGTCTTCTGGCTCCACGGTGGAACTTATACTTCATCAGCACACGAATTTCGCTGATTTCCATAGTCTCACTTAATCGCCTATACAAAAAATGCAATATTTTTCAAACTGAAATATGCGTTAAAAAATGAAAAGTTACACGAAAAACCAATTTTGCCAAAATAGCGCGTCTAAATGAGGTTATGTGCAATTGAAATTAATATTATGAAATTTGCTCCATTTCATACTCCTGCAAAATCCGGCACGCCGGATGCTTCGGCTTCCTCTGGTACTACTTCGCCTGCACGGAAAACGGCATCTTCGACATAACCGAATGGGCTGGGAGCTAGAAAAGCAGCCTGAAACACCTGTGGCCGGATGCCTACAACGTACTGGATCGCGATCGGGAAGTATAACAACCCTCCCAGGAGGCATGTAGGTATCGAACCTAGAAGCGACCGCACGCCCGACTTCGACATGTTGTTCAACAGTTTCTATGGGCAAACGGAAGGGAGCGGGATGCAGAACTCACGGCACAGACCGAAGAAGGCTAAATTATTCAAACTGCTATATTTTCTAGCTGAATGCATGCTTATTTTATTTTATGAAATGAAATTAATCGAACGATTAAAAACAAAACATAATAATAAAAACAAAATGTTTTCAGTCAAAGTTGACGATTTATTATGTTTACAACAATGAATATATTTAAATATGTATAATAAATACTTGACAACCTGATATGTTAAATAATAATATCAAAGGAATAATTTCAATAAACAGAAATTTCCATCCCGATAATAATTAGTCAATCAAATACAATTAATCACAAGGACTGGCTCTAATTCGGTCCGACCATAATACCTCACAATACACTTGGAATTACACCCGAGGAGCACTAAAGGTGGGTTCGGATCCCACACGGCCGCCCCACACAATACGCCACCCCTTTAATGTGCAATTTACGTTCACGGACACGTGGTCTGATGGCTAAACGCTAGTTTGAACTGGAATTAACAGCGAGGCAGCTGCGTCTGGGCAAACACACTGATTGCGAAATTGAAACTATCTCTTTGATTGCTTTCGATAATAGAGCAAACGTGTGCGAAAGTCCATATAGCGATTAAAGTAAGCCCGTGCGTTCAATTGAGATATTAGGATGGAATTGAATTGAACTGAAACCAAAAATTATTACTTCATTAATTATTTACTTTATTTAATATTTTGGTTATTCATAAAATTTTATTATAATGTGAATGGAGTAAATACAGTTTTTCTCAAAATTCCGTTATCTTGAATTCACTATTCATACATTCATCTAATCGCTCATCAACGACTAAAAGACGAACATGACATGTACAAGAGTGACTTCTGGCTGAAAGACTGATGATCGATAGCCAATTTGGTAGTAATTAAATAAAAACGTTTATATTTTTTGCTCTATAAGTGCATAGATATCTCAATAAAGCTAATTGTATATGTCGTGTCCAAGATGAGATGCACAGCATGGAAATCTTGAAAATATCATCTCGGAGGTGAAACATTGGATACAAAATTTATTTAAAAACGCCATTCTGTAGAGCGTAAAAAGTCCACGATTCATTTAAATTAACTACTCTTTCTGATTTTCGACCATGTGTTTTGTTTTATTTTATTTAAATTCAAATTAATATTCTTCATCTAAATAAGCCACAGCGTATGGAAACAATTATAGTATAAAAAATAAAGAGTTGGAATTCTGAAAGAGTATATAAATTAAAAATAACTTAAAGTTATTACGTTTCTCATTTGTGCGAATCATCAAGACAGTTCAGCTAGCTAGCAAGATATGCTGTTTGTTATCATTATACATTCATGACAAGGCAGAAAGATCTTTGGTCGATAGACTAAACTGACTAACATATAAATGTATTATTTGTATAATCTGAATAATATATAATATAATATATAATATTTCGGTAACATAACATAGCATATCCAACTGATTATATCAAATACAATTAAGCTCTTGTCTTAGTCATAATTAATAATAATTGCTTCTTACAATACAGATTATAAATTATTTGAATCATCCACATATCCCAGAACTTACATAATTCACGACTTTCCAAACAATTCCATTCGACATTCCTCCGCATAAGAAATAACTTCGAATAATACATTCATCCCTGAAAACCATTTGGGTGCAATCCAACATATAACATCTATAATCCACGCGAATTCCTCTGAAATTTTCCATATTATCGAGCATTCTGGTCGCCTATTCTTATTACATATTTTCAGGTATTTACTGGTCAAGAATTGAATTCCCCCTCTATTTAGTTTACGGCAATAAAAATATTCACGGAATGGGAGAGGAATTGTAAAGGCGCTTTTGTTGAATGGAAATAGAAAGAATGCGACTGGAGAGGCGATTTCTGAACGTATAAATATTTTCAGGAATGGGATAAGATACACCTCGCTGGAAACGTTATATTCTGAAAACGGATTGTTTTTTTTTCTTTCGCTGCTTATATTCAGTTCTATTCAATGTATTGAGTGCTGGTGATAATATTGCACGAAGAAAGAAAAAAAATACATTTGTACATGAAATTTAAATATGAAATGTTATTTTCTTACTGATATTTACCATTAAACTTTATAGATTCGATTTTTTTAAGGTATTAAACAAAGTTATAAACAAATAAATAGAATATCTAGTTCCTTTCTATTTCTTGCATTAAAAATGTACCACAGAATGGGCATCTCTAAGGTAATTTAGAAATATATTGTATTAGTATGATTATTATGACATTTTTAATACAGGAACGTTTTGTTTCCAGCATCTTTCAATTATTGAAAGTATTAACTGCAGGGGATAAAGAAAGAGCATTTTAAAATTAAATGTTTCATTTAGCTTTAATTAATGAAGAAATCACTAATTTGAGTTAGATTGTTGTTGTGATCAATGAACAATATCGTATTATACATTAAAATAATTTTAAAATAAGCAGGAATTTTATCAGATAAATTAAAAATTATTTTAATGTTTAGTTTCTGTGAAAAATAATTATGAAAAACAATGAAAATTGATCAAATTTATAGCAAATTTTAAATTAAATGTTTGCTAATAAAAACTTGTGCAATGAAAATTTAAAGGATTTCACTAAATTCTGTATTCAAATAACTTAGCAGACATGACCTATTAATTTCATTATATCTTACAATTTTCTTTTCTAACTTGAACTAGTAAATTGACGTAATACACGAAAATTAACGATTTATATATATTATAACATTTATGTTATGAAATCCAAAAGAATAGCTCTATTTTCAAACGATTATTTGCATTTTACTATATAGCTATCTCTTTCCACTAAACCGCAACCTTAAATGAAGTCTAAATTTAAATAAATTATTATGAAAAAAAAAAAAAAAAAAAAAAACAAGCGTAAAAATGATCCAAAACCTTTTATTATTTAGATAAATGTAGGTTGATACGTTGCATTAAAATTATTTCTCTATCAATTTAAACCCACGCTCTGAACATGATTATTCCCCTGGTAGGCTGAACCAGACAGAATAAATGTAACAACTGTGTATTTCACCATTTATCAAACGTAAAAATTTAACAGCCTCAACAATTAAGTTAGTAAAATGTTAAGTTACTAGACAAGATTTCCTAACTCAAAACCGCCAAACTATTTATTATTAATAAGATATTCTTCAGGCACGATGTTCTCAACGCAACAATTTTTATTATTTTTAAATTATTTAATCCGCTAAATAAAAAACGGACTAAAAATAAATCTATATCCGTTAGTTTGAACATTGTATTTAATGAATAATATTTGTGCAATCGCGTGCAATTTAAATTCATTTTAAAAAATGAATCGTAATATTAAATATTCTCTCTGCGTTCTCACTAATGGCGCAAATTGTTGCATTAGTAATTCATGGAAGCGGTTTTTACTTGGCCTGTGAGAGCCCTTAACATTCCCGCGGCTCGGCGCGATAATTCCGCGGAAATAATTACGTACTCACCGAAATTTCTCCCTCGGTCGGAACGGGGAGGAAACTCTTCACCACCGCCCACACCAGCACGAAAAATATTGGCACGACTGAAAAATGAGAAAGAAAACAATTAAATATACATTTTTTTGTTATACATTATAGCTTATATAGTATATTTTAAGGTAATTTGTAAAAGATAGTTCTTCTAGTAGGATTTTTATGAATGTATATTTTACTTCATCTAATTTAAATTTTATTTATATATTTTTGTTAAATAAGAAACGTTGTACAAGTAATCAATTGGTCTTTGTATAGGATTATCAAAGGTATTCCACACGTAAAAAGTTATAATGTGGGGAAAAATATATTAAATTTAATGTAAACGTTATTTTAACTTCACAATCTAAGAATACATATTTAACGTATACGTTAAACTTTATTATTTATCAATTTAAGCGGTTTTATAAATGATATATAGTTTTAAATTGTGAGGTTTAAAAAATCCTTCACGTTAAATTTAACACACTTTCGCATCGTTTTTCTGTAATTATGTAAAGCAAATTGTTGTTTTCTAAATGTCAATATTATTTTATTAAACAAAAAATACATTTTTGAAATTTGTATTTCAATTTTTATTATTTTTATTATTATTATTATTATTATTTATAGTGTATACAAAATTCAAACATTTAAAAATGGATATTTGAAATTTATAAAAAATATGTTTTATTGTTTTCCAAATTAAACTATTAATTCAGGCAAATAGAGTTACAAAATACATATTTTTTTGACTATTTATCGTCATAGAAAATACTTTGGTGGACATTACATTTTCAGTAGTGGGAAGGTAGATAAATCTAATTGTTCGTTGAAGAGAAGTCCAAAAGCCCAGAAGCCCAGAATTTTGACATAGACTGTAAATTATCATCCCATTTTATCCGATGAAAAACACAAAATCCAGGCGGAAAGACCATTGCTCAAAAGCCTATTTACATACTTTTACAATATGCATTGTAATATTTTATGTTGTATCTAGATATTGTATTACGTTTGTCAGTCACGATTGTGTATTTATATATATATAAATATAAATATATACAGGGTGTCTCAGCGTGCGCGCCGAGTAGCTTTACGGCTAAATGGTTTATTTTTTTCAAAATCGGCTTTCACAGGCATATGTAGGTCTACTAGGACCACATTTTAAAATTAGTTTCAAATATACAGGGTGTCCCATAAAAGCATGGCGTATCATAGTTATATTTTTTCTAATGGAATGACCTATATTTTATATTTTTTTCAGATTCTACATCAAAAATAAAGTTAACTTTCATAATATATTCATATGCCTAAACCTAACATTTTTTGAAATATTTAAATATTTTTGAAAAAATTGACGTTTCGAAAAAAAATCATAACTCTCAAATGGATGAATGAAAACAGATGAAATTTTGTACCAGTATATTAGACTAATGGGTAAATATTTTAGGCTATTTACAGGAATTTAAAATCTTAAGATGTTTTGATAATCTAACGTAATTCCAGAAACACATTCAAGGTCAAATTTCATGCTTATTTTAAATGGCACACCCAATATCTAATAGCCCTATCTTGTAGGAAATTATATTGTCTTTCAAAAAGTATAAAGATATTTTTTACCTAAACCTAATAGTTTTCAAGATATATGCATTTTCGTTAACTTTTGACATAATACTTATTATTCATAACATGGAAAGTCGATTCAAAGCGCCATCTATTGTTCAATTTAATATTTATTATTATTATTCCATAATGGCAAGAGTTTAGTTATTGTTTATAAATAAAGTCAGTTGACCCAACAAATGATTTTCGAGATATTTCCTAAATTAATACACTAATTTTATTAATTGTGAATATACTAATTGCATTATTTATTTACACATGTGTAAATTATTTGATAAAAACTTGTTAGAATTGTAAAACAAATATAACGAAATACATCAAATAAATTGACAAAATAGTATTAAAAGTTTTTTACAATAAATTTTCAAAAATACTACCATCGAATACATAATTAAATTTTATTTTAAATGATATTTTGACATTTCTCAGCATATTAGGTATAATTGATCTAAATGTATTATTAATTTATTAATTCTGCTTTCCATGTATTCTTCCAATTCATTGCTTATTAAACCACCTTTTTTGACGAATATTCAATGGAATTAAACTTGTAATTGTGTCTCCTCATTATTAGTTACTGTATTCAAGGTAGTTTTTTCAAATACTTCATACTGCCTACAGTTTTGAATGTATTTAAAACTTCCTCTACAGTCTTCTTATTAGGATGTCTTCCATCAGAGAACATTTTGTACACTAAGAGACAATCTTAATAACATTACATTATTATTAGAATCATGTTAATTCTTTCATTTAAAGGAACATTATTTTTTCAATTGTTAGTAATAATACGAATGTGTCAATTAAATTTGCTTATAAACAAAAGCCTATTAGAATAACTGGCAATAATGATTATTAAATAGATGGCGCTTTATGTTACATCGTCGTATTAAAATAATAATGATAATGACGAAAATTAACAAAAATGGATATATCTTGAAAACTATTAGGTTTAGGTGTAGAATACTTTTATACTTTCTGAAAGACAATACAATTTCCTACAAGATAGGCCTATTAGATATAAGGTGTGCCATTTAAAATAAGCACGAAATTTAACCTTGAATGTGCTTCTGGAGATATGTTGAATAATCAAAACATCTTAAGATTTTAAATTCCTCTTAATAGTCTGAAATATTCACCCATTAGTCAGATATACCGACACAAAATTTAATTTGTTTTCATTCATCCATTTCAAAGTTATGATTTTTTTTCGAAACGTCAATTTTTCCAAAAATATTTAAATATTTCAAAAGTTATCAGGTTTAGGCATATGAACATATTATGAAAGTTATCTTTATTTACGATGTAGAATCTGAAAAAAATATAAAATATGGGTCATTCCATTAGAAAAAATATAACTATGATACGCCATGCTTTTATGGGACACCCTGTATATTTGATACTAATTTTAAAATGTGGTCCTAATAGACCTACATACGCTTGCGAAAGCCGATTTTGAAAAAAATAAACCATTTAGCCGTAAAGCTACTCGGCGCGCACGCTGAGACACCCTGTATATATATATATATATATATATATACATATATATACATATATATATATATATATATATATATATGTATATATAAATATATATTCTCTCACAAATGAAATCCTCAATGATTAAATTATCAATCGAAATTCAATAATATGGTAATTGCGGAAATCCAGCAAACCTACGCTTTCTTTGTAGATAAGATATTGAATACTCTGTAAATATGTACATTAATGGATTGGCTATCGAGAAATAAACGCAAAAGAAAACCTCAAAACGAATAGCGTGTTTTACTTTTACTTCAACGTAATGAAAACGCAAAGATACATTAATTTAATTGATTTTTTTTACAAATTGTTTTGAAAATGTTATTAAATTTTGTGTATGTGTTTTTTCGGAAAGTGAGATCGCTTTTCATTTACAAATTTGATATATTAATATAAAAGAAAAATAAATATATACAAAAAATAAACACTCACAGCAGGTGGCGACAGAATTGAATTTGTAAATATGACTGGCAGTTTTAGTAGAGATGCCTTTATTGGCATATTTTAACGACTTCAAATATCGTGTCGTGTTTTGGACTTTCGGTTTTATTAATTGGATATGAGATTTAGAAGAAAGCTTGGCGTCGAATCTATCACCCAAATAATTGCAGATGGGAGACGGAGGGAACAAAGTATTGTTAATATGAATTTTAATTCATAACGTAAGGGGTTTGTAGTAGGATATAAAGAATTTCGATTTATTGAGATTAATAAACCATAGCCACAATGAATCGTAAGGGAGCTTTAAAGGTGAGCGATTAAAGCTGTATCACACTGTACAACTATATTTAGTTTAGTTTATACATATATATTTCTGTGTAATTAGGCTCTGCTTGTTGATAAATAAATTATTATTATTATTAAATTATTATTATCATCTGCAAACTGAAGAATATAGGTGGATGGGTTTAGGGATTGTGGATTGAGATTATTGATGTCGTGGACATAAATATTGAATAAAAGAGGGGATCCTTGCGAGTCGACTTCCTGGGGTGGGAAAGATTAGGAAATCAAGGACGATTCCTTCTCTTAATCAATATTAATACTCCCAATTCACAATTCCTATACCAAGAAAACTATTTTCGAGAAAGCTGTCTATAAGGTAAAGGAAGAGAAGACGCTTGCATCAGATGGAATCGAATGCTCTTTGGACATAAAGAAAAAGATTGTGGATTTTTGTGTGAGCGTTGGAAGTTCGAGATTAGAATTGAGGCAAAAAGTACCATCGATCTTTTTCCAAGGAAACTAAATTGGTAGAGTGAATTGTGTTGCTCAATATGGGACAAATGCGTTTTCTTTTAATTATGGATTTATAGGTTTTTTCCGATGACCGGAAACTGAATAATTGAGCGGTGAGAGCCTCTAATGCATCGCAATTGTTTTGGAAGGTATATTATTATACCCTGCTTCCAATCTCTCCGAAAGGATTGGGGTTTGTATAGGAAGTTATATATTAAGATAACATATTAATGGATTTCGTTAGATAAACAAATTCTGCTTAGTTATTATAATGTGCTTCAAACTATGACTTTGAAAATAGCTCGAGGTATGTTATCATAAACAGGTATGGGGTTGGGATAGCCGAGTGGGTAAAGGCATTGCTCACGAGGTAGAAGACTGTGAGATCGAATCCCATCCCGGATGGAATTTGTTTGAAAGACAAATTTCATTCGGGTCCAGCAGTTGGTTAATATGGTTTTAGTAGCCAAAGTTATTATCCTCAAATCATCCTAAACTTTCTTATCCTTCCATCTATTATCCTTAAAAAAATAACCAGGTATGTTACGTTTTTCTTTATAAAGGATGCATTAATACTCTTCCACTGTTACGTCATCATTTATGGGATAAGGTTTAGGAAAATTTTTGAAGGAGAAACCAGAAATTCATTGAAAATATATATTTCTCTCAGATCTGTCAACCTTTTTGTATTTCGTTAGTTTCTAAATTTCTGTCCAGTAATTTTGTCGCTTATTAATTAATTACATAATTAAAAATATGGAACTCTTCATGATTTTGAGTGATTTGTACTGGCATTGATGATATTCTGTTCTGGACTATCGATCAGAAATCTTTCTGCCGCATATTTATTTGTACAGAGTACATTTTTTATTTGTAAAGAATAAACAATTTTGAAAAAAAAAAAAAAAAATAAATAACACGGCTTCTTTTCTTTATATTAAATAGTTTCGAAAGTAAATTGAATGGCCAGCTTAGAAAACGATATCTGAAAAATCAAATTATCATTTTTTATATCTTATTTTAAAAAAATATTACAGGATCCTCATTTTATCATTAAAACCTTAGATAATATCCTTTCTAACAGAATCTTTCAAATAAAAATCCGTAACTCCCTTTCCCATCCTTTCTTCCCGCAACAAGGCCTGCCTCAAGGATCCCCCTCTCTCCTCTCCTATATAACATTTTTGTAATGGACCTTTATCACTGGAACCCTCACTATGTCAACCACTCCGCATACCCTCTCCTATATGCAGACGGCACTGCTCTTGTTTCCCACGCATCCACCCTTCAGAAAGCATTAAGTACTCTACAGGGGCTGATCGATAGTATACAGACATGGTACACAAAATGGAGAATCACCATTAATCCCAACAAATCCAAACTCTTTATTCCTCACCATCGCACTCTTATAACTTCTCTTATACCATTAAAATCAACAATATAAACATACACCCATCCTCAACATGTAAATACTTCGGTTTTCTACCTGCATCCCTTAAGTCTTCAGTAAAGAGCAGGGCTAGTTATTTCAGAGCTTTAACCTATAGGCAATAAGGTAAATACAATACTCGCTTTTTGATCTTAAAGTATATTTTATATACCCTGTATATACGCAAAATGATTTTTTTTCTTTTTTTACTTAAATGGCATACCCTATATTTTTTGTATTATTCAAATAGATAAGTATTTCCTCTTTCAGTTTTATATAACATTTATATAACAGTATATTTTATACTTTAAGATCAAAAAGCGAGTATTGTTTAGATTATTGGGTATTTTTCTAATTACGTTGCGTTTACAGAATGTTTGATTGACTTTCCAATTCCGAAATATAAGGCCCCAAACATCCATCAATTTTAAAAATTCAATAGTTTATAACTTTGAAAATATCAAAAATCGGCCTAATAAACCTTATATCAAAAATGATTAATTTTAAGCGTAGAATCTAAAATCGATATGAAAAGTATAGCATCTCATTTAAAAAAACATATGTTCGATACGTCATATGATTATTGGACACCCTGTATATATGAAAATAATTTTAAAATATGTATATTAAAAAATTATCTAAGTAACATTTTTTTGTACATTTCTAAATAACTGAGATATTGGACTTCATCGGAATCTTGCGCCACCCTGTGTAATATACATAAAATGAGCCGTTTATTTTGAAAGTGGCCTAAATCCATTTTTTAATTTTTTCCTGATGACGGTAGAAACGGTTATTATTTGACGTTATCTGTCATAAATAACAATTTGCGATTAAGAATATTTAAAGTATATGATAATTATTAACACATACGTTTTCACAAACAATTATTTATTAAAAAACATTATTTTGAAAGTGACCTAAGTCCACTTAATTAGTAATAATGTCCGAAAGTGCGGATCTTAAAATTAACGAAGGAAGAGATGAAGGTAATTTCATTTAATCATTAATCAGTATTAATTATGTTTAATTATTGCAGTGAAAATATTCACTTAATATACACTTACAATTGAATTTTAAGATAAAATATTAAATTTATAGAAATTATTACACCTTTGGGTATCAATAAAAGTACAAGACAATTTAATTCAGAGAGTGAAGACGAGTTGAAAAATAATGATTTTAACCAGAATCGCAAGAGAAGGAGAATTTTAGAACAATATTCATCATTTGAAGATGAAGATGCAGGTTAGGCTTTTCACGACAATACCTCTGGAGCAAGATTTAGAGAAAAGAATGGTGACACCTACATTCAAAAATTGCGAAAAATTAAACGAAATACCGGGAAAAAATACTATACTCAAACTGGAAACATTATACCTGCAAAAGTGTTTCAAAACAAAAATTGCCTTTGTCGAAAAGTTTGTATAAAAATTATGAAGAAACAGAATAAAAGAATACTTTTGAGAAGTTTTGGAATTTGGGAGATTTTAATAAGCAAAATGTATTGCTATACGAAGCAACCGAACCTTATGCTGTGAAACGAAGACGTCAAAAAAACGGAAAAAGTTCGCCAAGAAATTATAGTTTTAGGTATTTTTTAAATTTTAAAAACGGGAAGGTTTCCGTCTGTAAAAAAAATCTTTTTGGATACCTTTAATATATCTCAAGGACGATTAAAACGTGTATTAGACTCGGAATGATTTACGTGGACATATGGTTGGATTATCGAGAAGGATTTCTAACGAAGAGAAAAAGGATGTTCAAAACCATATTAAAAGTTTTTCCAAATTTGAATCCCATTATACTAGATCTCATAACCTTAATACAAAATATTTATATCCTGATCTAACTCTAAAAAAATGTTTAATTTCTACGAGCTTTATTGCAAGGAAAATAATAGAAAAGCAGTTAAAGAGTGGACTTACAGAAAGATATATAAAAAGGATTTTTAATTGCATTTCCACCAACCCCGCAAAGATACATGCCAAAAATGCGAACTATTAAACATTAAAATTAAAGCATCAGATGATTATGATGAAAAGAATAAACTTATGAAAGAACATGATGTCCATTTAAAACTAGCAGAACCAGCAAGGTAATCATTAAAACAAGATCAAGAACTAGCATTACGTAATCCAGATCATTATTTCGCATTTTCTTTCGACATGCAAAAAGCATTACCTTACCCAAAGTTGACCACTTCAGTAGCATACTATAAACGCAATATGTACGTTCTAAATTTGGGAATTCACAATTTTCATGATGATAATGTTTACATGTACGTTTGGCATCCAGAGGTTCACATGAAATAGCTTCATGCATCTTGAAACATCTTCAAAATTTAGTTAAAAACATATTATAGCTTACAGTGACATGAGTGTAGGACAAAATAGGAACATTAAAGTAGCTTTAACATGGCTAAAACTTGTCTAAACTGTTGAACATAATGTAGAAATAATAGGTCATAAATTCCTAATATCAGGACATTCGTTTTTACCGAATGATAAAGATTTGGCGTCGTAGAAATGTCATTAAAGAAAAATAATTTAATGTGTGTTCCTCAAGATTATTATAATGTTATCAAAAAGTGCCGGTAAGAAAATTACTTTCTTCTAAATGAAATGAAACAAGAGGATTTCAAATCAACAAGATTATTGTAGGACGCAGTTTCTAAAAGGTTGAATAATTCTAACGGAGAAGCAATAAATTGGTTACAAATGATCTGGATGCGTTTTTGACCGTATAAAATTTTTTATAAGATATCAATGGATGAGAATGCAGAGTTTGAAATCCTGGATTTATTACCACGTCGGGGTAGACCAAGAAAATTTGAAAATATTATATTGACACCACTTTATAAAAATGTAAGACCAATTACGACATCGAAGTACGAGGACATGATGGACTTACTTCGATATATACCACCGAAACACCATGACTTCTTTAAATTCCTCCCGTATACACAAAATGTAAATGAACAGTAATTTTTTATGTAATTTATATAGTTAGAACATTTCTTGAATAGTATAAATTGTGTTTTTAAAGTATTGTGAAGATACATAAAATAAATTGAGTATTGTTTTTCAATTTGAAGCAATTTAAAATATGTCGAATGAACTTGTAATAATTCCAACTGGGGTATATACAGAATTTATTTTTCGATAAAATTTGTTAAAAAGTAATAATTAAATAAGGGAAATTATTCATACATTGTATCGTTGCTGCGGAAATTTTTGTTTGTTTATAATTTATACAATGTAGTTGATTCAGATTCTGACGGGTAAGTCCCGCACGCGCTTGACACCGAATTTAGGCGAAATCAACAATTAAGTTAAAACTGTTATTTTTTATACAATTTAATATGTTAATATTCTGACGGGGAAGTCCCGCACGCGCTTGGCCTCAATTTTACGTAAACTTGACATTATGCATAAAGAACTTACTATTGTACAAGATAAATGTTGAGATTTCAGACGGGGAAGTCCCGCACGTGTTTGAACCCAAATTTATGCAGAATTGTAAAATAAGCGAGAATCGAATGCGTGAGAACGGGTGTGAGCTTGCAAGAATGGAAGAGCGTTCATGACCATATATTTATGGTCAGGGCGAAAAGTTGCAAATAAGTAAAAATTGAGTGGACGAAAAATGGTGAGAGAAAATCGGGAGAGTTGGTCGGGATACGCGAACGGGTGCGCACGTGAATTGGGAAGTAGTAATCACCCGGGTGATAAGAGGAAGGAGTTCGGGAGTGTGTGTGTTGCATGCAAGTAAGTACTGCATTGATATATGTGTGATTTTGAAGAAGCGAAAATTAATCGAATTTAAATTCAAGGGGAGTGAAATGAATTTATTAGGCATTTGACGAATGCGAACAATCCCATGACTAAAATAATTGTTTGTCCCGTTAATTTAATTGCGACTCACAACCGCAATTATACGTGCTGGGCCGAACAATCCCATGACTAAAATAAATGTTTGTCCCGTTAATTTAATTGCGACTCACAACCGCAATTATACGTGCTGGGCCGAACAATCCCATGACTAAAATAAATGTTTGTCCCGTTAATTTAATTGCGACTCACAACCGCAATTATACGTGCTGGGCCGAACAATCCCATGACATAAAAAAAAATAATGTTTGTCCCGTTAATTTAATTGCGACTCACAACCGCAATTATACGTGCTGGGCCGAACAATCCCATGACTAAAATAATTGTTTGTCCCGTTAATTTAATTGCGACTCACAACCGCAATTATACGTGCTGGGCCGAACAATCCCATGACTAAAATAATTGTTTGTCCCGTTAATTTAATTGCGACTCACAACCGCAATTATACGTGCTGGGCCGAACAATCCCATGACAGACAGACTAACAGGATGCGTGGTATGTTCATTTCGCTCCCACAAATACATTTGTTTAATTTCGGTTAAAGTAAATAGTTAAATCACATGCTCCGAGGTGGTTGTTTTAGTGGGTTTTTTCCAGCCTCTCGTAGCGAATGCGGAGCAGAAGCGCGTAGTCCCACACATTTTTTTTTTTTGAGTTTAAATAAAAGAGCAAGGGACATGAAAATTTGTTACTAGCACGATAAGGCGGTAATTTTTGTAAATTGAAAATGTCTAATGTCATTATTTTATTTTTGAGCTTTTTTTTGCCTTAAATGAATAAAGATCGTGCTGCTCATTTTAAACTCATTTTATAACTTTCATTTGTTGTCCACCTTCACAATTTCTTTTACAGAAACACAACACGGTAAGTATTGAAAATTGCATATTTACACAAGTATCGAACCTGGGATAAAAGAATTTCGGGTTACATAAAAGATCACAACGTAGGGCCTGAAGCAAATTATAAATTTGCACAATACCGGGGATGGTATCATTTCAAACTTAAGCTCCTTCAAATGTTATATATAGGTGTCAATTTTGAAAGTGGCTTAAATCCATTTGTGGTAAGAAAACAAAATTATTCACCTAATTTTTCGTATTATTTTAATAGGAATTGTAAATCTAACTCTCTTAGATAAATTTAAGCAGTGTGGAACATTGCTATCCTATACGTATATTTTTAATATTAATGAAATGCAAACTTTTAAATATTTCAATTTAAACATAAATGGACTTAGATCCAAAATAGATGCCTCAAATATTGTTTTATTAAAACCTAAAAGTACCGTGATGCAAAACGTTTAAAGTAAATTATATATCACTAAAACTCCAATTGTAAATCATATTTTATATCGTAATCGAAGACAAGTTATAAAATCTTCTTCTTCTCGAATCCTTATACCCTTCCAGGTGTCAGTTGTAAAATAAAAGTTAAATGGAAGCTTATAAATTAAATTTACTTTAATAAGAAATTATTTATTAATAATGTGTACTTATTTTTTTATTCCAAACATTGTATCCCATTGAACCAATTTGGCAAAATTGACATTTACAGTTAGTTGAATTATTGAGAGATAAGAATAAGCAAAGCCATTAAGGCTGATTAACACGTGGTCAACGATAATGAGAATTTTTGGATTTCCCCGCTTATCTTAGCTCTACTTACCTAAAATCTTAACATTTATTTTCTATTTATATACACTGCTCTTGTTCCGTTTGTAAATTATTCTTAAAAATGGCATTAAGTAGAAACTAGTTGAATAAGATTGAGCATCGCATACGACGCGGCCGTTTTATGGAAAACCATGCAATTCGTGAATTTCTAAATGGGTAGATGTAGGATCGTTGTATGTATTAACAGTTATACGGGGTGTCTGATAAAAGAAATCTAAATCTAAGTTATGTTTTTATTTAAATAGAAGACCCTGTATTTATTGTTAATTTTTAATTCTAGAGAATAAATAAATGTGTTACTTTAATATTCCTTATTCTTATCATTTACCGTTTTCAACATATTTACAGATTTGTTGAATTTAATGGTGAAATTTTATATTTGCCTCCGCATTGCAGGGTACTTTTTTCGCACTTTGTTATATCGCAAAAACCACAATGGCCGAAATAAATAAAAATTAATCAATGGGTAACGTTTTTCATGAAATCTCTCCTTATGCGAAAATAATTTAAAATAATTGAATAATTTACTTTTAATTTGGGTTAACCATTTACATTGAATTCTCCATAAGGGCCCACATACACACAGCCCTTTTAACGTTGAACTATTACAATCACTTGAGTCGTTTGGTTAAATGTTCGAACTATAGCACCAACCATAATTTAAATAATATAGTGCGATAAATTAAATGTGGCATAATATCCTGATTTATGAAGTTGAATAAGTAGATTTTTACAAATGAAACACCCTGTATTTAGTAAAGTATTCTGACGTAGTATCCAATTATCTTTCAAATTGTATTGGGGTTTCTTATATCTAATCTTAAGTGTTGTTTTTTTATTTAGCATTTTTTGTATCAAAGATTATTGTTTAGCAGTTTTTTTATATTTGTTAAACAAAACCAATGATGCTATTTTTTTAATAATTCAAACATTTATTAATGTGTACTTAAATTAAACTTAAAATTTCTTGAAATAGTACTAAAATAAAGCAAAATCCATTCAACTCTATCCCATTAAACTCAATTATATGTGTACCTCGGAAAGCCATCGGGATTCTGCGAATAATGGAATTGGGCTCATCGCTGAGGGATGGATAACACGTGAATCGGAAGGGACGGAGAAAGGGTTACGTCGGTTAACGTTTCATTTCCACAGGGGAAGCTTTTATCTAATTTTCCCTTTTTGTGTCTGCGTGGGTGTGTGTCTGTGACAGATCTCCAGACAAAACACCCACATGTATGTATATATAGATGGATAAAGGTTGTAATAGATAAAAGTCACCTACATATATCTTCTGCTTAGTGTGAATATATGGGTTAGTGCGATTTATTTTAGTTTTCTATAACTTTTTTCTATCTATGTCTATCGATACATTGAACCATTTGATCTATTTATATAATTCCAACTATTTCATAAAATAAATTTATTATAATAAAAATATACTACTACTATAATAACTTTATTGAAAATAGGAATATAATAATATACCTGTAGATGTTAGTTTGTGAAGTCATAAGCAACACTGAATCAATTCTTTGAACCGTTTGGGAATGCGCTTATCATACTTATTAATTATTAATAGTTTAGAAATACTTACCTGAATATATACAAATATGTAAATTATTGTATAATGTAATCAATTATAATGGGGAATTCCGTAAAATAAAGTTAAAGTTAGGAATATAATAAATAAAATATCATTAGTTTGGTTCTCATCAATAATATAAACTTAATACAGTCTTTTACAAAATCAATAAAAATATTTTCTTTTCGTAAGGGCCTTCTGCCTGAGGCACATTTTAGGAGTTGAATTCTAAAGAAAATACCTAAATAAAAATCTTGTAACCGCTTGAAAATTATATTTTAAATGTTAAAATGACGCAAGACTTTTTAAAGTATTTTTTAAAGTGATGACAATATTATTTTTTTCTGTAATTTTTAATTTTATAAATGATTATTTATTCCATTTTAATTATAAGATGTGCGCTTTAAATTCTGAAAGGAACACTTTAAATTGAAGGTATTTGTTGGTGAGTACGTGAAGTTTTTTGATATAATATAATATTATTTTATTCCTTTCTTCACTTTTTTGTTTTATATTATAACACTTTAATAGTTTATGAATTAAAAAATATCAAATTTATTTAATTTTAAAATATGAATTTTAATTTAGCGAATATCATTTTATTTATAAAATTATATGTAAATATCAATGTTTTCTATGATTACTACATATTATATTTTAAAATATTCCATCAAATTCCACGCAGTGATGGTAATGAATACATAAAATTAATAAAAATGGCTTTTATTTATCTTTAATATGTAAATAAAAGTTTTGTTTAGATTATAATTTATGTTTGTTTGTATAAAATTTGCTTAAAAAATATGTGTCGTGTTATTATAAAATTTATAAAATTTTATAATTCATAATTATTTTAACGTTGCTTTAAGTAAATAATAATTACGTTACAAACTGTGTAATTAAATGGTTGAATAATAAAATGCGTAAAATAACAACAACGCAAATATATTATTAAAACACTCTAAATATTTAATAAATTTGTATCACTAATTAAACAAAAACCGAAATTGATTGCGCTCTAAATTCATAAAGCACACTACAAACCCCCTCGACCACCCGTCCAGCCTTGATTTTAATTAAAGTTTCCAATTGCACCTACAAATATTTAAAACAATCGATGGATGATTTTATTTTTTAGTCGGACCTATTATCACCCAGAGTGGAATCGGAATTGAATTATCGATCGGAATTGGCGGGGTCATCATCAATTTGTGGAATGAGAACGGAGTTTTCGCGTCCGGCATCCATCATTCCGATTGGCTGTGTTTGCGTTTGTGTATGTGTGTTTCGTTGTGATTCCTGCGGGATCTGATGGATAGGGATGCAGAAAAAAAAGGGATCTGATTTTACTTACTCCAGCCGATGCAGATGTACACACGCAGTTTGAAATTCTCTCGGGTCAGCGTTTCCACCACAAGTATGTATAAATATAAGCCTGAAACAATGAAATATATAAATATTTTAATAAAGGAGCTAAATATACAAACATCTTTATTCAGACAACATCATTACATAATTGTATATATCCATTTATATTTAAATAAGAAAACAAATATTGTGCCCTAAAGGAGCTATTTCATTATGATATAATTACATAATTTTAAGTAAAATATGGAAGTTAAACAAATGAAAGTCTATTTACAATAAGTTTCAAGTAACGTAATAGTTCGTATTGTATCAATAAATAAAAATAATAAACTTATAATCCAACAGATAAAAACCCAATTATAAAGTAACATAACAAAATTATGCAAATGAAAAATTAACAATAAAAAAATATTTTGTTTTGGAAAACAATATAAAAATAATTAAAACCAGAAACAAGAATAAAAAAAACATTAAACTTTTGTTCGAAACACTTTTTTGTATACATTAGCATAGAGTTATGTTCAATGAAATAAAATCATCTCAGTATAATATTTTTTTTTATTTAAAAAATGATTTAAAAAAAAGAAAATAAATCTATATTTTATTATTTTAATGATTTTTTAATGATATAATGTTATTTATTATAGTTATAAATTATATTAAATAATAATATAATATAGAACAATTATTATTACAGTTAGAAACATTTTTTCTTGAAATAGTAAACCCTTAAAGCAATTCAACTAATTGTGTTGGCGTATTTAACCTGCAATAACAACCGCTTTGTAACAACGCCCCGCAATTACAACAACCCACTCCCAGTAAGATAAACAAGCGCACACCGAGCGCTCGAACAACTGAAACACCGACAGAACTCGAGCTTTTCGAAGGCAGTAACACAACAAAGATTAGATAATCGTAATTAATACTCACCTTCGACGAACATCCAGAAGAATGTGGTTAGGTGGAAGTAGTGCAGGAGAATTATAAGCACGATGCACGCCAAGTTGCTCTCGAAGTTTAACTGGAAATGATAAAATTAATGCAACGGCGGTGATAAGGCGAACAATCTCAAGAACTCACTTCTAATATTAGCGTCAGGATCCACATGAAGTACACGAACATGTAGGCGCACATTAAGTTTGTGTGGATGGTATTTCGTAAACATCGTAAATCTCTGCAAAGGAAAACGGATTGTGTTATTAAAGTTTGTGCACGCTTTCAAGTGCTTCATTACGTGAAATAATTATTAGAGAAATTTATTAATTATGAACTTATTCATTAGAAATTTGGAAATATTTATTAGTAAGAGAATAATTTATTAAGGTAGAAAAATGCATATACAGGGTGTCTCAGCGTGCGCGCCGAGTAGCTTTACGGCTAAATGGTTTATTTTTTTCAAAATCGGCTTTCGCAGGCCTAGGTAGGTCTATTAGGACCACATTTTAAAATTAGTATCAAACATACAGGGTGTCCCATAAAAGCATGGTGTATCATAGTTATATTTTTTCTAATCGAATGACCCATATTTTATATTTTTTTTCAGATTCTACATCAAAAATAAAGTTAACTTTCATAATATGTTCATATACCTAAACCTAATAACTTTGGAAATATTTAAATATTTTTGGAAAAATTGACGATTTGAAAAAAAAATCATAACTTTCAAATGGCTGAATGAAAACAAATGAAATTTTCTATCAGTATATCTGATTAATGGGTGAATATTTCAGACTATTAAGAGGAATTTAAAATCTTAAGATGTTTGACCTTGAATGTATTTCTGGAGATATGTTGATCTCCAGAAACATATTCAAGGTCAAATTTCGTGCTTATTTTAAATGGCACACTCTATATCTAATAGGCCTATCTTGTAGGAAATTTTATTGTCTTTCAGAAAGTATAAAGGTATTCTAAACCTAAACCTAATAGTTTCAAGATATATCCATTTTTGTTAATTTCGTCATTATCATTATTATTTTAATATGACAATGTAACATAAAGCGCCATCTATTGCCTAATCTAATAATTATTATTGCCAGTTATTCTAATAGGCTTTTGTATAAACAAAAGCAAATTTAATTGACACATTCGTATTATTACTAACAATTGAAAAAATAATGTTTCCCTTAAATTAAAGAATTAAGATGATTCTAATAATAATGTAATGTTATTAAGATTGTCTCTTAGTGTACAAAATGTTCTCTGATGGAAGACATCCTAATAAGAAGATTGTAGAGTAAGTTTTAAATACATTCAAAACTGCAGGTAGTTTGAAGTATTTGAAAAAAAAAACTACCTTGAATACAGTAACTAATAATGAGGAGACACAATTACAAGTTTAATTCCATTGAATATTCGTCAAAACAGTTGGTTTAATAAGCAATAAATTGGAAGAGCATGGTCACCTAGATCCTCTGATTTAATCCCCATGGATTTATTTCTGTCAAATCAAATATACAGCACTCCTCATACAACAATTGAATACATGGAAGGCAGAATTAATAATACATTTAGATCAATTATACCTAATATGCTGAGAAATGTCAAAATATCATTTAAAATAAAATTGAATTATGTATTCGATGGTAGTATTTTTGAAAATTTATTGTAAATTACATTTAATACTATTTTGTCAATTTATTTGATGTATTTCGTTATATTTGTTTTACAATTCTAAGAAGTTTTTATCAAATAATTTACACATGTGTAAATAAATAATGCAATAAGTATATTCACAATTAATAAAATTAGTGTATTAATTTAGGAATTATCTCGAAAATCATTTGTTGGGTCAACTGACTTTATTTATAAACAATAACTAAACACTTGCCTTTATGGAATAATAATAATAAATATTAAATTGAACAATAAATGGCGCTTTGTATCGACTTTCCATATTATGAATAATAAATATTATGTCAAAAGTTAACTAAAATGCATATATCTTGAAAACTATTAGGTTTAGGTAAAAAATACCTGTATACTCTTTGAAAGACAATAAAATTTCCTACAAGATAGGGCTATTAAATATAGGGTGTGCCGTTTAAAATAAGCATGAAATTTGACCTTGAATGTGTTTCTGGAGTTACGTTAAATTATCAAAACATCTTAAGATTTTAAATTCCTGTAAATAGCCTAAAATATTTACCCATTAGTCTAATATACTGGTACAAAATTTCATCTGTTTTCATTCATCCATTTGAGAGTTATGATTTTTTTTCGAAACGTCAATTTTTCCAAAAATATTTAAATATTTCAAAAAACATAAGGTTTAGGCATATGAATATATTACAAAAGTTAATTTTATTTTTGATGTAGAATCTAAAAAAAAAAATATGGGTCATTTCATTAGAAAAAATATAACTATGATACGCCATGCTTTTATGGGACACCCTGTATATTTGAAACTAATTTTAAAATGTGGTCCTAATAGACATACATACGCCTGCGAAAGCCGATTTTGAAAAAATAAACCATTTAGCCGTAAAGCTACTCGGCGCGCACGCTGAGACACCCTGTATATTTTGGCAACTTATTTTTTGTAAGATTAAGATCTAGATACAGTAAATATATTTTCTGATTCTGAGTTAGCACCAAAATTATATTTTAACGCAATGTATTTTTAGTGTTAATTCAGCAACTAAAAATATATTTACTGTTATCTAGATTAATCCTACACACAATATGTTGCCAAAATATATATGAATTTTTATGTTTATGTTAATCAATTATACTATATATACAGGGTGGGCCACGAATAACGGCCATTAAAAGTTTTCAAGGTTTCTGACCGCGGAAAATTTTGAAAAAAATATGCATTGCACGGTTGAATGCGACCACCTGATGGAAAATATTTTGACTTTCTTTCACTTCTGATTGTACAACAAATGGCTAGCAACTTTGTTATTTTAAATGGAACACCCTATATTTTAATTCTTTTTCGTTCAATTGCCTAACCACTCATATCGATTTATGTCTACATAACTCTTGCAGTTTTTGAGATAAAAATTTATCTATCAAATTTTAATTTCAAATTGTTTCAAAAAATGCCTGTAATTTCTATACTCTATTTTTTTTAGATTACAAGCAGGGAAGGATGGTGCGTGCACATTTGACGTTATTTAGTGATTGGTTGAAATTGCGTGAAAACTCACACTAGAGACATTCTATTATACTATAAATAATAAGTATTTTCATTTTTTGTTACCATATTCACTGTTAATAAAAAATAAATATTCGTTCTCATATCCTAATTAAATATTAACAGAAGAAATAAATATTAATTTTCATTAATTATTTTCAAAATCCTTTTCATATTTAATTATTTAAATAATAATAGACACTCGCAGGTTATATCCACTCTCACGGCTGTCATGCGCAAACATGCCGGATCTAGAGGAATAAACCTCGACATGAGAATCCGTAATCCCCTGTATCAACCGAACCGTGTTGATGGAATGAATAGCATTACGTAAGTCTGTCTTTGAACGGTGGTCTCTGAATCGTGGCAACATTCAATTGTAAAATAGCCTTCCACCGGTATGGGCGCACTGCCGGTGGCTATCTGCTATTTTAGCTCGTGGAACAAAATTTAAATTTAAACAAAATCTCTAACCCGCAATTGACGGAGGCCAATTCTCTGTTTTTTTGGTTACCGAATCAGAAGGTAGCTTCGAGAAAATGAGCCCGTTCGCAATTGATAAAATGCTGTACAATTTAATCGGAGAGAGTAAGAATGTTAAAAAAGTTAAAGATGTCTTATTGTTTTATTGTTCAAGCCAAGAAACTATTTAATGCAAAAAAAACTTGGTGAATACGATATCAAGGTAATTCCACATAATGCCCTGAAATATTGTCGTGGTGTCGTATCGTGTAAAGATTTCCTCAATTGCAACATCTAGGGAATCCAAGAAAACCTAGCACCTCAAGGTGTAATAGAGGTCTAAAGGATCACCACAAGACGCGATAGAGTGATCAGGGAAACACCTAATCACATATTGAAATTTTACAGAGCGACTCCCTCCACCAATAACATAAGTTTCCTTTAAGGCAACATATCCCAGCACCTCTATGGTGCTTCAAATATCAGCAGTTTGGCCATACTACAATTCAATGTTCGAGCATTAAATAAGTTTAGATGATTTTCTACCCAAGATAATTTAGTGACTATCAAGATTCGGCAAAATTTTTGAAGAAAGTGACTGTCTTGGGAGACCTACGTTTCATCGATTACACCTTCCACGCCTATGACTGATTTATGGATAAAGGTGGGTGCGGTAGCGGGGAAATATTCCCTGCAGTCCCGGGTGCACAAAAGCTTGGAATCGCCAAGCTGCGGGGCTATTGTGCTCTCTTGCATGGATGTCTGAATGGGGCAGATACCCAAGTCAAAATTGCAGGCCCTCTCGTGGCACACCCGTGTTCCTATCTACGGTAGGGTTAACTGCATGCAGCGGGGTCGACTCAGCCCTGGTGCTTGTCGTCATTAAATGAGGAGTCAGGGGTGGGCTGTAAAACACCCGAGGGTAACTATCGCCCCCCTGGTCCACACATGGGTTGACCTCTGACGGACTGCGACTTTAGCTCCACATCAGAGCTTCCATATCGAGGACGGGTTAACAACTCCCACCACCGTTTTTTACACGATCGGCCGTAGTCGTGGAAGAAAGAGAGAAACGGTGTGAAATGTTTGATTAGAGGACGTACGTTAATTTTTCATGCATCGCTTTATAATTAGCGGAATTGCTGAAGACCGCATAAATGAGTGCGTCCTCCTAATGTAAATAAACACTTGAGGCACGTTTTATGGCTGATTTGTATATTTCTCCATTTATTCGGAAATTTCTTCTACCGACCGGCTAAACGTTGCCTTGGATTGGCCCGGGAAATTTAAAAAGTTATTCATTTCAAAAATGTTATTAAAGATTATTATTATTGTGTAGTTTTCGATTAATATTAATCTACACTATGAAAAATCATCTTTCATTTAATTTATTTTATAAAACGAAACAAAAACAGGGTATATTTTTTTTATTTATTAAATTAATGTAATTATAATTTCGTTTACTTTTATTTAAAAGTATTAGAGTATTTAACTCTTTCAATTTAATTTCTCAAAAATCTGCGAGAAATGTATTGAAATCTTTTTTGAAAGAAACAATTTTGCAGTTCATTACTGCAGGTTCGTATACAGGGTGTCTCACCCTAAAAGTATATGGATTTTCTATTGATAGATTCTAATGCAATTTTCACCGTTTATGTAAACCAATATTCCCTTATTAATTTTATATTTTCAAGATTTTACCACCTCCGATTATAGCGGAAGAACGTACAAGCTTTGTTATTTTAAATGGAACCCTATATTTCTGATTAAAAAATTAAATTTTTATAAAATTCATGTAACTGTTTTTCTGATATAGGGTTATTATGCGTGCACTCATCTTAAATGTGAATGGCCGTGAAGTTAGCGACAAGGCAGAGACTGCGGATGCAATCGCATGTCATTTCCTCTCTGCCTCTTATGGAGTCCGGTAAAGACTCTACTAATATTAATAGGTACCGGCCAATTTCACTTACCATCTGTGTAGGAAAAGTACTAGAAGAAAAGGTCAACAACCGCCTGGTGTGGATACTAGAGAGATATGATCTCCTAGCAAAACACCTGGCAGGTTTTAGAAAGTATCACAGTTTTAGGAAGTATTCAAGATGCCTTCTTAGAGAGGATACACTTTGTAGCAATGTTCTTCGATCTAGAGGAGTTCCCCAAAAACTCCACGAATGGAAACTGCGGGGCTGTCTGCCCCAATTTATACATTCTTTTATGACCAATTAGTCCATTTGGAGAACTCCATTCGTCCCCTAGACTAGCAACAACACTCAATGACTTGCATGGCAGTGATCACTTTCCCATTTTAATCAAAATCATCGCCAGACGTGTAAACCGAACGGTCCCTCGCTGATGTTGTCTCTACAGGGCAGACAGGCCTCGTTTTCAAGCCAATCTCACATGCTCATCGTCATTACCTGAAAATGTTGAAGAGTTTCCCAGAAACTCCACGAATGGAAAGTACGGGACAGTCTGCCCAATTAACACATTCTTTTATAACCAGCTAATCCATCTGGAGAACTCCATTCAACATGCCTTCCTAGAGACGAAACACCTTATAGCAGTGTTCTTCTATCTAGAGAAGGCATATGACATGGCTTGGAGAGTTCTCCGAAAACTCCACGAATGGGAACTGAGGAGCAGTCTGCTCCAATTTATACATTCTTTATGTCTAGTCGTTCCTTCAAGGTCAAACTTCCGACGAGAGACAAACCTGCTTAAGCGATGTTAAGGTGTGTGCCGTCTTTTATGCTAATTTATAATAATTTATTTTGTTTTATTCTATCTCGTCCAGTGGTATCGGAGTCCCTTGACAACCCCGATGTCACTCATAATGTATTCTATGTTTTAGTGTATTGTGCCGTCCGCTCCATAGTCTTTTTACAACTATGTGGTATTTAGATTAGGAGTTTTTAGGTTCCGACATCGGGGTCTTTTTATAACACAGATGTCGTCTTTCTGATATTAGGTTTAAGTTTTATATTTATTGTAGGTTAGGTTTATGTCAATTATAGCTTTAAATTGTATCGTTTAGTTGTTTTAGATATAGCATCTAGCGTTTTATCTATTTGTGTCGTAGCGTCTAGGGAAACGATTTCAGGACCTTTTATAACCCTGATATCGTCTCCATTGTGATGTTAGTTTTAAATATACTGCGATACAAGTTAATAAGTGTAGTAAAAGTGACTGACATGAAGGAGAAAATAAGTAAGACATGTCAGCGCACTTTTCACATGAGACCGGCAAATCATAATAGAAGTCGACGTCGGTAAAGTGAGAGGGGTTTTCAGTCAGACTCCGTCCGTAAATTACCGATGAGAAATTGGCCACGAATTTCCAGCCACGAATCCAGCGCCTCCATTTGACTAAACATCAAAGTTTTAATATTATCACAAACAATTATGTACAAAACAGTGTTAACCCGTTAATAATAAAACGTTTCGGATCCTCTAATAACTTTAAAAACTTAAAAACATTTATTTTATGTAAAATATTGCAGTAAAAAAATAATGAAATTTGTATATATATTTTTTTGTGTGCCAAAAGTCATTTTTGAACATTGTCGATTTTTGATGGTGTTGGCCATAAATGTGTATTAAGGGTTTGTTTATAATATTAAACAATAAAAAATGCCACATATGTCTTGTTTTTGTTTAAATATTTTTTTTATAAGACACTCATTTCGAAAGATGGACATTTTCAAAGTGCTAAAAGTCATTGTTGGGTGCTATCGATTTTTGATTGTGTTGGCCATAAACATTTCAAAAGGTTTTGTTTATAAAAATTAAACAATGAAAAAATGCCACATATGTCTTGTTTTTGTTAAAACATTTTTTTATAAGACACTCATCGAAAAATGGGAATTTTCGAAGTGCAAGACGGCACTAAAATGAACTTGTTTCCGGCAGAGGCGCCGGATTCGGTCCGTAAATTGATTTTCCCCTCCCACAAAAAAAAAATAATAGAAAAGAGTATATATTCACTTGATAATAATAATGTAAATTAAATCAAATAAAAAGAATTTGAACAGGCATTTGTCTGATAACTAGGTGTTTTAACGGATATTTAGTTTAAAGTACTTACGTAACGTAAGTTAAAAAGTCGCAGTAGCTAAAGAGAAAATAATTAATTAAATATTCAATTGAGTAAATAATTATTTTCAAATACTTTTTTTTCATTTATCTAAATAATATCTGAATTGAACACCAAAAAATAAATAATTTAATTATTTAATGTGTTTCTACATTAATAATTAATGTTATTAGGACTCGTGTGGTAAAATTATATTAAATGCGATTTATTTATTCAAATAATTCCAAAGATTGTGTGCATAGGATAAATTAGCCTCTGATTAAAATAGCCAAGAAAATAAATAAATAAAAGATATACATACTGAAAAACATCATATCGATAGCTATTTCACAGATAATTTTCATATAATTATATTTCTTGTAATATCTTCCTTTGTATATTATTAATTTAATATATTTATAATAAATACTAGCAGCCGGTAACCGTTTTCCAAAGGAAATTTCGATTTTTTTATACTTATTGTTGTCAAATTGCGACCAGATTGCAACGTGTCCCTAATACTTAAAAAAAAAATAAACCCGTGGATGTCTATAAAAACAGACATAATTTTCCAGTTTATGCGAGTTACGATTATATATATAAGGATAAAGATTAATATATAAGATTTCATTTGAGTATTATTAGATTGTTTTAACATTTTCTGTTGTTTGTGTTGTTGTGAAGAATGATACTAATAATTTTTAATAAACATGTTTTTCTTCCTCCATTTTTTTTCTTCATACAAGTTTAATAAATAAAAACTTATTAGAATATTCAATCATAATTCAAACAACGATTTAATAGTCTACATTGTGTAGTCAAATTGTTGACAATGCCACTTATAAATTAAACAATAATTGACGCTTTATAGCATTTTCCCAAATTTATTAAAATTTATATATATACAGAGAGGTTTTTTTAACAGTATACATATCCCCTATGTATACATGTAAAATACCCAAGTCAAACGCATTGATGTACGTGTTGCCTATAATACGCAACCCAAACGATCAATTCCTTTAACTAGGATAATTAAAAAAAAAAACAATTAAACAATTTTCTATTTCTGTTTATGACAATATCGAAATGCACAATGTGGAAGAATTTTCACGATCGTTTGAGTTCATATCTTGCAGTTTCTGGTGGTCATTTCTTGTACTTATTCTAATTATTTATTTAAAGTTTATTGTTCTTCACTGTTACTTTTCTTTCAAATTGTCTTAATAAAATCTCTTAATATTTTTTACCTGTAATTTCTCCATAATAATAAGTGACGTATTTTTGATAAAAAAGGAAATTGCTGGTGACGGTAACGCATGCAGTGTTAGTCATGATTTATTTCGTTGCGTTTTCCAAAGAAAATGTTTTAGTTTAAATATTTTTAGAATTATCCTAACTGAGGTATTCGGCCACTTTGGATTCATTTAAAGCATGTCTTATCCTCCTCTAGTACTGTTGGAATTGCAATACACGCTTGAAATTCGACTTTTTCTTCATTTGTATACATTTTCGATCAAATATTTCACACATTTTGAAGTTTAGCGTTTGACATTTAGTTGTGTGTTATAGGCAACACATATTAATCGGCTCAATGCGTTTGACTTGGTTTTTTTGCAGGTATACAGTTCGCCTAATGTATACTGATTAAAAAACCTCTCTGTATATATATATATATATATATATATATATATACAGCGTATTCACCATGGGGATGTCGCTTATTATAAGAGATAGAGGGTATGTTTAAATTTGACACTTTTGTTTCGTTTCTTCTGGACCATCATCAACTTTCTTATTTCTTATGGAAGCCCTATTCGTTATTTATCAAATTAAAATTCTCTATTTCTTCTGATTACAATGATATAACATATAATTGTTCTTTTTTGAATTTTTCTTTATTATCATTCATAGCAACTAGATGGATGTCATTGTCATTGATTGTGAAATGTTAAAATTAAATATTACTATTTATTAAATATTTAAATAGTTAAATCTTTATTATCAATATAGTATTTTCAGAATTCATAATTGTACAGTATTTTATAAGGTTTTAGGTGATTTAAAGTAAAAAAAAAACTTGAATATGAGATCCTCCTAATTTTCATTTAGCATAAATGTTTGGTCTAATGTGTATAGTCAGAACATAAAATATTATTAAGCAATTAGGAGATTATAAAACATTAATAATTTCTTCTAAAAATAGTATTAAACAACATATTTTGTTAAGACTGTGTTTATTTATAACAATAAATATATCGTATGTAGTATCATTGTAATCAGAAAAAAAATGAGGATTTTAATATGATAAAAAAACAATATGGCGCCCATAAGAAATAAGAAAGTTGATGATGGTCCAGAAGAAACGAAACATGCTATTAGAAAAATTAGTACGCTATCAATTAGACCATAAAAAAGTGTTATAAGAAAGTCTTCATTGCATTGAAATATTGCCTCAAATAACGATGAAAAAAAAAAAAGAAAACAGAAATTTTCAGTTTTTTTCTTTTTTCTTGAAAACGAAGAAACTTAGCCCAGTTTTCTCAACGGGATATTAATCAGCATGGAATTCTGTAAAAGTGCCAAATTTAAACCTACCCTCTATCTCCCCATGGTAAGATTCGATTTTGAAACACTTTGTATATATGTTTATAATAAAAAAAAACACAATAACAATATAATTTTAGTTTGTTGTTATTTGATGTGCATCATTATTAAAATTGTTATACTGTAATTACACTTATGTAACATTTTGTAAATATTTCGAAACACAGCTACATACTGTCAGTTATCGATTTACAGAAAATACATTACACGAATAAGAAAAAATAGTCTGAATTATCGCATAATAAAATAGACTCCAATATTTTTAGCCTTATAATATCGTTTCGAATACATGACGAAAAAACAGCTTCAACAAATACATAATAAAACAGAATCACACTTTTTCAGCATCACATCAACATTACGAATGCATGACGAGCACGTAACATAAACGACAACGATATTCAGTGGCTGCGTCGTTTACGTCTCAGAAATTTACTGCCAAACCTTGAACCAGCAATAAACCTACAAGTTACCCCGAAAATCACTTTTCAAAGAACAATAAACCAAAGTTAGCCCCCAAACATACGAACTCCATGCAATTTGAATACGCCCATAAAACAATATAATTAAAATTAACGCGACTTGCATAAAACCATAAAGTGCACACGTCCCTAATTGAGATGCAAACGCAACGGACCATAATTTCGTTACCCCGCTGCGCGCAGATAAAAGAATGAAGGAGGGAATAAAACTAGCGGCAAGACGGCACTAAAATGAACTTGTTTCTAAGCGCGAACGCAAATCCCCGATTCCGGACAACTAATTATCATACGTTCGGCGTTCGACCTTTTCCCTGGCATTCGCAATGTCAAACGTGCGGAACTGGGTTAAACTACGTCTTCAATAATATGTAAAGCGGTTAGCCGTCTTCTTGCTTTATTCGTCTGGACGTAAACTTTTCCGAAGGGTCTATCCGCTGAAAGTCTTATGTTTATTTCATCGGGAGTTTAGTGGTTCTATTTTTGTTCTTTGTAGATATAGTATTAAATTTATTATAAAAGCAAAATTCAAATAAGTTGATTTATTGTAAATACTGAAATTGCATTTTATTCCACTAAGTATTTGCCGCTGCAAATAATTTCTAATAATTTAGATTAAAAGAAATTTATATTTAAAGGCAATACTATATATTTGTTTTTACTTTTAATTAAAGATGGTTTATCTCACAGATAAAAAATTATAGAAAATAGTATTTGTTTACGAACTTAATCGATTTATTTTAATAATTAAAATGCCAATAAATTAATCAAACAAACTAAATTTATTTAACTATTGGTCTTAAAAATATATACAAAATGAAAACAAAATATAGTAAAACAAAGAAAATTATATGAAAAATATTAAACAAGAGATTGTAAATGAATTGAATTTAAAAGTTTGACAAATGTTAAAAAGATTTAAATTTACTCGAGTCGGAGATGAAGGAGAACTGATCGAGGAATTCGGACTTTTTCTCAGGAGGATGGTAAATTAGTGGGGGGGGGGGTTTGGGGTGGCAAATGAACAAGGGGTAAACATCTGGTATCAACGCGTGGAAGATGGAATTTTGAATATCCAAATTTGGAACCGAATATGCGATTTTACGATCTTTTAAAGGAATTCGGATACCGACAGTATATCTGGGATCGCCGTTTGTTAGGCACGATCGCGTAATTTCTGTTGTTCGCTGAGCAAACTTGCAAAAAACAGCCGATTGCCGTTTATTGAATGTTCGTCCTCGCTCGATCGTAAAATCGCCGTTTGGTTCTAAACAACAGTAAAGTGGTGAAATACAAATAAGAATAAGAATATTTACAAAAATTCCGATGAAATTTTAATGAAAGAAATTTTAGCTATGACAAAAATGTTCAAGTGAATAATGAAAATTTATACAATGAAAATATTTGGCCTTTGACGCAAACAGTTTTCATTCACTCGATCATTTTGACAGTTAGGTTAAAATAATCGAGTTATTGTTGATTTTCCCCTTAAAGCAAGTACATTTTGTTTGGAAACGTTTTTTTTAATCAAAATAGGAGTTGTCCATGATTTTCCGGTAAAGGTAAATTTCGATATTATGTTATTGCAATTTGCTCATTATAACAGCTAAAACGATTTTTTTTCAAATAAAAATTCCGCGCAATTATATTCCAAGCGACTTTTGTAGTTTTTCTAAATTGTAAAAAAAAATAAGTTAATTTTTCATAATCACATTTTTTGGCAAACTCGCTTATTTCGACAGCAAAAAAACCTTTCAAACTAAAATTATTTAGAATCAAAAAGTAAACAACTTTTTTTAGAAAAGTTTTTTTTTTTTCGTAACTGTTAAAATGTGCGATGCATTCGAATATAATCTAAAAATTAATGTTTAAAACATCGATATCTTGTTTGTTTATCAATTACTAAGAATGTATTCAATCGAAAGTATTAATCAATTGAATTTTCAACAAGTTTTATTTGAAATATATTTTTTTCCCAACTGCTAAAATACACGAGTTATTAAAAAATATAATTTTCTCGTTCGTTTTGACAGTTGTGAGGAAAAGTTTTAAACAAAAGATTTTGAGAATTTTCTTTTGTTTGAAAAAGTTTTTCCTAACTGTCAAAATAATCGAGTTATCATTGATTTTCTCTTAAATTTTGAGGTTATGTTTTCACAAGCAGCTTGTTTTTTTTTTTAAGTTTTTCATAACTGTCATAATAATCCAGTTATCGTTGATTTTTCCCTTAAATTTTGAGGTTATGTTTCTACAAGTAGCTTGATTTGACATTTTCTCAAGTGAAAATTGTGCAAAATTAAATTCTAATTGACTTGTTTGAAACAATTTTTTGTAACTGTCAAAATAAAAATTTAATTTTACATAACCCCACTTTTAAACAAATTTTCAAACGAAAAACGTTTAGAATGAAAAATTAAATGACTTTTATTAGAAACATTTTTTTTCGTAACTATTGAAAAGAGCCAAGTTTTCGAACGCAGCCTTAAAATTAATGTTTAAAATATTGATATCTTGTTTGTTTGTCAGTTACTAAAAATGTGTTCAAACAAAAGTAGTAAACAATTGAATTTTCAACAAGTTTTATTTGAAATATTATTTTTTCTAACTACCAAAATACACTAGTAATTAAAAAAAATAATTTTCTGGCTCGTTTTGACAGCTGCGAAGACAAGATTCAAACAAAAGATATCCAAAATTTTTCTTTTCTTTGAAAAAGTTTTCCTAACTGTCAAAATACACGAGTTATTAAATAATGATAATTTTCTCGCTCGTTTTGACAACTGCGAAGAAAAGTTTCAAATTAAATATATCGAGAATTTTATTCCAAGCGTCTATTGTTTTAAAATCAACGATATCTCGATTATTTTTCGTTTGAAAATTATTTTCTTGGCCGTCGAAATAAGCGAGTTTGAGAAATAAAAATTAACTTATTTATTTCAAACGAAAATCGCTCGAAATGTTATTGCGCGGAATTTTCATTTGAAATAAAAAAATCGTTTCAACTGTCATAATGAGCAAAATCGCTGATCAATAATAAGTCGATTATTTTAACAGTTAGGTCGAAATAATGGAGTGACTGTTGATTTTCCCTTAAATTTTGAGGTTATGTTTTCACAACTCACTTATTTTTACAGCTAGACAATTTTTCTCAAGTGAAAATTGTACAGAATTCAATTCTGAATGACTTGTTTGAAACAATTTTTCGTAATTGTCAAAATAAAAAAAGTTAATTTTATATAACCCAACTTTTCAGCAACTTGTTCATTTTGAGAGATACTAAAACACGCAACAAGTTTTATTTACAACAGTTTTCCTATCTGTCAAAATATACAAGTTATTTAGACAGTCGTTTTGATAGCTGGGAAGAAAAGTTTCAAACAAAAGCTCTCGAGAATTTCAATAATCTAGTTATCGTTTATTTTCCCATAAATTTCGAGGTTATGTTTTCATAACTTGCATATTTTGACTGCTAGACAATTTTTTTCCCAACTGTTATTTAGAAAAAAACAAAACAATTTTCTCGCTCGTTTTGACATCCGCGATGAAAAGTTTCAAACAAAAGATATAGAGAATTACATACCGAGCGTCTTTTGTTTGGAAAAGGTTTTCCTAACTGTCAAAATATACATTTCGAAGTTATGTTTTCACAACTCGCTTATTTTGACAGCTAGACAATTTTTCTCAAGTGAAAATTGTACAGAATTCAATTCTGAATGACTTGTTTGAAACAATTTTTCGTAATTGTCAAAATAAAAAAGTTAATTTTATATAACCCAACTTTTCAGCAACTCGCTCATTTTGAGAGATACTAAAAAACGCAACAAGTTTTATTTACAACAGTTTTCCTAACTGTCCAAATATACAAGTTATTTAGACATTCGTTTTGATAGCTGGGAAGAAAAGTTTTAAACAAAAGCTCTTGAGAATTTCAATAATCGAGTTATCGTTTATTTGTCCGTAAATTTCTAGGTTAAGTTTTCATAACTCGCATATTTTGACAGCTAAACAATTTTTCTCCCAACTGTCAAAATACACGAGTTATTTAGAAAAAACAAAACAATTTTCTCGCTCGTTTTACACCGCGATGAAAAGTTTCAAACAAAAGATACAGAGGATTACATTTCGAGCGTCTTTTGTTTGAAAAAGTTTTTCTTAACTGTCAAAATAATCGAGTTATTGTTGATTTTCTCTTAAATTTCGAAGTTATGTTTTCACAACTCGCTTATTATGGCAGCTAGCAATTTTTCTCGAGTGAAAATTGTGCAAAATTCAATTCTAAATTACTTATTTGAAACATTTTTTTTTAATTGTCAATTACAATTAATATTACATAACCCCACTTTTCGGCAACTAGCTCATTTTGAGAGATACTAAAAAACGCAACAAGTTTTATTTGTAACAGTTTTCCTAACTGTCAAAATATAAGAGTTTTTAGAAAATCGTTTTGATAGCTGGGAAGAAAAGTTTCGAACAAAAGCTCTCGAGAATTTCAATAATCTAGTTATCGTTTATTTTCCCGTAAATTTCGAGGTTAAGTTTTCATAACTCGCATATTTTGATAGCTAGACAATTTTTCTCCCAACTGTCAAAATACACGTATTATTTAGAAAAAACAAAACAATTTTTTCGTACGTTTTGACATCCGCGATGAAAAGTTTCCAACAAAAGATATAGAGAATTACATTCCGAACGTCTTTTGTTTGAAAAAGTTTTTCCTAACTGTCAAAATAATCGAGTTATTGTTGATTTTCATTTAAATTTCGAAGTTATGTTTTTACAACTCGCTTATTTTGACAGTTAGACATTTTTTCTCAAGTGAACATTGAGCAGAAAACAATTCTGAAAAACTAGCTTGAAACATTTCGTAACTGTCAAATTAAACAAGTTAATTTTACATAGCCCCACTTTTAGACAACTCGCTAATTTTGAGAGTTACGAAAAAAAAAATAATGCAACTAGTTTTATTTGTAACAGTTTTCCTAACTGTCAAAATACAAGAGTTAAATAGACGAAAAAAAAAATAAAAACGATTTTCTCGCTCGTTTTGATAGATGGGAAGAAAAGCTTTAAACAAAAGCTCTCGAGATTTCGTAAATTTCGAGATCGTGTTTTCATAACTCGCCATTTTTGACTGCTTGACAGTTTTTCTCTAATGAAAATCGCATGGAATTAAATTCTCAAAAAATTTTGTTCGAAACATGTTTTCGTAACTGTCAAAATCAAAAAAGATAATTTTACATTATCCAACTTTTTAAAATTTGTTGATTTTGAGGGTTAAAAAAAAAAAACGTTTAAAATGAAAAAGTAAACGACTTTTGTTTGAGACGATTTTTTTTATTTTGAAAGCTAATAAAAAGAAGAGAGTTATCGTTGATTTTTTCATTATTCAGTGTACTTGAAACACAATTATCACACACCTCATCATTTTTTTTCTTCACATTAAATTTTCTAAAAAAAGTGTAAATAGAAAACATTATTCATTCACTTGGTCACAGTTATTTAAATATATTAAATAAAAATGAAATAACTATGACAAAGTGAATGAATACTGTTTTCTATTTATATTAATAGCCAGCGAGGCATTTATTCAAATCCGAACCGAGAGAAGTTTTTTGTGAATTTGCGATAACAACAATACACGAACGCACGTCCTCCTCTGCCCGTCATTACTATCACGCTCTTTTTAATTAATTTGATTCAATTCTTTTTTTAAATTGATTTAGTTTAATTTGATTTAATATAATTGATTTAATTTTGCTGATTGTATTTGAATTAATTTAATTGATTTATTTTAACATCTTTAAATTATGTAAGGCATAGCTGTACTGACAAGGGATAGATCCCGAAACACGTGTCTGCAGATGCCTTACATTACGTAACGTTCCTTTTGTTGTTTTTACATTAAATTTTTTGATGTGCATTTGTTTAACGTACTTACGTAACGTAAGTCAAAAGTCACAGAGCTAAATGTGGAAATAATTTATTAATTATTTTCAAATCATTTTTATTTAATATAAAAAAAAATGGTTGCATGATGCAATATGTTGCTAATATGCAATTTGTTATTAATATGTAGGTGTAAATTAAGTAGTTGTTTTTTATGTATCTCATAAACTCAATTTAAAATAATATTCTGGGCCATAATTTAATTATCACAAAAGCAGATAAAGGCAATACAGCAGTTGTTTTAAATAAAGTTTCATACACTACTAAAATCAATAACATATTAAAATCATCTGACATCGTCGAATTATATGCAGACCCTATCTTAAAATTCTAAAAAAATAAAACCTATAGTAACCAAATCTGAAGCAATCTTTAATTCAATTGATGTAAAGTTATTTGCGACCATTTTGTTCTGTGGGAAATATCTAATATATAAATGAAATAAATTGAAGTAAATCGTGTTTGTATCTAAATATTTTTTAAATTCGCTACAATGAGACCTATTTCGCAATAAAATCTAAACTGTAGCGAAAGACGTTCATTCGAGAAATACACGAAGAAATTATTTATAGTTTACGTCGCGGATGCAATTTTCAATTTAGCAAAGTGACAATAAATGGTGGATTCGCCGGGATGCACATCCGCATTATGTCCGGGCGTACAACCGGGGAATCCTCCATTGGAACTTTAAAACGGATTGATCGGAAGAGGTTGTCTCAGCTGTGACAAAACATACAATTTGGCGCTTTCCGTTAATCAGAAAATAAATATATATTATTAAAAAAAATCAAAATAAATAAGTGACATTAAATAATAATAAACAGGTCAAAAGCCATTTTCTAAGGACAACGTACAACATGGTATAAGAATTATATTGTTAATTTATTGTATATAAAATTGTCTACAGAAATAAATATGTTATATATATATATATATACAAGGTGTACATAAAATGAGTGAAAACCTTCAGGTAACTCAATTCATTAATTAATTTTTAATAGAAAATCCAAATAAAAAAATGTTGTATGGTTCTTCATTGAGGCTCACGAGATCTTCGGAATTTTAAATATGTGACTATAAATTAGTATCGTTTTTTAAATATTTTGTAAAAAATCAATAGCATTAACAATCAATTTGACACGTGTATAATTCCATTAATGTAAATGATTAATAAATCGGATATTTTTACATTTTTATAACTTCATCAGAAGCATTCTTTTAATAAAAATAGATTTGGTAACGATGCACGCTCGTTTGTAAAAGAAAAGGTGTATGCAACACCTCCAGCGGATGATGTAGCAGTTATAAACAGGATAAATGCACACTTGTTTGATCCAGCGTTGCCAAATGTATAGTTTTTTTAAGTGGCCCATGAGGCTTAAGGAAGGACCGTGTGACTTATTTTCGTTAATATTTTTATCTAAAAAATAGTCAAAGAGTCACGCTACCTAAAGCTTTTCACTCATTTTGTGTACACCTTGTACATATATATATATAAAGAGAGGTTTTTTTTATCAGTATACATTAGAGGAAGTGTATACCTGCAAAAAACGCGAGTCAAATGCATTGAACAGACTAATGCGTGTATGTTTAGTTGACTATTTGGCATACGTGTGTTTAGTTACGTGCCATAGGCAACTAAACACACATACGTTAATGCATTTGACTCGCGTATTTTGCAGGTACACGTAGGGGAAATGTATACTGATAAAAAAGGCTCTCTGTATATATATATATATATATATATATATATATATATATATATAATAGAGTACTTATGAAACATAAGTCAAAATGTCGCAGTAGCTAAAATTATTATTTATATTAATTATTTTCAAATTATTTTTTATTAATATGAAGTAAAAAAAAACTTAGTGTCTGTAATGAAAATTCTGTATTTTTAATAATAATAATAATAATTTATTTATTTCCCAACATATACATATAGATCTAATAACAGAGAAAATTTATCAAACATACAGACATTAAATAATAATAACATAAAGTAAAATAAAGTATACAAAAAACATAATAACATAAAATAAAGTTGGCTTACATACAATGAAACAATTATGTAAAGTTAAATGTGAGAGATTTTTGGTAGCTTATGGGTTCTAAAACAGATTTATTATAGTTTTTTTGAAGTGGCGACTGGTGCAATTAAATATATCTATGGATTCCTGTATAATAGTATGAGTTCGAAGCATTTTATTTATTGGCGAGTTAAAATATAGGTTAGTGAAACTGCGCTTACATATGAAAGTACTAGTATTTCTACTACCACACCGCGGTATATATATATTTATCAGAGAGAGAATATTAGGGTCGTCAATTTCTCCATGCAGTACTTGATATAACCATCGCATGGAAGTTATACTTCGGCATGCTGCTAATGAATTAAACATTGATAAAATATGTCCGTACGTTATCGAATCATCCGGATAAGTTGCGAATGATTTGTAATATAGAAAATTTACAAACTTCTTTTGTATACTTTCCAAAGTGTTGGAGTGGACGTTATTTGATGGTGTCCATACAATTTCGCAGTACTCCATTTTAGAGCGAACGTAGGCATAATACAATTTTAAAATTGTGCGTGGATCTTTGAAAGACTCTGTAATGCGACGTATAAAACCAAGCATTCTGTAAGCCTCATTTGTAATCGTATTTTAATGTGGAATAAAAGTTTGTTCTCTGTCGAATAGTACACCCAAATCACGGATCTCGTTAACTTTTTCTATGGATATACTATCTATAGAGTAGTCGAACATAGTTGGCTGTGCTGTACGATAGAAATGTAAAACGATGTAGAAATGTAAATGTATGTCGATACATTTACATTTTGAAATATTTAAATCAAAATCATTAAGAAGACTCCAAAATTTTATTTTATTTAGATCATTCTGAAGCACTAAACAATCATCTACAGTTTTTATTTTATGGAAAATTTTTACATCATCAGCATAGATGAGTATACGAGAATCTATATTATCCACAAAATCGTTTATAAAAAGAAGAAATAACAAGGGCCCTAGGTTGGAACCTTGTGGCACCACGCTGGAAAGATGGAAATATGTGGACCGGTGATTCACATATTTAACGTACTGCTGTCTATTTGCAACATAACGTAAGATCAAACGTAGCAACTTATCACTGAGACCCCAAAATTTCAATTTATCTACAAGAATATTGTGATTTATGGAGTCGAACGCTTTGCTAAAATCGGTGTGGATAGTATCAAATTTCTCACGTCGATCTAAATGATATGATGCGTATTCAACAAAATTGAGCAAATTAGATGCGGTTGATCTCTTTTTCATGAAAGCGTGCTGTCGAGTAGTGATGTGAAATTTCACATGATTTTAGCAAAGTTCTCAATTATTGAGATTGGGCGATAGTTTTTAATTTCATGCTTGTTACCTTTCTAATGTACTGGTGTGTCACGAGCAGTTTTCCAACGTGTTGGGAAGCGAGATAATTCGAAAATTAGATTGAATATGTGACCCAACGGCTCTGTAAAAGCATAGATACAATCACGAACTAAAAATGAAGGTATTAGGTCTGGCCCGGCTGTAAAGTTTTTACTTAGTTTTAGAGCTGCAGTTAAAATATCGTTTTCATTAATCCTATCCACACAAAGTAAATCAATATGATCAGTGGAAGTTCTATCAGAACTGTGTGATTTGACATTACCTTTGTAGGTAGAGGTAAAATGGTCAGGAAAACAATTTACAATATCGAGCGGGTTATCTATTTTAGTATCCTTAAAAGTCATAGTGCCTGGAATACGAGTTTGAGATTTTTTGAGTTTACATACCAATTGCTCTGCATCCTTGACATATGCACCCTGATCTAATTTAATTTGTACTCTAATATCCCTACATAGCTTAGACATTCGATCATAGTACATATTAATTTTAAATTTTTTATACAATTTTCGAAAATGTTCCTTACGCCTTATAAGCTTAATAGTATCTGAACGTATTTATTCGTGTACGACTCAAGCGGTACACATTCGCTAAACAGACCATATATTTTATTGTAAAATGCATCACACGCTGAATCGACATCACGCTTATTGATCACTTCATCCCAAACACAATTAGATATTTTATCATATAGTAATCTAAGATCTGTTTTACGAAAATTATATTGCTTGAGAGTTGAATTATAATGAAATTTAGTAGAGACATAATGATCGCAACTAAGAGAAAAACATAGTGGTGGATGATGGTTATCAACTTTTGTAATTGGCAGGTCATCACTAAAACTACATTTTATATTATTGGAAGTTATAAGCAAGTCTAAAATCCTATCATTTATATTAAGTTTTTTGTTATGTTGACTTAATTTATTTAGAATCATTAAATTGTCAAGTTCAGAGACTTTGCTGTCATTAACTGGGCGAGTTAATGAATTATAGTACTCTGGAATATTAAAGTCTCCACATATAACTAAATTTTTATATTTATACTTACTGCAAATTATGTCAAGTTCAGTAAAGAGGATACTATAAGTAGCAACTGGCTCAGAAGATGGTACATACAAACAGATAAAACATATAACTAAGTTGCTTAGAATTACCTGCGTAATGACAATTTCTATATTTATATCTAACACAATTTTCTCAAATGAACATACAAAATTGTTACGAACGACAATCAGCACCTCCCGCCCTTGCGAACCGTTCTATCACATCGAAAAACATTAAAATGACTAGGAAATAATTCACTGTTTTGTACATCTTCCCGTAGCCAGGTTTCACTGATCATATAAAGACCGTAATCACTTTCTATCACATTATTGCAGAACGAATTTGTTTTCGTCAATAAACCACGAGCATTTTGGTAATACACATTTAGTATTTCGGTAATCTGTTGGGAGTGAATTAGTTTTCCGATATGATTAGATTAGAATATGATTGGATTATCTGGTAATTCGTGCTTTTAATTTGTTGGTTATGTGAAGGCAACTGCGACAATTACGTACTTTATGCGATTTGGAATCAAAATTACGGATATTGTTAGTATTAAATAATAAAGATTTATTTAACAACAAGCTTAAATAAATGAATGAAAAATATTAACCATGGATATTTAGAAATTAAGTGCCTCAGTAAGCAACGAAACTAGCTTAAAGTATAAAAGCAGATAACAAAAATACAGAATAAAAACTTATAACAATTGTTGCGATAAAAACAACAATTATTAAAGTTTGAAAGTGAGCATTTTATTTATTAAAACCTAAAATTACAGTTGAAAAACTTATAATTAAAAGTGGATATTAACACGGATACGACCGAAGGTCGTGGTGTTACTTGATTAAAAATTGATAGCAGACTCTCTTATAGGTTAAAAATTAAAATACAATTTTTAGAAAAAAAAAAAAAAAGAAAAAAAAAATAGATATAAGGATTTAGTTAAATGTTATAGCTATTATATATAATTATTTTCAGGAATCATTTGAATTTGTATCATTTAATTTCTGTTTTTCGATTAGTTTAAACTACGATGTTAATACTAATTCTTGTGTCCGAGGGTAGGCAATATAATAAATAATTATTAGTTTTTACTTGAAATGAATTCTTCTTTATTTATAACGTCCGTTTATATTAAAACACACATATATAATGCCAGAGAGTCGGACTCGCATATGCAAATAAAAAAAAACTCAACACCTTTTTTTATCGATGCGCGGCGCACACAATAATAATATTTAAACACATTCATAATTATGTTTAACCTCTACACCCAATACGGGCAAAAGAGGATAAGATTAAGAAAGAAAGAATAATTATGTTTGATAAAGTGCTGAATGAAAATATAACTGAAAATATATTTATTAAAAATGTATCAAAACAAAGTAATATTTTTAAAAGTCCTTGGCATATCTTCAAACAATTAACTAATCTTTATATAGAAAATGTTTATTTCCACGTCTAAATTTAAAGCACAAATTGACCATTAGAGCAATGATAAATGTCCATGAGGATTAACTCGTAAGAAATTGACCCACTTTCCGGATGCAGCTGGCGAGAGATCAAGTACGCGCAAACTGGACTTCCCCCTTTTTTCCGGCTGATTTTTTTCCTGCCCTTATATTTTCGCCTCAAACTGTTGCGCAACCCCGAGGATTTCACCCTTATTTGCCTCCGTCTGGATGTCCAATTTAGGAACGCACAAACAAGCATATTTCATCTAGAGGAATGCGAAACGTCCCATTTTTTATGTACTCCACGTTTTTTTAGTATTCCCACAATGCACTGCTGGGAAATATTTATTTAAGGAGATTTTACAAAACTGATATGAATAAAATTTAATGTAAACTTATATATTAAATATTTATATTGAAAATATTTCGTCTTGTTTTAAAATTGAATTTAAAAATATTTGCTTTTGCGAGTAAATAATTAAATTAATTATTTTATAATATGTCACCACTCTTTGGTGGCTTCTTAAGTCATCTTAAAATAACGTAAAATTTACGCCTCAAATCTCACAAAAATTCCCAATGTATCTCATGTAATTAAAATATAAATCACAAACGTAAATTCCTCAGCTAACTTTTCATGAATTCATTGCATCACTTCACTACATTAATGACAGTTAAATTACCAATATAATCGACAATGACTTCTGACATATGTAGTTAGTTATCATTATAATTTTGTTTCACAACAAGGACATTAACACGAAATACCAGGCGGAAGGATCACAGATAACAGATATGAATTATAAATTAAATAAAAAGAATTTGAATAAAATAAAATAAAATAAAAGTTACGTAATATAAGGTTATATGCAGATAGGTGTATCGGGATTTGATGTACTGACGGTACATCTGTGCCTTATATAATTGCAAAGTTGTTAATTAAATTAATTAAAAAATAAGAACGCACTGTTTCATTTTATTTTGTTTGTTTTTATTTTCGATTCAAAAATTGTTGCATTATGTTATTGTTATGCAACAGCAAATGTCTATTATTAGACATTTGTTAAAGTACTTATGTAACATAAATCATAATGTCAAAGTAGCTAAAGGGAAAAAATTATTAATTAATTAATTATTTTAAAATTCTTTTTTTAATAACTGCGACCAAGTGAATAAATCCTTTTTTCAATTGATATTAATTATATATTTGACTTTGTATTTTTTTTTTTCATTACTTTGTATATATTTTTGTATATATCTGCTAATAAAAAAAACAGTAAACCATTACACATTAATTTATAAATTCCGGATCTGTGAGCAATGTCAATTTTTATTTTTGAATTAAATATGTAATTCTTATTTTTCATGAAGGGGGTTGAAGCAAAATTAATGTTGTGTTTTATCATTAGTTTTTTTATATAAAATTATATTTAAAGGTAAAACAAACCGCTCTCAACCTTTATTTTCTACAGAAGTGTATGAAATTAAAAATGATTCCAAGATTCATTCAAACAACAACAAAATCGTTGCAAGAAAAATCGTCAAACAAAAAAATAGCTTAAAAAAGAAATTGAATTTTGGTTCCAAAAAAAGGAACATCCTGTTCACACATACCTTTTTTGCTGCCTCTACTAGTATCAACTTTATTGTTTCCCACTTTACTTTGAATTGTTGTTCCTTTTTGTTCGTTTATAGCATTATTAATTCTTTTTCATATTTTTTGGCTATGTCGTCCTCTTTTAATTTGTATGTTCTTATTACTCCTTCATACGATTTTTCTTCGCCTTTGACTTCCCCCGTCTTTTTTTTCTATGTATATTTCTCCAATTAGCATATTGTGGTAACTTTCTATTTCCTAACTCTTATGTCTTTTATCTTTCTTCTGTTATTATGTTGATATTTTTCTCCTGTACTTTTTCGTTCTCTTGTATATTTATGGATTTCCGTATGTTTAAAAAATGTATTAGTTATTATTAGGTTATTAGTCTTTCTCCATTATTATTTCTGTGGTCTTCACCATGTCTTCCCAGAACCATATTATATTTCTCGCCTCTTCTTCCTACCCTGAAATCACCCGTTATGTCTTCACCATATCTTTCCAGAACCATATTATATTTCTCGTCTCTTCTTACTACCATGAAATCACCGATTATGTATATCTCCCCTTTTGCTTTTTCTGTTTCTTCTGTTAGCTGTTTCCAAAATGTATCTTTTCATCCTTAACTCCGGTAAAAATTAGTGTATGATTGTTTTTTGTTCTTTTTATTATTTTCCCTTTCTTCTTCGTGTCTGTTACTATTAGTATATCTAGTTTTGCTTTTTCGAATATTTCTTCTAGTTCTTGTCCTTTCCCTTGTAGAGTTCTCACGTTTCATGTTCCAATTCTCCATCTATTTCTTCTTTCGGTATTATCTTTTATTAAGTTTATTTTTCCTTGTTTTTCATCATTTTCATTGTCTTCTTCTTGTTCTTCTTCATTTCATTTTGTATTCTAGAAATTCCATTGTCCTTTGTCCTCTGTGTATTCTTTGTTTTATATATTTTTTGTTATTTTTTTTTTGCTCCACAGGTATTCTTCATCATTTATTATAAAAATTATAGTAAAAATAAAAATGTTAGACACAGCTGTTCTGTGCAAAACCCTTTCCTGTAATCAATTAGGAAAGCCATAGTTTCCTAAGGGAATTCCGAAGTGGTTCAGGTAAAAAGAGACAAAAGTGGACACAATCAACCTGATTGAGACAACAAACAAAATGAGAATATCTTTCGGGATAGGAGTAAAATAAAATAATTCTTCCGTATTTAGCTTTTGCCCTAGCTTCCTTATTTCTTTGTTCTCTTGCTATGCTTTTAAGTTTTGCATGTATCAGAAGCACAAATAAGTTTCCGTCATTTTCTATCAATAATTAGGAATTTATTGTGAAAGAACGGTACATTATATTTTGTTCAAAGTCTATTACTAGCCACTACTTTTTCCCATATTTCTGGCAGAATTACCACGTCGGAAGAACTTATTCTTTTGTGGATATCTACGAATCGACCCAATTTTTATTATCTTCATATGATGTAAAGCACTGCTTAGATAGGCCAAGTGCCTTCGACAGGAATATGTGGTAATTAGAAGTGGCAATGCCTGCTGAATACGGCGGATGGAATAGGACTTCCCAATAGAGTGTATACAAATAGGCCGCAACATGAGGACGAGTAGGAGAATAATTTTATCGTGTCTGGAGTAGTAATTGGCCCGTTTTTTCCTTGAGTGCTCGGCTCAAACTCATTAATTGTGTTCGGTAGAGAGCTCCAGTAATTGTTATACCCATTTGGTTTAAAAAGACCATTACCATCGAGCGGCGTGCGGAAGAGCACAGTATTCCGTTAAGACGAAATTTTCCCTAATATGTAGAGCGAAAGATACCACATGGTGTTGCAGAATATCTTTATTGTATTTATTTGAGCAATTCATAATACGATGCAAAAAAAAAACGTTCTTATATACCTGGCAAGCAGCATTTCACACGTGCACAATGGGCGTTCAACGTCTCTCGGTTTCAGTTCATATGGAACCCAATTTCCTTTTTTTTTTTCAAACATTCCCAGCGATTTTAAACGATATAAAATTGCTTGTTGGGTCACATGTAATGTAAGTGCAAGTTCTGTTTGCGTTTGGCTCGAATCCTTCTTCAATAATGCTTTCAATTCCATATTTTCATACACTTTCTGCCGTCCACTAGGTTCTTTATCTTTCAAGTCAAACACATTGTTTTTAAACTTTTGAAACTACTCATAACAACTTCTCTTAATTAGAGCATTAATTAGAGCAGTCCCGCCATATGCTTCTACAAGTAATTGATACGTCTCAGCTTCAGATTTCTTCAAGTTAAAGAAGTAAATCAAAATTTCCCTCAAATGACGCTTATTCGGCACAAAACTTGAAATTTTCATACGAAACAAATTATGTAACGCTGGTACAGAGTCACTAATATTTCAAGATTATGTTGTTACCCGATGTCCAAACTTACGATATTACGTTTTACACATATGATAATTGTAACATACTGGAAGGTGGGCCATCTTTTGTGAAACGGCGGATTATTATTTGTACTCTTGATATTTTTTGTTCTTCATTTGCTAAGTCGTTATTTATATATACTTGTTTATCTTGTATTTTATTCTTGTTCTTCATTATATCTACTTTATTTTCTAAATTAATTCCACTAGTATTAAATCATTTCTTATTGTTTTTGTTGTCACAATCTCCGCCTCGATCTGTATTTGAGTTTTTATAAATCCCTTGACTTTTTTAATTTCCTTTCCTTTTTTTAATTTAATTCCCTTAATTGCAATATTTGTTTTCTTTTCGTAGTCTTTCTTCTCTCTCTCTAATATTGTTTCCAAATGTTAAAATCGGTTGTATAATTCACTTTTCTCCTCTCTCCATATGTCATCTTAATTTTGTCTCTCATTTCTTTAATTTCGTTTTTAAGGATAGGTAAAGATAGGATATTAAAGTATAGATAATGAAATGAGGATGAACACATAGGCTGGCCGCGGCTACTTAAAAGCTACAATTACACATTTATATGTAGTTTTTAATGAATTCCAAGTTGAAGATGAAGACAACCACTAAAACCCATGGACTAAGGTACGAGAACTCTATCGCCCCGAGCAGGACTCAAATCCAACAACTTGCCTTTTAAGACTATTGTTATGTTTATAAATCAATTTTGCGATTATAATTTTCATCAATGATTTTTCCTGCTCTGACTGTAATTTGTTGGAAATAATTTCTCAATTTACGCCTGCTGATTCCACCACGTTTTTTTATTCGATGTATGAATTATATTTTTGTCCATTATTAAGCAGTGATTAATTTAAATTAATATTCTCACATATATATTGTAACGAAAGTGGGGGAAGAGACTGGAAATATCACTCTAGAATATTCTATAGAGCGCGCGACGGTAGACGCGGCGTCATCGAAAGTTCCTGAAAGTTCGAGAAACTAGCACGCTATATAAGCGAGCGCTAGTGGCGCTGCAGGCAGTCAGTCTATCACGAACGTCTGAGTGCTCAACATCTCGGTATAAACAAATAGTGACAGTGTGTTCCTAATAAATGTGTTAAGTGTACTGTAAATAAATAAAAAGATATTGTGTTACTTATATCCGAGTCTGATTAAACCCGATTTCGTAACAATATTTAATCATGTTTCACCAAGTGGTTAATGAGAAAATAGATAAAGATATAATATTAAATTCCTAGATTTATCAATAACAAGAACTAACATTCGATATATATATATATATATATATAGAAAATCTTCATATATAGACACAGTAATTTTCCTATTTCCACAAAAACATAAACTTTCAGCCTTTAATTCTATGCTTTTTAGAGCTTCTAACATTCCGCTAACTAAGGATAGCCTAAATAAAGAAATTAACACAATCAAGTAAATAGCCAAATCAAATGCGTGCTCAGTCAAGATGATTGATCAATTAATTAATAAACATAGGTTGAAAATAGTTAAGAAATATATATTAGTATACAGAACCCCATGCTAACAATAAAAAATCATATTCATTCCTTACATTTCTTGTGAAATGTTACATTTCATTAAAAAATTAAAAAAAAAACTGCTGATGAAACACAACATTAATATTGCTTTAAGACCATTCACGAAAAATAAGAATGACATTTTTAATCCTAAAATATTTTTGTTTTCGCAAATCCGGAATTTATAAATTAATATGTAAACTGTGTGTAAATCGGCCGAATTAGTAGAAATTTTAAAATGAGACATCTCGTGTCTTTTAGAAATAATTCCATTGAGAATTCGCCAAATACCTGATTGAAAACAATTTGGTGAGGATGCACTTTCTGTAATTAAATTTGCGGAAAAATGCCGCAAAATGAACCTAATCGAGTCCCCAGAAATTCACAAAAGCACGCGACTGAAGTTTCGGCAACTCAAGAAATATTGCATTATACAAACAAACTTAAAAGTGTTTTAATGTATTTGTTAACACGAAATTTACTTCCAATTGTAATCTGGGAATTTTATTAAATAGGACGAACGTGATTTTTTATATTTTAAGATATTTTCGAAACGACCGAAGGGGCAATAAACCATTGTGTAAAATTTTCTACATTTCTATTCAGTTTGTCAAGATCGTGCCGAATTGACGGCAATAAGAGATGATCCGTGGGCGAGAGATTAAGTCGTAAATGACCATTTTCCAACCCAACCACCAGATGTCAAAATCCCCAGAATCCCCATTTTGTTATATTTTATCCTTCTTTTTCTTCTATAAAATTCTCTATTTATTTTCGTCTTTAAATATCCCTTTTTAAAAGTAACTTGTAAAACTTCCTCCCTGAGTGAGTGTTGTCTCAACCTTCGTGAACCTAACATCGTGCTCTTCGGTCGCACTTTATTGATTATTTTCTAATTTTAATATTGTTACATTTTTTTGTTATCTTAATTTTAATCAGTAGTTGGAATAAACATTATTTGATTCAACTTACTGGTATTTGTAACTTTAAACTCAAATCGCGAACCCGCGTAATTTACACTATTGACATAATATTTTATAACTTATAATAGCACTAATTAAATTAAACAATTTATTTAATTACAAATTCTATTTATATTCTAAATTTAGAGAAAAAGATAAACATTCTTTAAATTATTTAATACCTATACGTTTAAAACATTTTTACTTAACTATTAAAGAAATTAACAAAAAGAAAACTTCCTTTTAGTGATAAATATTATTACTATGCGTTTTAATTGCGAATCAGGAATTTTCGCGTCAAAGTGAATTTATCAAACATTTCAGTGCGCCGATCGGTAATTAAGTTAATAAAGTGTTTTTGATTAAGTCTGTTCGCTGTAATTAAAATACGAAATTGGAAAAATTCCAAGGGCTCGCGATCAACTCGAGCACGGCTGCCTTGAATTCCAAATGTTCGTCAATGAAAGCCGGCGATAAAGGTTAAAGAGACGAGACTTTCGGTAATTAGTCAATTTTCAGAGAAGCACGTCCCCGTTCTAGCGAAATAACAAAAAGAAAAACAAAATTTTAATAAACTAATGTATATTTGATTATAATAAATACTATGATCTATTTATTATTTATAGTAATAACATTTTTTATAGAAAATAAAAGTTATGCTTTATTTTCTATAAAAACAGTTACGTTTCCTGCAAGTTTCCATGAATTTGTTCATCGTATTTTCAAGCTCTTTATCTTACATACATAAATATCTTTATTTCTGAGATTGGAATATAGAATTACAATACAATATCTAAGAATACGCTAACTTTCACAATATATTTCCAACTCTGAAACTGCCTATCGACCAGTGGTATTTCAGCCTCTTTATCTTATTTTGTACATTAGATTGATTTCATTCTGAAATTTGTAGCTTATGATTTCTTAGATTATTATTTTGTTAAATTTATTTCTTTTCTGTTTTTTTTTTAATAACTAACTAAACATCTTTATTGATGTAACATTTATACATAGTTTGTAAAATTATTTACAATGTATTTGTAGAGTTATGTTTACATATATTATATGAAATGGCTAACGACCGAAGGTCTCTTCGCCATGTTTTATTATTCTGTAATAAAAATATTAGATAGCCTGAACGTATATGAACGTGCTCCCGTGTTAATTGAATCAAATGGTGGAATAAAGTTAAGAAAAAAAAAAGAAGATACGTACTAAACTGTTCGTCTTAAGGTTGCGGTTTAGTGGAAAGAGATAGCTATATAGTAAAATGGAAATAATCGTTTGAAAAAAGAGCCATTCTTTTGGATTTAATAATATGAACATGTATTTACATTTTTTATCTACCGAGTATAAAGTATCTGTCTAAATAAAAAATAAATCGTTAATTTTCGTGTATTACGTCAATTTACTAGTTCAAGTTAGAAAAGAAAATTGTACGATATAATAAAATTAATAGGTCATGTCTGCTAAGTTATTTGAATGCAGAATTTAGTGAAATCCTTTAAATTTTCATTGCACAAGTTTTTATTAGCAAAAATATAATTTGAAATTTGTTATAAATTTGATAAATTTTCATTGTTTTTCATAATTGTTTTTCACACAAACTAAACATTAAAATAATTTTTAATTCATCTGATGAAATTCCTGCTTATTTTAAGATTACTTTAATGTATAATACAATATTGTTCATTGATCACAACAACTATCTAACTCGAATTAGTGATTGCCAATATTTTTATAGCTATCTCTTTCGTCTAAACCGCACCCTTAAACTACAGATTAGGACAAACAAACATAAATCAATAAAAAGGAATTGCATATTTTCAATACTCAAATATCGTTTCCGGGAAAGTGTAGTTTTTTTTTATCAAAACCAAATAGTGAATAATTTATTCAGTAAATTATAATATAAGGCAGAGCTGTGCTGACTAGGGCAAAATCCCGAAACACGTATCTGTAGTACGTAACGTATTTTTTTTAAATTTAGTTTTAGAGGAAATAATTTATTAAATATTTTGAAATTCTTTCTTATTTAATTAAAAAGAAAAGATGCATGTTTGTTTTAATGGATATTTGTTTTTAAATATTTATAAAACGTAAGTCAAAAAAATGATTTTCAAATTCTCATTATTTAATTAATTTTGTTTACCTCATTTTTCTTTTATAAAATTTAAAGCAGTGAAATCCCACGCGCCATAATTAAAACACAACATCTAAATATCGTCCGCGCAGGTGTTGTTTTCTAATGTTCCTTTGTTTTCTTTTTATAAGTTGGTATAATGATAACGCCGGGATTAACTTAATGCCATCCCTTAGGTGTAATCTTTCAGTTTAAACGAAAATTTCAGCGTAGTGCGCGAGGGCGCGAGAGGGCAGGCTGGCGCGCTCGCCAAGTTTTAAGCTAAATGAATAACCAAAGTAAACTCTTAAACAAATTACACCGAGCAGAGGTTTTAATTACGCTTCCTGCAAGTTTCTATGAATAAAATTATAAACGTGTAAAATTACATTTTGATAAGCGTGGAATTGTTTTAGTGGATGTAATTGTATAACGGAAATTTGTATCTGTTAAAATCGAGTTATTTTTACCTGTGTTATCTCTGTGTTAAAAGAAAATTAACGTTTATATCATAATTTTACCTAATTTCCTATGTATTGTCATATTTTAAATAAATTCACTTGATATGTCTACATTCTTTTATAATTGTACTAAATGTATATTCGTTATGATCAAAATAATATTACGCAAAAAAATATGGCTAAAGTCATTAGGTGTCATAAATAGTATAAATGATAAAGGTGCGTGATTTATTTTAGATTCTGCAAGTAATCTAAATTGGTGTGAGTTTTCTAAAACTTATCATAAAGCTATGATCAATTTTGTAATCCTCTCTGTTTAAACTAAGTACTTTTTTGCGATTATTTAATGGGGCTGTCGATATTGAAGCGCTGGATGGATTGATGCAAGGCTTTTATTTTAAGAGACAAATGACATTGAAGGCGAGATTCTCGCGTGGTAAATTCCGATGAACCTCCAACAAATTAATTTGTAAAGCGCGTTAAAAATGAACGCGCTGAAAAGTCACTCCGCTGTTGGAGAAAAAGCAAGGATATTTCATTTCTCAAGATGACATCGATCCGAGCCGACTATGATCAACCCAAATATGTAGATTAAGTTATTTGAATTTCATTTACATTAATGATTAATCATGAAATTATTACGGTAAGTCAATTTAAAATACATTATTACTTTAAATCTAATTTTTTATGGTATGTCTTTTGTCAAGTACTTTTATTCTTATTTTCTAAGCCGGTCTAAATTATATAACAACTTTAATATTTTATTTTGTTGCCTTTGTAGTGTGTTTACGTTGTATGTGGTTGTTCCCCCCAAATGCTACATAGCTAACTTATTTTTGAATTAAAAAGTGTGTTATATATTCTTTTTATATCTTTGAGTATTAGATGGTTTGTCCGGAATAGAATACTTGTTGCAGCGCTAGTTTATTTAATTAATTGTTCGGAGTGTTTATTCCATTTAAAATCGTGTGCAATAACGCAAGATATTATTTAACTTCTTTTGTCCTAGTTAGGGTGTGGTTTTGCAAATTTATGTCTATATCCTTGATTGTTTTTTTTTGTCTAATAATCATGTATATACTTTTTTTGTTTACAGTGTAGTGATTCTTAAAATTTTTAAGAAGTATTAACTATCAAAAAACTTTTAACAATTAAATTATTAATACTTACTTGAAATATAAAAAGATGCCAATGGCCACTGCTAACGCGACAAGGCTCAGGCTGTAACCGACGAAATAAATAGTGGCTGTGGTTATGACGCCGTGGCTGTGTTCCATAATTTCCCGACACGCCCTGTATTCAGTCCTGTCCCAGTCCCCATTTGGCAGGCAGCGTTTTGTGGCATTATCTGAAACAGATTATCCTTGTTGTATTTGTTGGCAGCGTTTAATCGAAGTAATTACATTACAAAAACAATGTAAATAAAAATAAATAAAAAAATAAAACTATTAAAATACACAATATTATTAAAAAGGATATGCAAGAAAAATAAGAAAAAGAAAAAATAAATTAATTTTAAATAAATTTAATTTTAATTAATTTCCTTTATCCAAACTGCAAAAATTACTTACAAGTAAGTTTTTGATATCTACTGAAACAACTACTTATGATCTAGAGTAAATATCTCGCCAGATATCGGATTATACAGATGATATTTGTTGTTACACGTAGTACAATCAACAATTATGGAGAAAATAGTGTATTCCGTTGTTCAATGATACAAACGTGTATTACAAAGTTTGAGTCAAAAATATTTAATGAAAGGTACCCACAAATCATAGTTGCAAGATTTTCTGTAGACACGTGCTTCTTATTTGTTAAAAATTACGTACGTCTTCACAGGAATTTCAGATGAAAAAGACCGCTGTCAATGACGGACGCGTGCATTGTGCTGATTTTTCAGTCCCGAACAAATAAAAAAAAACATTTTCTACTCGGCGATAATATTGTTTTCAATTCAAAAATAAGAAACGGATAGCGGGAAGACCTTCGATCGTTCGCCATTTCATGTATTATATGAGAACATAACTCTATAAATATATTGCAAATAATTATCCAAACTATATATAAATGTTACATGAATAAAGATGTTTAATTAGTTAAGAAACGAAAATAACTGACCACTTTTGTAGTAATTTAAATTAAACTTAAATAAGGAACATCACTAAATTACGATCATTTCATTTATCAACAATAAATAATAAAATATGATGTAAATAATGTATAATATAAACTTATATTTAATTTAATTATTATTTAAATAAAACAGTTGGTATGTTTCACCACGAGTTAAGTGAAAACTACATTAATCTCAACATATTATTATTAGGTATTGATTTGTTTATTTAGTAATTATTTTATTTTATTATTTATTTTATCAATATTTTTTTGTAATTTAGCTATTTAGTTTAATTTTTATGGCATAATTTATTTGTTTAATGTCACTGAGATTACCGTTTTTGATATTTCAATTATTTTTTTCATCGCTTGAGTCGACCACTTGGGTTAATTTTTATTTTGCAGTTTCCGCTACTGATATTAAAATATGTTATATATGTAAAATTGTATTATTCTGTTTATATGTGATTTACAGTCATGCTATTTATCTAAACATTTTGAATATTATTATTATTCTGTATAAAGGTGATTTACCGTAAATAAATGAATTGAATTGAATTATATTCTTAGTAATTACTATGATTCATTATAAATTTCACAATTTCTATATTAATTAATTTCTCTCAATTAGTTATAATTTTTGTTTTAAATGTATTCAAACTAAATATTTTTTTGGTACGTACAAACAACTTTATTTAAATAAATACATCGTACATTTACAGCATTTACATATACAATACATTTGAAAGTAATCTGTCTAGCCTATCAATCAGAGGTCTTTCTTTCCTCTCTTGAATTTATATTGATGTTAAAAAAATCCAGCTGAAATATCGCACAACGTTCGCACAAACGAATTGATGAATTGTGAGAGGAGGCTAATAATATTTAGAAGGGATGTCTGGGATTCGAGGGATACAATATTTTTTTGTGAAACACAAATCATCATATATTATTCCTTCAACTTATCGGTTACAAGCTTTTTATATCATTAAACATAGCCTTATGTTCAATTTAATAAAATTCATGCTAACGCAAGGGTGAATCCAGAGGAGGAGAACATGAAGACACGTTCATTATTAATGTTAAATATAGCAATATTGCCTCTTAATAAAACCCGGATAGGTAAATGGGGCGGTTAGTTTTATTTGCATATTTTGTCATGCGATACATTGAAAGCATATTCAAGTAATCGGTGAATATTCTTAATATTAGATACTGTCCTATGTTTAATATAATACAGTTTTCTCTATACATTCAACCATTATTTTGGGCGTAAGAACTGTTCAATGCAAGAATATTTTCATATCGATCCTGACGTTCTTAATAACGATTTTGTGCACATAAGGCAAAGCTGTACTATTGAGGGATACATTTTGAAAGACATTTGTGATGATTTTGTATAACGTTTTAATTTTCTGAATAAAATATTATAGATTAAACAAACGTTGCACCGTGCATTTTTACTGACTTGCAATGGAAAATAATTGTTGTATCCTGGATAATTGCTCAGGAAGTTATTTTAATTTATTTTGATATATATTCTTATGCTTACTTTGTAAGTCTTCCGTGAATATTAACAGCAACACACTTACTAATATTAAGACTTAATTACTATTATTAGACCATATATGTATTTGGCCTCAATTACTATGCTGTAAAATACATGATATTTCATTATTTATTATATTGATTTTATCAATATAAGCCATGGGTGTGAGGTTAGCCAGCCATAAATTTCTAATATTAATAATTTTCATTTAATGAAATGTTAGTGATAGCCATTTCGATTTTTCGAACCTTATCAGAGTAGTGTGTTTCATGTGTAATGCCTTAATGAAGGTGGCTGAACGGAAATTGTGTTGTAGTTATATTCCCGATATTAATAATAATAAATGACCATCACTAGTTCTCCATGAATGGTGGCTGAACATTTCATTAAATGTGAATTTCGTTTCCGGTTCTCATAAACAGGACATGTTCGCTTTCCTTTAACGAAACAATGATTCTTGGTCGTCTACTTTGTAAACTCAAATCGTTGACGATGCCACTTGAAATTAGGCAAAAGATGGCGCTTGCGTCATCTTTAATTTATTATGATTAATAATTTTGTTAATATACAATATAATTATACTTACATTAAGACAGTATTTCCCAAATTTATTTATATTTCGCGAGTGAATATTGAATGAGCCCTCGCCAATTAAAAAAATAACACATTAAAAACTATTTTTTTATTTAAATTAGAACAAATAAGACAGCATTAGGTAGTTATATGTAAGGGGAATCTTTTGTTAGAAGGGTCGGAGCCCAGTCAACTTTGGGAAGCAGTGCATTAAGATATTACAAATAAATTAAATAAAATAAAATGAAACAAAGATGTTTCACACATTTGCAGCTATTTAAATTACAATGAAATTGATCGAATTTTATTGATCATTGCCAGAAAATTTTTCTTGTTTAATTTCATTGTAATATTACAAATAAATCAATACTACATACACCCCTACTCATCTTCTACACACTTTTAAGTAAATACAATTTTGAGTACTGATACCCGACGATATCAGCCGATTTCTATCAGATAAATCGTCATTTTTTTAAGTTCTAAATGCCTGACTGAAATCGATATAAATAACATCTAATACTCAAACGATTAGATGTTATTTATATCGACCAATAGCTTGGCTTAAGTATTGTACAATAACAGATACATTAGCGATGGTGGATCTTCCGGAAATAAATCCATCCTGGTTTTGATATAAGGGGATTTAGAGTGTCTGTAGATAATACGACAGTAATTTTTTAACTTTGGCAAAACTAAATTGTTATTTATTCATTTATATATTCGTATGAAGATACAAACAGATACAACCAGAGAAGACTATCATTATTATGAGGGTGTCTAATTTTAGTTAGCACTAAGAGTTGATCTCTCAGCGACTTGCATATTTTTCAAAGTGACTGCGTGGGGACGGTAAAAAATGATTGCTGCGTAATCTACTAAATGGCGACACACCATTTTGTAAATGTGTACAGCTGTTTTCATACTAATGGCTTGGTGTTTGTATAGGCTTCTGAAATGTGCCTCGATACACTTGACCTCGGCTTTTAGGATTGTGGAATGATTTTTTAAGGTAAGTTTAAGGTCAGAAAGGTATTTACAATTGAATGAGGGTTATTTATTGTGATAGAAAAAGGATAATTGAGAGGTCAGTGGAAAAGAATTAAAAGTTGAAATTTATTGGGATTGATTGAAATGCTCCATTTTTACGGGAACATGTTTGTAAAGTGTCGATCACCCCCTGAAGATTTCTAAGGGCTTTAGGAAGGGTAGAAGCGTGTGATATTAATGCAATATCATAGGCATGCAGGAGAGGATAAACAGTTGTATCGATATGTTTGGGGTCAGAGTGGTATATGTCGTGTAATAGGAGATTATAGAGGAGCGGTAATAAGGGGAGACATTGTTCGCGAATGCACCTTTTGGAGAATGACTGACGAAGTTATCAAGGAGATTAATAAAATATGGCGGGATATTCAGCCAGTTGCACCTGTGTAATAAGCCTCGATGTCAAACAGAATCAAATACCTTTTCAATATCTAAAAATATGATGGCGGAACATTTTCCCTCGATACTTACTATTTGACAAATTGATGTGAGGATGAATAGAGGTAAAGTGGTGTATTGGTGTTCAAGGAAACCGAACTGATATGGAGGGATAACATTGGAGATGATTTTTATGAGTTTGCTTTTAATTATGACCTCAAGCAGCTTTTTTAAGACTAAGAGTAGAATGATAGACCGAAAGCTGTTTGGATTTAAGGAGTTATTGCCGTGATTGGGAATGTAGGTGACTATTTTTTCCATTATTTTGGAATTTTTTAGGTAGAATATACGTGAATAAATATTTGAATAATTTAAGCATGAATATTATTGGGAAGGGATTTTAGGACAAGTCAGGGAATGTTGTAACCAGAAATGGTGTTCATTTCTTTGTGGAAGTTGGTAAAATATCCTTCTTCCTCTATCTCGTCATCTGCGATGTAAGAGGATTTGATGGTCATGCATCAGAAATTAACAAGTGTCAGGAGATTACTTTCATATTCTATGTTGTCGGAAAAAAGTAAAAGAGTTTTTAAAATGAATTGCGAAAATGTTTGTCATGTCAGTGTCGTCCGTTACTGTCTTATTCCTAACTTGCCAGTATTGTTTTCCATGAAGGCTATTTCATGTGAGGGTAACATGACTTTCAACATGTAAAATATGTTGAAAGTCAAGAGATAAATGAGAAAACCATTTAAGATGTATTTTTAACTCTTACAGAAAGTACAGTGTACAAATCGCATAGAATAATTATTGCTTACATTGCATTCAGCACCTTTAGTAAATTTAATATTCCTCGATGATCGACAACTTATGATTTTCTACAATATACCTGATAAATATGGAATATTTGTTGTATAAATTTCCTCCTAATATCTTGTTTTTTTACGAAACCAATTTTTCACCAATGCTTTATGATTTTTATTGAAATTAGTACTAACAAAATATTGTGTTTTGTAAATATTCTATCATTATTTATTTATTATTATTATCCAACAAATTACAAGATCTTATTACAGCATAACCTAACACTAACAATTACAAATTACAGCGTGTAAGCACAACGTGTATGATGAAACGAATATTAAATTATCGCACATACAAAATATATAAGTGAAAGTAATACAAAATATTAAAAATTGAGTATTAGATTTATTTTGAATCTTCTTTCACAGAATAGTTGAAATATACTATTCATCACGTAACTCAACAATCATTAATATTGTATTATTAATTGTGATAATTACAAAAAATGAGTTTGTAATATTCTGAACTTTGTATGTCCTAAAATATTTAATTTGATAATATAAATATTTTAAAGTCTGTTTATTATTTTAAATTGTATTTTATAAATCATTAAGGGTGTGGTTTAGACGAAAGAGATAGCTATATAAATATTGGCAACCACTAATAGGAGTTAGATTGCTTTTGTGATTAATGAACAATATTGTATTATACATTAAAGTAATCTTAAAATAAGCAGGAATTTCATCAGATGAATTAAAACTTATTTTAATGTTTAGTTTGTGTAAAAAATAATTATGAAAAACAATAAAAAATTATCAAATGTATAGCAAATTATTTATTCAAATTATATTTTTGCTTATAAAAACTTGTGCAAAGAAAATTTAAAGGATTTCACTAAATTCTACATTCAAATAACTTAACAGACATGATCTATTAATTTCATTACATCATACAATTTTCTTTTCTAACTTGAACTAGTATGTTGACGTAATACACGAAAATTAACGATTTATTTTTTATTTAGACTTATACTTTATACTTGGTAGATAAAAACGTAAATACATATTCATATTATTAAATCCAAAAGAATGGCTCTTTTTTTTAAACGATTAAACCGCAACCTTAAAATATTAAACTGAGTTGCCCCATTCATAAATAGTGAATGCGACTTCCACAACTTTCCACCTAAGCATTTCATTTTGTCTATTTATGAACGCAACTGCATTAACAGCAGCTCAATTAAAATACTCCAATTTGGAAAATGACGGTAAATTCATCAGGACGAACCAAAGGATGAAATTGCAGAATCCGCGTTCACGGTGCAATTTAATTGCGTTATTTATAAATCGCGCACGAACGCGCTAATTAATTCGAAATTACACAGCTACGTTTCAATTTCATGTCCTTTTCTCTCTTTCATGTTGACGTTACAAAAACACGCTTTGAACATTATATTCAATTTATTTATTACAACAAATTGATTTATTAATACAAGCTGTGAGAGTATTCCTGTTGATAATGAAGTTTGAGGAAATGTGTTTTCAAACGTGTGTAATTTCAAATATATACGTTTTATTAAAAAAAAAAACCACTTATATCCGACGAATAATGCACTAATAACCTTTCTACACACTTTTATTTGGATTACCAAATGTACACTGTTAATCCATTGATAATGGTCACTTTGTGACCGAAATATACATTTGGTAATCCAAATAAAAGTGTGAAGAAAGGTTATTAGTGCTTTATTCGTCGAATTAATTTGATCTTCACGTAACTCAATCAATCAATTTAAACCACGTATATCATTAATTTCTTCGAGTAACTTGATTGAAATAAACAACCCACTGAGAAAAGTGGATATTGTTGTTAATTTATGAGTTACTCCGGTTTGTTTATGTTTACTCACTTTTGGTAATATATTTAATAAAAACCCACTTTGTTTCAGATTTAACTTTTATTGGGTTTGTTACTGCAACAATTATTTCACTAGATAGTAGATTAATCATTTACCCAACGAAGTTACCGTGTAGCGAAAAATATGTTGTAGTATCAACTAAATAAAATTTAATTCTAAAGCAAAATATGTTTTCATTAAAACACTGAGGCTGAAAAACCACTGGTCGATAGCCAATTAACAGATATAAATTATACAATTGAGTTTGTTAATGTTTATTACTTATTTTGTATACTTTCTGTATATATCTGTTATTAAAGATTATTATTATTATTAAAAACACTGTAAACTCTCCTTCACTAATTATATTTTAGTTGAGATGACATTTCAAACACGAATGACACATCGTGTTGGATTAAAATAAATTTAAAGAAGGAAAGTTTTCGGTGTTTTTATTATATTCATTAATCTTCACGACACGCACACCAGCATATATTAATATAAATAAAATTGAAAGAAAAAATCAAAATGTAGACATATTTAGTTGTTATGAATTGATTTAGTGAAGAAAGACACTTATTTTTTTTTTTCATTATTTTATTTGCAGTTTTCTGACACGTGTTTCGATCTTTACAGATCATTATAAAAGGTTAAACTTAAATTAAAAATGAGTAAGTGCACAATAAATGCGGTATGGTTAATTATGGGAAAGTCCTGCGATAATGATATTGTCGGCTTATATTAGCCCCTGCTGGTTGATTAGTATATTATCCCCGTTGTTGTTAACCCGCTTAATCTTCAAGCTCTCCATGAAGTTAAGCTTCTTCCTTTTCGGCAGAATTGGATCGAGATAATCTGTTTCATGTGGTGTCCAGTGTTTATACAATGTTCAGCTTATTCCGTTGTTGTTTTACCGTTAATTATGGATGTTCCGTGTTATTTATATCGAGGGCCATCAACAACTACTAAATAACCAGCAGGAGCTAATACAGGCCGACAAAATCATTTTTGCGGGACTTTTTCATAATTAATATAAATAACATATTAGTTGTGCACTTCTTCATTTGTAATTTAAGTTAAACTTTTGAGAATCATTTGAAAAGTTCGAAACACCTGTCAGGAAACTGCAATTAAAACAATGGAACGTAACAAGTGTTTTGTTCACCAAATTGTAATATTCGGTTCCACCAGGTGTGTAGCGCGACAAGCATTAACTTTATAAATTAATGCTTTATTATTCACAAGCAAATTACTCACTTTTTCTATATATATATATATATATATATATAGTGATATATATGTAGTGCTATTTATAGGTCGAATAAAGGTTTTTTTAAGAACAAATCTTAGTTTTAAGTAATATTCAGTAGAATAAATAATAATAGTAATTATGCATCTGGAATTTATTTAAATAATCTTAATTTTCTGAATACTGTACTTTTAAATACGCTAAAAATTATATAAGAATTTATTTGAATTATAGATTTTAATTAACTGATTACGTTAAAAATGCAGTCCCAGATTTAATTTCGCGGATGAATTCCGATTCGCCCGGCGCATCCGCCATTTATCGATTCCGCGAGCGGGTCGCATTTAAAAGTTAAATTCCGTCAATTTATTGCCAGTTTTCAAAGACTGAATTCAATTATTCGCGCCGATATATCGCCCCAAAAAATAAAGGAAAACGTAAACTTGACCCAGTTTCCGAAGTTACGCCAACCTGTGCGCGCACTTTTTCCAATTTGCAGCGTGTCATCCCGGGTGACACATGTGTGTTCTCATGCACTGCACTGTTCCAAGGGCTAGAGGAGATTTTTATCAAACACGCGGCGAATGCGACGGGAATCATCGTGTTCTTACTTCCTGGGAGGTATTATGTTATTTTTATCAAATGTCAGTGGGAGTGAAGGGTCGAATAGTCATTTTTTAAAATTGAGTTCCATAAGGGATATTTATAATGATAATAAAAATCGATTTAAAAAAAAACTCAAATACAAAAATCCTACTTTTATAATTCATCCATTGTGTAGCGGTTGCGTTGCGAAAGCATTTATTTTCGTCCGCAGTTTTAAAGTACAGAAATCATATGTTATGCGGTCATAAGAGTAAGCAACGGTTATTATTCTGCAATTGTAAAAATTAAGTCTAGAAACTTTTATATATTGAAGTTTTCTGAAAAAAATAATATTTTTGTATATCTTCATTATATAAATCACCAAAATAATTAACACTGTTGTATCCTTTCTTCACACTTTATTTTCTAATTTTTAATATACATTTCTTATTATACCGTACAACAATTTATTCACGCAACATAGCAAAAACCATAGGTTAATACAGTACAATAGGATTTTCTGAAGTGAGAGAAAAATAAAATATATAGCAGACGAATCGTAATAGTTGTTGTTACCATGACTACGTATTCGAAAATAAATATTATCCTGTTTATCAAATTTTGCTTCAAATTTGGAATTGTTAAATGCCGCGATGTCTTATACTCTGGAAGAGAGAATACAAATGATTAAATGGGTATATGGTGGCAATTCGATGAGGGATACCGTTCATTTATTTGTGACAAATTTTGAGAACCGTCCCGCTTCCTCCTATTGTTTGTGTAAGTAATACTCTCCAACACATAAAAGCTATGTTGCGAGAATTTATTGTAGATCGGTATAAGTGCTATGCTATACATTCCAAAGAAACACTAATAAGTTCGCTAGAGTTTTCGTAATGAATATTTCATTTAATATTCAATTAATTTTTATTCATTTGAATTTTTAAATTAAATATATCTATTAGGTTGCATATAATGATTGGACGTTTTTAAATTACTTAAAATTTTGCGCATGATTATTTGATTTATCTTCCGGAAGGTTCGTTCTGAGCTATTTTGTTTTAAGTGCGAAAAAGTAGACACAGAGTAGTAAATGCTACATTTATTATGGTTATTTTATTAATATCACGCCAGTTATCTGGATTTATATAATTTAGTCAGCTAAAGTCGGCATTCACTAGTTAGATTGATTTTCTTAGCGGCCGATTAATCGATATTTTATTGGATTTTTCTCCGAACATAAAGTACTCGCAGCACGTGATTTCTAAAAAAACTCCCTTCATAATAAGGGGTAAGTTGTTTTTATTTTGACAATTCATTTTTCTAAAATATTTTCCGCGTTTATTTGTATGGTATTAATATTCCGCATTTTTGCTGGATTTTTCTCTTGGAGATTAGTTCCTTGAAGTTTTTGACATTCTCCTTGCTGTGGTGGATTTTATTGCAGAGAGTATTTCGAATTAGTTTTCTATTCCATTCATACGCATGTTATCTTCCCGGACATACGCATTCACCGCGCTCGTATCTAGAATCTGGTCACATCGCCAAGGTGAAGACAACAGATGTCGATGAGTATTTCTTTTATCGTTATCAATGAATTATTTGATGAATTAATTTCCTTTCAATGAAATCTATTAATACGAAATAAAACTAAAAATATTTTTGTGTGAATAATCTTTGAATGTTTAAATCGCGTTTTGCGTAAATTTCAGTTAAATCGATTAATTGATAAAACAATTACTAAAAATCATTTACCATCATTATTTTCTATTATTGCTAGTAAAATTTATCATTTCATTAAATAGATTTAGTCATTCATTCAGTCATTTTTTTAAATATTAAATTCATACGCAGGCATTATTTTTGCATTTTTTTAACAAATAGTTTTCTAGAAATTTTATTAATTTAAATAAAGACATTTTAATGATTAAATAATTAATTCTTAACCGAAAGATATAGCTATATTTTATGACAAAAAGGGTTATGTAACTGAATATTTGTTTTGGGTTTAGATGAATAATATATAATGTATTCAATTATTCATCTAAACCCAAAACAAATATTTAAATGTTTTCTCGCCATATATATTTTAAAATATATATATATTATATGTATATGAGTTTAAATTCAATTCAAAATATACTATTTCTAAAATTTAAACTTTATTTGGTATTTGTGAATGGAAAGAGAGAGTGTACTTTCTTGATTAATGTAGGTGGTATAATCTAAACCCATTAATTATAAATAATTTCAAACCTACGACAAACCCTCCATTGCAGCTGGCCGAGGTGCGTCGTTTGCCACCCGCAAAAATTTGTGGTGATATATATATATATATATATATTGATTATTTAGATTTTTTTGAGTCAAATGACGCTTGCGAATACACCTTGGGCATAAAAAATATGTAGCAAATTACATAAAAAAAACTATTAAAAAAGTTCAACCTCAACTCAGCACAGTATATCAAATTTGAAAAGCGGCATGCTTTTAGGTAAGACATTTAGTCAAAGAAACTTTATGGACAAAACGCGAATTTATTCGATTAACTATGATAAACTATATATAGGGCAAACAACCCGTAACCTAAATATTAGATTTATGGAACACAGATATCACATTAAATATTAGAACCCCGAAAAATCAGCAATCGCACGCCATAATTTTATAACGGGTCATAAATTCAACATTAATAATATGGAACTCCTGAAAGCGTGCAATAATTATAACCTGTCTATGTTGGAAGCTATAGAAATGCGAAAAAATAATTTATTGAATTTTGATCTGAGTCCCTTAAATAATCCGCAATATACTCAACAAGAATAAAATAACTACCCAAGAGTTTTCCCTTAATCCTGGATTCTTCCTTTAATCCACTGCAGGCATAAAGACGCCGCACATTAGTTATTAGAATTAGTTGTTAAACAGCACTTTGTAATATATATCTAAACATTAGAAAATAAAGTGTGAAGAAAGGATAAAAAAATATTATGATTAGGATAAATGATTATTTTGATTACACTCTTCACGTAACTCAAAACCAATCATCGATAGAAATCACCCCTTAATTATATTAAAATGAAGCTGGAGTTCACAATTTAATTTATATTTAATTAAGGAATGATTTTCATTTTATATGAAGATAAACAAAAATATCTTTTTTTTTAGAAAACTTTAATATTCAATACACAAAAGTTTGAAGACTTAATTTTTACAATTATAGATATATATGAAATTAGACAACAGATGGCGCTTGCGTTATCTTCCATTTATAAAGATGAACAAACTTATCTTTTTTCAATAAACAATTAGAAAATTAAAAAATAAACAATTTAGAAAATTGTTTAAAGTAATTCAATTAAATAATTAGAACACACTAATCTGATGAGGGTCGAAATTGCCATCACTAGTTATCCATGCGCTAGATGAATTGTGGCTGAATATTTCATTAAATGTAAATAATTAGAATTAAATATTTTTTCATTATGACTTTACATTATTTTATTTAAATTAACATTTAAAATAATGAATATAAAACTGAGTGATTTCAAGTAAGACATAAATTAAATTAATAGTGTGTTTCTAATCCACAATCATTAATCTTTCCAGTTGCAAATGGCAGATGCATGCATTTTTGGTCATATCTAACAAAAATAAAGTAATTTATAAAAACATGCGATATAAAATACGGTTTAATGTGTTAATGCTAACATTAAATGTGCCCTTTCTAAAGTAAATAATTATTCATTCTTTCAATCCATAGATAACGTGAATTACATATTAAAACAAATAAGACAAATAAAATTAATCTTAAAATATAAATATTTAGTTTAACTTTTAGTATTAAAAAATACAAACTGTAGTTAGTTTTATTAATTTAAATATTTAAAATGTATCATAAAGTAACCGTCTTCACCACAAAATATTTTAGAATTTTCCCATTTGAATATTAAATTAATTATAAATTTATAAAAAAAATAATATAATCTTATATCCGTAAAAATCCCTCCACAACAATATTTCAATTCATTACATCCTTTCAAGACATAGACAGTTAAATTGACCCTGATCGATTCAACGACAAAAAAATGCAAAAGAAGATTAAGACAATTAATTATAAGACAGGCAGAAAGACCTATGGTCGATAGACAAGAAACCTTTACATTTTCAAAATATTTTATATTCTTATTAGTATTATTGTAAACTCAAAAAAAAAACTTACAAATAGAAAAGAGTATTCATTCACTTGGTCACAGTTATTTAAATATATTAAATAAAAATGATTTAAAAATAATTAATAAATTATTTCCACATTTATCTCTGTGCCTTTTGACTTACGCTACGTAAGTACGTTAAACAAATGCACATTAAAACAACTACTTCCCGGGCAAATACCCACGCCGGACATTGAATTACATAATGTAAACTTGCTGTTGCACATCAATAAAATATTGCATAATGCAACAAATTTTGATCCGAAAAAATTTAATGTAGAAACAACAAAAGGAACGTTACTTAATATAAGGCCATCTGCAGACACGTGTTTCGGGATCTATCCCTCGCCAGTACAGCTATGCCTTACGTAATTTAAAGATGTTAAAAACAATTAAATTAATTCAAATACAATCAGCAAAATTAAATCTATTATCAAAAGTCACAGAGCTAAATATGGAAATAATTTATTAATTATTTTCAAATCATTTTTATTTAATATAAAAAAAAACTTGTCAAAAGACACAAAGATGTGTAACTACAACTACTATAATCTTATTTTCCTAAAAATAAGCAAAACTCACGAAATATTTCTTCTTATAAATAAACAACTACATGGGATTTAAAAAATATAAAATGTTAAATTTAAAATAATTTCAATTTAATTTATTTATTTACAAATCCACTCGTATAATGCGTTTATATACAAGGTGGCTGTAAAATGTATTTTTAATCAATATCTCAGTTTTTATTTGATGTATGTTAGGAAATAAATTATATTTATTTTGTATACGTTAATCAAAAAATTGAAACTCTTTATTATTGTTTAAGGAGGTCCACCCTTAATGAGACGTGAATTGAAAAGTTATCCAAATTAATAAATAATTGAATGTGCAAGAAATATATAAAATACTTGAAGAATTACCTGAAGTGTTTTAAGGAGGAATGGGCAATATGCTGTTGCAAATCAATAAAATATTGCAACAGCAGGTGTACATTATGTAATTCAATGTCCGGCGTGGGTATTTGCGCGGGAGGTGGTTGTTTTAATGTGCATTTGTTTAACGTACTTACGTAACATAAGTCAAAAGTCACAGAGCTAAATGTGAGAATAATTTATTACTTATTTTAAAATCATTTTTATTTCATTTATTTAAATAACTGTGACGAAGTGATGGAATACTCTTTTCTATTTATATTTACATTTACATTCTTTTTTGTCTTATTATTTTCTATTATCCTTCAGCTTCCTGTTGGGTAATAAATTTATTATTATTAAGTTTATTGGCAAAATGATAAATTGTTGACATTTTAAAGTTCTATTAAATGAATGAAGCAACTAAATTTATTAAATAGTAAAATTTTTAGGTTAGTCAAATACATGTGATAATTTTCAAATTGTTCCTACAATTAGTTCCGAAGATATTCAAGCGATTCCATTAGTATTGAACATATAATAATATATATATAATGTATATAATAACTTTACGAAATGGCTATCGGCAAGAGGTCTCTCCGTCCTAATATTTTACTTTTCAATGCATATGATTTTATATAAATAAAATTAAGTAGAGACACACACAAGTTGGGGTGAACTTTTCTAAAAGATCAAAGCAGTAATTTATTATTAGAATTCAAATATTCAAACCCTAATATTCCGCCAAAACATAACAACCCTTCGGTCACTATCCTCCAATTCATTAATTCATGCATACATGACAGTTCAGCTAGCTAGCATAGTTTTAATTTGCAAATCACCATAAATGCATACAGGGCAGAAAGACCTATGGTCGATAGCCCATGACAGACTACTAACACAATTGTACAAATTGTTATAATAAATTTTCTAAAATTTTGTTGTCATATTGTCTGAATAAAGATATTTGTATATATATATATATATATATATATAATTTGTTTTCGAAGCCTGAGAATCATCATATAATTAATATGCCAGTGTGACTATTTTTTTTTTCCTTTTCCATGAAGTTTTATTTTACTCAATTGTTTCAATATTGTATAGTATGGTCTATAATTTTTAATAATAAATATTTTTTTATCGATTTTTTTTTTTCGATAACGAATAAGAACAAATAGCAATTATTTTATATGATGCAAACAAAATAACCACCAATAATTAAGAAATTATCATTCCCACTTAAAAAATAATTCTCGCAAATAAAACAATAAAAACAGTTTCTAAAGTTATTACTGATGGTGTGTTCATTATCTTTGGGGTTGCGGGGCCAGCGTTTCATTTTCAGGATAAACCGCAGGCGCTATTACGGAAGAGATTAAAGTGATTATCCCCGGGTTATAGTTACATCCGCTTGCATTTATAGCCGTTTCTAATTGGTGATTAATTACGTTTAATATAACTAGCTGTTATAAAGTGCACCGTTGCATGGGAAATGTATTACAACTGCTAACTGGGAAACGGTAATGCATTTGCTTGGAAATGTAGTTTAATCGATCACTCTGTTGTGTTTCACTTTCAACAACGAGAATAAATATTTATTGAAAAAAAAAATAGTATGTACCCTTGTAAATTTTTGCTATATTTATTTTTTTTGTTATTGGGTTTTGTGGAATAATAACTGCAGGGGATCGTTTTTCAATGCAGTAAATGTTTTAAACTAAAAACTCTTTTAAAAATATGTGTTATTGTGGTTTAAAAGTATTTGGGATATTGTAATACAGAATGCAGAAATAATATTTTTCATTCGAATACGGCTGTATTTTGTATGGAAACACAAACAAAACAAATTTATGTAAAATCGAACAAGAGAAAATGATCAAACCATTCTATGCATGAAAATGAATACACAGAATACACCGAAATTAATTAAATAAACACTGACGTAACAGTGGTAAGAACAATATCATGAAGAGTAGCAAAAACAAAGAAATTATCGAAATTTAGATGTGGAATAGATGATGCAGATATTATACCAGCTTGTCCTACACTTGTTTGGCAGTTTCTTGAATGAAATAATCACAAAAGCGTTTAAAGTAAACAAGTAAACATAATTATCGGAATGAAGTTAAAATGGTTAAATTATCTTGGTACGTGGTACTAAGTTAATTGGTAATTTCCACCAAATATTCTCATGATCTTGTTTGGATTAAGCAATATATACATATTAAATCATAACAAAGTTAGAAGGTGTACTAGAAATACGTTACTTGGTATGCTCCCAGGCCGATAAGTTAAATGGTAAGCATAATCATTATCATGTTTAAAATGATCACTTATTTCTTTCAGTGTTATCCTGATTATTGGTCCTTTATTACACAATTAATAAACGAAAAGTCATCACTACTTAAGTCAATAATAAATATTCTTTATGATGCAACAATCGAAAATTACACTACATTATTCAAACATTTTAACACCTCATTACTCTAGTGTAACCCTTCCATGGGCCTTCTACTGTATGTTGTGTATGCTGTGACGGCTCTCACTGGCTAGCTTCTATAAATTCATATTATTCGTCTAAAAATATATGTGCAAATTTATATAATTACACATCAGAGATGGCTGTGGTTAAACCTATGCCTCGATTATAGTTTTTTTTTTTCATTGGCTGAAAAAACGAATTTATAAGTTTTTTAATAAAAATTATTGTATATTTTTCGTTTTTGTGTAATCAACTTATTAATACGTTTATTTCACAATTCTTGGTACCTATGAATCATAATAATGGCTGAGAGTCGTAAAATGTACCAGAATAGATTGATTAATACCTTAATTACATAAACAATACAATAAATAAAACTACAAACGAAATGAAATCATTTCACATACGTTTCTGTTATATTTACTATTTATGTTATTAATTATGTTTTTCCACTTTTGTTTAACTTTTACAGTTTATAGTTTCGACTTCAAGTTATTATTTTGTACCACAAAGTGAACGCCAACCAAATCAATGATTTAATTATAATTGACTTTTTTGACTTTTTAAATTATACATAGGATTATGTTTAATTAAATCACTGTATACTCCACATTATTAATGACTCCATTATATTAAGACCCATTAGTAATCAATTCCACAAAATAATAAACAATTGTTGCAAATTTTAACACAATATAATATCAAACACAAGCTCGTAATTATCGAATGTAATCGTGTTCAGCCCACATAATTCAGAGCAGACACTGTGGTATGACTGGGATGTTCAATACGGTAGGCGAGGCGGTGTATAATAATGTTTTGCCCCGACTTGAAACCCGATTGCACCCCAGATGGCCCTAATATAGTTTTGAATTTATGTCTGCATGAATATTCACGACGGTGATGCCAACAAGAAAAAAATTACTTATACTTTCGTCTCGGCTCGCAGCGAATATCCCGAACGATATTTTAAGGTAAGGAAATTCGCTTACGCTTGATGTAAGCACGTGCCTTATTTATTATGTTTAAAAAAATGGGTTGTATTAAATATTTTGAATTGTTTTGTAGATTTTTTTCAAAAGATGTTTAATTAAAAATTATTTTTATTAACAAAATAAATAACCCTTCCAATATCAAATATATCTATTTGTATTCCTCGTAGTCCTAGCATTAATCCTAAATATGCTTACATTTTTACTAACAATTCATCTCATACAATTTTTAAAACCAAGGCAATGATGTTTCAATCATGATGATTAAATAAAACGATTGCAGCACAATCATTTACAAATTGTTAATGGCTATAGACCATCGGTTTTTCTGTCTATCTCTATCAAGCTCTTGCCGTTTTATTCAATCATCATTGATTGAAACATCATTGTCTTAGTTTTACAAATTTAATGAGATGAATTGTTAAGTAGCTAACGTTATATTCCAATGAAGTATTGAGTATTTAATTATTATAAAATATACGTTATCTACAGTTAACAATGTACTTAGCCTATACATTACTTTGTAAATCATACAATAGCCCCTAACATGATATTCAATCAAGATAAATCGAACAAGCCGCGCGTAATCAAATTCATCCAGCTAGAGGCAGTGCAGTGCTTCGATGATAACACCGGCGTAACTCATCTAATTGGTACAAACAGAACTAGACTAGACCCGACACTGTGCACTAGCGATTCCCGAAGGGGATTCACTTTGGACTTATGATTTAATAGAATTATGCATGCACGCCTGAATTAAACATGCACTCTATATTCAGCGGCGCTCCACATTTGTTAATTACGACGATGGCGAAAGAAAAGCTCGAGGATATCGTGTTTGTTGACAACGGAAGAGGTTTTTATTCCATGATGAATTATTGAATAGTGCTACGTTTCATCTGGGTAATTATTCGTGGGAAAAGTCTTTGCTAATATTTATAAATTGGTATGGCTTATGTAAGTTGAATCATCTTTATTCACCAATTTATGTTTTGAAAATTTTAATCTTGATAAAAAAAATTATAATGTATGGGTTTATATAATTCAATAAACTATTCTCAGGTAAGGGACATAACAACAGCTGTTACGAGAGATTAATGTCCAATAAATTGTATTAAAAATCCAATGGTGCAGTTAAGTCTTGGCTGATTTACAATTAATTCAGGATGATTTAATTGAAATTAAAACACTTGGGTTTCACTTATTTGTATTTTCTCCAACTAGTTTCGACCATTGGTCATCTTCAGGGAGGAATGTACAAATGTTTTTAACAACTAAATATAGAAATAGAGATAGATAGAGAATTTAATTAAACAGATTTACAATTAGACCATACTATAAAATATTCAGATAATTAACTAAAATAGAACTTCGGGGAAAAAAATCAAATTTAGTCATATTGATATATGCATTTGAAGTTTCGTGAAGAATATAATCATGATATAGTTTCAATTACACGGTAATCATTATCAAACTAAGTTGATAATGATTACGGTAATTGAAACTAGTCACTAAAGTAAAATAAAAGTGGTATAAAAAGTTAAGTGTTTTCTTTATATCAAAATTGAAAATGTACCACGAAGTGAACGCCTCCAAGATCCAAGGAATATAATCATGGGTAAATTAACACTATTGTATCCTTTCTTCACACTTAATTTTCTAATGATTAGATATATATGTGAAGTGCTAAGTACTCATTATCAATAACAATTAATTGAAACAAATGCTGTGCGGTTTAATTACACCTACAATGGATTAAGAAAAAAATAGGATTAAGGAAGACGTTCAAACTAAATTTGTGTTATGAGGATTTAATTTAAATTTTTAGTAAGTGGTTTTCATTTAAGAGTCAAATAAATGATCAAGCCCTCCTTAGCACTTATCCAAGACTGTGTTCATAATTGTTTTACACTTAAATTAAAACCCGTAATTAAACCCTTAACACAAATTTAGTTGAGACTCTTCCTAACTAATTTTTCTTAAAATAACAAAAACACAGACTAGATTTCTCATCATTAAATAAAACTTTTACATTAAAAAAATATATAAACATAAATTAACCACAATTTTTATTTAAGAGGGTTATTTAAGAGATTTAAATCGAAGTTCAATAAATATTTTTTATATTTATGCATTTTAATTACTTCTAGCATAGTTAATTGATTTAACTCTTTTGGGAGTTTCATATTATTGATATTGAATTTATGACCTGTTTTAAAATTGTGGTGTACTATTGCGGACTTTTCTGGATTTTGGATTAATGTAGTAACTGTATTACTTAAATCTAATATTTAAATTTCGGGTTGTTTGTCCAATATATACTTTTTTTCACAGTTACAAGATTTAACCGAATAAATTCCGGATTTTCCATGAAATTACTTTTACCAAAAGTTTTACCTAAAAGTATACCATTCTTTGAATTTGTATATTGTGCTGCTTTAAGGTTAAATTTTCTAAAAAACTGATTAATTTGGTTGTTTAGTATAATTACATAAATAATTTTATCATATCTATTTGGTTGTTTTTCTTTCGGCCGTAGATTTGTTTTTAAATTAATTTGATTTTATGGGCACTCATGCTTTTATTAATCCGTTTTTTTTAATGGTATTTGGATTATAATCTAAAAATGCTATGTCTAATATTAACTTAAATGCAATTTTCCTATTTACTTTTGAAAGTGGTAACTTTATTGCTCTATTAGGAATTGTTAAGTAAGTTTCACTTGGTTTGTTATACACGCAAAAACAACAGAAAGAGCGAATTAAAACAGTTAATTAATCTTTGTCTCAATCAATGTTATTTCGAGTTCAATAATAATATATACATTCAAAAAGGTGGTCTTTCAATGGGTTCTCCTTTATCACCGCTTATGTCTGAATCATTCATGGATAACTTTGAAAATAAATTATTAAGTTTGCCTGAAAGTAAAAATATCCATTGTTGGAAACGATATGTTGAAGATATATTTTGCATATGGACAGGTACAACTAGATTTTTAAATTCATTAAATAGTCAAATTCAATTTACAGTGGAACTTGAAACAGATAATAGCCTCAATTTTCTGAACTTGACAATAGATAAATTTAACAATAGTTTACAATACAAAATATATCGAAAGAATACATACACCGATACAATAATTCCAGCTAATTCTAACAAACATTTTCAAATAAAATATAGCACTTTCCACTCATTCATTCATCGTTTAATGAACGTTCCATTAAACAAAGAAAACTTTGAAAAAGAAAAAACTATCGCAGTCAACAATGGTTATAACCCTAATTTAATTGAAAAAATAATCAAAAAGAAAAAAACAAACACAAATATTAAAACATTTTTATGGCGGAACATCCTACGAAAAAGGTAATTGGTACAAATTATAATATATAAATGGACTCTCGAATAAAATTAAAAAAAAAACCTTGAAAGGAAAAATTCGAATATTATTCTAACAAACACTGTAAATTTAGGAAAGATTTTAGTTAACAATAAGTTAAAAATGATTATCATCATTAAAAAAAAAACGGAATATATGAATTAGAATGTGATGATTATGATTATATTTATATCGGCCAAACTGGTGGATCATTTGAAATTAGACTTAAGGAACATAGAAAAAATATTTTAAATAATAAAATAACTACTGGATTTTCAAAATACTGTATAACTAAAAATCATTTCTTCAATAATAATAAATTAAAAATATTACATACAGGTAATAAGGGATTAAGGTTCAATTATCGGGAAGGTCTCGAAATAAGTAAAGCTGTAAAAGCCGGAAAAAACGTCGCTAATGACATTGGGGAACTGTGGGACTCCTCGATCGTTAACTACTGTAAAATACCGACAATCGGATTGGATTATATAAATAACTGTAAATTTCTTGTACATTTATTCTTGATAATGGCAATGTGCCGAAACTAGTCGAAAATATTTTTTTTGCGTGTAAAACAAACTAAGTGAAACTTACTTAACAATTCCTAATATTACTAAAATATTTTACCAAGTGATTGATGAGACTCAAATTGTAAATTTATTGCTCTATGTAAAATACTTTTATATGTCATATTAACAAATTATTTTTTTACTATAAATAGAAAAGAGTATTTATTCATTCACTTGGTTACAGTTATTTAAATATATTAAATAAAAATGATTTGAAAATAATTAATAAATTATGTTCACATTTATTTTAACGTCTTTAAATTATGTAAGGCATAGCTGTACTTACGAGGGATAGATCCCGAAACACGTGTCTGCAGATGGCCTTATATTAAGTAACGTTCCTTTTGTTGTTTTTACATTAAATTTTTCTCGGATCAAAAACTTTGTTGCATTATGCAATATTTTATTGATGTGCAACAGCAGGTGTACGTTATGTAATTCAATGTCCGGCGTGGGTATTTGCCCGGGAAGTAGTTGTTTTAATGTGCATTTGTTTAACGTACTTACGTAACGTAAGTCAAAAGTCACAGAGCTAAATGTGAAAATAATTTATTAATTATTTTCAAATCATTTTTATTTAATATATTTTTTTACTATTTGATAATACACAACTTTAATCAACATTTTGTTTAAATAAACTCAAGTTATACACGTAAATAATAATAATAATAATAATAATAACAGTCAATGCTAATACGTGACATACTTTAATGAAGTAATTTGTAAAATGTTTGATAAAAGATGTGATCGATTTTTTTTCACGCTAAAGGGATATTAAGCGTTTATAAGGTAGGCTAAGCAATCCCATAAAGCGTACATTAAGACTTGATTTTTTAGTAAAGATATGTTGGAATTTTATCTATTATGATTTTATGACGGAATGTGGCAAAGTGTAGTAGACGACAATCACTCATTTTGAGCGAGCCAATATCCGCTAGCTTGTGCTGAAATTTCCTAATGCCAAAAATTAGTCTAAGACAAGAGAATAACTTAGACGCGCAGATAAAAAAGATTTATTAATAACTGTATGATTAATTTACATTCCTGTGGAATATATGTGCTACAGATCACACGTGGAAGTGTTAGCAAAGATATATAGAGTCGATATCTCATATAAATGAGATTGCTTTTGTTTGTGCTAAAAGAGATTTGAATTCGCTGGATTTTGTCAATAATATTAAATATAGAGTGCACGAATTGTATCTTACAATTTGTAAGATCTTTATTCAGACATCATTACATAAGCTTATACATACACTTATATTTACTTAACAAGTGTTTAGTTTTATTTGTTAAAATATTTAATTTTTATATATTTGTTTTTTTCTAATACCTCTATTGTATACTTTAATGCAGTTTGTAAATGTTTTTATGCTAATTTTATTAACAGTATACAAATCTTGGGGTATTTTGTAAATACCTTTTTTGGGATTATAAGACATTCCAATCTACAATACAATAGTGCGGATTACGGGTATTTTCGGTAATCATCTGCACATTTCCGCAGAAATAGTGCGTAGCCGATTTCCATATCTCAAAAAATCTACCTGAGATAATCAACCGACCCTTAGCTAGAGACGTGAAATGCGCATGCACCCGTATCTTTCTCTCTCTTTTTGTACAATTTGTAAATATTATTTTAGTTTTAAGTTAAGTTCAATTATAACTCTCAAGCGCGAAGGTTGTATCCATTTTGTAAAGTTTATTTTGTAATATATTTTGAGTTGGTATTAGACGTGTTAAACAAAATATTGCTGTTATTATTACCAAAGAACTAAAATCATGGGTGAATCCTTTGAACCAGAGGAAAGTATATTTTGCCCGAACAACAAGAATAAATATTGTGTTAGTCTGTTCGGCCTATCGACCTGGAATATTTATGCCCCTTTATTTAAAATTTTCAATTTTTTTACAAAGTGGAAAATGATAAACGCATAAATAATACAGTAAATTTTGATTTTTGTGCATTCCCGGCGCAGTCACCATATTTTTACATTTCGTATAATAATAAAAAAAATAATTTTCCATTTGAAAAATGTTTTATTAAGTGAAAAATGAATAAATAATAGAGTAAATAATTCCGGTTATGATGACATGTGTCGTGCATGTACGTTCTTCGTGTTATTATACATTTTAAAGTGTAGTTAAGCCGTTACATTTATTAAAGCAATGATTCTGCGTAAAATATAGTGAAGTTAATAGTGTGTCCATCTATTTTAAGCTCTATCTTGCTATTTCAATATAATAAATACATTATTATTTACATTTTACTATAATTGAACCTCTGAATTACATTGATGTTGTATACCTCCTTGTCTATGCACTAATTGGCGTAGTTGTTTAGTGCTTATTATTCGGAGTTCATCGAACGATTCTGCCTGGGTTCACAGCCGAACAACTAGATATTTAAAAAAAAATAGTAATAGCAATATATTATATCTTTAATTTTGTTCTCATTAATCAGTTGGTAAAATATTTTCAAAAACAATTTAAAAAATGAATATTTAGAAAATAATTCACTTGGTATTGTTTTACGTATTTTTTTAAATTACGTGACTAGTTAGACGAATTTAAATATACAGATTTTTTAAGGTTAATCAGGTAAGGGATATTATTACCGGGGGATTCCACAGTTCTGCGTTTACATTAACGACTTGTTTTCCCGCAAGTGCTTCCCGATTATTTAAAACTAAGCCCTTGATAACTGAACATATTAATTTATATTTATGTGAATTAAAGTGGTTCGATGTGATGCAATGCTTTGCAAAGCAGGTTGTTTGTTTTTTGTTTAATATGTCCTGCCTATGTTATTTTTCTATAATTTCTAAAGACCTCCCAGTTTGTCCCATATATAACGCATCACAATCTTCGTACTTTAGTTGGTAAATTCTACTAAATTTATTTCATTTTTTTTTTAAGTTTTATTATTAACTAATAGTTTAGCTAAATTAATAGAGTTAGTCAAAATAATGTTACCCTCTTAGTGTTGACGGAACATACGGTTATTATTATTACTGAAACATAGTTTTACCCATCTCAGCCATTGCACGAGGGCTCGCTTTTTGGCGATGAACACTTCTGGCTATGAAGTATACAGCACCAGACACAATAGATTTTTTTAAGCTGGCATGTTGTAAGATATTTTCTTAGAATATAATGTTAAGATTCGTATATTGTAACAATATTTATTTATTGTTGACGCTAGTTTTTCGCACTATCCGAATTGTTATGTTTTTTTTCTGTTTCAACTACTTTGGTTATTAGCCGCTCAGATACCTTCCTAACTTCACAAATTTGATACTGCAATATTACAAAGTTTGTTTAAATTTTTATGTTTAACATATTTAAAATTTCAATGGCCAATTTGGGATGTTTTTTAATTACTTCGAAACACCAATCTCTATCATTCACAATTCTTTTAATTTCTGTACTATTTTATTTATTGTAACTACTGTAATTTTATTATGTATGTTACTGTATGAAATAGCCTCCGTTAAGTAAATGAATAAATACATTTTATTTATTAAACTATATGTTTTTAATACTATATTTTATTTTTTGTTTGTAATACAATTATCTTTTATATTTATGAAATAATAATATACCGTTTACTAATATTCTGTGCGTTCCCAGCGCATTCACCATATTTTCACCTTTTCTATAATAAAAACAACTTTATTTTCCATTTTAAAAATGTTTTACTAAGTGGAAACTGAGAAACGAATAAATAATAGAGTAAATTTTAGTTATTGTGCTTTCTTGAAAACTAATATTAAAAAAAGCTAAGTTAAACGACAAAAATGCCACAAGCCCTGAAAATATACTTATAAACCCAATGAATTTATCCTCGAAATAACGTGTAATAACAACACTTTGGAATAATACCAACTGGGAATAAACGAAGCATATTTTCTTTAAAATTCCAATAAAGTCAAGAGCACACACGCGCAGCCAAATATATTACGTAATATTGTTGCGAGAAATGGCAATTTCGTTGAAGTCTAAAAATGAGCCGTACGTAATATTGGAACGGATGTAATCTAATTGTAATTCGAATTCGCTACGGACTGCATAATAAACGTCGCATTTCGTAAGGTGCGCTTGGAAGCGGCTTACCCGGAAATGCACAAATATTACGTGAGCATTTACTGAATAATGAGAGTAAGCTTCATGGATGTACTGGATGGTGTAAGAATTCAAAATATGTAAGATTAAAATTATTCCATGAATGCTAAATTGATCGTTAATGGGTCATGCATATGTCAAGATAAATTCCCACTTAATCGGTGGTGAAAATATTTAGGTATAATAATAGTTCAGCATTACAAGCCTCACAGACCCCTTATACCAATATTTAGTTATAATAATAAATATTTTAAAATAACAGTATGAAACAAGTTAGTGTTGTATATCGTCCTCGGGCCTATCATGAATATCTGTATAAATTGAATAAGACTGAACTTGAATGCATATTTGATATAACATGTCTCTGTGGTGTAGTTGGAAATGCACATGGCTGGAAATCGAGGAACATTGGTTCAAATCCCATCACAGATGTTTCTTTTCCACTTATATTTAATTAATTTATATTATATCCCAATGTTGTATATCGAAATTTCTGCAATTTGTAATAGTTCCTACTGGGGTGGGCGCAAGATTTATATTTAAAAAAAAAGGGGGAAAAGATTTTGCGAAAAACACGATGTACAATTCTGTATTACGCTGCGTAATAATAATAGGAATAAGGAATGCAAGCTTGCATGAGAATCTGGATCCAGATGACTATATTTGGTAATATTTAGAATATGTATAGAAAGAATGCACGCTTGCGTGAAAAACTGTATGTGCATGACCATATTTGGTAATGTTGAGAGAAAAGGGATGGGGGAAACTGTGATGTGGAGAAATGTAAAAGGGAATCAAGGATATAGTCGGTTGGGATACGCGAACGGGGGCGGACGTAAATTAAATTAATAGTAATTTTTGGGAAAAGTGATTTTCATCACGGGTATAAAAGTTGATAAAAGGGAGGTCGGTTGGGATACGCGAACGGGTGCGGACGTATATTAATAAATAGTAATTTTTGGGAAAAGTGATTGTGATTACGGGTGTAAGGGTTAATAAGAGAAAGGAGTTCGAGAGTGTGTGTGTTGCATGCAAGTAAGTACTGCATTGATATATGTGTGATTTTGAAGAAGCGAAAATTAATCCAATTTAAATTCAAGGGGAGTGAAATGAATTTATTAGGCATTTGACGAATGCGAACTACAACCCGACAGATAACTGACAGCCGAACAATCCCATGACTAAAATAATGTTTGTCCCGTTAATTTAATTGCGACTCACAACCGCAATTATACGTGCTGGGCCGAACAATCCCATGACTAAAATAATGTTTGTCCCTTTAATTTAATTGCGACTCACAACCGCAATTATACGTGCTGGGCCGAACAATCCCATGACTAAAACAATGTTTGTCCCGTTAATTTAATTGCGACTCACAACCGCAATTATACGTGCTGGGCCGAACAATCCCATGACTAAAATAATGTTTGTCCCGTTAATTTAATTGCGACTCACAACCGCAATTATACGTGCTGGGCCGAACAATCCCTTGACTAAAACAATGTTTGTCCCGTTAATTTAATTGCGACTCACAACCGCAATTATACGTGCTGGGCCGAACAATCCCATGACTAAAACAATGTTTGTCCCGTTAATTTAATTGCGACTCACAACCGCAATTATACGTGCTGGGCCGAACAATCCCATGACTAAAATAATGTTTGTCCCGTTAATTTAATTGCGACTCACAACCGCAATTATACGTGCTGGGCCGAACAATCCCATGACTAAAATAATGTTTGTCCCGTTAATTTAATTGCGACTGACAACCGCAATTACACGTGCTGGGCCGAACAATCCCATGACATAAAAAAAAAATGTTTGTCCCGTTAATTTAATTGCGACTGACAACCGCAATTATACGTGCTGGGCCGAACAATCCCATGACATAAAAAAATAATGTTTGTCCCGTTAATTTAATTGCGACTGACAACCGCAATTATACGTGCTGGGCCGGACAATCCCATGACTAAAACAATGTTTGTCCCGTTAATTTAATTGCGACTCACAACCGCAATTATACGTGCTGGGCCGAACAATCCCATGACTAAAATAATGTTTGTCCCGTTAATTTAATTGCGACTCACAACCGCAATTATACGTGCTGGGCCGAACAATCCCATGACTAAAATAATGTTTGTCCCGTTAATTTAATTGCGACTCACAACCGCAATTATACGTGCTGGGCCGAACAATCCCATGACTAAAATAACGTTTGTCCCGTTAATTTAATTGCGACTCACAACCGCAATTATACGTGCTGGGCCGAACAATCCCATGACTGACAGACGAACACGATGCGTGGTATGTTCATTTCGCTCCCACAAATACATTTGTTTAATTTCGGCTAAAGTAAATAGTTAAATCACATGCTCCGAGGTGGTTGTTTTAGTGGGTTTTTTCCAGCCTCTCGTAGCGAATGCGGAGTAGAAGCGCGTAGTCCCACACATTTTTTTTGAGTTTAAATAAAAGAGCAAGGGACATGAAAATTTGTTACTAGCACGATAAGGCGGTAATTTTTGTAAATTGAAAATGTCTAATGTCACTATTTTATTTTTGAGCCTTTTTTTGCCTTAAATGAATAAAGATCGTGCTGCTCATTTTAAACTCATTTTATGACTTTCATTTGTTGTCCACCTTCACAATTTCTTTTACAGAAACACAACACGGTAAGTATTGAAAATGCATATTTACACAAGTATCGAACCTGGGATAAAAGAATTTCGGGTTACATAAAAGAACACAACGTAGGGCCTGAAGCAAATTATAAATTTGCACAATACCGGGGATGGTATCATTTCAAATTCATTGATATAAATAAATTTAAAAGGAATATCAATTTAATTAATTAACTAAAAAGGGTTTTAGTTAATAGTTTTTAAAGGTTCATATATTTTCTACCCTATAATAAAAATGTATTGAATTTTTAATCATGTAAATACCAAACATCAGCAATGCATTCACTTGGTAATAAAAAATAAACATAAAAATATAATGTGGGCTATTTTTCACAGCAATAAGTCATGAGAATTAAAATATGGTGTGTTTAATGAATTAAAGAATAGAAGTAATGAAAGAATTTAACGACCAGCTATTTTGTAGATTAATTGAATTACATCATTGTAACAACCGAAACCATCGTAATAGAGAAACCATTTTGTAGAATTTAATAGTTATCAAATAATTCTAAAATATGTTGATGATTAAAGTGGAATTTCTAAACATTTTTTTAGACTTATTGAGTGATGTGTTATCTTAGAGACGTATTGTGAAGAAAAATTTCAAGGATTTTGAAGAAGATTTATTAAATTTATATTTGTTATGTCATAACAAAGTAGAAGCCTGGCAATTATTCAGTTTTATCTTTGTAATAGGATCAAAGACTTTTAAAGGATTGACAGTAATTATGCAGTAGATGCTGACTATAACATGAAAATAGTTACCATTAATAAAGTATTTATATAAATATATTTTTAATTCTTAACTTTAACCCATAAAGAACGGAATACTGTAGATAATATAGTCAGTATCTACAATATAATGATAATAATATAGTCAGAATCTACGGTAAAATTATTCCGTTCTTTATGGGTTAAAATTGAGAATTAAAAATTAAAAATATATTTATATAGCTATTTTGTTAATAGTAACTATTTTTTTGCAATGATATTTAAGTGGAAAATCTTGCCAACGCAGCTAAATTCCCTTTCTGCGCATTCCTATTTCAACTACATTTAAAGTGTTAATTACTGATAAGAGCTCAATTCACGGGCATCGATGCGTAAAATAAGCGCCATTGTCAATTCATAAACGTCCATCTAGTACCAATCAATCCTGACGATGTGAATGGAATGCCTACGGGAATGAGACAGCCCGGCACGAATGTACTACTTTTGCAGATAGACAGACAGCCGTCTGCCGGCGTATCAAAATGCCCCCCGTTTCCCCATTCCCTGCGAACAGTAATTAAAGCTCACAATGCGGACGTTACTCTCTGTGTTCTCGTGTTTCTGCATAACCGAGATCTACTTCCGCGCTGTAAACTCAGCGCGTGGTTTCGTCTTAATTAGGAAACGAGAGGCCGATATTTACCTGCGCTGATTACAGTTCTTGTTTCGTTTGTGCGATGCAGTTTTAATTAATGCGATTATAAATGAAATAGGGACTGTGTTTTTGCATCCTTGTTATTTCCTGCAGAAATAAAAGTAGTTGCTGTTTATATCATTTATCCAGGCGGTAATTATAATTATAAGGTTTTATATAATTTTAATGAGAACTGAAAATCATTTTAACTACTTTGTGGGTATCTTTTTAATGGATTTCTATTTAAGTATGTCTGAACTTTAAAAGTCAATGAAAAATAATTGGATTTTTAAATACTGGGATGTAAAAAGAGATAATTAAACTGATATTCCTTTTATACTTCGTGATGCATTTTTAAGTAATGTAACAAAATATAGGTTAATAAAAACAAGTGTGTGATACTAGTAAAGTGTTTAATTTTTTAACCTATGTCTTTTTATCTATGAATTAAAAATATTTCAATGTACAACATTGAGATATAATTTAAATTAATTAAATATAAGTGGAAAAGAAACATCTGAACATCTGTCATGGGATTTGAACCCATGTCCCTCGATTTCTAGTAACTACACCACAGAGACGTATAATATCAAATATTCGTATAAAATGTTTATTATAAGTGAACTTGAAGCACTGACTGGAGATTTGAGTTTTCTATGGTGGGTTTGGATGTTTCTTTTATACTTATATTTAATTAATTTAAATTATATCTCAATGTTGTACATTGCATTTTTTTTAAATTCACAGTTAAAAGACATAGGTTTTTTCAACACTTTGCTCGTATCACACACCTGTTTTTTTAACCTATATTATTACTTAAAAATGTATCATAAAGTAATGACTTCAATTAAATATTGGGATGTTTGGATTTTTTTTCAAACGGATGACTTAATTGTACTTTTTCACCACCAACTTCACACTAAGCCACATAATCATACGTATTTTCACAGTAGACATAGCAATATTTGCTCGTGAATAAAGAATCAATTGATTATGGACAGTAGTTTTTGTCGATGATAAATCATGATGTTAAATAAAAGAATTTGAAAATAATTAATTAATAAATTATTTTGAATTTTTCCATTATTAATCCGGATGTTGTTTTATCTGAATGTATTTTTGTAGTACACCATGAAACAAAAGTTGTTAAAATGTCAGATTTGAAGTTTGTATAAAATAAACAGTTTTCCCTTAAAATATAAATTTCATATTAATGTTCTCTGAACGTGTGGACCACGGAAACATTAACCATGAATGAATAAAAAGGAATACTTTTATGAACGAATTTGTGGCTGTAGATCGATGAAGCTCATTTAAGAAGAATTGGCGACTGCAAATCATTAACGCTCATATAGGAAGAATTGGTGGCAGCAAACGGTTAAAACTTATTCGGAAAGAATTGATGGCTATGAACGATTTTAACTCATTCGTGAAGATAACACACAACAATATGGAACACCACACTATTGAAAAATTACGTGGTGGTGTAAATTGGAATATCTGGAAATGTTCGGAAAGTATTTTTTTTTTTCAAACAAATGACTTAATTGTATTTTTTCACTACCAACTTCACACTAAGCACTAATCATACGTATTTTCACAGTTGACTTAGCAAGACTTGTGAAAAAAAAAATCATTTTGGACGGTAGCTTCAGTTGATGATAAATCATGATGTTTTATCTGAATTTATTTTTGTAGTACACCATGAAACAAAAGCGGATTTTTTTGGACTTAACAAGGATTCTTCCGATACTATGGTACAGCACATTGTCAAATTTGAGGGATTAATATTACCATTGCAACAGTTAAATGTACAGCCTGATAAATATTCTAATAGTTAAGTTACTTGAAACTTTACCAGAGGAATACGAAAGCTTAAAGCAAGCTTATTGATGGCTGATGAAAAACGTAAGCAAGACAGTTTGGTGGCCACGATATCAGAAAAAATAAAGTGCACAACGACGCATGTAGATAAAAATAAGAAGTGTTGTGAGAAGAATAAGAGTGTTGGGACTGTGGTGAAAATGGACATATTCGTCGAAATTATCCGGATGCCAAGTACAAAAAAACACGTGAAGAAAAAGTCTTTTTCAGTGACTGTTGAGAGTTATGATAATATGTGGATTGTTGATACAGGCGCCACAGATTATATCATTAATGATAAACCTGATTTTCATTTATACGAATCATTTTTTTACACCTTAGAAAATTTATATTGGGGATAAACTACTGTTATGGAAGCTTTGGGAGTGATGTGCGAAGGTGCAGTAGAACTTTTCGTTGGACAGACTGTAGGAGATGTGCTGGCTGGCTGGCACTGATTGAAATCTATATCTTCTTGATCCGGTCCAAGAGACTGCTTCGAGGGGCTGGTATTGTTTGTAACTGTGGTGAGCTTTCCGAGTTGGCTGGCTGTGGTGATATTGCCGGGTTTTGGCTGACTGTGGTGAGCCTGCCGGATGTGTCCGTGGTGGGACCACAGACTAACCAGCCAACAAAGTTAAATGGAAGGGATGACTTTAAAAGGACAGTACTTTTGCTTGGTGGCGCTGTTATCAGCAAAATTTCCAAATTATTTTATTTTTATTTGTATTGGTATTACTTTCTGTCCGTAAAAAATCACGTGAATATTTTACATATAGACAGTCAAATGTCTACGAAATAAATACTGTTAAACATTAACATTATAATGGTGAAAACAACATTATTTTCAAAGTGGAGGTAAACATATATGTATTAAATAAAAATGATTTGAAAATAATTAATAAATTATTTCCACATTTAGCTCTGTGACTATTGACTTACCTACGTAAGTACGTTAAACAAATGTACATTAAAACAACTACTTCCCGGGCAAATACCCACGCCGGACATTGAATTACATAATGTACACCTGCTGTTGCACATCAATAAAATATTGTATAATGCAACAAATTTTGATCCGAGAAAAATTTTATGTAAAAACAACAAAAGGAACGTTACTTAATACAAGGCCATCTGCAGACACGTGTTTCGGGATCTATCCCTCGTCAGTACAGCTATGCCTTACATAATTTAAAGATGTTAAAATAAATCAATTAAATTAATTCAAATACAATCAGCAAAATTAAATCAGTTATATTAAATCAAATTAAACTAAATCAATTTAAACCAAATTAAACCAAATTGTGTAAGGCATAGCTGTACTGACGAGGGATAGATCCCGAAACACGTGTCTGCAGATGGCCTTGTATTAAGTAACGTTCCTTTTGTTGTTTTTACATTAAATTTTTCTCGGATCAAAATTTGTTGCATTATACAATTAAATAATCATACAAAATAATTGCAAGAAATATTTAATTCTATATTTTTAATGCATTAAAAGTTCCCATGAATCTTTTGGCCGGCAATTTTCATCCATATAGATTGATAACCTGCATCTATATTTTCTTTATTATGAATGTGGCGCCCTCTACTTCAGGCGCGATGAGAGAGAGGCTCTTATATAAAAATAATTCATATCGCATTTTTTTCTCACACATGTTTATAGGTGGAATTGTCGATACCACAGACTACAACAGACATCCAGCTCAATGTATTTTTTAACGCTTATTAACATTTACCAAAATATCTTAATATAAACTTAGATGTGCAATCTATGAAATTAGCGCCATCTAAGCCACGGAAACGATGAGGATCTGAAGCTGATGTTATTAATTAATAAGAGGGAGAATGACATACGTCAGAGAGAGAGAGACAGACAGGCCAGGCTAGCTCCATAGGAAATCTGTCCGCTAAAATCTATCTTTCTCTGACATATGTTGTTATCTCTCTTATTTATTGATCATATCTGCTATTGATTCTCATCGTTTCCGTGACTTAGATGGCGCTACTTTTAATCGTTGGCTTAAAGATTGTACTTCTGCTTTTATATCAAGTTGTTTTGATAAATGTGTTTGACATTCTGTCAAAGTTATTTTGTAAAATAATTTATATCTGCTTAATACTGCGAAAGTTCTTGTTTTATTGGTGACCGCAAGATTAATGTGTGAAAATCTGCAGTTACGGAAAGCAATCTTTGGCGTTTTTACAGCTATCAAGTAAAACGATAATTGTATATCGGTAAAATTAAATGTTCATATTTTTAAATAATAGTATGATGTGAGAATGTACTCATTTAATTCAAAATTAGATCATGATAATAAATATTTCAATGTATTTGTTATGCACTTTTTTTGTTTAATTCTATCGTTATACATAAAGAATGTATGGATTTACTTTGTAACTGTCATTTGCTACGAAAATAATTAATTTTCAACAGAATTAATAGCTCGGTTGTATGTATATTTTTTTACTTTAAAATAAATCCTCGCACTAATGAAAGAATCTGTAACGAGATAAATTTTAAAAGAGGAACAGATTTCTGTAAATTACTTTATTTCATACAACGCCACCTGGAATGTGGAAACGCTGTTGAGTGAAAGGGAAATATTTTAGTTCAAGAGAGAAGCAGCTACATTCAGCGTTCGAAAAAATACATTGTAGTCTGTGAAGACAGATTTTAGCGGACAGATTTCCGGAACAAGTCCGGCCTGGTCGATACTGAATTAATTTTGCCCTTTTATGCGCTGTTCGGACCTTATGTGCTTCTTGTTTCTTGCTGAGCCATTTGTCGGTGGAAATGATGTCACCCTAACGGCGTACGTTTTTGAGCGGCGGAGGTTTTCGCGTGGCGCTCGGATTTCCACAGAAGTACTCGGAAAGGGGATCGTTAAATTTGAAGCAGAAGTTGATGGAAAATAGTTGCAGTGCCTCATTGATAATGTACTGTTTGCAACTCATGCGCGAAAGAAGCAGTTTTCTGTCAGATTTGCTTTGGATATAGGTATGACATTTAATCGATCAAAGTCGAAAGTTAAAAGACAGGAAGTGTCACACGAATGTCAAGTAAATTTACCTACTGACAACGCGAAAAATTCTCTGCAGATGTAATATGAAAGACTAGGCCATCAAAAGATACGTCATGTAAAAACTGTGTTAAATAACGCAAAACATAGCAGAAGATGATGTATACTGTTTTATAAAATTGTAGCATATACAAGTTCTCCTTTTATTCCCTTACAAAACATAAAGACATCGATAAACATATATATACAAACACACAAATCCATTCAGCACTAGACGTATGTTAATCATGGACTCGAAAGAAGTAGGTGAACTTCTTCATGCTGATATTTCTGGATCTATGGAATGCACATCATTGAGCGGAGCAAAGTACTTCTTCTGCTTTTACGGGTGATTTTAGTCGATATAGATTTTATATACTTTCTTAAAGACAAAAAATGAGAAACTGTTCACAAAATTCAAAATTGATTAAATGCTATAATCAATAATAATTAATATAATTGGACATCAGGTAAAACAATTACAGTACTACGGTGGACGAGAATTTTATAAATGAGAAGTGCATAATCTTTTGAAATCTGTTGGAATTCAGTCTGTAATTACGAATAATTGCGCAAAGCGATGAATTAAGACAGTAGTAGAATTGGCTCGTACTATGCTATTGGCGAAGAAGCTTCCAAAGAAATTGTAGACAGAAGCAGGAAATACCACTGTTTTTATCCTTAATCATATTGATCCTGGTAACGTTGAAAGGAAGACATTACATGAGTTATTTATGGGTAAAATAAGCAACATTAAAATAATGCATATTTTTGGAACTGGTTGTTTTGTACATATGCCAAAAGTTCATCGGAATAAATGGGATACAAAGTCACAGTGTGGGATTTTGGTTGGATGCACAGACAATGTTAATGGTTAGAATGTTTGGATGCAATTACATAACAAGGTACTCCGGAGTAAAAATGTTGTATTTGAACCGGAGATGGTTGAGAAAATAATGGTAGATATTTCACAAAAAGAAAGGAACCCAGCAGCAGATGAAAATCATTCTGTTAGTGAAATAAATGACGCATTGGATCAAGAAATTATTGAAGAGATTAATGTCAATTAGTGTCGTTAATCTTTTCAACATTAACGACATGAAATCTGAATCGGCAAGAAAATTACGATATAGATCGAAAATTAAACCTCCACGACGTTTAATAGAAATTATGACGGCTGAGCTAGATGAACCAACAAGTTGTAGAGAAGCCATCGAATCATCGGAGTAAATACAATGGAATAATATAATGCAAGAAGAGATGACTTCGTTAAAAGAGAATTCAACGTGGAGTTTAGTCAGTTTTAAATCTACAACAAATCGAAGGATAGCTGATGGTTCTATCAAATGCTATAAGGCTAGATTGATTGTACGAGGTTTAAGTCAACGAAAATGATTTGATTATAACGAAACATTTAGTTCAGTTACAAGGTTTGATACGATAAGATCTGTTTTAAGTATTGGCGCGAAATAACGTTTGGAATTAGCACAGTTTGATGTGAAGACTGCTTTTCTTAATGGCTACTTTGATAAGGAAATTTACATGGAGCAGCCTGAGGGTTTTCATGATGGTAGCAATCGAGTTTGTAAGCTTTATAGGAGTGTGTATGGTTTCAAATAATCACCTAGATGCTGGAATCAGAGGTTCAAGCATTTTTTAATAAATTAATTTTTTATTTTTAAAAGCAATAATCTAGCAATTATTGCTTTTAATCATGCCCGTTATTTTAAAAAAATATGTTTTTTGCTTCGTTGTATTCATTAAGAGCTTTTTCTCTAAATATGTAAATTAATTTTAATAATGATATTAGTTTCAAATTATGGAGTTTCATTATTTAATAATCTGCTGCTAGGCAATTAAAAGAGACTCGAACTAAACAACTAGAACATTATAAAATATAGATATAAGACTTGTATTATGCAGAAATGTATAATTAAGCAATATAATATAAAAGTACAAACATGATAACATGACAATTCATCTAATGATTAAAATCCCGAGAGCCGATTCAAATGAAGTACGCGTCAAGATACATTGCAAGCCAATACAGAATTTTTTAAATTGCAACTGTGTGATAATCATAAACTATAAATTCATTAAACCTAAACTACACGTAAAAATATATTTTTTAAGAAGTTATTAGCGATAAATATAGAATTTTTTGTTGGCTCCATATTTATTTTTTTGTCACTGCAATTTATTTTTATTTTACTGTTTTATTATTATTGTTTCTGTTGCATTTCTTCTAAAAAACATTTCAAATTATTCAATTCCCACCCTTGACGAATTTTTATTTCTTTTTACATAATTTATTACTATTTCAAAACAAGAACCACTTCTGTTTTAATGAATCGCAAGTAAAATAATCTCAAACGCACCTTTTAGCCCGGAATAACGGGCGTCTAAAAGGCGCGCCCCGTACGGAATCTCTTTGGAGTTATACGGGAACAGTGAAAAGGACCTGTTGCTCCAGTTTTATGAAAGATTTAAATACTTGCCAGCGTTGAGTGTAGTGTACGCCGTGATGGATGCTGTATGATGGATGATGACACGCTGATGTTACAACATTCTTTTTTCACCTTTTTTTTGTCGGTCGGGTTTTGTGCGCCTGGATGCAAAATCGATACGCTCATATGTTAAATCGCGTATTCGGAGTTTGTCGCGTGTAAATATGCACAAAGGAGCTCCGCTAGTTTGAAGCCAAGTTGAGTCTGCTTGGATTTACGTCGAGTTTAGTATATGTCGGCTGTATAAAATTTATACCGGGTATTTTTTCACGTACCGGTCATTTAATACTTAAATAAATGACTTTATTAAAATTTTAAATAAAAGGTTTAGAGGGTTACTTTCACCACCTAAACATCGTACCTCTTGGGCGATTCATTTCCTTTCAAATGTACGTTATGTATAATAAAATTCCAGGGCCCGTATTCCTGAAATTAATCGAACGTTTCGGGCGTACGAAATCTGTCAATTAGATAGGAATTTACATGTGAATTTGACAGTTGCGTACGACCGATTTCATGCGATCGATTTCAGGAATAAGGCCCCTGATCCTATAAAAACATTAAACGTATCATATTTTAAACGACACTTCTGTCAACGCTGGCAAGTATTTAAATCTTTCACTACTGCATGCTTTAATTTTCTTTTTCAAAAATGTATGCTATTCATCTTATTCCAAGTTGTATTAATTTATTCTGCAGCCAAAAATATTATCTGTGAATGATCCCAACTGGTCCACCATTAATACCTTAATGGTAGACCAATTGGGTTCTTAGAACCCATAACTAAATCCAGCCTTGAGATTTGTATACAATAAAATTTGATATTATATTTAATAATAGTGAAACAACGTTTTTTTGTTAAATGAAATAAAAATTATTTGAAAATAATTAATAAATTATTCTCACATTTAGCTCTGTGACGTTACGTAACGTAAGTCAAAAGTGTAAAACATTGCTAATATTAAATTAAATTAAACTTAGTTTTATTTATTAACATAAGTAAAATTAATTTACAATTTTGATTTAATATTTGAATAAAATGTTAATGGATTTCTTTCCGTTTTTTTATAATATATATGTTCCAAATATATATCTATGACTTGTAAGTTACTCAAGTATTCAAATAAACCATATTATTACCGTTATTATTATTATTTATTTATTTCTCAGTTTATACACTGGTTTCTTTTTTTTAAGAATTAACGGTATTATTACAAGTTTTAATTCTTAATTATTGTTAAAATCATCTCACTGTAGATAGTGTTGCAAGAATAGTGGCCTTTTGTATTGTGTTGTGTATTTGATCGGGTAAATTTAATAGTTTTAAATTTTGGTGAAATGTTTTCGGTGTAATACCGGTTACCGAAATGATGACCTTCTCTTGTTTCCATATACGTTTAATTTCAAATGCAAGGGGTTGGTATATGTCAAAATTTCTTTATTGTGTCCGTGTGACTGTGACGAAAAGTGTGTGCACTTAAACACTATTTAAAGCTGGTAAATTGAACATTTAATACATTAATTTGTATTGTTATAATCTATTAAACAACTATTTATGAATGTTAACCGAGATACTAGTTAGAGAATCGTTAATAACGTAGTAATTAATTTTTTGGTATCTAACCTAACTCTCCATTCATTTAATAATTTCCTTAAAATTTTCCATTCACCTATATCAGTGTATTTTTTGTTTCATCCGTGGCCTTCTCTGTTTGTCTTTCGTTAGTCACCACGATAGGCCCCGTCTGTGCGAAGCGAGTGACCTCCGTATTTCATCCTTTCCTCTCGTAGTAAATCTATTCATTCATAACTTTTTTATTTAAAAACGGTTAATTTTTGTGTCGTATGCGAACGTGGAGTTACTCCGAATACGCCTTACATTAAATGCAGCGGTTGCAATAAATACAGCCATAGTAAATGCACGGGACTTAAGGATGACGAAGTTTTGCTCATTGCATCACAAAAGTCTAAATGTAACTGCCAAAAATATGTTTCTAAAAATAATCCCTTAACATTAAATGCAATACAAAATCTGTTAATTGAACAATTCAATTCCTTTAGAGAAGAAATAAAATTATATATAACACAACGTTTTAACGATCTCGAAGATAAATATGGAAACATTGATGCAGATATATCGTTCGAGACCCTGACTAACGTCAGTCAAATGTAATTGAAGAACCCTCTGAATTGGAACAGAATGAGGTTATTTCGACAGACACACAAATAGTGAATGACGTCCTTCAACGTAGAAAAATTGCGGCAAAACCTCGTAAAATATTTAAATTAGGTGGAAGAGACATTAATACTAATAAACCTCGACCTTTAAAAATAATATTTCATTCTAAGGAAGAAGCTTCGACAGTACTTCGCAGCAATAAAAATTCTATCAGAGATAAAATTATTTTTCATGCTGATAAAACCAAACTCCAACTTCAATAATATAATAAGCTAAAACATGAACTTGAAACCAGAAAAGCTAGCGGAGAATCTAACTTAAAAATATACTATAGAATTGGCAATTCTTACATAAAAAAGGTTTCACGTCAATGAAATTTAGAGCCCACAGGAAACTTAATAGCTTGTTATCAAAATGTTAGAGGTCTTAATTCAAAACTAGTGGATTTTTTCAACAGTGTTTTGTGCAACAATTACGACTTAATTTTTATAACTGAAACGTGGCTTACGGCTAGTGTCAAAGATAGTGAACTAATTGGTAACAACTTAGTTCGAACCGGCCGATCGAAGGGTGGTGGTGTTTTGTTGGTTGCAAAACATACGCTTATCATTGATAGTGTACCTACTGAACAAATTCAAATTAAACTACCACTTATCAATCTATTAATATGCAAACTCAACCTTAATCTTGAAAACGTCTGCATTATTATTGTTTACATACCTCCTGATACGCCAACTGCTGATGTTAAATTATTTTTTTGCGAAATAATGCAAAGTAACTTTAATAATGATCTAATTATATTTATAGGAGACTTTAATTGTTCTACTTTATCAACAGGGAAATTTTCTGAAAAATTATTACACATTTCTAATGCCGGTTCATTCTTAGGTTTACAGCAATTAAATAAAATAACCAACTGTGCTGGTAACATTCTTGATTTAGTCTACACCAACTTAGATTGTCTTATTCAAAAAGATCTCGATCCATTACTCCCGGAAGATATTTTTCATCTCGCTTTTACATTATACTTTTCATACAACTGGAAAATGTCTCCTATTAATGACACTGTAACGAAATTTAATTTTAAGAGAGGCGATTATCTATCCTTGCATTCATACTTAGGTGAAGTAGATTGGATATTTCTTAAATCCTATATTAATGTTGATTTAGCTCTTAATGAATTTTACAAAGTTGTTAATAACAGTCTTCTACAGTTTATCCCTAAAGTTAAGGTAAAAGTTACGCATGTATATCCAATTTGGTTTACACGAGATATTATACAACTTATTAATCAGAAAAACTGTTATCGCAAGCTTATCAAACGTGATTCTACTGCACTTTTCTATTTCAAGAAAATCAGGTCACTGCTAAAAAATAAAATTCCCACAGCGCATAGAAATTATATGCACAAAATTGAAAATGAATTAACTGAAAATCCAAAACAATTTTGGTCGTATATTAACTCAAAAAGAATAAATCCTTCTAAAATGACGTTCAAAAATGAAGTTTTGGATTCTCCCGGTGACATAGCTGATGGATTCAAACAATTTTTTGAATCAGTTTTTTTGCCACAATCCCAGTCGTCTATGAACCTTAAACCCAATAATATTCCTAACTTCAATTTTACTGAAATATCATACAAAACCATTTATAAACAGTTACGCAAATTACCTAACAAGTTCTCTTTTGGTTATGATGTTTTTATTGAAAGACTGCGCTTCTGTACTCTGTCATCCACTTTCAATTATTTTTAATATGTCTATCAGCCAGTGTGTGATTCCTTGTAAACTAAAAATTACATCATTATGTCCTATTCCGAAAGCGACTTTAAATCGTGGGAATATTGAAAATTATAGGCCAATAGCGTTACTTTCTCATGTAGCTAAAATTTTTGAAAAAGTCTTGCATGAACAAATTTATTCACATGTGTCACCATATTTTTTCGCAAAATCAGCATGGTTTTATCCCTAGGCGTTCTACAGTTACTAATTTAGTTATTATTACTCACGACATTGCGAATTCGTTAGATTCATTCGGGCAAATTGATGTAATATAACCGACATGTCTAAAGCATTTGACAGAGTTGATCATATGCTTCTTTTAAATAAACTTAATAATTTTGGTTTTTGTTCAAGTTCAGGACAATTAATGGCGTCATACCTTTCTCTCCGTGAGTCATTTATTTCAGTAAACTATTTTAAGTCTGTGTCGTATTATCCTAGCTCAGGGGTTCCGCAAGGATATATTTTGGGCCCACTCCTTTTTAATCTTTTCATTAACAATTTATCAAACGTATAAAATTGTAAACACTTATTATACGCAGATGATTTGAAAATTTACTCAGACATTGCTACTGTTGATGATTGTATACATTTACAGGGCCAACTAGATATCATTTCAAACTGGTGTAATATTAACAGGCTTAATATAAACCCTGATAAAAGTAAATTTATGACCTTCACCAAAAAAACAAACTATATCATATCTAATTACACAATCGGTAATAGTAGCATTGAACGGGTAATTTCTTTTAAGGATTTAGGTGTATGGTTTGAGAACAAACTCACTTTTAATTGTCATGTTGAATCAATTGTAAACAATTCATTTAAGGCATTAGGATTTATTCATCGCAATTCTGTAAATATGCAGAATCCTAATGCTCTTAAATCTCTGTTTAATGTTTATGTGTGTTCAAAGTTGGAGTATGTATCATTGATCTGGTAACCCCAAACCCAACAACAAATTAATTTAATTGAGAGTGTTCAGCGTAAATTTGCAAAATTTTTGTATTTTAAAAATTCTGGTAATTATCCAGTACGTGGTTATGACCATGATTTATTGCTTAGTCAATTTAATATTGAATCACTTCAACAACGACGAAAGAAATCATGTGTTTCATTTTTATATAAATTTATTCACAACCATATTGATTGTTCCGATATTTTGAAATAGATGAGGTATGCGAACGATTTGTCTACCAATTCAAACTTTATGCTCTTCACTTCTTCATTTGCAGTTTTCACAGCCCATTTACGCCGCATGGATATTTCCCATCTCATTCATATTACATAAAATTTTTATTTTTTTTAATTTTTTTTTATCTATATTTTTTATTATCACTTGAAGATAGGAATAAGCCGGTTGCATTTTGTTTTCACAATGAACTGTTTGGGATTGATAAATAAATATTTTGATGCGTATTATTTTTATTTTGTATTTTGTCGTAATTTGTGATTGGTAATTTGCCTTTTTTTATACATATGTTTTATAATCTTTTTAGAGCGTCACACTTTTCTTATAAAATTTTTAATATGTAATTATAATTGTAATTTGGAAATGGAGATTCCGTTAATAAAGTAAATTGAAATTGAAATTGAGATTAATTTTCATACTCCCTCTTTCAATAGCAGAAATAAATCAACATTTTATGTCAATTTCAATAGAACAATGTCGGGTTTAAAATCACCTATAAACGTTATATGTAACGTATGCAATGGAATTAATTCAACCTGCGATTTATTTAATGATAACTTTTCGTCAATTATCGCTCTATGTTAATTTATAATTTAACTTGTATATTTTATTTCTTATTACTATTGTTTATTTATGTTTTATATTTATATTGTCCTGTAATTGGGTCTTTTGTTTCCTGTTGGGCAATAAAATTTATTTATTTATTTATATTCTTTATTATTATTATTATTTTCCATTATTTTTCAGCTATTTGGCGTGCGGTGTTATTCTAGTGAGGAAACAATTCAGTTTATCCCACTAGTTCAAAAAACTTTCGGATAATATGGCATGTTTGTAGAAAGACTGCATGTTGCTCAACATTAATTATCCTGGTAGGCAGTTCGAGATCCTTGATGTTGTCTTTTAGAATTTTGTTTACTATTCCTGCAGTTGATATAACCAAGGGGTATATTTTTACGCTCTTGAGTTTCCATGATTTTTTTTTATTTCATAAGCCAGATTTTCGTATTTACGAATTTTTTCCCTCTCCGTCTTTTGGATGTTATGTGACAGGGGCACCGCAATGTCTATGATCATTGCGTTTTTTAAAACTTTTTATTATTATTTGTAACAACGTATATTCACAAATAAAATTTGGAAAACTCAAATAAAACATTATGTTTTTATGAATAAATCCCGAATGAGCAATAAAACATAAATAAATTCAAATGATATATTTTTTTAATAATACAATAAAAAATAATCAAATTTTATTCGATGGAAATATAATACAAAACACAGGAAAAGCGACGGAATTTGCATAAAATCAATGATGGGAATCGCAATAAACTCAAATCGAGCGGAATTATTTTTGAATTGCATCAACTGACACATACATTTAAATAACGTATGTTTAATTCTCGCTGGATTACAGTCATTTTATCACGCTGTAAACATTCCGCAGATTCCATGATTTAAACTAACCTACTTTGTTCGATAATGACCGAAAGTGCAGTTCCTGAAAATAAATACAAACTTTGAGAGATAAAGTAAATGGGAAATGTAATAGCTTCAATTATTTTTTATTATTGTTCATTGTAATTGTATCTATTGCTCATCATGTTTACATTATATATTTTGCATCAATTAGTTTGCCATTTAAGTTAGTTCTTATTTTTAATTGCACTATTATACATGTTGTAATTTATTATATTTTACGTTTGTTATTTACGACTATGTCAGCTTGATATATTTTGTGCTTGGACTATAGTATATAGAGAAAATAAATATTATTATTACAGTAACAATATTTATTATTATTGTAAAATATACTAAAGGCACATTATGGCAATTTGAATTGCATATTAATCATCACAAATTAATTACAAACACCAATTTACGTTGTGGAACATTCTTATGTAATAATTAGTAGAGATGGGCAAAGTCAATATTTTCGATGTTTTTATCACAGCAAAATTAAGTATATGACAATTTTGTTAATGTTATTTATAACATTAATATTGGGAAGTATTAATAAACTCCAATTAATTATTGTTTATTAACTTTACCTACTTAAAATTGGTTATTCAGAAATACTCAATTATTAAATCCAATCGATTTTGCCCGACACTAATAATTAGGATGTATTTTAATTAAGACACTTGGTTATTCGTTTCACTAATTTGCCTAATTTCAAGTGGCATTGTCAACGATTTGGGTCTACTAGGTAGACAACCGAGAATCATTGTTTCGTCCACTAAAGGAAGGCGAACTTGTCCTGCTTAAGCAAACAAGGAAAACGAAATTCGTATTTAAATAAATGTGAATATTATAATAACGAAGTGTAATTAAAATACATCCTAATTACTACTAATTTATGAATTAATTTAATATTTATTTAAAATCTACTGAATACACAGAATTAGTTTCTGGTTAATTATTGCATTTGCCGGGGTTAAAATCACATGCTCGGTTTGAATATATTATTGGAGTAAATCAAATAGTTTGCGCAACGCTGGAAGCTATCTAAAATGAATCAAAGTAAATTGCTTTCTGTACAAAGAGCGTCCATTGCATTATATTAAAATGCGCCGGGAAACGCACAGCGCTGATAAAACCCACAGTGCGACCTGGAATTTATTTATAAATGGAAATGAATTAAATTGAATGAATAATGCCGAAATAATATTTAGTTAGAGGCAATTAGTTTTGATCATAACAACGATTCGCATTTTGATTAAATGAATAATTAATTAATATATTAAATTATATAGAAAATTAATGGAATTGAAGAATTAACATTCTTGTATGTTCTATTCCGTGACTAAGTCGTACTTCTATCATTCGGGGCTATTCTGTAAGTAAAATTTTAAGTTTAACGTATACGTCAATTAATATTCTCACGGTTAATGTAATACAAATTCGCAGTCATAGAATATGAATTTATTAAATAACGTACATATAATGTAGTAATATTTTATTCCTTTCTTCACTTTTTTATTTTTATCACATATGTACATTTCAAGCACAACGTGCTTTTTTTCAATAGTTTTATGTAAATTTGATAAATAAATAAATAAAGATGTAAACAAAATTTAATATACAAATGTGATGTGTTATTAAAACATCAGATAAAGGAAATTTATTGAATTAAATCAATTAATTTTAATAAATTGTTATTTAACGGAATTAAGTCATAATTCAAAAGTTTACTATATATCTCTATTGCTTCTAACATATTTAGTTTTCGAGAATTTGACATTTTTAAAATGTTTAAATTGTTTAACGAAAATGTATGTCCAAATGTTATTATGTGGTTAGCAATTGAGGATTTTTCTCTGTTGTTTATTTTTGAATAATATACGTGTTCTTTGTATCTTGTTTTTAAGTTTCTTTTTGTTTGTCCAATATATAATTTCTCATAGTTACAGCACTGTGCTGAATAAATGCCACTTATTTCTAAATAATTAATTTTGTTAAATGTATTTCCTAATAAAAATTTTGTCTTAGTTTTAGAAAAAAATGCTGGTTATTTTTTTAAATAATTTAATTAATCTATAATTTAATTTTAGGTTCATGAATAATTTTAACAAATTTTTATTTGTATTTGTTTCATTGATTTTTTCTAATTTTCTAATATGATTAATTAAATATTTCCTTTTTTGTTTGTTAATTATTTTTTTAATTATTGAAACATCATAATTTAAAAAAATTGTAACATCTAGAATTAATTTAAATTCCTCATTTCTATTTTGATCTGTAATTGGTAAATTCATTGTTCGAAAAATCATGCTGTTAAAATTAAAGGTGTGTGCTGATTTTTTATAAATATTAAAATTTAATTTCTTATCGTTTCTAATAATTAAAAGGTCTAATAATGGAAGACAGCCGTTAGTTTCAGTTTCGTGTGTAAAATTGATACTGTGGAATAATTTGTTTAATTCATTTATAAAAAATGTATGTTAACGTTATTATAGAATATTATCGATTTGCATATTTAATATTTACTTATTAAATTCTAATAATATCTAATTATTATTATTATAAATATTAATGAGTTGAATGTGCTTATTGGATGTTTTTATTAGTTTCACAACACACTATAATAACTAAGAGCCATTTGCATCGCCTGGTAATTGCAGCAATTCGCGCAGTTTAACGTAATAATTCCCCTTTGAACATCCAGTAAATTTCGACCCAGTTATAATGACTTCGTTAAATCATCGCAAATTACTAAGAAGCACGTAAACTTCTGAGCGAGCACAAATATTCGTCGCGCTTTACTGGATACACATCCGTCTGATAGTGGATTTTATTGTAACCGAAATAACGTCTGTAAGTTTCTAATGGTGTTAACGAAGTCGTTAACGCAGGGATTATTAATATTGTTCGTTACTATAATTAAGATGGCAATAGATTGAGGATAATTGAGTATAAGATAAATTACAGTTAATTATAAATAAATAATATTATTAAATATACAGCGTGTTGGCTTGGTGAACGCAATTAGGGAAATTATGTATAGATTTTGAATATTGGCTTCAATACTTATTTTAGACGTGTATTTATCTTTTTGTAGAGTGTAAAAATCTGAATTCTTTAACGGTTTTACCTAATATTAAGCCTTCCTCTATGATAATGATAATAATAATTGTATGAAATAAATATGAATATAATATTAAAAATCAACCAATAAAACACAGATTAGATTGAATAACATTAAATTCTCGATTAGTTTCGGGTGAATTTAAAGTTATTCAATCTAATCTGTGTTTTATTGGTTGATTTTTAATATTATATTCTTATTTATTTCATTCAACCTCGACACCCAATACGGGTAAAAGAGGATAAGATTAAGAGAGAAGATTTATTTCATACAATATGAACTGTCTAAATATTAAAACCATTAATTATAATAATAATTAGATATTATTATAATTTAGTATGTAAATATTAAATATGCTAATGGGTAGGCACGCTTTGTCGTTCAAAACGAACCCTTTTGAATGAAAAGAAAAATGATTTTCGAGGATTAGACATTTGATTTTTACATCTAATCCACGAAAATCAAAATTGAAAACAAATAATGGCATGACAACTAAATGACAGATATCTTGCCACTCTGAAATTCGCCATTGCTGTTTCACTTTTTTGGCATGCCATTATTTTTTTTTATATATATAAAATCACGTTACTTTTTTTTTTTCTTAATTATAACTTAACTTAGAGAAATGGTCAGTGTTAGGTGAAAACATTAACAAATTCAGATTTTTTCCCCTTTACGTATTTACAGCTAACGGTAGAAATAAAAAAAAATATTATATAATTATACGTATTCTTGAGCTACGTGAAAATTATATCAATAATAAAAAGCGATTAAATTCCTGTCATCACTGTTTTTATGTAAATACTATATGTACATATGTAATACCGTGTATCCATTATCAATAGTTGATTATTGATAGTGGACACATAATGTCCGAAATATATACAGGATGATTCTTGACTAATAGACTTTGATTAAAACACTTGGTTTGTTTCATTGATTTAAATCAGTGAAATAAGTGTTTTAATCAAAGTCTATTAATTAAATATGTTTCATGAAATTAATTCAAAATATGATTCTTGACTTATGCGATTAATTATAATTCGTTATGTGTAGTGATGGGATATTAAAAAAAATGTATTTTTTTATTAACAGAGATAACGAATTCATTATTTAATTTAAACAGAAATATCACTATAAGTTTTTGAAGTGATTTCCTCCATTTGAATGCATAATTGAGTGTTTGTAATTCCATCCTCAACCACACAAATGGTGTAAATCAGCATGTTGTCTAATTAATTCGGCAGAAGCATGTATACGATTAAACAACTCTCAGTATTCACCTCGGTTGAGTACACCAAATATATCAAGTGTCCCCAAAAATAAAAGTCAAGGCGACCTAAGAGAGCAAGCAGTTGTGCCTCCACGACCTGTCTATCTTCCCGGAAACAAGTTATTAAGACAATTTTGCGCAAAACGTGGTGGCACATCATCGTAAAGAAATGTTAATCGCTGTCAAACGTCAAGATTAACTTCCTCCAACAATTCTGGCAAATTTTCTTGCATCACCACTTAAACGATAACATAATTAATTCGTTATCTCTATTTAAAAAAAAAATATTATTTTTTTTAATATCTCCATTACTAAAAACTTTTACTACACTTTTATTTATTTCCTATCATTCGTATTAGTCAAAAATCACTCTGCAGAGTACCAAAATAAAAACAGTCAAGGAAGTGATTTAACCGCTTTATATTACTTAGGTACTTCAATCCAACACTTCATGGGTTTAAAAAAAATAGAAAATATAGAATGTGTGTGAAGCTGGCAATAATTCCAGCAATAGCCCGGCCCGAATAGTTTAAAGAACTCTAGAAAGATAGTTGAATTTAAAGTATCGAATTTGAAAATATGATTATTTGTCCCCGAAAGACGAAAATATGGGAGCTGGCAATAAGCCCCATTGAAATTAAAATAATAAGAATGTAAACATTTTGACATTGGAAATGTATTGTATAATAATTGTATAAACATTTAGTGGAAGAGAATTGAATCTTAATTAGTGCACTTTGAAGAAAAAACATTTTTAAAATTTGACTTTTGGAATTTTTTAATTCACCATTAATTTGGTTAGGATGCAATTATAAAATTGTGTTTTCTCGCGTTTTATAGATTTTGTTTCTTTTATTTAAATGGTTATAAAATGTTTACCTTTAGTCGCTGATTTGTTGTAAAAAATATTATTTAAATTATTTAAAAAAATGGTGAAAGCGCCGGGTTATTGCTGGAATTATTGCCAGCTTCACACACATAAATATAGATCCTATCACAACTTTACATTTCCAGAAGTAACAAATTACTCCCCAAATTAAAAAAAATCCTTTACAAAAAAAAACGCTACATTGAGACATGTCATCGAAAGAACCCTTCATAATGCTTCCAACATGCACCGTCGAAGTGAAATGTATTTACAATTTAACTGTAAATTAAATTGACAGTAGATTTATAATATTACATAACTGTTTTTTTAACGATTAGTTTCTTGATTCATTTAATAGTTCAATTTGTATTTGTATTCATATTATGTGTTACTATTATGTATTCGGAGTTAGTCTTTCTATTTCAGAAGAGTTGTATCTTTATGCTTTATAAGGTAAAATCTCAACCTTTGATTATACATAGTTATTAATATTTCTCACTTTACGAAGTTGATAAATTTCCTCGGTTATTTTTGACATTTCTGAAAACCAACAAATTTATTTCTGTGACTTCCCCACGTTTTAGCGTATAAGAGCAGAGACATTCATTACTTCCGGGATTATAATTTGAGGTTCGGATCAATGAATTGCCGCGTTTTTGTTTATTTTGTATATTTTTGCATGACGCTGGTGCAGCCTATTCAGGGGCTATGCCCATTAACGACTTGGCGAAAACTCTCGATCGACGAGACCGCTAGGAGAAGAATTGTGATCGTTGTTGTAAGAAGACGTCTTATCGTTATCGCTAGTCGCTGACCAAATTGTCAATTCGTTAGAAGAAGACGAAGAAGGAGAAGGCACGCGTGCCGGGAAGAAGAAGAAGGTTATAACTACCGGGTAAGTCCCCCAGATTGGGTTGCACCGAGCTACCAGAAAGTTTTTTCGCATACAGTCCATGAAAACAACCCTTTTCACTGGACAGGTGGAATTGCCGTCAACTTTCTTTGTATTCATTTTCAGTGTCATAGCACATAAGTGTGTTACTTACTGATAGAAATTCATACTTCACAGCCTAACAAACATCACACGAGAATTCTATAAATTAATTAATTTGCAGAATTTTCTAAATATTGCTGCCAAACGGCAATAGCAGCTCAGGTCCTACAAGATTCTTGTGATGTTACTGTTGAAAATAATCCATAAATAAAGTTACGTTTCAATAACTTCAATTTTGTAATTAAAATAATGATATATCGCAGTGAATATAGAATACATGCATGGTAAGGAAGGAAGGCATCAGGAATTATGGTACAGAAGTGGGACAGATGGGTTAAGGGAAACTTCCTGATGACTTGCACACTCTGGGTTACCCATGTTATTATACGGTGTTGAAACCTGGGGAATAAAAGGTTATGATGTGTGTGAGAGAAAACCGTGGAGGTTCCTGAAGCAAATAATAGGGTTAGAGTCTAAAATTCCAAAATATATTATGCTTCAAGAAGCGAATAGATAGAGCATGTATAGGGTGTGGAACGAGTGCAGGGATACATGACTGCATTTGGATGAGGAGTATGAAGGAGTACGTAAAGAATGGTTGTTGGGAAGAAAGAGAGTTGATGAATGGATGAGAGAGGATGGAGCTGGCGTAGAAATGTTGAAGATACTGGAGAGGAAAACAAGAAGAAAAAGGAAGTTAGATTATGTGGGAATTAATATCAAATTTAAGTTTATGCCAATATTTTTTTAAGGGTGCGGTTTAGAAGAAAGAGATAGCTATATAAATATGGGCAATCACTAATTCGAGTTAGATTGTTGTTGTGATCAATGAACAATATTGTAATATACATTAAAGTAATCTTAAAATAAGCAGGAATTTCATCAGTTGAATTAAAAATTATTTTAATGTTTAGTTTCTCTGAAAAATAATTATGAAAAACAATGAAAATTGATTAAATTTATAGCAAATTTCAAATTAAATTTTTACTAATAAAAACTTGTGCAATGAAAATTTAAAGGATTTCAGTAAATTCTGCATTCAAATAACTTAGCAAACATGACCTATTAATTTCATTATATCTTACAATTTTCTTTTCTAACTTAAACTAGTAAATTGACGTAATACACGAAAATTAACGATTTATTTTTTATTTATACTGACACTTTATACTTGGTAGATAAAAAATATAAATACATATTCATATTATGAAATCCAAAAGAATAGCTCTATTTTCAAACTATTATTTCCATTTTACTATATAGCTATCTCTTTCCAATAAACCGCAACCTTAAGGAAATATAAACATTTCCCAATCAAAATATTTATTTTTTATTAGGATTTTTTTTTATATTTTATATAAAATTTTTATATTTCCTTAAAAAAATATTAGCATAAACTTAAATTTGATATAAATTTCCACATAAATTAATTGTTCTTTTTTCTTCTTGTTTTTCCACTCCAGTGTTTTCAGCATTTCTACGCCAGCTTTATCCTCTCTCATTCATTCATCAGAGTCCCAATTTATAAAATAATAGAAATCGTTTATAATCAAACAATTGATGGAATAATTTTAATAGTTGCATGGCGCATTCACCATTTAATCTAATATTTAAAAATCATAAACAAATAAATTTATAAAATTTATAAAACCATCCATTAAAATATTTAAGCAACAAATTCTAACTGAATCATTTTTTTAACTATAAATATTTGCATATTAAACGTTTATATGTAAAACAACCGGTAGTTACATTTTTGTCTTCTCTATATTTTTTTGTCGGTTTGCTGTCTGAGCGTTCATTTGTTTGATATGAAGATAAACGAGGGCGTATCCATCGGACGTTATTAAATGGCTGGAATGGATGACTATTTTCCGCCCGTCGAAATATCGTTTCCCATCGTCGCACTTATTAAACTTTTCACAAACTCCATTAATAACCATTTACCCGCGCGCCGCGAGATGCCTTTCGAAATTACAGGCGGCATTACTTAAATGACAGTGATGATGTTCAATCAATTCCACACGAGAATATTATATGAATTTTTGGAAAAGTATGCTAAAAGAAATATTTTAAGTTACATAAATATACAAATGTAAATATTTTTATGTTTTAATAATTGTTAATAATAATAATAATAATATATTTATTTACGGTATCTCTTTTTTACAAAACATATGCAACAAAATCAATATTACAATTAAATATATAAATGATATTCAAACTGAAATATAATTATATACTGACAGTGAATAATACTAATATTTAAATTGGTCATAACAAAAGTATTAATTCCGTTGATACCTACTTACATAAACGCTCATCGAAATCATTAACAACTATTTTATACGTAAAGATTTTTATGGAAAACGCTGATAATTTTTATTTTAAAATCTGCTAGCAACCCGAAACCAATTTAATAATTACAGTTCTTCAATTTAATGTGAGTTTATATTCTCTCCACAAAATTAATAATTACAATTTTTCTACCACAGAACTCATACTCATACCTTGGATTTACTTTCGACAGCTTGCGAGGTTTTTTTTTTGGCATAGGATTTTCTCCAATCAGCCACTAACGAAAGATTAATAATTTAGCTTGAGAGGTTCTTACAGAGTTTTTCCTAGAATGGCTCTTTCTTAAGCGGTTGCAAAATTATACTAAACACTCAATTTTAAAAAGCACACATGTATGTATCATGGTCTTCAAAGGAGTGCGAGTATAATTTTGCAACCGTATTAATAAAGAGCCATTCTAGGAAAAAACTCTGTAAGAACCTCGGAAGTTGTTCAAAAATTATCCGGTGCAGGATTTTGGCATTCAGATGAATATGAGGAAGGTTTTGCAAGCGTCTTAAAAAGAGCCATTCTAAGAAAAGCTCGGTCAAAAATGTATCAATACCTAAAGAGGGAATAATTTATTACTTATTTTCAAACGTTTCATATTTAAAATATTTTAAATAAATAAATTAAATAGAAATGATTTGAAAATAATTTAGATATTATTCCCACATCATTATTATTAATTATTTTCAAATCATTCTTATTTAATTTATTTAAATAACTGCGATCAAGTGAATAAATACACTTTATATTTATTTTAAATAAATGTGATCATGTGAATAAATAGTTTTTTTCTATTATCAACTGGAAGTTAACAACCTCTTATTAAACTTATAAATCTTATAAAACCAAGGCAAGCCTCTCTTTCTCTGGACTCTTTTTATCCTTTCCGGGATCTTTTGGATTTCTGTACTTAGCTACCGTAAGAGATATAGCACATCTTAAGGAAAAAAAAAACAATAATCCTGATAACCTACCCCTTCTTAAAAAATCTATATTCTCTGTAACCCTTATATCCTTCCTAAATACAAACACACTCCCTCCCATTCATCAATTCATTTGTAATACGTACAAATTAATTTATTCGCATCAGAACAGTTCAGCTAGCTAGCATATATTTTTTTTTACTTCATCATAAGTTCATCACAGGGCAGAAATACCTCTGGTCGATAGCCCAAAGATACTAACACCTACATATATTGTAATTATATTGTTTTGTACTATTTATATAGTCTGCATTAACATTTGTGTTTATATACAAATACAATGTATAGGTTTAATTAATTTCTCACTTAACCCGTGGTGAAACATTTTTTAATTAATTCAGGATGATTTAATTGAAATTAAAACACTTGGTTTGTTTCACTTATTTATATTTTCTCCAACTACATTCCTCCCTGAAGATGACCAATAATAATAATAATAATAATAATATTTATTTCCTCAACAGTCATAGTCTAATTACAAAGGAAATTTTGGTAAATTAATATAAGAATTTACAAATATAAATAGTAAAAACATTAGCATGAAAATACATTCCGTAATTAACTTAAGACTAATACAGAGACATTTGTAGATAGCCCACAGTTGTAGGTAACTACACCATTTTTTTTTATTTATTAGATATAATCAACGAGAAAAAAAAAGAAAAAAATCCAAAGTATAGATTGAACGCGCATGAAATATTTTACAAAAAGTAACAAGACAATAAATGTTATATATTTTGAATTATTCGACGAAGCTATATTAAATGATGGGACACAATTTAAGTAACACAAGATATACACAGCATAGAGAGAATATAAGTGATCTTGAAAACAAATTTGGGTATCCATGGATTTCCATCAGTTTGCACTAATGCGCATTCTCCCAATTAAAAATAAAAAAATTACAGAAAATATTTACATTAAAATCCGTTAATAACTAAGAAACTTTAGACAAATACAGACACATTTGTAGATTGCGCACAAAGTCAGTTCTATTATTGTTGTAGATATCTACGCCATATTGTATATCATGGTATTTCCTTATCATGTTCAATATGGGAGATTGAGAGTGGTGAGCTGTGTTTGGCTTAGCGTAATAAAAGTTTCTGCTACCTCTAGAATTAATATGCGGAACATTAAAATTAAGCAGACTCAGGAGGTGGGCATTATCACATTCGTAATGGATTAATTTATACAATTCATTAACTACGATGAATCTATGACGATCATAGATGCGCGGATAATTAAATTCAATTAGAAGATCCTTATGTCTAATATCAATTGACGGATACCGACCATATTTGCGAAAAAATAAATAACGTAAGAAACATTTATTAATTTTTTGAAGCATTTCGATGTATAATTTCGATTGAGGTGACCAGACACAAGCACAGTAATTAATTTTACTAAGAACTAGGGAATTGAACAATATTTTAACAGTTTTATCTGATTTAAAATCATTAAAATTACGAGCGATGAATCCCAGTAGGCCTGAGCATTCTTTGATGATAGTCTCAATATGACGATTAAATTTCAGTTGATCGTCAAACAATATGCCAAGATCCGTCTTCAGGGATCTGTCCCTGATAATTAAAATTCTATCTAGCATATAATTAAATAGAGTCCGATTGCGCATTCTACTGTAACTCAAAACACAGCATTTGGAGGCATTGATTGACAGACCGTTGGTTGAGCACCACAAAGCAAGGCGTTGTAAGTTATCTTGAAGTACTATTCTAATTCACTATGTATGACGTTGAAGAGCTTGATGTCATCAGCGTATATCAAGTAATTACAGTTTAGCACAGTGGTTACCTTGTTAATAAAAATTAAAAAATAGTAGTGGCCCAAGGTTAGAACCCTGAGGCACACCACTAGTTGCAACAAAGGTGTCAGATTGATGACCCATATAAGATATATACTGATGCCTACCTTTTAGATAAGAATATATAACAGAAACAATATTGCCGGGAATGTTACTCTGACTGACATATTCCATTAGTTTAGAATGCGGCATGTGATCGAAAGCTTTGCTTATATCTGTGTACATAACATCTACCTGCTAACCAATATCTAAATAACTTGAAACAAATTGCGTGAAATTAATTAAATTGGTTTGCGTGCTGCGTTTTTTAATGAATCGATGTTGATGACATGAGAGCTCTTGGTCGATACATGAATGAATAACGTCAGAAAGGATGCCTTCAAAAACCTTGGAAAAATTGGACAAAAGCGCTATAGGGCGATAATTTTTGACATTGCTTTTATCACCGGATTTGTAAATTGGAGTTATACGAGTTAACTTCCAGCACGATCGAAACTAGTTGGAGAAAATATAAATAAGTGAAACAAACCAAGTGTTTTAATTCCAATTAAATCATCCTGAATTAATACAATGTATAGTTTTAATTATTTTATCCAAGATATAGGAAAAAAAAAACGATGATATAAATGTATTTCTATTATTTATTACCGCAGCATGTGAAGCACGTCGGAAATAAAGGAAATCAATAAACCAAGACAGTAACTTTCAGCCGTGCAATAATTTTAAGTCGAGGACCCTCGTAAAAAGGTTAAAAGATTTCACTTGTTGTCTTAACTAATGCCCCGAACGGACAGCGAAAAGCCCTCAGGGATTAATCGAACATGGACGTAAGAGAAAAGGACGTAAAGTGAACCGGCACACAAACACACGTATACACCTACACACGCATGAATACAAACACACATCAGGTGAATTGAATTACAAAATAAATATATAGCTTAATGCTGATTCTGCTCTATTATTATAATATGCGTTTGTTTTGTTGTTCGTTGCATGTTAGCTGGAAATTATTATAGAAGCGTCAATACAAATAATAATATTAACAGTAATTGTGCATACAATAATATGTTTACAATATTTAATTTTTATGGAATTTTTAATGTTAAATCGAATGAGCGATAAGGATTGTTCATTGCAATGCACTTGCCTGACATGACAAACTTGCACTCAAATTAACTAAGGCCCAATTTTAGAATCCACAAATAATGAGTAAGTAACGTATTTGCCGAATAAAAGTTGAGTCTCTGATTCTCTCCATTTTTTTGTAATTTATATGTATGTATAAATTCTTTATTCGTGTAAATTCACATAATTAAATATTATAATGTTATAATTTTACAAAATGGCAATCGGCTAGAGGTCTTTCCGCCTGTCTTTGCCTTGTTCTTGTCGTTGTCTATCTACTCATTATCGCTAATGTTATTGTCGAAGTCCATATTATTTGATGATATGAAGTGAAATATCGTAGCTGTAAGAAATTTGTATATATACAGAGTGGCGCAAGATTCCGATGAAGTCCAATATCTCAGTCATTTAGAAATTTACAAAAAAATATTACTGACATAATTTGTAGCTACTGTAAAACTTCATATTTTAAAATTAGTTTCATATATACAGAGTGTCCAATAATCACGTGACGTATTTTTTAAATGGAATACTATATTTTTTATGTCGATTTTAGATTCTACGCTTAAAATTAATCATTTTTGACATAAGGTATATTAGGTCAATTTTTAATATTTTAAAAGTTATAAATAATTTAATGTTGAAATCGATGGAAATTTAGGGCCTTATTTTTCAAAATTGAAGAACGATGTAAACTTTCTGTTAACACAATTTAACTGAAAAAATACTTAATAATATAAGGAATAATCGTTTGTTACCATAAAGCAAATGTGTACATGGTGAAACAATACGCAAAATGATTTTTTTTCTTTTTTCACTTAAATGGAACACCCTATATTTTTTTACACTATTTCGATAGAAATTGGCTGATCTTTATTTTTTGTATAATAAACTATACCCCTATCTGTTACCGTTTTTTAACAATTTCAATTCAAAGTACAAAATTATAAGTTTCGCTTATAATCTATAATTTAAGTAGGCTATAATTAAAACAAATGCAATTCATAATCGTTTTCTGACATTTAATAACATACTTACTTCCTAACCTAAAAGGATATTCAAATGATAATCGATATTTAAAGTCGTATGCAAAATATAAAGAAAATAGTTGCTCGACGATTATTTAGCGAGTTATAATGGGTATTGGGATACATTTTTTAAGAAAAAAATTGTAAAATGTTTGAATTAAAAAAAAAAATGATGTGATTGTGTGAAATAAATACATAAAAATGTTAATACTAACAATATATAATGATATAAGTATTTTATTATTTCACTTTTTTTTCGGTTTTATAGTCAACATGAATTGTTTAAATAAATCAATTTAACAAGCATATAGGAATATTTTAAATATTTTTCGAATAATAACCAAAAAATATAGTTGTTGTTGGTTTTTAACAATTAAATTAATAATTTATTGAAGAAGTATGTTTAACTGCACCAGTGTTACAAAATATAACGTAAAATGTACTTTATTTATTAAATATGATATTAAGCGTAACTATCACAACTAAATAAATTAGTTGTTCTGGCACGGCCTACTTTGGTTAGAAATTCTATACCAAATTTGTAGCTATGTAATATGTTATATAAAAAATGAAGAGTGATCAATTTTCTATTAAAATAGCATAAAAAATATAGGGTGTCCCATCTAAGTGAAAAAATCATTTTGCGTATTGCTTCACCTTGTATATAAAAATTTGTTTTAAGAGAAAAAAAGAGTATTTCTTTTATAATTAAGAATTTTTGCATTCGTATGGCGTTGACAGAATGTTTATTTCATTTTTCATTATTGAAATATTAGGCTATAAACATCTATCGATTTCAACATTCATTTGTTTATAACTTTTAAACTATGAAAAATTGACTTATTAAATCTTATATAAAAAATGATTATTTTTAAACGTAGAATCGAAAATCTTCATAAAAAATATATCATTCCATTTAAAAATAACATCGTTTAAAACGTCACATGATTATTGGACACCCTGTATATATGAAACTAATTTTAAAATGTGAATTTTGACAGTAGCTACTAATAATGTCAGTAACATTTTTTTGTATATTTCTTTTTTAACTGAGATATTGGACTTCATCGGAATCTTGCGCCACCCTGTATGTGTGTGTGTGTGTATTTAGGAAGGATGTTAGGATTACGGGGAATACAGAATTTTGTAAAAAGGGGGGGAATTGTGTATTATTTTATGATTTTTTTTTCAAACTTTAGGGATATTAAAGTCAAAATTATGCAATAAGAGTGACTTTAAGGACAAACTTCGGCAATAAAAGGTAGACATTATCGCTTTAATGTCAAGATTATCCGATAGGAATAATTTTAGAGACGATAATATAGGCAAATATTGGAACATATATTGACTTGTAAATCAAGATGAGGTAATTAACGGTGACACTAAAGTCTAAATTAGGCAAAATATAGTGACTAGAATTAAATTTAGGCAATAAAAGATGATATTAAAGTCAAAATTAGACTACCAACGGTCAGTGATGTGTTCGATGATATAGGATATATTTGTTGATATAGGATGTGTTCAAAGCATCACAATAAATGAATAATACTATATGAATAATAGAAACAACAGTTTATACACGGGTACAATTTAAACAAAATACCGGTTCCTTAATACGCAATGCGTTTATGGCATTAAAAAAATCATTTGTATGCCTCGTCATATTTCAAATCAAGAAACTGTTTTGTGAGCATTTAGTCCCGTCAAATTTTACTTACTACAACACATTATATAACCGTTTTCTAGTAAAGTGAAGACGTTCGTGGATTACAAAGTAAGCTAAACTCATGCGTGCGTTTATATTTCGGCATTCAACGAAAGGCAGGGATTTCGCACAAAGTAATAGAATTAAAGTGGTTAAATATGCAAAATCTGCGGAAATTGCACACTGCCTGCTTCTATTACAAAATAATTTCTATAAAATATCCACTTCGTCTCCGCTGTAACATAAAATTACATATAATAAATTAAACAATTCTTAACAGAATTTTTACTGTAACAATGCAACAAAATTACACATAGGAGTAACTTTCACAGCATAAACGTACGATTTCATAGCCTTCTATATATATAAAATACAGTTATTTAAGGTATTCATCTCTTATCAAATTACCGAATTCCTGAACACGATTCCTTTCGATTATGTTATGCAGTTATTGCGAATTTAAATGGCGCATACATTTATGTAGTTATTTCTTTTTCTTTTATTTTTATGTTTTATGTATAGATAAATATGTTTTAAGATTTATAACTGACTTAGAAACAAATTTTCTTTTAAAATGTTGCTATGTACATCTAAGTGTGCAATAAATTTTATATTAGAATTAAAAACTATTTGTATTTGATTTATTTTGTCTCGGTATGGCATCTACAGATACTTTTGTCTCTGAGTACCGCCGTTGTAAAATTAACGCTGAGTGTCAAATAATTTTCTGATGTCATATTAGAAGAGGAAGTATTAGAAAGATACATGTAGGGGAATACGCGGGGCACACGCATCAGCTATAGTGGAAGGGGAACAAAGTGGGTTTAAATTTCTCCTCGATTTCCTGCGTGTTTCAAGTCCGCGGAGCAGGGAACTTCCTCTTAAGTTTGCGGTTTAGTGGAAAGAGATAACTATATAGTAAAATGGAAATAATCGTTAGAAAAAGAGCTATTCCTTTGGATTTAATAATACGAATATGTATTTACATTTTTTCATTTACTAAGTAAAAAGTATTAGTCTAAATAAAAAATAAATCGTTAATTTTCGTGTATTACGTCAATTTACTAGTTCAAGTTAGAAAATTAAATTGTAAGATATAATTTAATAATTAAGTAATGACTGCTAAGTTATTTGAATGCAGAATTTAGTGAAATCGATGAAATTTTCATTACACAAGTTTTTATTAGCAAAAATATAATTTAAAATTTGCTATAAATTTGATCAATTTTCATTGTTTTTTTTATAATTGTTTTTTACACAAACTAAAAATAATAAATAATTTTTAATTCATTTGGTGAACTTCCTGCTTATCTTAAGATTACATGATGTATAAAACAATATTGTTCATTGATCACAACAGCAATTCAACTCGAATTAGTGATTGCCAATATTTATATAGCTATCTCTTTCGTCTAAACCGCACCCTTAATTATAGGTTCTAGCATTGAATAAATAATATATACAGAGAGGTTTTTTTAACAGTATACATATCCCCTATGTATACATGTAAAATACCCTAGTCAAACGCATTGATGTATGTGTTGCCTATAATACGCAACCCGAACAATCGATTCCTTCAACTAGGATAATTAAAAAAACAATTTAACAATTTTCTATTTTGTTTATGACAATATCGAAATGCACAATGTGAAAGAATTTTCACGATCGTTTGAGTTAATATCTTGCAGTTTGTGGTGGTCATTTATAGAATTTATTCTAATTATTTATTTCAAGTTTATTGTTCTTCACTGTTACTTTTCTTTCAAATTGTCTTAATAAAATCTCTTGATATTTTTTACCTGTAATTTCTCCATAATAATAAGTGACGTATTTTTGATCAAAAAAGGAAATTGCTTGTGATGGTAACGCATACAGTGTTAGTCATAATTTATTTCGTTGCGTTTTCCAATGAAAATGTTTTAGTTTAATTATTTTTAGAATTATCCTCCTCTAGTACTGTTGGAATTAAAATACACGCTTTAAATTCGACTTTTTCTTCATTTGTACACATTTTCGATCAAATATTTCACACATTTTGAAGTTTAGCGTTTGACGTTTAGTTGTGTGTTATAGGCAACACACATTATTCGGCTCAATGCGTTTGACTTGGCTTTTTTGCAGGTATACAGTTCGCCTAATGTATACTGATTAAAAAACCTCTCTGTATATTATTCTCCTCTGTAGTTCTAGTTTGCCTTTATAAGATAGACATTGTAATGTTTGTATAATTTGGAACCCTAGTTTTCAATTCTACATTAATGAGCTGGAAAAAGTAAAGTGTAAGTTTTTGAAAATTCTCTACTTCAGACACACAATAAATATTTTATTCAATGCTATAACACATCTGATCTTGAAAAAAAATTAACATATCCTCGGAAAAAGAAGAAATTTTTATTTTGAAGATGCTTAACTACTTTTTTCATTGAATTTTGCAATTTCTATATCTAACAATAACAGAATATCTAATATAGAAATTGATTACGTCGACTAAGGTGGAAAGTTGCTTCGTCGCTAAAAATTATAGATATTTGTTGTACATAAAACTGTGAACATATTGAACATTTATAATATTTAAAAAAAAACTTTGAAACTCCGTCTTTTCATGGCTATAAAGATTATTAATTTTGGATTTGTACATTAATAAATACGAATTTAAAAAAATCATCCATCACTTATAATTGCATTATTTTACACAGGCTGACAAATACAAAAATACTTAAATAATATAAATTGCTGGAAGAAGGTGTAAGAAAACAGTATCAGGATAATATAAAAATAAATCTAATCTCAAAAGAATATTTAATAAAAGAAAATATCGAACGGAAATAATTTTGACTGATGTGGCAAAGACATGTGGAATAATTAGTATAAATAAAAATAAGAAGTTTAGGCAACAAAAAATCATTAACAAAGAAAACGTGAGAATTGATGGATGCTTAAAGGAAAAATCTTGGGAAGTTAAAGAAATAGATAATAATATATAATTGATTGTTGAAGCCATTACTTTGTGATACATGTTTATTATTGATTGGTTGATTGGGAGGACAACAAGCGAAAGAACTGAACTAAAGAAAATACCTCAATTCTGAAAGGCAAAAGAGGAAAAATTATATATTTATATCAATATATATATATATATTGTACTGAGTTTGTAAAAAGTTTAATCAATTATTTATTATTATTAAAATTGGATAAGGAATATAATTGGAAATACAGTGATAATCTATCTGACGATAAATTTGGAACCTTCTTTAGGATTAAAATCTACGCGATTTGCCAACTAACACAAATAATTTTGAATCATAGTTAAAAAGCATTGTAAACGAGAATGTACTTCAAAATCAATAAACGAGGAGATAATTTACAATGAGTTTCCATCTAATTTGGAACATGAACTAATTAATTATTGATTTAACACTTACACAATTAATGTTGTTCTCTTCGTGGAACTTCATTAGTAGCACTTTGGAAATTATTAGCTATTCAAAATATAAGATAGCACTCTTTGAATAGCATCAAAAGAAATTGAAACACACGCGTTAATATAAAAATACTGAATAATATACATACGAATATTTTCTATCGCCTGTTTTGTTGATCTGATAAATTGATCATCAAAATCGGTTCACATGAGTCATCGCCGGCCGATTTGATTGGTCCGAGCGGTTTTATCTCGTCGGTGTCTGTTACCGTTACCTTTTAATAGGATTATTAAAGGTGATAGACAATATATTTTTTTAACTTAATTGATTATTAAAATAATTCTCATTATTTTCATTTCAATTAATTACAATTTTTATTAACGGAGCAATCATTCCGGATGATGTGAAAAGTGATTCAACTTTGGAATTTAATTGTAAAATAACTAAAAGTGATAAAAAAAACGGTTCTTCCCAAGCGCAAGCCATCACCCTTAATGTCTTAATGTGCACCAGCAATATTAAACACCTAATCACGGATGTGAATTTAACCCCAGATATCGGCTTCGGTCATCTCTTAATCCTCTTTTCCCTTCAATTAAACCCTCCAAAACCTAACCCACCAAAGACATTTTTTAAATTCAAAGACTCTAACATACAAAAGCTGACCGAAGACATGACAAACTTTCTATCACAACACCAAGAAATTTCAGAACTCTCCATTAAACTTTTCCCTTACAGACTCAGTCACGAAGAACACCCCATCTTACACGAAACCTTCATACAAACATCCTTTCCCAAAATGTATCCTCCGACTTACTAAATATAAAAGATAATTGTACCGAGACATTAGCCTAACTGACGAACCTAGCCTTAAACAAAAATTTAACGCACTTAATAAGGACATTCTTAAACTGATAAAGGAATATAAGACGGATAAATGGATAAGAACTTGCGAGGAAATTAACAGAAGACGAGGAAAAGACTACTGGACAGAAATAAAAAAAACTGAGTAAATATAAAAGGTATGACATATTGCGACGAATAAGAAACCCTAATACGAACATGATAACAGATGACTTGTCAGAAATGGCGGACATTTTAGGAGACTATTTTAAAGAGACATTTACGGAAAAGACTTTGACAACTTACAATAATAACTTTTACAATACTGTTAACTCCTGGTATAAGGATTAGGATGATTTAGGAATGTGGAGTCCTAAATCACCCTAATCCTTATTATATTAATGACGCCATAGAAGAGGAAGAGTATTACTCAGTTCTGTTTGAGGGAAAAAAATCATCGCCCGGTTATGATAACATTCCCCAATCTATTCTTAAATCCTTACCCAATGAAATCCATGTATCCATCATCCAGATATTTAACTTCCTCTATAAATCCCTATTCTTTCCCAAAGAGTGAAAGCAGGGTATAATAATTTGCATCCTAAAAAATGGCAGCGACTCACTTGAAGCATCTATCTACTGTCCAATTACTCTGCTTCCAGTCCTTGAAAACACCTTTGAAGCCATTCTGAAAAACAAACTCCTGACCCTTGTTTCGCACATATCCCACCATACCAATTTGATTTCCTAGAAAAATGATCCACAACTCTCTCACTTTCAATCCTAACATCAAACTGCTAAACCTCCCACCCCGAAAACAAAAAAATCCGCAATCCTTTTCCTCGATATCCAAAAAGCCTTTGATTCCATTTGGCATGAAGGACTTCTCTATAAATGTCATTCCTTAAAAATACCACTTAATCGTACTCATTGATAGTTTCCTTAAAAACAGATCCATGAAAATACGCATTCAAAATATCCTCTCTCAACCCTTTTCTCCTAAACAAGGTGTTCCATAAGGATCTCCTCTCTCCTATTCAACGCTATGGTTCGCAAAATGGAGAATCTCTATTAACCCCAATAAATCCCAACTTTTTATTCCTTACCACAAACCTCTCACCTCCCCATTTAAAGTTAATATCAACAACACATTTATCTCCCCTTCTCTCACCTGCAAATATCTCGGAATTATCTTTGACCCCAAACTTTCCTTTAAACCACATTCCCATTCAATTAAAACCAAAGTCAAGAATAGGGCACGGCATTTTAGAGCATTAAAATACGCCAATAGAGGCATTCCACAAAAACAGCGACGCATATATATATATATATATAAAATGATCTGTCGTCCCCTTCTGGACTACATCGCACTCCTTTTCCAAAATCCAAGACCTCCAACATTGAACAAAATGGAGGTGGCGGAACGATAAGCCCTTCGAATCCTCACAAAAATCTGACACCCCAACAATCCCTTATATAACCCTTGCAATATACTCTTATATGAAAAAACCGGTGTTATCGCAATATCCCAAAGAATCACCAAATTAGCCCAAAAATTTGCTACCAAACCCCTCACACTAGATATACTAAATATCCTCTGCCTCAAACGAAACCCTAATATCCCTCCTAAATTCCACTACCCCCAAAACACTATTCATCAATGCATCTCATCTTTCAGCAACGACTAATCAACATACAAGACATATGACATGGACTACTACCAGAAAGACCTAAGGTCGATAGCCATTTATAAGTTTATATTAAATTTATTGTATAATATATCTATATGTACATACCGCAATAAAGATGATTGTATATAAAGCGGTTATGAATTTTCACTTCCTTTATTCCTGTACTTTGCATATGAAAAATTATGCGTGAAAAATGAAAATATGTAAGTAAGTAAGGAATTATTTATTTTGCAATGACCAATAGACTTACAGAGTATCAGTTCATGAAAAATGTCAGAATAGTATGCAATTTCACCAAATTGTATATATATATATATATAAAGAAACATACATTGTATAAGTGCATATAAATAAATAAAGAAACAGTATAAAAGCATGTATAAACAAGATGACTAAAAACAAACAAATTCAAATATGTAGGCATTGTATAAATGTATAAAATAGATACAATTTTAAAAATAAACGCTATAAATAATATGTATGAACAAGTAACTAAAGACTAACAAATGAAAATTTGCAATCATAAAACTTCTCTAGATTGTACAGTTCGATATCATATATTGTTTTATAGAAATTATTTTTTTTTAATGTTAAAACTTAGTGCATTTTTAGCCATAGTGGCTACAGTGGTTATAGTGACTTGTGTATTCAAATTTTAAGAGCTCCTATATTAATATATTGTTGGAACCACCTAAGACAATACAATCTTTATTATAATATTTTTATAATTGTAAAATGCCATGTAACATTATAAATACTATACAGGGTGGCCAGAAAAGGTGTGATAATCTTCAGTTAAAGTGGTTCGTTAATCAATTTTAAGTAGAAAAAAAATTAAAAAGAAATAAATAAAAAATTAAATTAAATAAAACACAAAAATTAATATTGGGTAATTATTCACTAAGCTTTATGGTGCCATTAATATCCTAAATATGTGACTAGAATTTGTTTTTAACATTTTATGTATAATTATTGCTATTAATAATAGACTTATCATTAAATAAACATTTGCAATGTTTAGCTGGATGTTGATACAACTAATTTTAATCAAAATATTTCAAAAATATTACTGATTTCTAGTTTCATATTTATTATATCAATGGCTTCGTGAGTGTTAACAAATTTTTTTTACTTACATTTTTTACTTGAAATTAATCAATGAACCACTTTACCTGAAGATTATCACATCTTTTCTGTCCACCTTGTATAAGGGCCGTTTTACACACACAAGAATTCTCGCATAAATTCATAATATAATTATATATAGAAAAATATTATAAGTTTGCGCATGTGTATTACAGCGATTTTTATAATATATTTCTTGCGAGAATTCTCGCGAGAAATATATTGAACGTGTTCAAAATAATCTAGAAAAGAATTATATAAAACAGTCTCCCAATAATGTTAAGCAATAGCATACTACATAATGGCGCGTCTGCTTATATTGGACGACTGTAAAAACAATCTGCTCTGCTTATTTTCACAATAATTATTTGCTGTATAAAACAGGAAAAATATTGTTATATATATAATTATAGCAAAACTTTTATATATAATTCTCGCACAACTTTCTGCGAGAATTCTTGTGTGTGTAAAACGGCCCTAAGACAATAAGATGCCGCTCTTGGAGAATCTATTTGTAACGACGCTCTCTCGTGTCTTTGTCAGTTCGTGTAACCGGTAAACCTTTATAATCATCATCACTTAAAAAAATTAAGTGTTTAGTTAATCCAACGATTTTTAAATTAAATTAAACCCTTACGTATTATAATACATAGACCCCAACGGAACGGGGTCCGAATTGAATCTAAATCACCCTGTTGTCAGAAGAAATGATAACTTTATATTAGGTTATGCAGAATACAAAATAAACAAAAACCGTTTGAAAATCTGGAACGCAACAATATATTCCACATTACACATTTATTATTAGAAATGGTTGTTCGTTTCACTAAATTTAGCCAAACGAACAACCAAGTGTATTAATTAAAATACTTCATTATTATTACATAAAAAATGTTTCCCCACGGAATAAGTGAGAATTTAAAATATTAGAAATAATTGCTCAAGTAGGGAAATAGGAGTAGGGATATATGCAATAAATTCTTTCAGATTTAATCACTGGAAACGCTGAGAATTTGTGCGTTTCAGGAGCGATTTTGCAACGAATTCGAAGGGTTGCGTAAATAATTATCAGGATGCTTTATTTCAGTTAATATTCTTGGCGCAGCGCGCTCTGCCACTACGAGTTTTAAAATTCAATTTAAAACTATAGGACGAGGATTGTGAAATAGAATAGGAACATATTCAAGAAATGGGCGATAAATATTATTAATATGTCTCGAAATTGACATTCAAACAAAAAGTTACGTAAAAATATTAAAAAAAAAAATATATTTGCGCGCCATTTTGTTATGAAATATACATTTCTGTAAAAGTAAATTTAAAAATGGTGATGTGTCCATCATGGTACTTTCCCCGGTGAATACGGTCAGATAAGTTTCTGATTGAAAATTGAATAGGAAAGCAAAATGATTAATAGAAAAAATAGATTGTTGTCTTTCAAAGTTAAAACCGAGTATTTAGAAAAATATTATAATTAAGTGTGTTATTTCTTACCTTGCAATGGGTTTAAATAATGTCTCCACACTCTTCTTCATTTTTTCTAACTGGAGGCGTTTGCGAATGTGTTGAATATGACGGCATTTTGACGTTTTATTTGTCATTAAAATAATTATTTCAAAAATTTATAAAAAGAAAACCGGAGGTCCTGCAATAAAAGTTTTATAATAGAAATTATTTATTTTCAAAGATCTAAAACTTTTATTTGAAACATTTTTCTATCCGAATTAAAAAATGAAAAATTGCTAAGAGTAAAGTTACACTTAATGAGTTAAAAGCTTTTGGTTAGAATCAAATCAAAAGCTTTTCAGATCATTCCACTGTTATATAAAGCTTAGATATATAGTTTGGGCTTAATCTATTTAGCCGTTTAGGCGCAATCGCGGAAACACACAGACACACACACACAGACATTTTTCAAAACTCGATGGAATGGACTCAGGGGACCTCAAAACGTGCATATTTGTTGAAATTAGCAGTTCGAAAATTTTCACGATCACAATACTTTCCCTTGGATAGGGGTCCTGGGAAAGTAAAAAATATAATTTTATAACAATATTGAAATGAAAGTCGTAATATAGAAAATCTTTACTGTATTTTGTAACATTCTGTAGTAGACTACAGTTAAAATAAATAAATAAATATAATATTCATAAAAAATTGAAACATGTATTTTTCAATATTCACATCGTATATCCACGTCATATAAAACAGACGTATTTATACTTTTCCAATTTCTACCCACCACCGTAAATATATACGCGCAAAAAAATAAACACATGTCACCGATAATTCCTCATATATATTCGGAAGAGGAGCGTCCGAACTTTTCGACCCGCGCATTCGAGAAAGAAAATTCGCGGAAAAAAATTCGGGAGCGCATCCACCCTTATCACCGCCGGCGCTGTTTAATGTTATGTCCGGAAAGTTTTCTGAAGGGCAATTTTCCTGATTTCCTCTCTCGCCCTCTGTCGCGCCGCGTCTCAGGACGCTTTTGTCAAGGGCGACCTTTCAATTCGCGTCTTTTAAACGCTCCTTTTTAACATTAAGTGTTTTTTAATTAGAGAGAAAAAATAAGGGAATGTCTTTTGATAATTCGATTGAGGATTTTCAGGTATAGTAGGAAAATGTGCGTTTGGGATAAACTCATTTGAATTTATTTATTTTTTAATAAAATTGTAATTTCCGGCAATTAAATATTCGCTGGCTACACGTTGTCACTAATGTTTGTTTTTAAGAAAACATTAAAATAACTTTTATAAATAAAAACTGATTTTATTTGTGAATCAACTCAATTAGAATCAGTACTTTTTCTAAAATAAATATTATGTAGGTATTGTTATCGGTATTTTACGGAGAAGTCGGAAAGTTGGATTTCTATGCCTCACAAAGGCATGTATAGGGAAACCAATGTTCTACAATCGGGTACACTCTACCAATTATGATAATATTAAGCACATTTGTAGAATGATGCGAACGTTCTTATGAACAGCAAATACAACTTTTTATTGTTTCAGCCCTCTTTTTTGAGATTTAAAATACATTTGCTAAGAATTGATTTGTCTGATATCATTGATAAATTGTATGATTGGCATACTTTGTTTTATGTGATTGTAAATAATTTTACTCTGTTATTTCTTGTTGTTATTATTTCTTTATTTATGTTTTACAGTCCACTATACATAAATATTATTAATTATATTGTAGATTTGTAAAAAATAAATTAAAAATAAATATAAATACTGATTTTTATGAAGCATACCGCATTGGAAAATCGACTTCTGGTAAATCTCGATTGATGATTATAAAATTTTTAAAATCAGATTATAATACTTTGGTTACTAAAAATTCAAAATGGCTTAAAGGCACAGGAATATATATTAATAACGATATGTCCAGGGAAGATAGAGAAATTTCTTCTATTTTAAGAGTTTGTAGGAATAAAGCCAAAGGTTGTGGTTTATCAGCTATTATTAAAAGAAATAAGTTGCAATTGGGAAACACATTTTATGAAGCACACGAACTTCATGATTTTTAAGAAATTTTAAAACTTCATCATGTTGATGACACATGAATCGTTGGTACATATTCGTCTGTTGGACCTGTCAACGCAGCTGGAAACAATATACATCGCTACACTACACGTTATAGGAATAATAAGGCGCATGTTAATACATTTCCCAAATAAGGATCGTGACTTCAAGGTGACTAACGTCAATAGAGGTGGGGGAGTTTTAATTGCCGTTTGTTCGAAACTTCAATCTTCCTAAATTATCTTTAATTCAGAAAACTCGACTTTTTGTAGATTTACTAATTGTAAAAGTTTTAACTTGCTCGACAGCATGCCATTTCTGTTAAATAGCACGACTATCTTATTAGGCGACTTTAATTTAAATAATTTTTCTGTCGTTCCAATGAGTAATAATTGCTCTAAAGCACTGCAAAATTGTATGGAATCCTAAATAAAAAAAATTCTGTAACCACTATAACAGTATTCTTGACCTCGTGTTTTGTAACTTGAGTTGCACTGTATACCATAATTCTACATCATTTGTTGTCGAAGACAAACATCATCCCGCACTCTCAATCGAGTGCAACGTTGACATGAAACATAAACAGAATTCTTTCTCACATAATGTTCAACATAATAATAATAATAATAATAATATATTTATTTACCCAACAGGTTTAACCAACCCAATTACAGAGTAACATACAATATGCTTGCACATGTCCTGTTGTAAAAGCAACATACATTTCTCGTTGAAATAGATGGAATATTAAATGGTAGTTTACTCAACAATTCTGGGCAGTCAATTTGATTTCGAATGAGTTTAAATAAAAATATTTGCCCATGAATTGATCTACACATTGAAAGAGAAACGGCATTGAATTCTTGCAACAACAAATCATTGTTACACGACTGTTCCGTTGCACACTTTCAATGTTTTGTATGTGTGTTTGGTAATATGGGTCCCATATAGTTGAAGCATATTCAAGTACAGAGCGCACTAGAGCATTATAAAGGGCTATCAATGCATTCTCGTTCGAAAAGTGTCTAGTGTTTCGAATAATAAAACCTACATTTCTATTTGCTCTTGAAACTATGGATTGAGAATGTTCAATAAAGGTAAACTTTGAATCGAATATAATGCCTAGGTCTCTTATAGAATTGCAGCGTTCTAATGATTGACCATCAATATAGTAATCAAATGAGATTGGATCACTCTTCCGGGTGTAGGTAACAGCTTTACACTTCTTAATATTTAATTGTAGGTTATTCCTAATGCACCAGTCCGACAGCGTACTGATCATTGTTTGTAATTCCATACATGCTTGGATATTTTGAATAGGGCTAAATAATTTAAGATCATCTGCGAAGAATAAATGAGGACAACATATATATTTACTTAGATCGTTAATAAAAATAATGAATAGTAAAGGCCCAAGATTAGAACCCTGCGGGACCCCGGAGTTAGAAATAAACGTGTTCGAGCAAAATCCATTAATATAAACATTATTTTCTCTATCTAGCAAATATGATTTGAGCAAGTTTACTAAATTTAAATGAAATCCTATGGTGTCTAATTTTTTTATTAATATCGAATGATCCACTCTATCGAAGGTTTTAGCGAAATCAGTATATATACAATCAACTTGCGACGCTATATTAAGTTGTTCGCATACAATTTCGCTAAAGCAACCTAGATTTGTCACCGTTGAACGATTTTCCATAAAGCCATGCTGCTGGGGGGTGATGTAATTTTTTATATTAGAGTAGATTTGACTATAGATAATCATTTCGAAAACTTTAGCAATATTAGAAAGCAGTGCAATTGGCCGGTAGTTCTCTATTACAGATGCATCACCCGATTTTAATACGGGACATATTTTGGTTTCTTTCCAAATGGTCGGAAAAGTAGATGTATTGAGCATAAGATTAAAAATATTTCGAAGTGGATTTAAAAAAATAGTCGAGCAATCTTTTATTAAGAATGTTGGGATACCATCAGTTCCACAAGCCATAGAATTACTTAACTTTTTTATTGCGTTATGAAAATCAGTCGGATTAATTGATGTGATGGTGACTGAAGTTAGATTACTCTCATTGCAGGAATAGTTATTTGATTGTGAGCTATGAACGTAAACACTTTTGAAAAAATCAGCAAATCCATTAACTATTGAACTAGGCGTATCTAATACTACACCACAGTGAGTCATCACCGATGGTATGCGAGTCTTTTGTTTTTTTGAATTTATAAACGACCAAAAGTGTTTTGGATTTAGACATATACCATTAGAGATATTGTCTATATATTTTTTATAGGACGATTTTATAAGTTGTTTACTTTGGGCTCTGGTCAGTTTGAAATTTTGAAAAGAGTCTGCAGTTTTGAGGCGTAAGTTTTGCGCGCTTTGTTTTTAAATTTGATGCTGTTGATTACATCCAGTGAAAACCATATTGGAAAGTTATGAGTTCCTTCTCGTCGAATGGGAACATGCCGGTCAAGACAGTCGTATAGAGTACTATAAAATGTACCTATAGCCTCGTCCAAATGTTTCGCATTATTAGTTTGATCCTAATTACAATTACAAATGTCATTATAGAGTTTATTAAAGTCAGTTTTTCGGAAGTTATAATTCCTAGAATTTAAGGAATTGGTGGCAAATTGATAAGGTCACACATATGATAAGTCAATATAGAAATTTAACGAGGGATGGTGTAAGTCTTCTTTAATAACATTATTCGTATATCTTGTAACATGGCATAATGAATTACAGAATATGAGATCAAGAGTTTTGTTAAATTGATTTGGAATAGCGTTACATTGTTTCACATTAAGATACGACATAAAGTTACGAATTACGTTATTTGTTCCATAATTATTCTCATCACAATCCTGAGCGTAGGTCGGAACATTAAAGTCTCCTAATATTAAAATATTTTCAGTGTTAGTGTTATTGCACAAAATACTTATATGATCAAAAAATGACTCCAAACAGTCAGCAGAGGGGGTTAGAGGAATGTAAACAAGAATAATTATGAGCGCATTATTTCCTACCATTAACTTACATGCTGTAATGTCAAATAATGGGAATGCTTCCTCTAAAGTTGCTGTGTTAATACCAAGTGTTACGTACTTTTCATGGATTGCAAGTAATACACCGCCTCCTCTGGAACGGACACGGTCTTTACGATATACTAAATAGTTAGAGTTTGGAAATAACTCTACGTTGTCTACATGGTCATTTAACCAAGTTTCGGTTAATGCAATAACATGAAATTCTTCATCCGATACAAATCAATTAAATTCATCAATTTTATTTTTCACACTACGAATATTTTGATAATAACAATGTAATTTAAAACTATTAATCTTTAATCTGTTGACCTGTTGGGAGCTAACTAGTTTTCCGTCACAATTGATAGAACTCCACGTACGAATTTTAACTTTATATTTTTTTCTCCAGACTCGATCCTGTGAGCATAATCGCTCTTGATTTTAGTTTCTTGTTGTATTTGTAGCGGAGTTCGGTCATTCCTTAACTTCAAGTTTTTAAAGTTTTCCTTGGCTTTTAGAATTTTGGAACCACGTAAGATTGATGTCACTTCAGTCTTCGAGTTTAGAATTATTTTGATGGGTCGGCATTTATTATTTGACTTTGGTCCCAATCTAATTACTTGATTTGGTAAAGTAATATCGGGAATAATGGCCGTCAGAATATTTGCCACTTTTTCCACATCGTTGTTATCATCTTGTTCAGTAACATAAAAATTTAGATATTTTTAGAGCGCTTGTTTCGTTCCTCAATTTCATCAGAGATCGAACTAATGTCACTACCTGGAACAGCAGTATGTTGACATTGCAGCTTTGATAATTCATTTTTTAGGCAAGTGTTTTCCTTTTCTAGATCTGCAACCTTCTCATTGACACTTTCTATCTTTTTAGTTAGATCGAAGAACAATTCTTGGAATTGGTTTCTGAACTGATCAAATTTAGTGTTTATCATTTTACTCAATTCCGATATAGTTTCAGGAACAGGATCAACAGTTGGTGTATTAGTTACAGTACCAATTTTACACGAAACACTACAGTACCATCTATCATCTTTATTTTCATCATCCCTGTAATATTTTAATTCATCTTCACTTAATCTTATACAGTGGGCATGGAACCATTTAGCGCACATCCCATTGCACTTAAGAGCAGTGTTGAATGACTTAGGATGCAGAATAACATTGCAAATTACGCAATTTGGCAGCATTTTTAACTTTTAAGATGAATAATTAACGAGTGAAAAAAAAAAACAGAGGGAGATATACATATATAATACGAAAACAAAGACACACTTCACCTCATAGGGTCATTTATGAGGGCTTTATTCACAAATAAGGTAGACCTCGGCAAGGGTTGTGAAATATAGGAAAAGATAGGAATAAACAATTTGTCGGGATATGGTGAAAAACAAATTTATGGATGAATTAAAATTGTATTAATGAATCGCGTCTCGCGATTTCAAATCCATATGTATGTGTGACCGTGACTACAGATAAGTCCACCAATTTTAATATTATTGTCCGAAGATGCGACCTTCAGACCATAAGTCATTCATAGAAAAGAGTATTATAAATTCACTTGGTCACAGTTATTTAAATATATTAAATAAAAATGATTTGAATTGCTAATAATTCTACTGAAACGATTATAACATACAAAATGCAAGCGTTAATCACAACAGGAGGAACAAAGGAATCATAGAAATTCTTCGAGATCGTATATCTAGGTACGGTTTCTATGGCGAAAGCGCCCCCTTGGCCCTTTCACTGTACTATAATTATGTTATAAACAACTCCATAAGAGTGGGCATACCCTGGAGTCAATCTATCACGAATGTCCGAGTGTTCAATATCGTGTTGTAAATAAATAGTGACAATGTGGTGTAAATAAATATGTTAAGTGTACTCTGAATAAATAAATATAGATTGTTTTACTTATTTCCGAGTCTGATTAAACCCGATTTCGTAACAGTACTGTTTAAAACTAAATGAAATATGAATGAAACTGGTGGACAGAGTATAGTATTAATTCACATGGTCGCAGTTATTTAAATAAATTAAATAAAAGGAATTTTAAAATAATTGATTAATAATCATTTTCAAATTCTTTTTCTTTTTTAAGTTTAGTTAAGTGCAGCAGTAATATTTACTGGAAATGAAGTATATTTTTTAAGTTCTAATAATAAATTTTCTGTAGTTATGGTTGTTCTTATTTTTATGAATATCTGAAAATAAATATAATTCAATTGAAAGGATGCAGTATTTCACAAATTATACCTCGCTGTGTATACACGTTTAATAATCCTGAATCGCATTCAGTTCCGAGTTAAATCCGTTGTTTAGAATTTACTGAATAAGCATGCAAATAAAAGCGGGCACCACAAAACTTTGCTTATATTTGCAGTGAGGCAATATTATTGTTAAATAATGCCTCCATTTCCGAATCTGTGTTTATGTATTTAGTTTATAATATTCATATTTATCCTTCGAGAACTGGTTTTAAAACAATTCAGAGAATTTTTTTCGCAAATAAAAAAAAAACATGATGGTTGTTTTTGATTATTATTTCGATTGAGAATAGAAAAGCAATACAATATTAAAACATTGTTCTCAAAGCTAATAACACTATACTTTGTTTAATAACTAGGAGGAGTAAGTTTCAAAGCCCGATTTACACCATGTAAAGTCACCAGAAAAAAAACAGACACTTTTGGCGGCAATTTTATATAATTTCAGAATTACAATTTTAATAAAATCAAGTATATAATGTAAATAATATTTAAAAATCAATAATATCACCATTATCTGGTATAATAACGTGCTTATTACCACGAGGAAATAAATCCTATGGTATTTAAATAATGGTTTTCTAATTTATTAATTAGAATGGTTTTTAAAGAAATGGTTTTCTAATTAACAAATTAGAAAACCATTCTAGGAAAGACATAATCTTATGAATCCGAAATCAAGTAATACATATACTGCTATTGCTAGATTGAAAGTCGCTGTTTATTTAATTTTATAAAAATTAGGTAATTGTGTTAAATAAATTGGCTGTTTTAAATGTTTTACCATTGTTTGTAATCCTCTTTCCACCTTTATTATAAGAAATAAATATTTCATTATAATAAATAGCCATAGCGAAATGCTTGCAATCCTTAATTTACATTCCTTGGGCGAAAGAAGAGCCTTTCTTGACCTTTCTTTTTTATTTAAGTTAGTAAATGGGTTTGTGAATTGCAGCGAATTGGTGGGAGCGTTGGATTTTAACATACCTCGGAGTATTCATTCCAGACAACGACCAATATTTCGCATTAATTTTCACACCACAAAATATGGTATGTATAACCCTATTGATCGTATGATGAGGTATGCGAACGATTTGTCTACCAATTCTAACTTTATGCTTTTCACTTCTTCATTTGCAGTTTTCACAGCCCATTTACACCGCATGGATATTTCCCATCTCATTCATATTACATAATTTTTTATCTATATTAATTTATCATCACTTGAATATAGGAATAAGCCGGTTGTATTTTGTTTTCACAATGAACTGTTTGGGATTGATAAATAAATATTTTGATGCGTATTATTTTTATTTTGTATTTTGTCGTAATTTGTGATTGGTAATTTGCCTTTTTTTTTATACATATGTTTTGTAATCTTTTTAGAGCGTCACACTGTTCTTATAAAATTTTTAATATGTAATTATAATTGTAATTTGGAAATGGAGATTCCGTTAATAAAGTAAATTGAAATTGAAATGCGGAAATATTGTTAATATTGCAAAGCACACGCCAACAGTGACAAAATAATTTGTTTGATATGATATATTTTATTTTAAATTAACACATAAAATTCTTAAAAATTAAATTAAAAATCTATTGATTCTTTTAATTATAACTTGTGAAATAAATATGAATAAATTATTAAAAATCAACTAATAAAACACAGATTAGGTTGAATAACTTTAAATTCTCGACTAATTTCGGGTTATTAGCCCATTTTCAAGAGAATTTAAAATTTGTTTTATTAAAATTTCTATGGATATTTACATTAAGGGATATATTGATTTTTTAATTTTAATTTTAATTTAATAACTTGTAACTTTACTAAGATAGAGAATTGTAGATTTCACTGAATATATTACTTTTTAACCCTCTTTATATTAAGACTAAGAAACATATGTCATTTTAAACAATAAAATGTTCAACCACCATTCATCTAGAGTACGGATAACTAGTGATGGCCATTTCAGTTATTCGAATTAGTGTTCCATGTGCAATGCCTTGATGAATGTGGTAAAACGGATCTGATGTTGCGGTTATATATCTGATATGAATCATAATAAATTTCATGTTGCATCGTCAAGAATTTGAGTCTAAAAGGCGTCGATTTAATATGCCACTTCATTTGAAAGTTTTAAGAAACAAGGGAAAATTATCTACTTTTTAACTTAGCGCCACCTAGCGGCGATAAAATTACTTACTTTTGTGATTTTTGTCAATAATTTTGTTCAGTATATGATAAGTTCTTTCGAATGACATTTAAATATTTTGCTTGTCACAAATTCGGACCTTACCCCACCCTTTATTTCAAGATTAAGAAGTCTGCAACATTTTTGTTTCATAAACTCATCATGATTTCAAATAGTATAGTTTTAGGATCTTTATTCAGACATCATTACATAATCGTATATATACATTTATATTTAAATAATAAAACAAATATAGTGTTAGTCTGACCGGGCTATCGACCTGGAGTCTTTGTGCCCTTTTTGGGATCTATTTATCATTTTTTTTTTTGATAATAACTATATTACATTTTCCACTATTCATTGCGCAGCCGAACGGAAGAGCTACGAACTTGAAAAATATTTTCAGTATTTTCTCATGACCAATTTTATTAATAGTTTTTTATTTTAAAACTCTAAGACTCATAGTTTTTGAGATATAGCCGGTGAGCCTTTTTATTTGGACACCAAGCACAATACTTAATGCATTTTCCCGGCGCATTCACCATTTTTTTTCAGAATTGATGAAATACGCACCTCATTAAAGCGATGACAATTATTATTCCCTAAATAATTATACGAATAAATGAACCAATATCATTATAAACAAAACTCAAACAAACTTCATCAGCGAAATTCACACAGGCGAGTAAATAAATAACAGAGTTAATTATAATACAATATATATGCGTACATAATTCAACCGGGGCGTGCGCGTCCAATTTATTTTATTGGCGATATAATATCATCGCTAACGGTGCAATATGAGTATATAATTTACGATTGCAGCTATCTGAACAATTAAAATGATATATTCGTCGGACTGGAACGGCCCGCGGTAAGCCGTGCAGTTTTATTCTTTAATTGAGTGGACGCGAAAGTTTCAGTTTAATTAAACAGAGCAGATGGAAGAATAACAAAATTCAACCGCAGACTTTTACCTCGAGGATACAATTTAAGTTGTTTCAGTTTTTAATTAATTATTTGATTAGTAAATAATTGTGTTTTGTTCATTTATATATACAATCATCTTTATTGAGGTATTTATACATTGTTAAATACAAAACAATTTATTTTAAATAAAATGAAACAAAGATGATTTACACATTTGCAGTTATTTAAATTACAATGAAATTAAACAAGGAAAATTTCTGGCAATGATCAATAAAATTCGATCAATCCCTTTTTCCAACAGCAAAATATATATATATATATATATTTTTTTTTTTGGCAATGATCAATAAAATTCGGTCAATACCTTTTTCCAACTGAAAAAAAGTATATATTTTTTTTGCAGTTGGAAAAAGGGATTGATCGAATTTTATTAATCATTGCCAGAAATTTTCCTTGTTTAATTTCACTACAATTTATTTTATTATTTCGGCTATCTTTCAGACAAGAGTCCCCTAGTAGAAATTACATCTTGTATCAATATTGGGATGTGAACACGACACTAGTTTGACACAATATTTAAATATAACTTGAAAATAAATATTTATACAAGATTGACACATTATTGTGTTTAGTTGATACAATATTGTGGAAAGTTAATATAATATTGTAGACACAATTTTGACTCAATGATGAATTTCTAGATTGTATCAAGTTGATACAATAATGTGTCATATTGATACAATCTTGACTCGATAATGAATATCTGGATTGACACAATCTTGTATTTCAACTTGTATTTCAGGCTTGATTCAAGTTGATACAATAATGTTTCAATATTGATCTACAAGTTGTAATTCAAACAATATCCAATTTCTACTAGGGATTTTTATGAAAATAATGTTAATTATATTTACAGGTTGCCTAAATTGGTAAAGTGTATAAGAAAAACTGGACTGTGTACTACATTACACATATTCTAATTTACCAAATCAGTTCATTCAGACCAACCTGATAAATATAATGTAACATTATTTCTATTTAAAGTAACTACGTAATTATTTATAATAAAACTAAAACAACATTATCATAATAAATGTTTTATTATATTAAATTAAGCAATTATTTGTAACCATCTTCATGATTTTTTTTTCACAGATTTGGGTCTGCATTGACTGATCAGTCTTCGATCATTTTTTTTATTCACTCATTTAAACAAAACTGCACGTAACCACAAAATAACAAACGTAAATCAATATAAACTTAATATTGTGTTTAATAGCTTGCAATAATTCAAACGTGACGCCAAGTATTATTTTGTCATAAATTGTTACAAAAAATACTTTGCCGGGGAAACTATTTCCCAACTGTGGATTATAATTAATTTGAAATCAGGGTTTTACAAACCATAAATTACATAAAATGTAGTTTCACAAAACCAAAACACAACATTAAAACAAATACTGGCACAAATTATTACATATTAATCTTGAAAAATGTAACCGTATCCCACAAATTCCTCCACCCCCTATTTCCCACTTAGAAGACAGAATGGAATTTCCGTGTGTGTTCCGTCCAGCTATTTCTTTTTCTGTTTGGTTAAACTCAGCTATGGGGGCTGATTATCACCGGAGACTGGGAGTCTGTTAAAGGTGTTAGTCCGCGTCTATCGTAGGCTGATGGTGAAAGGCATTCAATAGCATACATTCATTATAGCTGATTTTAAATTGCAGCAGAAAAATTGCATGAAAAATTATTGAATTTTAAGGTTATGGTAGACCGTCATCGCTATTTTACACAATTATCTTATTATTCTAACACAATTATCTCTATATTTTATAAGTACTCACCTGAGAAATAACAAACTATCCAATTGATCACACATAACCACACTTGTGAACGAAAATCGGTCGTATTCAGGGAATAAACAATATTGTGTCTATAATTATTATAAATAATGTATATATATACAATATATATTGTGTCTATATTGTACACAATTTGAATATTCATTAAATTTATTCTAGATTTCGACATTGTTATGTCTAGATTGAATTTTATTATTGTATCATTCTTGACATTCAATATTGTGTCTATATTGTATGCACTTTGAATAACAGTTTCAATGTATGTACAAAATATAAATATTGATACAAATTTGCTACAAGATACATTTCTTAGTGTCATTGCCATTGTCATCGACATGCCATGTCTGTCTTTTAGTGAGATGAATTTATGAATAGTGGATTCTGGAAGGCTAAATTTTGGAGAGTTCTTTATTTATAAATGTGTTTTTTGTATCTTATACACACAGTTACAATTTTTAAACCATATTTTGTTATTAAACAAAATTAATAGTAGTTTATATTAAATGATTTCTTAAACTAAAACACCTGAGCATTAACTTCTAAATTTAAAATTTAATTAAAATTAAACACGAAAACTATATAATTTATTAAAATATAACTAACCCACTAGATTCTACATATTTCTCATATTTTATTGTCCCTAACAAAAAAGAGAATTATCAAACGTCTGCGCCCGGTGGGAAATCGTTGAACTATTTGGTGAACATCTAATGTAAATGAAAAAGTGATGCGAGAGACTTTCATCGATATTAGCGCTTAATGCAGACATTCTTCAAACCCAGTACCTCTAAGTTTCACTTTTACATTTTTCGTTCATGCATTATTTTCAAGTGAAATAATAGTCAATATTTATTATTATTTAAAATTAACACAAATAATAATATTGCGCTTTAAGGAAAAAAAAACTATTTTCGATACCCATTTAACAATTAATTAATTTATGATATCACACATAAATTAATCAATTATTGATATATTTTTGTAAACTTAAATGATAATTAAGGTTATATACAGGGTCCTGCATCACATCTCTAGTCTATGATAGCTCAGTTACTAATTAAGTTAGGACTTTAAAATTTTGAAACTTTTCTTGGGTCCTAGGACGTACTTCAGGAAAATATTTCTGATTGTACAGGGTGTCTCAAAAAATAGTTCCGTCATGATGACATATTTTTTTTTCAAATTGCTTAATATACATTTAATTCATTATTTAGAAGCCCTTTATGATTACCTATATACTCCAAAAATTTTATTTAAATCGGTTCAGTAATACCAACTAAAAAAAGTAGAAAAAATGGTTTTGCGTCATTCGTTTAAAAAATTAATAAAGAATAAGTTAGAATCTGGTGAATAAAATTATACAGGGTACTTGTTAAATAAGGTCTAATAATCAAATTTTACTTATATTATACATGGTGTCCAAAATTTAGTGTCAAACTTTTCAAATTTGAATGTATTTTATTTTTCTTATTTTAAATTGGAACCCCTCTATATTTTTATACAATTCCATGCAGAATTAAAAAACAAACATTTTTCTTCCCTACAACCCTACCTAAATTTCTAATAGATTAAAAGTTAATGAAAAAAAAAACTGTTTTTTCAACCATTTCAATAGGCATTTTGATGAATAAAAATCGAAGGTTGCTTTGAAAATACATTCTATTGACAGGCATGTCATCTAACTACAATTATTATAACAACTGTTCTAATGGTTTTACAGATCTTTGTCTAAATCACGCATTATGTAAGTATTAAACTTTGCATAAATATATTAAATAAAAATGATTTGAAAATAATTAATAAATTATTTTCACATTTAGCTCTGCGACTTTTGACTTACGTTACGTAAGTACGTTAAACAAATGCACATTAAAACAACTACTTCCCGGGCAAATACCCACGCCGGACATTGAATTACATAATGTACACCTGCATAAAACATAGTTTTTGTTATAAGATTAAACGGTTAGAACAAAAATATTTCTAAAAATAAATTACATACTAGAGCTTATGTTTGACATGTAATATGTAGGGTGTAATATTTTGAAATACGTCTTTGATTGTTTGCTGCATGTTTTATTGTGTAGTTGGAGGTGAAAAAGAGTTTTTTTTCCGAATTTTAGAAATACGAGAACCATTCCTATAAGATCATCTAGATTGAATTCGTTGTCAAAAAATATTGTTTATGAAAATCTTAAGCAAATAATTATTTTTACTTTTAATATTACTAAAGCTAACGTAGACTCACGTGACTTTGACAGTTGAAGATTATAATGTCAAAAAATATTTTACAAAGCAACCTTCGATTTTTATTCAACAAAATGGCTATCGAGAAAAACAGTTTTTTGCAAACAATTTTTAATCTATTGGGAATTTAAATAGGGTTGATAGGAGGAAAATGTTTGTTTTTTTCTGCATGGAATGATATAAAAATATACAGGGGTTCCAATTTAAAATAAGAAAAATAAAATACATTCAAATTTGAAAATTCTGCATAGAACGATGTAAAAATATACAGGGGTTCCAATTTGAAATAAGGAAAATAAAATACATTCAAGTTTGAAAAGTTTTAAAATAAATTTTGAACACCCTTTATAATTCATATCAATAAAATTTTACTATTAGGATTGTTAGACCTTATTTAATATGTACCCTGTATAATTTTATTCATAAGATTCTATTTTGTTTTTTATTAATTTTTCTATTAAAGCAATGGCGCAAAACCAATTTTTCTACTTTTTTTGGTTGGTATTACTGATTCGATTTCAATAAAATTTTAGAGGAGTGTAGGTAATCATAAAAAGCACCTAAATAATGAATTAAATGTATGTTAAGTAATTAAAAAAATGTCATCATACCATAACTCTTTTTTGAGACACCCTATATAATCAAAAATATTTTCCTGAAAAGACCCAAGTAAAGTTTCTAAAATTTCAAAGTCCTAACTTATTTAGTAACGGAGATATCGAAGACGGGAGCTGTGATGCAGGACCCTGTATATATCGCTTTCTATTAATTGAATAAATATTTTACTTGAGGGCAACAAGGCCATATAGCGGTGGTGGATATAATAGATCCTAGAATATCTAGAATATGTGTATGATCTTTCCATATTCTCACAATTTCTATAGCTAGTGCTCTATAGTTTTCGATTTCCTCCATGTATTTTTTGATAGTGTTGGTGTCAAAAAAATACCAATAATGCATGTAATTTATTACTATTATTAATTATTTTTAAATTTTGTCGATTTAATTTATTTAAATAACTGTGTTCAAGTGAATGAACACTTTAATCTATTTTATAAAAAACGATTGATATTTGTTTCATTAAAAGTTATTTTTTAACTAATTGTAATTTTTAATTTACGAAATTATAAAAAAAATTCTTGCTCGAAATTAATTTATGTTTACTCAACATCCACCGTCTCTAAACATCTTATTAAATTTTAATCCACGTTTAGTACACAAAGACCGAATAATTGAATTGAATTAAATCGCTCAAGTGAGTTTTCAACGTAAATTAACCAATTTAAAACACAAAAAAGTCTAAAATTAGACAGCGAACTTTAATCAGATTCTCTTAACTGAATCAATTTACTATTGATTTCGCGGGAAAGGATGAGTTTGTAATTATCCAGTTCGTAATTCCATTTGGCCGGGCTCCGCAAGAAAGTTGTGCATCCATTGTTAGTAGTTTTATCAAGTTGCGGTTTAAGCTGATTTTACTGATAATTTCGGAAATTCCTGCGGTCCAGACAACGGACTCTCTTTCGTCCCTCCGCCCGACGGGCGCGTCTCGAATCAAGACAGTTTATTAGCCGCATTGATTGTTGGAAACAGTTCCAGTTTATTGTCTATGATTACAATTTTATAAAATTAAATAACTGTTATAACTTTTTCTACTATATGTATATACAAACATCTTTATTCAGACAACAACATTACATAAGCTTGTACATATATTTATATTTATATTTATATTTATATTTATATTTATATTTATATTTATATTTATATTTATATTTATATTTATATTTATATTTATATTTATATTTATATTTATATTTATATTTATATTTATATTTATATTTATATTTATATTTATATTTATATTTATATTTATATTTATATTTATATTTATATTTATATTTATATTTATATTTATATTTATATTTATATTTATATTTATATTTATATTTATATTTATATTTATATTTATATTTATATTTATATTTATATTTATATTTATATTTATATTTATATTTATATTTATATTTATATTTATATTTATATTTATATTTATATTTATATTTATATTTATATTTATATTTATATTTATATTTATATTTATATTTATATTTATATTTATATTTATATTTATATTTATATTTATATTTATATTTATATTTATATTTATATTTATATTTATATTTATATTTATATTTATATTTATATTTATATTTATATAACAAGATAAAACGATTAACGTTGAAGAAGCAATAAATTTGCGAAACAATTGTTATGAAACAAAAATTATTTATAATTTTATTTATACTAAGTTAATATGGATTTTCAACATCTTAACGCCTTATCAATCAACCAATTGTGTAAACTTTTTTGTTGTTGTATTGGCACGTATTAAATAAAATTAAAAAAAAATAAAACAGAATGTAAATTGAATCATCATATTTTAGTCCCAGGATATTGAGTTTAAGCTATTTACCCATATTAATGAGATATCTTGTATATATAGAAAAAAATATTTATGAGAGTAAAATTAAATCACTACAATCATTTACAATTTGTTATGCCTTAAAAAATATTTATCTATCGTTGGTCTTTCTGTGGTTTCAAATATATTTTCGTAAATAAAAACGAATCTATATTCGCTAAAATAAATATTTACTTTGAATTCCCTATTTACCATAAAAAATCGATATTGTAGAACCTTCCAGCAGGAGGCATATTTTGTTATTTCCATGGATTCGATTTCCAACGTCGATTTTTCTTCTCATATTATTATTATTTTTTTTTTGATCTTACGTCGAAATGTATTTCGCTTTCATAAATGAGCATCCTGATGGCATGCTTATGCGATTTCAGGGGCGGGCGCCGTTTTCACCACAATAAAAAAACGTTATTGCAAAAGGGATAAAAGGGGCTTGCATTATATTATGATAGCGGAGGGAGGAATTTGGGACTTTTTTCATCCCGAATGCTGAAAGCACAAAGCCACATTTCACACATGTTTTACATAACAAAAATTGGCCCTTTTAAGAATTATGAGCTATTAAACTATTTAAATAAAATAAAAAGAATTCGAAAATAATTAATGAATTATTCCCTCTTTAGCATTAAATATTTTTTTTTATAAATTCAGTTATTAAATAAATAATTATTTATTCGCATTTGATGAAACTTTCAGCCACCATTCATTTCATTAAATATAAATTTCATTTTCCTTGTTTTTATAAACAGGACAAGTTCGCCTTCCTTTAGTGGACGAAACAATGATTCTCGGTCGTCTACCTTGTTGACCCAAATCGTTGACGATGCCACTTGAAATTAGGCAAAAGGTGGCGCTTGCGTCGTCTTTAGTTTATTATGAATTATTTATTCGCTTAGAAAATAAATATTTTTATAATTTTCTGGGGTAGTTTATAATGATTGTTGAATTACTCAACGCAATTTACATTCAAGGTTAAGAGAATATTCCCGATATATAAGAAATTTAAATGCTGATAAATCAGCTCTAGTCCACCATTCCTTTAAAGCAGGACACACATTTTCCCTTGATAAAATGATATTATTAAAATTCTCCAGTAATTATAGACTGAATACACTTGAGGCAATTGAAATGAAAAAAAAGTGGAAAACCGTCTTTTAAACATTGATGTGAGCCTATTAAGAAATACTTTTTTAAAATTTATTTCACCACTTTAATACATTTTACCAAAAACAATATTGTATAAAATAAATTTAATATTATTTATTTTACGGAACTCTCCTTTCTAAATAATAATAATAATAATAATTTTATTACGGAATCATCTTTTTTTAACAAAAACAATACAATATATATATATATATATATATATATATATATATATATATATACAATCAATCAATGTATATGCAAGTACAAAAAAAAGTACAAAATCACAGTAATTTCTTAAGTTGATAAATAATAAGCATTTAGATGAATCATCACAAATAATAAATACACAAATAAATATGAATAGATTAATAAAAAACAACCAACAAAACACATAAACCAAAAATTAAATCCTTGACTAGTTTCGGATTATCACCCCATTTTCCAGAGAATTCATTTTTTTAATTCTCTTGAAAATTGTCTGAAAACCCGAAACTAGTCGAAAATTTAAAATTATCCAAAATTAACTAATAAAACAAATTATTAGTTAATTTTTAATAATCTGTTCATATTTATTTTATACAATATGAACCACCATTGTTTAAATATTAATTATACGAAACAATATTATTTATATAAACTAAATAAAAATGATTTGAAAATAATTAATAAATTATTTCTACATTTGGCTCTGTAACTTTTGACTTACGTTACGTAAGTACATTAAACAAATGCACATTAAAACAACTACTTCCCGGGCATATACCCACGCCGGACATTGAATTACATAATGTACACCTGCTGTTGCACATCAATAAAATATTGCATAATGCAACAAATTTTGATCCGAGAAAAATTTAATGCAAAAACAATCGAAAGGAACGTTACTTAATATAAGGCCATCTGCAGACACGTGTTTCGGGATTTAACCCTCGTCAGTACAGCTATGTCTTACATAATTTAAAGATGCTGAAATAAATCAATTAAATTAATTCAACCATACTCAGTGAAATTAAATCAATTATATTAAATCAAATTACACCCAATTATTTTTATTTGTTTTTAATTTGACATTAATAATGGTCATATCGTGACCGAAATGTACATTTGGTTTTAATAAATCTTGCGAAGAAAGGATACTCAATCTTTTATTAAATAGTTTTTTTATTAATTAATTGAAGTAATTGTTTTTTTTTGTGAATACTGTGAAATTTATCGGAAATAGAATAATCCTAATTAAAGCATATAAACAAACAAAGTCTGATGACTTTCTAACAAAGATGGGTGTAAAACAAGGATGTATATTGAGCCGTCTAATATACACGATAGTATTAGAGAGGATCTTCAGAATCTGGCTCATTACTTTCCAGCGCAATACCCTCGAACGCCACGGGGTGCAAATCACCACTTATTCCTATCGAATTTCAAGAATATCGAAGCAATATTTGTAATTAAACACTGCTATTTTTTATATCTTTAATTAATCTCGTATTAGTCTCAATTAAGATTGCGATTTAGTGGAAAGAGATAGCTATAATAATAAATCTTTATTGTCCAAGAAGAAACACTTCCTAATAATAAGACAATATAGTTAAAAATTATGTATATTAATTTTTTAAAGATAAAAAATATATTATATTATTTATTAATATGATGAACATGCGTATGTGAATTACAAATTGTTTAAGATCTACATAAATTAATTACATTTTTGTAAAAAATATTTAGTAATTATAATTGGTCTAAGGCTGCCAATACAGTTTTCAGAGTATCACAAGAAGAGGAAATTTTATTAAAACATCTGGATACAATATTAACAAGTGATTTCAGACCAATATCAGTTCTATATGCTACTAAATTAAATATAGTAGACTGCCTACTGCGAAAAGATGGAATATGCAGCCCAATTCTATTTAAGAAGTCTGGTAAATCAACAAAACTGTGCAGAAGTTTATAAAGGAAAGAAATACACATTTTTTGGGGCCGAAACGCTACACTTTCAAAATCAAATTTACGTAAAAGTATATTGTGATCTACACCTCAATTTTGGTAAGATCCTTCTGACTTAAAAGATAATGATTTAAAAATTTACGTTGTACACTTTCTACTGCACGAATTGGCACTGAGGAAACCAAACTATGTCCGCATATTCCAGCTTTGAACGTACGTAAACATAAAATAATGATTTCAATGCTTTCGGATTACGAAACTGGGAGGAGTTACGCAGATAAAACCTAGAGACCTCGAGGACTCCTTAAAAATATAGTCAACGTGATAATTAAAGTTGTCGAAGTACACTCCCAGATCTATAAAAACTGTGGCGCGCTCTAAGATGTTATCGTCAACTGTATAATTATTTCTAAGCAGATTGGATATCTTAGCGAACGACATGTATTTACATTTGGAGATGTTTAGGTCGAGTCCATTTTTTAAACACCATACTGATATACCATTAATGTTATATTGTAATACTTGACAATCGTTGATATTGTTAATAGTATTGTAGATTTTTAAATCTTCGGCGTATAGTAGGTGCTTACAAAATAGGAATTCCGAAAGGCCATTAATAAATAAGTTAAATAGTAGTGGGCTCAAAATAGAACCTTGGGGTACCCCTGAAGTTGGACAGTACTGTAGAGATTTGAAGCCATTGACAACCACATATGCTTTGCGTTCACTAAGATAGGTCTGTATTAATGACACGGATGACGCAGAAACACCAAAGGTACTCAACTTTGATAACATTGTGTGGAACCTTGTCGAATGCTTTCGACAGGTCCGTATAAATCACATCAATTTGTCCCTTAGCATCAATAGTTTCAGCAATATCATGAGTTATAAGTATACAGTTAGTCACAGTTGAACGATTAGATATAAACCAATGCTGTTTATCAGATATATATATATAGTTTAACATGATTGTAAATTTGGTCAAATAGTAATCGTTCAAATACTTTTGCGATATGCGGTAAAATAGTAATTGGTTGATAATTATGGATATTTTGAAGCTTGAAAGATGTTTTAGGCACAGGACAAATTGCTGCAATTTTCAGACATCGCGGAAAGGTACACGTTTTTATTGATAAGTTGAATAATGTAGCAAGGGGTACATAGAGTAGCGTAGTACAAACTTTTAATAAAATCCCCCTAAAGAAATGAATTAACACAAATGCTTTCACATGCAATGAAATTCATTTGTGTTAATTCCATTCTTAACAAATGCCAAAAAAGTACCCTGTGTAATAATTGATTTGGCTCATTTTTTTAATAACTTAGTGGAGACTAAACTGAAACGAACCTCATAACATGCAATCACATGAATCATTTCATTGCATGCGAATGCATTTGTGTTAATTCCTTTCTTTAAGGGGATTTTGCAAAATCATTCCCATTAATATAACCATTATCCCGTTGCTTACAACCAACGAAATAAAACTATTACTGGTTAACAGAGCTAAAAAGTTACGACCACAATCTTAGGCGAAGAAGAAGAAAACAAACTGAACTAGTGGTCTTTTTTGTTTGTTTAAAAAAATATTACTCTTACATACCGTAATAAAATTAACTATAAATCCATTCCTGGTGTATTAAAATACTCAAAAACATACATAAATAAAGTCACTTCTAGCACTGACTAATTATCACTTCATGCAAACAAAAATAAATCGTGCTTTAATAATAAATAATTTCAAACGTTATTTTTTAACCGGAATAGTAAACACATCGCGCATTTGGATCAACTGGATTGAAATCTGCGAGCGTAATTATCGCAAAAAATATTAAAAAAAAAAAAGAATCGATGGCTTGCTCTGTGAACGCATTCTTTAGATAAGAGGATTAGTTGTACCTGGTCCGGGCGCAGGCAAGTACATACGTATTAAATTATTTTCGTGCGTGCAATCATTTTGAATTTGGAAAGTGATAATTAATGGTACTGCAGATTTTACATTAAAGATGGTTTTTCATCATTCAACAACAAGAAATAAATGGTGAGTTTTTTTATATACAAATATCTTTATTCAGACAATTACATTACAAACATTGAGTATTAAAATAAAGGTTTGGGCTATCGACCGGAGGTCTTTCTCTCCGAGTTTTTTTTTCAATTCTAGTGTTCCGCAATATTCAATCAAAACTTTATCCGCTGTATTCCTAACGAGATTTAATATTTTTTAGACTAAATTGAAAGCAACGTAAACTTTTTTTTAGCATAGGATTATCTCAAATTAGCCACTAATTAATATGTTGATTGAATAATTTACAAAATAATAATATTTCTTTTCTTAAAAATCAAACACAGTTAGTATCAAGTTATTTAGGCATAATAATAGATCGCTTCTTTTTATGGTATGCGCATATTGATCAAACCTATAAAAGAAGTAAATAATGCATATTATCTAATATCCCGCCTCCAAAAATCAGTTAGATTGATAAAAATGTTTCACTACGGGATAAGTGAGTATTTAATTCAAAATATATGAATTATGAATATTTACTTTGATATTTATTCAAAATTATACATATATCTAAGAAAAAAAGACTTAAATTATTTTTATTTTGTAACATTGTTAACAACAATTTCTGTTTAATCATCCAATTATAATTATATTTTTTAATAAGACAAACTTTATTAAGGCACTAGAAAGAAACAATTACACCTTCATACAAAAGAAAAGTGTTATGTGGTTTGATATGGAAAGATTATTTATACCACAAAAACGTATTATAGATTAATATTCAATTTAAAGTATACAGAAACATGCAAAACTAAGTTTATAGAATACATATTATTATCGTTATCCTCCACAATTGTATTAAACAAAAAAAACTTGTACTGCATATGATGTAAACACTCATATTGTAAAAAGATACTATTATATAGCGGATTCAACCTATACAATCAATTAAGCAGCAATCGGCTTTTTATAATTTAAAGGAATTTTCTTAATACAGGATGCAGCAAAACAGAGAATGCAGTTTTGAAGTGCTATAAAAAAAACGGCGCAATTTCACGGGATGTTTCTGGGCGTTCCAAACTGCACTGTCTTTTTTGCCGCACCCTGTATATCTGTTTACTGGAAGCACCCAGCTGAACTCACATATTGGAATTTAATATGTTTTTTGTTAACTCAACCACTAAGACCAATAAATTATTATTATTAATCTGAAGTAGTCTAAACTGTACTTTACTTATCTTAAAGGAAACATTAAATATACAATAATTAAAATTCATTTGACCTTCTAAGGAAAAAAATGCAAAATTTATTAAAAAGTTCACGATAATGTGATTATGTGCAGAATTAGTCTAAATTGTAATTAACTTAAATAAAAAAATATAATAATTGACTTCCATTTAAACTTTTAACAAAGAAAATATAAATATAGATAGCTAGCTGGTCTAAATTACACTTTACTTTTGATGTATATTTTTTTATATTCACTAGTCTTTAATTTAAAGCCTATTGTAGGTTGCAAAAAAAACACGTACAATGAAACGAAATAGATTTATAGATTTTTTTCTCTTCCCAGAGCCAACATATATTTTTTTTTTCAAATAAGTATTATTAGTTTATGTACTTTTACAAAATAAATGCAGGTATGAATATAAATATTTCACAAATTCAATTCTACTCAAAAAGTAATTTAATATCCAACTCAATCCAGCATCGTGAAGCCCATCGGTGATCCCCCCACGCCTATCCTCACTTCATTTCTTATAAATAAATTTTCATATTTTTTCCCCGGTGGGAAGGAGAGGCGATACAAGAGCCGGTCACTGCACTGCATTATATACGTGGGGGTGGCATAAATGGAAACAGGGCCCGGGATCTCGAGATGGGAAATATTTATGAGGACTCTTCGCACCGTAACGGCTTCATATATAAGACTCGTCGATCGGTTTCATATTTTCGAAAATGTATTCACCAGCAGCGGATAAAACTTGAACAGTTTATAACGTATGAAATTGATTTGGGGATAGATAAAAGAAATTTCGGATTTTTTTATGCGCAATGATTTATTTAAGTATTAAATGTATGTTTTTGGTACAAATATTTGTTCGGCAATAAAAATTTTATTACATAATTGGAAAATTTGTATAAAGCACCATCATTTGCCTAATTTATAAATGCCATCGTCAACAATTTAAATAAGTCTACGTTTTATTATGGATTTTCAATAATTAATATTATTTTATTATGAATTTAAGCTAACTGCTTATAATTAGTAATAGAAAGGAGCATTTATTCAATTAGTCACATATTTTTAAAATAAATTAAATAAAAATAATTTGAAAATAATTAATTATCATAATTAATGGTTTTAATATTTAGACATTGGTAGTTCATATTGTATGAAATAAATATGAAAATAATATTAAAAATGAACCAATAAAACACAGATTAGATTGAATAACTTTAAATTTTCGACTAATTAATTAAAATTAAAAATTAAAAAATCAATATATCCATTAATGTAAATATCCATAGAAATTTCAATAAAACAAATTTTAAATTCTCTTGAAAATGGGCTAATAACCAGAAACTAGTCGAGAATTTAAAGTTATTCAATCTAATCTGTGTTTTATTGGTTGATTTTTAATACTATATTCATATTTATTTCATACAATTAATTATCAATCAATTATATATAGCTACTTTGACTTTATAACTTCATAAGTAGCTAATAATAGATTGATCATTAATTATTTTCATATTATTTTTATTTAACTTACTTATAATTAATATTTTATTTTAGTTCTATCAGTCTTATCAATTTTAAATCGAGATATTATTATTCACCTACTTCAAGATCAACACTAAATGTAATATTTTATTAATATCAGATTTTTACTAAGTGCATTGTACATAAATAGCTCTATAATCATTTTGAAATTAAAAATATAAATTTCAAAATAATTATGACTTTGGTGAATGCGCCTGGTTAAGGATAGAAATATTGAGCTATATTTCAGGCACACATGAAAATTCCAATTGATTATTTACCTAGAAATGAACAATGAACAAAAATTTGGTATTTAATTTTAAGATTCATATCAAACGTGTTTCTATTGTTATTAAACACTAATCATGTCAGTCAAAAATTAATATTAATTAATGTTAAACATGATATAGTAACTAACTAAACAACTTTATTCAAATGTGTATATGTATGTACAATAATATATAAAATATAGAATTATATTTTGTAAATGAATCATCTATCGACCGTAGGTCTTTCAGCCTGATTTAATATTACTTAGTATTAATTTTTGACTGACATGATTAATGTTTCATAATAATACTGTTAAATATTAATAGTTTAGAAAATATATAGACATTACTTTATTAAAATAAAACACTTGATTCCCGTCATTATTATATTTTTCGAAACTAGTTGAAGAAATAAAATATGGTGAAAGAAATCAAGGGTTTTAATAAACTATATTAAATTTTATTATATATAATATATAATGTGTTTTAATTAATTATTCAAACTTGTTTCAGCATTTCATAGGATAAATAAACATTTAATGAAAACATATAAATTAATTAATTATAATTTAAGGAGAATTATATTAAATTGTTTCATAAACGAAACATAGCCTTAATAATCAACAACACATTAAAACCCTCATAACATAAATCCCCTGGCGTTTTGCGTTCCGCTGCACGAATCTGACTCAAATCGCATTAAGCGATTTAGTTAATTTGGCAATCTACTTACATATTACAAACTCAAACAATTCGAGATTCGCCCGAGCCAATTCGCCCGCGCTTCTTACAACATTACAATTCATTTCCCGGACGGTTATACAAACATCTCCCGATTTTCAATTCCATACATTTTCCAGCTTCTTATACTCCCACATACAATTCCCCGTCATTTCCAACTGCATGAATACACTTCTGAGCCATTAAACACAGGGACGGGTGACCCCCGCCCCTCACAGCTCCCCTTTTAAATTTATAACAGTATTTAAACCCCGCATTGTTCCGGAACAAAGGGCCGTCCGCCCTTAAACTTTATTTATAATTAACTCTCAAACGTACAACGGGATTATTGTGTTGTTTTTACCGACGCTTATTCATCATTGTTTCATTTCTTGACTTTGCAAAAATATAAGGGGATTATAGTGAAATGCGAAATAGCGCAGATGGGGATTGAATGGAAGTCCCTCAGTTTGTTTTTTGATGGAAATTAAAAATAACTAACTGTTTAATGCAAGAGAGTTTATTTTATAAGCATATTTTCCTTAATACAAAAATCCCAACATCATTAAAATGTAAAATAATATAATAAATAAATTAGTGTTGGGCAAAATCGAGTATAATTAGTAATTGGGTATTTCTAAATGAGCAATTTTAAATAAATAATGTTAATAATAAATTGATGTTTATCAATGAATAACATGCCGCATCAGCGGAATCGACACAACTCGTACCCTCGTCACCACCTATTTCGAATTTTGCGCTGCACTATTCAACGCCACAATTATGGGGAATGGCTGCAGTTGTCTCTCTCTAATTTTACGCACCATTCATCGTCGATGTCCTTTGATCTTTTAAGAGGCATCGTTGCGAATCGACCTTGAAGCTTTCTTATGGGATTTCTTAATAAAAATGCGTACGTTTAGAGAGCTTATTAGTGGAGATAAAGAGCTACTTTTTTTTTCTGCAAAATCTTATGACCTTTTTCTAGATCTTATATCGATCAACAATTTTAATTTAATTTTAGTTTTTTTATAATAAATAATTATTTCTTACTAGATTTTTACTCATTTTCCGTTCATATTTATAATTCGATATGTTTTTTATTACGCTTAAAACAACAAATCGTTCCTAAACACAACAAGCGAGCGCGCGCGCTCAGTTTATTTAGTATCGGATTTCGGCGACCAGACAATTTGAATCATCTGCTCTTACAGCTAGCGAACGTGCCGCTTTGAAAAGGTGAACGAATTCGAATTCTGTTTTTAATTATGGTAAAATAATAAGTTATACTACAAGATATGTTTATGTAAATATATATATATTTTGAAATCTACCTTTTTTATGTTACATTATTATACATACACGTTATTTTCCCTAACAATTATACCAACAACTCAGCGCTATAAGAATTAGTTATATTCAAAATAAAATATTAATAATAAATATTTAATTTGACAAATAATTTTAAATTATGGCATTAACATTTTATGAGTTATTTTATTAATTATAACTTATTATTTATAAGAATAAATACAATTATCCTAATAGTATCTATTGTAAAAATAAAAGAGGCGCAAAGTCTACGTACCCATTAAAATAATCCATATGTCACGAGATAATATTTAATAAATATATAGGGTGAGTCATTGAAATGCCCATCTTCGAAATCTCCCTTGTCGTTAGAAATTCAGCATTAATTTATTAATAAAACTTGCTTTACTTCTGAAGACGCATAATGCAAAATTGTTTTCATATATACAGGGCGACTCAACTTCTCGGAATTAATATCATCTGTGTTATTTTACCCTATATGTTATATTTCTATTCGATTCCTCTTTAAATTGTCTTTACATCAATATAACATAATTAATGGTTTTGATTTACGGTTATAAATTTTCTAAAATTGTTGACAGTTGCAAAAGCTTACTAAAAATCATTACTTTTTTTATTTTTTGAGATAGAACAATGAAATAATGTATGCAAACTGAGATGGTACTATTTTATGCAATAATAGTTTTAAATGTGAAATATTTTTTATGCAAGGTTTTTAAAAATAACGTTAAATGTGTGAGTTTTCAAACCGATGTACTTTTATTTTTTTAATAGCACTCTATACTTTTCATTTTTTTTCTTAACTTGTCATAAAAAGAGGAACATTTTTTACATAGAATACTTTCGTAGTTTTTAAAAAAATCACATTTTATACTGTTTTTAAGACGTTTTAAGAATTCAGAATTCAGAAACACAATTATGTTGTATATTATTGAGACAACTAAAATTTCGGATGATTTTTGCTCATTTATAAGACAACCATTATTTCTTAGTCACATGTAGATTTTCCGTAATGTTAATTTAAATAAAGTATATATTTGTCATTTGTTTCCATTTGCCTTTATTTTTGATGCTTGATTACTGTCATTTCTATAGTTTTTCATTATCAACTATTCAATTCATTGTTAAAATGTCATATAAGTACTATAAAATGTGAAATATTTCGAGAAGTACAAAATATATATAATGAAATATTTGTATCATTTTATTATAATTTAAGAAAAAAAAAAAAATAGAAAAGTATAGGGTGTCATTTAATAAAAAAATATGTCCATTATCGTTTATCGTTGCCGTTCATAAACATTTCCTGGAGAATTAATTTATTTTGTGCGTAATAATTTTTATTTTTCGATTTCAATTGCTGTTTATAATTGTCTACAACCATAAAAAACAAATTATGAAAATGAAGAAGTATGTGTATTAGCCAGTGTGGCAATGAATCCAGTGGCGAATACACATACTTCTTCATTTTCATGCTACAACTCTGTAACATTTTGCAAAATTAAGTTATTTTTAATTTTGGAAATTATTTTCTGCGTGCCTTCGTTTTGGGTATAGGTGATCACAGCAGCGTTTTTTCTGATGCCACCAAATTTTCATTATACAATACAATTGAATAAGTCATACTTAAAAATATAACAGAAAATAGCGAAATATTAAACAATAAAACAATAAGTAATCAATACCGTATGACTGTTTACTTTTTTTCTTCATTTGTTTTCATGATAATCTATGATAGTTTCACAAAATGATTTATAAAAAAAACCTAAACAAATTATATATTTGCAATCTACGAAAAAATCTATTCCCAATAATGTAATTTTTGACTATAGTCACAATTATAAAAATCGAAGTTTGAGGTTATAACACAAAAACTAAAAATGATAAATACATTGAGATAACATATTCGAAGTCAACATAAAATGTTGCTTTTAGAAAGTGTTTATTATATATATATATATATATATATTTAATTTTTAATAACAACGAACTTACAGGCATCATCTAAAACAGATTTGCCGGTTAAAGATATATTTTTTTCTTCGCCATTGTTTTTATCATCAAAATTTGAGCTAGGGTCATAAAAACGGTTTTTGATAAAATAAATAAGTGTTCCATATGTGGCACCACCAAAAGGCACCACCCTGTACAATAACGATTACATTAAACTGCATACCATTTGAGAAGGATACTGAATGCTATTGAATTATTATTTTATTTAAATATTCAATATAACCTACTGTACCTTACCTATAATATCGTTTAAAATGCCTTTGCACGTATTTATTCTTAGTTGTTTATTTGCGAAATGGATGTTTGATTTTTTCTTTTCTATTTTTTTTAAACGTCACTTTCTTGCGACACTTATTTCGTATACCCATTTTTTAATAAGTCAGTAAGTCACCAAATAAAAAAATGCTCTTTCTAAAATACGTATGTATTCGAAGGAATCGCAACTAAAACTAAGTCGTTGAAAACTGGCGCCGGGCGCATTTTAAAGGGCGAATTCATCCCCATGGCGGGCGTACGGGCCATGTGGTATATTTCAAACGACTCATGTGCCGACTTCAGGTCGCCTCTCTGTTCAAAAGCCCTCTTACAAAAGTACATTTTTACCGTGTATTAAATACGAAACGCGTTCATTAAAATTTATTAATACTTAAAATAATATTATATCAGACGGAAAGACCAAATAGTCGATATTTATAAATTAAATTATTCCATCCACAAAACACAAAATTTACTAGTTAATAAACACGCAGAACAATATTTACATTCATGGGTTGGTCCAAATACATATATATATATATATAATAATTTAGTTAATAAGAGCTTACTGGCTAGGTTATGTATATAAAACTTATTTTCTAAGTACATAAATAAATAAATAAATAATTAAAAATACATTAAAATAGATTAAAATATAAGATATAAAATATAAAAATATAAAACACTTTAAACATTTTAAAACACGTATAGCGCACGACAGTTATTGGACCACGAAATTATCACAGAAAATATTAAATTCCTCAACAGTATAGAATCCGTGCTCTTCTAATAACCTTTTTGTTGTTATTAGAATTTTCTTTTGTGGTAAATTTCTAATACTTGCTGGTAATGTATTAAACAGTTTAATTGTTTGGACCATGTACGAGTTATGGTAGAAACTGTGGTGATGTTTTGGCAGTTTTAGTTCTTTGGTCCTAGTGTTGTGATTGTGATGCGTTTGATGTATTACGAAGAGATGCATGTTACTCTTTACGAATTTTACGGATTCGTAGATGTATAGGCTGATAATTGGCATATTTTTTTTTTTCGTCTTAAATAAGTCTCTACAGCTGTGGCCCGGTTTTTTGTTACATATAGCTCTGATCGGTCTTTTTTGTGCGACGAACACTTTCTGAATATTAATTTGAGTTGTACAACCCCAAAATAACAATCCTTATGTTATAAGAGGTTGACAATAGGCCATGTATATTATTCGCGCGGCATTCTTGTGAACGTCCTTTCTCGTCGCATATATGAGATAAGAGTATTTAGCTAATTTTGAACATAGCCCATGTATATGGAAATCCCACTTAAGGTCTTTTTGTACTGTGATACCTAAAAAACGTGCTTTATCCGTTTCACTTATTTATTCTTCTTTGAGTTGTATGTTTATTTGCCCCATTGATGCTCTGTAGTTTATAACATTTGTTTTAGCTGCATTCATTTGTAAGTTGTTCTGGGTGAGCCATGTGTTCAGATCTTGAAGTGATTTATTTGCAGCTAGGTTCAGACTTTGTATGGATTGCCCTGTCATGTTTATCGTCGTGTCGTCTGCAAACATTGTTATTTGTGTATTAATAGCGAGTGGCATGTCATTAATAAACAATAAGAACAGCAGTGGTCCCCAGAATATTTCCCTGAGGTACCCCGACGGTTGGATAAGCCAACTGTGAATTATATTGCTTATTATTTACTAATGTAGTGGTTATGTGTTTTCTATTAGAAATATAATTAGATTGTGACAGTTGCCTCTTAGACCATAGGAAGTTAGTTTAGCTAGCAATCGTTCGTGAGGTACACAGTCAAACGCTTTCATTAAATCGATAAATATTGACATAACATTTGCATTTTTGTCCAGATTTCCAAGTACAAAACTTAAGAAATTGAATATAGCATGAGTGGTTGTGAGGTTCTTCCTGAACCCAAATTGTTCATCACACAGTATTTTTTTGGATTTGATGTAATTTACTATTCTGTTATATAGTAGTCTTTCGAATATTTTCGAAAATACTGGTAAAATAGATATTGCTCTATAGTTGGACATTTCATGAGGGTCTCCTTTTTTATGAATTGGAATGATTTTACCCGTTTTTAATAGTGACGGAAATATACCATCTACAATAGATTTATTTATTGCACATGTTAGCGGGTATGATACGTTTTCTATAATTTGTTTAATTATTTTGGTTGACAGGCCATGAATGTCTCCAGTGTTTGTCGTTTTTATTTCGTGTGTGATTCTTCTAATCTCCTCTTCGGATGCAGGATAAAGAAATATTGATTCCATTACATGTGTTTGAGAGATGTAGCTTTCTGTGTTTGCTTGTGCATCAACGTTGCCGATTTTACTAAAATAATCATTCAATTCATTTGATATATCTTGTGGATTTGTTATTATTTTTGTGTTTATGTCACGGATGTAATTTATAGTATTATGTTTTTTCTGTGAGTTTTGTCCCTTTTTAAGTTTTAGGATGTTCCAGAGTGCTTTTGACTTATTATCTGAATCATTTATTTTTGTTGTATTATAATTTTTTATTTCATTCTGGAGTGTGGATGAATACAGTTTTTTTGCTGATTTGTACGCATTTAATGTGTAGTCGCATTTTTTAGCGCGATATGCTTGATAAAAAAAGTCTACTTGGTTTTTTAGTTGTTTTAGCTGTTCATTATACCATGGTTGTTTCTTTTTAAAATTATTTAATAGTCTTTGCTTAATTGGACAGCACTGATTATAAACGGAAAGAAATATGTGGTAAAATTCATTGAAATATGTCTCAAAGTTTGTGCAATATTTTTTTAATGTTTCCCAGTTTATTTTGTCAAGTTCATCTCTTAATATGTGTAATGTGTTTGAATTTATTACTCTTTTGTTTATTGATTGAGTATTTCTTTTAACAGTGCATCTTAGTTTTAGTGTTTGACCCAAGTGGTCTGATAAATGGGTATTTACTACGTTTGAGCTTATATATTCGATATTGGTTATTATATTATCGATGCATGTACTATTATTGTCAGTAACTCGGGTGAGTAAATTAATTGTTAATATTGAATTATAACTCTCAATTAGGTTGATGGTATTTATTGTATTGTGGTTATTAATATTTAAAAAATCTATGTTGAAATCTCCGCCAATGATATCATAAATGGATTCCATAATTAATTTGCAAGAAATAACTGACTTAAGAGTTACATTTGATGATAAATTGTCGTTCAGAGACCAAATCTCAAAAGTAATTAATGACTGTCAAAAAAATCTTGGTACTGCAACGCAATGTTTGCGATATTTCTAATTTATCAACAATTAATCGGTTATTTGACTCTTCAATTATTAATAAAATCATCTACTGTGTCTGTATCTGGGAATTTTGTTACAATCAATAGATCAATTCACTTGAAAAAGTTTAGAAGCGCTTTCTGCAATCTGTTATACGTTACCAGTTTCTTGTAAAAGAATTCGATATTCCTACTATTCGTAACAGACAAAAATATATATCAGTTTGTGAACTTTATAAATACATTCACAATCATCACTTTCCGCACGAACCATGTTTTCTTAAACTCCTTGACAGAAAAGTACAGAAAATAATTTAATTACTTAATTGTATAAAATTGTAAAGTCGCTCTACAAATTTTATTGGTATATGTTCGTTTATATATGTAATATGTTTATTTATATTTTTCTTTGTAATTGGACTTGGTCTGTTAAGAAATAACTTAATATTATTTCTTATATGATTTAAAAAATAAATTTGAATATATTTAGGGCCAAACGACACTTATGATTGTTTTAGAATATTTGAAAATATAGCTGGATTTATAAAAGTCATTCAATTATTGCCAAAACCTACTCCCTGGAAATTGTTGAAAATCCGTTGAAATGTTCAATTTCAAAATTTGTACTCCCTTGGACAGAGGTCCGTGAAAAGTAAGAATGTAAGGTAGGCAATAATTTAATGTTAGAGGAGCACACTTATTGTTGATAATAATTCTGAGTGAAAATAAATGAAAAATTAATTTCTCTCTCACAATTTTATCCGTATTAGAAAATAAGTGAAACCTCATAAAAGAAGATCCTGAGCTTTAGTTAAATTAGGAAGAAGTGAGAAGCCCTCCACTAATTCCTCCCCTGAAAAGAAACCAGTCAGCGAGTTCAGTCCCGCCGATGAAATCCGAGACCTAAACGAATCCACCGTTTTATTTGTGGCGGAATGAGTTTGGCACGGTGTAATTCCGCAATTACCGAACCTCATTCTCTCCTGACTCAGTCCAGAAATTCCCGCTGCAATAATAATCACGAGCATTAAGGGCAAATTGTACGGTTTTAAGAAGAGCACGTGCTCCGCCTCGCTATACACCAACCGGAATCCGACAATTCCCGGAGTTCGTTAGATAAATCGCATTCCGCTGCACACATGCAACTTTAACAACAGAAACAACAACGTCGTTCCGGATGAATATTAAAATGGCGAAAGGGGGGTTTCTTTTTGAATACAAAGTCCAAGGAGAATTCCGTAATCTCCGGTTTGGATTATTTGCAAGGACAATACGGACGGTGGAAACGTGCTTTAAATATCGATCCCCGGTCGCCTTTTTTCCCCATCGGTTTTATGCTTTCTTATCTCGGCGAGGACAATGGGTGATTTACTTAAAAAAAACCGGCGCGTTTTACAAAGTATTACAAAGTATCTTGCATGATGTGATGTGCGGGTGATAAACATCTCTGTGTGGGATTTTTAAAACGGATTTTGTACTAATTTACAAAAGAACATTTTAATAAATTAATTACATAGAAAAATTAAAATGAAAGTAATGAACAATTTAATCCAAAGGAGTTTGTTTTATAAGTCTTTTTTTAATATAAAAATCCCCACATTACAAAAATGCAAAATAATAAAACGAACTGGCTCGACCGTCGATCGATAGCCAATTTGCAATTAACAAATTGGCTATCACACGTAAGCTTTTATTTATAATAAATTATTTAATAAAGGACAGAAAGATCTAAGGTCGATAGCCCATGACAAATTACTAATACAATTGTAAATATTGTTATAAAAAAAAATTGTAAATTTTTGTTGTCATATATATTTAATAAAATTTTCAACCAACGTTAGTAGACGAAACAACATTCACAGTTCTCTATATTGTAGACCCAACTTGTTGACTATATCACAATAAATTAGGCAATAGATGGCGCTTGCGCTATCTTTCCAATTATTAGAATAAATTAAATAATTATTTTCTCTTTGGCTAACTGCAACTTTGTCAGGTGTGATAATAAAATCTTTAGCTATCACCTACATAACGTAAGCACATAAAAAACGACAAATGTCCATTGAAACAACTACTTCCCGGAAAAATACCTCGCCAGTTATTAAACCACACAATAGAATTTGCTGTTGCACGAAAACTGATTGCATAGTATTTGTGTTCCTAGTGAGATTAAGTGTACATTTTTATTCGAGGTGGTGGTAATGGACCGAAGTGGAACCGAGACCCACATGACACCAGCAATAAGAAAGATAAGGAAGGAACGTATCATTTTATAAGAATATTAATTTATTACATCGTTATTGATAATCATAGGGTATGAGGATACGCAGCCACAATTATTAATGATCATATAATAAATTAATATTCTTATTAATTACGTGACACGTCACAATTTTAAAAATAGAATCGAGAATCCATTGTATGTTGTCATAAAACGTACACAAAAGTTACACTCGATTGACGCGGTCCAACGAATATTGACGAATATTAAAATAAGTGATTTAGAACAACTTATTATTTAATTTAAGGCTGCGATCGCCAATTCGTTTCCGTTTTAAGGGATTAACAATGTTATACAGTAATAAAAAAATAAACATTAAATACAGGCAGATAGCTTATTTACTGATGAACGATATCAGATTATTTTTTAAAAACAAAAAAATAAATAAAAACATATTATTTCAAAAATTATTTTAATTTACAAAAGCATATCTAATCTATATTAAACACATTCAACTGCATGTGGAAAGTCTTCCTCTTAAATATTCATATTAAATATATTCATAATATATTATTTAAACTCGTTAATTCTTTAAAATAGTCAATGAGAATAAATTTAGTTCGACGCCATATTTTTTTATTGTGGAAGAGTATCTAGTAGTTCAGATGTTTGCCGCTAGGTTGAACAATCAAAGTTGGAATAAAATAAACACACACACATTTTGTAAAAACCACTGCACGCTCTGGCGCTAATAATAATTGTAAACTAATTGTATGGTTAGTTGTATTTAAAAAAATATATTATACAACTAACCATACAATTAGTTTACAATTATATAAAAAATCGAGCTTTTCAGTTGAAAAGTTAAAGGCGGTGGTAGTCGTTGGCAAAAACGCGCAGTTGCACTTGAGGCACTTCCTTTACCTAGTCTCGTACCGCGTCTTAAGACAGTTGTAGCAAAAGACGTGGAAACACTTGGATAGTACAGCGGTCGTCCGTTTCACCTTGCACAATGGACGTAAGCGTTTCCTTGTACCCTCTTATTTCTTCCACCATGACCTCGTCGAAAGTCGAGCAGGCCAGTTCCTTTTTCTTAATTCGCTCCGCCTTTCGCTTCAGCTGCGCTATTTCCCCCTGTAGTCGTTTCGTTTTGAACGTGTCCGCTTCTAAAGAGCTTGAGAGCTTGTTTTTTCCACTATCACTTGTTGGGCTTCTTTTGTGCATCCCATGACTTGTTATCTCAAAATCAATTCATTCTCAACAATTTTGGAGAATCCGCTCCTTCTCTTCCAGTTTCCTGACTTCCAAATACCACCAAAATCGCTGCTTCCATTTATGTGATCAATGTCGACACTTGCTCTTTGAGCACGTCCTTTTCCTTTCTAGTCAACTTGTGCACCTGGTTCGATTTTATCCGCTCCCTTATCAATTTAAAGTTTGCATCGTCTTTCCTCCTAAGTTGCTGGATTAATCGAGAATTTTGTTTCTGCATATCTTCAAAAGCCTGTCCGGTGACCTCCATCTCATTCAGCAACGCTTCCTCCTTGTGTGAGCCAAAAATCTGGTGCAGCACATTGTGCCCTTTTTGCTCCTTCAGTTATTTGATCTTCCTTAGAGTCTTCCCGTCGGTCAACTTCTTCATGTCCTCCCGTTTACTCTCTTGCACCCTTTTCAAATGTCGCAAGTCCTCAATTTGTGACCTCAGTTTTGTGTTGGAGGCCATCAATTTCACTTTGTCTCGCTGTTCTTTGCTCACACCAGCAAGAGTTTCATCTCTTTCTGTTTATTTAAAGATTTTTTTTAATAGAGCTTTTAAATTATTACATAGCTTCTATAGAAAGTCACCATCGTACAACGCAATAAAATTATATAACGCATTGCCCGCAAAACTGAAGAAACTGGAATCAACTGTATTAAAAAAAAAACAAGCAAATTTTGAAGAAGAAAAAAACACAATATACAGTATGGATGGTTTTTGTGCAGATCTGTGGGACTGCACAAAATGAAATCTAATCCAACAGAAACAAGCTCGTTTGTTAATTTTAATACTACAAGGATTATTAACACATTGTTAGAACAATTTGACTTAACTATAAGTATCATGAATATCCTATAGTTCAATAAATAAGAAAAAAAATCCTTAAGCAATTCACTTTTAGCAATAGGGCATTTCCCGATTTATCTGCTCGTTCGCTGACAGGTTTCGGCAGCATCTCGTACTCCTTTCTCAGTTGGGCAAGGACATCTTTCAGTTGCATCACCTCTTGACGTAACTTTTTCTGAGCCACCAATTCATGTTGCCTTAGTAGCAGTGGTTTTTAGGAGAGCAATAGAGTAGGGGAAATCAGAAGTCACATCTGGAGGAACGTCTGCAAAGATATACCTCAACTAGAGTTTGGTGCTGATTCCAGTGCACACACCTATATGGCGAGCACATCCTATGAAATTACCACCGAAAACACAAAATACATGAATTCTCTCATGTATTTTGTGTTATAAGGGTATATATTTTGTGCTATAATGATTTATACAGATGGATCTCTGAAGAATAAAGTTTCGGGCCTGGAAATCTACTCCAGAAGCCTAAACATTCAAAAGAATATACCTATGGGTATAAGTTCAACCATCGAGCAATTGGGCATAACACACGCGGTGCAAATGATAACCCAGCGTAGTGTAAACAACAAATGTCTGCTAATCCTAACGGACAGCAGACATGTTCTACAGTCTCTGAATAGAAACTACACCGGCTCAGAGACAGTGAGTGCCATAATAAACTCAGGCAGGCCTCGGTACACAACAGAGTCGAGATTTCATGGGCGAAAGGGCACAGTACTGATATTGGGAACAGGGATGCAATGCATCAGCCAGCTGGAATGCGACTCAGACGCCCGGTACACTGATGCGTCCCCCTTTAAGTTCCTTATATGAATCAGTGCATCCATATACTCCAAAAAAAATAGGTGTAGATGGTTGGTGTAACAGACTGTAGACTTTCTAAGGAAACCCCTCGGTACCCAAATGAAAGATCAGCCAATCAATACCTGCGGCTGTCCAGACAGAACTTAAAACTTATTACAGCTCTTCTGACTGGACACCGAAGACTTAGAGCACACCTCCAAAGATTGACGATTGTAGAATTACAAGACTGAAGAGGGTGCTGTTTGAAGGACAAAACCGCGGAGCATATCCTCGGATATTGTCCAGCGCTATAGTCCAGTAGAAAAGCCATACTGGGTAAGGAATGGCTAGAAATGGTGACAATCAGAGATCTGCCTGTCGAGACACTGCCAGAATATCTAAATGAAGTAGGCTGGCTATGCTGATATATGTTCTACAAAACCGTAAAACTATCAATTCTTTGCGTTCCATTAATTCGATATTTCTCAAGTGGGCAGTTTTGATGGTCTATAGTAGTTGCCGTGCTTCGTCCAGTTCAATCTAAAGATATCATGGACGTAGAAGTTAGCGCTAATGCAACACGAGCGGAGCTGTTACCGGCAAAGTCAAAAGCTCGGTATGACAGAACATACACTTATTTTAAGGAATGGTGCACTGGAAAGAACGAAATAAATGAAACCGTGTTTCGTGCGTTTTTTTTTTTCAAGAAAGATTGTCTCTTTTGAAATTGCAAAATAGTTTATAGTTCGAGTTAATGAAAATTTTGATTTAATAAAATTAAACATGTAAATAATTTTTGTACTATAAAAGCATGATGCTTGCTTGGAATATGATCTACTGCTGAAAAAAACTTTATAAAAGTTTGATAGGCAAATTAAAATACTGTACATATTTCAGAAATAACCTACCGCGGTAAATCGCCATTACGGTCCTTAAATACCATCTTAAATTCTATTTATTTGATTACCTGGTTGTCTAACTTTCCATTATTGTCGATTTTATAAAAATGTAATGTCAGTTTAAGAAAATGGTATCGAGAAATATTTTTTTTATTCGAAAATATTTAATCTAAATAAGAAAACAAACAAAACAATCAGCTTCTACTTCGGCGACATTTATACAAAAGTTATTAAACTTTGAACAAAAAAAAATCACAAGTAATGTATGAACAAAAGGTTGAAAAAATGTGTACATACACAAGGTCTAAACACAGACTGATGTAGTTATATCACGGATATAACTACATCATTCTATCGCACAATTCGGGGTTTTTCCTATCCGCCTCACACGTTATGCGTACTGTACGTAAAATAGTTATACAGCTACTACAAAGCAGTTAGAAGGCAAGCATTTTAAAATATATTTAAATTAACTAAACAAGGACAAATAAATTATATAGAAGTCACAAAAAGTTGCACGCCTGCGATTATATTAATGATTTATAAGGCACTAAATACTAGATGGGAATTAAAAAAAGTGAATACAAAATATAATCATATAATTGGAAATATTGCACAAAGTGCCTTTTTTCTAATTTATAAGTGGCACCGTCAACAATTTGAGTCTACATGGTGAATAATCTAATCGTTGTTTCACCCACTAAACCCATTAAATGAAAGCGAACTTGATCTGTTTATCTGTGTATTAATCCAAGAAAATAAATTTATTTAATAAAACTTTCAACTAACTTTAAGTTCTGTATAATTGATACATGTATCTGTTGAGAAAATAAATAAATAAACTAACTTTCAACTTTAAACTAACGTTTGGATGACTGGTAATGGCGATTTTTGGTATCTTTCCAGTTATATGATTCATATTAGATTATTTAATTACAACACAACATCCATTGAACTACTTTCATCGAGGTATTGCACATAAAACGCACTGGTCTGACGAGGTCCAATAGACCGAAATGGATGCCAGTTATCCAAACGCTATTATTTTTATTTATTTATTTATTTAACGGAATATACCATTTTTACAACTATAAGACAACATGTAAAATGCAGTAAATTTATATGTATTACTAACTAATTTTAAATACAATAGTAAACACTTTGAACGCAAATATAAATGCAAAAAGAAAAAGAAAACTTAAAAAAAACTTTGTTTAAACATATACTATTATTCACATTTAATGTTCTCATAAACATGACAAGTTCGCCTTCCTTTAGTGGACGAAACAATGATTCTCGGTCGTCTACCTTGTAGACTCAAATCGTTGACGATGCCACTTCAAATTAGGCAAAAGATGGCGCTTGCGTCGTGTTTAATTTATTATACTTAAAATACTCTTATCACTGAAATGAGCGTCCTAATAACTAACGAGTGGATAACAATCGACAGAAATGTTTTAAAGAATACAATTAGCTTAATTAGGCTATATAAAATGACAAAAAATAAAAAAATAAACTATTTATAAAGAGCACATGGTGCTCGAAATATAAATATAGTGCTTTAAAATAAAGAAGAGATTAAAAGGAATATAATATAAGTATCACTAACAAGATATATTGACAATTTTAAGAAAATGGTGGGTTAGTCCTGTTTTTTGTTGGCATTTAAATTTTAAAGATTCAATGGTCTAATCTATATGAATATAGTGAAAAATATAATGATACTATCAGTTCAAAAATAATACTCAGTTCAATTCGTTTATCAACAAGAATCCAGACTTCACATATAATTCAAGCATAACTCAATCATCACAGCGATAGTAAACTATCTTCGCCATGATAAAGTCTGGATGTAACTCTAATAGAAATTTTGCCTTTATGGGTAATCATATTTATAAGAACTAAATTAATCAATTAATTGATTTTCCTGCTTTTTATAAATACAATAAGTTCGTCTTTATTTTAATGGATGAATAGCAATTTATTATATCTACCTTGTAGAATTAAATTGTTTATGATTTCTCTTAAATTATAGTTATTACATTTATTAGTTAAATCTAAGGCAAAATGATTCACTGTAGTAATAGAAACTATTTGTTGTGTGACTAAATACTCATATTATTTTTTTTTTTCTTCTTTTTTTTAACAAAAAAACATTTTTGTTACTTTTATTTCTCTAAATATTATTAAAACTTTTTATAATTTTGTATAATTGTGAAATCTCTGTAAATAAATATAACATCTATCTAATTAGATTACAATGTGACTTTACATTAGTAATCATAGTAAAGATTTATTATTTATATTAGTAGATTTTTAATAACTTATTCATATTTATTTCATTCAATATGAACTACCAATGTCTAAATATTAAAACCATTAATTAGTATTGACCAGATTTAAATTCAGCCCTATTTCTTAATTAGCTTACAATATAACTTTACATTGGTGATTTATTTAAAAAAACTATTCACACTAACGTAATATTAATATAGTAAAATTAAATTCTACAGCTAAATTTTATTTCATAATTTATTTCCTATAACAGCTTAAATCATTTCGAAAATATTTTTATTCCTAATAAATAGAAAATTCGAGGCAGAAAGACCGATGGTCGATAGCCATTTTCTGAGGCTTAACTAGAAGTTTATGATTGTAATGTAAATATTGTAATGTAATTTAACGTATTTCTCAGAAATAAAGATTTTCGATATATATATCGAAAAATCGCGCTATTTATATATTTCATCAAAATAATATTATTTACCAATTAATTTAATGCAAATGATAACCCTTCGTAAGTTAATTAAAATGAGACCCAGTCAAAAAAAAAGAACACGAAAACGAAGGGGAAAAAGAAGCGGCGGCGGATAGACGAAGGGCGTGTTATCAGTGCCGGGCTGCAGTGATAATTTATTAATGGATTCATCCGACCTTCAGACCTCCAGACCTTTCAGGAAGCACTTAATACATTATAACCACAGAAACCGAAGAAGGTCACGCCACGATGAGGTTGTAATGGATTTCGTTTAGTTTCGTCAAATGCATAATCATTAATGTATGAAGAACGTTAATAATTAATCGATGGAAAAACCTTGAAAATAATTAGAGTATTTGATGTTATGAATTAATTTCTGACTTAACTCGTGGTAAAAAAATGTGTAGTAATTAGTAAGAAACAGCTTAATAAAACGATTTAGTTAATGGATTGATTGAATTTATGTAAGTTGCATTCGTTAATCAACTCAATGTTCATTACTACAGTAATTGTAACTTAAATGAATTTAATGATTAACTGAAGTTATAATTTAATTCGAGTATTTTAGTTACTATATATAACGGAATCTTTATTTAAAGGCGCAAACAATAATTTTACATACAATATTTTTGCACATAATAATATACATAGTTACAATTTACAATTGTGTGTTAGTCTGTTTTAATCGATCACCATAAATTCAGACAGGGCAGAGTGACTTCTGATTTATAGCCTGATCAGAAGTCACTCTGCCCTGTCTGAATTTATGGTGATCGATTAAAACAATAGTTTTATAATTATTACTCAACTTAATAGACTTAATAGATGCCTGAAAAATGGGTCATCTTTAGCATTTTTTTTTTCTCGAAGTCGAATGAATATTTTGAAATGCGAATTTGTCGACTGTATTGGCTATACAATGAGCTATAGATTATATATATAATTGGGAAAAGGAGATTCCGTTAATAAAGTGAAATTGGAATTGAAATTGAAAGGAAAATAAAATCTGTCAAAGTTACCGCGACATGGAAAGACACCCAAATTCAATACTATGTTAATTGATTTTTTTATTTCTGACACTGGAGGCCGGCAAGGAAAACTAGTAAAATCAGTTTTACTGATTTGATAAATAATGACACGTATGATGTTTTATTTGTTCCTATTTACAAGTGCTAAGGTAATGTAAAATAAAGAAAACACTCTATAAGAGAATAGTTCTCGATCTGATTGTACTTAAATTATAGCACAATCGTGAACACTCCTTGAAACGTGTTTTACTTTTGTTTTAAGATTTCAATAAAAAAAAGATTGAATTTTTCGAACAGTATTAGTTATAGTCCGAATTATATTATTAAGTATAAGTATAAGTATAGTTTATTGATCCATATAAATCACAAAAATAATGGACAAGTCAATTACAATTAATACATAACAAAAATATTACAAGAAAAGATCCTCTATAGAATAAAAAATCTTACTAGCTAAATACAATTTAAGCGCCTTCTTGAATTTGATATATATATATATATTAATTTGTTTAAGTTCTGGCGGAAGATTATTATATATTTTTATGCAATTGTAGCCTGGGCCTCTCTCGTATTGTGCAGTATTATGTTCAACTACTGAAAGACTATTGCGATGTCGCGTATTATATTTATGAAATGATGAATTTTTTTCAAAATATTTAGTATGTTTTTTTTTACAAATAGACTGTACCTCATTATATAAATGGATGGAAAAGTTAAAATATTTGACTTTAAAAATAACGATCTGCATAACTCTCTCGGCAATACATTATGAATTAATCGTACTAGCCGTTTCTGTAAGACGAAAATCCTACTACGCAAAGCAGATTTTCCCCAGATGATTACATTGTAAGAGAGAGTGGAATATGCTAGAGCGTAGTAGACTTCAACCAAATTCGGTAAAGCTAATACATTTTTTAAATTTAGTATTGCATAATAGGCCTTGTTTAATTTATTACAAACAAAATCAATATGATATTCCCATGACAGCTGGGGATCTAAGAGAATGCCTAAAAATTTAGTTGAATTTGTAAAATTCAATTGTTGTATATATGTTGGAATTTTCTTATTGAAACAATATACACATTCTGTCTTACTATGATTTAAAATGAGACTATTTTTATCACACCACCACTTGACTTCATCTTTTGTCTTGCTAATTAAGCTATCGAGGAGAATTTGACTACTTGCCGATAATACAATCGACGTATCATCCGCAAAATTGATTAATATTGTTTCATGTCGTTCACATACAATGAGAAGATCAATGGTCTTAAGATGAGCCCTGAGCTACCCCTGTTTTTATACTGAATTCTTTGAATTAAAATTATTACATTTTACATAAAAACGTCTATCACTTAAAAATGAAATTAGAAAATCTAAAATGTTAGCACGAATTCCAAGTTTGTATAATTTATACCTCACAAATTCTATGTCCACTGTATCAAACGCACGGGATAGATCGAACAGGAGCACGGCTACGCACTGTTTTGAATCTAGTTCTTTACTGATGAACTCCACCATATGATATGACGCTGTCTCCGTTGAAAGTAATTGTCTAAACCCATGTTGTGCTGTTAACATCAACTCATTTTTATTTAGATAACACCATAAGCGATCATTCACAATACTTTCGATAATTTTCGATATCACACTTACCAATGATACTGGCCTATAATTATTCATCGACGACTTATTTTCTTTTTTATGTACGAGAATTACTACCGCAGTTTTCAGAATCTTGGGAAATACTCCATTATTAATAGCTTCATTAATAAGATATTTTAATGGCTCCAACAATTAATTACTCATAAACTTCACAAATGAAATTGAAATTCCATCTTGTCCTTTACTTCTTGTGTTTTTTAGTTTTTTAATTGCTAACTGAACTTCATTTGTATCCACTGGTAGAAATACCAATGTTTGTGGAAAGTCCACACATGCAGTACAACTAGTAGATTTATCGTTACCAAAATGTTCGGATAAACTATCAGCTACAATTTTTGAAAAGTACATCGCAAAAGAATTTGAGATATCATCAGATTTCGTTATTATATTGTTATTATATGTAATAATTTTCTCAATTATATTATGTGATTGTTTGCCCAAGCGTCTATTTACCAACTGCCAAACTTTGGCTTGTTTATTTGGAGCATTTTCAATTATTTTTTTATAATAATTACTCTGTGTTTCGAATGTAATATTTTTGTATTCAGTTCTTTTATTAATGTACCGTAAGTTAGTAGTATTACATTTAAAGTTTTCCTTTAACCAAAATAAATCATTCATCAGCTCTCATTTTCCTACTATTATCTGTTATCCAGAGTAAATCATTTTTATTTATATATTTATTTCTAGAATATGATTCTTGTGTGTTAATTAGTTGCATTAGTAAATTAATGAATGTCTCAAAGGCTTCATCAATATTTCCATAAAGATATATGAAATTCCAATTCATCTGCTGCAATGTTCTTTGAATATTAACCATTAATTGTGTAGATAAGACAGGTGTTGGTTTTTTAATTGATTTATGTATTAATGGATCATCAGAAATATTGAAAATTATGGTTTGTGCTCGGTGATCCGATATATGTGGTTCAATAATCGTAGACTTCCAAAGTTCTTGTGAAAGATTTGAGACCATATAGTCAATAGCTGAAACTATAGTATAATTATGTCTATTCGTGTAAACCCTAGTAGGGTCAGAGCAAGTTAATATCAAGTTGTATGATTTAAAAAGATAAAAAAGGTATTTCTTGTTTCTAGTCTCCTTTAGTGAATCTACATTTAAATCGCCACATAAAATAAAATTATCACAGATTCTATAAGCAGATTATAATATATTTCCAACATTTTCCATAAAAATATTCAAATCTCCCGATGGTGGTCTATAAATCGTTATCAATCCAATTTGTTTTTTGTTGACTGAAAACAGTATTCCACTACATTCAACATGCTTTTCAACGCAATGATTTTTAATCCAATTCAAAGGCTCAGTTATAAATCTATCATTACTATATATCAAAACTCCTCCATGAGAGAAAGACGACCTGCAGAATTTTGCGACTACACTGTAGTTATTTAGCGTCATTAAGTCTATATTATCCGCGCAGCACCAATGTTCGGAAACACATAATAATGAGGGATTTTCCACTTTGTTGAATATATTTGTATATTTAAGTCTGTTAATTTATTATATAGTGCTTGTACATTAAGATATATTATTTTTATAAATTTTTGTTTATCTTTTATTATTCCGCAGTTTTCATTCTTTGACGCTCCGCGAAAAAAGAATATTTTTCTATTTTGAAATTAATAGGCCAAAGATCAGCATCTCTCTATAATCTACGCCAATTTTAAACGCCTTTTATTTTGTTTTTGAATTTTTGTTTCTGAAACTTCCAGTGCTTCGGAAGTAATCATATTTGTTCTTATATATTCCGTAACATCCTCCACTGTAGTATTAACATTTGCTCTTCCCAAGAAGTACCAGGACAATCGTGGTATAGCTGTTAATGTTTGTTCCTTGTCCTAGCATTTCCCAATTATTGTTCGTTTATTGTGATTACGTCTCTTATATATTTTTTGAGTTGTCCGATTTAAATGTCCATTCTTTGGTTGATCCGTAATTACATTATTTATTGCTTGTTGTAGCTGTGTTGTTGTAATTTTATTATTTCTTTATCGGTATATATTTCCGCAGTTTTATCGGAGCATATGTTTTTATTCGTATTGGGATATGAGTTGTTTACATTTTTTTCTAGTTTTTGAGTTTGACGACCTTTATTCGCCACTGTATTATTTTGTGATCTATTATTAACTTTTTCTGTAATTAAGGTTGGATTCTGGGGTATAAACATATTCTGTTTTTGTTCCATTAATTCTAACCTATTTAAGTAGTATTTATTATTTGCTATTAGAGCTTCATTGTTTAATTTCGGATTGTTATTTGTTTCCTTTAATTGAGTAACCAATTGTGTTAAAGTTTTGACTTGTTGACTAGTTATTAGCCTCTTCTAAATTGTTTGTACAAATGTGATTTGCCTGTAAATCCCTTTTCCCCTTCAATAAACATCCTGGGTGGAAGGTTGCAAAGCAGATACAACACTCAACACTATCTCTCACTATCACTCTTTTACAGTGTTTATAATTACAGTAGTTCTTATTTTCACTTTCTTTTTCACAGAGTTCTTCACACTCAGCCATCTTGCCTATATATTATTAATTACAACAATTTTATTATTTGTGTTATTGCATGACTTCATAAAATGAATTCAGTTCTTCCGTTATTGCTTAATTTTGTTCTAATATCAAACAATTATTAAAATCTACATGTACACTTCTTTTATCATAAAAATTATTTTATATATTCAGTAGAGGAAGAATTAAAACATTTCATTTCAATAAATTAAATAAAAATGATTTGAAAATAATTAATAAATTATTTCAACCTTTAATTATTTTCAAATAATTTTCTTTTAATTTATTTAAATAACTGTGACCAAGAAAATAAATACTCTTTGCTATTTGTGTTAATAGCCAGCGAAGCAATTATTCAAACCTGAGTCGAGAGGAGTTTTTTGTGAATTTACGATAACAATGCAGGAACGCACGTCCTTCATTCACCCGTCATTACTATCAAAACGCGCGGCAGGCGAGGGTCGTTCTTTTCAATTAATTTAATTCAATTCGTTTCGTTTAATTTAATTCGGTTTTGATTTGGATTGAATTAATTTGGTTTAATTTAATTTAAATCGATTTAGTTTAATTTGATTTAATATAATTGATTTAATTTCACGGAGAATTGTTGAATTATTTGTTTTAACATCTTTGAATTATATAAGGCATAGCTGTACTGACGAGGAATAGATCCCGAAACACGTGTCTGCAGATGGCCTTAAATTAAGTAACGTTCCTTTTGTTGTTTTTACATTGAATTTTTCTCGGATCAAAATTTGTTGCATTATGCAATATTTTATTGATATGCAACAGCGGGTGTACGTTATGTAATTCAATGTCCGGCGTGGGTATTTGCCCGGGAAGTAGTTGTTTTAATGTGCATTTGTTTAACATACTTACGTAACATAAGTCAAAAATCACAGAGCTGAATGTGGAAATAATTTATTAATTATTTTCAGATCATGTTTATTTAATTCATTTAAATATCTGTGACCAAGAGAATGAATACTCTTTCCTATTTGGATTTTATTTCAATATTTTTTTACAACATTTATATATATATCATTTAATCCATTATTTCTTTTGAGCTCTGCACTTAATCGATTTTGAAATTTCACGTCTAATGGAATAATGGCACATCTGCCGTTTACTTCGAACTAAATCGCCCGCGGAGGGATGAATAGACGGATGGACGTCGCGGTATTATCTCCCATTCAGTAACTCAGCATCGTTTTCTATTATAAAGGAAAGTTTTCCCGCTGGAAACTAGACCCTACGATATACGGCGCATCCGCTCCTCCTTTCAGATCGAAATTCCTGAAAATTCTGATCAAGCAAAATAAAGCGATGAAAACAAGATAAAAATACTGATAGATGTGCAATATAAATATATTTTTTTGTTTTTTGATAATGGCAGGTTAAGGTTATCGAAACTATAGTCAATAATAAAACAATCCGAGTTATACAAACAAAGTAAAAGGTAAAAGAAAAAAGGCTTTATTTTACGTCGTGATCGAGTAAAAATTATCCTTAAAAAATATATATTTTATTTTTATACCAAATACATATATTTAGTAAGTAGGATATTAGGATATGTGAAAATTATATTAGAGAATACTTATATAAAACGCGCGTATTTGAATCTAGCTCAGCTACTGCGGGTGTTTTCCACTTCGTCGGCGTTATTGCAGGACTTTAATGCGTTATGATAAAAGGATGATGTAATTGACAGTCACTCCCGGGATTACATCATCATTGTTACAATAATAATAATAATGGTTATAAATATATAAATTAATTAGAAATATATAAAAGTAGAGAGGGATATAATATTTATTCACATGGTCACAGTTATTTAAAATAATTTGAAAATAATTAATTAATGTTTCCCTCTTTAGCTACAGTGACTTTGTGAATAAAATACTTTCTCTATTATTATTAATAGCCAGCGAGGCTTTATTTTAATCGGAGTGGAGAATATTGTTTTAGAAGAATTAAGAATGCGCGTAGCATTCGCTTCCGTCGCCAGACTCGATAATTTACGCCGGAGATCACAGACGGGACGGTACGTTTGGTTAATTTAATTTAATTTAATTTAAAAACTTTGTAATTATATAAGGTAGAGCTGTACTAACGAGGGCTTAATCCCGAAACACGTGTCTGCAGATAGCTTTAAATTACGCATTTTTTTTTTTTCTTTCTCGAATGAAAATTCTTTGTATAATACAACATGTTATTGCTATGAAACAGCAAATGCCCGTTATGTAATTCAATGTCTGGCGGCGTACAGGAGCGAGAGGGAGTTGTTTTAATGTACATTTGTTTTAAAGTACTTAAGTAACATAAGTAAAAAAATCAGCAGCTACTGTGACTTTTTGAAGAGGGAATAATTTATTAATTAATTTCAAATTACTTTTATTTAAAGTAGAAAGTATTTCATTTATTAAATTTGAATTACGATTTATTTATTTTATTTATTTAGTCTTATATAACATCGTTATATGTTCCTCTCTACTTCTCAGTGTGAGGTGAGTTATAATTTATAACAATAATAAATCATTATTTATACAGAAATATAAAATAATAAGAATATAATCTTTACATCTGTTTATCGACCTTTTATATTTTGGATGATTATTATATGTATATACAGACATCTTTATTCAGGCAATTACACAGAACAATAACCAATAACATTTACATACAATATATTTAAGTGTTAATAGGTCTGGGTTATCGATCGGAGGTCTGTCTGTCTTGTATTGAATTTATGGTAATATGCAATACAAATGTATGTGTTTACTAGCTGAACTATCTTAATTGTTCGCAGTAATAAATTGGTGTATTATGAGAAGATGATTTTTATAATTTAAAGGAATGTTTTAGTTTGGTCGGATAAAAAATTTGGAGCCGAGATTATAGGGATTACTTGCTAAATGTTCGAAATTGCAATGATTGCTAATGTAGTCCGTACATTCTGTATAGTCCATTTTATAATGATCTTTTAAACATTAAAATAATGAATGGTTTTAAAATTTAGACATTGGTAGTTCATATTGTATGAAATAAATATGAATAAAATATTAAAAATAAACCAATAAAACACAGATTAGATTGGATAACTTTAAATTCTCGACTAATTTCGGGTTATTAGCCCATTTTCAAGAGAATTTAAAGTTATTCAATCTAATCTGTGTTCTATTGGTTGATTTTTAATATTTTATTCATATTTATTTCATTGAAATAATGTTTTTCTTGAAAATGTAATGATAAAACAAAATGACATTTTTAAAAAATTTGCAAAAACTAAGTATTGCAGGAATAAATGTTTCTGTGCAGAAAATGTTTATTTTAAGGTTGCGGTTTAGTAGAAAGAGATAGCTATATAGTAAAATGGAAATAATCGTTTGAAAAAAGAGCCATTCTTTTAGATTTAATAATATGAATTTTTATTTACTTTTTTTTATCTATCAAGTATAAAGTATCGGTCTAAATAAAAAATAAATCGTTAATTTTTGTGTATTACGTCAATTTACTAGTTTAAGTTAGAAAAGAAAATTGTAAGATTTAATGAAATTAATAGGTCATGTCTGCTAAGTTATTTCAGTGCAGAATTTAGTGAAATCCTTTAAATTTTCATTGCATAAATTTTTATTGGCAAAAATATAATTTGAAATTTGCTATAAATTTGATCAATTTTCATTGTTTTTCATAATTGTTTTTCACACAAACTAAACATTAAAATAATTTTTAATTCGTCTGCTGAAATTCCTGCTTATTTTAAGATTACTTTAATGTAGAATACAATATTATTCATTGATCACAACAGCAATCTAACTCGAATTAGTGATTGCCAATATTTATATAGCTATCTCTTTCGCCTAAACCGCACCCTTAATAATACTAATTTGAATTATTTTTCGATAAAAAACATTGAGAGGCCAGTGTGTATGTATCAGTATATATCAGTATATGGAGAAATAATGTAAAATGTTAAGCGTTCTAAAAAAATAAGAGAGCAAACTATTTACATTTTTCTTTCACAAAATTATTTTCTTTATTATTATTTATTATGAGGTTAGAGCGGAAACTTTCTTTGAAATAACCAGCCAATTTATTGCCATCTATATGGATATATTTTGAACTGAAAAATGTGAATATTTCTGCTATGCTACCGGTAGATGGCGCGAGGGAAGCGCGCTTGAAATTTCACAAGTTTTTGATAGTACATATTATCGATATGAAATTAGGACAGTACATTTACGTAGATAATTTTAGTTTTTCATTGGGCAGCTTTTTTTGTTTTATTGATATAAAAATTAAATAAAATAGAACACGGCATAAAGTAATAATCAGAAAAATTACATTTTTTTTATCAAGCAAGCTGAAAATTTCACAAGTATAGATTTTCATTTGAGCTTTCCCAGGCAATTTTGTACAAAATCTAACTTTCCAGAAAGGATAGAGGTATAAGAAAATGGATTTTTTTTTTCAAACAAGCTGAACATTTCACAAATAAAGATTTTTATTTGAACTTTCCCAGGTAATTTTGTGCGAAATATAATTTTCTAGTAATTATGTAGAATTTTTCTTAATTAAAAAAAAAAAAATCAATCCAATTTTTTGCACACTGATTATTTCGGTTAAGCAAATCAACGATATTTTTTAATTTTTTTTTTTTGGAGATTATAAAAAATTGTAATTTTTATGATTAATCACGAAAAAAAAAATCTTAAAAAATTATCGTTCATTTGCATAACCGAAATAATCAGAGTGCAAAAATTAGGATTGATATTTTTTTTAATTAAGAAAAATTCTTCATCATTACTAGAATTACTAGAAAATTATATTTCGCACAAAATTGCCTGGAAAAGTTCAAATAAAAGTCTTTACTTGTGAAATTTTCAGCGTGCTTGATAAAAAAAATGTAATTTTTCTGATTATTACTCTATATCGTGTTCTATCTTATTTAATTTTTATATCAATAAAACAAAAAAGCTGCTTAATGAAATACTAAAATTATCTACGTAAATGTACTGCCCTAATTTCATATCGATAATATGTACCATCAAAAACATATTTAATACACCGTATATGTAAAGGGTCAATAAATAATAACTCAAATTTTCTTTTCTTTTCGTCATTGTTTAACTTTTTTAGAATGCTTAAAAATTCCGCATTTAAATATTATTTCGTGATAGACGAAGATATATCATTAAACACGGCAAATCTTCGCTTTTTCGCCACGTGACTGATGAATATGTTATGAACCACTCACAATTTATTTCAGTCCGTTACACACAGGACTTAACGGAAAACCGCAAAATCGGAAAAAGTAAAAATCCATTTTATAAAAAGACAAACGAAATAAAAGTCGGTTACGGCTTGCTCACTTTTTATATTCACATTATTTAATACACAAAGGCATTGAATAAAATCAGTAACAAATATAATAGTTACATTTAGGCTCATTTATGATTAATATTATAAAGCTGTATTATTACGCAAGCTTTCAATTCAGAAGCACTATGGTCACAAAGGGCTTTACATAGAATCCTACATAATTACAGTGTGTGGGAAGGCAGGAATATTGAATTATACATTCGTCGGGATAATTTATTCAAATCTTCATGCCCACATAATTTAAATACGTTTCGGCCTGTTTTAAGATTATTATACATTTTTATTATGTTATTTTATTATCAACTTCTCAAAGATGTTGAGATAGAAAAAGCTTCATATCTTGTCAATTCTAGTCGGTGAGAATATTCCATTGGCACTGACATAGGAATAAATAAATATAGCAGAAACTTAGCCAGGATATCGCTTGAACTTCTTAATTACTTCTATCGAGCGTATAACAAACATCGACGACGAAGTTGGCGTTGGAAGTCTCGAGTCATGTCTGTACTAATATCACACGCGTGAAATGCTGGTTGCGGTCAACATGATAACCAGTACTTTACGCGTGAGCGTGTGATTTTAGTTCAGACATGACTTTATATTTCCAATGCTAACTTCATCGTCGATTTTTTGTTATACTCTAGATATATAATATGGCAGAGCATTTAAATTGTTATGCTCAAGTTAAAAATCCCTCTTTGCAGTTACGATTGCTCCGTATGGCTTCAGAATTATTATTTATTTTTAATCACTCTATTGAACTAGGGGTTATTGCAAATATGATCAGAACTTCCAATACACAAAACAGTACTGATTATGATTCCTTTTTCTACGAATCTTCAATATTCTCATGTTGAAGTTTTGGAATCAGCCAACAACTTAACGGCACTTCCTCTAGGGTACGCTACTGTCTCGATCCAACTAGGAGACTAGATGTATACTCATCAGATATATTTCAACATTATAATAGTAATAATAACATTATTTTCCTATAGATTTTGTATCCACTTATATTGACGAAAATTTCGTTCACCCAGTATCTTCGAAATAATTTTTTTTCCAAAATCAGCATAGAACGAAATATTGTTAAAATCTATTAATGAACAACCCTTTCAATTTTTGCCGCTTGTTACCTAACACACTGTATATAGGGGAAGAAAAAATAGTACATGTAATTAATAATAAATTATTCTGTGCACAAAATAGTATTTAATAAAATCTAGGACAAAAGATGGTGTTCTTCTGCAAATTGTAAATTTTATTCAGCAATAAATTCTTAGCATTATTTGCACCCAATCCGCTAACAAAATAAACCACTAAAATAATTCGGCGTTTAAAATATGTTAACAATAAAATCCCTCAAAACACATAACCCGCACGACGTTCATGTACACACGGATTATTTTTATTTATATGTATATCCAAACACGCGAGACCGCCGTAATTCGTTCAAATAACGTTATATCTCACGCTTAACATTACATAACGCGACGGATTTTTATTTAAAACCGTTTGATGTGAACGGATGCATTTTTAAAACCACACGCCGCACACGTTTTGCTACACTTTTTTTTAATAATAGCCATAAATCGTCAAATATTTGCCGGGGCATGTTCCATTACACAGAGTAAATATTATACGTTTGTTTTGTAAATTCAGTAATTGCAGATTAAACTGGTTGACATTAAATACTGAATAACTGTTTTTTTATTTGCACAGACAAATGCAATATTGATTTTTATTGCATAATTTAAATGTACCTATCAACAATAAATAATAATTATTCAATTAATAAAGATTTTACAATGAAATAATATTTAGAATTTTTAACGCTAACAAGTCTTACTGAAAAAATGAAAAATAAATAAAAGTTGGAATTATGTAAAAAATAATACTTAGTACAACGCAAACATTTATTAATGTTATTGTTGATACATTTATAGTTTTGAGGTTAATGTATAACCTATAAAGGCCAACTTTTTGAGAAAAATAATAAGTAAGTGAAATAATAATGAGATATGCGGTTATTTCAAGTTCTGCTGAGGAAGAAGATGTCAAACGGGCATATCTACAGGGGTAAACAGAGATTAGTGAAGCCGGTGACTTGGTTCGACACACATATGCTGAAAAATGAATTCGCCATCGAGGAACAGAATATGTTCTACTTGAGACACTCGTACATAGCAGAGGAACAATCTGACAGGCACGCCAAAGAATTCGGAAAACACGAAAATCGAAGGTTGGAACTTTTCACTAAGGCCAAAGAGTTTAAAGAAAACGTAACGATTGAAAGTCGCCTGAGCCATCTGAGATACAAGAAGCCTGGGATTGAAAATTCTGGAATTTGTATTATTTTTGTTATTCGAAATAAGTTAGTCGATAAATTATATATCAGTATAGCATTGTTTTGATTAAATTAGCGTTATGTAAAATCTATATGTGAGTACGAAATAATGGTTTATCTTATAAATGAACCAAAATTATCCCAAATTTTAATTGCCACAATAATATAAAACATTATTATTTATTTCTTTACTGTCCTTTATTCTTTCCACGTTCAGCCATTTAAAAAAGTATTGATTTTTTAGTGGGTACGTCACTGGAATTGTCAACATTATTGGATATTTTTTCTACAGTAACGACTAATCAAAACTACTTACTATGTTAAATTCATGTAAAGATAATTTAAAGAAAAATCGATTACAAAATAATATATAGGGTGTTTTATTTAAAATAACAAAGTTGATAACAATTAATGGAAAATGGGACACCCTGTATAAATGAAAATAATTTTACATTATGTGTCTTAAGTAGTCAAGCAGTAGTATTAATAATAATAATAATAATAATATTTTTTTTTCCAACAAGTAAAACTTTATAATGGAAATATCATATATAGGTAACTTACAAACAATGTGCTAAAGTGTACAGCCTAAATAATTACACAAATTTAATCGAAAGTCTGCTGGTAGTTTATAATACACTAAATATGAAATGAGACGAAATAATTAATTGAAAGGGTACTTACAATAACATAAAGAATACATAACAAACAAAATATCAAAGGGCAACGCAATTTAAGACATTTTCCTTATATCGCTCAAACACATCAAAAATATCTACACAGTGTTGTATATTATGATAGGACTTTAACAGTTTTAATAATGGTGAATTAGTGTAATGGCAAGTGTGGGATGGTGTGTATTGAAAAGTTCTAGGGTTTCGAATGTGTGTAGTAGGGACATGATATTTTATTTCTGATATCAGCATCATGTCATCAAACTCATTATGAATTAGTTTATATAAACTAATCATGTTTAAATATATGTGGTGATTTCTGACAGATATCATGCTAAATTCGTCTAGAAGATATTGGTAGGGATATCCTCTCGGCGGATACTGCCCAGTATTTTTATAGTGCAGATATTTCAAGAATCTGCGCTGTACATTTTCTATTTGATTTAGGAGCATTTGCGAAGAGGGTTCCCAAACCAAGAGGGAATAATCCAATCTACTCAAGACTAGAGATTTATATTTATTAATTAATGTATTTACGTTTCTAAATTCTCTTGTGGATCTGATTATAAATCCTAGCACTCTTGAACAATCCTTTACGATCTTATCAACATAGGGTTTAAAAGTTAATTTTTGATCAAATACAATGCTTTTCGTAGTCCTTTCAATAGATTGGCCACTTATGTCATAATTATATGCAATATAATTGAGTTTGTTCGTAAACGAAATTACGGAACATTTTTTAATATTTAGTTCTAGTCTAATTTCACACCATTTATTAAAACGACATAATTTTTTTGTAAAATATCACAGTCACTGGCAGATTTTATGCACTGAAAAAGTTTTAGATCATCCGCATACATTAAAAAATCACAGTCAAAAATATCACAGACATTATTCATAAACAACAGGAACAGCAGTGGTCCTAGGTTGGATCCTTGGGTCACCCCGCTTGTAACTAGGTATTCCTTGGAGACGTGGTTTTCATGCTCCACATACTGAACACGATCCCTTAGGTATGAATTAATAACAGATATAATATTGTCATTAACGTCGTACTTTTTAAGCTCTATGGTTTTATGCGGCAAACGATCGAAAGCTTTAGTTAAGTCTGTATAGATTACATCGGTTTGAAGATGCTGTTCCATGTTTGTATAGAGTTCTTGGGTGAATCTAAACGGATTTGTAAGAGTTGATCGCTTATTCATGAACCCATGTTGCCTGTTGTTAATTTTAGTATAAGTTTTGTTGTATATATGATCTGTAATAATGCTTTCAAATACTTTACTATATATACAAAGTAATGATATCGACCTATAATTTAGTATATTTGATCTGTCATCTTTTTTATAAATCGGTGTAACTTTTGCCTTTTTCCATATTGACGGAAAAATACCAGTACTTAATATTAGGTTAAAAACATGGGTTAACGGTTTAGCAATCAAAATCCCAGTATCTTTACACAAGAACTCCGGTATACAGTCTGGACCCATAATTTGTCTAGATTTTAGTTGTTTCAATTTATTAAGTACAGCGTGATCGGAGGTTGTGAAATTAATGCTAATTTATTAATACTACAGCATTCATTTTTTAATACTACTGCTTGACTACTGAAGATTCATAATGTAAAATTATTTTCATATATACAGGGTGTGCCATTTTTTTGATGATTAGCCCTCTATATTCTTATAAAAATATCATTTCTTCTCTACATCCTTTATATTGTCCACAATCTGTTTTGTATACAAACATGCTTTTTATATTCTGACGATTGCAAGTACGAAAAGAAAATATACAAACTACAAAGTTCTATAGAAGCTTTTAAAAAAATATATATCTTGTTATAGAGAGGGCCCTATCTGACTACTAGACTTGTACAGAGTATTATAAACAAAATTAATGCAATACTTGTAAACGGTTGTCTATAAAGTACCGTCACAGTATAGTTCTAAGCAGTAATCGCACTCCCAAAAATAACGCAAAATGGAGAGACCTCGCGCAGCTGAACGGCGCAGCTCTCAAACCCGATCATATGGCCACCCAAATATAACCTGTAAACGGACGTTGAATTTAAATCATTAAAAACAGTGTTTATACGACGACCTAAGTAATTTTAGAAATTTAAGATGAAATATTGTGTGCTGTTTTGTAAATGTGTTTATTCGAAAGCTTTTAATACGAGCATTTATAAATTTCAAATGATTACCTCTAAGTTAAATTATTAATTATTATGAAGGATTTGGGGCTATTCCTTATGTGAAATATTCAATTTAATATACAATGAATTTATATCATCACACTCTGTGAGAGTTTTATAACTGATATGTATACATAAATTATGAGGTTAATAACATACACAAATTATAATATTTTAAACTTATTAACAAAGTATTAATTTTTAAAATGGTACCCATTATAATTCCACATTTCATTCGATTCGTTTTTAAATATCTTTCATATTGTAACTTAAATTTTCAAGTATATATTAGCCCAAATTTATACAAATATTTCTCGGCACATTAAATTATGAATTTATTATTTCATATAAGTCGAGTTTATGAGATAATATATGTATGAAAAAGTGTTAATATTCTAAATCAATTCAGTTATAATAACAATAAATCGCATGAGTTTACTATTAAATTTAATTGATAGAAAAATAAATTTACTGAGTATTAATTAATATTAAACTTCATATAAATACATTAACACTTTACAACATTTTTAATTTTGCTAATTGTACATTTCGAGTACTATGCATTCATTATCAATGTTGATATTTATATAAATCAATTTCAACTATTACAAATACACTAAATAAATATGGGACGGACAACATTTTAAAAATATTAATCACTAAATATGTTTTCATTTTGTTTATAAATAAAACATTGTTTTTTTTTTATATTATTAATCTATTTTTTATTATCATTTTAGTATCCTAGTACACACATTTTTTATTATAAATTGCGTCTCATTTATACAAAAATAAATGAAATAGATGTATTGAATATTTTTGTAATTGTTCAAATATTGTGTTTTACAAAAGTATTGTGAATTTTGAACTAATTATTATTATTAAATATAGTAATAATAATCATTAGTAAATTAACACGATTTAATAGTTATTATTAGTACTTATAATATAAAGTCAAAGGTTATTAAGTTGGACCGCCACTGGAAATGACGCCGCCAGTGGATGCTCCGTTCAGATGCGCGAGGTTCACTCATTTTGCAAAAGATCAAATGTGCCGACACTAAGTGAGACTACTGCTTAGAACTATACTGTGGTACCGTCGTTGAAAAAAAAAAAATATATTAAAATTTAACGAGGAAATTGACAGTATAACGTGACGTTCTGACTTCAGCCAATTTATCTTATTGGTGACAGAATGTTACTAGTTCTTTATTAAGATTTCCATATATTGGTTGTGAAGTGCTTTTGGATCAACTTGACTTAATCAGTAAAACTCGTGTCCGATCGTAACTTAACACTTTTTATTTCTTAGAACTAACTTTGAAGTTTCACTTTACAACTGTAATACCTTGCTATGTCTAATTCAATTTTGCGACCGAGAGATATTATAAATGCTGTTTTTTTTTTAGTGTTTGCTCACAAAGTGGTTAATGTCTGACCTGAAAAGTTAAGTTGGTCTCCTCAGCGCCTGACCAACCCCTCTTATGATGGTGAAAAAAATATTTACTTTGTAACAATGATGTCGCAAGAGAGAGAGAGAGAGAGAGAGAGAGAGAGAGAGAGAGAGCTATTATAAGTAAATATTTTTTCACTATCATAATCAGACTTTGCTTCCCCATGTTATGCGTGCTTTGATGTCGCAAGAGAGAGAGAGAGATTTTATAAGTAAATATTTTTTCACTATCATAATCAGATTTTGCTTTCCCATGTTATGCGTGCTTCATTAGATTTTAACGTGGTCTTATCACCCAAAAAGGAGAGGGGTTGTTCAGGCGTTGAGGAGACCAACTTCACGTTTCAGATCAGACATTAACCACTTCGTGAGCGAACACTAAAAAAAATAACACATTAATGGAGTTTACTTGTAATATAATTGGAATTTGAAAAATATTTGAATTTGCAATTAATGAATAGTTTGTGTTCCCAATGTTATCTGTGTTATATATAATCTAATGAGTGTCTAAAAAAACAACTAGTAATAAATAAATCAATAAAATATAAAATAATAGAAACTTAATTAAATACATGTTATAATATAAAAAATATGAATAATTGTAATAATAATAATGTTAATTATTATTGTATAATGTACTAGGTACAAATAGAAATGAGTATTTATTCATTCACTTGGTCACAGTTATTTAAATAAATTAAATAAAAATGATTTGAAAATAATTAATAAGTTATTTCCACATTTAGCTCTGTGACCTTTGACTTACGTTATGTAAGTACGTTTAACAAATGCACATTAAAACAACTACTTCCCGGGCAAATACCCACGCCACTGTGACATTGAATTAAATAATGTACATTACAACAGACCTATGTTATGTCCAATTATTTGTTATATTTTAAAACAATTTAATTTTTTTAACATTTAAAGCAATAGCACTGCACAAATCACGAAAAAGTAAAACAAAACTGAAAAATTCCGAGTGCATTATTTTCCACTGAAAAAAAAAAGAGAGACGAAAAGCAAAAAAACAAACACACAGGGCTGTCTCCCGCAGGAAATACGGTCAGAAATAAATATTGCCGCGGAGAGTCCTCGTACAATTTCCGGGATAACAGAAAAGGAATTTAACGTAAATGCACGACAAAAATAACCAAAGTGCGATTAATACGTTAAATTTGCCCTGACAGTAACAAGAATGGAAGTGGCAATTTTCTCCGCTCGGTGGGTTAAAGGGAAAAATAATAGTGCCGGAATTCGGTATTTATACCATTGTCATTGAAAACAAGAGAGATGGGGATAATAAAAAAAAACGGTTAATTGCTTAACGGGACAAAGGGATGCTTTGTGTTGGAGGCGTATTGGGAATAATTTAAATAGAATTTTAATTAAATTAAATGAAACAGTCTTTAACAAGCAATTAAAATTGACAAATATTTAATTTTATTCATGTTTATATATATAAATCTTTATTGGCAGATTATTTTTAACAAAGTAATAATAATAAATAAATACAATAAATAACTAACATAAAAATAAATTCTTCTGCCAATTGGCTATCGATCGTTGGTCTTTCCGCCTGATTTTGTAGGCGTCTGTCCTTGTCAGTTGCTGTGTCAAAAAGGTTTTGATCGCTACTGTCGTCCATTGTCTTATGAAATGAATTTACTCGTCGTGATCACTAAAGTCATGAAATGATAAAATAAAATCATGAATGGTGATGGTGAAACGTTTACGTTTGGGAGTGATATTTTGGTTTCGGGGAATATATTCATGTTTATTTATTTGTAAATTTTATTTAAAAAAAGCCATTGATAAAGAGCACGTTGCGCTCGAAATGGACATATACAAGGTGCGACAGAGAAAATATTTTTTTTTTTTATTTCAAACAGCAAGTTTCACCATTACCGTTTGCGGATTTTTCGGTGATGAGCGTCATGCGTCGAGAGCTTAGGTCCTCAATGTTTGTTCCTCCTCTCTATTGTAAGCGTGTTACCGTTTCGTGTGCAATTTCATCAGTCGGGATCATTGGTCCTGTTTTTTCTTTGAAATACGAGCGCACAGTCGCGGTGAATGCAGCTCAATATAGGGGGATGATAAAAAAAATCCTTCCACATCGTGAGGAAATGGACATTGGGGTGTGTGGTTTCAACAAGACGGAGTCACGGCGCATACAGCACGGGCCTCGCTGGAATTGTTGAGAGAGCACTTCCCTAGTCACCTCATCTCTCACAGGCGATCTACTTTGACCGGCGCGCTCTCCATGCGATTTCTTTCTATGGAGTTATTTGAAATCTATCGTTTACAACGATCATCTAAAGAAAACTGTGATGGTTTAAATTGAGATTGTCATGGAATGAAAACAGCAGCACGAACGAAGGATTGAAGCTTTTAATAAAACTAAACTTCTGTTATGTTGCAAAAACAGTTAATATGGTAATAGCTAAGACAAATAAAATAAATATAAGTTTATATGATATTTGTGTAGTTTATACCGTAACACAAACATTCGGAATGCCATCGCTCAAAACCTGGTAGAGATGCTTCAGAGTGATGCGAGAATTTATAAATCGACTCAATCAGTGTATAAACAACGGCGGCCGTCATTACATAAATATAATTTTCATAACTAAAGAAAAAAATGTAGTGATCTGTAAGGGGAAATATTTTATTTTTTTCGTTTTTATTAACTTTTCAAAAAAATAAGTTTCTTTACCGCACCCTGTAGTATATAAAATAAATAATTGAATAAATGATATTATTTTTAATTTACATTAGAATAACACTAGATCCTATTACTCGCTAGCTCCAATATAAATTAAAATATATTTGGAATAATTTTTCAAATAACTTAATTAAAATAAATTTGATTTTATATTATAGTTATCATTAAGCTGTATGTTATGTAATTCTTTATTTGTGTATAAATGGTATTACCATAATAAACATTTATTATTATTATTATATAAACATAAAATAAAATTAAAACGTTTTGTTCAATTCTCGGAATAAATAAATATAAGTGAAACAAAACCAATACAAATATTCATTCATGTTTTACCAAGTGATGAAGTACCTGTTCGGTAATTCGATTACACCATTTATAAAAATATATATATATATGTAGATGGTTTTAAATCATTCTTTAAGTGAATTAATGTCCAAGTCGTGTCTAATTTATAATAAAACCCTAATTCATTGCATTAACTTGCAGTTGGAAATTTGCACTAGTCACGAGAACGAGAACTTTGAAATTAAGACGTAATACGTCCATCAGTCACGTCCGTTCCATGCAACTAACCACTTAACTGGGGAACTAGGGAGTAATGGCTGACTGCGAATTATCACTGTGACATTCGTTTTCTTCGCGCTTTAATTCCATTTACTCGCGGATTTTGTTGAATTGCAACAGGAATTGTATGTTTTTAATTCTTTTAATTAGAAAAAAATGAAATTCCATTTTAAGAAGATTAATTGTGTAGTGTTTGTTATAATGTAGAAATTGAGAAGGGGGTTGGATAAGTAATTAATGTTCGCAACTCAAACTTATTTAGTTTATTGCTCCAGATGTTTGATTTAACATAAAACGAAAACATTCTCTTGTTTCACGTTCGCGCGTATAAAAATAATATAAATAAATGTATATACAGTGTATGCAAATATCTCACATATTGATGTATTTTTTTGTATTCAATAATCATCTGATAAATATTGATACTTCCTTCTGTCAAATGCAACTTGTAACACTATATACATAGAATATACTAGACGAGTAATAATAAATCTATTATTATTATTATTATAAAGTATGTACCATATGATCGAGGACTTTTTTCCTCAAAACCGCTTTGATTATTTATTTAAATTATATTTTGTTGGCACCAATGAACAAAAACAAATAAAACGTCACAGATGGTATTATTTATTAAATAAAATTCTTCAATTTGTTACAATAACATAACATATAGCGTGTGGTTACTTTTATCATTTTTTTTAATAAAATAATTCAAAGAAGGCAGAAAGACTTCCGGTCGATAGTCCATGACAGACTACTAACCCACCAATATGTATTGTAAATATAAATATTTGTAAAGAATTGTAATTCTGCTGTTTGAATAAAGATGTTTGTATAATTCAAAGCACTTTAGAAGAGAAAACTTTGTGATCATATGGTATAAAGAGGGCAACTATGTCAAACAAGTTAAGGTATTTTAAGGATATATATACACACATCTTTATTCCGACTATACAGATAATTTTATCAATATAGTATAAATAATTACAACACATGTAGGTGTTAGTCTGTCTGGGCCATCGATCAGAGGTCTTTCTGCAGGTCTGATGTATGTATAACAGTGTGCTATACAAAGTTATTTATATAAATAGAAAAGAGTATTATTCATTCACTTGGTCACAACTATTTAAATATATTAAATAAAAATGATTTGAAAATAATTAATAAATTATTTTCACATTTAGCTGTGTGACCTTTGACTTACGTTACTTAAGTACGTTAAACAAATGCACATTAAAACAACTACTTCCCGGGCAAATACCCACGCCGGACATTGAATTACATAATGTACTCCTGCTGTTGCACATCAATAGAATATTGCATAATATAAATATTACATGATTTAATATAATTGATTTAATTCTGCTGATTGTATTTGAATTAATTTAATTAATTTATTTTAACATCTTTAAATTATGTAAGGCATAGCTGTACTGACGAGGGATAGATCCCGAAACACGTGTCTGCAGATGGCCTTAAATTAAGTAACGTTCCTTTTGTTGTTTTCGCATTAGAGAAATTTTTCTCGGATCAAAATTTGTTGCATTATGCAATATTTTATTTATGTGCAACAGCAGGTGTACATTATGTAATTCAATGTCCGGCGTGGGTATTTGCCCGGGAAGTAGTTGTTTTAATGTGCATTTGTTTAACGTACTTACGTAACGTAAGTCAAAGGTCACACAGCTAAATGTGAAAATAATTTATTAATTATTTTCAAATCATTTTTATTTAAAGTTATTTATTTAAATATCCTTTAAATTAAATTAACATATATAACGAAATATAAACCTTAACCCTCAAGAAGTTAAAGTATAATTACACAATTAATAATAATCCTAAATCATGTAAGTAATTTAGATTTTATTTTATTTTGAATTAAATAATAAATCACAAACCACGTATTTCATCCGAATGAGTATGCATCCAATACCCTTTTTATTCGAAAAAGAAAAAGCCCACACAGACATATTTTTTTTCCTCAACCATGATAGTCCCCCCTTCATTTATCGACATGATTTATTGTGGCAATATTGTGAGAAGACCAAAAGGCGATATTAAAGAAATGCGGGGCTTGATAGACGACAGTGAAACACGTATATCGACCTGATGGCTTCATGTGAAATATTGTATGTCCGAGCGGTAACGCCACAGTTTTCCCGTCGCTGAACACCGCTCATTTCCGGCGCCATGTTTATTCAAACGACAGCTCATTGCTGGAGAGCTGGACGCGTAGGATATTACGCCTACGTGAATTATTGTTTATACGCAAGAATGTCAATTATTCCTGCGGATTGTTCGAATAAACATGCGAGGGCTGTATTTTTAATCGGATAATTTTACAAACCAACATGGAATCAACTGATACATTTAATATCGTGTTGTCATGTAAAAGTAGGATAAGTTTTTCTTTTTTTTAAGTTTAAGTTTTGAAGTAGTCTTGACTAATACGCATAATTGCAAGGAAATATAGTTCTTGATACGTAGTGATGGAAAATAAAAAAAGTGTAAATAAAATAAAAATGATATTTGTCCGGGAAATAGTTGTTTTAATGTGCATTTGTTTAAAGTACTTACGTAACGTAAGTCAAAATGTTACAGAGCTAAATGTGGAAATAATTTATTAATTATTTTCAAATCATTTTTATTTAATTTATTTAAATAACTGTTACCAAGTGGATGAATACTCTTTTCAATTTATAAAAAAGTGCAGTAAAAGTTTTTTTTATTAACGGAGATAACGAATTAATTATGTTAAGGATGGTGAACTGATAAAATTATCGTATTTGACTTCAATTGTATCTGTCAGTAGTTGTTAAATTAATGCGTCCTTAATTTGTAAAAGAAAAAATATGGCACGAAACTTTTTACATGTAACAGAATGCAAAATTTATACAATATGCATTTATTGGTAATGGAAAACTCACACGCCATTTGACGAACCAACTTTCAGCAACAATTTTAAGTAAATATATGGCCTTGAATTGTGAATGGATTTCTAATTGGGCCCTTTATAATGCAAAATCGTTTAACTGATGACGCTTATTTAGAATTTTTGCAGGAAAATTTACCAGAATTGCTGAAGGAAGTTAATCTTGACGTGTATATTAATACACCGTAATTTTTAGTTTTCCCCCTAACAGGCTACTGCACGCGGGATATCACCGCTGTATAGGTCAAGGTCCTTGACGACACCGGCAAGGTAGATCTCAAGGAAATAGTGTTGTGCTCAGCCAATTTCCCGAGGGACAGTGATACCCCTCCTCCCCCTACAGTACTCAAAGACCTCATCAGGATATGCAGAGGGTAGGGCACTCCCATCCTGGTGGCCTCTGATGCAAACGGGCACCACACCACACAGCATGGGGAAATTCTGGCATCAACCACAGAAGTGAGTCTCTTTTGAATTTTCTTATGGGGGATGGGCTAGATATCTCTCTACCCACCTTCATTACGAAAAACAGAAGGGAAGTCCTTGGCATTACCTTCTGCACGAGCCACTACACATCAAGAGTTAAGAACTGATCTGTGGTAGATACACCCTAGGGTTTTGATCATTGCAACATTAGATTCAATATCGAGTTAGGTTTCAAAGACTTATTGCAGTACCGCAACTCAGAAGCACAAACTAACAGGGCTATGCAACTTCTTTCAAAGAACACCCACTATTAGCAATCCTGATTGTATTGAAAGGATGGACAAAAATATTTGACGGCAATCAAGGAAGTATGCCATAAAAGTTGCCCACTCAAAAGATAGAGGGATATCAGGTATTCCTCTTGGTGGAACCACGAATTAGAAAAGAAACGCAGATTATTCAATACGCCGAAAGTGGATGGCAGCTTGAAGGAATATAAACATCTAACAGCACACAACAAGCTCATCAGGAGGGTCAAAAGGGAATCCTAGGAAATATTCTGCGAGGAAATTAATAATATACTCGCCAGAGCCAGAATTCTCGAAGTATTCTTCAGAGATCGGGCACAGCACCTTGGGGTATTAGTCAAACAAAATGGGGGATTTACCAATTCTGGCAGGGAAACACTTGAACTCCTTGCCTCCAATCACTTCACAGATTGCCAACTGCTATGTGATAATGACGACACGACACTCTGCACAGGCAGGCCTAACGGAACTGATTGGGAGATGGCTAATAAAGTTGTCATATATGGCGCGGTGTGCTGGGCCATTCTCTTTCCAACCATTTAATGCCCCAGGCGTGGATAAGTTTTTCCCAGCACTACTGCAAAAGGGGTCTGAAGTCAAGGTGGCAATTATACTAGTGGGGAAGCACGAACCCACTGCTAAGTCATTCGGACCAATAAGTCTAATGTAATTCCTATTGAAAAGCCTAGAGAAGGTGCTGGATGGGGTTCTAAGGGACAAGATACTCAGCAACTGCCCTTTTAATGCCTACAAAAAAAAGAAATCAACGGAATTGGCATTGAATAATTTCATTGGGAAAATTGCCGAAACCCTTGGCAGCAGGGTAACGGCAATAATGGCATTCCTGGACATTTAGCGAGCATTTAATGCTGCAGGGCTGTCACCAGCAAACGGGTCTCGTCAACTCTGACGGGTTAGATTAAGGTTATGCTTGATTCCAGAAAGGTGACCATGTCTCTCTCAGAAGACTAGTTTTGACTAAAAACTACCAGGGGATTTACGCAGGGTGAACGACCTGCTAGCAATAATTGACTCCTTGCAGGCATATGCTAATAACATTGTGTTACTGGTCAGCGTCAACCTTAACAAAACTGTAATAGTTCCCTTTACTCGCATAAGAGTAACCACGCTATTTCGAACCTATTCCATTTGCGGGGAAGCCAAATATCTAGGCATTATATTAGATAAAATTTTGTGCTGGAACCCGCATCTATAGAAATTCACCAATAAGGTTCAAACATCCATTCATACATATTAAAAAGTCTATGACAAGAACTGAGGAGATATGTCCACTGGCTGTACTTAACAGTTATTGAGCCAATAATCACGTATGGCTAAGTGGTGCGGTTGACAGCCACAAGACGTATAGGGGTGAGAAAATACTGGGCAGTTTGCAGACTGGCTACCGTTGCCATCACGGGAGCAATTAGCACCACCTCAACGGCACTGGATCCACAATAGATCTGCAAAGGTCGCGGTGGTACAGGCCAAGAGGCCACCCAAACTTTATCTATCTAACGGAGGCACTGGAGGTTCTACTGGATCTTATTCCCCTTCATATAGTCATTGAAGGGGAGGCCAGGTGGTTGACCTACAGGTATCATCACACAGCAGCAAATGAACCGGACATGGTCAAGTTGGTCCCTAACAATCTTACATATGTGATCAAAAGGGACAGAATACTGAGCATGAGATCAGATAGCATAACACCTAAAGTTTTCACTGAAAGGCGATTTGGGGTACTCTACTAGAGAGAAGCCAGTGGATCAGAAATAAATTACCAACTACGATGAAGGGTGTATGCTATTTTACTGAAGGATCAATAACTTAGACTGGAGAGCAGCTACAGTCTAGATGTGCATGCCACCATCCATCAGGCGGAAATATTCGCCATTGATCAGTGTGCAAGGGCCGATCAATATATGCTCTGATAGCAAATCTGCGATATCTGCTCTTGTTTTTAGTAGATGTACATCGCTGTAGGTCAGAGACTATTAAGAGGCACTCAGCTCTGTTTGAGATTATAAAAGTCAACCTGGTGTGGGTTCCTGGCACTCCGGAATACTAAAAAATGAGAGAGCGGATACACTCACTAGGGAAATGGCAAAACCAATGCTGGGACCTGAACCAGTACTAGGTCTTCCCTGGCACCTGGCAAAGGACCATGCGGAAACAGAGCCAAATCTCTACTAGATATGAGCAGAGGCAATCTTAGAACTGCAATGGCCGTATTAACTGGACAGTGTCGCCTAAATTACCATCTTATCATAATAGGAGCGTAGTATAACCATACCCGTAGACTATGCCTGGAATATGACGAGGCACTAGAACATGTACTATATGTCTGCCCAGCGGGGCATCAAATCAGATAGCTAGTGCTTGGGTCTACAGAGTTGGACCTGAGTGCAATCCACAGGATCCCTCTGAGCAAGATCATGGGTTACCTAGAAACCATGGATCTGAAAAATGAGATGTAAGGTCTCACGTATGAATCACAATAGACCGTTTGGTCGCGGTGGAGAGGCGGACTGTATTCACTCATATAGAATATTATTATTGTTAATTTTGACGTTCGACTGCGAATGTGATTCCTCCCATATGGAGCATCACCACATTTTCCGCTACAGGTATGAAATTATCTTAATAACTTCTTTCCGGGAAGATGAATAGGTCGTCTAGATATAACTGATTGGCCTCCTAAAAAAATAAATCTCTGGAATTTTATTTTTAGTTACGACGCTTGAAAAGTTTTGTGTACTCATCCGAAGTGTCGAATTAATTCGGCAACATCCCGGTTTACGCGTGTGGTGGAGGATGAATTAGATGCGCTCAGTTATGCAAAACTTAGGAAATTACTTCGAGCAATTATTGTATTACTTCGGTTTAGGTTTCATAATTAATTCGTTATCTATATTAATAACAAACTTTTACTAGATTTTTTTTTAAATATCCCATCACAAATTAAAATTACTCGCAATTATGTCTATAAGTCAAAAATCACTGTATAAGCTTTTAATAATAATAATGGTACATTTCCTAGTAAATGTATCATTACTCGTCTAGTATGTTCTATGTCTATGGTATTACCTGTGTTACGGGGTAATGCGAACGTCAAACAAATTGAAGAATTTAAACAGTTTCGTGGCATGAGTTTATATAATTGAAACGTTCTCCCCTAACAAATGTATAAGATTGACATACCCGGTTTCCGATTACGCGCACTTAACTCATTGTCGTTATTAACAGAGGGGATAGTTAGTGACATTTGTAAAAAAGGGAAGAAGAAAAAATATGTATATACGTACATTTATTTTACGAGAACCTTTCGTGAAATTATTGACAAGAAAGTAAAGTTATGTACAGAAAATAATTATAAAAAAAAATACTAAATGAAACGAGGGAATATAAAACGGCTTATGATTGGTTTAATCATTGACACTGATGATAGCGGATTAAAACTTAATGATGATAGTTGTCTGAATCTCGAGTGATGATCGGATGATGACTACGTAATGGAGTCTGATGACTGACTGATCCACCATCTTTTCCATTTTCTCCCAACCACCGATTTTACCAACCCCTGCCACTGGTGTAGGTGGTACTGGATGCGTAGTTTTCAGGAACGGATGGTTTTGCGGATTTACCTGGAACCGCGACCCTTCCTGTCGTTCCGTTTCTGTGGAGACTTGGAAACCAGATGTTGGGTTTTCTGCCTCCTTTCGGATTCTCCCCAGTTTGGGGATTAAGCCGCGGTAGAATTACACAGGGTTCCGTAAATGATGGAACCCCGAGGTTTATGACGGTTGTAAACTGTTATAAGCCGTTTCCCCTCTCAACTTGGGGTTAACTAAAATATTTATAAAAATGTACTGTTGTCTCATAAATGAATTTTCCGAGCTTGACTCATTTGAAATTAAATGATTATGAAATTAAAATGAGGAAAACAAAAAGTTCGATGTTTACGAGAATGTGAATTAAATAATCTAATGTAGCGGCGTCTCCGGTGAAACGCCGGTAACACCTGGATTGTGTAGTTTGAAAAGGCCGTTACAATAATTTACGAAATATTGATCGGGATTTCACAATTAATTCATTTTTCAAATAAACCAATTTATTCCTCCAAGTATATCTCCGAAATGAAGAAAAACGATATTTTAAAGTCGATAAATTATTATTTTTTACGACTTTTACATTTTTATGCACCGAACGCAACAGATGTTCAGCGAATTACATGCGGATCTGGAATTTGCAGTTGCAGGGACATTTCATCGGGATCAATGGGACGTGAGGTGGTTCTGAAAGGGCATTTCCAAGGAAGAAGGACGACTAGCTCAGAAAAATGTAATAAAAGCCAGACACATTTGCTTCCGTTCATCCGAGATATTAAAAATATAACGTTTAGTCAGCGGTTGTATATTGGAATGTACGCTCGAATACAAAGTGATATGTTCGACAGGGTAGATAAAGAGTCATATGTGACCAATTATGTTTGTCTATGATTATAAATATCGTCGTTGTAAGTATAATATACAATCGGGGCCATTTCGTACATGAAATGTTAAATTTAACGTAACGTTATTCAGTTATCGTCACACTCTAAATAACCTTTATAATTGATAAATATCTAGAATGTGTGATTAGAAATAATATACACTTTAAATTTAACAATTCTCATAAGGAATAGCCTCAAATATATGATGAAAATAAAATCATGTGTAAGTCATAAGTCACAGAGCTAAATGTGAAAATAATTTATTAATTATTTTCAAATCATTTTTATTTAATATCAAGATAACACTTTTAAGTGATACATATACACACATTTTTATTCAGAATATACGGATGATACAAAACTATACAACATAAATAATTACATTACATGAAGTTGTTAATCTGTCTCGGCTATCGACCAGAAGTATTCCTTCCCGTTAGGTACTTTTATTTCTATGACCACTACTGAAAACGATCAATTACGTACAAACATTATTAGTAAACGCATCTTTACACACGACCCGCGCGTAAAATGTTCGAAAGCACTGTTAGGGAATTTTTGTTTTCTTAAATGTTTGTTCGCAGAACTAATATTTCATTGACGTACAAACGTCAAATTTAACAATCAGGTTCCTGAGAGGTAAGAAATTCCACAAAATATAGTTGAATTTGCATTAATTATTAGAAGTTTTAGTTACTTGCAATATCTAGCGACAGTGACATTGATATCTGCAACCCTCCAGAAGTAACCAATAAAGCAAAATCTGCTACTGACAATATGTTGCCTGAAAAGTCACGTGAAAGATACGAGATCACTTATAACAAATTTATGAATTGCAGACAAGAAAATAACATCAGTTCATTCTCTGAAAATGTTCTTTTAGCATATTTTGACGAACAATCGAAACATTTCAAACCAAGTTCGCTTTGGTCAATTTATTTAATGCTAAGGGCAACTCTTAATGCTAACAATAATATAAATATAAACAGAAAAGAGTATTTATTCATTCACTTGGTCACAGTTATTTAAATATATTAAATAAAAATGATTTGAAAATAATTAATTAATTATTTTTACATTTAGCTTCGTGACTTTTGACTTACGTTACGTAAGTTTTAATGTGCATTTGTTTAACGTACTTACGTAACGTAAGTCAAAAGTCACAGAGCTAAATGTGAAAATAATTTTTTTCAAATCATTTTTATTTAATAATATAAATATTGAAAATTATTCAAAATTAAGAGCTCTGCTTAAACGGAAATCAGATGGATTCAGGAGTAAAAAATCTAAAGTATTGACATTAAAAGAAATTTATTCTTTCTTACAAAATGCCTCAGACGCCAAGTATTTATTTGTAAAAGTAAGTATTTAAAAAATATTACAAATGCATGTAAATAGATATTTTAATTCTTAGGTTGCTCTTGTCGTTGGTGTCAGCGGTGCGTGCAGAAAACAAGAACTAAAAAACATTAAACCAGAACATGTGGAGGACACTGGAAAATCCTTGATAATTAATATTACAAATTCCAAAACAAAAACATCCCGATCTTTTGTTGTGTCTGAAACATTCTACCCTCTATGCAAAAAATATATTGAATTGAGACCTAAGGGAGAGGATACAAAATTATTGCCATTCTTTCTGCACTATATAAATGAAAAATGCACTCGACAAGTGGTCGGAATAAATAAATTTGCAAGTTTAGCTCGTCAAGTTACAGAATTTCTTGGATTATCCGATGCCAAGCAGTATACTGGCTATTGTTTCTGGCGGACATCGGCAACCATTTTGGTTGATTCTGGCGGTGATCTTTTATCATTAAAAAGGCACGGAGGATGGCGATCATCCACTGTTGCGGAAATTCCATGCATAATAAAAATGACACCTCTTAAAATTTCTTCGGCCATTAAAAATTCCCATGTGGATACTTCACTTACAATTAATGAGAAATCTATAGAACATAATGATTGCGTAGCACTACCAATATCAAAGAACCATCCTATGTCTTTAATAACTGTAAGGTATCTATAAAACATTATTACAAATAATTAAGATTATTTATATGTTAACATGTATCATTAAATAAATTGAATTTAAATATTATATTCTTTTAATCAATGTGGTGTTACAGTTAATTTATGCCATTGTAAGTAAATACGACGCATTATTAAAGGATTATGGTCACAATATTTTTATTATTAAAGTCTGCTTCGTTATTGGAAGGTAATTGTCGCTCTCCGAAGACATCATCGGTATCATCAACGGTTACTATATCTTGCGTTCATTATTACTACCATTATTACGCCTTAAAAGTGAATAAGCTTGTTTAGATTTATGCAGTGAATATACTTTTAGATCTCATTAATTTAGTTTGTGGTAATAACTTGAGGTTAGGAAGAGGGGTAAAAGTTAATTAAGCCCCCCCTACTCTGCTGACTTTAGCTAGGCTAAATAAGTGATGGAGTGGTGGTAATTGGAGTTGGTAAGTAAATTTAGTTCTTTCTCGGTAACAGTAAATTCGGGGTGTAGAAATGGGTCGTAGAAAAAGTATAGTGCACAACTCGAGTTGTAAGGCAATTACGCACTTGAGGATTTATGCAAATCGTCGCTTCGCGGCTCGTTGCACAAACGTTCCTCTTCGTGCGTAATATGCTTCTTACAACTCTTGTTGTGAAATATACTATTGTTTTTTTTCAAATTATTATTAAGAAATGCATACATATTTCAAAACATCAATAGTTACAAACAAATATTTATGCGATGGGATACTTTATGCTTTAACCAACGTGATTTTTTTTTCAAAATTCAAAAGTTATTATAGGAAATTAAATGATACAAATTCAACGTAATCGAACTTCAGCTTGTTTTTCATTCAACCTATAAATTAACGAGAGAGGTGTATGGAACTTAATTAGATCCCACTTAAAATACAACTTTTACATTCAACCATACAATAAATTAAATAAATGGGTTTTGAGTTCACGTGAGGTGTTAGTATTAATAATAACACACGAGTTTTTTTCCTTACTTCACTTTTTATTTAACACGTTAGATGTACATTTCGACCACAAAGTGGTCATTATCAATAACAATAACTCGTGTGTTATTTTTCATACAATAAATTTATATTAACCTTGCTATTTATATAATTATTATTTATTGGCCGCTTTAACTGCAATTTTTTTTTATTGAGTGCATGTTGCACCGTATAACTTATCAAACTTTTCGAAACTTTTGTCAGCTCTGTGTGCACTAAAAAAAGGAAATAAATTTAATTTTTTGTGGTTGTCGATAGGGAAAATCCTTTTACAGAATCCTTTTTCCTCCCTTTTTTCTGGAGACAGACTCCTACTAAAAATACGTAACAACTTTTTCATTCAACCATACAGGTCGGAATATCGGAGTGGAGAGGACTCCCAGATGCATACGTATGCCTGGCCTTGGAGCGCCTGCTCGTCTCGCGCACTGCTCTAGTGTAACCGTTTTAAATTGTAACTATTAATTTTGCATGTGGTCATAATAGTAAATATTTAAATTTTCCATAAAAAAATAAAGATTTATGGTAATTAATTAGAATTATTATAGTTAGATGAAAATAAAATTTCAAATTAGGTAAAGAAATTATTTTGAAAGGGAAATGCTTCCATCACGATGATTCGTAGGCGAATGAATTCTCTCGCTTCGACTCCGACTAAACTCCGAGATTTCGATTTTCCCACTCCGACATTCCGGGCTCTATATTTAGTAGGCACTCATAATGAACCAATCTGAAACAGTGGCTATATTCAATTCAATTCATTTATTTACCTTTATACAGAATAATAACAATATTCAAAATGTTTAGATAAATATCATGACTGTAAATTACATATAAACAGAATAATACAATTTTACATATATTCATTAAAAAAATATTAATAAACCTCGAACAAGAAAATGTTAACTCCCTTTCGCTATGTTATTTTCTTTTTATTGAATCAAAATTTATATCCCTTCAGATAAACACACCTCAGAAAAACAATAAATAAAAACTATCTGGCAGCGTCGAGTATGAACTGGACTAGTTTCAGGTCGTAAATAAAGACGTTCCAAACGGGCATTTCGATTTCTTTTTATTCTTTGCAAACACTCGGTGATCGTGATAAGGGTGTTTCCGATGACCGCCAAAACGGATTACATGTTTTCTCAGCGAAATTAATCAATATGTCGCGTCCTTCATTAACCTGAATTCCGAATATTTTCGCATACATGTGCAAAAAAAAATACAACCCGCATGAATATTAACTTTAGTCCTCAGACGTTCTTGCAAAAAAAGCGTAAATGTTAAACGGCGTGACATGACACGTACTTAATAGAAATGATGTAATTAGAACGAGGAGAGGAAGGGAAAGAGAAATTCGTTCTGTTTATTATGTTTTTGTTGTGCTGTTTTAATAAATAAATTAAATTATTTTTTTATAAAAGTAATAATAATAATAAGTCTTTATTGCCCAACATCCATCCCAATTACAAAACAATATACATATATCCATAGCCGTGTGTGTATAATATAATATATAAAATAACTTAATGCTAAAATATAAATGAATAGAATATTAAGCTGCTCTTTGGTGTAATTATGATAACAGAGATTTAATTGTATCATAGAATATATCGCAAGAGTAGGCAAGTAACTGACAAAACTTACAAAAAAAAACGAACAAGTTAAATGGTGTGACATGACACGTACTTAATAGAAATAATTTAATAAGAAGGAGAGAAACTATGAAAAATTTTCGATTTTTTTAAATCTTATTAATGCATTAAATCAAGCTACTCACTCAGGCTGTCGATGCCAGTAAAGTTAGAGGGGTTTTTAGTCCAGGACAAAAACTGAGAGGAGTCCGACAGAAAACCCTTCGACAGCCACAAAAAAATAAATGTATTCCCTTTTTTAAAAGTATGCACAAAGCTGACAAAAATTACAAAGAAAGCAGATAAGTTATACGGTATAACACGCACTCAATAAAAAAATATGCAGTTAAAGCGGTCAATAAATAATTACCACAGATTATCTAGATATCTTATATTCATATAAATATTTCTCTTTTTCACTTATTTCATATTTAATATCGTTCTAAATAATTGTTAATGTCAGAGGGCATCACTAGAGAAAATGCATAAATTGGCATTTTTTTAATTAGATAATAAAGGGTGTCAAATTATAAGTGACCCATTTACAGGCACTACAAATATAATTCAATTGCTGGATTTTAGAAAGGGTGCCAGATTTTCTCAACAACATTATTATGAGCGACCAAGCACATTTTAAATTGCATGGCGAAAGAAATAAGCAGAATTTGCGTTATTGATTTGCTGAAAATCCGTACGTTTTATTCGAACAAAATGTCTTTTTTTTTTCAATTAAAGACGAAAATTAAAGGTGGGCACTCTAAGTTTTACTCTTAATTATTTTGAACTTCAATGCTTAAAAATTACATCGACCACGTGACTTCCATTATAATCGATGCATATGTGAACTCAGTGCAACATTGATCCCATTACACGCTGGCACATTTTTACCGGAATCTCAGAAATAACTTGTCTTATATTTTTTAAGTCTTCCGAGTTTGAGGTTGGTTTTGGTACACTTTTGATTTTAAATTGATATACAAAAAGAAATCCGGAGGCGAGAAGTCAAGAGAGCATCTGCACGCATCACGAGTCACGAGTTATTTCAACAAGACTGTGCAAAGCCTCATGTGTCAAATTTATCTGTGGAAGTCTTGCGAAACATCTCTCGCAAGACTTCCACAGATAAATTTGACACATGAGGCCTTGCACCGTCATGTTGAAACAACGTAACTTCTAATGGCAACTGGAGTTGACCGATCGCATCCGTTAAAAACATTTGCAACATGTCCACATATCGTGCACTGTTAACAATTACTGCATTTCCCAATTCATCTTCGAAAAAATATGGGCCCAAATTCCAGCTGAGCAGAAGCCGCATCAAACAGTAACTTTTTCAGGATGCAGCCCTTTTTCGAATAAAACGTACGGATTTTCATCAAATCAATAACACAAATTCTGCGTATTTCTTTCGCCGTCCAATTTAAAATGTGCTTGGTCGCTCATAATAATGTTATTGAGAAAATCTGGCCCTTTCTAAAATCCAGCGACTGAATTATAAACGAGTATTTTGGTCATTCAGAAATGTTTCTGAGCTTTTTGGCATAAGAGTGCAAATCTTTCTTTAATATTATTCATACAGACTCGTGAGAAATTCCTATCCTAATTGTTTAAATAAGCGACGAATCCTTACAGTCACTTGTTTCGAATGTTCCTTAATTGAATTTCTAACTTGTAAGACATTCTCTTCTGTTCTTGCTCGATCCTCTATGGTAATAGTTTGTGACCCATCTTCTAATTATCTTACGAAAATGAACCATTTCAATATTAATTTCTTGCCGAAACTGTCGCGTTTGAATAATTGAATCAATTCTTAAAACCTTCTCTAAACAGAATATTCTTTAAGCAATCGGCTAGCTCTCAATATCTAACAAAACTTGAGATATAACAGTACATTTTGTAACAGTTTAAAATTCCGCTAGAATTATTATTTGTTCATGGATAATTATTATATGCAACGATATTCGCATTTTATAATTTATTTAATTTTGGACTTTTTAATTGCGAGCAGCGCACGCTCCTTTTTTTGTGGTCTTTTCAAGCCTGTGACTTTATAAGTTTTCTTTCAGTGGTGGTCGTGGATGCACATTTATACGTATTTAAATAATTGTGGACAAATTGTTTAAATTTCGAAATTTAATTCGGATTATCGTAAAAATATATCCAAACTTTTGTGAGATTTGGTGGAGTTGGTACAAATTCACATTTACCGTCAGCTTTTAAAACTAATCGCTCAATACAAAAATTTATAAAAAAACTGTAAAGATAAAACCCCTCGTAACAATAAATCAGTTATTTACGCTAAACTGCAATGTGTACGTTGGGCAAACGGGACGTGGCTTTCTAACTAGAATCAAAGAACATAAAAAATGTTTTTTTTTTTAAGAAAAAAAAGGCCACTCTACGACATTTATTTGATCACAGCCATGGGTTTAACGATAAGATTAAGATTCTCCACATCTGTAATAAAGGAATAAAACTTAACCTCCTTAAGCAACCAGAGATAAATAAACTCAAATGTAAAGGTGTGCTCCTGAATGACCAATTAGATATATATAATTCCCATCCACTTAGTTTATAATAAACATTACCAAATATGGTCATCCGGATCCAGATCTTCACACAAGCTTGCATCCTTTCTTCTACTTCAATTTTTGTAGACTTTACAATCTGCAGTGGAAGGCGTACGTGACTTTCTGGATTCGTATGACCTTTATCTATTCATTATTATTTTGATGAATATATACGATCGATTTAATTATTGCTAATAAAAAAAGTAAATAATAGCCGCAGCGTAATACAACACTTAAATCGTGTTTTTCGTTTCAAATTTTAGATTTTTTTATAAATATAAATTTTGCGCTCACCCCGGCTAGAACTAGTACAAACTACAGAGTGCCCGGGTGATATTTGTTTTCATCAAAATGAAAATTACAAGCTTAATATTTTGAAAGCAATGATAGCTTACCTATTGCATAATAACAAATCGCAACAAAATCAATGCACCTTTTATTAATCAATTTTTACTTATCGACAAATTGGCTACAAATTGTATTAATTCTTTATCTATAGATTCCGAAGTAACAGAAAAAAAAATGGATTAAGAACCTAAGTTTGCAGAAATTGCTTCTCTCCACTTATTACTTAAAAAGTCCCGTAACTTTTATTAATATCCCTACAATGCCTTTCGTGAGTGAAAGAATGATAAAAAATGCACGGAAGCTACAAATTTTGGTGTATTTCACAGAATTGTTAAAGAAATTCAATAATGTGACAGAAATACTCAATATAAAAAATCTTTAAAAACATCGACATTGATATGTATGGCAAATTTAGAGCTCTTTTTTAAACAAAAAAGTAAAGGCTGCATCCTTAAGAATGTCAATATATTTTCTTCAGAAAATGTTAGCAAGTTTATCGCTAATGCACTTGTAACAAGTTTTTTTATTATATTATTCTTTTGTGAAAATCACAGCAGTTTTTTTCTTTAGGTCTAATTAATTATGTAATTAGGAATTAAGAATTTTCATATTGTATAGCTCATTTTAACACCTGTGTATTGGGAATTAGTCGTTCAAATGAGATGTACAACATGAAAATTAATGATGAGATCTTAATTCCTGCTAAAAGTCAAGTTGCCTCTCACAAAAACTAAAATTACCAGAAAATTTACAATACTTGATAATTTTTCATTTTTTTTTTTTAAATATGTTAGTACCAATTCTCTGCTTAATATACTTTGTCGCGTTTTAATAGCGCGATTCCCCAAGCAGGTTAAAACCGGCTTGCAACACTTCGTCGCATGCGGTTGCTTTTATAATTTCCAATTATCAGCGACCGTGAAGGACTCTTTTAGATATTTTTATTAGGATGCAATTTAGTTTCCGTTAAATGTAAATAACCGTTTATAAACATTTTGTATATATTTAAAAGAAATTTAAATAGAAATTCCTACAATAAGACCTTGTTGTCAATATCCCTTTTATCTTTCGTTTCATAACCTTCTTCTTATTTAACACGGTCCTCCTACTAATATTTCTGACCAATAGAAAAATAAGATCGAAACCCTGTTGTGGGTGCAACTCCTTCATAAACTTGTAAATATGTACATTTTCTAAATTCGATCTCTAGAAGTATACATAAAAACATTAAAACGTACGTCGTATTTAATATTTATTTTTACTCGTCCAACGAAACTAAAAACCAACACACTTTCCATTTTGAAAATTTAAGAAAAAAGTATCACACACCGGGATTTTTTCTTCTTCAATTTCAATTTACTTTATTAACGGAATCTCCATTTCCAAATTACAATTATAATTACATATTAAAAATTTTTATAAGAAAAGTGTGACGCTCTAAAAAGATTATAAAACATATGTATAGCATTCTTAAATTTTAAAAATGGAAAACATATTAAGCAAAAAACTGATATTAAAAAATCACATAAGGGAAGGTATATTGTCAGTTTTTTAAAACTACCAAATCCTGAAGAATAATTCGGCTTACGTGGGCGATCACATAAGTAATTAGCCTCACTGACCGATGGCGCCAATATCGCAAGAGAAGTTTACTGTCGTATAGCTCATTCTCCTGTGAAAATTTCAGTCGAATCGGACTCGTAGTTTTGTTTTGACAGCGTTTAGAAGCGGGCGTGTCCTCGAATTTTAGAAAAAAAAAATGGAGAAAAGAACAATATCGATTGTTGATTCGATTCATATTTTCAGAAACCGTCAAAAATTGGTTTAACGAGCTTTAACGTGGTTGAACGTCGGTTTTTGATAATCCAACGGCTACCACGGAGGATAAAGTTGTAAAAATCCACGATCTTGTATTGGCAAACCGCCGATTGAAGGTGCGCGAGATAGCTGAGACAGCAAGCATCTCAAAAGAGCGTGGGTCATATCCTGCATGAAATTTCTTTTTTTTTATTATTCCAAACTTGAAAAAAAATACTCGCCGGGCAGAAAGTTGAGTCGAGTGAGATCATCGACGCAGCGGAGAGCTACTTTGCAGACCTTGAAAAAACGTATTTTTCAGACGGGTTAGAATAGTTGGAGCATCGCTGAGTCGTGTATCGAGTTAGAAGGAAAGAGATTAACCATGAGTTTCTAAATAGTAGAATACTCTCAATAAGAATGAATATTGGAAACAAAAAAAAAAACCTTAAAGTTATAGTTGTATAAGGACCCAATGAAGATGAAACAAATGAACAAGAATAAAAGACGCGCGCGTTTCTCCGACACAATGAATTTAGAGATTTATTAAAATCAACAAATGTTAGCAAAATTGTATATAATAAATTACAAAAGGGTAACGAAATTCGTAAACGAATTTTTACTGTAACAATATTTTGGGAAGAACTTTCAGACTTTCAAAACTTTTTTTATTGAAATTCTATAAATTGCATTATTTTATTCAATGCTGTACGAAAAAAAAAAATGTTGGTTGCAAATAAGGTATAGTATTCTACTCACGAATAACGGCTATTAATAATTCGAATAATTTATCCACTCGCCTGCGGTCTAAGAAAAACATGTTGATTGCAGATATAGTATAGTAATATACTTGCATATAACGGCTATCAATAATTCGGATGATTTTTCCGCTCGCCCGCGGCTCGTTTCGCAAACATCATTCTCATGATCAATAGTATTCATTATATGCTTGTTGAATAATATTAATATTATTAGTACGCAATGCTATAATATAATTTTTAATATACTTTGAAAATCAGTTACAATAGATCATTACATAAAAAACACATCTTAATTTTTTTGTAATGATATATTGTTAATGGTTTTTAAAAAGAGTTTAACCGATACCTATGAATAATTATAAACAAAATAAAACTTACTTGTATCATCATACTGTATCCCATTAAGTTCAGAAAAACACTTCAAAACCGCCGTAGCGTTGACGGCCGTCGGAGGCCAGCACAAAACACTATCGAAGTAAGTACCGCAGAACGTCTCATTCTTGTTCGTCAACTCCAAAGTCTTCTCCAAATACAACAAATCACACCGCACATTCGAATCGTTCAAATCCAAACCCACCCCGCTGAAGTTCCCCACCACCCCCGGAAGATCGACGATCTCGCCCATTTTCCTAATCCGAACGTGTATGCGCGCAATATCCCGAATCCATCCTTATCAGCCCGATTTTTTTCCCGTCTTCTTGTCAGAAAAGGTGTTTAAACAGCCGGTGATTTATTCCACCCGGCATTGTTTTCTGAAAATAAAGAAACACAGGCGGCGTTAGTTGGTTCGAATGTTGGACTGTTTGTTTGTGTGTGCGTTATTTTTTATTTTCTCCGGTGCAGATAATTTTGAATAAAAATTGTAAAGATAAACCTCTGTTGGTTTATCTTTAGCGTTTTTTAATGCATAAGTGCATGGTCAATGGGTCAAACGTGCTGCGCTAAAATTGTTAAACATGTTGATGTTGGAGTTAATTATAGGTTTCCTTCATTTATTTATTTACAAGAATAATACATAATTTAAATATAAATATTTATCATTCTCCTTGGAAAAATATATAATAATAACAAGTTTATTTTTCAAATTTGTACAATACACAATCACTGTATGTATACAAATATACATTAAAGCTAAAATTTTAGTAAAACAAAACCAAGTGATTTCATTATAACAAACGGTTATTAAATGTTTTACCAAGTAATAAATGAGGAAAAAGATATAAAAACTAATATATATACAAATATCTTTATTCAAGGGATTTTTACATTATATTAAGTACTAAATATGTTAGAAGCAATTAAAATGTATAAAAATTCTAGTAAACTTTTAAATTTTGACTTAACTCCGTTAAATAACAATTTATTAAAATTAATTGATTTAATTCAATAAATTACCTTTATCTGATTTTTTAATAACACATCACATTTGTATATTAAATTTTGTTTACATGTTTATTTATTTATTTGTCAATTTTACATAAAAAAAACTGTTGATAAAGAGCACGTTGTGCTTGAAATGTACATATAGTGATAAAAATAAAAAAGTGAAGAAAGAAATAAAATATTACTACATTATATCAAGAAACTTCACGTACTCACCAACAAATATCTTAGATATTAAGTACAGGATTGTATAGTATAATACGGTATATAATTTGAGGTTGTCCTTTCATAGGCTATCGACCCGAGGTCTTTCTGCCATTGTTTAGCTTTGAAGATGAGCTGTGATTAAAGTATGTTATGAATAGATGATAATGAATGAATAGATGTATGATAATGTCTGGTTAGGGTGATTATATATCAGTGGATGTTTCTGAAATGAAGTCAACGATGGTGTAATGAGAAAATTTAAATTTGGGGGATGTGTTGGAGTTTCTGTGTATGTAGAGATGGTTTATATTGTTAGTTGTTCTGGATGCAAATTTATGGGCTAGTCCGATAACTCGAGTTTCTATAGGGATAAATTGTGTTTTCTCATAAAGGAGGTTGTTGGAGAAAAAAAAACTAATATTAATATCGATGTATCTATATCATTTTTTTTATATTATATATATCCAAACACCATTTTCTACATATTTAGTTGTATATTAAGTTGCGTGTATATTTGCATAAAAAGTAATGCTGATTTCATAAACAAAAAAATATAATTACGTGCTGAAGTAAACGATCCTGCAAAAGTGTATAGATTTATTTGATTGAGCATTTTTGTCCAATCTTTAAGGATACTCATATTCGAACCTATCTTTAAGTATCTATCTTTTTAATACGATCTTTATTTAAATAAAAATAGTTGTCTTTTCTCCTACTTATTTTTTATTAAACATAGCTATATTTCGGAAACTACTGAATATAGAAATATAGTTTCGGAAATATATCTAATTTAATTAAAAAATTAGTAGGAGAAAAGACAACTGTTTTTATTCAAATAATTTAAGTCTCCACAACCAACAACCAATATAAAGAATACGATCTTTATTATTGATTTTTTGTTTTTCCAATACAAGTTACTTTGTGTATGTTCTTGTGGTCGAAACTAGTACTTATTAACTTAATTTTGTGTTCCATAGCGAATTATATCAATATTTTTCCATTTTCATTACTTCTAGAGTGTTTAATTTTTCCACCAGTTATTTTTTTATATGAATAGCAAAATAAGAAGAGTAACAGCTTCCTACTATACCAAAGTGGTAGGAAGCTACTACTCTTCCTAGAATCATTCCCCTTCTAGCAATTAAAAGAAGAATCGAAAATGAAATTTTCTGCAATTTCATTTTCGATTCTTAATTTCTGCGAAATAAATAATTATTTCGCAGAAATATGAAACAAATTGGCTTATAATAGTAAATAGAGAAACATTGTTAAACAAGTGTAATTTAATAATTAGAGTGTATTTTAATTAATACACATGGTGTAATTTTATATTTGAATTCCGACTAGTTTCGACGAGTAGTCATTTTCAAGGAATTAATTAAATTAAAAGTACAAACATGCCGATATAAAAATAGAGAAGATTGCAAATTACATGAATGACAAGTAGTGTCAGATCACAAGGACAGTCGTGATGGGGGAGCTCCAAATTTCTTCAATGCTGTTAAGAATCGTTTTTCCTTGTTTAATAAAACAACCTTTATTGGCATAAATTTACACACAAAAAAAATAACCCAACTTAAATACTTCATTTCTTTTCTTACTAAGATGCCAGACGTCTCCTCTACTTTTCCAACCCCAGCCTTGTCAACACTTTTACGCCCGCCCCATTCTCTCTCAGCCAATCCAATACTCTCATATCACCCATCTATTCGATCTTCACTCCTCGACATTCGTTCCCTACATGCATCCAAGTGTCCCTTCCATCCTCACACAACATGCATCTTCCATACTCCTCTCCCATCCACGTTTTCCTTCCTCGCTCCTCAGATCCACATCTTGCTCTTGCCAGGGTTACCTTTTCATGCGTTTTCCACATCCTATTTGTAAGATACCCTGGCAACCTCCCATACACTTGCACTCTAGCATACAAGGGATTATATTCACTCCTTCTCATATTCATCTGTCTCTCCTGTAGTTCAACCTCCATCCACTTCATTCTTCCCCAATCAGCAACATTCACTCCTCTTTCTAGCCATTCGTTTACCACTGTTTCAGATATTCCGGCCTTTTCATACATCTTCGCTCTTTCCTGTCTCCATCCACTTACTTTTTCTCACAAATAAAACAGCCACACATCTTTAATTAGCCTCTCCTCTTCTAATCCACTCAACCTCATCTCATACTTCCCGACTCTCACCATTGCTTCCATATGTACACTTACCCTATTTGTTTCCTGCAGCATGATGTATTCAGGGGTTGATTTTTCTACCCCCAATATCTGCTTCAGGAACCAATACTGCTCTCTCTCAACAAAAACAAAATGCTCTCATATCGTCTTACATCCCATACTTCCACACCGTACATTAGAATAGGTTTTACACAAGCATCCCATAGTTTGCAGGCCACTTTAAAGTTCCCTGCAAACCATCCTCCCCACTTACTCTTTATCATTCCCCATGCTTTCCTGGCTTTATTTTGCAGCCATTTGACATGACCCATATACCCATATAAAATAATATATGTGTGTGTTCGTGAAAGTTTGTCATGAACAAAAACGTAAATAAATTATTATGGATGATTGCTGCAGTTCTCGCTATTGTCACATTAATGAAATGCATAAAAAATAAAAAATCAAGACGTAGGTAGATTGAACTGGCTGTCAAGAAGAAATGAACACATTGTGCATGCCCGCATACTATAAAATGTATAAAATTGAACAAGTCGTATTTCCATCATAGAAAATTGTACAAGTTTGGTCATATTATGTGTATTACACCATGATAAAAATTGTAAATAGTATCGTCTAATACAAGCTTAAAAACTATCACAATCACCATGTTTTACTTCATAAACTGTGGTGATTGTAATCAGCACACTTTATTTCATAAATTGTGGTGATTGTTTCTAATGTGGTGATTGTGTCTCTAATTTGTCTATTTTTTTTTTATTATTTACTAGAAGTTTCTGTATATTTTTTTAATTGATCATTGTAATTCGTACCCTTTTAGACTGCCCCTGTATCCTGACATTATTTGTCATTCATGTCATTGTCAATCTTTTCTATTTTAATTTCGGCATGTTTGTACTTTTAATTTAATTTCTTAATAGTTGAGGCTTCTACTTCGTTATTCATGTTAATTAGTTCCTTGAAAATGACTACTCATTGAAACTAGTCGGAACTCAAATAAAAATTAGTGAAACGAACAATCAAGTGCTTTAATTAAAATACTTCATAATTATTACATAAAAATATTTTACCATGGGATAAGTTAGAATTTAATTAAGAAAAGTGTAATTTAATTTAAACCTTCGTCAATAACAGTTCAATATGTTTTACTAAGTGATAAATATGAAAGTCATTCAAGACTTTGAATTTATTTATTTATTAACGGTATAACACCTTGATACATAACAGAACATAGCATAAATATTACAATTGATACTGAAACGCTTTTGATAAATAGTGAAATACAATTATAAAACTCTGTAAATTATAATTTAAAAAATGTATATTAACTTCGTCTTGAATAAATGAATTTTATTTCAAAATTAATTCAGAATATTGTTTGGAATCTTTCGTATTCAAAATTGCTTCCTCTTAAATATTTCGATTAAAGTGTCAAATGTTAAAATTAATGCGCAGTTGTAAATCTTTGAACCACAATGTCAGAAAACCATTAAGGGAAACGGAATTTGCTCGAAAATGGAATTTAACAGGTGAAAATAATTACAGTCCTAAAGAGGGTTTACATACATACTTTTTGTCAACAAGATTTTAATTTGTGTTGCAATTTACTTTCATTGAAACATTTCATTAATTTGTATGCCTAGATGAATTATAATATAATAATATTTGTATATACACAGAAGTAAAGAGAGGAATAAAATATCATTATATTATATCAAGAAAACTTCACGTATTCACCAATAAATATCTTCCATAGTCGAATTTTTCATAAATTATTTTCCATAAATATTGGTGAAAATTATTTGGATTAAATATTTTAAAAGATAAAATTACACTATGAAAAATAAAACTTTAATACAAAATTACAAAACAACAAGTTCATTAATATATATATATATATATATATATATATAATTTGTTACTGATATAATATATAATCTTGTAATTTGTTTTTGTGTTATGTGATTTTATTTGCCAATAATCCATATTTTCTTTAAAAAAGTTTTACCAAATGATAAATGTGAAACAAATAAATGATTCATTATTATGTTTTGCAGATGATTTATTTTAATACGCACAACTTTATTCAGACCATGCAAATACAACAACACAATATAACATAAATAATTACAATACATGTAGGTGTTTGGCTGTCTGAATTATAGACAACAGTTAAAACAGTTAAGTCATTCTGCTCATTAAATACCTATTTTTTAATAATAAATTTATTCATGCTACTACATAAGTTTATTTTTATCATAAAATTAATAGGAAACTAGAAATTTAAAAGTGTGTTATTTAGTTTGTTAATGTTAAAATTTGACTAAAATAATAATTAAATTTGATGGTTAGATCATTGCTTAACCTGCATAAATTCCTCAATGCTATAGAAGGCCCCACACAATCAAATTTTCTTTATTCTTTGTTTAAACATAGAAAATGAAAGATGTTTATTTTTTTAAGTAAGACGTTATATAATAAAGTGCCGTAATAATCGGCATTTTGAAAAGTATACCTTTAAGGCTGAGATTTTACGCCTAATAAACGGTGCGATTAACGACAGAGCGTGGGTGCAGTGGTTTTTACAAAATGTGTATGTTTATTTTATTACAACTTTGATTTTTCAACCTAGCGGCAAACATCTGAACTACTAGATACTGTTCCACAATAAAAATGATGGCGTCGAACTAAATTTGTTCTCATTGGCCATTTTATTGGATTAAGGAGTATATAAATAATAATATTATGACTGTATTAAATATGGATATTAAGAGGAAGTCTTTCCACGTATAATCAGATATATTTAATATATATTAAATGTATTTTTGTAAATTAAATTAATTTTTGAAAAAATATTTTTTCATTTTTTTTTGTTTTAAAAAAATAAAAATTATCTGATGTCATTCATCAGTAAATAAGCTATCTGCTTGTATTTAATGTTTATTTTTTGTGACTGTATAAAATTGTTAATCCCTTAAAACGGAAACGTATTGGGGATCGCAGCCTTAAGACGGTTGGGGATACCTAACAATATATTTCTGCATAAGCTATTTAATGGATTCATTGAAAGCCAAGAAACTTAAGTAGGTTAAGTTTTAATATTCCACGAAGGAGTAGTTGTAGATACAAGCCATTATTTCGTTTGTCTTTCCACCCTACAAATTACGGTATGTATAATCCTATTGATAGACTTATGCGCTACGCAAATAATTTGCAAAATAATACCAATTTCAAATTATTTGCCGTCATTGTTTAAATATAGTCTCCGCCGCATTTGCCTCTCTGATATCGTTGGATAAGTTAAGTTAAATATAAACTTTTTTTTTTAATTCTGTATTCTATTAATGATCAATTTACTATTTACTATTAATATATGGTGATCTCGCTAATTATTGATTTATTGTTAAATGATTTTTTGACAATGTTTGTTAGTTACATTATGTATTTGTATTTCTACACTATTTTTAATTTTGTAATATAATTGTTTTCAAAGGATTTTTTCCGTTAATAAGGATTTGTTATTATTATTAAATATGTGTAATAACTTTTTAAGAAAGAATAAAGTAAAGTCTTTGACAAGTAATATTAGTTTATTAAGAATAGTTTAAAAAATATTATAAAGATAATTGAATTTAAAGAATCAAATTTAAAAAATAAGATTATTGAAAATTTGCCATAAATAGAAAAATATAGGAGCCGACAGACCCCATAGAAAATAAACTAATAGGAATGTAAATATTTTTACATTAGAAATGTATTAATGTATTGTCTAATAATTGTATAAGCATTTAGTGAAAGAAAATTGAATCCAAATAATAAAAAAAAATAAAAATTGCCTTTTGGGATTTTTTTTTAATTCACCATTAATTTGGTTAGCATGCAATTATAAAATTGTGTCTTATCGCGTTTTATAGATTTTGTTGGTTTTAAACAAATAGTTATAAACTGTTTACGTTTAGTTGCTTATTTTTTGTAAAAATTATTATTTAAAATATTTAAAAACATGGTGGAAGCGCCGGGTTATTGCTGGAATTATTTCCAGCTTCATACAAATCGTTCATGAGTGACCCCATGCTACTATGCCGTACGTTACTGCGAATTATTAAAAAGTATAGTGTTCTTACAAAATTAATCGGTAATGATGTATTGAGCTGGCTTAGTACATATATATTTCGGGATATTTTGATTATGTCTAGCCCGTGTAAGTCTTGAATCTAGGTTGACACCAAGGAATTGCGCATTTCCATCAATTATAGTATTCTTAAATGAAAATGTGATAATTAGAATTATATTGCAATTAATAGTTAATTTATTAGAGACTAATCAATTTTCAGCAATTTCCACAGACTTTTTTCCATTATTTAATTCGAATTTCTAAAAATTTTACTCGATGAAACTATTTGCAAATAAAATAATAATTTTTGTGTTTCACAAAATTTTATTATAAAAATAACAATCCTTTATTGACGGTAGTCTTTAAAAATACAATAAATTAACATATTAAAACTTAAAACTAATATACAAAATTATAATGAAATTAAGCGGGGAAAATTCCAATAAAATTCGATCAATCCCTTTTTTCAACTACAAAAAATTATTTACACTATATATTTTTGACAAATATCTATTGAAACAACTACTTCCCGTGCAAATACCCTGCCGAACATTGGATTACACAATAGATATTTGTTGCAACAAACAAATATCTATATCTAATCAGTACTATTTTATAGATCATTACCAGACATTTTCCTTGTTTAATTTAATTGTAAATTAAATAACTGCAAATGTGCGAATCGTCTTGGTTTCATTTTGTTTAATTTAATATATAAAAGACTAAATACTAAACATTAAGCATAAAAAACAATGAATAAAATAAAATTAATATCACTATTTGAGAGCTCGCCGCAATCGGTTTAAAAAGCCATTAAAAAATTGAAATTCATCGTACTGATGATTTGGTTGAAGTTCCTCAACATTCAAATCATAGCCAACACCAAGGTGTGAAAATACGATCTAAGGGATTCCTTATCACGGTGCACTTAATGTCTACTGGAGTATGACATGTAAAAAAAGTCATAATATTACAATTTTTTACGTTTAATGTTAAGATGTTAGAAATACACCACGAAGAAAATGATTTCAGATCGGCATGTAGAATTGAATCTTCAGGTGAGTAAATTTTCATTAACAATATCATATCGTTGGAAAATAGAAGACATTCAGCATGACGAAAGCAGTCGACTACGTCATTAATGAAAATATTAAAGAGCAGCGGACCTATCTGCGACCCTTGAGGAACCACAGAAATCACTGGAATTATTTTTAGAAGCACATTATTAATCTGTCCAATGATGCCGCTGTGTTTGCAAGATAATTGTAGCATTGTCTTTACAATATTTTTTTGTGAAACTTAAAAAACGTTGTTTTATTTAAAAATAATAAAAATCCATATAAATTAATATATAAAATATAATTTTGTTTGTGTAATTCATACTCAAGTTGATTTATTTAAATATTTGTTTTCGTAGATATTCTTAGTAAATTATTTTAATTATAAATAACATACAAACAAGGAAAAGAAATATTTATTAGTGTAGAGTAAAATTAATAATAAAATTATTTTTAATGATATTCAGTAAAACAATTTATTTATATTGCAATCCATTAAAATATCAGAAACTAATTTATTGCGATTTATAATTGCAATCATTTATCTTGTGCTTAATGGCAAAGCGTGATTAATTTACTTTCTAAAGTAATATATTACGATGTTGCATACGTTTTTAATGATTTTTAAAACTTAGTGATTCGCAAATTTAAAATCACTTAATAATAATAATAATAATATGTATAAAACAGTACATATTATAAGTTCATAAAACATACAATACTAAACAAAGATAGTCATATTTATATTATATTCTTATTTATATTTTTTTTATTCTTTGCATTAAATATTATGGAATCAAAAATTGTTGAATTATACAATATGTATAGGTGGAAAAACCATTGATCGATATCCAATTAACATATATAAATTATACATTTTATTTTGTAATTTTTATTATTTCTTTTGTATTTTTTTTACTATATATATCTGTTGATAAAGATTATTATTATTATTATAATTATTATTATTAAAAGATCTCAATTTTACGGATAATTAATTATGCTAGTCATGACGTAAGACTGAATAACTGTTATTATGGTGATTTGTGGAATAATGCTGGTATGTTGAGCGCTTTACGCATGAAGCCAGCAAGACTGACTTTTGCATTTCCAAATAGATTTTCCATTCTAATTTGAGGGTCTCCATTTCTTTGAAGAGTTTTCTCGAAATTTCACCCATCAGCTCCTGTGCCAGAGGTATTTTTCTCTTTATCTTTTCTTTATATGTTTGCTGATTCTGGTGTTGCAATGTAGATGAGGAAGATTCTATTCGATTCCTTATTATAGAAAAGGATATCTGGTCTTTTGTGAAGTATGGTCTTGTTGGTAAGTATGTCACGATCTCAGTACAGTTTGAATTTGTCGTTTTCTATGACAGCGTCTGATATGTATTTATAGAATGATTATAGTATGGTATATTTGTGGGTAATATACAGCATTATTTTTGCAACATCGTTGTGTTTGTTAGTGTATTCTTTCCCGACAAGTGTGGTTAGAATTTGTTCTGTGGATTTTTGTTTTTTCATTACACATCCTGCATTTGGTGTTGTGCATATCACGATATTCAATGATGCACATATGAGTATTTGGATGATTTAGGCGGCCGGAACTATTTCCCTGAATTTTTTATAATAAATGCGCTTTTCTATTGTTTCATTACAATATAAGTTGTTTACGGTAGAAATAAATAAAAATATATGCTACTGTAATGCGCGGACTATCCCAATTTTCAAATTATGGAAAAACTTATTATATCCTCGAAGGATATATTTATTTGAAAAATAAATTTTCAAATGACACGACATATTTGAAGTGCCGTGAACTGACGTGTTCAGGTCGTGCAATTATTCGCCGAAGAAATGCCAGAGTCAGCAACATCCACAATCATGCCATTGATGAAGCTGGTGTAAGAAAATTGAAATTTATAATAAAATGTAAAAATGATTGTTCTTCCACCAATGCCCGTCCGCGAAACGTGTTTTTCGAAAACACCGCGAATTATAATTATTTAATAATTATTTATTTAATAACGTTTTCTGTTCAACTTCATCCACAGAATTCAGAACTTCTTTCAGATATGTCAGGACCGTATGATTCAATAAATCCTGTAAATTTATTTCGGCATAAGTTTCGCTTACTTTATATGAGGTTTTGGGTGGGTAATAATCTTGTTTTGCTTTTTGTGAAATGATGCAGCAGGGGTAAAACTCCTTTTTACTGCTCCTTATTGTCTCATATTTTCGCCAGGTAAGATCGTCAACAAACATTCAGAGGACCCGTAATGGTGTCATTTGTGTCTCCTCAGGCTTCCGAGCTTTGGTATATTCTATTCTGTATTTTACAGCTCGCTTTGGAGAGGTAGTTATTTCTTTGAGGATTCTGGAAGCATCTCTGCAGTTTTTTCAAGTTCTGTTTTTCTTATTTTGTTCCTCTCACTGGATTTTTCAAAAGGTTTTGGTCGTCGACCTGTGCCTCTTTTGGCAACACGAACGTTTTTTTGTAGCCAGCTGTCGTTCTTTTTTTGGCAAAGATATCTTGCCTTCCTTCGTGCTGCTAGCCTTTGTTTAAATTCCGTTTTTATATAAGAAAATTTATGTTTTATATGCTTAATTTCCTTCTTTGAATAATTTTTAAAAGTTACAAGATAATTTTGGATGTATTCTAATTTCCAGCTCTTATTCCTGCTTTTTTTTTCAATAATTGTTTACGAGTTACTACTCGGACACCAAATGCACGAAAAACAAAATTATTGCTATATAGGATGTCTCTAAAACAGTGTAACAAACTTCCACAGTAGTCTAAGTAGTCCCAGAAGGTTTATATATTTTTTACCTCTTTTTATAAGTACTGAATGTTCTAGATGTTCGAAACACAAAGAAAGTTGAACGTTTGGTACAAAGTTTCACTTTTAGAGAGATGCTTTATAACGACCCCTTAATTATTAAAATGCGCGGCTATCTACGGCTAAATTTTAAACAATTATTTGCAACATACCTTCATCGTTGTAAATTAGTAAAAATAATAGCCGGGACGTACCCTGAAGTACAACAAATACCCTAATGTGGTCAAACAGTGTTATATAAATCATAAAATTATATACATTTTTAAATTGCCAGGATTATTAAGAGAAATAAAAATACTAAAACTAATTACTCACTTAATTGTTTTCTCTGAATTATTATTCATGTAAAAATAATATTAATATGGTCGATAGCCAGTTTCAGAGTTGGAAATCTATTGTGAACGTTAGTGTATTGTTAGATATTGTATTGTTATTGTATATTCCAATCTCAGAAATAAATATGTTTATGTATGTTATATTAATTCAAATTAAGCAAAAACAAACAGTATCGAAAACAAACACAAACACTCATAAACGTCAACTTTGGACTAATAGTGTTACATCGGGGTAACTCAGGGACGAGATAGAATATATTTCTATTGTCCCCAGGCCCTCCACCTGAATTATGTTGCTCTTTATTTTGATTGGTCATGAATTCTAGGAAATCGCCTAAACTAGCTAAATCCTCGTATGTGCGATGTATTTAAGGTAGTACTTTGTGGCAATTATCTGGTCTTGAATCGCTGTGATAAAACCCTCTGATTCAGTGAAGATGTTGCAATTGTTTAGCTAACTTAGGGAAGCTTCCTTAACTATATATTGTTTCTCTATACCGTTTATGCACCTGCCATGTAGTTCTTTCCAGGCTAGAAAATTCGTCAAAGTTACGTATATTAGAGGACAGATTTAAATGTGTTAGTTTTGTATTCATGCGGAAAATGTATGCGTATAGAATGGAACTTGTGGTTCTACTCTCAAAGTAGGTTTTAAAATTATCTATTTGGTTGAGGCATCGCATGTCCGCTATTCCAAGTCCATCTTTAGATCTAAGAAACGTTCCTTGAATATAGACGGGTGGTGAACTCTCTGTTTTGTGAACGTTAATCTATCTAGCGCTTCTAAATCTATCTATGTCTAGGCTATTATTCAGAAACTCTCTATTGCTGGCATGGTCAATTCCTACGCTCAAACTCAAACTACTCAACTCAACAATCTGGACCCAATAAAGCTCGGGTCCAGATAGTTGAGTTTTCAGTATTTGATTTAATCGTCTTTTGTACTCTGCTTTTAGGTCTTCGTTTGCCTTTTTCATATCAATTCCTGTGGGTTGTGCAAAATCGAGATAATTGTAGGTTTCACTCTTCTACATACCCGCAATACAACAAGTACCCGATACTTGGAGCAGGTTGTCCGCTTCGGTCTGTTGCTATTTTCTTCAGACGAAGGACATTTTTTGCATTTATCTAAACCAAAAGACATGCATGTCGTTAGAACATTTCTGTTTTCCTTAGTAGTCTTTTAAAACCGTTTTGCGTGCTGGAGAAGAGTTTGATGTCGTCCATGACGATCTTAAATCTGTTTACGTTTGCATCATTGTTTTTATTATTTTAATTATCAGCTTAGAGTCATTTATGGAGGTGTGCTGGAAAATGGAATCTGGAGGCGGAGAATCAATAACAAAGTTTATCAAAAATATAACGAAGGAACAATAACAACCACAATACGCCAAAACAGATTGAGATGGCTAGGATACGTTTACAGACTACCAAACTCAAGGGTAACAAAGGCAGTGTATAAAGGAGAAGCGGAACGAAGAAGCAGAAGAGGTAGACATAGAAACAACTGGAACGACAGCGTATTGAGTGACTTGAGAGAAGTAGGAATTAATGACTGGAAAGTGCGGGTTAAAAATAGGGAGGAATGGAGAAAGTCTGTCAAAATAGCCAAGGGCCTGTAGTGCTGAACTATAAATAAATTATTACAATATGTAACCATAACAAATGAAAGAAAAGATCTTTCTCCTAATTATTAAATTACAATATATTATTACTATGCAAGATCAAGTGATCATTATGTAATTCAATGTCTGGCGGCGTACAGGTCCGAGAAGTAGATATTTAAATGTACATTTGTTTTAAAGTACTTACGTAACCTAAGTAAAAAAGTCACACTAGCTAAAGAGGCAATAATATATTAATTATTTTCAAATTCTTTTTATTTAATTTATTTACTAATAAATAAATTTCCTGGAGACAATTTAATTCCATTTTGTAGACGGAAAGAATAAATGTCATATTCGATTAAATGGGGAGCAATTTAAATGTGCGCTTTCAGGGCTTCACTATTAAATTCGCTTAAATTTATCAATCCCCGGCAATCTTATATTTCCATCCACTTGTGCGGCCTCTTCGGATCTCCTTAAAATGTCGAATTAATCTCTCTGGCATCCCCGACGCCCATGCGGATTGTCCTCGTTTATCGTTTTTACTTAGCATAATTCCCCACTCTGCTCCCGGCTTTATCGGATTTATCCGATAAAAAAAACGGAAAAATTCAATTATGGTAAATATTTTTAATCAAAGTACACACCACAATTTTAATATTTATGTGTCACATCAAATAATGTATATATGTTAGATATATCTTTGATTTGGTTCTCATTAATCACTTGAAAAACATGATCACAATATTAATAGTTTGAATAGTACACGTGATTTGTTTCAAATCAAACAAAAAAAACTCTCAGTATTTCTTATTTTACACTTAAATTTCTTCAATTTCTAGATATAAAAATAATTTGCAAAGGAACATGAATATAATTAATTACTAATAGAAATGAATATATTACAATAAATTTTATTTTATAAAAATTATCTGTCAAATGGCCATTGACCTGAAATCTTTCAGCTAGAATTTAATGTATTTAGACAGTTTCGTTAAAATAATATATATCTAACATATTAATAGTTTGAAAAATATACTTGATTTGTTTAAAATCAAACAAACTTTCTAAATAAATTAAATTCAAGCTGAAAGATTTCAGGTCGATGGCCATTTGACAGATAATTTTCATAAAATGATATTTATTGTAATATATTCATTTGTATTAGTAATTAATTATATTCATTTTCCTTTTCAAATTATATTTATATCTAGAAATTGAAGAAATTTAAGTGTAAATTAAAAAATACGGAGAGTTTTTTTTTATCAGTATACATTAGGGGAAGTGTATGCATGCAAAAAAACGGGAGTCAAACAAATTGAACATAATTTGAAGTCTAGCGCGATTGATTTATTTGGCATATGTATGTATAGTTGCGTGTTATAGGCAACTAAACACATAGATAAATGTGTTGACTCGCGTATTTTGCAGGTATACATAGGGGAAATGAATACTGATAAAAAAGCTATATCTATATCTGTCATTAAAGATATGTAGACAGACTCCTGTACTCCAGCTTCCCTCTTCGATAGCTCAGTTACTAATTAAGTTAGGACTTTGAAATTTTGGAGACTTTATTTGGATCCTAGGAGGTATTTTAGATAAATATTTTTGATTATACAGGGTGTTAAAAAGTTGCTTCATTATCATTATTATTTTTATTGCTTGATATACATTTTTATTCATTATTTGATTGCCTTTCATAATTTCCTACATAACCCTAAAATTTTGTGAAATCGGTTCAATAATACCAATGAAAATAATAATAATAATAAAATAAAATAAAAAAAATCAACATGTTTTAAATAATAATAGAAAAAAGTATTTATTCACTTGGTCACAGTTATTAAATTAAATTAAATTAAATTAAATTAAAAGAATTTGAAAATAATTAATTAATAAATTATTTCACTTAAGCCACTGACTAATATTAATGCCTTATATTACATATATTTAACATCTTTACATAACTCAACCTCCAGAATTTCAAATTAATTGAATTTGGCCTCATTACACGAGGATTTCTTATATATATATTCACATTAAAGATTAACTAATTTAAAATTGGGAAAACAGAAAATTATTAAGGCTGCGATCCTCAATACGTTTCCGTTTTAAGGAATTAACAATTTTATACAATCATAAAAAAATAAACATTAAATACAGGCAGATAGCTCATTTACTGATGAACATCAGATAATTTTTATTTTTTAAAGACAAAAAAGTGCATTTTTTTCAAAAAATAATTTAATTTACAGAAATACATTTAATCTATATTAAATATGTCTGATTATACGTAGAATAGTATCTAGTAGTTCAGATGCTTGCCGCTAGGTTAAAAAATCAAAGTTGGAATAAAACAAACTCACACATTTTGTAAAAAACACTGCACGTTCTATCGTTAATCGCACCGTTTATTAGGTGTAAAATTGCAGCCTTAAATAAGTTTTGAACTTCTGGAAATAAATAGTTTTGAAAATAGTACGTATTAATGTGGATGCGCCAGGTTCATCACTGGATCCAATACCAGCTTCCCACACATCATGTTTTACATATATAATGATAATTCCCTACATTCCGGTTTTAAAAAAATCTGCCAGAATATACAAGTATTTATACATACAAACAAGAAATAATTGAATGAACATTTTTGCGGCATTTTTAAGATTTACAGCATTTCACATTTTCGTTTTATAAAAAAAAAAACGCATTTCATTATGCAGCCTTTTCCATCCTCTATAATACACTCACAAACGTAACATTAATTGTGATTCATAATGAGAAGGCAATTATCCCTATTTTAATTACACCTTATTTATTCCTTTTTTTAGTGCCCCGCGCCCAGTGAAAACCACTTTTTCCTTTCATTTGAGGAAAAAAAAAGGCGCCTCTCCACTCGTGAATGGGAATATAAAAGACCTGGACGTAATTATAATTAGACGAGAAAGAGAAAAAATAATAAGAGAGGTAATGAAAGGAGGAATTAATAGAGTTTCCATTATGGCCGTTGTTTTTTTTTTGCTTCTCTCTTTATTTATTTTTTTTTTTCACTACGGGACTTTAAAAATAACGGCGATACCGTTGCGATAATAATGTTAAAGGTGAATAAATTCATTATGATGTTTTATTATTATGCACACTTTCGTAATTACCCTTTTCGAAAAAGGATTTATTTAAAATTAAATTTTATAATCTATTATTCACCCTAAAATACAGATTATATAAATTTATATTGTTCAAGATATTATATAACATAATTTAATTTTGTAATGGGTCATACCCTGGTATGAACGTATAATTTTAATTTGCGGTATTGTTTCGTTTTGTTTTTTTGTATTCGGTTGGGTGGTCCGTGCTGTAGGGACGCGCCGCCAGCGTGGCGCCGGGCCCTAAATGGGTACGCTCGTGAAATCGAGGGGGATCGCAGATGTTTAGTCTACGGGCGATAAGAAGGAATCTCGAAAAAAAAAATGCGTACGTGACGATCGCACTAAAATTTCGGGTTTCTTTGTTCGATTCGGGAATAAAAGGCGTGCGGGTAGTACCGGGCGGGGGAGTTCAGATCCAGACGCTGTGACGGTCGGTCGTTAGTTTCGGGGTTTCGCGAGAATAATCATCAGGTCCGGGAGTCCGCGACGACAAGGGGAAGATCGGTTTCGGAGAGAAGCGCGAGTACGACGCACAGGTGGGATTTCTTTCGCGATGATGCGGAAATTCGGTGGATATCGACAGCGCAAGTATTGTACTTAATTATTTTTGTAATTATTCTTTTTCCTTTACTCATTATATCAATTTATTGTAAATTCTACCCAGGCTTGGCTTACAGACAATTTGAGTGAATTGTTGTAAGTCAAGTGTGAGTAGCAGCTCGGGATGAGTTTTTTTTAAGGGTTTTTTTTATCATCCCAATATGTAGAAGAGCTGATTCGCGTCCTCCCCAAAATACATTTGATATCAAGTGTTTATTGTGTAATAATAAGACAATAAATCACCACCTTGATGTCATTTTTTTTTTGTGTTTTAATTATTTTACCTTTTTTTTATTTTATTTTACCTGGTTTAGGAAAGTCACAACATAAAAAAAGGACATTCGCGTAAGCAACGGATTTGTTTTTTTAAAGGTTACTACACGACACAACAAGAATTTCTGTCAGAGACAGGTAGGGTCCTAACTATTACAATTTTATTTTAGGTAAAAAAAAAAATGAAACACATGGTTTATTTGACAATAAATTTAAAATCAGCCGATCAGAATAAAATATAATATCAAATTTGTTGTGAAATAAACCAAGTGCTTAATTTTTACATAATTATTTAAACATGTTTCACCAAGTGTTAAGTGAGAAATGAATTCAAGAGTTAATTTTATTTTATTCCAGGTTTTAGTTGTACAATAAATGTATTTATTGAAATCACACCGTAATAATAATTCAATAATAATAATTTTTATTAGTTCAACCAACTATTGGACTTAATATCAGTTTAGAAATTATTAAGAAAACTAAAACACGATTTTCAGTTTTTATAAAATAATTTCTAAACTGCTCATTTTAAAATTTCTCAACATAATCTGAACCAGCATACAAAACTATACAACATTGCCCATTTAACCAGATCTCTAACTTTAATAATATGGAAGATACTCATGCAGTCCTACTCTATTTAGGATACCCTGTATATTGAGTTGTTCTGAAAGTAATTTTGTTTTCGGATATAAAGAATTTATTTTTTATACCAATCAGATTTTTATTAATCGCAACTAGTTTCGATTACGCGGGCACAACAATATTACTATTCAAGATATTTGTTGGTGAGTACGCGAAGCTTCTTGATGTAATAATATTTTATTACTTTTTTCAATTCTCTCAAGAAGAATTAAAAAAGTAAGGAATAAAATATTATTATATTATAATACTGCTATTATTTAATAATGATTATCGTGTAATTGAAACTAGTCACAATTAATAAAAATCCATGTGGTATAAAAAAGTTATCTTGTTTTCTTTTTCATATAATAATAATTTTCAATATCGGATATAATATTGAAAATTTACCAAGTTAATGCCAGCAAAATTAAAGAATTAATTTCGTTTTTTTTTTAATATTGTAACTATTGTATACAAAAATAATTATTTTCTCTTTCGGTCAAATAAGTTTTTGATTGAAAATGTAATGGGTAAAGAAATATTAAAAATGAAAAATGTCTTTCATTTTTTGAAATTGGCTATTCAAAAATTTATGTGACTATCCCATGTTAGGTATTTATCAATAAACAACTTTGTATTATCTATGGGAGAAAGATATAGATTTTCAAAATTAAATGTTTTTCACTGAATTTTTGTATATTTTGTGGAGAACTGACATATTGGATTTTTTTATATAAATGAAAAGACAGTTATCGTGTTGTTGATTTCAAGTGGTTTTAATGACAACTTTAGATAATATTTAAAGAGTTCTATCATTGACAATAATTTTTATAAATAAAAATATAAATAGAAATAGAAAAGAGTATTCATTCACTTGGTCACAGTTATTTAAATATATTAAATAAAAATGATTTGAAAATAATTAATAAATTATTTCCACATTAAGCTCTGCGACTTTTGGCCTTATATTGAGTAACGTTCCTTTTGTTGTTTTTACATTAAATTTTTCTCGGATCAAAAAATTTGTTGCATTATGCAATATTTTATTGATGTGCAACAGCAGGTGTACACTATGTAATTCAATGTCGGGCGTGGGCATTTGCCCGGGAAGTAGCTGTTTTAATGTGCATTTGTTTAACGTACTTACGTAGCGTAAATCAAAAGTCACAGAGCTAATAAATAATTTATTAATTATTTTCAAATAAATTTTATTATTTTAATATAATAAAAATATGTAGTATTTAATGTAATATTAAATGAATTAAAATAAAGTTGTCATTTTGGTGATTTCAGGCGTATTTAATGGCAGTTTTTTGATAGTTTTCATACAGTTCAATCGCTTACAATGAATTTCAAAAATAGTTTCGCCGTTATTCTTTTTTTTTATTTTTCAAAATTTCACTCAGCAATAATAAAAATTTCATTGCAAATGATAGAACTTTTCTAAAATTATAAAGAACAGAAAAATTATAAAGAACAGAAAAATGCATAAATAATCCGTTTTTATACAAATTGTGAAAATTTTCGTGGTATATACATGAAGTTAGAACGACATATATATTTAAAAAATCATTTTAAAAAATGCGAATTTATTTTTGCTTTTAGGCCAGAACTATAGCACTGTGTTTAATAAAATAATGAAAAATGTCATGCTGGTTTCAGCTATTTTTTATACATACTTAAAAAAATCATACAAAAAATGTAAAACTTTAATATAATTAATGGTTTTAATATTTAGACATTGGTAGTTCATATTGTATGAAATAAATATGAATAAATTAAAAAAATATTATTATTGGTTGATTTTTAATAATTTATTCATATTTATTTCATAAAATGTAAAACTGTTTTTATATATAGGTAAAAATTATAGAACTATAAATAGTGTTACTGGAGCTTTAGTTGTTTTTTTTTTAAATCATAAAAAATCTTGGCAACTTCACAGATACATAAATTACAAGAAAACATTAACAAGCAAGAAGGTTGTTAATACTGGAAATTCCCAAAGGAGTTTACTCCCACTAATTTGAATGTTCTATTCAATCTCATTACCGATGGGAATGCTGTGGGAATGTTATTGGATTTGCAAGTGATACAGCAATGCCTGTTACTGTATGTAGTATTGAATAAAACAAACATTTCTTTATCTTTTGAGAAAAACAAAACAAAACAATAGAGAAGATATCTGCAATTATACTGATTAATATCCACATTTGAATAGGCGTATTGATTTTATAGCATGTGGAGTAAATAAATTGTGAAATAAATATGAATTTCGTCTAGATTGTTTTATTAAAATTTCATAATAGTATGTAATGGATTAATTTACTCTTATCTATCACCCTATGCTATGTCATTCAATACAAATAAACCACTTATTCATTCAGAAAAAGAAAATAATTATTTATGTATACAATAGTTACAATGGGCAGAAAGATCGGTAGTCGATTGCCGTTTTCTAAGGACAACGTATAACATAGTATAAGAATTATATTGTTAATTTAATGTATATAAAATTGTCTGCAGAAATAAAGATGTTATATAAATATAGTTACTATAATTTATTCATGCTGTAGTTAGCTTGGCGATACAAAAAATAAAAATTGGATAAAATTATTTTCTTATGTTTTTCTATTTAGAAATGATTAATAATTAATAATTACACCATTATCCAATTAGAATTTTAGCGCCTGCCGTTAATTAAATGATCATTTGATATTCTAAAAGTTAAATTATTTAAAATGGTGATATGTCCATCACTTCACTTTCCCCTGTGAATTTTTCATAGCATTTAATGAAGCATATTTGCTTATTATTTCTATTTAAGGGTGCGATCCTGATAATGGGTCTTATGATTTGTAATGTTAGTCGCCTCCGATTATATATTTTTTAAAAACAATTATGGAATTAAATGCTACATTTAATGGGCTACACGATCATATATTTTTCGTTTAAAATAAAAATTAAAAATTAAAAATAATGTTTTCCAAACATTAATTTCGTATAAATATACTTATTTAAATAAGGCGAAAAATAAACTAATACTAAAAGTTCCAACATATTCCCTTCAAGTCTTTGTTTTTTTTTCACTCCATATACTCAAGTCAACGTAAAAATAAATCTTGAATGAAACCACCCCATATAACTTCATCAATCCTGCGGCTAATTACACAATAAAGGAGTAAATTATGTGCGATATAAAAAAAGAAAGCTTATTTGGTGGGCTGCGGACACACTCACGTGCACAAACAAGAAATCGCAAAAAATAAATGCGGCGAAAACAAATAACCTGCCGCTGCCGTTGTTTTATTGTGCGGGGATAATTTGTCATCCTGTTGGGTTTACTTCTGGACGGTTATTCGTGGGGCCTCGAGAGATGTATTAGAGACCGGGTGAAATCTGTAAGAGGATAAGAATGGGTGTTGCTAGCGTTATTCGGACATGTGAAATGGATTACGTCGTGTTCTGGATTGTTTTCTCCTCTTTTTTATTTATTTATTTATTTATTTTGTGGAGACCATTAGGGAGGAGTTAATGAAAGTTGATGATTCATCATATAAATGTTGTTAAAGGATATAATTATCTTATATTTAATGTTTACTTTGAAAAAAATATATATTTTATAACTTAATTATACGGATATAGCCTCACACCACACAGTGGAAGAAAGGTAAATGATAAAAAAAAATATACGGATATACCGGATGTTGACATGACCAGGTATACATAAAGATTTTACCTATAACAACAATTTTATGCTAATTCCTGGTTCCCAGATCATTTTAAAGAAAAATTGCAAACATTGAAATGTGTTATAGAATTTAAAAAAAAAAAAATGTTGAAAAACGATATTTCATTTACTTTTAAAATCGGTGAATAATTAATAAATAATGGTTTTAATATTTAGACATTGATGGTTCATATTGTATGAAATAACTATCAATAAATCATTAAAAATCAACACAGATTAGATTGAATAACTTTAAATTCTCGACTAGTTTAGGGTTATTAGCCCATTTTCAAGAGAATTTAAAATTTGTTTTATTAAAATTTCATTAATCCAGAAAATATAAATATTTTAAAGAGATATTCAACAATTAAATATCAAGGAAAAATTGAACAATTTCTATCAAAAAATTCAATTTTTAATAAAAATGATAAATTTAATATAATAACAAAAAATCCTATTCCTTCAAAACTTTACGGTTTAATTAAAACTCACGAAACAAACCTACCAATCAGACCTGTTGTTTAGTATATAAATTCACCTTGCAGCTATCTATACTAGTAAATATTTTAGAAACATAACAAATTATAAATCAAAATATAGTATTAAAAATAATATAGATTTAACAAATAAATTAAAAAATTATAAAAATTCAAAAATAATTTCTTTTGAGGTAATGAATATATTTCCTAGTATTCCTTCAAGTGAATGTGTTAAAATTATTAAAAATATTTTAGATAAAAATAATATTAATTCAATTATTAAAGCAGAATTACTTTCTTCTTTTAAATAATGTATCGATCAAAATTATTTTCAATTCAATAACATTTATTATAAGCAAAATTCAGGACCTTACAATTTCGTCCAAACGGCTTTTTCAAAGAAATCATCCCTTAAGTGTTTAACACCAATATTGTGTAAAAGAGATTTTTTTTATTAATTTTTTCATCAATATCAAGGATAATTTCGACAATTGAAACTTATCGGAGAAAATAATCATATCTTGGTGAAACAAAACAATTATATAAAGAATGTCCTGCTAATTTTTGGAAATAGCTTAACCTTAGTTTGCTGAGACCAAAATATGAATACAATAAAAAAATATTTTATTGATAACAATCGAATGTTCCATTCGATTTGAATAAAATTTACTGTGTTTCTCGCCGTGGGGTATCCCTTAGGTATCCGCGCTTAGACGAAATTGCATCGTCCCCAGAATTCTGGATTGGCAATGGGATCTCCTTTAAGTCCATTACTAGCTGATATCTACATGAATACATTAGAAGAAACAATTTTTAAAAATCCACTTACAAAAAAAATATATTAAATTTTGGTATAGATATGTTGATGATATTATTGCATGCTTTGATGGATCTAATGAAAACTTAAATTCATTTTTAGAATATATCAATTCTTTAAACCAACACATGAAATTTACTTTAGAAATTGAGTTAAAGAAAAAGATCATCTTCTTAGATTTAACTATTATACATATAGTTACAATTTGAGATTTATAGAAAACCAACCAGTAACAAAAATTAGTATCTATTATATTCTTCACTTTATGATTTATTATAAATACTACTTTTAATAATAATAATAATAACTTTATTGCCCAACAGATTGTCCTGTAATTGTGTTATGATGTTTCCAAAATGTATAAAATAGTAAACATGAAAATCGTAACAAAAATGGAAATTATAACTAAATAAAGTACATGTATATAAAGAAAAATACATTTCAAATAAAACACAAATTAATATGAATCATTGCCAGAAATTTTCCGTGTTTAATTTTATTTTAATTTAAATAACTGCAAATGTGTGAATCATGTTTGTTTCATTTTATTTAATTTAAAAGCATGCAGTTACTCGGCTATTGAAAGAAGGAATATGAAATTTGATATCTTGCAGCAAGTCAGAATAATTAATTGTATCATTTATTATGATATAATATGGTGCTTGAATTTTATTGTTAATTCACTAATTTAAATAAAAATGATACACACGATTTTTTCCGTCTAAGTTCAAGAGATTCAAACTGGAATCTATTACGAAGTAGGCGGATAGAAACCAGAGTCTACAAAATACAAAATTTTTATAAATTTACGTTGAAAACTTTCAATTAGGTTAATTTGTCGTTGAGTTTGAGGATACTAAATAACTGATCCATATTCAAACTTAGATCGTACATATGAATTAAAGAGTCATTTTAAGGCATTTGAATTCTTAAGATTAAAAGAGTTGCGAAGAATAAAGCCTAAAGCTTTAAATGAATCTTTAACAAGACTGATAATTAAATGGAAGCTTATAGTCAAAACAAACGCCCAAGTCTTCAAAAAATCTAACTCGTTCAACAATACCTTTATTGATAGTGTAATTGAATGTAATATATTTGGTTTTATTATTGAATGGTGTGAGCTTACATTTCTCAACATTTAAATGAAGTTTATTGACTTGCGCCAATTTGAAATAATGTTAAGTTGGTTTTGTAGAAATAAACAATCAATTGAATCAATGACAAAGTATATCTTCAAATCATCAGCATACAATAAATATTTACAACTCAATGCACAAGAAAGATCATTTATAAAAAGATTATACAATAATGGTCCCAAAATGGAGCCTTGTGGACATTGATAGTTCATATTGTATGAAATAAATATGAATAAATCATTAAAATTCAACACAGATTAGATTGAATAACTTTAAATTCTCGACTAGTTTCGGGTTATTGGCCCATTTTCAAGAGAGTTTAAAATTTGTGTTATTAAAATTTCATTAATATTTAAAAAAAAATGCAACAATTAAATATCAAGGAGAAATTAAACAGTTTATATCAAAAAATCCTATTGCCACAAAAACAAAAGATCATTTATAAAAAGATTATACAATAATGGTCCCAAAAAGGAGCCTTGTGGAACACCAGAAGTAGGAAAGTATGATTTAGATATAACATTATTAACAGTTACGTAAGATTCACGACATGAGAGGTATGATTCAATAAGTGAAACAGACATTGATGGAAGACCAAAACAATTAAGTTTGAAAAGAAGAAGCTGATGATCTACTCTGTCAAAAGCTTTCGAAAAATCTGTGTATATTACATCAACATGACCCAATCCATCAAAAACCCTTGCTAAATAATTTGTTATAATAGTGTAGTTAGTTATAGTAGAACGTTTAGGGAAAAAACCCATATTGATATTGTGAAAGGTATAATGCTACATGTGAATACAATTGATCAAATAAAGTTGTTTTTATTTATTTACTTATTTATTTACATACACACAGAATGAGTAAACATTCCCATAAAGTAAGTATGAACATTACAAAAAAAAAGTATATACACATGTAACACAAAAACATAAGTAATTAAGTGAAACACATGAACAATACATATAATTACATCAAAAATGAGCTAAACTTATAGCAACATTAAAAAAGATTTTCTTATTTTTAATAAAGAAGATATCCACACTAGAGTCCAATTCTAACAGTGTATTATATAGGGAGCACATCGAAAAAATCGGGGATTTAATCAATATACGCGGAATAGAAAGTTCAAAAAATCTGTTCTCGCTTGTATTAAAAGGAATCTGAAAAAAAAAATTAAATATAGTATGGCTATAGATCTATAGTTCTCTATACGATCATGGTTAAATTGTGATTTAAGAATATTAATGTAATTTTTAATTTGCAAGGAAAAACACTTTTCTCTTTATTCTATTATTAAACCATATATATAAATATAATCTATATATTTCTATTAATTTCCATTTCATTTTAGCAATCCAACTTATTTATAAATAACTAATTTTATTTTATTTTAGCGAAATAATTCCATAATGATCCTGAGGATGTTTTTTAGTGTTTTTTTTTTACCTCGTGAGCAAATGCTGGGACCGAAATTATTTTTCCTACCCCCACAATTAAATTAAAATAAAAAAAATCAATATATCAATCAATGTAAATATCCATAGAAATTTTAATAAAACAAATTTTAAATTCTCTTGAAAATGGGCTAATAACCCGAAATTAGTCGAGAATTTAAAGTTACTCAATATAATCCGTGTTTTATTGGTTGATTTTGAATAATTTATTCATATTTAATTAATAAATAATTAATTTTTTTATGTATATACAGGGTGAGTCACCGAAGTGGCCGTCTTCAATATCTCCTTTATTGTTAGAAATTCGGCATTAATTTATTAATAAAAACTTGCTTGCAGTATTTATATTAACTTTGTTGTGTAGTTTAAATGAAACATCCTCTATAATTTATATTTGTATTCGATTCCTCTTTAAATTGTCTTTACATCAATAGTAGTTTTGACTGGCAGTTACTGCAGAAAAAAAATCTAAAATTTTGGACAGTTGCAGAAGTATATTAAAAAAATCATTTTTTTTTCTGGGACATAGAAATAAAATTTTGTATACATATTAAAATAATACTATTCTATGCAAAATTTTTCACCACGGATTAAGTTAGGAAATTATTCTGAAATAGTATAGACATTTAAATAGAAAAGAGTATTCATTCACTTGGTCACAGTTACTTAAATATATTAAATAAAAATGATTTGAAAATAATTAATAAATCATTTCCACATTTAGCTCTGTGACTATTGACTTACCTACGTAAGTACGATAAACCAATGCACATTAAAACAACTACTTCCCGGGCAAATACCCATGCCGGACATTGAATTACATAATGTACACCTGCTGTTGCACATCAATAAAATATTGCATAATGCAACAAATTTTGATTCGAGAAAAATTTAAGGTAAAAACAACAAAAGGAATACTCTTTTCTATTTATATTAATAGCCAGCGAGGCATTTATTCAAATTCGAACCGAGAGAAGTTTTTTGTGAATTTGCGATAACAACAATACACGAGCGCACGTCCTCCTTCGCCCGTCATTACTATCACATCGCGCGGCAGGTGAGGGTCGCTCTTTTTAATTAATTTGATTCAATTCTTTTCGTTTAATTTTATTCGGTTTTGATTTAAATTGAATTAATTTGGTTTAATTTAATTTATTTACTTTAATTTGATTTAATATAACTGATTTAATTTTGCTGATTGTATTTGAATTAATTTAATTAATTTATTTTAACATCTTTAAATTATGTAAGGCATAGCTGTACTGACGAGGGATAGATCCCGAAACACGTGTCTGCAGATGGCCTTGTATTAGGTAACGTTCCTTTTGTTGTTTTTACATTAAATTTTTCTCGGATCAAAATTTGTTGCATTATACAATATTTTATTGATGTGCAACAGCAGGTGTACATTATGTAATTCAATGTCCGGCGTGGGTATTTGCCCGGGAAGTAGTTGTTTTAATGTGCATTTGTTTAACGTACTTACGTAGGTAAGTCAATAGTCACAGAGCTAAATGTGGAAATGATTTATTAATTATTCCCAAATCATTTTTATTTAATATAAGTATAGACATTTTTCCGTTTCCATTCCCCCAACTAAACAATACAAAAATCGCTACAAAATAGAAACAAATAAATAGAAAATATCGATAAAATAACCACAATCCAAATATTCCGCTCGAAAAAACACATTTTAGTTCCTAATTTACCAAATCGCACACAACACTCGAATTATTCGGTTTCGGCGCGTAAATGCTTTAGAATTTATCGCACGGTGGTTTCACCGAATCGCAATTATATGAAAACCACTCCGCGTTTCGGACAATTATCCGGAGTAATTCGCCCATTAGAGGACCAGCGCCATCAAATATTTAACGGCCGGGAGAAAAATCTGAATTTACGCCGTGTCGGCTCCGACCCGTGATCATTTATCACCTTCAATAAGTAATGACTCCGAGTGGCCCTTCTTCGGGCAACGCGTAACCGGAAGGGCCGATAAAAGTTATTTCCTGTTTGAGTCCTGCAGGCTGATTTATTGTGCGAAAGTAGTAAAAGAAAAACTGCTTCATGGTAATTTTTTTTATCTAAGGAATGAAATATATATGAAATGAATTATCTTTTATTATTACTTAATAAATAAAATGAAATACGCAATAGTTTAACTAGAAAACTTAAAAATCTGTGAAGTTGGCATGACGTTTTCTGATTTAAAAAAAAAATAGATTTCTAATAGCATTCTTGATAATGCTATAATTCTTGCCTGAAAGCAAAAATTGTTCTGCATTTTTAATATCAACTAACTAACCATCTTTATTGAAATGTGTATATGTATGTACAATAATATATAAAATTAGAATTATATTCTGTAAATGAATCGGATTTCGACCGGACGTCTTTCAGCCTTTTATTTTAAAATACAGTGAATTTTTTATTAAATATGAGTATTAAATTATATTTGCTATGTGATGATATCTCATTGACGGGTTTCCAAGTTTAGGTATCATGATGACATTTTCCAACAAATAGGCAATTTTTTTACATTGAATAAGTATAATGATATAATTATTGCTTTTCTTGCCAGATGTTAAAAAATGTTCGCTTTTATTAAGTTATAACCAGGTGCCTTTTTTGGGATTGATGTTAATTTTTTTTGGCGCTATATTTTGTTGTCATTGTCTTCTCAGTCTCCGTTTTCAGCTATTTGGTTTCGTGTTTTAGCTGGGTAGTTATTTCCAGAATGTTTTCTTTTTACTTATTTAGTGTTATTCCAGATCGTCTGCTGTATCTCGGCTTCTTTATAAATTTCTGTTAATTTTATTATAATATTTAGCTGGATTGTGCGCTCTAGATTTTTAGTAAAATAGGTACATTTTAACAAAGATTTAGAGTTTGTGGTCTTGTTTGCCAGTGTGAGATTACATTATTTGATTATTACGTTATTACTTAATGTCACTACTCCTGCGCTGTGATCTGTAACTAGATCCAATCTTCTTCTATGTATATGTAATTTTGTGATATTTTTCTAGTTATGTCCAATAGATCATATTTTTTTTATATCTGTTGGTCTATATGTAAGTCGTACAGTACAGTAGTTATACTCCTTGCCTTGTGGAGTAACTCTCTACTTTTGTAGTGATTAATATTGAACCGCAAAATATGTGTTGAAATTCGCGTTGAAATTTCCTTCTAGTATTAATATTTCCCCAAAATCACGAAGTAAGTTTAAATAGCTTTCTTTCTTGAGATTACATCTCGATGGGCAATATATTCCCGACAACAACACAAACACTGAATGATATATCAAAAATTACACACAAAAAACTTTTACAATAAATCAAAGGAACAATTTTCCAAAACTTAAATCAACTTATTAATGAAGGACCTTAAGCACTACAACAACCGCCCGTAGATACCTTCATTGATGATTTAGAAATGGCCAGTACACACCTGAAAGAAGAATAAGCCACAATAACAGCTAAGAAAATAATTAAGAACACTCTTCAAAAGAAGCCATCCAAGAAGCTCATAGAAGAAATCGACACAATCGGGAAATTGAAGCGAAAAAACATGTTCTACATTAAATCTGATGAAGGTAATGCGGTCGTAATTGTTGACAAATCATATTACATAAACGATATAAATTTAATAATAGAATCAGACCATTATATCAAATTAACCAAAAATCCTTTAGCAACATACGTAAATAAAATTAAGAGATTCTTTAAAACTCCAACATGTTTAATTGTAAACAGATCATTTGCAAATTACAAATGAAGAATCCAGAAATTCCTAAATTGTACTGTCTTCCGAAAATTCACGAGTCAGATAATAGTTTACAATATGAAATCCTCCACATATAAAATAGCGAAATGATTAGTCAAAGAATTTAAACCGTTATCAATCAACAATATTCTTTTTTAATAAACATTTCCTTGTTTTTATAAACAGGACAAGTTCACCTTCCTTTAGTGGACAAAACAATGATTCTCGGTTGCCTACTTTGTAGACCCAAATCGTTCACGATGTCACTTGAAATTAGGCAAAAGGTGGCGCTTGCGACGTTTTTAATTTATTATGAATATTCTTTTGTTAAAAACTCTATATTTATGTCAGAAACTCAATAGTAAACAAATTCAACCTGATGAAACATTGATATCCTTGGATGTTGAGTCTCTTCCCAAGTATACTCATTGACAATGGACTAGAAATTCTAGAAAGATGTTTAGTTGTAATAATATATCAAATGATAAAATAAACTTATATTTAACTCTAACCGAAATGGCCGTGAATTGTAACGCATTCGAATTTAATGGGATTTTTTATAAACAGACGTTTGGTACAGCTGTGGGCAATCCACTGTCTCCTTTCTTAGCGAACATATTCATGAACCATTTCGAATACCTAGCAAAAGATAAACTCAACAATTTTCCTAGAATCTGGCACAAATATTATATATTGAGGACGTTTTCGCTGTTTTAAAAAATATCTAGATATCAACGAATTATTAAACAAATTAAAAAGTTTATACTCAAGCATTAATTTCACATATGAACTTGAATCGATTAATCAATTTGTAGACATGTTAATTTCCAAAAAAGTGATACAAATCTTTAATTTAATATATACCGTAAATCCACATATAATTGAATTATATATATTCTAGTTCATATTGTGTCCATTGCAACAATATTAATTTTAGAGCTTTCAATTTACCCCTATCACTCAACAATAGAAAAACAGAACTAGATATGATAATAAAAATTAATTACAAAATAAAAAAAATATTTAATCGAATTCACACGGGAAAATATCATATGATCGAGCTATAGGTTAGTTTATTTTAACAAATTGAATTTGATTTGATAAGTAATGACACATGTAACGTTTTATTAGTTTTTAATGAACGTGTGAAGAAAGGATACAACAGTGTTAATAATTTTGACAGCTAATTAATTTGCATGTACGAACTTTCAACATCAGGTTTAAGACTACATTTATTATCAATTACAATAGATTCAATGTTAGCGCAAACTCGCCCATCAGCAAAATTTGTAACAAATTTAATCAACTAACAAAAAATATGAAATAAAGACAAAAAATTAAAGCACTCTAGAGGGTAAAGTTATCGATATATCACCATTTTTTAATATCTATTATGAATAATTAGCACTGTGAAACTCAATAAATATCACCATTTTTAATATCTATTATTTTATTTTTACTCCTATCCTGAAAGATATTCTCATTTTGCTTGTTGTCCCAATCAGGTGATTGTTTCCACTTTTGTCTCTTTTTACCTGAACCACCTCGGATTTCCCTTATATTATTATGAATAATTAGCACTGTCAAACTCAAACTAATTCATTTTATTTGTTAAAAATTAGATATTCAAATAGTTTTGACATAATAATTTCGAAATTATTCAAAGTGCATTCACAATTTTCAGGTACGAAATGTGCGGTTCTATGAAATTTTGCGAAACATCACTCGGGTAATTAAGCCTCGCTGTGGCAACCGGACGACGTTTCCGGGCAACCCCGGCTCGGATTATTCCCTTATCGCGTTCAGTCGCCGCGTTTTCCGCTTTGGAATATCCAGAGAATAATGACGAAATGCTGCATGCACGGAATGAAATTTTGTTCAGTGTAATATAATCGAGATTTTTTTTTTCAATTTTTGTATTGGGCGTATTGGACTAGGGAATGAGATTTTAATGGTAATCCTTCGAGGCGAGAGTCGATTCGATTCAATTAATTTAATATTTTTTTAGATTTCTGAATCAGCATAAAACTACGCTCGTAGAATTTTAAAAATATTTTTAGCTATTAAAAAGGATAAATCATTTATTTTTTATAGTTCAAAATATTATTAAAATTGTACCAACGTAATTTAAAATATTAATAATAATAAATAAATAAATAAATAATAAATGTTTATTAACGGCATCGCCATTTGCATAATACAAAGAATAATATATACCACAATAGAAACATAATTATAATAATAACAAAAAAGTCAGTGCATTGATTCAAACCCGACCGGCTAATGACCATAGAAGTCGAAGCCGGCAAAATGGGAAGGGTTTTTAGTCGGTAGTTTCCCGGACAATTTGGGAAGAGTCCGACACAGCGTCCGTAAATGGATTTTCCCCTTCCACAGCACAAAAAAATAATAATAACAGTAACTGCAGTATTCAATTATACATTGTTAACATAAAAGCGTCAAATCAAAAGTACATGATAAATTATACTACACTTTCGAGTAACACTTTAGTCTGAATTTAAATGTGTTATATGATGTGCTAAACAAATATAACCAATAAAATTTGTTAAACTCGTTACCAAGCTGCATCAATCTAGTAATCGTGTTCATTGATCCCGATGCCGTGCAATGATAATCCAAGTAGAATAAGGTGTTTGATCTGGTATTCCTGACAGGTACATGCAAATTAACCGTGGTCAATAGCTATAGAGAGTTAATGTGTCCACGGGTGCAGTGTTTTTTCCCTTTTTAGGATGTGGTCATAGTCGTCTTCAGTGAATAGGTCAGTTGATTTTCTCAGATCTGTCGTGTTGAAAAACTCGTCATACCAGTTGTCAACGTGTTTTAAAAAGTGTTTGTCAAAGTCTGAATCTTGTGGTATTTTATAGGTCTCATTGAAATGTTGGGAGATTTTTCAGCAATTATCTTCATGTCAGTGATTGTCTCGTCGGTGTCCGGGTCTATTATCTGTTGAAGTTTGTCCACTTTTTTATATTTCGAGAATTTGTTGATTTGTGTCCAGAATGTCTTTCCTTGAAGGTCATTTATGTCTTTGCATGTGTTCAGCCAGATATCAGTCTTGTGTTGAAAAATTAGTCTTTTGATGTCTTTGTTAATGTTGTTTAATTTCAGTCTAAGTTCGGGTGAGTCAGTAAGTCTAATGTCTCTATACAGTTGTCGTTTATATTTTAGTAGTCTGAGGATAAATTTGGGAAGAGGGTATTTGTAAAATGATTTGCTGGATTTTGGAGTAATTTGTTGAATTGACTGTGAAAGGGTATCGTTAAATTGTGTAATGGAGTTAGGGTTAATGTCAGGGTTAGTTGCTATAAATTGAGTAATGTCTAGCGAAATTTTTGTCTATATCGCAGTTTTTGAAATCATAGATGATGGTAGGGGGGCTTGAGGAATAGGCTGGTTGGATTGTATTTTAAAGGTTATGGATAAGTGATCGGAACAGAGATCAGGAATGAGGATTACATCATGTATAAGAAATTGGAAATAAATGTTGGGGGAGTATGGATGCGGACGAAACTGGAATTAGAAAGGAAAGAGAATAGATGTCGGGATTTAGTTTTGTTTATATTAAAGTCTCCTATGATTATAGTATTTGAGTATAGAGAGGCTTTTATGAATACAGTATCATCAATAGGAGAATTGGGATAAATATAAACTAGGAATATATGGATTTTAAGGGGTTCATGAGTTAGGGTAAAGTGTAGGCATTCATTGAGGGGATAATTGATTTTAGGGGGATTGCATCTAGTAATTTTTAAACTGGGATGGGTTGTTGCAAGTAAACCTCCTAGGGAATTTTTATTAAAAGTGGAGGGGGGGGGTCTGTATGTGGTTCCAGTTTTGGAAGGAAAGGGGTCTCTTGGACTTAGTTTCGACCAGCAAACATACATGGACAGTTATTATTTAGGTAGTTGGATACTAAGTGGGATTTGTTAGTGAGAGAGTTAATGTTGGAATACAGAAAAGTGAGGTTGGCCATTTTGTACAACACAATGAGCTGCTTGAACATCTTCTGTGGGAACAGTTGGAACCGGACTATTGGGGAATTTCAGATCGAACATTACTAGAATTCCAGTTAATGCGTCCTGAGTGTCGATTTGATAGGATTTAATAAATATTTCTTTTAGTTTTTTGAGTAGTGCGTGACGGTCAGTGTTCACGGGATTATTTACTTCTGTGACAAACGTGCCTATGATGTAATCATGTTATTGGTTTATGGATGCGTATCTTTTTTATCGTCAATCTCAGATGATTTTTTTATTTATGTATCTTCATGTTCGGAATTCCTTGGATAGGCTGCATTGGGCGGTTATGGCACTTTATCGACCAGGCGTCGTGGTTAGCTTTTCCACACGATTGTGTCAATCGTGTGGTGGTTGAGTGGTGCAGGAAGATGTGAAGTGTTCTCCATTGCATTTTGAACACGTGATTTTCTCCTTGCATTCTGGGGTAGCATGATCAAATTTGTTGCACTTGTTGCATGGTGCAGGCAAGGGTTGAGATACTAGGCTTACGTCCACAGGGTACGCTTTACACAAAAATTTGAACTGTTGCTGTGGCAATTTTGTGTAGGAATTATAAGAGGCAGTTATTATTCTCACAATTCCCGTTTTATTGCTCTTCTCCTTTGAAATAATGTGGCGGCAATATCGGTGTTCGATGTCTAATTTGTTTAAATGCACGCTGATTGTCGCGTCTTTAATCTCAGGCTCAAGGCTGCGAATCACGCATAGACTGGCCGACTGCCGTTTGATTACATTTTTTTGTTTTTAGTGCGTTGAGGTGTCTCGCATGTGGCAGCGTCGTTGTACGATTTAATTAAAAATCCTGATTTTGTCTGGAATATGACGGCTTCCGTGTCAGTCGTATGATGTAGCTAAATTTGGGCTAATTGCAGTCAAGTGATTGGAGTGGTAGTGGTTATGTTGTATGTGTTTTGAAATTGTTGTTTGTGATTGGTGGCTATTTTATTTTGGGGTTGTTATAGTTTTGTATACGTTTCAGAACTGTTTTGTTGTGCGTAGGTGGATTGTGTTTGTGGATTATGTTGCAAAGATGATTGTGGGTGGTATTGTGCGATTGTCTTGCTGGCTGTTGTGTACTATTTTATAGCTGAGTGGGTTGACATTGCCTGTTTATATGTTTTAGTATGGATTGTAGCGTTTTGTTTGATGCTTTTTGGAGGTTTAGGTTACGTATGGCTTGTTTTTTTTTTGCGAGCTTTCCCCCAGGAAATTTAGGAGGTCGTCCACGTTTTTTCGAGGGAGCTTGAATGAATTCCTCGCAGTTCATGCTGGTCGAGTCGTCATCAGCTTCCAACTGCAACTCGTAATGGGTGGTTTTGTAGAAGTATAGCACTGGGTTAATAATTCGCTCGCTGCTGCGATTGTGTCGATATCTGGCTCACGAATGCAAACCATACATTTTTTCGGATTTATGATTTTTCCAATTTTTACTTTCCCCGGACTCCTGTCCAAGGGAAAGTATTATAATCGTAAAAATTTTCGAATCACCAATTTCAACGAATATGCAATATGTTTTGAGGCCCGCTGAGTGCATTCCATCTAGTTTTAAAAATGTCTATGTGTGTATGTGTGTGTGCAAGGTAAGATATAACAAAACATTCTTCTAAATATTTGGATTTAACTTTGAAAGACAACAACTCATATTTTCATTTCATAACGTTTCACTTACTATTAAATATTCATTCCAAAACTCACTTAACCGAATTTGATGGACACATCATCATTTTTAAATTGAAAATGAAGAAAGGAAAATTAATACATATCTCTTAAATAACTGTTTCATATGTGAGAAGAATATTAGTTTGTAAATAAAACAATAGTTTTTTTAAGTATCACAATTTATTGTAGAGACACTGCTATAATTATTACAATTATATCAAGCAGATGATTAATATCAATCAATTCTTAAAATTCAATGCATTTTCATAATTTCATGTTTTTTTTGTTTTTTTTTTTTTTTATATAGAAAATTTAGTAAATTTAGTTTGTTAATTTCGTTAAATAAACCCTCGCAAAATTCCTCCGTAATTCCACACCGTTTACATAGGTAGTCCGTAACGTTTCAACTTTCATTGTGGCAGACGCGCCCGGCTTTTCCTTGATATTGTTACAAACAATCCGGCAATTCGACAACAATAGAGACCGAAAACTTTGACCGGCGAACAACGCGAAACGCGCCGACTGGAATAAATGCACTGAAACATAGTTAAATTACCTCAAAAGATGGTCGGAACTTTATAAATTACGTTAAACGTCTTGCAAAACATAATAGTGGTGATTAATAAAAACAATGAGATATTAATATAAGAGCACATGGAAAATTTTAATTCTTTACTGGACAAAACTTAATAATTAATTAATCAAAACTTAAGTTTTGTCCAGTCATTATAATTATTCAATTTTTAATTATTATGATGATTTGAATAATCATCATTATAATTAAAAATTGGACTTATGATGGTAAAATCCAATAAAATTGCTTAAATACAGTATAATAATAATTAATAATTTGACAAAAGATTTAATATATAATCAGATTTTTTTTGATTTATTAATCAAAACTTAAGTTTTGTCAAGTCATTATAATTATTCAATTTTTAATTATTATTATGATTGGAATAATCATCATAATAATTAAAAATTGGACTTATGATGGTAAAATCCATTAAAATTGCGTTAATAGAGTATAATAATAATTAATAATCTGACAAAAGATTTAATATATAATCTTTTGTCAGATTATTAATTAAAAAAAATAAATATATAAATATATTTTTTCTGTCCCTGGCAGAAAGATCAATATCTGTTTATAGCAAACACGTATCGGCCTTTCTATAGCTGTAATGAATTGCAATGAAATATCTTTGTACTAAAATAAATATCACATGCGTTATTAATAATAATTAAGACCACTATTAATATACTACAATGAGTAATGGTTCTACCTTTTCTATTTTGTGATCAATCACTTCACGTAAACTCGAAAATATACAGCTATTGGATGAAATAATTATTTGAAATCCACAACTTTAATATATTCATATTGTATGAAATAAATATGAATAGATTATTAAAAATCAACTAATAAAACACAGATTAGATTGAATAACTTTAAATTCTCGACTAGTTTCGGGTTATTAGCCCATTTTTAAGAGAATTTAAAATTAAAAATGTGGGCTAAAAACCATAAAATAGTCGAGAATTTAAAGTTATTCAATCTAATCTGTGTTTCATTGGTTGATTTTTAATAATCTATTCATATTTATTTCATACAATATTTGAAATCCAATTTTTCTTTTAAAAATAACCCCCGCGTAAAAATAAGATTCTATTTAATATTCGTCATTGCTTTAATTTGACAAGAATTATTTATGGCCCATCGCCCTCAGTTTCAATATTTATCTTGCGAGGAAACTTTTGCACTTAACTTCGAATTCTGGCGCCCGTATTTTCTTGTCGGCAAGCAAAGTCCGAAGATGTTTGCCGGTGCCCTGACAAGACAAACGTCCGGAAGAGTAAATACTCGTATGTTGCACGTTCGCTCCACGGGGAGTTTCCCGTTTCAAATAACGCCAGTTTAAAAGTAAATAAAATATACACATATTGTCACCCGCAACAAAATATGAGTTTTCTATTTTTATTTTAAATATTTTTTTTAAATAAGTTATTTAGTGGAAATAATTTTGTATAGTTTTTTTTTTATTTTCTTCGTTATTTAATTATTACATTTTTATCTTATTCGTCTCAGTAATTTAAAATGAAGAAACATTTAATAATTTAAATAAACAAATACGAGCCTTAACAATTATATATTATGATAAAATAAAATACGTATATAATTCAGGTATTTTACGGATCATTTTGTTTTATAATATTTTTCAACTATAATACTATGTAATTAGTTTAGTTAATTAACAACAACCGGGGCCAATCAGCAATACAGAAAATAAAATACTTATTCTATCACCTCTAATTATCAAGAAAACATGCCTGTTTAATTTTTGACAACTAAATATTGGGACAGTATAAAGTGATTATAATAAATGATACAAGATAAAAGCAAGTAAACTGTGAAAACAATGCAGTTCTATTATTTGGTTCTCATTAATCACTTTATGAAACATGATCACAATATTAATCTGTTGAAAAATACACTTGATTTGTTTCACACTCCTTCAGAATGACGAGAATCGAAAATAGTCGGAGGAATTAAACAAGGAAAATTTCTGGCAATGATCAATAAAATTCGATCAAACCCTTTTTCCAACTGCAAAAAATACTTACACTGTAAGTTTTACAAACATCTATTGAAACAACTACTTCCCGAGCATTTACCCCGCCGGACATTGGATCACACAATAGATATTTGTTGTTGCATCGCAGCACTGCTGAGAAATTGCAACGGTTTGAGTCGAAATTATTTAATGAAAGGAAACAACAAATAATAGTTACAAGGCTATCTGTAGACACGTGTCTTCCATCCGCGATCCCGTTGAAGACGGTACGTAAAAATTAATTAAAAATTGTTTAACAACTAAGGGCTTACAGGGCATAGCTGTACTGATGAGGGATGAAATCCCGAAACACGTGTCTATAGATAGCCTTGTAACTATTATTTGTTGTTTCCTTTCATTAAATAATTTCGACTCAAACCGTTGCAATTTCTCAGCAGTGCTGCGATGCAACAACAAATATCTATTGTGTGATCCAATGTCCGGCGGGGTAAATGCTCGGGAAGTAGTTGTTTCAATAGATGTTTGTAAAACTTACAGTGTAAGTATTTTTTGCAGTTGGAAAAAGGGTTTGATCGAATTTTATTGATCATTGCCAGAAATTTTCCTTGTTTAATTTCATTGTAATTTAAATAACTGCAAACGCGTGAATCATCTTTGTTTCATTTTATTTAATAGTCGGAGGAAATAAAATAATTAGTGAAAAAAATCAAGTGTATTTTTCAACCTATTTAATTATAAATTTTGAATTGTATAAAAGATACAAATATAAACAAACTGTACTTGTAGTTCTTCTATATTTGTATCTTTCATACAAATAATCAATTAGACTTCATGATACTTCTATTTGTTTTTATATATATCGTGTTTATTAATACATTTTTAAACAAGTCAGTTAACTTTTTAAACAATATATTCGTTAAAATAATTAACACTGTTGTATCGTTTCTTCACACTTTATTTTTTAATGTTTAGATATATATTTCGATAGAAATAAATATATAACTATGTAATGGAAGGAAAATAAATATTATTATTATTATAAAAATAGACCAGTGTTTCGATTGAATTTCCAGCGCCTCAGTTACGGCTCTAATAACTCAATTTGTCGCATAATGAATTATTGTAATGTACTTTTGACCCATCCAATTTTCCATATTTTTTTCAATTCATATTTTATATTTATACGACATTTATCCCTCATCTATATTTCTATCATTTGTTAATTATTACATATTTTCTTTATTTCTCAATATTATTATTATTAAGAATGTTCCTAAGAACATCTTTCCGTATTTTATAATTTAGTTACTTTTTGAACTGTATATATAATGTTAGTTATGTTTTAAAATGGAGCTTTCCGTAAAATAAATAAATTTTGTTAATTGTCATTTAATATAAACATATTTTTAAGAAAATATTCATTTCGCATCTAGAAAATCCGGCCCGCTTTATTTACCTGAAAGCTTGTATTTTATTAAAAACCGCCCTTCGCTTCTTTCAAAACATTTCATATTATCGGAAACAACGCGAGCGGAAAATTCCGTTTTAATACTCCATTTTACCCGGGAGCGGCGAAAAACCTTTCGGCGCGACGAAGCAGCAGGAAATAATATATAGAGATATTTTCCGAGGCTTCCACCTCCCTTATTATTGTTATTATTATTATTAAAAACACCCCCCGGGGCGATTCGTATAATGCGAGGAGGCAACATCTGGTCTCGGTTTTTCAGAGAGGGGGGCGGAAGCCCAATTTGCTTAAACACGAGGAAAATTATACCTTTTGATAAGTGTACAATGGTGGATATTACGCCCTCCCCTTATCATTTCACGAGGGATTGTAATTAACTAAGGCCGCGGTGGAATTGGTTGCTTTGATGGTTTTTTGTGTGTTTTGATTTTGTGGCGTTTTGATGAAAAAAGTCAATGTTTTATTTTCATAAATTAATGCTGATGTTTTCTCGTTATAAAAAAAAAAACATTACAATGATTTTTACTGTTATTACATGGCAACCTAAATAATAATAATTATAATAATACATATTTATTTCAAACAAAAATGATTCTTATTGTTAAGGAATCTGGTTTAATCAGACTCGGAAATAAGTAAAACAATGTCTATTTATTTATTTACACTTACGTTATAAAAAATCAACAACTTTTCAATTTTACATTCCCCTTATAAAATGCTTGAAGAAAAAACTATGATATTAGAAAAAAAAAATAAAAAAAATAAAATCGCTAATTGCAACTATTTACCTGAGTGTATATGTACCATTTTTGAAAAAAATATCTATACAGGGTGATTCATTTTGGTGTTCCACCTCTTAGTTTGATAATGACAAGTTAAAGTTGTCGAAACTACAGTCACATTAAAAAACTCAGTTATACAAACAAAGTTTAAGTGTTTTTATTTATGTTAATAACGATGTATAACGAAGTAGAAGCCTCCACAGTTAACAGTTTATTTTATTTTGACAGTTAACTATAACTAACCATATATATACATATTTCTAAACGGCATATTTATTAACATCACAGTGTCACTATTTATTTATAACTAGATATTGAGCTCTCGGACATTCGTGATAGACTGCCTGCCCCACCGTTAGGGCGCGCTTATGTAGTGTGTTTGTTTTTCGAATTTTACAGAACTTTCCATGACACGATGTTTACCATCGCGCGCTCGGTGGAACATTCTAGAGTGTTCTCTTCAGTTGCTTCTTTCAATTTCGTTAAAATATAGAAGATACAGTTTTTAGATGTTTGGTGAAATATGATTCAAATGAAATTAAAAAAAAACGTACACAATTAAATCTAAAGTAATTCTATTTTAATTAAATAACGCATTTACATCGTATTCTATTAATATATACTTTATCTCAAAAGTTTCGTTAAAGTTCATTAAATATACAAATTAATTCATTATGGATCTGATAACGTTCAGAAGGTGAGCTTAGTCATAATGTTTCATGATTTTTTTCTAGAGTTAACAGATGCTAAACATTACTCTGGACCAATCTTCTATTGACCCAGACAGTTTAAATATTACTCATGCTAGCCTGGCCTTCTTTTTTCATCTTGATAATTAAAGGTGATAGAATAAGTATTTTTTTAATAATAGAAAAGGATTTATTCACTTGGTCACAGTTATTTACTTACATCGAGAATCTCAGAGGTGACAGTGCGTTTTTAATTAATTTAATTAACAACTTTGCAATTAAGTAAGCTGTACTGACGAGTGATCAAATCCCAAAACACGTGTCTGCAGATAGCCTTATATTACGTAACTTTTATTTTATTTTTGCATTAAATATTTTCAATTCAAAAATTTGTTGCATTATTCAATTGTTATTGTTATGCAATAGCAAATGTCTATTATTAAACATTTGTTAAAGTACTTATGTAAAATAAGTCATTATGTCACAGTAGCAAAAGAGAAAATAAATATTAATTAATTATTTTAAAAATCTTTTTTTTTAATTTAAGTATTATATAGTATATATTTTCTGTATTGCTGAATGGCCCCAATTGTTGTTAATTAACTAAACTAATTACATAGTATTATAGTTGAAAAATATTATAAGACAAAAAAATCCGTAAAATACCTGAATTATATACGTATTTTATTTTAATATAATATTGTTAAGGCTCGCATTTGTTTATTTAAATAAAATTAAATGTCCTTTCTCCTACTTATTTTTTATTAAACTAAATATATTTCGGAAACTATGATTTCAGCTTCAGTAGTGAAGTTTAATAAATAATACGTTTTTATAGCATTCTCAATGTAATAGTGGTAATATTAAAATATTTAAAAAATCATGTTGTCTATAAACTAATATAAATACAATTATCAAAAAGGAAAAAAAGTGCTAAAATTTATAAAGTAATAAGATCTAAAAGGGGGTTATCTAAGCAACTAGTATGAAAATTTAAAAGATTATCAATGTGTTTTTTCATTTCAATAGACTCCAACATGTATAATTGTGATTCACGTGAAAATTTAAGAAGTTTAACATTTTCAATCGAAAATGTATGTCCCGTATTTATTGAATGAAAAGCTACAGCAGATTGTTAGAATAAAAGTTTCTAATATGGTAAGTATGTTCTTTAAATCTAGATAAAACACTTATAGTAGTTTGGCCTATATAAAATTATCAAACAATTTTCACCAATAATATGGGATACAAAAATTTTGAAAATAATTATAATAATAATAAATAATTTATTTATTTATTTATTTAACGGAATATACCATTTTTACAAATTTAAGACATACATGTAAAATGCAATAAAATTATATGTATTACTAACTAATTTTAAATACAATTGTAAACACTTAGAACGCAAATATAAACGCAAAAAGAAAAAAAAACCTAAACAGTCACCAACAACTAGATTACAACAATGGCAATGTTGTCACAATAATGTCATAAAAACGAAATTACAAACGAAAACAAATACTTTAAATAATAAACTTAATAACTGAATCAAAAGAAAAGAAGAAATAATTACAATGGATCATAACGAATTAGATGACTTAGAACAAATTTTAGTCCACAATAAATCTAGTAGTATATTCAATTTAAAGGAAATAGATTTATTAAAGAAAGGTCATAAATATTCCATTTTACAAAAAAAAAATCCCAATGGAACAAGTAATTAATGATTTAGACAACTTCAAATAAATTATATAATACAGAATCGACTACATTTAAGAACAACGTTAAAGAAATTTTAAGGAAATATTTAGAAAGGAAAGAACCGAAAAAACAAGCGGATTGAAGAGGAGGCCAAATTAATAAGAAATATAAAGGAAAAGAATGTGTTATACCTTAAAGCGGATAGAGGAAATTCCATCGTGACACTGTACACATCGGACTATTTTAAACAAATTGAAGATATGTTAAAAAAATGGACCATATTTAGAACAAAAGAAGAATCCGATAAAATTGTACTGTGCTGAAATTAATGATTTTTTGAAGATTTCAACATGTTTGATTGATAAAAAAATTAATTGATAAAATCAAAGTCAATAATCCAAGGCTTCTAAAATTATATGGTTTACCAAAAATTCACAAAACAGGTAATTTGTGAATTTTTGGTTTAAATTAAATTGGCGAATGTATTACCTATACATTCAGGCCAATTTAATTCACCAACATATAAAATTGCTAAATTCTTAGTTAAAGAATTTCAAAATTACAAATGATTTTTCAATAAAAAATTCTTTCGATTTAATTAATAAACTTTCAAAAGTCACTTTAAATTCTGAAAAAAGATTACATCTTTTGACGTTCAATCACTATTTCCAAGTATATCAATTGATGAAACTGTAGTATTTTTAAAAATAGAAAATTTAGTTCCGGAAAATAAAATCAAAATTTACGTAGATTTGACTAAATTAGTTACGGAATGTAACACTTTCGAATTTAATGGCATTTTTTTAAACAAACATTCGGAACAGCTATGGGAAAACTGTGTCGAAATTTTGGGAAAATTATTTATGAACAATTTAGAAAATTTAGCGAAATCAAAAATTGTTCATTTTCCAAGAATATGGTACAAGTACGTGGATGATATTTTCGCTATAATTAACGAGAATTTTAAAATTGAACAATTTATTCAAGAAATTCAAATATTAAAAAGAATATCAATTTTACGTACGAACTTGAAATGCATGAAAAATTACCCTTTTTAGATCTCTTAATTGTTAGAAATTAATCATAATAAATTAAAGACGACGCAAGCGCCACCTTTTGCCTAATTTCAAGTGGAATCGTCAACGATTTAGGTCTACAAGGTAGACGACCGAGAATCATTATTTCGTCCACTAAAGGAAGGCGAACTTGTCCTGTTTAAGCTAGATGAATGGTGACTGAACGTTTCATTAAATGTTAGAAATTATTCAAAATTAGAATTAATATAAATATATATATATATATATAGAAAACCAACCCATACGTTTAATTATATTAATTCAGATTCTAACACACATTATTAGCATAAATTGACAGCATTTAATTCAATGATTTATCGACCCATTTTCTATCCAATTATCATAGAAAATAGAAAATCAGAAATTAATTTAATGTATAATATAGCAAAGAAATTAAAATCAAAAATAATCACACAAATAATTAATAAATTCAAAAACAAATTTTTAATCAAATATACGACAACTTTAACACCAATTTATGAACAAACTTCAAATAAAAATTATGCAAAAAAATTACATAATCCATGTCTAAATTTCAAATTAAATAATATTTTTAAGAAATTCAATTTAATAAAAAGGTGTTACTTAATAACATTTTTAATTTTGTGTTTGAATATGGTGCTCAAACACAAAATTAAAAATGTTGTTAGGTAACAACTTTTTGAAAAATAATCCATTAGAAAATTCTGGTATTTATTCAATAAAATGCAGCAATTGTACAAAATTATACATAGGCCAAACTACTAGAAGTGTTTTAACTAGATTTCAAGAACATACTTACCATATTAGAAACTTTTATTCTAACAATCTGCTGTAGCTTTTCATTCAATAAATACGGGACATACATTTTCGATTGAAAATGTTAACCTTCTTAAATTTTCATGTGAATCACAATTAAACATGTTGAAGTCTATTGAAATGATAAAACATTGATAATCTTTTAAATTTTGATCCTAGTTGCTTACATAACCCCCTTTTAGATCTTATTACTTCATAAATTTTAGCACAAAAAATCATGTTGTCTATAAACTAAAATAAATACAATTATAATAAATTCATTTATTATAATCGTATTTATTTTAGTTTAAAGACAATATGATTTTTTAAAGATTTTAATATTGTCACTATTGCATTGATAAATACTATAACAACGGATTATTTATTTAAACTTTACTACTGAAGATGGAAACATAGTTTCCGAAATATATTTAGTTAAATAAAAAATAAGTAGGAGAAAGGACTTATTTTTATTTAAATAATTAAAGTCTCCACAACCAACAACCAACATAAAGAAGATTACCAGCATTTGGTTATTTAAATTATTAATATTAATCGGAATTAGAAGATTCTGAATTCAAACAACAAAAAGGAAAAATTTGGTGCATTATGCAATATTTTATTGATGTGCAACAGCAGGTGTATATTATGTAATTCAATGTCCGGCGTGGGTATTTGCCCGGGAAGTAGTTGCTTTAATGTGCATTTGTTTAACGTACTTACGTAGCGTAAGTCAAAAGTCACAGAGTTTAATGTGGAAATAATTTATTAATTATTTTCAAATCATTTTTATTTAATATAAACCAAAAAGAATACTAAATAAAACAATAAACAAAATTCAAAACACAGAAAAATCCAATAACATCCCCAACCAGATTTTCTTTTTCCGTTTTTTTTTGTTGTTTCTCTTTCCTTCTAATAAATCGTGTGAAACCTACCGAAAAGTTTACTTTCCTTGGAGCACAAACCGTTTCAACATTAATAACTTGTACCGGCACGGACTGGTGAGCCGGTCTTGTGTCGCGGACATAATGAGATTTATTAGTTTTTCTGTAAAAAAGAAGACGCGGAGGTGGGCGATGTATAAACGCTGCGAAAGCGTCGCGACGCCGTTTAAAACGAAAGAAACGGCGTCAAACGCTGGATATGATTTATGTCGCGTCTTAAGATTACGCGCTACCCAGTTCCCATTCGTGCACTTGTTCTAATAGAGTCGTAAGTCTGCGCGAATATAGAATTTATTATTGTTGGATATTTAGATATGGATTGAAAGGTTACACCAAATGAGTTTTTAGTATCAGATGTTAGTGTTGTTTATACTGGGTGTGCCATTGAAACTGATAAAATCAAAATAAATACGAAAAATTGTTACGATATTCAACATGTATAACTAAAATTGTAAAATACCTTGCAATTCAACTTTTTTTCTGGGATTCGTGCGCGAAACATATTTTCTAATTTTGTTGTATGGCTGGAAGTGTGGTATAATTGTGCTAAGAGGAAGCAGTAGGTTTTTTATAGCAATTATTTTGAGTGGATTGCATCTTGCTTCATGAAATGCATAGAATATGTATCTATACAGGTTGTTGAATTGTAAAGCGGGCCATAGGGATTTACATGTAAAATTTGAAATGTGTAAATATTGGCTCCCCTAATTATTTGACAGTATCGATCTATTTAGATTATTTTTAAAACATATTAATCTGAATAATTTTGTACTTCGATAATTTTTGAGAAAATTGAAAAAAAACTTTACAATTATTTTGAATTAAAATAAAGGCTGATGACAGATATTCCATTTTTTAAGAAACAGATAACTGTTAAATTTAAATTTACAACGAAACCTTGTATTCTACACAAGAAAAAGTGTTTATAATAAAATCGTTTTACTCAGATAGTAGTTTAAGAAGAGTACGTGATTTGTTTAGTGTTGAATTTCCGGAAAAGATAATACCCAGCAAGAGCACCATTCAAAGAATTGTAGAAAAAATCGAAAATAAAGGTACAGTATTAAACCACTGCAGATGTACTGATGGATATAACGAAGGTGGTCAAAGAATTAAAAAATGTTTTCAATGTGTTGGCGGAAATTACCGAAAACTCACAGCGTAAGAAGAATTGCTGCTGAAGTAAATGTTCATTACACTACAGCATTTAACATTTTGAAGAGATACAATTACAAACCTTATAAATTCAAACAACAAGAATTCAAGAGTTAGATGTACATTTCGACACACAAAGTGGTCATTATCAATAACAACTAAATTCTATCTTAATCTAAGCGCGGTATATATACTGGAAAGAGGATTAGCGGAAAAAGCGAAAGGTAATTAAGGTAATGATGTGGGTTATGGATCAATTTTAGAGATCAACGCGTACGATTTACACCTAAAACTTACGAAAAATTCAAGTGCAACAAAATAGAACGAACAATTCAAAAAAACGTCATCAACTTTAAATTTTAGAAAAAATGCATCAGACTAAAATGGAAACTGAAAAATATAATAACAAAACTGTGTAAACTCAACTAACCAATTACAAAAGCTAATAGTAGTTCACAACATAGCAAGTGTCATCCTAAATAAAGTTTAAACTGACCTATTAAGAAATGGTTTTAAACATTCAAATCCGGCAGAAATTCCAATAGAGAACATAATAAATGACACAGAATCAGCAACCTTACAACTGAATCCAGATGATGCCACCGTCTTCAGAAGAGCAGTAAAAGAGACCATGGAGAAGATAAAGAATAAAACGAAGAGGAGCACCGTCCCTAAGATGAGCCCAACATTTTCTAAAACCATAAAATCACTAAAAGAAAGGACGTTTTTTACATAAAATTTGATAAAGGCAATGCAGTAGTAATCTTTAATAAAAACGATTACTACAATAAAGTGGAAGTTATGCTAAAAAAACGGTCCATACATTAAACAAACTAAAATTCCGATTACTTTCTACAATAACAGATTAGACGCTTTATTAAAGGAATCGAAATGTTTAATTGATAACAAATTAAGGTTAAAACTTAAGACAAAAAAACCCTAAATTATCGAAAATGTATTGTCTACCAAAAATACACAAGAGAGGTGATAAATGAAAACCCATCGTCTCCAATATTAATGCTCCTACATACATTTTAGAAAAGTGGCTGGTAAGTGGATTTAAAAATCTCAGAATTGACAACGATTTTTCAGTAAAAAAATCCATTTATTTATTTATTATCCAACAGTTTACAGGAAAATAATTACAAGATAAATTAAAATTTAAAAAAAATCGCGCTACATAAGATAGATATAATAACTTATACAGAGAGATTTTTTTAACAGTATACATATGCCCTATGTATACATGTAAAATACCCAAGTCAAACGCTTTATTGTATGTGTTTAGTTGCCTATAATTCGCAAACCGATCGATTGATTCCTTCAACTAGGATAATTCAAAAAATAATTACACAATTTTCTATTTCTGTTTATAACCATATCGAAATGCACAACGTGGAAGAATTTTTGCGATCGTTTCAGTTACTGTCTTGCATTTTCTGGTGGTCATTGCTAGCACTTATTCTAATTATTTATTTCAAGTTTATTGTTGTTCAATTATTTTTAGAATCATCCTAACCGAGGTTTTCGGCCACTTTGGATTCATTGAAAACATGTCTTATCCTCCTCTAGTACTGTTGGAATTGTAATACACGCCTGAAATTCGACTTTTTCTTCATTTGTATACATTTTCGATCAAATATTTCACACAATTTGAAGTTTAAATCGGTTCAATGCGTTTGACTTGGTTTTTTTGCAGGTATACAGTTCGCCTAATGTAAACTGATAAAAAATCCTCTCTGTATATAATATTAAATAAGTATATATTGCCATAAAATATCTATAAAAAAATAACCTATAATAAGGAAATATAACAAAAATTATTATAAATGTGAGTTTAAATGACACAAGAGACTTGGAAGATCTACATTGAAAATATCAATGTCATTGGAAATCGAGTTTATAGTATTGCACATTGACATGATGGGAGAATTAAGATGATGAGTAGAATTGTTCCTATCACAATAGAAAGTATATTTGTGTCTGCTTGCTTTCCTAGGAACATAGAAATTTAATTTTGACAAGATGTAGGGGTCACGTATATCTTTATGTATAACCTTATATATAAACACACTTTCAGCTATTCTACGTCTTTGAGCAACAGAAGGAATATTAAATTCTTTTTGTAGTTCATCCGTCGGGTAACTTTGTACGGGGTAATAATTATGTTGTTTGTAGTATAGTGCCTTCAAAAACTTCCTTTGAATATTCTCTATTTCGCAAATGTGTACATGATAATAGGGATTCCAAATTATGGAGCAATATTCAACTTTGCTTCGAATAAAAGCATAATAGAAATTTATAAGTGGATTTACACTTGTAAATGGTTTACCGTTTCTTAAAAGAATACCCAAAAGGCTATAGCTCGATTTGCACAGATATGAAATGTAATGATAGAAATTCAATTTATTAGCGAAAAATATTCCTAAGTCCTTAAATGTTCTTACAACTTCTAGAAGTTTGGAATCAATATTGTAAATATAGTGAATGGGATTAAGTTTGCAAAAAAATGACATTGATTTACATTTAGCAATATTTAAATTATAATAATAATAATAAAGTTTATTTTCAATTGTAAATACATACAGTAAAGTTAACAATATGAAAATTCAAATGAAAAACATCGTATCCTCTAAATAATGTAACTTATAACTAATTAATAAGATAATAACCTAAAACAATCTGTTAAACAAAAAAATCTTCAATTGAATATAAACATCTTTCGATCAAAAAACATTTGAGCTTTTGTTTGAAAATGAATAAAGATGGACAGTTTTTAATTGCTTGAGGTAGACAATTATAAATCATGTAGCCGTATAGCTGATTCCTTTTTCAAATTGGGTCGTTTTATGAACTGGTGGCTGAAACTGATTTTTATGCCTAGATGGATAATTGTGTTGCGGTAGTGAAAATATATGAGCATTTTGACGAACGAATATGGCTACTTCATATACATAGGTTGAGGCTAATGTTAAAATTCCACAATCCTTAAAACCTTGACGACATGAGTCCCTAGAATTTATAGAGCATAGAGCTCGAATGACACGTTTTTGTATTACAAATAGACGTTGAAACAATATTTTTTACAACGCCCGTAATGTATTATGCCATAACGGATATTATAATGGAAGTACGCATAGTATGCAGTCAATGTTATTTGTTTAGACCACTTTTGATTGATAGACTTAAGTAAGAAGCATATTCTACTAAGTTTCAGTGCTAATGTTTCAATATGCTGTTCCCAGCTTAATTTAAAGTCAATTGTTAATCCTAACATTTTTATCATTGTTGATATTTCTATGTTATAACCATCCAATAGAAAATTAGATGGTACATCCAAATTTGATATAATATTTCTGAATAAGGCGTTATTGATGCTCCACATGTGAAGATTAGTCAAATCACGCTGTAAATTCAAACAATCGTCAACAGTATCATTTTTTTTTAAATAACTTTAAGTCATCCGCGTACAGTAGAAAATTTGCCTTTAAACTGATAACTACGTCGTTGATAAAAAGTAAGAACAATAAAGGCCCTAGATTGGAGCCCTGGGGAGCACCGCTTGAACAAATAAACTTTTGAGATTTCACTGACCGGTACTCTACATATGCTACTCGATTATGCAAAAACTTTTAATTAGTTCTACTAAATTATTGTCGAAACCAAAATTGTGTATATTTTTTAATGAGTTGTCTATGATTTACTTTATCAAAGGCTTTTGTGAAATCTGTATAAATCACATCAACTTGAGAACGTTAATCGAGAACACTAGATACAAAGTCAGTGAAAGTAAACAAGTTTGTTGTTGTTGATTTATATTTTACAAAACCATGTTGATTTGGGATGATATGTAAGCTACAGTGATTATATATCGCATTGTATAACATTATTTCAAATATCTTAGCAAAGTTGCAAATCAGTGATATAGGCCTGTAGTTGGTAATTTTGTCGATTTCCTTTCCTTTATGAATAGAAATAATTTTTGATATTTTCCACATATCGGAAAACACATATGATTTTAATATTAAATTGAAAATATGCAAACGCGGTTCGGCCAAGATACTTCCAACAGTAACTGCAGGAATTTTATCAGGACCCATTTTAAGATTTGCTCTGATTTTCTTGATAGCTTTCGCGTAATCATCTAGGGTGAAGGATTTAATACTGAACATATTGCATTCAGTGAAGCTGGTTTGATCAATTGATGATGAGGCATGAGATGAAACGAATGTAGCGAATGCTTCGGTTATCTGCGCGGGTTCATTAAAGTGCTGGTTGTCTAGTTTCATTCTTCCCGCTATTCTAGTAGTAGACTTTCTATTATTGATAAATGACCAAAACTGTTTAGGATTAACGTCGGTATTGGTTATTATTCAATAATAACGCGCTCGATTATTAATGGTGTTGTTTTAAAAGAAATAAAAATCTCATTCATTCAATATATTCATCGAATTTTATAATATAACTGGGAAAATTAGTTGAAATTGAACGATCCGTAATATTTTTTATAAGGAAAACGAAAATTGTTATAAAATTGTAAGGTTCTAGTCAAATAACACAAGATTATGTATAAAAAAACCACATGCCGTTATCTTTCTTAATAAACTCTGTAAGAATGTGGATAGATGTTAACAACTCCCATAAGAGAGCTTCAAGTGTATTGTTATTTTGAACATTTATTATAATCAACATGCCAATTTCTGAAAATGTATTGTAGTTAACTTTCGTTAATTTATACAAATTATTAAATAAATTTTAGATTAATTGTTGACTTTATTTAGTAATTCATTAGTTTCGTATGTTGTAATGTTCGCGTTTTCACGTTCCGTTTTTATTTTTTTTTTGTAAAATAAAAATAATTTTGATCGCAAAATGACGAGACGGCTTTCTTTCGGTTTGTTTACAATTTAATTAATCATTTCAAAAAGAGGTTAAACATAGGTCACGTTGAGGAGGAATCACACGTGCATTTCTTTGTGAAGTCGAATTTATTCGCCGCATATTTTATCTTACCGCGTTTAAATTTCTCGCTATTTTAAAATTTATTATGAATAAATTTATTATAAATCGAATTATGGTTTTTGGTAGTGATTTTAAATTCCTCTGCTAGAGTTAAGCAACATGTAATATTAGCATCAGTGGGTTTGTGTAGCCGCTGCTTTATTTTCGATAAATCAAAAATACCAAACTATTAATTGTTTAAATAGATGGCACTCACCCAATGTTGTTTAGGGGAAATTAGATTTTACTCGAAATTCCAATTAGTAATTGTCGAGCTGTGTGCTGGACAGGTTGTACGTTAGATAAAAAAAAAAAAAAACATGTGCTGTGTGTCGTCGTTTTAAGAATTATCTGTGAGAATCTGTGTGATCTCTTGGAAAGTTTTCTAAATCAAATTTAAATTAAGCGAGGCCGAACAATAGCTAAAGGTAAATTGTAATATTTTTCTATTATAAGTGATTTTTCCGTGTTTGTCTTCCGTTTTGATTCAAAGTTTGAAGTCGTAGACTAAAATTCGAATTCTATTTTAGACCTCGTTGAATTTAACAAAAGATTTAACCAAGAATAATTCAAATCTATCTCCGGTTGGAGTTTGCTGCTTCCTAAGGCCGGCTCATTTCGATTTTTTACAACGGTGAATTCTTGGGGTCGATGTGCAGAGCTAAAAAGGATTCGTATCTACTTCCATCGGTGATGAGGGAGTAGGAGAGAGTGGTGGAACGTGCGAGGAAAAAAAATCTCAGTTAAGTGTGAAAAATAAGTGATAATTTTTCTGATCGCAAATTGAACTTATTTACCCAGCGCTATTTTTTGTTATTAGTGTGAAAAGAAACGGTCATATTTAATTAAAAAAAACATTACGGAAAGTAAGGACAAGTTTTTAAATAATTAAAACTGACTAATTTGAAAGTCACTTAGTTAATTTCAATATTTAAAGAATTTATTGTGATTTATTGTTTAATTCATGAGTTACTTGATTAATTGAGAGAGTGATTGAAAATAGGGTATTATCGATTTGATTGATTAGTAAAAGAAATGATTAGTAATTTTAAAAATTAGTTCAAGAGCTAATTAAATAATTACTGGTTGAATTTAAAACGGGATATTTAGATAATTAAAATATTTAATATAAGAAAACAGTTGTAAACAAATGTAAAGGGTGACGTCATTCTATTCAGCAATAGTTATAAAATAATCTAAGCATGTGTTAGATAAATTGGGGCGTTAATTTTATTGTTCTTATTATTAGTTAAATTTCAGTAAATTCAAGTATTTTATTATTTTTATTTAAGTTGGGTATGGGGTGTTAGTTGACTTGTAAAAAAAATTATATACTATTAGGTTTTGAAAGATATAAAACGGTTATCTTCATTTTGGTTAAGTTTGATAGTTTGATATTTTATTGTCGATTTATTATCATGAAATTCTCTTATTATATATTTCATTTTGTTATTTTTTTTTAATTTTGTTTATTAAATGAATTTCTATTTTTTTTCTATTTTTATTATTCTATCGTTAGCATACCTTCTCGATTTCTTGGTTAGAAAGGGGCAGTAACTTATATTTTTTTTAAAACCAATTGGCGCTCAACATTAATAATTTTTTTGTTTTGAATTGGTTATTTTAATTAAAATTTGACTCACGGCTCAGCTTACCGACACAGAACTGCCGAAAGTTGGTCATAATGTGTGCTACGTTTTTTTCACCATGCCAATAAACTGTTAATTTGTATTTATAAATGATTTTTAACATATTCTTTTAAGATCTCTCCGACTAGGCCTCTTTACAATCATAATCTCATGGCGCACCTTTAATTTTAGAAACTTATGTAATTTTGCGATTTTCTCAGTAAATGTTTTTCATTTATCTGGGTAAATACAGAAACTATTGAGTAAACTACCAAATTATTCAGCTTAATAAGCTTTAAAAATAATCTAATAAGACATATGCTGTGAAATAGTTAGGGGAGCCAATATTGACACATTTCAAATTTTATATGTAAATCCCTATGGCCCGCTTTATAATTCAACACCCTGTATATATACTTTGCAATTTTCGCGCGCGTAAATAACCGAATTTAATTTCCCTTTTAAATTAAACTCACATATTTTTTTCAGATTGTTTTTTCTATCCCCTCTGTGCTATCGCTGGTGGAATTGTTTGCGTAATTGACAACCCGTCGGTCATATTGAGCCGTATCGGTGGCGGGCTTTGGAATTATTTAAAATAAAACATTAAACTAGACCGGGGATTCCGGGCGGTCCAATTTGTTTCGTTAAATGGCGATCCAGAGATGTATAATTTGCCTTGTGACTTTAATTGTATTCGGATAATCCGCTGGGTACGCCCGTTGCGGCCCAATTTCGGCGTTTACAAATTGAAATTGCCAATTTTCAACGGCCGGCACAAAACGGGCATTTACCGTATAAATTAACTAATGAGGGTCGAAAGAGTTTCAGTTAATTGCTGTTTTTACAGCTTCAGAGAATCTGAATTGTTACAATTAAGTTGCTACATGTATGCAACTTTAAATAGGAAATGATAATTACTAAATAAAAAAAATGTGAAATTAATTAATTAATAAATTATTTTCCTTCTAGCTGCTGTGAAATAACACTTTAAGATACATAAGTACTTTAACAAATGTCTAATAAAAGACATTTGCTATTGCATAACAATAACATATTGTATAATGCAACATTTTTTGAATCGAAAATATTTAGTGCAAAAAATTAAGTAATATAAGTCTATCTGCAGACACGTGTTTCGGGATTTGATCCCTCGTCAGTACATCTGTGCCTTATATAATTGCAAAGTTGTTAATTAAATTAATTAAAAATTAAAAATGCACTGTCACCTCTGAGATCCTCGATGTAAGTGAATGCAGAGGTCGTATCTGGACAGGCAGGTCGCGCCATTATCATGCGCGATCTTGATAAATTGTTTTGTGCAAAAAATCTTTTTGACCCGGATTTTAATAAAGCCTCGCTGGCTATTAATAATAATAGAAAAAGGATTTTTTCACTTGGTTACAGTTATTTAATATATTAAATAAAAATGTTTTGAAAATAATTAATAAATTACTTCCAGATTTAGCTCTGTGACATTTTGACTTACGTTACGTAATGCACATTAAAACAACTACTTCCCGGGCAAATACACCGCCGAGTATTAAATTACATAATGTACACCTGCTGAATTGAATTTTTCTCAGATTTGTTGCATGATGCAATATTTTATTGATATACAAAATATTGCATCATGCAATAAACTTTTGATCTGAGAAAAATTCAATATATATGTATATATATAATTTGTAAAATTTCACGTTTATATTTTTGATAAAACATAAGCCGCTTCAGAATTCAATTCTTATTATTCAAATCAGTTGAGCAATGCTTTAAGAAGATTATTTTTTACTACGCTAACAAATTAATATTGAAACCTCAAATGCATTCACTGAGTTTTCTTATGACATTTATCTCGCTAATAATTTTAGAGTGTTTTATTTTAATGGAGCCATTAAGAGCCTTGATGCGTTTGTCGTTGATAAATTGTGACTTGTATTTTTCCTACGAGGAAGGCAAGATTAATGCACGTTGAATACAGCTTGGATATTTTTATGATTAATAACCCATTTTTGTGGATGCTGTTGCCAATAAGGAGATGTAGTTTCAGGAATTAATATATTTAAATTTATTACACCAGAAACAAAAGATAAATCACACAATACGTTTTTATAATGGTTCAATGGTTTACGGTATAATTTATTTTTACGTAGATTAAATTCTCCGCATAATTGAAACTTCAACAAGAACATAACAATAAAGTTTTTTCTCAGGTTTGCATTATCTTGGCATTAGATTACATTCCTACTGCAGATTTCAACATTAAAAAAACACAAATACAATTTATTATTATAAGCAAAAAAAAGAAATATGACAAAATACACATCTCCATTATTCAAAAAAATACAAAAATGATTGGCTGAACGACCTCCGGTCGATGGACGATTCATCTACACCATATAATTCTATATATTATTGTACATACATATACTCATTTCAATAAAGATGTTTAGTTAGTTAAAAATTATTAGAAAATAATTAATTAATTATTTCCAAATTTAGCTCTGTGGCATTTTAACTTGCGTTACGTAAGTACTTTAGACAAATGCACATTAAAGCAACTACTTCTCGGAAAAATACCCCGCCAGACATTGAATTACGTAATATACACCAAATGTGAAAATTATTTATTAATTATTTTCAAATAATTTTTATTTAATTTATTTAAATAACTGTGACCAATTTTCTATTAATAATACAAAAATAATTCATTACTTGCAAGAATAGAAAAAGTATGGCATAAGTTAAAACTATTACAGATGTGTGTACAGAGTAGACTTGCATAACCTATATTTACCATTACCGCACGTTGATTGATCGCCTATTTTAAACTGCCAAGAAATTTAGACAGCATTTAATGATTTTTATATCATATATATATATATATATATATATAAATAATAATATAAATAATATATAAATTATTTAATATATATATTCCTAGAAGGAAAAAATCTGTAGTACTATCCGTCATCCCGTGTGGTTTTACGGAAATTTAATAAAATTATTAAAAAAATAAGAATTAATTACACCGAATTTTACGAAAGAAAAAAAAGTCCTTCAGTAAAAAAAAAACCTTTGAAAATACTTGTAAAAAATATGCGATATTAATGGTAATATTCTGTCGATATTGTAATCATATCTCGAGGACAGAAAACAATACATATAATTCATGAGCATTCAATCGATGAGAAGTTAGCCACAGATTTTTATGACCCGGCGCATTGACCATTTTTTGTAACTTTCTTTCTCTAAAGAAATTTTATTTTCTTAAATCAGCAAGATTCAGAAACAATGTCTGAATCTTGCTGATTTAAGAAAACTTTGTAAGAAAACATAAAATTTATTTAGAGAAAGAAAGTTACAAAAAATATAGTTTATGCAAAATTATTTTGTCGGCTTCTACTATTAAGCGAAGATGTTTGGAGTAATCAATTTATCCAAAAATCTTTATACAAATTTGCTTAAATGGATTTACGATTTTTTTTGTTTTAATAGTTAATATTAAGTATTGTTAGCAATAATAAATAATACCCAAAGCGGAATCTATTTTGGATATTTTTTCTTCAATAAAAACGTCTCAAGAAATTAAAAAAAATCATAGCTAATAAAATTATAATTTGCCTAAATGGATTTTTCATTTTATTGTTTAAATAGTTAATATTAAGCACTCTTAACAATAATAAACAATAGCCACGACATAATCTTTTTTCGAACAATTTTTTACATCAACAAAATTGTTCTCTCAAGAAATTTTCAAAAAGTCATAACTCAAGTTTGCCTATTTATTATTGTTAACAATGCTTTATATTAACTATTTAAACAAAAAATTAAAAAATCCATTCCGCCAATTTGGAGTTATGATTTTTTTTGTTCTGGGAAAATATTTGATTTCCGAAGGAGATTACACCGTGGATATGGATTATTATTCGAGTTATGCATTTCTGAAAATTTTGTGAGAAAAAATATGAGTTCATGTAAAAAAATATTTCCTAAAGAGATTACGCCGTGGCTTTTATTTATTATTGTTAACAATACTAAACGTAAACAATAAAAGCAAAAAAATCAAAAATCCGTTCAGGCAAATTGGAGTTTTGAATTTTTGAAAATTTCTTGAGAGAAAATATTATTTGATGTAAAAAACATTTTTGTCGATGCAAAAAAAATCAAAAAGAGATTACACCGTAGCTTTTATTTATTATTGTTAACAATACTAAACAAAAAAAAATCAAAAATCCGTTCAGGCAAATTGAAGTTATGAATTTTTGAAAATTTCTTGAGAGAAAATATTATTTGATGTAAAAAACATTTTTTTTTCGATGCACAAAAAATCAAAAAGAGATTACGCCGTAGCTTTTATTTATTTTTGTTAACAATACTATACGTAAATAATAAAAACAAAAAAATCAAAAATCCGTTCAGGCAAATTGGAGTTATGAATTTTTGAATATTTCTTGAGAGAAGATATTATTTGATGTAAAAAACATTTTTGTCGATGCAAAAAAATCAAAAAGAAATTACGCCGTAGCTTTTGTTTATTATTGTTAGCAATACTAAACGTAAACAATAAAAACAAAAAAATCAAAAGTTCGTTCAGGCAAATTGGAGTTTTGAATTTTTGAAAATTTCTTGAGAGAAAATATTATTTGATGTAAAAAAACATTTTTGTCGATGCAAAAAAATCAAAAAGAAATTACGCGGTAGCTTTTATTTATTATTGTTAACAATACTATACGTAAATAATAAAAACAAAAAAATCAAAAATCCGTTCAGGCAAATTGAAGTTTTGAATTTTTGAAAATTTCTTGAGAGAAAATATTATTTGATGTAAAAAACATTTATTTTTTTCTGATTTTTGCTAATTTAAGACTTCGTAATAAATCATAAAATTTCTTTAAAGAAAGAAAGTTACAAAACATGGTGGATACGCCGGACTACAAAATCCGTAGCGGAAATCCGTGGATATCTTTTCATCGGTGAGTTTAATAGATACACTGCAATTAGTGAGGTTCCTATCTTGGCCCTTTACTGTTCCTTGTACTCATTAATCGAGTTGAAAAAATATCGACTGTGATCATCTTCTTTATACAGATTAGCACTGTTTAGTGCAATACGGGGTGATTTTGATTGTATACGTCTTCAAAATATACTAAACTTCTTTTGGTGTAGCTGTATTACAAGAGAAAAACTTTTTAAACATTTGGGTATACATTTTGACGATCAGCTTAAATTTATGACACACATTAAAAATATCGCAAATGACACGTTTATTGAGTTTCGTCGTTGATTGAAAAATTATAATTTTTAATTAATTAGTTGAATTCAATATGCCTTGCATCTACGATCGCATAGGCTTACTTTAAATAAAAAAAACTGTATAAAATTATTCATTATCAAACCGATAATGCAAACTTCTTAAGTCAAATTAATTTTACCGTTCCATAATTATTTTCGAGAAGCTGTATAACCTTTTTATTATAATACACCAAGAATCACTCATCATTTACGTTCTTCTTTATATAAAATGCCAACAAAATATCACGAAGTACAGAATGCAGTCGATATTTTTTCACCAGACCAAAATAGGTTTTATAACAATTTGTATTCGTCTTTATTTTAATTGCAATTTACACAAATTAGTGTGTAAGTAATTATATAATTCATGTTTAGCTATAAGTGAACTTCTATTTTCCTTTTGTAATTAAACTTAGGCCTGTTGAGGAAATAAATAATTACAGATCATTAAATATTAATAATAACCGATATTGCACTGATAAATTATAATGTCTATTAATTACATACATAATCATCTTTATTGTGATTTTACAGTTATTCAGTTATATTAAGATATATATTAAACATTACATATTTATTTACAAGATGGCTATCGACCATTAGTCTTTCAAGCGACAGTCCTTATTCTTTATCTTGTATGTCAGTTAGTCATTTATGTGTGTTGACATGAATTCATAAATGGTGGATTGTGGATGTTTGAATTTTGGAGGGATGCTGTGATTTCTCATAATACAATGGTTTAAAAGTTCTAGTGGAATTTTTTGGATTATATTGGTAATTTGTTGGGATAAGAGGATCCATTAACAATTTACATAATCTTTTATAATAGAAAAAAGAATGTTAAACTAAATTGTTATACCTTTTATATTATATTTATATGAAATGTCTGTATAAAATAAATAGGTGGATTTGAAGCACAGTATGGGATTTTAAATTACAGGTCTCTGTAGTGTAGTTGGTAGCGCAACCGACCGGCAATAGGGGGACATGGGTTCAAATCCCATTAGAGATGTTTCTTTTCCACTTTATATTTAATTAAATTTAAATTATACCTCAGTGTGGTACATTGAAAATTTTCACAATTCATAGATAACAAAGAATGTATTCACTTAATCACAGTTATTTAAATGAATTAAAATAAAGAATGTAAAAATAGTAAATAAATTATTCCCTCTTTAGCTACTGCGACAGTTTGACTTATATTACATAAGTACTTAAAACAAATGTTGAATAAGAAGGCAATAATTAATTAATTATTTTTGAATTATTTTTATTAAATTTATAATCTTTTATGTAATTATTAATGAAATAAAATAATTTAATAGTAAACCAATCGCGAACAATTAAGTTTTACAGTTAGATTAAGTGAATGTAAAAAAAAGAATATTTTCATTTGTGAAAATATTATTCATTATTAATTCATTCTCTTGAAAGTCATTGCGAGTTTCGTTGATTTTAAATGGCCCGGCGACCGAAAGCAATCTCACTATTTTTTTGTTGTTCCTCGAGTGTTTATTGTTTCAAAAATTCCAGACCCGGCGGCGGGCCGGGATAAATTGAAATTCATTTTCCATCGGTTTTCCGAACGTGAAACAAACTGGGCTGTCGCAGTTTCGATATATTTACTTGAAGTACACGATTTCGTATTTCTCGTGAATAATGACCGGACGCTTTTGCATGTTGTGTTGATTCGTTTCGATATGTGGAAACATGCAATGCGTTTGAAATTTCAATTCGGCTCGACGCCACATGTTGCATTTTGATCCGCTTTGAACTGTTTAACAGTTGACAGCATAAAGTAGATTTGTGAATAACGTTGTTTGTAATAAATAATTAATGAAATATTATACAAATACATAACAAACCGTCCTAGATATAAAACCCCAAAATCTATCAATTCATTATATCTAATCATCAGAAAATTGACAGTGACGTTTGTTGTCTTTTAAAGAAATGGACAGGTACATGCAAAAAAACAACTAGTCGATAGCAAATTGGTGAAGTTTATAATTGACAATACAGTTATTTCTTTTTTTTCAACTTGGAAATTTTAAATGGGAACCCCTACTTTTTATTGCAGATTCTGAAAGAGCGTTTAAAGATATGTAGGGTTTATACCGATATTTTTTTTAATTTCCTACAGGTGGCACTGTAATCGTGAAAGCATGAATTTTCTGTAAAATTTTCGTGAATTAGTATTGTCTCAATAACTTTATAAAAAATAACATTTGGCAATATTCAATACAGACTGATCAACAATGACTGAGGATTTTCAAATACGCATGTTGGTATGAAATGAAAATTCATTAGATTGCCATTGGCGTAGCAACTCGTAGGAGCACATTAAAATAAGTAAGTAGCTTAAAATTAAATATATATATATATATTGTACTGAAAGTTTTCTTAAATATTTTGTTGGACTATGTTCAAGTTGTAGTTTAACATAACGATAATTGATTAAGTATATCGCATAAAAAATAATTAATTGTTGTTGCTTAAAATAAATATTAAATCAATCACATATTCGCTTACCATTTCGTTAAATCTAAAACTCTCTTAATTTAAAGTAAATTAAACATTATTGCATTAGGCCCTTTATGAAGCAAGCATATTTCACCGCGGTTACACAATTACTAAAATCAAATGCAAATTGGAGCTGAGAATTGGCGGTGATTAAGCCACTTGATTAAATTTCACCGAACGAAAATATTTACGGAACGGTCGCCGCCTCCGCACTCGAATCCGCCGAAATCCAAAACGACAACAATTATTATTGCGCAACAACGAAATGCTCTCACACCAGCACCGTCCCCATGGGGAATATTCAAATTTTATTTCACTCAGGGGCGAGTTTTAATTGGTTCTAATTTTTTAAAATTTCATTACTTTTCAATTTGCGTTATAAAGGGAATTTAGAAAAGTTTCAGGTAATTATATTTTTTCAAAGAATTTTAAGTTTTTTTTATGATTTACCTATTCATTCTTATCCTCTCTATCATTCTGTCAATTCTAATATAGTCTTTCTTATCCATTCCATCATTATTTTCATTCTAATAAGGTCTTCCTTATCCAATCTATCATTCTGTCCATTCTAATAAAGTCTGCCTTATCCGTTCTGTAATTTTTGTCCATTCTAAAGTCTTCCTTATTAAAATGGATCCATTAGAATAGATTTCAATAATGTAAAAATTTTAGATATTTAAAATATTCATAAATCGAGATTATTTTCAGATTTTTTTTTATGCCAGTATGGATTTTTAAACAGACACACAAGGTCTACATTCAATATTGTGAAATAATTGTAGCGTATCTTTCACTATGTTCTCATTAATCACTTGGTGAAACTTGATTAAATATATATATATATATATATATATATATACAGAGAGGTTTTTTAATCAGTATACATTAGGCGAACTGTATACCTGCAAAAAAACCAAGTCAAACGCATTGAGCCGAATATTGTGTGTTGCCTATAACACACAACTAAACGTCAAACGCTAAACTTCAAAATGTGTGAAATATTTGATCGAAAATGTATACAAATGAAGAAAAATTTGAATTTCAAGCGTGTATTAAAATTCCAGCAGTACTAGAGGAGGATAAGACATGTTTTAAATAAATCCGGAGTGGCCGGATAATTCTAAAAATAATTAAACTAAAACATTTTTTTTTGGAAAACGCAACGAAATAAATCATGACTAACATTGCATGCGTTACCATCACAAGCAATTTCCTTTTTTATCAAAAATACATCACTTATTATTATGGAGAAATTACAGGTAAAAAATATCAACAGATTTTATTAAGACAATTTGAAAGAAAAGTAACAGTGAAGAACAATAAACTTGAAATAAATAATTAGAATAAATGCTATAAATGACCACCACAAACTGCAAGATATTAACTGAAACGATAGTAAAAATTCTTCCACATTGTGCATTTCGATATTGTCATAAACAAAATAGAAAATTGTTAAATTATTATATTATTATTATAGGCAACTAAACACATACATCAATGCGTTTGACTTGGGTATTTTACATGTATACATATGGGATATGTATACTGTTAAAAAAACCTCTCTGTATATATATATATATATATATATATATATATATATATGAATATAATGTAGTGTCTTACTTATATGCATCCACGTATAAATACCTAAATAGCGAAATTCCATCCTTCATATATTTTGAATCCCCTTATGCAATAAAAAAAACACAATTGAATTAGTCAATACATTAAAGAAAATAAAAATACCACCAAATGCAAAACTAGTATCATTTGATGTCAAAAGTTTGTTTACCTCAATGCCGGTCATTAATAACACTGACCACCCTCAAGATTTAAAACACCAATTGAAATCATTAATTAATATTTGTATTGACCAAAGTTATTTCGAATTCAATAACATCATTTATACGCAGGTAGATGGACTGCCAATGGGTTCTCCTTTGTCGCCTCTTTTATCGGAAATTTTCGAAAAAACTTTGTTCAATAAACAGGAGACAAAGTTAGTACATTTTTGGGCTAGATATGTAGATGATGTTTTTTGCATTTGGACGGGTACTAAAAGACAACTCGACATATTTACTAATTTCTTAAATTCAATTAATCCTAAAATACAGTTTATAGTTGTAGAATTGGAAAGTAACAACTGTTTAAACTTTTTAGATCTTACAATATCAAAATCAACAAATGAAGAATTAGTTTACAAAATTTATAGAAAAAATACGTTTTCAGATTCAATTATACCAGCAACATCAAACACAACAAACAAAATTAAATTCAGTACTTTCCATTCCTTAATACATAGATTACTAAATATTCCATTAACTCCTAATAATTACAAAATTGAATTAAGTACTATAAAAACTATAGCAAGTAATAACGGTTACTCAGAAGAAGTAATAGAAAATTTATTAAAAAAGAAAAAAACATAATGAATTATTAAAATATTTTTATTCTGTTCATTCTAATATAGTCTTTCTTATCCATTCCATTATTATTTTCATTCTAATAAGGTCTTCCTTATCTATTTCATCAATCTGTTGATTTTAATAAGGTATTCTTCATCAATTCTATCATTTTGCCTATTCTAATAAAGTCTGCCTTATCCGTTCTATAATGAATTATTAAAATATTTTTATGCAATTACTTAATCTTAGAGAAGGTTTGGAAATACATACAGCAATAAAAGCGGGAAAGCATGTAGTTAATGACAACGACGAACTTTGGTTTTCCCCGATATTAAACGCCCTTACTACCTGATTTGTATATATATTTTGTAAAAATGTAATTTCTGTGCATTCCTTGATAATGGCTTGAAGCCGAAACTAGCCGGATTAAATCAAATATTTAGTGAAACAAACCAAGTGATTTTTATTTAAATTATTATTCATATATACAGGGTGGCGCAAGATTCCGATGAAGTCCAATATCTCAGTTATTTAGAAATTTACAAAAAGATATTACTGACATAATTTGTAGCTATTGTAAAACTTCACATTTTAAAATTGGTTTCATATATACAGGGTGTCCAATAATCACGTGACGTATCAAACATATGATTTTTTAAATGGAATGCTATATTTTTTATGTCGATTTTAGATTCTACGCTTAAAATTAATCATTTTTGACATTAGGTTTATTAGGTCAGTTTTTAATATTTTAAAAGTTATAAACAATTTAAGGTTGAAATCAATGGAAGATTGGGGCCTTATTTTTCAAAAATGAAAAACGATGTAAACTTTCTGTTAACGCAATTTAATTGGAAAAATGCTTAATAATTTTAGGAATAATCGTTTGTTACCATAAAGCAAATGTTGTGTACAGGGTGAAACAATACGCAAAATGTTTTTTTTTCTTTTTTCACTTAAATGGAATACCCTATAGTTTTTACACTATTTCGATAGAAAATTGATTGTTCTTTAATTTTTGTATAATAAACTATACCCCTATCTGTTACCATTTTTTAACAATTTCAATTCAAAGTACAAAATTATAAGTTTCGCTTATAATCTATAATTTAAGTAGGCTATAATTAAAACAAATGCAATTCATTATCGTTTTCTGGTATTTAATAACATAATTACTCCCTAATCTAAATGGATACTCAAATACTTTACTTTAAATATCGATTGTCATATATTTAAAGGCGCATGCAAAATATAAAGAAAATAGTTGCTCAACGATTATTTAGCGAGTTATAATGGTTATTGGGACATATTTTTTAAGAAAAAAATTGTAAAATGTTTGAATGCTATTGAATTAAAAAAAATGTGAATGTGTGAAATAAATACATAAAAATGTTAACAAAATATAATGATATAAATATTTTATTATTTCACTTAGTATCTATTTTCGGTTTTTCAGTCAACACGAATTGTTTAAATAAATCAATTTAATAAACATATAGGAATATTTTAAATATTTTTCGAATAATAACCAAAAAATATAGTTGTTGTTAGTTTTTAACAATTAAATTAATCATTTATTGAAAAAGTATGTTTAACTGCACCAGTGTTACTAAATATAACGTAAAATGTACTTTACTTACTAATTATAATAGTAAGCGTTGAAAGTTACTAAATAAATTAGTTGTTCTGGCGCGGCTTACTTTGGTTAAAAATTCTATACCAAATTATTTAATCAAATGCAATTTTGGAGAATAAATTGATGATAATAATAGGATTCGTAAAATCTGTTTAAAAATAAATTATTAATATTAACATACCTTAATAGAAAAAATAACTTCCAACCCATTCTTGGTGAAAACCAACTCACCTCCACCACTCACTAATTACCACTTGTTCATAAACAAAAATAAATCGCGTTTTTAATTATTAATAATTTCTAACGTTAAAAATTAAACCGGAATAGTGAACACTGCGCGTTTTTGGACGACTGAATCGAAATACAAGAGCGCAATTATCGCAAATCAAGAAGAAAAAAACGATCGACGACTCACTCCGAGAACGCATTCCTGAGATAAGACGATTCGTTGTACCTGGATCCTGGCGCACAGCCAAGAACATACCTATTTAAATTGTTGTATTTTCAATATTATCGCGTATTAAAATAATTACAGCTTAATATTTATTTACTTTTTTTTATTAAATTCTCATTTATCCCGTGGTAAAAAAAAATATGTGTGAATTATGATGTATTTTAATTAATACACTTGATTATTCGTTTCACTAAATTATTTTATATTTGTGTTCGCGTAACTTTCACAAATAAATAAATTAGTTGTTCTGGCACGGCCTACTTTCATTAAAAATTCTATACCAAATTTGTATTTGAGATTAAATATCTCAAAAACTAGACGGTAGCTATTTAATATGTTATATAAAAAATGAAGAGTGATTAATTTTCTATTAAAATAGCATAAAAAATATAGGGTGTCCCATTTAAGTAAAAAGAGAAAAAAATCATTTTGCGTATTGCTTCACCTAGTATATAAAAATTTGTTTTAAGAGAAAAAAGGAGTATTTCTTTTATTATTAAGTATTTTTGCATTTGTATGGCGTTGACAGAATGTTTATTTATATTATATTAGGCTCTAAACATCTATCGATTTCAACATTCATTTGTTTATAACTTTTAAACTATGAAAAATTGACCTATTGAATCTTATATAAAAAATGATTATTTTTAAACGTAAAATCGAAAATCTTCATAAAAAATATATCATTCCATTTAAAAAAACATATGTTTGATACGTTACGTGATTATTGGACACCTTGTATATATGAAACTAATTTTAAAATGTGAATTTTGACAGTAGCTACTAATAATGTAAGTAACATTTTTTGTATATTTCTTTATAACTGAGATATTGGACTTCATCGTAATCTTGCGCCACCCTGTATATATATAATTGTAGCGTAGTAACAAACAAATATAAATATATTTTTTAATAGTTTATTTTCAAACTTTAATTGCAATAATCTCTTTTCAAATAATTTTTGTACACATATCTGCACATTCCTCTATTGTTATCGTTCCTCGATATATTTTTATTTATTTCTTCGTTATATTGTTATATTACAACATATGGTAAAACTAAATATCGAGAAAGAATATGTACATAAACAAATTACTGTCATAATACAACTCATCAACATGGTATGTGAATACTCATCAAGTCAATGATGAATGTGATGAAGATATACTACAGGAATGATCCTGTGAAGTATTATTATATTATTATTTTGGTTCTTAAGGTGTAGGTGAATTTTTTATGAAAAATTCCTGTGTGTATGTGAGGTGGGCGTTGGGGGTGCCATTTTTAGTCGTTACTATAGTTTGGTCCGAAGAACATCGGGGCTTCGCAGTCGGCATGATTCTTGAAAATGGCCGTTCTGCCGTCGCCACCCAGCTGTATTTCAATCTTGCGCCTCGTGATCCCGTCCCTCACCGTAATTTAATCGTGAGTTGGGTGCGTACATTAGAAAACACTGTTTCCACACAAACACGTAGGGGTTTAGGAAGACACAGAATGGTAAGAACATCCGAAAATGTAGCAAGAGTAAGAGAAGCTATCGAAATTTGTTTTCAACCTCGATTGGGAGAAATGATGCAGGAAGCAGATCTGGGAGACATCTGCTTTCAGCAGGACGGGGAGAGGTGATGTGGAGTGGCCGGCATACTCTCCTGATCTGAGCATTTGCGACTTCTTCTTATGGAAGACCTGAAGGAAAATGTTTTTATGCATCGACCTCGTACATTGGAAGAACTATGGGATCCAATTCGGGAGGAAATCTCCGCTATACCCATCGATATGTGCCAAAATACGGCCGAAACTTTCATAAATCGCCTTCATCAATGTATCGCTGCTGAGGGTCATCATCTTTCTGATCTTCATGACATAATGCATAAAACATCGGTGCATGATGTACCGATTAAGATAAAATAAACCCAATTTCTTTAAATTGTACCGTTTTTTTAATACTGCACTATCTGTTTTGCCGTACTCTGTATATATACTTCAGGAGTGAATTTAATTTTGTATTCATCTTACGAGAGCACGACCTTCATCTTTTCCTAATCCTTTATCAATCTCGACCGCTTCTTTTTCATCTTCCACCGCTAATAATTCTTTCAATTCAGAAGGGACGTGAAGGTGGATAACGACGGTGTGAGAAAATTAATCGCGAATAAATTCCACGGAATTATTCACCTTTTTTTTTTGAAAAATGAAAAGCTCAAATCCGCTCAGATATGTTATACAATCAGCGTAGTTTTCCAAAAAGTTTTATTTCGTGGCAAAAATTGCTTCTCGTTTGTGTTTCGATGATATTTTAAAAACTTTCTTCAGCCTTCGAATGCAGATAACGAAGTTCAGAATTGCATCAACTTCCATTTCCAAGGATTCCAAGGTTTTCCTTAAAATCAAGATGGATTTATAACTGCTGGTGTAAACGTAGGCTCAGGTGAGGCATAAATAAGGCCAAACATCTTAAGCCAACATCCAAACAGGTGAAAAGAGTCATATAGTGGAAATGGGCGCCTTCTGGGTTATTCAATACTCTTTTTGTGATTTCCAAATACACATCGCTGAAATTATAATACAGAAAGTTGTTTAACTATGGTGTTTTCAGAGAGTCGTTGACGACATCGACAGTCTTCAATAAGTGTTTTTTGCACTTATCTATTTTTGGGGTCGATTTTTGTGGGGCGATCTCCTGGCACCAATTTATCGAAACTTCGTCGCCTGCCACAATTTATTGCCGTAATGGCTCCTAATATAGAAATAAAACAGTTCATTCTTCCTGCACCCCTATACATCGAAATTGGCGTAATGGCTCTTAATATTTTGAGAGCGGCTGAAAGATCCGGTCGATAGCCGATTCTTTTACAGAATATAATTCTAATTTTATATATTATTGCACATACATATACATTTGAATAAAGATGATTAGTTAATTATTTTGAAAGCAATAACGTGAACCTGAGAGCATTGACGCCGCATTCTGGAGTCTCTTTCGAGAACATTTTCGTTTGTCCGTAGACAGGGTTTTTGTATTCCTCCATTAATAATATACCGAAATCGAAACTATTCTTTGATAAGTTCTCAAATTCCTTTAAAGTTCTTCCTGAAATTACATCTTCCGGGACAATAACGTTGTCTAAACTTGTTGAGATTGTTTTCCCCCTGGAATCGCAAATGACGCCGTGTAGCAGAATTTCGCAGCTAATTGGTCAATTGGATGCCCAGCATGACGATCCTCGCCACCCAAAAAATTCCGTAGCCTTAGGTATTTCACATCCTTAAAAGCCTTTCCAGCATCTCTCCTGTTGAACCACTGCGGTTTTACCATGAACTCCCCCACGTCTTTTGATCTCGAACGAATCGGTACCACGACGGATTGTTTTTTCTTCCCTTTGTACAACCAAAGATCGCACAGTGCGCCTAAGATTTATTTTGGGACTTTTCAGAAGCGGAATCGATTCCTTCATCTTCCGTGATTGCATTCAGTATCGGTAGGGAGTCTCATTTAGCCGTTTCGAAGACGCTGTGGCCGTGTGCCAGGGTGATCTTGACGACATCTGAGCCGAAATCGGGATCGACGAATACATCGCAAACAAAGGGAATCGGCTTCTCCCATTTTTTACTTATAAAGGGCTTGTATCTTTCATTCCACGGATGGACTACGACGTCCTCCAGCATGGTTTCTGGCCTTGTGGTCGCCACAACTATTCCCTCACCTTCATCGTTCATTTTATAAACAAACTTATATATATTCCCGAATTCAGCGGGCTTTTCGTATCCAGGCACGGCCTGTTTTGTCAGTCTCGACAAATTAAAATGGTCGATCTCGATGTCGGAAATCGCGGAACTTAGTATACAAGTTGACCAAAGAGTCGGCCTCGTAAATGAAATTCTTCCGGTGCAGCAAAACGAACATTCGACTGGAGTTCGTCTTTGGGCAATATTGGAGAATTACAGGCGTGTTGGAAATTGTAAGATGGACCGAAAGCAATAAATGAGAGAACGTTTGTTGAAATGAAGTAGAATCAAATCAAGCGATAAACGATAGGAGTTATGTTAGTGGAATGTGGAAATAAATTAAGAAGAAAAACTAAAAGGAGATGTGAATGTTTTGATGAGGAGTTCCGCCAGGCAAAATTGAGAAAGGCGTTCTGGGAACGGTACTTATTCAAATTAATGGAAAGAATAGCAGGGATCTCTCCCACTTTGCCAGGTTAGAGTGGGAGAGATCCCTGCTCACGAGACTTTAAATATGCAGAATATTCACATATCTGGGTGATATTGTGATATTATCGAGAGACTGTGTAGGAGTGAATGAGAAATAAAAATATATACAAATGTAACAAATTCAGTAAATGTCATGTTTAAAATTTACATCAAAAATAAACTATATAAAGTAAATGCTGAAAACAATCAATCTCTTAATGAAAGTAATAATTGGTCTACAATTTTAATGATCTTATCTATCTCCTTTTTAAAATATCGGTATTATTGTTACTTTTTTAGGTGGTTTGGATAGTTTTCTAATTTTTGTTGATTACCGAGGTACTTAATTTTGAAAAATCTATAATTACTTTTTATTAAAAACAAATTTCTTTATTATTTTCATGTTTTTATTAATTTCACTAAAATTGTTTCGCTATGCTAGTTTCCTCATATGAAGAATTTAAATATTTAAAATCTTCAACTGGTGAATTAATATAAACGTTGTAAATTATAAACAAAGGACAGAAAGACCTCTGGTCGATAGCCATTTAACAATTAATTAATTTTTGTGTGATATACATAATCGTTTGTTACATTATTGTAAACTCAGAAAGAAATTTGTTTTTAATAAAAAATAATTTTATAATTTTATAGATTAGATTTGTTATAATTGGTGTTAAAGTTTTCTCAAGGTCTCTTTGGGACAATCAAATACCAGTCCTCAGCACTGCCAGCCCACCTCATCGAGGTCCAGGTAGCAGTGTCGAGGTCGGTAGATACATAATTGCCCCCATATCGGGCCATTCTTCACCCAGTACGAATCTTCTGCTGTACTTGAAAGATGGAAGTATCGTAGGATAGGCTCCGCAGTTTTCTTATTTTCTTTTATTATTTTACTGGTAATTTGGTCGATACCTAGTTCTATACATTCTTTTAGTCCTGTTATAATTTCATGAACTTATTTTTCACAGACATACTTAAATTCTACTTTTGAATATACTTTGTTTGTTGTTGTTATATTGGTTTTGCTTGATTCTGCACCAAGCTCATCTATTTTTTTATATTAGAAAAGTAAAAATGCTTTTTTCTTAATTTTATCTGTACGTTTTTTTTTTTTTTTTGGTCTTTCCTAATTTGTAAGTTATTCAATTTCCAGAGTTTTTTTGCATTTATTTCGGTTGTTCGCAAATATATGTTGGTAGTATTTAATTTTTGTAGTATCAGAACTACAAAAATTAAATACTACCATTACTCTTATAATTTTTTTTGTCTATTTGTAGTACTTTCCTTTTTACTTTCCATTTCCTGGGAATTTTATGTATTTCTTTCATAGATTGTTTTCAGTATAATTTCATTATTTATCCACGGATTTTCTTATGCTATTTTTATATTTTGGGCACTATTGAACATTCTAATTACAAAGATGGATGAAATGTTTCACATTGCAGTTTTAATTGAATTAAAAGTAAATAATTTAAAAATAATTAAATGATTATTCTCTTTTATTTATATCAATTAAATTAGAAAACAAAATATTCATAAATATCAAATTACATATAACAGTAATTTTGTATTTATGAGTAATTTATTGTATTCTCTTTATACTGCTTGTATGTTACTTTGTACTGTATAGTAGGTTTGTTCGTTACATGAACTGGTGCAGCACTTTTTATTTTACACTTTCTGCACCGAAACCATTCGTTGCATGCACTAAGTTGAACTGAACTGTGTTCGTTTGAGTCAGCTAGCTTGCACCGAACCTGCACTTTTTGTCCATGAAAAGACATATGTCAACAGTACATTTTTTAAATATGGATTTAATTATCTATTTCAAATATTATTTTGACTATTAGTAAGTTGTTTATTATTTTTTACTATTATTATTTGTTTTATTATTTTAGGAGCCAAATATACGATAGAAATATATTTTTTTTATAAAACATGCTTTATTAAACATTTTAAAATAATTTATTCAATTTCTTCAAATATACTACGACATACTTCCTCCCTCATACGATGACCTTCATTTACAGCTAAACAAGGCCGTGTTTCAGGTTGTTCATCTGCATATTGTTCATTGTCATCCATGATAATATTGTAAAATATAATAAAATGTAAAGCCAAATCGAAATCCATTTTATTATATAGACCTATTTTTTTTTTAAGTTGAGGTTATGTAACTGTTGTCTTGTCACTCAACATGCGCTAAACTGCGTTCGTTACAGTCAACCCCAGTTCATGAAAACTAGCCTGCACCAGTAAAGTCACAACTTGCACTCAGTTCAAATTAGTGCAGAACAAACTAACAAACCTAATGTCTATCAGTTGAGTTTTTACAGGGCAGTACAAATTATGACAATAAAGTAAAAAATATATATTTTCAAACAAGGGCATGGTTTGAAACTTAAAGAAGATGTTTTTAATGTTGTAAATATCCAGGGATACGTATTTAAATTCAATTTGATGTTCCAGAAACAATGGTTTCTAAAACATTAAAATGGCAAAATTTAAACGCTTTTAATTTGCAAAATCTCCAAGAAGGCGATTATTAATTAAGACTACAATTTTATCAGTGGATTCGTGAAAATAGTAAATTTAAAATAACAAAGTAAAAATTATATTTTTTGAAACAAATTTTATATTTTATAAATATGCACACACTATCATAATTGAATGTTATCATCACTAATAAAAAACTTCTTATCTCATTTATACCATTAACACTATCAATTACAACTACAACACGTGTGATTTTAATATTGACACATCGCATACACAAGTGAAATTAACAAAATGCAAAACAGCGTAATGTTTGCGTGGTTTTACGCGTAAACACCCACGACGCGCGTGCTGCTGCGGGGGTTGAACACTCAAACAATTTTCCCTAATTACTCGCAGAACGGGATCGTCAGCCGCCGTTGTCATCTTTAGGGGATTAAGATTTTTTTTCAGCAATAGCTGATTTTGATGCGTTCCCTCTGGCGCTGACGGTTGACACCCCATCGATTTTTTTTGCTTCTACGCCGTTTAATTTTCGCTAAGCGAGGAAATATGTAAGCCGACGTCTGCGAAAACCACGCGTCTCGTATAAATAAATATATATTTTATTCTTTGGAGGGTGGAATTCGGTGGATTTTCTGTCTTGCGAGGGAATATTGAATCAGTGTCTATTTTGCGACTGATTTTATTAGATTTTTTTTATTTTATATTAAAATTTTATTCTTTCATTTTAATATACTTATTCAGTTATTATATTCTTTACAATATTTTTAAGAAAAGTATTGAAAATGTAATGTTAGTTCAGTTTGCCGTTATTGTCAAGTCTATCAACATTATATTGTTCCAATATACAGAGAGGATTTTTTTATCGGTATACATTAAGGGAAGTATATACCTGCAAAAAGCGTGAATCAAACGTAGGAGAAATGTATACCTCTGTATAAGGTAAAACAACTACAACTGTCACTTTTTATGAAATTCACCTAATTAATATATGTAATCATCTTTATTGTCGTATTTATATAAACATAATACACCTTAGATTTTTTAGCCAAACTAATTAATAATTTGTTTAAAATTGACATTTAGAAAAACGTTGTTAAATTTAACTTCATTAATTTTATAAAAAGAAAAACCTTATCTCCGAAATAAATGAAAAATGGACTTAAACATATGAGCTTATTTTGCTTATATTTGTTTCATAGATAAGTCTTCAAAATATTTACATTTCCTCCCGAATCACCCTATATGTGTGTCTGTTTCTAAAATTTTGAGATCGTTTGTATTTATTACACTAGTGTTTCATGGTAGAACTTTTTTTAATCGCCACAAACAGAAATGACAGTAAACAAACTTGAAAGAAGATTTTGCAATGTAGTTTTTACCAATAAACTTCTCTCAAAAATCAATCTCCTGTTACTTTAGTCGTTTTTTCTCTATTTGATGTAGTCCGGAAAAAGATTTTATCTGTTAAAACCATCCAAATGGCACCACCCTGTATAATATATTATCAGTTTTTTAATGACAAAAAAATCCCTTTTAATTCTTATGGTATGGACCTGTTTAACTTCTACTTCCCAATTTTCATATCAAATAAATTCTTTCAGCACACGCATTTGGCTGGTGAATTATATTTTTTTATGCAAATTTAAATAAGTGAATTATTAATGAGTAAAATATTTACATCGTACGAAATTTTAATGTAAACCAGATTATTATTATTTGTTCTGCACTAAAATAATTTCCATGTTTCAAACTATAGACAATTTAGACAATAAAATACGCACGTGCGAATACAAAATCGGCCGTCTGTTTATAATGAGGGATCCGCGATGCATCTGCAACATCGGCATTGTTTGCGAACGCTTTTAGATCAGAAGATTTATGGTTTACGGCAGGAAAGTAAGTAATCCGGGATACGCCCGTGTTGTTTATTAATAGCTTCATGGATGATTTCGTACGTATCCATTTGCTTAAAAACAAACACAGCCTACAATGATAAATTGATTATTAATCTGCCGTCCGCGTACGGATAATCAATACGCTGTTTAAATAATGATGAAAGGGGAGGAATTGCGAAACGGGATAATCGGGTTTCCGGAGAAAAAAATAAATTATACACAAATTGAGTTTGTGCGTTTTTTTAAAAAATATGTATTTAGGTTTGCTCTTATATTAACAAAGAAATAAGAATGAAATAAAAATAATTTGAAAATTGACGTTTCCATAAGGAGGGTGCTGTCATCTCGCTCCAGAGATCAAAGAATATTTTTTATAGGAGGACTATTGATGAGGTGCAGAGGAAGCGCACATTCAGGAGGGAGGAAAGATAATGACATTACAGCTGATTCATGCAATATTTTGTGATTTTCAGGATAATGCAAAAAAATGTTGCTCATTTTTTTTGTTTTATTCCACTCTCTGTTCTCATTTTAACAAGTCCATTGCATATGCAATGGACTTGTTAAAATTTTAGAGGGTTACTAAAAACACAAGGCAAAATAGGATTGAACCACTACACTAATTAACATCATGAACAGTAGACAGATTTTGCAGTGTCTGAAGAAGATTTACCCCTGTTCAGAAATGGCGAACGAGTGAAACAAAAAACTAAGGCAAATCTCAATACTCGATAAAATCGAGTTCTTCTGAGTGAAAGGCCACAGTACTAACAAAGGCTTAGGAATTACCTGGAGCTACAGCCAAATTAATCATTTACATCCTCGGCCCAGTGGTGTATCCACTTTTATGGTCATATAGGAGAAATTACATAAGTAATAAAATCGAATTATTTTCAGTGAAAGGGCACAGCAGTAACAAAGGCAATTAAAAGGCTGAGGAATTAGCTGGAGCTGTGGCCAAAATATTCATTTACATGCTAGGCCTACTGGTGCATCCACCTTTATGCTTTATATACGAGATATTATATAAGTAAGAAAATAATAATATTAATTCAGCAATTCCCTTTCCCACATTATTAATCCTAAACAAAGTCTCCCTCAAGGATCTCTTCTATCCCAAATGTTATATAATATTTTTGGGCACGATATCTATAAACCCAACCCAATGTCCTTTAATGCCTCTTCAAATTCATAATTATATCCCTAGGACGCCACCGCCCCTGTAACCCACGCTCCTACCATATCCAAAGTTCTACGATGCATAACAATTTGGTAAGGATAATTTCTATGTCGATGGTAAGGAGCTAGGAGTTGGGATTTATTTGGGTCGATATACAGGAAAGTTATTAAGAACTATTTGGTAAGGAGAATTTTCTTTAGCTTTGGGGATTTGAGAGTGATTAATGAAGGTAAATTTGGGATCTAAAATGACAGATTTTTACGTGTAAGGAGTGGATATAAAGGAAGGATATACAGGTAAGTTATTAAGAACTATTTGGTAAGGAGAATTTTCTTTGGCTTTGGGGATTTGAGAGTGATTAATGAAGGGAAATTTGGGATCTAAAATGACAGATTTTTACGCGTAAGGAGTGGTTATAAAGGAAGGATATATTTAGGTTAAAATATAACCCAACTTCTAATTCCTTACCATCGACACCCAGGAAGGTTGTTAAGAACAATTTGATAAGGAGAATTTCTATGTCAATGGTAAGGAATTAGGGTCGGGTTTTATTTTAACCCAAATAAACCATTAATTACCATTTTTTATTAACTACCTTCCTGTATATCCACCCCTACGTGTAAATACCTGTAATTTTAGATTTATCACTCACTCTAAAATCCTTAAAGTCGAAGTTAAGAGCAGGGCTCGAAACTTTAGAGCATTTACTTACAAAAATATAGGAATTTACACTGAAACAGCTGTACATACTTATAAAATGATTTATCGACTCCTGCTCGAATACGCTACGCTATCCTTATTATAAAGCAGATACTTGAATACCTACTTATATATCTTATTACCGCAATGAAGACCTTAAAAAAGAGGAACATGTGAAGTTCCGCGCAAAGAAATATATAAGTCTAGATAGAGGATAGGTATCTTATAAAGACCTTTCACTAACAATTCATTAATTCATATCATTAAATTTGTAGACATAGACAAAGACGTTAGGATTCATGACTTTTAGATAGAAAGACATGACGGATAGAAAGACAGCGGTCGTTAGACATAGAATATAGCAGAATAATTCTATTGTTAATTTACTCTTAATTGTCTGAAGATTGAATATATAAAAAAATTAGATAAAACGCAACGATAAACCGCTAAAGACAGAGCGATTCCTCTGTCTTCAGTGGTCAGTATGACCAAGTCGGTACCGTCCGGCCGACATCGCCATTAAACTCAAAAATATATTTCAAAATAAAGATCCAATAACTGCGACGTCTAAAGGAGGTAGCTATCACTTTTTATTACGGGTGGCCCGCTCGATTCATTCCAGGCATGACTAATTAAATCTTTACGAATCTTTTTACAAAATATTTAAATCGGAATAATAATTATTATTGAATCTGAACAAAATTAAAGAATGCACTCTGGATTTTCTGCATAATCCAAGTGAAGAAGTGGCCAGGTACACCGACCTTTGTCGGTTACCTGGCCACTAGATTAAAGTAATCATTAATGCGAAACAATCCTCTCTAGAGTTTCTGCCTAATCCAAGAAGGGTGTGTTCAAAACTCCAGATAACTTGAGGGCTTTTAACCATTTGCGCTAATTGCGGGTAATATTGTGTGTTTGTTTTTAAGAAATTATTGATTTGGAACCCTATAATTTAATTAAATGATCGAATCTATCATGGATTTCACCCAGAATTAAAAGTTATTTTCATTTTTAATAATGATCTTTTTTTTTTTTCGAGATATACTGACCCCCTCTTTTCCTCAAAGAGGGTGCCGTTTCTAGTCATTACATTAAATATTTATGAGTTATTTGAAGTAAATGAATCTATATTGAAACATAAAAACAACAAGTAATAAACATCTATAAAACACACTGTAAACAAAAATTTTGTAAAATACGGAGGATTGTTGTGGACGCTGTGTTGTCAGACAATTAACTAAGCACGGTCTATTCTTGGTTAACGGAAGCAATGAAAACCGGTCAGTTTTGTAGTGTATGGCACTTGTGCAAGGTTGCATTTTTGAGAAGACGAAGAAACCATAAATTATAAATATCTTTGAATACTTTAGGATTTTATGGTCTAATTTAAATAGAACATTACCAAAAACCGTTCCATTAAAATAAAAACGCACAATACTTTCTCGGAATCTTTTATACCCCCGACAACGTGCCTTACAAGGTTCGCCCTCTCTCATCTCATATTCAACATCTTAGTATTTATATTTATAATCCCAATCCACAACCATCATACCTAAATAATTCTGCATATCTTCTGCAGTTCACAGACGATACAGCATTATTTGCCCACCACTTCAGTCTCCCGAAAGTACACTGCAAGATCTGATGGATATACTATTGAAATGGTTCGTAAAATATAGAATTACCATTAATTTTATCAAATCCAAACATTTTATTCCTTCCATTGAAAGGAGCAAATTCAATTAAACTCATACATTTTAAAAAAGACTCCCAAAATAGGAATACACGTAATAAAAATGGCCAAACTACCGTTAATCAAAAACCAACATTCGCAACAATAAAAAAATCCAATCATGTTGAAATTCTGAGGAACGGGCTCGTTCTATTGGCTGTTTTTTACAAAAATTTTCTTAACGTAAGTGTTTTTATAATCACTGTTTCTTAGGTTAACTTATGATTATAGAACCTATACCTGCTATTGGAATACTTCGCGAAATAAATAATAAATAAATAATAAATCGTGGAAAAATGAAAAGATTTTTCGCTTTTTAAATGATATAGTACCTGACAGCAAAACTTGTAAACGACAACCCGTGAAGTAATTTGGGAAGCCTGTGCTTCCTGAAATAGAGCGCAAAAATATCTCAAACACCTGATTTTCATAGGAATATACAAGGAATAAAACAGAGGCACACACATAGGGACCACGGAGACCGAAGTTTAGGGACGCAAGGTAAAGCCACCTTATGTCGATGACTTTCCGCAAGTATGGAATTTTTCGTGACATTGAAGTGTTCTAGCTATCTTAAGAAGCAGACCAAATATAATCGCTTGCCAAAGTATTTAAGTATTTTAAAAACGTAATTAAAAAAAACCGTTTTTATTGTTATCGTAAGTTCACACATTTTATTTAAGGGTACGCAATAATATTGCAATCTGCATTATAATTTTGAAGGCGTACCGGCATAGAGTCACAAGTTCAATCACGTGATGTAACTTGCGTCAATCATTTTGACATAGTGTATTACTATATTTCAGCTCTATGCCTGCTAGTAAGTGTTTTTTTTTTAATAATTATGTAAAAACTGTTGTAAATCTTTGACTATTGAAAATTACTGTCTTCATTAGAGCAAATATACTGAAGAAATCGATTCATGCTGCCATTAATTACAGATATTATACAAATAAAACAATAAATCTAACCTACAACGTTATTTTACCGATTTTTTCCAAAACACTTATTTACTAATTATTGTAACAGAAACATTCTATTTAATGAAATGTTCAGCCACATTCTAATTTAAACAGCGCTTATTTGGTTTTATTCCGGAAGCTAGTATTGACTTCCGGACGCAGAAAATGCTACCGGCGACATTAAAGAAAAATGACGATGTGGATGAGGATTAATGCTCCATATACCGAGAAGCAATTTAATATCATGCCCATATTAGTAGTAGTTATTATTTGTTGCTGAAAATGATACTTTGGTTTTGAATAAACCTTCTAACAAAACTGGGGACAGTCACAATGCTGTAAGAATAGAAGAAGAAGTTGGCTTAACTGGTGATGTTGATATCATGCAATATGTAACAAAAGATACTTCGATTTAACCTGGATTTTCTGTTTCTATTGTTAATTTGAATAACACTACGTCTAATGAAACTCAACCAATAAAGATGGTGGATTACGAATCTAATTCTTAATCAGATGATGAGAATGCTTGACCCAAAACTAATACAAAAGAAGCCAAACAGATTTTATTTTTAGAAAAACGTATGAAATTCGTTATCTCCTACTTTTCAGGAACAGCAAGTAGTAGTGATTCCAACTATCAATTTGATGATGATTATAGCGGGGAAATGGATTTAGTATGAGAAAGTGGGTTAATAAAAAACGAAAGCTAAATTAAAAAAAAAACAATCAAGAAACAGGAGGAAATTATTCAGGAAAAGAGCGAAAAGTTAAAGAAATTTCATGTAAAAAAATTGTCAAAATCGGTGCTCAAAACTATTCACCGAATATTAACGACATGACATACACGAATTTTATTGGGGATTGAGTTTCTATGAAAGGCAAAGAAATTGGCTTTTAAATTGTTGTGACAATGTTTCTATATGTAGAAGAAAGCAGCTTACAACAATCAGCATCAGATATGATTCTTTTAAATATTTTGTCACTTGAAATGACAATCGAGTGGAAGTATGCCAACATTTTTTTTATTGAAACCCCTCGATATATTCTCAAGTATGCAATCTCCAAATCTGTATAAAACTCCGCAAAATCAGACCAAAGAGGTAGACACGAGCCATCTCACAAAATAAAGACTGAAATAAATGAAAGAATACATAATTTCATAAAAAGTATCCCAGCGGTTCCTTCTCATTATTGCCGAAATCATAGCGAGAGAAAGTATCTTGCACCAGAATTGAGGAATGTGGGATTTTTGTATCGAATCTTCTCAAAACACCAACAAACGCAAAATTAAAAATATTTCGATTTAACTTGAGTTTTCATTTACCAAAGAAAGATAAGTGCAAACTGTGAAAGTAAGAAGGGTATAATTTTCTAAGAAACTGAGATCACAAAAGAATTATTTACAAAGCATTTAGAAATGAAAGAACAATGCAAGGAATTATTTTTCCAGGATTAGAAAAAGCCCTTGACCGATAATAACTTCATGTGTGCGAGTTTTGATCTGCTAAAAATTTTGAATACACCTCATGGAGACAATTTATTACTGTATCAAACAAAAATTATTCAAAAATAATTAATAAATTAGCTCCGTGACTTTTGACTAACGTTACGTAAGTACGTTAAATAAACTAGTTAAATTGACTCTCGAGCGGATTTTAATATATTTTTCTTTTTTTGATTTTTTTAATTCGAGTCCAATCCGTCGGTGTAAGGAATAATAACCGAAATTGATGGTGCCGTGGAAGGGTTGTACGGCGTTGCAAGTACAAACAATTGGTATTGTGTCATAGATTGGACCCTTATTAAGACATTCAACTATTTAAATTAGCTCTCAAGCGGATTTTAATACTTGTTTCATTTTTTTTAATTCAAGTCCAATCTGTCGAAGTAAGGAATAATAACCGAAATTGATGGTGCCGTGGAAGGGTTGTCCGGTGCTGCAATTACAAACAATTGATATTGTATGATAGTTTAGAGCCTTATCAAGACATCCAACTAGTTAAATTAGCTGTCAAGCGGATTCTAATATATTTTTTTTTAATTTTTTTAATTGGAGTCCAATCTGTCGAAATTTGGAATAATAACCGATATTGAGGGTGCCGTGGAGGGGTTGTACGGTGTTGCAAGTATAAACAATTGATATTGTGTCATATTTTGGACCCTTAGTAAGACATCCAACTAGTTAAATTAGTTCTCAAACAGAATTTAATATTTTTTTGATTTTTTTTTTTTAATTCGAGTCCAATCCATCGAAGTAAGGAATAATAACTGATATTGAGGGTGCCGTGGAAGGGTTGTACGGCGTTGCAAGTACAAACAATTGGTATTGTGTCATAGATTGGACCCTTATTAAGACATTCAACTATTTAAATTAGCTCTCAAGCGGATTTTAATACTTGTTTCATTTTTTTAATTCAAGTCCAATCTGTCGAAGTAAGGAATAATAACCGAAATCGATGGTGCCGTGGAGGGGTTGTCCGGTGCTGCAATTACAAACAATTGATATTGTGTGATAGTTTGGAACCTTATCAAGACATCCAACTAGTTAAATTAGCTGCCAAGCGGATTTTAATAATTTTTTTTTTGAATTTTTTTAATTGGAGTCCAATCTGTCGAAATATGGAATAATAACCGATATTGAGGGTGCCGTGGAGGGGTTGTACGGTGTTGCAAGTATAAACAATTGATATTGTGTCATATTTTGGACCCTTAGTAAGACATCCAACTAGTTAAATTAGTTCTCAAACAGAATTTAATATTTTTTTGATTTTTTTTTAATTCGAGTCCAATCCGTCGAAGTAAGGAATAATAACCGATATTGAGGGTGCCGTGAAGGGGTTGTACGGTGTTGCAAGTACAAACAATTAATATTGTGTCATAGTTTGGACCCTTATTAAGGCACCCAACTAGTTAAATTAGCTCTCAATCGGATTTTAATATTTTTTTGAACTAAATGTGAGAATAATTCATTAATTATTTTCGAATCATTTTTGTTTGATATATATTCAAATAGCTGTGTCCAAGTGAGTAAATACTCTTTTCAATTTATTACTGTACTATTCAAGAAAATACATTCTATAACACAACAATTTACGTTGATGACTATTGCTATGTTTGGGGAGAATCCGATGGCAACGGAGATTGATACGAGATCTGTACTGTTATATTCAAGTTTTTAACAAACACAGATAAAAAGGTGTAGAAAATGTAAATTTATATTGTGATAGTTTCTCGCGCCAAAAATCTAAACGGTGCAATGTTGGTCATGTAGCAAAAATTTTCACAAGACATAGCAACAAATATTAAAATAATAAAAATCGTATTTTTACTTCCTGGTCATACCTATATGCCGGTAGATTCTGTCCACGCAATGATTGAAAAATCCATTTAAAATAAAATCATTTGGGTATCATCACAATGGGATATCACTCTTACTAATGCCAGAATTAACCCAAAGCCTTAAAAAGTTACAAGGATGCAATTCTCAAAATTTAAAAACTGAAAAAAAAATGACGAAGATTATATTCGAACAACGGCAAAAACTTTGGACGTTTTGAAAATCAACTTCCTCAAGCATATTTTAAGAAAGGTGGGAGTAACTATATAATAAATTATTACTATGATAATATTACCGCAATGAATGTTATTCCAGCTAAGTCCAAAGGTGAAGTTGTAGCTATTAATATCGACTATATATAACATTTTTTTTTTAATTTTAGCTCGTGGATCATACTACTTTGATATTTTGTCACAATCTTTAGATTATTACTGCAATATCGTCTCTAAAAAAATAATGTGGATAAATTGTGCAAGATAAAAGGAATGCACATTAAATATCGTGAAGAATATTTTAATCTCAAATCAAAGGCTAGTGTGAGTGATGTGTTACCGGGAACTGGCGGGAGGAATATGATCCCGAAGATGAGACGGAGTAGTTGAAATATATATTTGTTAGCTGGGTTAGTTGTTTTTTATATATGTTGTCACTCACTCAAATTAAATAAAAAAACGCACGAAGTTGGATTTTAAATATAAACACTAGTTATTGTATGGACCATGTTGTTCGCTTGTATATCGAATATCGAGTTACGTGTGTTAATTGGGCACAAACAATCCGAACACAAATCCGCACTTTTTAATGGTCATATGGGATTTTTTGCTGTGCGCTCCTGTACTACGGTCTCCGTGATCATTGTATGCGTGTCTGGATATTTAAATTCCTCTTTCTTCTATTAGATATAAGTAAGTAAGACAATACGTGATAAAATGTCCTAAATATTTATCTTCATAGAAACATAGGATTTATTCCTTTTTTTATTGCATAAAAAAATAAACAAAAAGCTTTGATTTAATAATAGATAAGTGATTTATTCACTTGATCACAGTTATTTAAATAAATTAAATAAAAAGAATTTTAAAATAATTTATTAATAATTATTTGCATTTTAGCTACTGTGACGTAATGACTTATGTTACAGAAATACTTTAACAAATGTCTAATAATAGACATTTGCTGTTGCATAACAATAACATATTTTATAATGCAACAATTTTTCGATCGAAAATATTTAATGCAAAAAAAACAAAAACAAAAAATTGAAATAAAAGTTACGTAATATAAGGCTATCTGCAGACACGTGTTTCGGGATTTGATCCCTCGTCAGTACAGCTGTGCCTTATATTATTGCAAAGTTGTTAATTAAATTAATTTGATTTATTTTTATTTTATCAATCAATAATTCTTGGAACTTTGAGGCTTTAATTTCGTGGTATAATAAATAGAAGTAGGCGTAATAATACGTTATTTTATTTAAATTCACATAGTACTTCTCTTGTCAATGAGAACTCTATTACGCGATTATTGAAGTCCGCTAATTTATACAATGGCAAATATTGGTTTGATATATTCAATGCCCCTTACCACAAATTTAAAAAAAAATATTAAAAAAATACATGTAAATTTGTTTAATTATGTAGTATGCTTATTTATTATTTAATTGTTTATTGTGTTAATTTTACTAGTTAATTTCTATAATATTTTTGTTAATATATTGAATCGTTTTATTTTCTTTATAAATTTGATTTTATATTATAGTTATCATTAAGCTGTATGTTATGTAATTCTTTATTTATGTACAAATGGTGTTACCGTAATAAACATTTATTATTATTATTATAAAAGTGATATAATTTATTTTGTGTACAAATGGACTTCAACATTACCAAAAAAATAATTATTGTATTTTGATATAAAAAAAAACACTTAACTTTTTTATACTACTATTATTTTACTTTAGTGATTAGTTTCAATTACACTTAGTTTGATAATAATTGCCGTGCAATTTAAACTAGTCACTAAAGTAAAATAAAAGTGGTATATAAAAGTTAACTGTTTTCTTTATATCAAAATACAATAATTATTTTTTTGCTAATAATGACGTCCATTTGTATACAAAATAAATTATATCACTTTAAATTATGCCAGCATTAAAAATGTTAATATTACGTACGTAATTAATATTTATTTATACAAAAATTTTCTGTTTTTCGTTTTTTTTTTATAGAATACAAAGCCGTAGGAGTCGAAATGAGCGACAAGCATTTGGAAAAAAACTATGACAGATTCGGGGAATTTTCCTGTCAAGGTTTTCGGGGGAATAATAAAAATTTATTCGATTTCGACGCGTTGAAACAAAAAAAAATACGCTCGTTACTCGGAACTGTAAAATACACGGGGACATTATTTGAGGGTATTTAGTATTCAAATTAATGCACTCGGTTAAATATAGAAGTCGCACATTTTTCACTGTTATTTCACACGACTCTTACCGATAACTAATTACCGCGATTACGACATTTTATTGTAACATCCGATTTTTTTTTTTTGTATGCAATTAGTTTGGTAGCGTTTTCACTTCAAACGAGTATTTTAAATTTATGTAAACAAAACATTTATTGTTATTTACGAATTCAACCCTTGAAATAAAAAAAACGGAGATTATTCACACGTTTATAATTAAATTAAAATTATATTTCATGGCCACGATAATATAACGTGAAACACTTTAAAATAAAACTGCTTACGAATAACTGACGTGAGTCTATTTGCATAGGGATTCTAGTTCAGTATCGAGTAGCGTATTGTATCGAGTCGATAGTATGTGTCAAGGAACGCGTATTCTAATTGTTATCGAGCATCCCATTTTTGTCATATTCGCACGATACCTTGCCAGGATCGCGAAGGTCTCGAGAAGCTTTCTATCTTTATTAAAACATATTTACATCTTTTTCTATTGTTGAATTATGATTAAAGTGTCATAATTCAACAATAGAAAAAGAAACATTAATTTATTTCACGCCCTAAAATAACATGAAATTTTGAAATTCGTGAGCATTTTACATTTAAAAATTGAATATTTACAATTACGTTATTATAACGTAAAACCTTCCTCCTTATAAAATTTGTTTATCGACTAATTATTTTAAAAGTAGAATATATAAAATTTTTTATTGCTTTTTTTAAGCGATCAAGAATTTTTCAGAAATATGGACCTCTGTTGAGGATATTTCACTACACATTTAGCCCTTCAATAAAGTTCAAGTAACATTCCTTTTTTCATTTTTGTCCAAACCATTTCAATGCTTCATTTATGCATACGCATTCGTGCCTGTAAAAAGTTGCAGGAAAACAGCAGGAATACATTGTTGAATAACTTCTAAAATTTGATCATTCCATTTTTTGTTATTTCAATAGATATTTGTTAAAACCTTGCAATATCAGTATTTCTTGAAGTATTAAAAGAGAATATGATCGAATTGTATTTATCATTTACAGTATATATATATATATATATATATATTTATATCCTTCCATTTTATTACTTTAAAGTAAATATGTTAAGATGTTTATTTTTGTATTTCACAACAATTGTTTCCCCACAATGTGGCTTCTTCAGGTAAACCTAATTTACAAACAATATATAGAGGTAGCAATTAAGTAGGATAAATGGGTTACAAGTTTTAAATTAAGTAATGGTTAGTTATTTAAATCTGTCCGGTCGTTTAATCGTTCGCCACTGAATTTCTTTTATTTATTTCCGAGCTTTCTAAGGTATTCAATTCTTTTCCAATCCTCTGGATAAATAGTATTTGGAAATCTTCGTTGAACATGCGGTCTTCTTCTAACAGGTGTTATGAATATCTTGAATTCTTTTTCTTCTTTTCAAAGCTGGATTTGTGTTGATTTATTCGTTCTTAAAATGCTTTCCCTGTTTGGCTATGTATATATAGGGCAGTCACTACAACTCAACAAATAGACGCCACTCTGTTGAGCTCTGGATATTTTATCTTTTTCCTTTTTATGCTTACAAACGATATAGATTTATAAGTTTTCATTATTTTGTTTTCTTTTGATTCTTAAGATTTATAATACATAATTTTCAAAGTTGCATTAAAACTGCCTATTTGTATCAGTCTTAATTGGATAAAAATGTATTAATCATACATTTGTAAATTGTAAAAAGTTGAAGCTAACCAGCACATGGTTAAACTTTCAATAAAATACGAAACAAATACGATTTTGCTAATAAATAAGTTTATTCAACAACCTGTCGTATGGATAAGTGGTGATGGTCATTTCGATCTATCGGACTTCATCAGATCAGTGTGTTCCATATGCCTTGCTATCACCAGTTACTCAAACCAGGTGAATGGTGATTGATCAAACTCATTGAATGAATTTTGTTTCCTTGTACAATCATAACACAAAATCGCCTTCTTTTAGTGAACGAAAAAACCTTGATTTAATTTCCTACATTGTAGAAGCCATATTACATTCGTTGGCCATGCCAATTTTCGCAATTTTCATTTTGTACAATTTTGTTTGACTTTGAAAATAAAGATTATTATTATTATTAGAAATTAGGGAACAGATGGCGCTATTGTTACAATTTTTGAAAGAAGAATTTCAATATTTTCTAAATATATGCATACAGTACCATCAACCAAATATTTGCCTATTTTACATTTAATTCGTTTTAAAACGTTGTAAAATATAATCCAATAATAAAAAATAACAAGTAAACTAATAATAAAATAAAATTACACGAATACCTTGGCTGTCGAAAATTATCTGTGTGTGTTCGTTCTTAAAAATTATGGATCTTTGAACCGTTTGGGAATGCACTTATCTTACTTATTAATTACTAATAGTTTAGGAATACTTACCTAATTATATACAAATATGTAAATTATTGTATAATGTAATCAATTATAATGGAGAATTCCGTAAAATAAAGTTAAAAATTTAACATTGGACGTTTTAGAGAAAATCTAGTGGTATAGTACAATCGTAGCGCGTCCCGTCACACCAATAACAATATTAAAAATTATAACTTACTACTACAATATCTTTATTCAAAGTTATTTGTTTTATATATATTTACATTATAGTGTAGTATATTTGTTTCTTTCTTGCTTGCTTCAACAGGCTATCGACCTATGGTCTTTCCGCCATATTATAACTTAATTAACCATCTTTATTCAAATGTGTATGTACAATAATATATAAAATTAGAATTATATTCTGTAGATGAATCAGCTATCGACCGGAGGTCTTTCCGCCTGAAAATTATATTTTTGTTGAAAATAATAATTTTCATATTTCATGGTATTTAAAAATAAGTTATCTCTCACTTTGAATAATAAGTTTTTATGGTAAGAAGGTATTATAATGGTAATGGTTTTTAAATAGTTATAGTTCATTGCAAAGGTATAACTCTCGATTTTGGTAAACATTCGAAGAGCTCATCGATCAGCTACCGCGATTTTTTTAAGGTAGGAGGACTTTGGAGGTGGAGGAGCACCATAGTTGAGATCATTTTATAAATGCGAGTCACGGTTTTGATCGTGACGTACGTTAGTGATCTAAAATGTTATGCCAGGACCTGATAACTACGTCCAACTAGATGTAGCAGCCCCCGCCGTAGGGTATGTACTCGAATTTCACGCATTTTAACATCTGGCGTTCCAGAACCGAAAGCAAAATAGGAAAGATAATAATAATAATATCTATTAATGCCCAACAGCAAAACGCCAATTCAGATATAAATACAGGTATATAATGTAAAGATTACATATAGCATACAGAAATAATATGTGAAGAAAAAAATAATAATAAAACAAACAAAAATGTGTACACCATACATAGCATATACAAAAAAGAATGTAAAACAACATACTAATATAATATTAGTATGTTGTTTACATTCTTTTTTAATCCATTAAACTATAGAACTAAACTAAATATTGTACATCCTAGAAATATATAAATTATATAAACTAAACATATTCTACAATACCATTAAACGTTAGAAAAGAACTTAAGCAATAATTTTCCAAACATCAAAAAAAATGTCCTCAAAGTGTTTATCTTCATATCTGCACATGTTGAATATAGGCGAATGAAACAGTATGTTTGTGCGACCTAAAATGAATTGGTTTGTCGTGAAGCTATTCTCGGCACATTAAATGGTATTTGTTGTATTAAAGAGATACAATCTATGCTGTCCTTATTTATTTATTAAAAAAAATATTTAAAAAAAAATAATATTTTTTTATTTAAAAAGAAAGCACAGTATAGCTCTCTGCGTTTTGATAAGGACTCCAAGTCATAGACATCTAGTAGAATCTGGTAATCACAGTTTATTTCAGGATAAGAACCAGTGACTTTAAAATTTAATATTTTATTGCACTCATTCTACTCTGAGTTGGCCGAAATAATGAGGAGTCCATATCAAGGAAGCATATTCCAATTTGCTTCTAACTAATGCAACATATAATTTTTGTAAACCTCAGAATTATGAAAATGCTTGGTGTTGCGCATGATGAAACCCATGAGCCTTGCAGCAGATTTTGTAATAGTATCAATGTATATATCAATAGACATTTTTTCATCAAATGTCACCCCTAAGTCTCTAAAATGATCGACTGAACTAAGTAGTTGACTTGATATGCGGTAGTCATGCACAACTTTACCAAGATTGCACATTTGCTTAACTTATTATTATTACACCAGTTCTGTAATATTTCCAGGTTACCTTGCAAGTCGATGTCATCCTGTACATTTGATACCTTGGCATACATTTTTATATCATCTGCATATGCCAAATATTCACAATTTATAGAAGTTATTAAGTCATTTACAAACAAGATAAAGAGTAATGGACCTAGATTAGAGCCTTGAGACATACCTGACGTCGGGACATTTCCATTAGATAGGAATCCATTGAAATAAACAACATTAATACGATTAAATAAATATGAGTAAATCAAGCTACAACCAAACCTATTAAGATTTTTTAATTAAAACACTATAATCTAATGTATCAAAGCCACGTGTAAAGTTCATCACGTTCTAATTGACCACGAGCGTCTAATACATCACATATATCCTGGCTAAGGATAAAAAAATGTTTTTGTATTAAATATTTTCGATTAAAAAATTGTTGCATTATACAATTTCTTATTGTCATAGACAACAAATGTCTATTATTATTATTTGTTATAGTATTTATGTAACATACGTCAAATTCTCACAGTAGCTAAAGAGGAAATAATTTATTAATTATTTTCAAATTATTTTTATTTAATTTATTTAAATAACTATGATCAAGTGAATAAATCCCCTTTTTCTATTATTAAAGATAAAATGATTGAACTTCACCTTTGTTATGATATGTTAACATATTAATTGTGTTACTTTCCATATAAAGCTTGATAACATTTTAGATTTAGCATTTTGGCCATATATCAAATTATAGATATACAAAATAAAATTCGTATTTCATATATTGCAGTAGAAATTCCCATGTATTTACAATTATAAGTAATGTTTACTCGTTAATTTGGTTTGATTTGTTTAGCATATCATACAACACATTTAAATATAGACTAAAGTGTTACTCGTAAGTGTAGTATAACTTATCTTGTACTGTTGATTTGGCGCTTTTATGTTAATAATGTATTATTGAATACTGCAGTTACTGTTATTATTATAATTATTTTTCTATCGTTATATATATTATTTTTTGTATTATTTTTGTATTATGAAAATGGCGTTGCCGTTAATAAAAATTTATTTATTTATATATTTATTTAATTGGCCAATTAATTATTTGATTAAAAACGAGGTATTATTAATGACATATTAGAAACTAACGTTTAAAAATTATATTTTTTCAATTTAATTTTGATATTAAACATTAATAGAGCATTAAATTTATTAATGGAATTGGTCATATATCACTAAATAAACACACACACACATTGTGATTTTTACCACAAAATAACATAGTAAGTGTTTATTCAGTGATATAATTATGAATTACCACGTAGTTACGGTCGCAACCATTATAACTATTTTTTTTTTTTTTGAAAAATTAGTATTCTCAAAGCATAACTTAAATAATCAATATTTAGTTTCATAAATGAATTCAATAAATCGAAAATAATATCAATTTAAAGAAATCAAGTTAGAATTTCCGGTTTCACGGAATCGCGAGGAATGTATACGTTTTCTTAATTTGAAAAGTTTCAACGGGTTTGAATACGCCGGAAAAGAAGTACCGAAAGTATCACGGCTAATTAATAAGGCGGATTTATTACATTACTTTATAGCGTAAAAAAACGCTCACGCTCGTGAAAACTTTACCAATATCTCGGGGCCCTTAATGTGCATTAAAAAATATATAATCGTTTGCAAAAACGCGATATTGCATTCCGTACGGGTGATTGTTATTATTCATTCGTTTGATGTATAGGGAAACTTCTTTAAAATTGTGATGAAATTCAAAGAAAAAAAAAAAAGAAAGAATTCGTTAATATTGCTCTTTTATAGATTTTAACGTTAATTTCTAATTTATTAATATTTATCAAAAAAGTAATAAATGAAACACTTTTTTACTTTGTTTGTATAACTCGGATTGATTTTATTGTTGACTATAGTTTCGACAACCTTAACGTGTCATTATCAGAACAAAAGTATTTTAAAAATTACAAATCCAGGTATTTAAATACATTACATAATTGCTTTAAAGATGGGAGAATATATTAGATCAAGCTGTAGATAAAGCTTTGTAAATTTCCAGTGACTCCAGGAGGTCCATCTTACGACCCTTTTCGGCAAAATGTAATACCGACAGTACATTCTCGCCAAAAGTGTGATTGTTTTCAATTACATGTTTAGCGAAGGATGACTTCTCAGGTGAATTATGTCGAAAAGAGCGTATATGTTCCTGGAGTCTGGTATTAAAATTACGACCAGATTGTCCAATATATACTCTCTTACTATCATTGCATGTTAATTTGTATATCCCCGATCTGTTGAGTATATCTAATTTAGTTTTTGGGTTAAAAATGTGTGTTTTGATTTTAGTGAAAGGTTTAAGGGCTATTGTTAGATTGTGTTTTTTCTAAAATTGATTTTATTTGAAATGAAATATTTCCGTAAAATGTTAAGGGTTTATATATTGTACTTTTTTGAGCTTTACCTGCATATATATACTTTTGAAATTGTTTAATGTAAAATTTGTTTATTAATTTGTCTATTGTTGAAGTTGGATAACCATTTGAGCAAGCTATAATCGTTATTACTTTAATGTCTTTATTAAGTTCAATATCTGAAAGGGGGATATTAAATGCTCTGTGTATCATAGAATTTTGTGTTTAGGAGGATGATTGGATAAATTAGGGATTACACAATCTGTATAGGTGGGTTTTCGGTAAATAGCAAAGGATAGGTTGTTTTTATTTTTTTGTTAAGGTTGTCGAAACTATAGTCAACAATAAAATCAATCCAAGTTATACAAACAAAGTAAAAAAGTGTTTCATTTATTAAAATTGTATGACTCCTGCATGTCAAATTTAAATTAAATATTTATTTTTTTAAATCCTAAATTTTTTTGTTACTGTATTTTTAATATCAACGTTTTATATGATTAAAAAAAAACAATCTGTAAATGATTGTAATAATGATTTTCTATATATAAGAATAAATAATTATGATATGAATCGTTAGTGGTAAATTCTAATATCTCGTCCACGTTTTATAATTTGATAAATAAAATAACTATAAACAAATATTTCACACTATTTTTCATAACTTCAATAATTTCTTTTGCAATGGTTCGAGGATTTTTACATCTTATAAAAAGCATTCCAAATCATTTAACCCACACATCATATATTTTCTAATTCGTTCATAATCAGTATTTGTAGAGCTATTAATATTACTTTTTCTTTATTCTGAATGAATTCAGCATCCCTAAAGATTTTTTCATATAATGAACACACAATTAAAGATTTATTGATTTTTTTTCCGATTTTGCACATTTTTTAAACGATTGCTCATCATGTAGATCTGTTTGCATGTTTGTAAGTAGTAATACAAAATAAGCCACTTTTATGATAGGTCAACTTTTTTTCAAAAAAGCCATGCAAATATATTTGTACTATTTTTCTAGTGTTTTTGAGCCTCTTCTTAAGAATACTGTCAATTCTAAAATAAAAAAAAAATCAGACAAGATGGTTTGGACATATTTGGGTTAAATTAGTAATGAACAAGAATTATATCATAGTGTGCCCTTAGATGGCTGAAAATCCCAATAAGTTGGTCTCCATGACACTAGATTAACTACTCCTCTTTTCGGTGATAAAAGCATGTTAAAATGTAATTAAACACGCATATCATTGGAATACAAAAAATAATTATAAAAGTAAATAATATTTATATTATGGCAATAATTTCGAATTCGCATTAACAGCATTTGTTTTAAATAAGATTCGAAAAGGAATAATATTTGAATTAATTACTTATTGTAGTTTCAATATATTCAATCGGTGCAAAGGAGATAATTAATAAAATAATGAGTTTCTATATATTTCTTCTGAAAGAAATGTATTTGGAAGAAATGGAATAAAATAAACGTAAAATTTACGTCTTTTGCCGTTATAATTAAATTCTTTACAGTATTATTATTTGTGAACCCTACACCCATATGGGTAGAAAGGGTCATTGAATATATATTTTTATCTGTAAACGGAAAGACAATTGGTCGATAGCCAATTAACAGATGTAAATTATAAATTTGTTTCTATATTTTTCATTATTAATTCTGTATATTTCTTTTAAGAATTTTGTAAAAATCTGTTAATAAGCATTAAATATATTATTTGTATTATTACTATATATATACTATATACAGGGTGAGTTTTTTTTTTTTTTTTCGATGTTCTCTACGGGGATCTCGGAAACTATAAAAGATGGAAATACGGTTAAATGGGGAAAGAAGTGTAGTTTTATAAGACGAATAAAATGACACTTTCAAAATATTTGAAAAAGTCCAGGGTAACTAGATATTTTGAAAAAATTAAAATGTGTCATTTTTTTGAAATCAATATATCTCTATTATCATAGATAGAAAAAAAACTGTAAAGGACAAAGTTGTAGAAAATTTTACACAGATTAATAACAAAAAATCAAAAAAAAATTTCGCCCATATTTTGGGAGATATGACACAAACTTACCTTTTTTAAATGGAAACAATAGTTGGCTATGACTTTATTAAAAGGGCTATTTTTTCCCTTTAATCCGATATAACATATGCCATAGTTATTTTTAAAATAAAATAAGTTACAGTCGTTCTTAATTTTACCATACACCAAAAAATAGTTGGCCATGAAAAAGACAAAAGTAAAACAATTGCAGTTGTTTATAGCAACGAAATCAATATTTAATTTATTATCTTTCTTTAGATTTGTCAAAAGCAATATAAAGTAAAATAATTCCGAAATTATCAAAATAATAATAGAAGAAAATTTTAAATATTACATAAGATGCTCAAAAAGTCCATCATTATTATTATGGCATAAAGTAAATCTTTTTAAAATCGAATTTGTGACTTTTTTTACTTTTCTTCTGTCAATAGAATAAAATGTTTCAAGTACAGGTAGTCTAAGATCCTCCACGGATTGATATGATTGTTGATACACTTTGTTCTTCACATAACCCCACAGAAAAAAGTCTAAAACGGATAGGTCGGGTGATCTAGGTGGCCATAGGATTGATCCATTTCTTCCCACCCATGAATTAGGAAAAGCATCATTTAAATAGTTTCGCACAGCCAACGTGCTATGAGGTGGAGCTCCGTCATGTTGAAACCACTTCAATCTTGCCCGTACTGATAAATTTAAATCATCGAGCATATCTTCAAACGTTTCTTGAAGAAACAAAGGTAATGATTTCCATTCAATGTGTTATCAAAAATATATGGGCCGAGAATTCTCGATCCGAACACACCGCACCATACATTAAATCCAAATTTAATTTGTGGTCTACGTTGTGCAACTTTTCGTGGATTCTCCTGACTCCAAACATGTTCATTGTGCCGGTTAAAAATCCCACAATTAGTAAATCGCGTTTCATCTGACTTTCTGGCAAGAAGATCCGACTTCAATTTGTTGTAATATTCTATTTGAAGTTTCGTTCTGTCGGCATTAAAGATAAGATCCTTTTGTGTCTGAAAATCCATATCCTGCTCTAATGAGTGCAACTCAAAGTAAATGTAAGCAGTCTCAAAATAGCTCAGTATAATTTTCGAAAGGCCAATTTTCTTACTTTGTACTATAACGTAACTAATACGGATTGGACTATTTTGGAATCTTACACTGACATGAACGAAATTGTTGATCAATTTTATAAGAAATTTTTATATAATAATTTTGATAGATCTGTACCTGCTTATAATACCAAACAACGTAACAATTCAAATAAATTTCTTGCGTCATTTTCTACTGAAATTATTAAAAATATTAAATTAAAACAAAAAACTACCATTAAACATTGAAGTCTGTTCAATTCTTGTATTACCAAAAGGAATTTGAAATACTTCGATTGTTAACAAAATCACAAATTAAAGTAGTATATAAATCTTTTTTAAAAAAAATATTGAAGATAATCTTATAACCCAACAAAAAAAGATCTGTGGAAATTTATTCATCAAAGAAAAGGAAAAACAAAAAAAATATCTGTGGAAATTTATTTATCAAAGAAAAGGAACATCAAAAATACCAGCAAAATTAAAAAAATGATTGTAACATTTTTGATACTCCTCAGAACATCGTGGATGCATTTCCTGATATTTTTTTCTGAAGTAAATTTTGATATTGAAGCTTTGATTGTTAATAAGCAGAAAGACATTTTTTACTTAAATTTTTATTTATTTATTTAGTCTTATATAACATCGTTATATGTTCCTCTCTACTTCTCAATGTAAGGTGGTTGTTTGTCCTGTATATGTTTTTCTCCATATTTTTCTGTTTTGTGTGAGTTTTCTGGCTTCTTCCCATTTTATTCCTTTTTTCTCTAACTCTTCTCTTATTTCGTCATTCCATTCCTTTCTTGGTCTACCTTTTTGATTTTTGCCTGGAGTTCTTGATTCATATATTCTTCTTACATTTCTTTCTTCTCCCATTCTACATAAATGACCGTACCATCTCATTTGGTTTTCTTTTATTTTTTTGTCTATTGGTTCTATTTCCAGGTTCTCTCTAATTACCTCCTTTCTTACTCGATCTGTTATTATTTTATTATCTATTTTCCGTAGAAATTTCATTTCTGCTGCGTTTATTTTCATTTGATGTTTTTCTGTTGTCGTCCATGTTTCGCAGCTGTACATCAGTGTTGTTTTTACTACTTTTTTCACAAAAGTACTATTACTTATACAGTGCATTTTTTTATCCAGGCCTCATAGGGATTTACATAGGAAAATCTTTTCGTCGTGTTAATGGTATTCCTATGGTATGGATTTTGATCAAATTAAACACACATTTAAATTAGAGTAATTTGTGCAAAGTTCAGCAGTTTTTAAATTATTTTAAATGCATTTAATGTTTTAAATAGTGATTTAAAATAATGATAATTTTAAATATTTTCTTAATTATTAGGCTTAGTTCTCTGACATCTACTGAAATTGTCTACTTGATAGCCCTTTTATGTATTCCATCACCATTTTAACCTTTTCTTGGGTGGTATAAACCGACATTCTTTCAATAAAAAAAGAGTACAATAAATTGGAACACTTTGACAATTACGATTGATGTCAGTGAACTAAGCCTACTATTTAAAAAAATATTCAAAATTATTATCATTTAAAATCAATTTTAGAAACATAAAACGCATTTAAAATAGTTTAAAAACTACTGAATTTTGTACATATTGCTCTAAATTAAATGTGTGTTTAATTTGATGAAAATCCATACCATAGAAAAACCATTAACACAACGAAAAGATTTTCCTATGTAAATCCCTATGAGGCCTAGATAAAAAAAATGCACTGTATACACATCTTTATTCAGACTATACAGACAATACAAAACATTTTTTTTTAAACAAACCAAGTGATTTTAATTTTACTTTATTATCGTTTAATATTCAAAATGTTTCATCAAGTGATAAGTGAGAAAGTCATTCAAGAAACATGTAGGTTTATCTGGGCTATCGACTGGTTTCTTAAAAAACTTTCTCACTTATCACTTGAAGAAACATTTTGAATATTAAAAGGTAAATAAAGTAAAATTAAAATCACTTGGTTTGTTTTACAACAAAAGAATGTTTTGTATTGTCTGTATAGTGTGAATAAAGTTGCGTATAAGTATATAAGTGAAAATGTTTTCAGCGGTTCCTGATTAAATTCCTCAAATTAACAAAATTAATTGTCTTCCTAAAACAAAGCCCATAAATAATTTAATTCCGTCCGAAAACACTGAACGCATTAATCAACCACTCGGCAATCAAATCGGACTTTTTTCGGGAACATGAACCCATATATTAATTTATTCCATTGGATGGGATCCTATTAATCAAACATTTTCGAGCCGATAACACGACGCCTCGGAGCCATTAATCAGAGATGTTCTACGCAATAAACACATTAATTCTTCTTCTTCTTCAAGCTGTAGCGACTTTACGTGGGAATTACAATTTAATTAATTCGAGCATTAGCGAATTATCCGCGAGCGTTTATTCCACGTTCGGCCGTAAACTTTCCAGACGGAAAATTTTCACACGGAGGCCGGCGTAAAAGTGTTTACAACCTGCATTTTTTGAGTTTTGATGAGGTCTAAGAGCCGGGTGAATTTATGCGATACGTATATTTTATTTAGAAATTATTTTAATTTGCAAGGCGACGGTTTTGGTGGACGCGCCGGGAATTAATAAGTTTATGATTAAAATAACTTTCCAGTTGTAAAGACCATTAATTCTAGCTATTAAAAATACAACATTATTGAAGATTTTTAATATTTGAAAGGAAATAAATACGGGCAAGACGAAAAATCTCTGGTCGATAGTCGTTTCTCTTAAGAATATATAAATATATAGAAAATCTTTATTTCTGAGAGATATATTAAATTACATTACAATATTTACAATCATAAACATCTAGTTAAGCCTCAGTAAATGGCTATTGGCCATCGGTCTTCCTGCCTCTTAAGAATATACAGGGTGAGTTTTTTTCGATGTTCTCTATGGGGATCTCGAAAACTATAAGAGATAGAAAAACTTACAACACCAAAAAAATACAAAACAAACTTATCGAAACAAACCAAATATGGAAATGAATTAATGTGTATTTAGAATAAACAACTGCAATTGTTTTACTTTTGTCTTTTTCATGGCTAACTATTTTTTGGTGTATGGTCAAATTAAAAACGACTGTAACTTATTTTATTTTAAAAATAACTATGACATATGTTATATCGGATTAAAGGGAAAAAAATAGCACTTTTAATAAAGTCATAGCCAACTATTGTTTCCATTTAAAAAAGATAAGTTTGTATCATATCTCCCAAAATATGGGCGAAATTATTTTTTTTTTTTTTTGGTTTTTTGTTATTAATCTGTGTAAAATATTCTACAACTTTGCCCTTTACAGTTTTTTTTTTCTATCTATGATAATAATAGAGATATATTGATTTCAAAAAATTGACACATTTTACTTTTTTCAAAATATCTAGTTACCCTTGACTTTTTCAAATATTTTGAAAGTGTCATTTTATTCGTCTTATAAAACTACACTTCTTTCCCCATTTAACCGTTTTTTATCTCTTATAGTTTCCGAGATCCCCATAGAGAACATCGGAAAAAACTCACCCTGTATATATTTGTTTTAAATTGTTTCATGTATTATATATTAAATTAAATATGTATGTATTCTTTGGGAATAGAGAATATGGATGTCAATTTAAATCAATATGCATTATTTATTATTTATATTATTTTAAAATAAGATAAATCTGTGACGATTCACACTTTTGCAGTTATTTAAAATACAATCAAATTAAACAAGGATTAATTTTTTAAAATTTTTATTCTCGTTAATCACTTATGAAAGCATTTTTTTTAAATTATTAAGGAAAAATTACTAGCAATGATAAAATTCGAACATTCCCTTTTTACAATTGTGGTTGACGCCATAATCGCGCACATCGAATTTTAATGTATGCATTAATATTCTTATATAATACTATATTTATGATTTATTTATTTATAAACGCATAATGCATTTATAAATAAAACATTATCTCCTATATACTCAACTACATTTTAATTAAATTCGAAACTGAATTTGTATTTAAGCTGGCCGGTGTTTTGTTTCAATTTTATTAAAGCCCCCGCTAAATTAAGTGCATCTAAAATCTGTGTAAATTTCAGGTTTAATGGTTATTGACATCGCGGCGGTATAATAAATTTTACAACGCATTAACCGACGACAGCACGTCGACACAATATCATACAAAATTTTAATTAAATATATGTAAATTTTCCGATAGAATTTATCATCGGTGCAAAACGCACGCCGAAAACTAATTACGAATAATCGATAATAAATTACTGAACGAAATAATCAGGCTTGTTTTTCTTTCTGCAATTCGTCAACTCTACCCGCTTATACATTGTTATTTTTTAATCACAAATGAAAATCTTCGAAACTATTCGTCGGAACAATTTTAAATTTGGAACATGTATTTGACTAATTAATATATATATATACAATCATCTTTATTGATTTTTTTTGTTTAGATCCTAGTATACGTACTACACCTCTTATTTCGTTATTTTAACGGGTATTTTTATGATGAATGATGATCTTAGGAGTTGATTTTTGGTGGTTTTCGGGTGTTTAGACTTGTATTTTTTTCACAATTCAGCTCGAAAGTCGGGAGGTTATGTCACTGATTTTCCGTATTTCCATCACAATAAAAACCATTCTGTTGTTATTTTCCGCACCTATTTACACTAGTGTTACACTTCAGCACGCTTTTATCGTGTTAAAACGGCATTTATTAAGGAAATTATTGAATTTAATTTTCACAAAACCACATCATCCGCACGTCATTCATAAAGCGTACGTTTGACGGTGAACTTGCGTTTTGCGTTTTCATTTGTACATTAGTTCTCAACACAGACCATAGATGGCCATCCAACGGAATGGTGCTCTACATTTTTTCTCTCTCATTTGGTTTAATCTGTTAAATATCCTCCCCTTTTTTCGTTTAATCTATGCAATAATAGATTAATAACCCTTTTTAATGCTCGCTTCCTATCTTCAAAACCTTTTATTTTCCTAACCTATGGATCGCCTTTTTTATGGAATAATCCATAATATTATTTATTGATTATGATAAATAATAACATTTAATCTAGGGTGACTCGTAATCGCCATCTCGTGGTCGTAAGTCGTATTTTACTGGCTGTACGTTCTTGATTTAAAACGTCTGATATTAGCGCTGTAACGCGGCCAACTTCACGGTAAAGTATAGCACGTATATTAGGATTGAGCCGTTTTTTTATACATTGTTAAATACAATATTTCTTTTATTATTTCTAAAATGGCTCTCGACCATCGGTCTTTCAGCCAAAAGTCATTGTCTTGTGTCATGTATGTCTTTTAGTCCTCGGTGAAAGATGAGATGGATGTATAAATTTTAGAGGGCTTTATGCAGAGTTGGTTTAAATGTCTTGGTTTACAGGGTTTGTGGCACATTTTTGGGATAATTGGGATAACCTTTGGGATATTGGGATTATGCCAGTTTTGTCATATAGGAGTGTGTTGGATGGGTTATGTAAAGGATTTTTTGGGTTGCAGATTTTAGTGAGCGTCCAAAGGGCTGATCGTTCAGCCATATTGTTTAAGGTAGGGGGGCGTTGAAGGTGGAGAAAGAATGCACCATAGTCTAGAAGAGGACGACAAATCATTTTATAAATGTGAGTAACGGTTTTGATCAAAGTACCTTTATTGGCGCAAATTAGTAATCTGAAATGTCTGTCCCTTTTCTGGACCCTGGATTTGATTAGTTAGGTGTGGGATTTGAAGGAAAGTTTTGGATCAAAAGTAATACTAATAATATTTGCACGTAGCCAATGGGGAGATTGAGGAGTTGTTGATATTTAATGAATGAAAAGTTGGGATTTGTTGGGGTTGATGGAGATTCTTCATTTCGCGAACCATGGGGATAGGGTGTCGATCAGTTCTTATAGGGTGGAGAGGGCTTTGGGAACAGTGGATTGGTGGACTATTAGGGCAGTGTCGTCGACAAATTGAAGGAGATAAGAGGATGAAATTAGGTATTCACGGTCGGGATTGTATATGTCGTGGATGTATATGTTGTAACGGAGTGGAAAGAGGGAGGAACCTTGAGGGACACCTTATTGTGAAAGGTTGGAAAAGTGTGTTGTGGACGCACACTTTCACGGATATATTTTTTTATGAAATTGTCAATGAGGCGTAGGAGATGGTGTGGCAAGTTTAAGGAGTGACATTAGTATAAGAAGCCATTGTGCCATACGGAATCAAAGGCTTTTTGGATGTCAAGGAAAGGGATTGCAGATTTTTTGTTTTCAGTATGGCAAGTTTGGCAGTTGGATGTTAGGATTGAAAGAGGAAGTGTTGTAGATCTTTTTTCAAGGAATCCAAATTGGCAAAATGGGATATGTTGGGAAACCGTAGATAGGATTTTGTTTTTTAGGATGGATTCGAAGGGTTTTCCAAGGACGGGGAGCAAGGTTACTGGACGGTAGTTCGATCGCATTGTTGTCTTTTTTTAGAATGCATGTTATTATGCCTTACTTCCATTCGTTGGAGAAGGATTGGGATTTGTACAGGAAGTTAAACATTTTAATAATGAATTCATGTATTTCTTTAGGTAGGGATTTAAGGATGGGTCGGGGAACGTTGTCATAGCCGGGGAATAAGTGTTTTCCCTAATTTAATACACAATTATTTGTATTTTCTTCATTAATAAAAATGTGTATTAATAAAAAAAAGTCTTTTTTAATATTTTTTTTTTAATTTTAAATTCAATATTTTAATATAATTTCCAATTAATAATAATAACTGTATGACTAAATCGATAGTAAAATATAGAAATATTCCATAATTAACGCCATCGTGTATTTATGTGGAAACAATATGCAAATTCTGTGAGAACTGTTTTTCCTTCTCATTATACATCGTTGCATAATTGTTTATTTTGCAATTACGCGTATTAGTTTTATTTTAGGAATGTATGCACTTCGAAAGGAAAACACGAGCGTAAAATTATATTAAGTGATAATCTTTATTAAATTGCGAGTAATTATTAATACAAGTATGATATTTAATATATTTAATGGAGCAGATGAAAAATTGAAATAACATTTAGATGATAAATTATGGAATGTAGAAGTAATGTTATTTTTTCTCAACTATAATTACAACAACAATCTTTTCCTTTTCACGTGAATACATACATATACATCTTTATTCAGACAATAACTTTATATAATATACAGTTGTAACGTGACTTCTGGTTTCATCAATTTAACCTTTCATGACAGAAGTCAGTTGATTTCTTTTTTTATTCCCTTGACTGGGTTGTGAAGAACTTAAGTCAACTTTACACGATTTTTACGACTGTTGTTTATTAAATAATGATGAATACACGATTTTGGCTTTAGCGCTGATATTTAGAACTGTACAGTTTGAATGTCGGAGAATGTCTGTTCCAAAAAGGTGAAGTTGGTCTCCTCGACGCCAGAACAACCCCTCCCTTTTTGGGCGATAATAATATATTAAAATCCAATTAAGCATGCATAACATTGGGAAGCAAGATGTAAATAACAAAATGAAAAATATTTACATAAGGATAGAGATTTCGCGGACATACATTAATGGTATTTATTTATGATATGATTTGAAAATGAACAATATTTGAATTTAGAGTTAATGACTTATTTGCTGTTCCAATGTTATCTGTGCGAATGAGATAATGAGTTCCTTAATTTACAACAGCTAATATTATTTACATAAATAGATTACAATAATCGAATAATATAAAAATATATACATACACGAAATATTTATAATAATAATAATAGTAATAATAATAATGTATATTATTATTATAAAATGTACTGGGGTACATTACACAGTTATATAAAACAATTACCTCGACACCCAATACGGGTAAAAGAGGATAAGATTAAGAAAGAAAGAATATAATAGAATTATAAGTTTGTATGAAGGTGTTAGTCCTCGACCTGAGGTCTTTCTGCCCTCATGGTTTTATTTTGTTAACTTGTCCTGTAATTTGGCTTTTTGCCTGTTGGACAATAAAGTTTAATATTAGTAATCAACGCAGAAAATGTAATTGTTGGAGCTGGAGCGTTTTTATTGTACTTTCCTCAGACCCTGGAAAAACATTTTGATCGTAAAAAAATCGAATCTCAAATTTCAAACTGATATACCTGTTTTAAGGTCCTGCGATTACATTTCATCGTATTTTGAAAAATGTGTGTGATGTCATGTTTCAGAAACTCAGTAAGTCTTTCACGAATTTCAAGAAATTAATAATGGTTTGGAAATATGTAAATGTGAGAAAAAACGAAATAAATTATAACATCCTTTTAAAAACCGAGGTTTATCTTTAAAAGAGAACAATCTATTTTTCATTTAATTCTAGTTCATTTATTCCACCACTAAATGTTCATTCAAAAAAATATTTCTCTGAATTCAACAGGGAAAGTACAATTTTCGACGCATTGACATTTTTTTATAATAATAATATATCTTTATTCCGCACAAGTAACAGAATTATTTATAATAAATTAAAGACAACGCAAGCGCCATCTTTGGTCTAATTTCATGTGACATCGTCAACAATTTGGGTCTACAAGATAGATGACCGAGACTCATTGGGCGCGTTCAGGAAAATTTTAGACATGTAGCGCTGCAGCGCAAAGCGCTTGATGTTCCCTGAACACGCTTTCGAGGTTAAATATGCTCACGAAAATATAGCCGTTTTGTTTACAGCTGCACGGCTTGAAAAGCGATTTAGGAGAAAAAAATATATGTTTTACTGCTTGATAAAGCGGTACCGTTCAGCGACACCGCTTTCGTAAAGCGCTGCAGCGCTACAGTTCCCTAATCGCGCCCATTGTTTCATACACTAAAGATAGGCGAGAACTTGTTTCGAAGAATTATTTATATTGTATGATTTTGTTATTATTTATGCATAAATCACTAGAATATTTTCTAAATGAAGTCCACTATTTTTTTAACAATTCTACTTTATGTAAACTTGATGAAGTGAGGTAATTCCCGGCTAATTTTAAATCTATAAAATCATTGTTATAATATAATGTATTTTGATTGTAGCTGTTGGGTTTTCCGAAGGAAAAGCAGTATGTTAATTTTTCCTTTTAGGAAAGGCGTTACTTTGTAAGATTAACTTTTTTGTTAATCAGAAATGATAATCGAGAGATATTTTTTCGTTGTGTATTTTAATGTGCTATGTACAAGCTCATTCTTCATACTCAAAATATATTTACAAATTGAACTAAAAATGTCTGTTAAATGGTAGGGGTGAGAAATTCACACAGGCGCAAAAAAGTCACTTTCCTAGGTACCTGGTCCGACCTCGGAAAAGGGATCGGATGAAAAGTCACTAAGTGCAAAATCCCGTTGGAATTGCTCTCTTCTAGTAAGTCCACTTTCTCGCGGGTAATATGAATATCCGCAATAAACCGCGTGTATGCGCTACAGAGGCATTCCTCGCTCTGGGTAGATGACGATTCCATTGTTCTGTCACGTACGGGATTCAAAAACGGACGGTCGATGTTTTTCGGTCTTAAAGATGTTGGTTTCGGATTCGAAAATATCATCAGAACCGTACAGTAGCAATTGTAATATTCATCCAAAATATAAAAAAAGACAATCAATTCCAGAACTAGATAATTCTTGTTTTCTGGAATTGATTATTGATAAGATCTTTCCGCATGATTTTTGTTTTATTTTGGGTGAATATTACAATATTCATAATTTTGTAGATTTAAAAACTTATAGAAATTATCACATTAAATTTACAAAGAGTAGAATTTAAAAAAAATAGCAGATTTCATTTGGAAAAGATTAGAAAATAGAAAATATTCTTCTTTGTAATAGAAAAATGTCTAATGTTTCATGCATAATTACAAAATCCTCCCTTCTTCTTATTCTTAAAAATAACCCACATAACTAGGGAAATGAAGTTTAATTTCTCTGCTCCACGTAGTTTTAATGGAACTATATTGGGGTTTACTAAAATATTCGATAAAGAACTAATTTTAATTAATGAATAGATCATTGAATATCAATAGTTCCTGTTTTCTACGTTATCGATGTTTGGACGTTAACGATTATCAGTTTTTAGGAGGAATGTGGTTTTCCCCGACTTATGAGGACGCGTTCTGTTTATTTTTTGTGTTTATAAAAAACAAACAATTTTATAAAAAGTTCTATCTATTACTTGAGCCGAGGTAAGCTAAACTAATAATAAATTGTTTAATACAAAAGAGTACTCATCCACTAAGTCACAGTTATTTAAATTACATGAAAATAAAAATATTTAGAAAATAATTAATTAATTTTCGGATCATGAAGGCGTTCACTTCGTGGAACATTTTGAATTTTGATGTAAAGAAAACTCTTTTATTAAAGAGTGATATAAAAAAGTTAAGTGTTTTCTTTATATCATAATTAATTTATTCAACGGAATATTAAATTAATTATTTTCTCTCTATTTTTTTTTTTCTCTATAAATTTGTAGTAACTAATACTACAAATTTATAAGTTACATTACGAAACAACTACTTCTCCGGAAAATACCCCGCCATACATTGAACAGCACAATGAACATATTTTTTGAATAACTTTCTCACTTATCACTTGATGAAATATTTTGGATATTAAAAGGTAAATAAAGTTAAAATATTACCTAAGTTTTTGTGTCTATATATAATTACTTGTCGGTTTCTTGTCTAACCACTAGTTTCACCTTTTTTGATAATACTGTAAACGGTGAAACTAGTTGAGTCAATATATATATTTTTTTATGAAACAAACCAAGCGATTTTAATTTTACTTTATTTACTTTTTAACAATGGACATAACACATAATTGTATAATGCAACAATGTTTAATTCGCGAATATTTAATGCAAAGAACAAAATACGTTACGTAATACAAGGTCATCTTCAGACCCGTGTTTCGGGATTTATCCCTCGTCAATAGAGCTCTACACTTGTAAATTTTTAAAGTTGTTAAATTAAATTAATGAAACCTGCTGCGATTCAGGTATAAATGATCGAGCTCGGCGACGGTGATCGCAGCTAGAACGGTAATTGATCAATTGAGTAAATTAATAATTAAATAAGTTGCTTGCTAACTTTAACGAAAGATTTTCTTCGAAGTCAGAAGCAAACAAGTGCTTACTTAATATACGGTTTTTTCACAGCTATACGCATATCTCCACCTCTTGATTCAGATAAAAGAAGCCGCTTTGTAATCTTTTCTATATACAATAAAATTACGAAGAACAAGTTCAGAGTTGTAAACATACTGTATTATTTTTAATCGAACATGTTTTAAAACCGGGATATTTCACAAATATTTCTAGTGTTGTGCAAAATATTATTAGTAATATCATTCGATTTTTCCCAACACTAGAAATTGTAAAATATTCTGGTTTTAAAACATGTTCGGAATCGAGTATTTCTACATGAGCAATTTTAAATAAATAGTCAATAAGAAACAATAAATTAATATTTTTCAATAAATAAGTTACTTGTAGTAATAGATTAGGTTGAATTAATAAAATTTCCATTTAGTTAATTTTGTAATAATAAAAATTATCGAAAAGATCGACTTTGTCCATCTCTAATTATTTCATGTTATTTAAAACGTATTGACTAAACCCGATTGATTTATTGAATTCCAATTGAAACCAGTTATAAACATCCACTGCAGCATCAACGCATAACAAACCTAAATATAGACTGTGACAATTCAAACAAGCACTAATAAAGAACATAAATACACGCAGCCGCATTCCAACAACAAATGTTCCCGATTTATTGCGCCTGAGAAAAATATTAATAAAAAATCGCAACTATTATCAAACACAGGCAAAAGTATTCTACGTGTTATTTAACATGTGTTACACAAATGTAATCTGCAATAGTAACAAAATGCGGCCAGTAAATGTTACGATCTATAACATAATACGTTTTTATTTACGGTCTGTTGTGATGTGGCAGTAAATTTATCAGAATTGTTGTTTAGCTTACGATCCATTATTTCCAATTGGTATAATTTGTCTTTATGCGTGTTGTTGTTATTTTTTTTATGTGTGTTAATCATAATCAGGATTGATTCGCCATTATTGGTTGCGCGTTTATTAATTCATATTTATGTTTTTTGTGCGGGTATTACGCGTATGATAAATATTTTCCGCGGATATGGATGGAATTAAATTTGTGCGGTTTTTCGGTTGATTTATTGTTGCGATATCCATTGGTTTTATTTTTAAATAAAAAATAAAATATTAATTGAAAATTATTATACAATTTTTGAAATTCCATTATATTATAACTGCAGAATTTTCGATTTTAGAAAATATATATATATTCAGTGACCCTTACTACCTTTTCAGGTGTAGGGTTAATTTCTGTTGTCTTGTGATTTCTCTCTTCTCAAATATTCCGTTTATCGTTCCTTCCCATGTTTTTCTTGGTTATCTTTGTTTCCCTTGTACTCTTGCTTCCCATACTTGTTTCACTTGTTTGATTTCATCCATTCTTTGTAAATGTCCCCACCATCCTAGCTGTCTATCTTCTATGTATTGTTCTATGTTCTTTATTTGTAATTGTTCTCTTATTGTTTCATTTCTTATTTTGTCCATTATTGTAACTCCATATATTCTTAGAAAATATATATTATATCAATTATTAATTACTTACTTACATTATGTAAGTCAAAATAATTAGAAATAATTTATTAATTATTTTCACATTCTTTTTTAATTAATTTATGTTGAACAAAATTGATTATTACAAAGTTTGCTATTGCATTATTGCTCTTATTATTATTAACAATATCTGAATGCGGAAAATACCGCACTCATTAATACACATGAAGATAAATTATTGCAAGTTTGCGACGTTGTTAGTTGTAACAAGAAATGATATTATTCTAATTATGTACATTTGAAATTCGATAAAAAATGCAAAATGAAACCTTGAAATATTTTGCATTTTTATTAGAGGAAGTCATGTATATATAATTTGTTTCACAATGGTTTCCATATTCCGCATAGCATTAACAACTGTGCATGTCATAACATCTTAAATAATTAAACAATCTTCGAGACAGTAACAGTAAGCGTCGCGTCGAAAAAAATATTTCGCCAAATAATTAACTACGAAGTGAAAGATCACTGATCGATAGCTCAGGGCAGACAAACACTTTCATTTTATTATGTATACTTAATTTTAATGTTTGTAAAAAAAGAATGTGATTATGAGAATAAAGATATTTGTGTATGTATATATGGTGACTCATTGAAATGCAGTATTGTCGTTAGAAATGTAATTTATGAATAACATTTGCTCGATCACTGAAGGAGCATTATGTAAAATTATTTTAATATATATATCTTCCCGAAATTAAAATGAACTTTAGAATTTTAAATAAAAATTAAATGTACTGATGGTACTGATGGTTGATTTTCTATGGAATCTAGCGCGTATCTAGGCGCGTTTTATTCCACGGAACACTATTTATTCCGTTTACGTCCAGCAGGAACGTTTTTATATTTTTTACAATTTGTGAATCACGGAACACTAGATTGTCGGTAAGATGTTTATTAGGTCTGTAATTAGATTTACTATTAATCGATAGTTTATTCTGGAGCTTTGTGAAGTCTAGCAATTCACTTTCTGATTTTCCAAACGTTATGCGTTATAACTCTGAGACCAGTACTAATGGTTCCGATTGCCTAAATTTATTCGCGGACTATTTCTTCTCAGTTTATAGTAATGATCAACCTTTAAACATGCCATCTTTCAACGTTTCACCTGAAGCTATTCATATGCCACTTAAAATATCTAAAAGTGAAATATTCGAGGCCATATCAAATTTAAAACACAGCAAAAGCACTGACCCGGATGGTATACCCACCACATTTCTTAAAAATTGTATTTACCCTATCACAGTTCCAATATTTCTATTGTTTGAGGCATCGCTATCGCAAAATGTCTTCCCCAACTGCTGGAAGAAGAGTTATATAATTCCATTGTTTAAATCCGGTAAAAAAGATGACATTAAAAATTACCGAGGTATCTCACTACAATCGGTTATTCCGAAACTTTTCGATAGCTTAGTCTCAACTCAACTAAATTGGATGTGTAAAAATATCTTCATAAATGAACAACATGAATTCCGATCTGGAAAATCTACCACAACGAACCTCTTATCTTTCAGCTCATACATTATAAATGCATTTGAAGCTAATAGCGCGGTTGACACGATCTTTACTGACTTTGCGAAAGCATTTGATCGTGTCAACCATGAAATATTAATTGGTAAGCTTAGTGCCCTAGGAATCAATGCCAATGTAGTCAATTGGTTTAGAAGTTTCTTAATCGATCGTATTCAATGTGTAAAAATTAAAAACCATCTTTCTAAAGAAATTAAAGTGGTTTCGGATGTTCCACAAGGGTCACACTGCGGACCGTTGTTGTTCTTAATTTTATTAATGATATAAATCGAGTCATTAAACATTCGTCTTTTTTGCATTTCGCCGATGACTTAAAGCTCTTCAAGAGAATCGACTCACCAAATGATTGCTTATTGTTGCAAGAGGATTTATTTTCAATTCACAACTGGCGTTGCAAAAACTATCTTTTATTTAATATTAAGAAATGTAAAATAATGAGATTTTCCAGGAAATCTATTCCTTTCGATTTTTTCACTTCTTACTTTATAGATGGCATTGAATTAGATGAGCTCGATGAAATTGTGGATTTGGGCATAACGTTCGACAAAAAATTGACATTCGGAAATCATATCAATAGAATTTGTATGCGGGCTCTAAGGATGCTTGATTATATTAAACGATTGGCAACCGATTTATCTCCAACGTCATTCAAAGTCATCTATTTTGCTTACGTCCGTTCCGTTCTGGAATATGGATCATGTGTCTGGTCACCATATCAAGTAAATCTAACTATGGTATTAATAGTCCATTTATTTGACTTACGCATGAACCGACAATCATGCGTAAATCAAATAAATTATCATAATTTCGATCTTTTTGTTAAATCGTATTCTATGTTTGTATCTGATCTTAAGCACATAAATGTTTGTTGTTCTTTCTAACTTGTCTTATTTGTAGACATGTGTATATTTATATATATTATATTTAGTATAATAAGTCTATCATTGTATTGCTATGTATTATGTAAAATGGATATTTTCCGTCAATAAAGTTACTATTATTATTATTATTATACGTATTAGGTTAGTTATATTTAGGTGCAAGAAAACCCGGCGAAGCGCATCATCGCTCGGCGGCGATAGAAGATAGCCAATCATGCTCTAATAGCGAAATTTTTTATTTTTACAGGAGGGAAAAAACATTCAGAGAAGTCTGCATCCAGCCGTCACAATTAATTGTCGTACGTGTTTATTTCATTATTATTATTTGCTGTTTTATTATTTGTACTTGTATATATTTTTGTTGTGTTATTATTGTTAATATATTTGTTAAACTTTTCGATGTTATTTATTTCTTCCACTAAGGCTACTAAAAGTGATTCCAATTTAAATAATTTTTACTAAGTCTAAAGTTGTTCGGTTGGTTACATTCGACAGTTAATTTTTCTTTTTTAACAAATTAAAGGACGAAATACTCCAGCAACTCCTAGCAGTAGGTGATCTGACCCAAATGACAGTGAGGAGAATGGATGTAGAGGAAGATCCATTCTCCTCACTGTCTCCTCATTTATTCCTTTTATGGTAACATAATCGATATTATTGTGCCTCAAAATGGATGTTTAAACAAAAAATATTTCTATATTAAGTAAAAACATTTTAAAAATTATGATAAAATATGATAAAATTTACTTTTGCATGAATATGTATTGAATCTTTATTTGGATAAAATAAAACAAGGATACATATAAAAATTTGTATTATTAATTTAATAATTCACGTATATTCAAGTTCAATTATTGAATTGATGATAAGTTATGTTAATTTTCACGCTTTTAGCGAAAACCTTGACTCCCAAAATTGTATTCGAGTGCTGTGTGGCTCCGTTGACCCATGTTTATCGTTTAATAATCGTTTCAATATCTGAATATTCAATTTATTCAATTCACCAAGTTCAATTCGTAAGTAACTTTTGAAATTCGTTTCACTAATTAATTATATACAGGGTGAGTCATCAAAATGCTCGCCTTCGATATCTCCTTTGTCATCATCAATTCATTAATAAAAAATTTTCCAACAACTGATGACGCGTAATATAAAATTATTTCCATATAAATATTTTGATTATAATTATTCAATCTGTGTTCAATTGTTTTATTGATTGATTTTTAATAATCTTTTCATATTTATTATTTGACATAGAAATACAAGAAAGAATAAACAAAACTGCTAAATTATACCATACAATGAGGGAAACATTTATTAACAGAGCAGAAATATCCAAGGAAACAAAAATAAAAGTCTTTAAAAGCATATACAGACCTATAATTACATATGGTTGCGAATCCTGGAACTTAACACAACAGCAAAGAAGTAAAATACAAGCGATGGAAATGAAATACTTAAGAAGAGTGAAAGGCGTAACAAAAAGAGACGGACTAAGAAATACCGAAATAAGAAAAGAACTTGAATGCCAGCCAACACTAGAAGTGATAGAAAGAAGACAGCTTGGATGGTGGGGATACTTACAACGAATGGAAGACACAAGACCTGTCAAGGAAGTATGGGAAGCAAAAATACAGATAAATAAAAAGAAAGGCAGACCGAGACAAACATGGGACGAAACTATTGCGGCAATACTGAACAGAATAGGACTAACTTGGGCAGAAGCAAAAAAATAGCGAAGGACAGAAAGGAATGGAAGAAGTTTATAGCAGGATGAACATTCCTGTAACAAATCCTACACCAATATGTGGTAGAAGGATATAAGATTATATATATATATATATATATATTTTATAGATGGCTGAAAGACCGACGGTCGATTTATTTTTATTGGATATTATTATTAAATCTATTAATGAGATGGATTGAAAAGTGACACGAGTGGGTTTTTCAATAACTTAGCTTAGACCACAGTGTTTAAAAAAATCAAGTCAAAATCAATTTCAAAAATGCGACTACTTTGCAATATTGGAATTGAGATCAAAAATATTTATATTGAAAATGTGGGATTTCAATATCAAGCAAATGAAATCATCATATAATATCGATGATGATATCTTCCAATGTATCAACAAAAATCTGCTATTTATTATTATTTACCATATAAGCATAAAAATATTTTTCACCCTTAATTTTCCGCTCACGCAGGCAACATCCATAAACATAAACTTACCGTTTAATGTATTCATCCGGGCGGCCGCTGTTCCGTTGTGAATTTTTGGTACGGGATTGATATTCAAATTCCCACCGCGTGATGGGGCGATGAAAATAACTGGGGGATGATGTGCGGCCACCCCCCACGAAAAACCACCTGTTTGATGCTCCGACGGCGCGCAAACAAAATACAAACCGGGGGAGCGAGAAACAAAAATGAGGGAAATCGTAAGCTGTTTTTTTTTTGTAGCACTTTTTGCCCTCGAGAAAGTTTCGTTTTGTGTTATTTAATAAAAAAATGTATTCATTGCTGTTTTTAATGCTTGCGTTTTACAAAAGAGATTTATTTGTTTCGGGAAAAATGTGTTGAGAGGAAAACAATTTATTTTCCATATTTTTTTAATATATGTTCATTTAATAAAACTTTTTTTACAAAAACAGCAATGAATTTATTACATTTTTTATATTAAATAATTTAAAAATTCGTTTCATTCGTTGCTTTTTTAAACATTGTTTTTTTTTGCAAAAGTGTTTTATTTATAAGAGGAAAAACTGTTCTTTCTGTTTATCCATTTTATTTAATTATTTTCATATTCTTTTTTTATTTAATTTATTTACATAAATAACCGTGACCACGTGAATAAATCCTCTTTTTCAATTATTATTAAAATTGTTTGATGAAATAAATTTGAATAAATTATTAAAAATCAAACAATAAAATACAGATCTGTGTTTTATTGGCTGATTTTTAATAATTTATTCATATTTATTTCATATAATATGAACTACCAATGTCTAAATATTAAAACCATTAAAATTGTTTGAATTTATTTTCCATTTGATCGAAAAATGTTCTGCTCTAGAGTGCTTTCAATTTTTTTAAGGATGTTGGCAATAAAAGTAACCACACGCTATATGTTATGTTATTCTAACAAAATGAAGAATTTAATTTGATAAATAATGACACATGTGATCTTAATTTGTTTTTATTCACTGGCGCCAACAAAATGTAAAATTAAAGCACTATAGAGGGGAAAAGTTACGATATACTGTAAATTTTTCTTCACTGAATATTTATTTGTTCCAAATGAACATTTCGATCACAAAGTGATCATTATCAATGGATATATGCCAATCATATATATATATACACATTTTATTTTTGTCTTGTTTTGTATTTGTATATACATTGATAATAATCACTTTGTGAATCCACAGATTATTTGGCAATACAAAAAGTCTAGTAGATAACCTCGAAAAATCAGAAATTTATTCCATTGATTGTAACAACTTTGAGAAACTATACATAATCAAAGAAACATCTCAACTAAATTTAAAGAACATTTAGCCCATATTACATCTTCACTGCCACAATTTGAAAATAAAATCGTTTGAAGCGCATAGTAATATCTGATGTAAAATAACCAATAAGGATTGATTCCATTGTGCTTTCAATTTTAATATTTTATTATTACGTTTTATTTATTGTCTTAATATTGTTTGTCTAAATACTGTTTAAATTCGTTTGTCATTTACCATCTTTGTTTAAGTAATATTTACCTATGATATTTTATATACCATCTGCTTAGGAGTGATATTTAGTGTGATCTTTGTACTTGTGTGTAGCAACATTAAATGTGTTACTTTTATTTAGACCCAGGATGCAATATTTACTGGTTATATAGTGTTTATTTATATGTTTTTTACACCGTTGTCTATGTATAATTTATTCTATTTTTTATGCATTCCGATATACGAGATAAGCAGCATTAATTTAACCTCAGCTATTGAATTATAGAGGGATACTGTTTCAGATTCAGATTATTCCATTCTCATATTATGTTGTTTAATGCCTTCATTTGTGTTCTATTTAGTAATGTAATGAGTTACATATTTATATGTATAGCTAATTGTTTTTGTTACATTTGTAAAAATAGGTGGATTCCGTAAATGAAGATAATAATAATAATAATATTAAAAATATGAAACCGGATAAGTCAGCGGTAGCAAACCCCGGAAAGTTCGAGAAACAAGCACGCTATATAAGCGAGCACTAGCGGCGCTGCAGTCAGTCGTTCCAGTCAATCTATCACGATCGTCCGAGTGCTCAACATCGCGTGGTAAATAAATAGTGACAGTGTAGTATAAATAAATGTGTTAAGTGTACTCTAAATAAATAAATAGACATTGTTTTACTTATTTCTGAGTATTTCTGAAAAAAAAAAGTTAAATTATTATAATACCACCACTGCATTTTTCTTTTTATACATTCCTTCATAATAGTCCATAAACTAGTCGTAAAAAATAAACGTAGTAAGTGATTTTTTTTTTAAATATTATTTCATTAATTAATAATCCTTTACTTATTATTCCCCATTCTTTCAACACTCAAGTTTTTCAAATGTAAATTAACATTTTAATAAAGTGTTTAACTTTTTTTTCTTTCCTTTCCTTTCCTTGTTTTAATTCCCTAATTATTCTTATAGGTTTTCTTGTGAAATTAAACGGCAAGCCCAATTAAATTCGCGAATAATTACGACGACTTTATATTTGTCGATTGGATCTTATTGAAATTAAGCTGTAAAGCTCGTAATTTTTATTACAGTTTTAATTAAAAACAAGTGTTCATTACGTCTTACCCGCCCTTTTTTTAAATCCAGTCGCGCTCTTAATTAATTCGCTCTTGATTAAAAACCCGACAAGATTTTCATTAAGTATTTTTTTTAACTTTTTTATATTTTATAGGGAACGCAATAAATAAATATGCAAATTTCGTAATTTAAATGATATTTCCATTAAAACAATTATCCGTTCTATAACTAAAAAACACACCATTTCTTTGTTGTTTTTACTTTTTTTCTAATAATGTGGAGTAGTTATGACATTTCGCAAGTCCGCACAAATGCGATGCATAAAACCTGGAGCTTTAAAAGAGCTGGCCATAAATGTTTGTACATGGTAATTAAATGTAAATTTATCACACACCCATTTAAAGGTACGTACATTTCCAGATTAATGTTATCAACGGCGTAATTAAATGTAATGTATTGACTTTCTTAGTAAAAATCATACATTAGCATTTGTCCGAATTTAAGAGTAATTTATTATATAATACACCAATCTAAAACAATATTAAGCTGATTTTGCAAGTGTATATAGTCCTCAGGCGCATTGATGCACGAATAAATTTTTAGGTCGCCAACATATAATAGATATTTACATTTAATTACACCCGTAAATGAAGGGATTGAAGATAAGCGGCCCTAGAAAAGATCCTTGCGGAACCCCAGAACTGAGAAAGTAAGAGTCTGATTTAAAGCTATTAAAAGTAACGTAGGTTTCACGACGGGGGAGATACGAGGAAATAATTATTTTCCAATTAGAGGAACACCCAAAGTTTTTGAGTTTGCCCCATCACCTCCTTCTCGCCACTGTGCAATCGATGTGAAATAATACTATCACGAAATCAAAGAAAAATACATAATCGGGGCTATTCTGTACGGTAAAAGTTAAGTTTAATGTGTATGTTATTTTTATCATCACAGTCTAAGCAGCTTTTGTAATAGATATATGTATAGCATAGAATGTGAATATAATTAATAACGTAAACGTTAGGCTTTACATTTTCCGTTCGGAATAGCCCCGAATAATGTGTCATGTGTAATAATAGCAATATTTAAGAGAAAATATCCTTTATTATATATACATGAAATTATTTGTAACATATAATTAATAATAAGTAATGGAAAATATTACATTCAACGCACTGTTTAATGAATTTAAAAAAATGGCTAAATTAATTAAAGTACAAATATTCAATTATTATGGTACTTTAATATGGTATTGTAACGAAAGTGAAAAAAGAAACTGGAAACAACATTCAAGAATGTTCTACAGAGTGCACGACGGTAAACGCGGCGTCATCGAAAGTTCCGATAAGTTCGAGAAAGAAGCACGCTATATAAGCGAGCGCTAGCGGCGCTGCAGTCAGTCAGTTTATCACGAACGTCCGAGTGCTCAACATCGCGTGGTAAATAAATAGTGACAGTGTGGTGTAAATAAATATGTTAAATGTACTCTAAATAAATAAATAGGCATTGTTGTACTTATTTCCGAGTCTAATTAAACCCGAATTCGTAACAGTATTAAAGTCAATAATCTCAAAACATGTAGTCGAAATATATAAAAATATATAAATCATAGAAAGAGAAGTTGAATGCCTGCTCAACTGTTTGATGCTTGTTATTAATGCTTTTGCTAAATCGTTTAAAAATGCTAACATTGAGTATACAATTGTAATTCCTCGAGTTTTTACTGATTGTGAAGCTCTATACATACCTAAAATTGAAAAATCTTAAATTATCAAAAGCATTAATAATTTATTTTTTGTTTTTTATATTAAATATTTTCGATTCAAAAATTGTTGCATTATACAATTGTTACTGTTATCAACAGCAAATGTCTATTATTAGACATTTGTTAAAGTACTTATGTAACAAGTCATTATGTCACAGTAGCTAAAGAGAAAATAATTTATTAATTAATTATTTTCAAATTCTTTTTATGTAATTTTTTAATTGCCCGTTTTAATCGCATTATTTTTTACAGAAATGTTTTAAGCATTTTATTTGTGTTCAGCTTACCAAAATACATAAAGTAAAACTATAAAAATATTTTGGACAACTTTTTGGGTCAAATACCCCTATGTGTGTCCTCAAAATTCCTCACTTTATATCCTAATTAACAACGTTGCTATAAATCAACAACTTGTAAATGTATGGGCGTACAAAACTGTCCTTTATCGCCCACACTAAGATCTTAAAAATTGGCGCTAGTTTTTGCAGAATTTGACATATGAAAATCAAGGAATATCGACTAAAACTACTGCTCATCTTTATAAAATATGTTGCCCGCTCCTTGAGTATGTCACTATCCTTTATTGTAATATCCGCCCCTCTGTTTTGCATAACATGGAAGTAGCGGAACGATTGGCCCATCCACAACCCTCCTAACACACTCCCATATCAAGAAACAAACATCGAACTCATCACTGACCGTCCCCAACAGATTTGCCTGTTTTTTTTTTAATGAATCTTGAAATAACTCACATAATTAAAAACCTGTGCATACCTAGCAATCGCAATATCGCCCCAAAATTATACATTTACTACCGTTATGATTTTTCACTCATTTTTTTTGCGGACTTATACAAAAACATATGTATTGTAAATAATCACCAAATTGAAAAACTGTTATTCCTTACTTCACTTTTTATTTTTATGTTAGATGTACATTTCGAGACACAATGTACTCATTATCAATAACAAATTTGAGTTTGTTATTGATAATGAGCAATGATAATGTGAAGTAAGGAATAACACTCTTTCTATTTTGTGATTATTTACAATACATATTTATAACATACGTATTGTAAATAATCACAAAATAGAAAGACTTATTCAATTTTTACAAAATGGTTATCGACCGTCTTTCCGCCAGTCTTTGCATAAAAATAAAAAGTGAAGTAAGGAATAACAGACTTTCTATTTTGTGATTAATTACTTCACGTAAACTCGAAACTATACAGTTATTGTAAATAATATTTAATTTTGTAGATTTACACGAATATGGATCTTATAACAGAAAATATGTTGAAATTGAACACATAAAAAGACATCTTGTGACCGCTGGAAAACATCATTTTATTATAGAAAAATTAAAACCTAAATTCCTTATTAAAGATTAATATTCCTACTGTTATCGAAAAAATAGTTATCAGTGAGAGTTTTCGGGTTAAAGACACGTAACTCAACAGTTTCTTCTTCAAACCCAAGTTAAATTTTCAGAAGTTTTAACTAACTTGTACTTAAAATTAATTTAAACATTAATTATTTTATTGTAATTCAACAAAGTTCAAATAAATTATTAATAACTGAGGCTTAAACTTTGTTATACAACGTTTATCAATTAAATAAAACACTTTTAACTTTATTTAAATAAAAATATTTGTCCTTTTTCCTACTTATTTTTTATTAAACTAGATATATTTCGGAAACTATGATATAGCTTCCTGATCAGAATATAAATAGATAAGATAACTGTTACCAAGAGAATGAATACTTAGTAACAGTTATTTAAATAAATTAAATAAAATTTATTTGAAAATAATTAATAAATTATTTTCACATTTAACTCTATGACTTACGTTGCGTAAGTACTTTAAACAAATGCACATTAAAGCAACTACTTTCCGGGCAAATACCCACGCCGGTGATTGAATTACATAATGTACACCTACATATCAATATTTATTTGCCCGAGAAGTAGTTGTTTTAATGTGCATTTGTTTAACGTACTTACGTAACGTAAGTCGTAGTCACAGAGCTAAATGTTGAAATAATTTATTAATTATTTTCAAATCATTTTTATTTAACAGAATATAACATTAAATTAAATTAAATAAAAAAATTGAAATTAATTAATTAATTAATTATTATGACCAAGTTAATAAATCTTTTTTCCTATTATTAGAATATAACATTTAAAGAATATGTTACATTACACTGAAGATGGAAGCACAGTTTCCGAAATATATCTAGTTTAATAAAAAATATAGTAGGAGAGAGGACAACCATTTTTATTTAAATAATTAAAGTCTCCACAACCAACATAAAGAACATTACTTTTAACTTTGTTTGTATAACACAAAAACAAACAAAGTTAAAAGTGTTTTATTTAATTAAAGTTCAAATAATCACTAATGTTAAATCGACGTCTTTTATAATAATTCTTTACTGGTAAAGAATATCGTACGATCTAACATACGTTTACATTTTTGTTTAAATGTTTAAATGAAATAAAACGCTTGATGTTTTCGCTTCGAAGCTTCGTTTACTACTGATTTCAAAAAATATACACAAAGTTTAGATATGTATGTAAGGAGAACAATGAGACGAGTTATGATTCAAAACTTGTATTGTATTTTTACTTCTCAAAAGAATAACTGTTTTTTTTATTTCTATGGCGACGTTAATTTCCTAAAAACGCAGCCGCCTTATGTACAAGGGTAGGAGGAAACACAATTTTCAAAATACAATAATGACAGTTTCTGGGAATGACCGTTAAGCCGAACGTACTTATACATAAATTTAGGGTAAATTGGTTTGTTCTCAATTAGCGCGTATACAAAAACTAACCCCCGCGGCTAATAGCATCGTCCCGGATTTCCAGAAAATTATGGTCACTACCCGGTTTTGGATTAAAACTCCTTGACAACTAAAAATTGCAATTATGTTGAATTATAATACAAATATTTAAAATAGTATATGAATTATGATAATTAAATTTACGACGACAGACCTCCGGTCGATAGCTGTTTTTTTTAAGAATATATATTTGTTTCAAATTGTTTCATGTATTGTATATTAAATTAAATATTTATGCATTCATTCAGGATAATTTAATTGAAATTAAAACACTTGGTTTGTTTCACTTATTTATATGTTTTTCACTTATTTATAAATGAAACAAACCAAGTGTTTTAATTTCAATGAAATCATCCTGAATTAATTCAAAAATGTTTCACCACGGGTTAAGTGAGAAATTAATTAAACATATATTTATGCATTCTTTTTGAATAAAGATGTTCATACATATATAATAATATTTTTCAATAAAATAATGAATCATTTAAAAAATAATACTAAGAACAAGTTTGTTTTAACTTCTAAAAAAAAACATTTTCAAAATTCATACTACTGTACTTTGCAACCACTAGTTGATCATTACATTATTTTCGTAATATTCAAACCATTTCATTAAAAATTCATTGTGCTTTCATCATATATAATTGATTATAACTACCTACTACTACTAGATCACACTCTTTATTTAGGAAAAAATCCATCGTTCTAGGTATATCGCTAATGGTCCTCTTTCTAGATTGGTGCGCGCCGCTGATTGTCTATATTCATCAACAAACTTAGATTTGTTTTTAGCTTCTTTTCAACCTTTCGCAGATCATTGACTGCTATTAATCTCGATTGCGTTTATTACTATATTATTTTATTAAATTAAACTTGTAAATTAAATTCACTTGGTTTTGTTTTACTAGTTTCGTGCACATATTATATATTGTTTATCTTGTGTCTAATGATAATTGTCTTGAAATAAATAAATAAAACAAAAAATATAGAATTATTTTTTTATTAAAGTTGTAATATCTTTACAGCAAAGACAAATTACGGTCCTTAAAACTTTAGTCAGATTCAAATGGATATTTATTTAACTTATAATGTAAATTATATACACAGAAAAATATCATAATTCGTCCATTCAATTAACAATAATTAAAATTACAAAATAGTTCAAATAATAGAAAGACATCGATAATCGATAGCCCTTATTTGGGAATATATATGAAAATATTTATCATAATATGTTGGATTATTATTATTAATAATCATTTTTAGTACTGTTTTGATACAATTTTTATACAAATATGCATAACATTTCAAAATAACATATTTTGAAATCAAATAATACAGCAATCGGCTAACGGCCAGAAGCCTTTCTGTAAATTATGTTAGATTATATACAATGTATTTTTTTAGATTAAAAAAATATTTAGTATAACCTAAATATATCACATGAGATATTATAATGTACTTTTGACCGATACAAACTTCAATATTTTTTGTAATTTATATATTCAGGGCTATTCTGCAAGGTAAATGTTAAGTTTAAGTCACGATAATTATAACGTACACGTTATATTTATCATCACAGTCTAAACCGATTTTATAATAGATAGATATACATAGAATGTGAAGATAATTAATAACGTACACGTTAAATATGTTTAATTTCTCACTTAACCCGTGGTGAAACATTTTTGAATTAAATCATCCTGAATTAGAACACGTTAAACTTAACATTTTTTAATAAGGTAATTTTTAAATTAAACACTTTGCTGGTATCACGTACAAGTGTTTAAATTAAAAAAATATTAATTTAAATATGTATCACAAATTAATGGCTTCAACATCTTTTGTACGGAATAATCCCGATTATGTTGATGTATTTATCCTTCATAGATCTTTCTATCATTTCTTAATTATTACATATTTTGTTTATTTTTCAATATTGTTATTAATAATGTTCCTCAGTTCCTCTTTCCGTATTTTATAATTTAGTTACTTTTACGAAACCCTACACCTAATGGGTAAAAATGTTCATTGAATATATATATATATATACTTTTACGAACTTTGTATCTAATATTATTTAAGTTGTAAAATGGATATATACAAACATCTTTATTCATACAATATGACAACAAAAATTTACAAAATTTATTATAACAATATGTACAATTGTCTTAGTAGTCTATCGTGGGCTACCCTCTTTCTATTCAGTAAAATGGATATTTCCTTAAAATAAATAAATAGTAGAAAAATATCGCTTTTATGCATTTTTTATTGTGTACTTACTTTCTTTCAAACTGCTTTAAGTTGGTACAACTTTGTTTTATTTTTAATGTTATTGATTAATTTATTTTAAAATTTTACACTACACACTTTATATAATGTTTTTTATAACCACTGAGTTTTTGTTGTTTAAAGCATAAATTAGATGGAAATATTTTCATTAATTCAATATTAATTTATTTATATATTGTCTTGGGTATTTAATATTTTTTTATTTAATTAGTCTTATATAACATCGTTATATGTTCCTCTCTACTTCTCAGTGTGAGGTGAGGTATTTAATATATTAATATAAAATAAAATTATGCATAAATTTGTCCACTTTTCATTCAATATTCACCATTTTTAGTTTATTCAATAAATGTAGTTATATTTACCTTTAATTTCATTTCACTTTCAAACTTTTATTTTTATTATTTTTTTAATAAATATGAAATATTTAAAATATTATCTTTTTGAATATTCATCACTTGATCATTAATATATATTAAAATTTACAGTTCTTTAATTTTGTATATTCTTCAAATTTCACGAACAATTTTTCTTTTAACAAAATGTTTGTTTAAGTACATCCAGAGAAAAACGAGCGATGTTTCGCGAAATGGGAGAGGAATCGAGTGCGGATGCACAAAGCGGTTTGGTAATACTGCGACGCGACGCTCGCTCGCGTCGCGACGCCGGTGCTCATAACGCCATGCGTACCGTATGTTTCGGATGGCCGGGCGATTTTTGCTCATTTTCATTTCGTATATTTATTCCTCTCCGCTGCAGTCGAATATGACCGTATTTTTTATTAATCCTCCGCGCCGTTCTTTCTCTATTTCGTCCCGGACACGAAAGAAGTTTTAATTAAAATAATTGTCGCAATTAAGAGAGGAATTTTCTTTTATTAAAATAAAGAAGAACAACAGTTAGGACAAATATGCCGAGAGGAATTTAATAGCGCTAACTGATTGTAATATAAATAAGATTGAGTAAAAAAATAATAATTGGAATAGAAATTATATTAAAATTAATTTATATTTTTATTTAATATATATGTATGTGTATATATATACAGGGTGGCGCAAAATTCCGATGAAGTCCAATATCTCAGTTATTTAGAAATTTACAAAAAAATATTACTAACATAATTTGTAGCTACTGTAAAACTTCACATTTTAAAATTAGTTTCATATATACAGGGTGCCCAATAATCACGTGACGTATCAAACATATGATTTTTTAAATTGAATGCTATATTTTTTATGTCGATTTTAGATTCTACGCTTAGAATTAATCATTTTTGACATAAGGTTTATTAGGTCAATTTTTTATATTTTAAAAGTTATAAACAATTTAATGTTGAAATCAGTGGAAGTTTACGGCCTTATTTTTCAAAATTGAAAAATGATGTAAACTTTCTGTTAACGCAATTTAATTGAAAAAATGCTTAATAATATAAGGGATATCGTTTGTTACCATAAAGCAAATGCTGTGTACAGGGTGAAACAATACGCAAAATGATTTTTTTCTTTTTTCACTTAAATGGAACACCCTATATTTTTTACACTATTTCAATAGAAAATTGACTGTTCTTTAATTTTTGTATAATAAACTATACCCCTATATATTACCATTTTTCAACAATTTCAATTCAAAGTACAAAATTATAAGTTTCGCTTATAATCTATAATTTAAGTAGCTATAATTAAAACAAATGCATTTCATAATCGTTTCTTGACATTTAATAACATACTTACCTCCTAACCTAAAAGGATATTCAAATGACAATCTATATTTAAAGGCGCATGCGAGTTATATTTTTTTTAAGAAAAAAATTGTAAAATATTTGAATGCTATTGAATTAAAAAAAAATGATGTGAATGCGTGAAATAAATACATAAAATTGTTAATACTAACAAAATATGATAATATAATTATTTTATTATTTTACTTAGTATCTACTTTCGGTTTTTCAGTCAACATGAATTGTTTAAATAAATTAATTTAACAAGCATATATGAATATTTTAAATATTTTTCGAATAATAACCAAAAAATATAGTAGTTGTTAGTTTTAAACAATTAAATTAATCATTTATCGAAGAACTATATTTAACTGCACTAATGTTACGAAATATAACGTAAAATGTACTTTACTTACTAAATATGATATTAAGCGTAACTATCACAACTAAATAAATTAGTTGTTCTGGCGCGGCCTACTTTGGTTAAAAATTCTATACCAAATTTGTATTTGAGATTAAATATCTCAAAAACGGTAAACGGTAGCTATTTAATATTATATAAAAAATGAAGAGTGATTAATTTTCTATTAAAATAGCATAAAAAATATAGGGTGTCCCATTTAAGTAAAAAGAGAAAAAAATCATTTTGCGTATTGCTTCACCTTGTATATAAAAAATTGTTTTAAGAGAAAAAAAAAGTATTTCTTTTATTATTAAGTATTTTTTCATTTGTATGGCGTTGACAGAATGTTTATTTCATTTTTCATTATTGAAATATTAGGCTCTAAACATCAATCGATTTCAACATTAGTTTGTTTATAACTTTTAAAATATGAAAAATTGACCTATTACATTTTATATAAAAAATGATTATTTTTAAACGTAGAATCGAAAATCTTCATAAAAAATTTATCATTCCATTTAAAAAAACATATGTTTGATACGTCACGTGATTATTGAACACCCTGTACATATGAAACTAATTTTAAATTGTGCAGTTTGACAGTAGCTACTGATAATGTAAATAACATTTTTTTGTATATTTCTTAATAACTGAGATATTGGACTTCATCGGAATCTTGCGCCACCCTGTATATATATATATATATTATTTCGTACTCGCTGAAAATAACAACAGTTATTAATATCATCAAGACTTTTTTAAGTAAAAATTAATTATAATATAATTTCTTTTCTTAATAAAAACGCTGATTCACTTTGTTTGTATAACTTTAATTTTATTTTAGTGACTTTAGTTTCAACAATTTTCACTTGTCATTATCAAACTTAAAACAATGTGTAACGAAGTAGAATAATATAATTTCTATTCCAATTATTATTTTTTACTCAATCTTATTTATATTATATATATATATATATATATATATATATATATACAAACATCTTTATTCCCAAAGAATACATACATATTTAATTTAATATACAATACATGAAAAAAATTAAAACAAATATATATTCTTAAGAGAAACGGCTATCGACCGGAGGTTTTTCAGCCTGTCTTTGTCTAGTTCCTGTCGTTGATTAAACCGTCATGATTTCTAACTGTCAATGTCTCGTCCTGCTAAATTTGATTAAATGAATTGATGAATAGTGCTTAAATTTTGGAATTATGTTTGGGTCTCGCGGGATACATAAGTATTGGATGATAGGAGCAATGAGGGGGTTAGAGGCAAATTTTAGGGAGAGGATTTCTAGTCTTTATTCAATGGTTGGGATTTGGCAGATTTCGCACAGAAGTGGGTTATAAAGTGGGTTATTCGGGTGTCTGATTTTTGTTAACACTCTAAGGGCTGATCTTTCCGTCGACAGATCATGAAATAATATAATAGTGTAAACATAAAAACAAGCCAACAAAATTATATATTAAATATCTAAAACAATCAATACAAAAATTGATGTGTTGTTGTTGTGAGTTATATGAAGATATTCGAACAATTAAAAATAAAACACTTGGAGAAAGCGTTTTATTTTTAATTACAACAAGAAATAATAAAAATGTAACAACATTTTTGGAAGTTAGATTTTTACCTTCATTATTTCCAATACAACACGTTATAATCAACATCAGTTCTGTGACTTTTGACTTACTCACGTAAGTACGTTAAACAAATGCACATCAAAACAACTACTTCCCGGGCAAATACCCACGCCAGACATTGAATTACATAAGAGCTAAATGTGAAAATAATTTATTAATTATTTTCAAATCATTTTTATTTAATATATTTAAATAACTGTGACCAAGTGAATAAATCTTTTTTTACAGTAACTGTATTTATTTATTTATATTTATTTTTCCATTGATAATCTAAATGTTTCTAGTATTTATCTCAAACTTAATCCGATCGGACAGAAGAGCAAAAAAAAACGAAAAAACTCGGTCTCGTTAACTTTAACAGAGGTAATCTCATCAAATTGACCATGGATTTTTCCTGCGGAGGCTCCGGCCGCTTGCCTTTCCCAATTATCGCTCGAGATCGAATTGGAAACTCATTACGACTTGAAACAGTGAATAATCGCGTTCGATTCCGAATAAATAACTCTTCGGCTTTTGTGCGACAGCCGACAAGTGAAATGTCAATAGCGAGAATTGTTCGAACATAAAAAAACTATTTTAAAATAAAAATGTAAGTTTTCTTTTATTTTCATTTTATAAGCAAAGAAATAATAATTTTTATTTGCAAGGAAGTAGTTATTCAAATAGATATTTATATTTAAAAAAAATGAATTTGAAAATAATTAATTTACTCAATTTTTGAGGATTTTACTTTGTTATACATTACAAATCACAATAATGAAAAAAAAAGACTATTTTGCTGCGGCTTTATATATATAAACGACAATTTATATAAATTAAATAAAAATAATATTAATATTTTGGCTGAATTATATAATATTAATTATAATAAATTATAATAAATTTTGTAACATTTTGTTGTCATATTGTCTGAATAAAGATATTTGTATATATTGTAAATTTTATATCTAATATTTATATTCATAGCACTTGTCGATGTAACTCATGCATTTTGAAGAATGACAATCAATTTTAGCATTTATTGTAGTTTTTCAGTCAAACTTGTATATAACTTTATTTTTCCAACCAGGATTAGTGATTTTTGTTATAAAGTTGGATAATTGGTTGAATAATTTTGACTTTTGCTTTCAAAATATATTTGAGGCTACGTTTGCAAATGGTTACCATGTGCTTAATTATCACAAAATATATTTGACTGTCTGACAAGTAATCAATTTTTATTTTGTTAAAGGGATCATCAATTTTTACAACTAGTAAGAAACTAGCTTCAGTTTTCGTTGCTATTGTAAAAATGGATTATCCATTTAAGGCTGCGATCCCCAATACGTTTCCGTTTTAAGAGATTAACAATGTTATACAGTCATAAAAAAACATTAAATGCAGGCATGTAGCTTATTTATCAATTAACAACATCAGATAATTTTTATTTTTAAAAAACAAAAAAGTGAAAAAAAAATATTTTTTCAAAAATTAATTTAATTTACAAAAGTACATTTAATCTATTTTAAATATTTCTGCGTATACGTGGAAAGTCTTCCTCTTAATATCCATATTTAACACATTCATAATAATATTATTTGTATGTTCCTTAATCATATAAAATTGTCAATGAGAACAAATTTAGTTCGACGCAGTCATTTATTTTATTTGAAACAGCTCCTAGTAGTTCAGACATTTGCCGATTAGTTGAAAAATCAAAGTTGGAATAAAATAAACACTGCACGCTCTGGCACTAATCGCACCGTCTATTAGGCGTAAAATTGCAGCCTTAATAGATTATATCTATAATAATAATAAACTAAAATTAGATTACAATAATAATATTAAAAAAAAATAAAAACAATAAATCTACATTACAAAAATTAAATAGTAATGGATAAAAGGAAGAAAATAATTTGACTTCCTTTATATATATCCGAGCTTTTCAGAGGCCTTGAAGCAGATCATATTCGAGTGAGATTATTACGAAACAAGATACCAAGATCTTTAATTAAATTTACTTTCGCAACAGTTCTGCCATCAATATATATTATAATTAAAGTTGATTGGGTGCTTTTTCCGTGAAAATGTAATATATTTACTTTTGCTAAGATTGAAGGTAAGCATAATATGACTCCAGTCAACAACCAACGAAATTAAAGTGAATTAAATAAAATGAAATTTGAAAAGCATTAATTAATAAGAATTAAATAATTATTTTTTCAGCGAAGACGGTTCGTTTAATAACTTAATTTAACAATCTTAAGGGTTTGTAAGGCATAGTTGTACTGACGTACTGATCAAGGTTTTTTTGTTCTTTACATTAAATATTCTCTCATTATATTCCCTGTAATAGTTGTATTATGCAATTATTTATTGTGCAACAGCAAAGATCCATTGTATAATGCAATGTCTGATGGGATATTTTCCCGGGAAGTAGTTATTTGAATGGATATTCATATTTTTTTTAAATACATACGTTATGTTTGAGCTTATAACATATTCATATTAATTATTCATATTTTATATATTTTCTATAATTCTTTTACATTATATATATATATATATATAAATATCTTTATTTATGAATTTTGTATAATGTTACAATAAAATTCACAAACTGTCTATCGACCAGAGGTCTTTCAGCTCTTTTACATTATTTTTCTAGTTATTCTATATTTTTACATTTCATTGTATTTTCTTTATTTCTATTTTTTACATTTTTCAGTTTTGTTGCTCTCAAGAAGAATTCAATAATTCACTTAATTGCCTGATTATCTCATGAAGCGCAAAAGATTATTGCCGCAGAGGATTAAGGAAAAACGTGACTGAATTTAATCCCGTCTACCTGGACGTTATCCAACCACATGGGTTAAAGCACATGTTGGCGCAAAACACCCCCAGCATTTTTTATAAATATTTTGTAAAATATTTTTCAGTATTGAGTTCTTATTCTGCTGTCAAAGAGAATAGATGTACAGATTTTTGTAAATATTCAACGAATACGTTAACAGAAAGTTAAACTCAACTTTGTTGTTATTTATTAACACAAAGCGGAAAGACTAGAGGTCGATCGGAAATTAACAGATATTAATTATATATTTGACCCTTTTGGTACATGTATTCAATATTTTAACTTCCAAGTTTCCCCAATTATGGTAAATCTCAAAAATAAAACCCTTTATTAAATCCGACAATAAATATGACATAAAGAATTATCGCCCAATAATGATTTTATATAACTGTGTAAAATTATTTGAAACTATAATATCTAGCAAACTTTACAATGCAGTTGAAGTGTCCATTAGTTCTAATGAACATGGTTTTATAAGAATAAAAAATCAACGACCACCAATTTACTTAACTTTATTGATTTCATTTCGTACCATATGGATAGGTGGAGGCAAGTCGATGTTATATACACAGATTTTTGGAAGGTATTTGACTGTATAAATCACAACATTTTTTTGCATAAACTAATTAACTGAAGATTAAGTTTTAACTTACTTGACTTAATAGAATCGTATTTATCTGAATATGAGAGTTTTGTTGGATATATGAACTGCAGATCAAGCTCTTTTAATCCATCTAGCGAAGTCCCACAAGGATCTAATCTTAGGCCACTGCTTTTTACTTTTTATATTAATGACGTTATGAATAACATAAAATCTAAATGTATGAAATAAATATGAATAAATTATTAAAAATCAACCAATAAAACACAGATTAGATTGAATAACTTTAAATTCTCGACTAGTTTCTGGTTTTTAGCCCATTTTCAAGAGAATTTAAAATTTGTTTTATTAACATTTCTAAAAATTAAAAAAAATATATCCATAGAAATTTTAATAAAACAAATTTTAAATTCTCTTGAAAATGGGCTAATAACCCGAAACTAGTCGAGAATTTAAAGTTATTCAATCTAATCTGTGTTTTATTGGTTGATTTTTAATAATTTATTCATATTTATTTCATACAATATGAATTACCAATGTCTAAATATTAAAACCATTAATTATAAGATCTAAAATTTTCATTTATGTAGATGATGTTAAAATATATTAAATATATAAAGATATTTTGTCTATAGAAGACTGTCTCACTCCACAGTCTGATTAAATAATGGAGCTTAACGAATGAATTACATTAGATTGTAAAAAAAATGTAAGTGTATTTCATTCACCAAGTCTCTAAATCCAACAAAATATGACAATTTCTTGGATTCTAACAGTCTAGAACGTATTTTGGAAATAAGAGACTTGGGTGTTACCCGGATGATTCTATTACGAATACTTACTTAATCTGTTCAATTTAAAATCGTTAGCTGTAAGATGAAAATTAACCTCACTTAGCACATTACAACAACTACTTCATGACTGTCTTAATGACCATTATTTACTTATTAGAATATTTTTTACGCCCAGATACTGTTCAAGAATTAATATGTCATTCTTATGCTATCGTTAACATGTATTACAACTCCCCAATTATTTTGTTATAGAGGCTACCAATATATTTCATTATAATGTTAAAAAGTACATGCAGCATTTATCTGTTGTGTTCACCTAATGAATATTTTAATTTTAGTTTATGTTTGGTTTTATTAATAGTTGGCTGATTTTGTTTATTTTTCCGTTATAGGAAAATATAGATTTCTCTAGGGTATAAAATCTATTATTATATTTGACTTTGTAACTTTCCAAATTTTTATTAATATTTTCCATATTTTTTTGTATATATCTGTTTATTAAGATTATATATACATAGAGTTTTTTTTATCAGTATACATTATGGGAAATGTATAACTTCAAAAAAACGAGAATCAAACGCAATGTGTGTATGTTTAGTGGCTTATTCGGCATATATGTGTTCAATTGCGTGTTATAGGCAACTAAACACACACACATCAATGCGTTTGACTCGCGTATTTTTCAGGTATAAATAGGGGAAATGTATACTGTTAAAAAAAGCTCTCTGTATATATATATATATATATATATATATATATATATATATATATATATTAACACAAAAATAAATAGGATGAGTCCTTAGTACCAGGAAGAAATCACACCCCAACAGTCAAAAAGTCAAAAGTTGCAGTAGTTAAAGAGAAAAATATATTTTATATATATACAAACATCTTTATTTGTGAAATTGAAACAGTATATAAACAATACGTTAGAAAACCATTACATTACTATATTATACATAATAAATTTCATAAATTGGCTATCGACCAGTGGTCTTTCAGCCGAATTTATTTTATTTTTATGAATTAATTACTTTCAAATTTATGTTTATTCAATTTATTTTAAATAACTGTGACCGAGTAATAAAACTCTTTCCTCTTATAAAAATCAAAGTGTTTTCATTATTATGAACACTGTATTTTATTTATTATATTTCGTAGTAAATTCGGCGTAGTTGAAAAATTGACGTGTGCTGTTTTTAAAGTGATTTTCATAGAAACTGATAACGTTTGAAATTACTTAAACAGAAAAACGTATATTATCTCTGCATTAAAAATTATTGCGTTTGGAGATTTATCTCTCATTATTTTTAATCAGTGAATCATCATTTCACTTTTACCAATGCAAATTAAGGGAAAGTATTGTTTTTGTGTAAATATTCAAATTAAAACAATTACAACAGATATTTTTATTTTGTAGTCCTCTAATAAAATTAAGAACATTTTTCGAAATGTTCCATTTGGATGTGTGTCTGGACAGGTATACTAAAAGTAGCATAAAACATTCTTTCTCGATAAATTAATTTAAATGAGGCTAAAAGACCACTGGTCGATAGCCAGTTTCAGAGTTGTAAATATATTGTGAACGTTAGTGTATTGTTAGATATTGTATTGCAGTTGTATATTCCAATCTCAGAAATAAAGATGTTTATGTATGTATGTAATTAAAATGTATTTATTTATTTAATCATTAACCTATCTACTATCATTGGTTTATGGTTAATGTAAATAATCCTTTAACATGTGTAATTTAGTCTATAAGTGACTATCTAGCTAAATAGTGAAGTCATAACAAAGCTTATATTAGTCATTACTGGTTTTAAAAAAAACTCACAGAAATTAAAAGAACATTTGTATTCTACGATTATGATATTATTATTCTTAAAGAAACATGTTTATCTTCTGACTTCTACGATACTGAATTGGGACTATTGAATTTTATGTTGTACAGGTGTCATCGATCCGTAAAAAATCTAGAAAATCTCGCGGCGATGAGAATATAATAAATGTCAATGCAGACTATTGACTTTTGTGACATTCTTAATTACCATGTTCCTTTGCAAATCATCAAAAAAATATCATTGTTTCAGTGCGTCTTGGAACTTTTAATTTCATATTCAGTACAGTTTGTGTATGATACGTCAGAAGCAGGTGGCTTTTGACTTTAATACGTTTTGACGTTTTAATACGTTCCATGTTATCATCTATTATTCTGATGATACATATTAAAGCCAAAATCAAATCGAAAGACTGGCCACTAAATATCCAAATCATAAAATTTTTGTGACTGGTGATTTTAATATCCCGAATATAAAATAATATAACGGTAAAAATAGAGTATGTATAAAATCTAGTTTCAGTTATTTTAGGAACTGAAATTGCTAACAGTACGCAAATATTAAACAAATCAATTATATTTAATAGTTGTGAAATTCCATATAAACACTTTGGTAAACAACACACTTTATTATGAATTCACTATTTATTGGCTAAAACTGCAACAATTGTTTCGCTACAGAGTAGCTTCATCAAGCAGATTCATCTTCATCAAGCTGATGATGAATCTGCCTGATGAAACTACTGTATAGCGAAACAATTAATGTAGTGTTAATCAATAAATAGTGAAATTATATTAAAGCGTGTTATTTACCAAAGTGTTGAATCAATAATATTGTTAATCATAATGGTATTATGCTTGATCTTATATTTATGCAATCAGATCGAGTGATAAACTATTTACAGCAAATATGCCCATCATCCTACGCTAAAACTGAGATTATATTCAATATTAAAAATATTAATTTAAAAATGTCTATAATATCTTTACAAGCTAGTCAATGCTGATCTTAACATTGGCAAGCAGATTCAGAATTGTCTAGCTGATCCGCACCCCATATGGATACTCCACTGGACTTTAAGACAAATCAGTGCACATGGACATGCATCTTCTAAATTACAACAGTCTAGTGATTCCACGACCTCCGATTTATATACTCTAAATCTAAAGTATCTAATCAGTGTTTGGATCCCGGAGTGATTACTTAGGCCTCATTTCTTGAAGGGATACCCACGATGCTAGTCAAAGGGCCAATTTTAAGTGCGCGTGTACATGCATATTAGTGTAATTAAAATTTGCATGCATACATATTAGTGTAATTAAAATTTGAGTGTCCGCTTATCTTAAAATAACGAAATTTAGAAGCTAATCCAATCCTAAAAGTTAGCATAGTTTTATCTCACTATAAATGTAGCCTTAAAAAATCTACAGAATCTTATATCATCCAATCAAATGTCAAATTAGGCATGTAGAGTCGGCACCTGAGCTGGACAGGATTCGAAATCTGGATTTTTTATTCAAATCCAGGAATCCTTTTATAGGGATTCGAGTCATTTTACGAGGATATGAATCCTATGAAGAGGACGAATACTATCAATAAATTTGCAATTACTGGTATTACATCGTTTTTAAAAATTCTTTTTTATTTTGATTAACAAAATAAATTAATGTAGGTTACCATTAATTTATTTTGTTAATAATAAGCAATATACAAGGTGTACAGAAAATGAGTGAAAAGCTTTAGGTAGCGTGATTCTGACTAATTTTTAGATAAAAATATTAACGAAAATAAGTCACACGGTTCTTCCTTAAGCCTCACGGGCCACTTAAAAGAACTATACATTTGGCAACGCTGGATCAAACAAGTGTTATTAAAAATAATCATACATTTCACATGTCAAATTTGAAGTTTAAGATCAAAATTATAGAAACTGTTCAAACTGGTATCCATCAGTTTCTAAACAAATCTGGAGCCTCCGAGGAATAGAATTTATTACCAGGAGCAACATATATTCTGTAATTAATTCAACTGCAGCATTTATCCTGTTTATAACTTCTACATCATCCGCTGGAGGTGTTGCATACACCTTTTCTTTTAAAAAGCCCCAAATACAAAAATCGAGTGGATTCATATCCGGTGATCTTGCTGGCCATAGTATTGGTCCATTACGTCCAATCCATCTTTCGGGAAAATGTTCATCCAGCCACTCTTTAGAAATTCGTGCACTGTGAGCAGGTGCTCTATCATGCATGTATAGCATATTGTTCAATAAATTTAATGGAACATTTTCTAGAATTTCTTATAAAACATATACATATTCATACATTTGATGCCCAAATTCTCTGACCATCCGCTGATTTTCGTCTGCCCAAAAATGAAAATTATGGCTATTAAATACTCCCTCCCGCGTAAATGTACACTCATAGCTCCAAAGAATTCGAAATAATAAGTTAAGTTCCTCTTGAATTTTGTTTAAAATTGTGTTACAAAACGCTTTTCTATGCACATTGTCATTTTCATACAATGGTTGTACTTTTCGAATATGAAAAGGCCTTAACATATTTTGTGTTAGCACTTTATACACTGTTGTTTGGCTGGGGCTGGGAACATTTAATTGCCTGGCTATTTGTCTCGTACTGGAAGTAGGATCTTCATGAACAGCATCTAGAATTTGTTCCTCCAACTGAACTGTACAACGCTCCCTAGGTCTACCTCTGTTCACGTAATTTGGAACAAATTTACCAGATTCACGAAATCTCTGGTCCAATTTGCGAAATGTATTACTACATGGGTGTTGTCGATTTGGATATCGTGTTCGATATTCTTCTCTTGCCATGTTTGCATTTCCGTTGCAAAATCCAAATACCATGTACATATCAGCATATTCGTTAAACGAATGCATCGTACAAAAAAACGCGTTGGAAAGTCACTTTAATAATTGTAGATTTACGTAGACTTTTTTCGAATAAACTAATGTCAAATCAATCAAATAAACGTCAACATTATCAAATTTGCAACCGAGCGTGCGTCGTTGCCAGATCTATTTTCATTAAAAGAATGCTTCTGATGAAGTTATAAAATTGTAAAAATATCCAATTTATTAATCATTTACATCAATGGAATTATACACGTGTCTAATTGATTGTTAATGCTATTGATTTTTTACAAAATATTTAAAAAACAATACTAATTTATAGTCACATATTTAAAATTCCGAAGACCTCGTGAGCCTCAATGAAGAACCATACAACATTTTTTTTATTTGGATTTTCTATTAAAAATTTATTAATGAATTGAGTTACCTGAAGGTTTTCACTCATTTTCTGTACACTTTGTATATTCTGTTCGAAATAAATCAAAATTTATGTGGCAATATACCCACTGACTAAAATACATATTTCTGAAGTTTTTTATCTCTTGCGTGGAATATTTTAAAATCCTATCAAATTATTGTTAAATACACTCTGATGCAAAAAACAGGTCATTGTTTTTTTTTGTATTTTTTTTTTTTTTTCAAAAAATGACGGGACTGTTTTTGTCCTACGAATAAAATTTATTAATTAAAATATGTTAAATTTGTTCAGACTTTTTTTTCGACTATTAATATATTTAATTCAACCTCAAAACCATGCGCAAATAATTTTCTATAATGATTTCATAAAATTCAACGAAACGACATTAAAATCCATTCGCAGCCCAACCACATTAACATTACATAATGTGATTTATTGTTTTATGTTTTATCATATTATCCAACAGCAATAAACATATACAAAAAATCTCCAATCGAACTAATTTAATTACATTATCAATATCTGTTTGCACCAGTGGAAAATTGAATTAATTGGATTATATAATCCTCAGGACGTGTTGACTGTTTATCGAGCAGTCAATAGTAATGGGGAATATGTCTCGGGGGACTTTGATATTAGTAGATGAAGGACGCTGTAAAATTAAATTTATCGGCGTGATCGCGAGCGAGCAATTGGTTATTAATTTTTATGCGAGCCATTTGTAGCAACAAGAACGCTGCCATAAACAATAATAGCTCCGAATAAAATGGGCAGTCCGTATATCATCCTCGGATTTAGTTTATATGGATAAATAAGATTTTTTTTGCGATTGGAATTTATATTTTAGATCTTGATTTATGTGCCATTTATAAAGGATAAATAAATATTACTCTTTATATTCGAAAATTATATACAGTATATTTCAGTATATGGTTCAGAGGGAGATTTATATAAATGTATAAAAATATATATTTATTAAAATTATCTGAATAAATGAGCGATATTGCAATCAGATGTATAGATACTATTCACCAAATGTAAGAGAAACAACAATTTTATTAATAAATATTAATAAACTATTTATTGAACAACTTAAACAGTAAATCACAAAGCTAAAGATAATATTATGTCCTAATTGGTACGATATACAGGGTATATTGTTATTTAATTTAATTTTACATCAATTATGTAAGGCAGAGCTGTACTGACAAGAAATAAATTCCGAAATACGTGTCTGCAGGTAGCCTTATATTAAGTAGCGTTCGTTTTTGTTGTTGTATTGAATATTACTCGGATCAAAAATTTGTTGCATGATGTAATATTTTATTGATATGCAACAGTAGGTATACATTATATAATGCAATGTCCGGCGAAGTATTTACCCGGGACGTAGTTGTTTTAATGTGCATTTATTTAAACAACTTACGTAACATAATTAAAATTTCACAGAGCTAAATGTAGAAATAATTTATTAATTATTTTAAAATCATTTATTTAAATAACTGTGGCAAAATGAATGAATACTCTTTTCTATTTTACTATGCACTATTTAGCATGAATATGATTGATTGGTATTAAGAAGAAAATACAGCAGAACCTATAAATAAAAAGCTAAATATCTTTATAATCGGACACGCAATAACTAAACAAAATCTACTTGAAAGAATATTCAATATTATTATATGATATAAGAGAGGGTGAATTTTCACAAAAACCATAGTAGCCAAATTTGCCTAGTAATAATTTATGGTCCACTCTGTCAAACGCTTTTGACATATCAGTATATATTACATCAATTTGTCCATGCTGCTGAAGAGATAGGTAAGGTGAAACATCAAAATAGATTTGATCATAAAGAGTTTTCTCGAATATTTTAGCAATGTGAGATAGTATTGCTATAGGTCAGTAGTTGGTCATATTCCGTTGATTAATTGATTCTTTTAGCATGGGACAAATTGGTGTAATTTCTATTTTTTTAGGAAATACAGATGTTTTTATAGATATGTTAAATATTATTAAGAGCGGATGACATAGAATGGAAGCACATTCTTTTAAGAAAATAGCTGATATATTGTCATTGCCGGAAGAAAAACTATTTGGTAATTTCTTTAACAGATTGAAGACAGTTTTAGTTGATATCAGCGAAAAGGAAAAGGAAGGGATATTGCTAACGTTCGCAGATACGGTTCTGACAGACGGCATTATGAAAACTGATTGAAAGTATTTCCGAAAACCATTAACAATATCTTCAGGTGTTTGATATATCTCATCCTCATAAAGAAGTTCAGCAGGAATTCTCAAAGAATTCGATTTTTTAGAATTAATATATGACCAAAATTGAGATTCTATGTTTAAAATATATTCTCTATGGGCGGAATTAATTTTATTCTTAATGAGTGAGTCTTTCAGTATTTTAAATCTTTTAAATGTTTCCTCGACAGCAGAGTCCTGCTTAATATTTTTCCGACAATAATATATCTGAAATAGTAATTTTAAACGTATTCAAATCAACTGATAATCCAGGATTACACTCAACGTAAACCTCAGAAAAATAATCGGCAAAACGCAAGACTTGCCATCATTACATATTTTGTCATTTAAGTGCATTGTTTTTGGATATCCATCAGACTTTCTGGATTCATTGACGAATTTCCAAAATTATTTTGAATTTGCTTTTATTTTATTATCAATGTTTATAATGTAATTATAATGTAGTTGTGTACTTAGTACATTGTATCTAAATCTAAGCTCACTAAATATTTAATTAAACCGCTGGTCTTATAAACCGAATAAGCGTGTTTTTTATCTTTAATCAGTGATATAAGTTGTGCGCTGAAAAATATTGGATATACAGATGATTTGATGAACTTTGTCGGAACAAATGATAATATAATAAAGTTTAAAACATCATAAAGGTTATCTACCATAACATTAACATCATCAAAATTTAAATATTTATTCCACTTTATTGCGGAAAGATAATTTAATTGCATTATATCGAGCGTATAACAAAAATCGACGACGAAGTTGTCATTTGAAATCTAAAGTCATGTCTGAACTAAAATGACACGCGCACGCGTAAAGTACTGGTTGTCATGATGACAAGTCACGCGTGTGATCTTAGTACAGACATGACTCGAGACTTCCAACGACAACTTCGTTAGGTTTTAGCATGATGCGAAAAGGCTCGCTTTAAGTTGAATGTTACAAAAACCGTTGTATTGGCAGGGGAGATGATGCGTCAACAAAATGGCCTCCTCGGTCACCAAACTTGAACTTATGCGATTGACAGAGGTATATTATAGAGAAATAAAAAAATGTGGAAGAGCTTTGTCAGAGAATACTAAATTCCAGACTCTGTGGCATTTAATATTCTCTGAGCAAGTGGTTATTGGTATGAACAAGGTCCTATGTCTGGTGAGCACACTGGATGCGGCAGAACTTCCTGTTCGAGCTGCAACAACGTATCCTCTTGTAATATGCCATCGAGTGTTGTAATGCAAGATGATGATATTCGCTATTGGAGGCCCGCGTTTGCCAGAATGCCCTTTCTGCGGGGACTACCGTACTCTCGGGCATGGATGTCTGAATGGGGTATACACCTAAGTCTTCGTGCTTGGCACAATTAAATGAGGAGTCGGGGGTGAGCATTTAGCCCGGGGGTGTCTATCCATCCTTCTAGCCCACATGTGGGTTGGCCTCCGGCGGGCAGTAGTTTCGATGGTATGGTATGGATACCATTAGTAGATTGTAGAATTAGGGTCTAGAGAGTGGTGCTTTATGGCGAAAACTGGGCGAGCGTGGTTATTTAATGTCATTCGCTACTGCTTTTTTGCAACATTACGTAGTTCAATTTGTTCAATTGAACAAGATATCCACAGTAACAGACTCGATAGGTGTTAATTGCTCGTAGAACACTACACCTTGCTGATCCCACCATTTGCATTGGGAGATTTTATGAATACTTCATTTCGGTGTCGATGTGGATAGCTCTACTGGACTAACCCATGACTTTTTGCGTTTCGGGTAGTAGATATACTTATCATCAGCTACAGAAATCACTTCTATGTTTGCCTTGCAAGCAAAGAAACCGCGATGTTGAATGGGTTAGAAATGGCATTTTCAGTCAATTTCTGAGGTGAACATTTTCGCTCCTTTTGGAGCGCGTAGACATTTGAAAACAGTTGATTCATCAACTGCTAAGTCGTCTGCAAGTCCTTTGAGAGTTTAAGCTGGATTTTCATCCATTAAGTGTTGCAAATTCATTGTCTTTGAACGTCTTTGATCCTCCAGGTTGTTTTTTGTCATTTAAACCAAAATCACAACATTAAAAACGTTGAAATCGAAACCAACAAAAATGAGGTCACTAAAAGCATCATAATCCGCGAGAGCACTGAAAGTTTTTGTGTCTCCATTATCAATGTATTACGCCAAACAGCTCTTCGGAACGAACAATCGAACGAAGTGAATGTTACAAAACGCCAAACAGCTCTTCGGAACGAACAATCATGCCGTCGACTTCCATCTTGTCAGCACTTATGGACCAGTTTTCTTCACGAGACTCGAACCAAGTATCATATTCCAAGGTTCATTTTTGAGCATACCAATAGCTGCTACTCTTACAGTAGGATGATTTCATCACCAAATCTATAACTTTGTGCTAGTACTTCCCTACCAAAGTCGAAATCCCGAATAAGGAAGAAAAACCTCGTTTCTTCCAGAACCCGTCACCTGATACACTCAAATGAATTTCTTCAATAAAAACTGTGAAACTAAAAATACTGCTGTGTTTTTAATTATTTATTATAGGATATTTCTAAATTTATTTTTATTTTTCATTAGTCCCGATCATTAATTGAACATCCTGTTTACATTGATGCATTCATTATTCGCGGAACAAATTGCATTTCCTCTGGTTTCGTTCGATATTATTGTTATCATCCCGCATTTAGTTTTGTTTGACTTTTTTAGCGCAAAACCGGATAGCGCGAGAGTGCAATTTAATTTATTTTCATTACTTTGCATGGCACAGTTGCCGTTGCATTACGCCGGCGAAGCTTTTATTTTCCCGGAATTTGCTTTTATAAACTCCGGGATAACGGCGGCGCGTTCACAAAGTCGAGATTTATTAGTGTTAAGAATCTGAAATTACAACAAAAGCAGTTTGCTTTGTTAATTTCACTAAACCACAATTAATTAAAGGATATTTGTTAAAATAAGCATTAAGTTTCAAGTGTAATTTAAGGAAAAATGTGCAAAAAATGGAAGATTTACTACACTTTTTTTTTATTTTTCCGAACGGAAAGTTTAAATATCTTTTATTTCTATATGACAAAAAATACATTTGCATTCTGTTTTACATGGTGAAATAATTTCATAATAAAAACTATCATTGAATACTTTTAATATCACACAGAATGTTCAATTTGTTTATCATTTCTGAAATATAGAGTTCCGATTAGTGATCGGTGAATATGAATTATTGAAGTTTTTAGGGTTGTCGAACAACATTGTTCAGTTGCACCGCAAACACATTGATGATAAAAATATTTAAAGCAAACATATTTAATCGAACTTACTTACTAATATCATAGATCAGTGTAAAAATTGGATAAATAAAGATGCATTAAAATTCTCACAGATTGTCTTACATACTAATATCACAATGTATGAATAAACATATAGTTTAAAATAGAAATGCATGTAGAGCATGCCTTTATAAATTTAATAGAAATAATTAAATAGAAAAAAGGATTTATTCACTTGGTCACAGTTATTTAAATAAATTAACATCAGCATATAATATCAATTTTATCCAAGAATATTAGTATTTGATAGAATATCATTTTTCAATCGGTTATAGTGGCTTTTTAGATACATTCCACTGTATTTTATTATCCTTTTTTTAACAATCTTTATTTTCTATATATTTGCAAATATATTATACATTATTGTTTATACATGAAAACACGTCAAAAGGAAGAATACACAAAAGTTACAAGGTTTTGTTAAAATTATAATATTGCATTATTTTGTACGGTTCTTGTTTAAACAGATATTTTAGTAAATGTTTTTTACATGAGAGAAAACATTCTCGCTGTTCTTATACAGGATGGGCCACGAATAACGGCTGCATTAACAGTTTTCGGGGTTGCTGACCGCGGAAATATTAAAAACATCTACATTACACGACCTCCTCATGGAAAATATTTTGACTTTCTTTCACTTCCGGTTATACAGGAAATGACTACCAACTTTGTTATTTTAAATGGAACACCCTATATTTTATTTTTTGATTCCCCATTCAATTGCCTGTCCACTCATATGGATTTATATCTACGTAACTACTAGAGTTTTTGAGTTAAAAATTTATTTGTCAAATTTTAACCTAAAAACGACGTTTCGAAAAACGTTCTGATTGTGTTCCTATATTTAAAATTATTATTAGTCCAACAAAGACAGTTATTGTCTACATGTCTATTGACTGTCTTGTAACTGTCCAATAACTGCAAAAATTCTAAAATTGCTTTAACCATTGTAGCATTTTTTGGCATGACGAAATCTGTAATTACAAATTTAATCATGTCGAAAACTACAGATTATGATAATGCTACAATGGCCAAATCAGTTTTAGAATTTAAGAAAGGCATTACCTCACTCCCATTTGTTGCAAAAAAACATGGTATCCCAAAAACTACCATTGAGTTTAAATGTAAAATCCCTAACCATAAGCAAACTTTTAGATCGCCTCCAATTTTGTGATCCGCAGAAGAAACGGTTTTAGTTGATAGAAAAGGATTTCCAAGAAAGAAAGAGGATATTATTTCGAGTGTAAAGATCTATTTAACGACACATCCACGTCGTCCTAATCCATTCAAAAATAATCAGCCGGGAGATGGCTGGTTGAAGGCATTTTTTAGAAGATGTCCCAAAATTAAAGATAAAGTTAGTGAAGCACTGACTTTAGCAAGTTTCTGCGTCTCAGAAGACAATGATTTGCTACAATAAAAGATTATGTAAAAGAAATACAACTTAAGAATGTTATAGAAAATCCATTTCGAGTATTTAACGGAGATGAGCATGGGTTTCAAATATATCCAAAAATCAGTTAAGTTTTACCACCAAAAGGAATAAGAAATATGTATACAATAGATCAAGGTTCTTAAAAATATAATGTTGCATTAATATTTACGTTTTCTGCTTCTTTCCCTACTTGCTGTTTGATGATAATTTATCCATATAAGAGAATACCCGAAAAAAAAATCGAATGCAGCGGAAGTTTTCTATGAATTTATTTCACAAGTTTTTCATTCATATTTAATAAAGGAAAATATAACTATACCAGTAATATTACTCATTGATGGACATAAATAACATCTTACATACCAATTGAGTCTGCTCTACAGCAAACTACAAATCAGTTATAACATTGTATACAAATTATACTCGTCTCATGTAGTCTTTCGGTCTATTCGCATTCGTCATACTATCCACGACGAACAGCAGTACTGAAGTAGCAGTCATATCATGTCGGCGAAATTCTAACTAAATATGAATTTGCCCTTTTGTTAGACGACATTAATAATATCGGTGTAAGGCCTTGAATAGGTTCATTCAAAGTATGTGGTCTATGTGGTCTTATGATCAGAATACTGTAGACTACTCCAAATATATGGAAGTGTCTAAAAACGAAAAACACACACACACACACATACAGGAGTGAGAAAGAAAAAGTGAGAAAACACACTGATAAATTTTTAAATATTCTACGTAACGAAAAAGTAGATCAGTTTGAAAGCTCAAATGATTTTTTTCGGAAGATAATTTAAGCGAAATTTTTTTCTTTATTTAGAATTTGAAAGCATTTTCAATCTAGTACATTGGATCAAATTCTAAATGTGATGATGAAGATAAAATAGATAATCCAGACGTAATAAATGTCGATCAGAATATTGTGATTGAAGACAATATTCATTTAGAAAGGTATAGTAATGATGCGTATACTACTATCGATTCTGCGACGAAACCTGTGAAAGCAAATAATTCTGTAATTGCTAGTACAGAAAAATTGACATTACAATGTGTACATAACATGGTACTGTAGATACATCAGAGCCTGTACCCATTATCGACTCTTTTTAGCCAGATTCCCCAAAACGTAAGGAAATAAGAAATATCGAGAAGTTGCCATACCACAGACAAACATAAAAAATGTCTACTGGGATATGTTTCACGGAATCCAGTATTTTGTTCAAAAAATGTCGAATAGGTGGAGCTACTATATCCAATGATAAATATAAGCCATAGATTTAGTACATAAATAGATGAAGCATGATGTGGTGGGGATACGATGCCGCTCGTGCCATAATGTTAGTTTATATTTTCTGTTTGTAAACACTCGTGTTTGCAAACAAATCGATCGATTTGATCGCGAATTTTAAAATTATATAAACAGTAAACATAGTTTTATATGAATTTTCCTGAGGTTTATTGAAATGTAAGAACATATATTATTAATATATGTTCTTAAATTTCAATATTAATAATATATGATCTTAAATTTCAATAAACCTTAGGAAATGTTCATATAAAAATACATTATTTAACGATATATATACACACATATACATTATAATAATGGCATTTATATGAAAAAAAAATCTTTAAATTATAATAATTAACAAAAGCCATGAAAAAAATCATGATCGTTTACTAAGTTTATAACTTATTAAAAATCATTTAATAAATTTAGAACAATTACTATAAAGATGGTGCGACTAAACCGTTCAGATCATCACTATACAAAAATGTCTGCTTAATATTAACCTACTAAATTTAAAATTGATTTTTTCGAATAATAAAACACAAAAGTATCATTTATTCCGATTTCAAACGATATATACAAAGAACATCTGACGATAACAAAACACAGGACTAAACACACCCCGTACCTCAGATGTTGGCGCACTGAAAACAGAAGCATGCTTTATATATTTACATACTACTTCTATGATATAAGCCCCGTTACTTATGCAATTTCTTATACCTAAGATATATCTATGAAACACTTGTGAAAATTCCGCACTCACGCCACGGTTTATTCATCCAACATTGTTATATCTCTCATCAATTTGTAATGCTGTATTCCTCTAAATCGCCGCGTTAAAATTTTAAATTGTAGTCGATCGAAACATGAACAAAACATTTTCCGCAATAAATATTCGTAATTATTAACTAATCTTTATTTAAAAGGAAAATCGCAAAGGAATATTATTTAGATTAATAAAAACGAATTGTATTTATATTGTGCTATCTCGCCGAGACATCGAAAAGAAATATTCTTTGTATTTACTTGTGAAATTCAATCTACACCTGGTGTATTGATTCATTTCGGGTGTTCACTTTTTTAACATGCAGTGTCAAAGTTGCTAAAAAAAACGAACAAAAAGATGAGAGACAAATGGCGAGTATTACGGAGAGAATCAAACGAAAAAAAGTAAATTCAAAAAATGCTAGAAACTAAACTGAAAGGAAACACTTAACTTTTTTATACCACTTTTATTTTACTTTAGAGACTAGTTTCAATTACATGGTTTTATTATCAAACGGCTAAAAGAATAAACTGAAAAGTGCCGATTAACTTTAAAATACAAGCAGATAAAAAATTGGACCAAAAAAGAGTTCCTTGGCTACTATAAATATAAAATGTTATCTTTGCACCCTACTTATTGAACCTAATAGGTTATATTGCGATATGTGCAAGAAATATTACCATTCTAGCAGCATTCCCCTGGCTTATAAACTACATATAATGAAGAAAATGATTGCTTTCTTTGTCATATTGCTACTACGAAGATGTGGAGAGTAATATTGGTACAGATAATGAAGAAATAGATGATGAAATGGATGTTGACTTTCCAGTAGAAATAGTGGAAGACACGAAAGAAACAGAAGACTTATATAATATGTATAAACAAGAAATACAAAAAATTTACATATAACATAAAATGTAATTGGCTATCGACTAATGGTCTTTCCGTGTGGATTTTGTATTTTTGTTCTTATCAAAATATTCGAATAAAATGTGGTGATCATTAACAGTCTATGTCAAAAGTCCCTGTGTGATATGTTCATCACTTAACCATCTTAAATGTTGTGAATGAATGTGATGAATTCATGAAGGAATTTACATTTGGAACTAATAGTTTTGATTTTTTATCTGTAGCTACTATTGTGTTACCCACCAAGAACATAAATACCATAAGGTAAAAGTCACAAATGAACCATTTAGTTTTTACTAAAGCAGATAAAGATAACACAGTAGTATCCATTATAGTTTTGTTACGATTAAATTATTAAAATGAAGCAATATCCAATTACTGTCATATATTATGTCCAGTTACAATAAAATATGTCCAATATTTGTACTTTAGACAAGTATGACTTTTAAAAGATACTTTATTATTAATAATAAACAACGTTTTAAATTATGTATTCATTTACCATAAAAAACGAAAACTAATAATTTTGTAGTCATTTTAAAATCATTTTTTTTTTTTTTCTTAAATTTCAAACGACTATACGGTTTACCTTATTTAATATTTCACAAATAAGAAATTTATGTTAAAATTAAAAAAAAAAACAATTTATTGTTTACATAATGATACTTCTAACGTGCAAATTTTATTATGATAAAGAATGCGTATTAATTTTTATTAAAGTGCAACCATTTAGATTAGAACGATGATATGACGGTTTTAACCATGAACAGGCCTCGATTAGATAAATAAGACAATGCGTTTTTGATTGCATTTGATTTTTTACGGAGCACAGACGATAACAATGGAACTCGGAGCTGTAAAGTGAATTTCATTGACCATAAAGGTGTATAGTAACAGCAACAGACCCGGATTACCACGAGCGTCGTTTTTATTAGCATTTATTGCTCTTCAAACTCGCTCTCGTATCATTTAATAACAATCGCTGTTTGCTCGTAAGCGGATATAATCTGAATAGTGTGGCAAGAAATCCGAGAGCCACCAAAGTGTGTGGGGTTCACATTTCGCAGTTTGCAAAATTGTTCGTAATTATTTTATCGCTGTGTATTGTGTTACTTGATTGTATCAGAAAGTCGGTTAAATTACTTATGACTCACATTTTCTTATGTTTTTTTTTTTAATTATTATTTTAATCTTATCAATTCTAATTTTATACCGCTTAACTCTTGAATTAATTTCTCATATAACACTTGGTGAAATATGTTTAATTTTTACATAATTGTTGTTTCCATTTAATTGTCTGCAACCTGGTTGTGTTTAATAATTATTTATTTAATTATTCAACCACAATTCACATCACGATGAGATAACTGGGAATGTTTAATTAATTAAATAAAATACTTGTTTTAAAAATAAATATATACAATAATACAATAACATTAATGAAAACACTTTTTTAAACTTTGTTTGTATAACTGAAATTTATTTATAGAAACAAAGTTAAAAAAAAGTTTTCTAAAATCGTATAACTATGTATAACAAAGTAGAAGCCTTAACAATTAGTAAATTAATACAATAACATATTTGAATCCTTCAAATGTAATTCTAAAAATATGAGAAAAATTAATTAAACTGGAAACGTTGAAATGGCAAGTCCTACCCCACCCGCCATATTCTGCAGACTTTGCCCCATATGACTATCACTTATTTCGATTAGTGGCACATGATCTGGCTAACCAGCACATCCGGTCGTGTGAAAAAACAAGAAATTGGATCGATTAGTGAATCGCTTCAAAAGATTATCAATTTCTTTCAACGCAGCATTCGTACAGTGTCCGAAAGATGGGAGAAAGTAGTAGCCAGCGATGAACAATACTTTAAACTATAAGTATATAACCAGTCAATCAGTCAGTATATAACGTCATTATTTAGTCAAATAAACAGCGGAAGCAATTTTGTGTACCTATTATTAAAACACTTAGATTAAATTATTTTAATCACAATTTCTAAATTTCCCCCTTAACAAAAATAAACAAACAATAACAAATATAGACTCCACAAACCCGACCTCGTTTATTTATTTTGAATAAATTTCAAGTCTTAGATAATTCCACTATTCACAGCTATTTTCCCGTTGGCGGTCGAAATAGGTAAAAGAAAAGAAGTAGAGGTGGAAGAAAAATTATGTAAGAGTGTGTAAATTATTCCGGGAGATTTTAAATATTTATGTTTCCGAAAAGTATTGGCAGATAACGAAAAATGTACACGCAAACCGTTCGCAGCCGTCGAATTCATTAGGCGTGTCTGTCGGTCCACTTTCTAAATTTAAAATTTCGCGATGAATAATAGGGAAAATAAAACGCACTTGCTTCGCACGTCCGAGTCGATTATTGAATTTAAATCGATCGCAGACGCGAGCGCGATTCGTTCCTGATTTATTAACCCCGAGTTTGAGATATATTTGAAAATATAGTTTTTGGGTGAGTTATGTGAAGATCGAGACGATTTTATGAAATATTTAAACCGTCATTTTAATAGACATTCAAACCTAACCATTAAATAAAAACATAATATTTTTTAGTCATATTTACAATTAAATTAAAAAAAGCAACAGTTTTTTTTAATTTGAGAGTTTTTGTTGTAGAAGCAATGATACAGTAAATAGAGTTTGACTCGCGTTTCTAGCGGTATTCATAGGGAAATATTTACTATCTCTTTTTACTTACAAACATTAATATCGAGCGTATAACAAAATTCGACGACGAAGTTAGCATTGCAAATCTAAAGTCATGTTTGAACTAAAATCACACGCGCACGCGCAAAGTACTGGTTGTCATGTTGACAAGTCAGTTGTCAATAACCCCTAATTATCGTAAACATGTTGTACATAAAACGTTTATGATGGAATCTTATTTTCGTAATGGGAGAAAAGTTGATGGAGAGTGGCAGTATTCTGTTTCCGATTGTTTGGAGGAATTTCGAAATCAATTTCCCAATCTTGTCCTTGATGATAAATAACTGTTTTCGATGTACTCTTCGGCGTGCTGTGACACTGGAAGTGTTGGTAGGAAGGAAGGCACTGGATTGGCAACAAAACCGTGGGCATTTTCAACACTTACTTTGACTATTGTAATTTAAAATAAATTTAGTTTGGCTGCCCATTTAACAAAATTAATATCTGACATGTCACTGTTTAACCGCAACCAGCATTTCACGCGTGTGATCTTAGTGCAGACATAACTTGAGACTTCCAACGCCAACTTCGTCGTCGATTTTTGTTATACGCTGGATATATTAAAATTATCCAACGAATATCTTTATGTATCCACCCAATCTCACCAATATCCCTGTGTAAAAAAATCAATACTGATAACCTATCCTTTCTTATAAAATTCTGTATTCCCCATTACCCTCATATCCCTTTTAAGTACAAACATCTTCCAATCACGATTCATCAATTTATTTGTGGGAATCATCAAGACAGTTTAACTAACTAGCATAGATTTCTTTTGACATCTTTATAAATTCATAGCGGGGCAGAAAGTCTTTACTCTGATCGTGTGCTCTCGATAGACTAACACCTGCATGTATGGTATTATAGCTATAGTCTGAATAAAGATGTGTATATATACCAATTGTTGACACGACCAGGTATACATAAAATGAACGTGTTCGTGCTGGGCATTTCTGCCCTGCCTTGAATTTATGGTAACGTACAATAAAAAATTGAAATGAATACACTAATTGCAAATAAAACGACGTTTTTTTTTTTAATTTTGACAGAAATTTTATTATAGAAACACTTTTAAATATGTTTTTCGTGAAACCGTTTTACAAATAATGAAATTAATTAATGAAAGATGACTGTAGAATGTAAGTATTTTAGAAGGATTTTTGTATATTTTATATACAGAATTTTGTAAGGAAGTGTTAATTATAGAGAGATTATTTACAAATTATTTGGAAAGATTTGTTATACGTTGAAAAATGAGCGATTCATAAAGGAATTCATTAGAGGGATTGTGGAGAGGGTTGTTACTATATCTAAGTTTGGTAAGGGATACCTTTCGGCAACTTGGATGTGATATAATTTGATTTTGGTGAACTGTATAGCACCATACTCTAATAAGGTTGTGGTTGGTGTATTCCTATAAATAATTAGATTTTTTAATGAGGGAGGAAAAATCCATTTACAGACCAGATATCGGGCTCCCTTAAGTCGTCTGACAGAAGAACTACTGACTGAAACCCCTCTCACTTTTACCAGCATCAAAAACAAGGACAAGCCTGTATACAGATTGTTTCCAGTAACGTGCTTATATGAAATTACCTACTAATGTCATAATGTAACGCTGTAAAACAGATGCGACGAATAGACTGATATCACACTTAGATTTGATGTACTTACATAAATGTATATACACATATTAAAAGAATAAGGTAAACATAAATGAGTAAAATATCATAGTTAGATTTGACTATATTGGTATGTCTGTTTTATTTTCATAGCCATTATTATAAATTAAAAATCCCTATGTCTTTGATGAAAGCCAAAGATTTGTTAATCGCTTCATTGGTTTTACCCAGTGCCAAATTTAGCTAATCCGAAAGAGAATGCCGAAATCTATCGATACTGTATTTGTTTTAATTTTCGAATATGTGTGCAACCATTAGGGGTATCCCACATACATCGAATTGGGGTTGTACTTCCCCACTAAGTAGGTGAAATAATGTGAGGTGCGTATGGCCAATGCGTAACCCTGTAAGGATCCTCGATAGCGCTATTGGGTAAAACCACGGTTGGACAGAAACGTTTATTACTCTCAACTTGCCACTATTGTCCTCCCAGTACGTCTGCCATTCCGCAAATATCTTTTTATTCCACAAGATAATGAAATCGGTGTGTGTAATGGAGGGAAAGGTGATAGTAGCTGCTCTGGTTGCTGTCTTGTCAACCTCTTCGTTTCCAAAAATTCCAACATGGACGGGGCACCAGATAAAGGCGATATGAAAATAATTAACACTGTTGTATCCTTTCATCACACAACAGTGTTAATTATTTTGATTATACTCTTCACGTAACTCAAAACTAATCATCGATTACAAATGAGATATTGGTGAGTATATCATCTATTATCCTATAGATCTCTTGCTCCATTGGATCCCTATCCCGAGAATATTTCAGTTTATGGAGGCTACTTAAGGAACACATCACTTTATTTCTGTTATCCATATGTTGCTGGCAATGTTTTAGGGCTAATTTTATGACCATCAGTTCGGCTGTGAAAATACTGGCTGCGGGATGTGAAGTACACAGGATCGTTCCATTTGGAACGTAAACCCCGCACCCAACCCCGCGAGCCAATTTGGACTTATCAGTGTATATTATTCTACAGTTGTCATATACAGTCAAAATATTATGGAAAATATTCCTCACGATACCTGGGTGTGTCGGATTTATTCCACTTGGTCATTTCAGTTCTAAACCGCACTGTTTAAATTTTCCAGGGTGAGGGGGGCTGGATCTTAGCTTTTGTGATGGCAGTATTTCCGGCCAGCTTTCATTTAGCGATTCCATCAACTCACATGCTCTGATATATATCATTGGTCGTGCATTGTACATATTTATAATTCTGTCATCCGATAGTGTAGAATGTGAGTTGGAAGGGCTTTTAATTTGGCAAAATATTGCATTAGTGTTTTCATGCATCGATATTGTAATGATGGAATATCAGAGTCACATGCTATGCTTACAATTGGTATTGTACGGAAAGCTTCAATTGCCTTTCTGAGAGCGCTATTTTATATTGGATCCATTTTTTTAAGGTGCCTGTTCGTGCCGATCCATACACAGTACTTCCGTGGTCCACTTTTGGAACGTTGAAAGTTTTGTGTGTCTTTAGTAGAACTTCCCAGCTGGCTCCCCACCAAATGCTTGATATGCACTTCATCATATTCATTCTTGCCTAGATGTTGGTTTTCAGGTTTTGGATATGCTTATCCCATCGCAGTTTATTATCGAAAAGCATACCAAGGAACAGTGCTTCATCTTTGACTACAATAGGCGTACCATCTAGATTTAATCTTGGTAGATGGTGAGGGAACCGTTTTCTACAAAAATCAACACATATAGATTTGCTTTGGGTGAAACGGTACCCTATATGCCTTGCATTTGAAGAGATGCGGTTAATCGCTAGCTGAATGGTGTTATTTAATGGGGTTCCCATAAGAGTGCTCAGAAATATAGCTACATTATCTACGTGAAGGGAACATCCAATAGAGCTAAGGACACTTGAAGGGATCTTATCGACAGCGATCCCGAACAGAGTAAGTGAGGACCAAACCCTGCAGGTTCTCCGTCTCCTTGTCATAGGAGAGGAGTGCTCCTTATGGATTTCCAGCTAGCTCAGGGGGTTGAATGCGGAGAGCAAGAGCAACTAACTTTTAAAAAAAACAATCCAGAGAAACAAATATTTATTTTCACGAACATTTACAATAAAAAAAACGACACAGAGCACAAATAAAGTCATTGAGAAATAAAAAAAAAACGTAGCGCAAATACCAAAAGGTAACGAAGCTGAAGGAACAGCAACAAGTACGGAACAAATAATAAACACCAAATTGTCCGGAAAGGTAGCAAAAGTCCGTACAATAAAAAAAAACACACCGTGGAAAAAAAACACGCCAATGTAAATGCTGGTTTCCCATTGCCTCCTGAGATGCCGTCCCCAGGTTGGCTCCGTGGTGAACGTGACCAGCTGGCAGAGATTCACTTTTAAATTGAATAAAACAACTGTTTAACTTTCAAATTATTTTGAAAGTTGTTTTATTCAATTTAAAAGTGAATATGAACTTTCAACAATTAACAGCCGATTCAATTAATTATTTGGCAGAGATTCGTCGAACCCATCGCTATTACATCGTCATCTTCGCTTAATCTGTTCCTCGAAAAAGTACTTTCCATTGTACTTTATATAAATCTTTTTTCCGAAAAGTGCTCCGATGCAGGTCGTAATTCTCCCTGCAGGTGGGCATGGGTAGCGTCAAAAACACCAGGGTAATTAGTTTATTTCCAGTTATAAACTCATTTTACACAAAAGAAGAATTGAAAATGTAATTTTCGATTCTTGTTGCCGGGGATTAAAATAATCGCCAATGTTACCGGCGATTATTTAATTTATTATTAATTTAAACATAAGAGGATGATAGCTTATTGTCAACTCTTATTCTGAAAGTCCTGGTGATGAAAATTGGCAAGTTCCCTCTGAAACCCCATACATCCAGGTGGTAATAATTAGATTTATTATTATAATTGAAGAACATTAAATTCTTTGAATTAGTGGGGGTTCAAATAAATGTGTATATCATCGTCTCTCTTAAAATCTTATTAATTAGAACCACCCGGCACCTTCATTATGGTTGATGTGCCGAGCATGTCCACGGCTGGAAAATTCGTGGATAACTTCACATAGGTGAATTTGCAGTAAACTGAAAATATAAATAAAATATATTTTTTAATATGACCAAATTTAAGGTACGTTTGTTGTGAATAGTTATAGGCCTATTTCAACACCAATCAATTTAATTCCAAGATAATGTATTTTAATAAAAATAAAGATTGATTCGTTGCATATATATTAAAGAATAATCATAATAAAATATAATTATAAATAGTACACTAAAAGTACCAAATTAAATCATATTGCAATATTGTATCGTGTGTACAAATAACGGTGAAAAAAAAGCACATATTACGTCTAACAAAAAATTATTAAATAAATAAACAGCAGAAAATACAAATGTTAATGCACATCCTAAGTGATTAATATTTAAGTATTTCTGATCATAGCATTAAAGGCATTTTCCATTTACCTAGTCAGAAAGTGATGTGTGAATCAAATCAATCAATCAATCAGGAATCAACAAAAAAGAAAAAGAATATATAAATCATATCAGAACTTTAGTGGACGAAACAATGATTCTCGGTCGTCTACCTTGTAGACCCAAATCGTTGATGATGACTCTTGAAATTATGTGAAAGGTGGCGCTTGCGTCGTCTTTAATTTATTATGATTCATATCAGAACTGTTAAGTTCAATAAAAAGTCGACGATCAAAATTTGTATAAAAGTGGTACTGCCACTAATAAGCTTATTAGATCATTTACTTAACTAATCTACTAATCTGATAATACACTGCATTAAATCTTAACTACAAGTTTAAAATTACCATTAAAATTTCTGTATTTGGCCAATTTTGACGATTTTTTGAAAGATACAAATCTGAGAATAAAAATATCAACATTTCAGTCAGTTTGTACTAATGACTTTTCCAGATCCAAACCAGCCAAATTTATTTTTTTCGACTAACTCTAATGCATGTATAGGTATTATTTGACCAGAAAACCTTGCAGCAGGATACTCTACTTTTCAAATCATATATGATGCGAAGTGTTCTTTTCTATAGTGTGAAAATTGCCTTAGCATGTGACTTTGTTCCCAAAAAAAATTATGCAATATCTCATGATACTTTCGAAGTTGGCAATCTACGCTGTTTTTTTACTACCGAACAGATGCCAGTCTACTCTGAGTTATTTGTATATAACAGAATTTTATATTTAGTGATTACACTTTCAACAATTTGTGTACAATAAATAAATAAATGTTAACTTGTCATTAGCAAATTGAAACTTAATTATAAAACATAAAATTCTCTGATATTTGTACCAGAGAAAGTTAAAAAGAGTGTTTTAGTTTAAATAAGACTATCGGGGCTATTCCCTATGGAAAATTTTCATTTTAACGTGAAAGATGTTAATTAATTTCACATTCTATAAATATATATCTATTACAAAAACTGCATAAACTTAACATTACCCATGCGGAATAGCCGCGATGTTTGTTTTTGATAAGTTTTTTTTTTTAATTATAGTCATTAAAATAAATATCAATATTATACACACAAACTACACCAGTGTTTGATTCAAACTTACATACGAGGTTGAATTTCAGAAATCAATATTTTTATCTTAATATAGAATTATTATAAAAAGTAAAGTAAGGACTGAATTTGTTTACTTTATTGTAACAGAATTATTTCTTGCATGCATTAAAATTTTATAAATAAATAATATAAATTATTTTTTTTTTTATCAACTCAACAAATACTCACTTTTTTTAAGCCCCAAAATATAATCCAAACAAATTACATCCACGACCAAATAAAAAAAACACACACACAACACGCAAACGAAATAATAAAAAATAAATACGCACTTTCGCGCAAATCCACAATGGTAAGTGCGAGGATCGCCGATTACAAAACACCCCGTTTTTCAGCGCCCGTGGGGAGCAAAAATTCCCTTCCGAACGCGGACGAAAAAAAAACGCTATCCTTTATCCCTTCGGGATTTTTGGGCGTATTGGCTCTTTCGGACCGCAAACACCGACGGGATCAACACTTCGAACTCCGAACACAGAGAAAAAAAAACGCGCGCGTTCGAGCGCGCAAAGCGAACGACAGACTCTTTTATCAAACGCGGCATTTATCCAATGACCTTAACACTTGGAATTATTATAATTATTCATGGACTTGCAAATAAAACGCGCAGGGATCTTCCTTGTTTTTCACTAATTATTGTCTCGTTTAAATTAAATTATGCGGAAAGTTAAGAAAAGTGCTGCTCATTTAGAGGTTATTTAAATTTCAAATATGGAAATGCGAAATTGAGAAATAGAGGGGGGTTGAGTGTTTTCGCAAAAGGTCATCAGATTTTTGCAATTAACAGTTATAGCTTCGATTAAGTGAATTACTGACTTTATGATCATAATCTGGTTTTGATTTCTTTTTTTTTGCCTTACAGATAATAACAGGTACGATCGATTGCGAAATAGTAATAAAATAATCAATATAACTCCATGTATAGTAGTAATGATTTCATAAATGCAAAACAAAGACAGTAGAATACAAATTGAACAAAGACATCAATACTGCATTCTCCTTGAAGATTTCAAAGGAAAACCATCTTTGGTGAAAATAATAATTTAATATTCTATTCTGTTCAATCTCTGTATGAATAAATACATAAACATGATTTACCACAAGTTAAGTAAGTAATTAATTCAACATATAGAAAATTCAATTTCTTAAAATTAAAAAAAATGAAACGACTATCAAAATAATTAATTAATCGAGTGAATGATTAATTAATTGATAACTTATGTTGCATAAGTACATGGACATGTAAATCATTCCTACTTCTTCATTATGTAACATAAGTCAATATGTCACAGTAGCTATGGAGGAAAGTAGGAGTACTTATGTACCATAAGTTAAAATGTCACAATAGCTAAGGAGGGAATGATTAATTAATTATTTTCAAATTCTTTTTATTTAATTAACTGTGACCAAGTGAATAAATCCTATTATTAAAAAACGTTTTCAATTACCGAATTTGAGTTTCTCGTATACCTCACTCAATTTACTAAAGGATGATTCAATTGAGTTGAATTTTATAATTCTGCAACCGCTGGGTTGCAGAGGTAAAATATTTAATTTATGGGCTTAATTTGTAATTAATAGAAGTGTTCTCTTCTCTTCTCTTTACAACACACCGTCAAGTGACCCTTAGGGTTCAATTTTGGGACCTTTAGTGTAATCTCTTTTTTTATTAATTATATTGTAAATTATATAAGTGATCATCCAGTTGTATTTTATACGGACGGCATTTCAGCTGTCGTTACAGAAGGACATCAGTCTGACCAAATTAATAATAGAAGGAAAATCCCTATTGATATTGATATTTTGAGGTCATACTTCCACGTCAAAATCGTATGCATTCCTCTCAACCCTAACATCACATCCAAACCAAAAAAAAAACCACATCATCTCTATTCCAATTAATTTCTGAAGATTGTTAAACAGCGCATTTTTTGTCGTTTTTTTACAAATTAATTAATTAGAAAGTTAAATATTCTCGCAATAAGACCAGTCCTTAGACAATTGGCAGATGATCCATAACGTATTGTTATATATGATATGTAATTATAAAACTACACAAGAATCTCAACCAATCACGAAATCTCTAGGCGTGATATTCATTTAAATAATTTATCAAAATAGTCAAATGGGGCATAATATGACTAATTGAATCAGTATTACTTAGTGTATACTACAGTTTAGTTATTCAAGATATAATCTATTTTTAAATGTCATTAAATCATTTTAAATGATAAATTGAATAAAACACTTTAAACTTTGTTTGCTTTTTTTGTTGAAACTGTAGTCACAATAAATACAATTTTTGTGTTATGCGAACAAAGTTTAAAGTGTTTTTATTCAATTGATAAACAATGTACAATAAAATTGAAGCCTCAGTTATTAATAAATTAAATTTTAAAGTTTATTACAACACCACCGATTATTTAAGGAGATATTTTTTTTAGACTAGAGAGAGGCAATATCTTTATTGCCAGAACATTAACAATTACAGTATACAATACTCATTTATAATACATCGATATATAAATTATCCGTAGCTAACTATTCATCTCACTGTTAAATGACAATCAACCCGAGGATTTTCTGACAAGATTAAATAATTTTATAGTACGTTTGTGTATAGTAGATGAAGGAATGAGATGATGCGATGAATTGGAATAAAGTTATGTTAGGTTTTCAAATTTTGGAGGTATGGTGGGATTTAGATGTATACAAAATTGAGAGATGAAACGAAAGTTATAAGGATTTTTTGCCTTTTTATAAGGATTATGAGATATGTGTTAAAGAGGAGTTGATATATAAGGAATTTATGGAGAATTTGTTACGGATCTTAGGGATGCTCGCTCGCTAACGTATATCTGGTGGGTTGGATTTGGCGAGGCTGGAAAAAAGATGGACCCGTATTCAATTAAAAGACAGCATATCATTTTGTAGATTATGGTGGCTGTTTTCATATTTAATCTAGCTTTTTTGTAGGTTAAGTTGTGGAGCATTTTTGCTCTCGTTTTTTATCTAGTTTTCAGTCGAAAGTAAATCCAAAATATTTTATACGAGATGGATAAATGTGTCTCTATAGTATGGAAATTGTGATTGGGTAATTATTAATTTTCAGCCTATTTTAACATTTTGATGATTTTTTTAAAATGATAATTAATAGAGGCTTGAATACTTTTATAATACTTTTATTGATATTTTGAGAACATTTTAGAATTTTGCCAGCTTTGTTGGGTCTCTTTTTATTTTGATTATATTTTTTCTATTCTAATTTTTAATAAGTTACAATACAAATAATGCCTGAATGACTAGAGAAATGCACTCTCTGTACTGACGCTTCGCCCATCTATAAACGCCATCTCTAATCATCAGACAAAAATCGCTTTAGAATTTTAATCAGCATTAGAAAAGCTACCACTGGAACCAAAATCAGGTAATTAACATTGTATTGAAGAATCAGAAGCCTTAGAAAACGAAGTCCTTACATTGTTTTTTTAGCTCTATGACATGTTGACTTACGTTACGTACTTTAGACAAATGCACATTAAAACAACTACTTCTCGGGCAAATACCCTACCAGATATTTAGTCTGCATTTGTACTTACGTAGGTCAAAATGTAACAGAACTAAATGTGGAAATATTTTATTAATTATTTTAAAATCATTTTTATGTAATTCATTTAAATAACTGTGACCAAGTGAATAATACTCTTTTGTATTGAGAATATTACATTCATTAAATAAAAAATTAAGTTTTTTATTAATATTTATCGGCTTAAAAAATAGTAAAATATTTGGCCTCAAATATAGGAATCGAAAAGCCGAAAGTCGATAAGTTGGTTCAACCTAGAGAAAACGAATCGACAGTGAAAAAATATTGAACTTTAACTTTATTTATTTACGGAGAACTCCATTATAATGTTAACACATACATACATAATAATCTTTATTGTGATATTTTCAATTATATTAAGTTTATAAAACATTACATTTTTTTACAAGATGGATATTGACCAGTGGTTTTTCAGCCGGAAATTCTTGTTCTTTGTCTCGTATATCAGTTAGTCATTCATGTGTGATGATATAAATTCATGAATGGTGGATTGATATTGGAATTTCTCATAATGCAAAGGCAAATTTTTGGTAGATGAGTAATTCATTGGGAAAATGTTTAAGAATTCCTAACTAATATTAATTAGTATTAATAACTAAGTGAAGAAAATTCCCAAATGGTTCAAAGAAATATTCAGTTTTACATACGATTGCACAAATTAAAATGTATGGTTTTATATATTTCGATGATAACATAATCAACGCTTGAGTGTGCCCTTAATGGAAGGAAATCGACTTTGGAGTCCGGTTTTGACGAAATATAGTTAAATAAAAAAATAGTCCCCTCATACGGACTTATAGGACAACATTATCAATCATGACCCGTTTTTTTCACATATTAAGACAAAGACAGTTTATTTAAAACTCAGGCAGAAAGACCTCTGGTCGATAGCCATTTAACAATTAATTAATTTAATTTTTAATTAATTTTAAATTGTAACACTGTAACATAATAAAAATCTAAATTAACAACAATGTAGAGGTTGGAAAATGTCATTAGAAAAGTCGAATTGGGACACCCTGTATGTTTGAAAATAATTTTACGCCATAAAGATTTTTAAATTAATAATTTTTTGTACGAAACATTTTTTTTTTTCACGGGAATGGCGCTAGGAGAGCCTGACACACTGTTGCAGTACCCTGTATATTATTACCTGACATGAACATCCATTTCTAATGGACTTAATACTAATAAATATAATTAATAATTATTACAATTTATATTAATTATATTAAAAGTTCATAGAATTTATTTCAGAATTAAAAAATGTGAGAATATAAAAGGTTCCATTTGCCAATTTTTCTATAGAAAATTGAATATACAGCATGTATATTCAATTTTAATAAAGATCTCCGAAAGATAGCCTTTATTTTTTCTGAAAATACATTAATATATTCCTAAAGCATTTCCCAACCAATTGTTGCAAAATTTGGATTCAGAATAATTTCTGAAAATGAATTAATATTCTATAATATACAGGGTGATTCAGTTTGATGTTCTACCCCCTTCTAAAAATTAGACAGTAAACTATAACAAATCATGTATATTTCTAAAAATTCTCTATTTAATGGTGTCATCAAATTGACAATAAGATGACAACTGTCAAGGTAGCGGTAGTGTCAAATGACACCATATCTATTTCTCGTTCGGATAGGAGGCACTTTCCTGCACCCGAATATCCACCACAACTATACGCTTAGCTAACAAAAAAAAATAATAAAAAAGGAAAATATGGAAATAGGTTTATTTTATAAAAAAAACTAAAATTATAATAAATTACAGAAATTAACTTTATTTAAATAACTTAGTAAATTGAACACCCTGTATATTCAAAATATATTTAAATACTAGCAATATCACATAGCTTTTACTTAAAACATTTTTTTAAATTGTAATCCCTTTTGAGAATTATTTAAGTACTCCAGTATTCCTGACTAACCCTGTATATAGGTACACTTTAGTAAAAAATATGTCCTGTTAATAATTCAAATTAAAACAAACCTACGACCAGACTTGACTTAATTCGCCCCATTTAATCGCAAACATCAAACACTGCCGGTCACTCCGAGGCCCGCCGAGCAAACAAATTCGCGATGCGGAAAATCCCGTTACGCCCTCAATGAACAAATACAACCCTCGGCGTCCCTGATTCTTAATATTAGATCGTCTGAAATGGAATAACTGAAAGTAAACATATCTGGATGCCGAGCAGCGTCCGTTGAAATGAATACAAAACAGTAGACTTAAGGAGTTATTCTTGGTGAAAAAAAAAACAACGACTTTGATTCGTCCGTGACCATTTCAACAAACTAAAGTATTTTACGGATATTTGAGGAAAGTATCAAAACTAGTTTGATGGTGAATAAATTTAGGTTATTTATGTAGAAACGAATGCAAACAACTATTGTTCTTTTATTTTCGTAAATGATTTTTTATGGCTTAATTAACATTAAAAGAATCAACTGTATTATTCTTATTTAAATTAACAATGCATTATTTTATCCTAAAATTGTTGATAATTGCAATTCTTAATTAAATTAACAATTCATTATTAAATCCTCAAATTCTTGATAATTTATTAACTTAAATTTTAACAATCCATTATTAAATAATAAGTCTGTTGATTATTGCAATTCTTACTTAAATTAACAATGCATTATTAAAACCTTTTGATTATTAAAACCCTTAGATTGTTGATTATTCCAATTACAATTTTAAGAAAAACAGTCTGTATATATATATTAATTCAATTATTACATCACAAGTGAAATCAAAATTCTGATGTTAATTGTATATCATGCGATCACACAAAAAGTATAATTCAATAATTATATCTTGCGTAACAATCGAAATGATGTGGGTAAATGTTATAGCTCAAACCTTGGATATCATAATCCGCGCGTTATTATTTCTATTGTAATTATTTAATCAAATCGATCCATTCAAAAATGAAATATTCTCTCGATGTAATCTACAAAAATATATTATGTAATGTAAATTATAATGCTTTGATGTCGATGTCGGAGCTGTATGTAATAATATAATTCATATAGTATTTACACAATATTAATTCAATTATTTGTTTGGATTCACGAAACCTGATAATTGAATCAATAAATAAATTAATTGATTTAATCGACATAGACATTCAAATGTATAAATAATGCTTTCTGCAATAGGAAAAATGTGGGCGCATGTCTTAGAAAAATCGGAAAGGCTTTAATATTTAAGAATTCGACTATAAAATCATATTTATTTATTCTTTGTGGCCGTTTCTCACACAGAAATTCATAATATAATTACATTTAAAAAAATATAATAAAGGGATACAGGGATACTATTAATAATAATCATAATAAATTAAAGACGACGCAAGCGCCATCTTTTGCCTAATTTCAAGCGACATCATCAACGATTTGGGTCTACAAGGTACACAACCGAATATGAAATTTGATTTTTTTAAATAATATAATTTGTAATATAAATAAATTTATTTTTAAATTTCTTTCTTTTATAATGAGTTTAATTCTTCAATTCTAAAAGGAATAATTACTTAACAGACGATTGTAAATTGAGTAACCTCTCTTGTAAAATTTTGCAAATGGGAATAATTAAAAAGCGCCGTCGCCGTAAAGAAAGTATTACAAAAGAAACGCCCATCGAATGAAATATTCATCAGAGACCGCTGAATTCCTGCATTATTTATATCCAGATAAATCTACATTAGGCCAATTTGCAATCGATTAAAACGATCTCATCATTAATCATTTGATCCAAACGCTTAATGGCTTTTTAATAAACGAAAGTAAACTCGCATAATAATTTATATGGAACACGTACGAAAGTGTAATTTATTATTTAAAGTAGTTCATTCAGAAATTACGAATTCATCTCGTATAAACATGGCGCCGATTAAAATAATTTTCACGGGGCAAAAAGAACAACAAACGGTGAAAACAATGCCCCGATATGCGTGTTAACATAAATTGCTCGAGTAATTTATGATAACGTTTCAATGGAAATTATGTATAATTTGCCCACCGCTATCACAAACTCTATAATTAATGCGTAAATGAAAATGTTTACTTTGTTCAACTAAAAATACATTTTAATGACAAAAATAACCAGGCAAGTTTTCTCCTTTCTTGTTTGTCTGTTTCGAGTTCATTATTTTCGGCGTATGTGCATAAATATTTGATAAATATTTATAAATAGACGATTCACAGAAAATATTTATGTTTATCATAAACCTACTGAATATTATTTTGTGGTATATTTTTATTGTTTTTATTTATTTTAATGAAAAAAAGTAAAATCTGTTGTTTTTTTTTAACATAACCAAAATTAGGGGGTGTTTGCTTGAACAATTGTAGCCTTGTTTCAACAGCAGGGAATTTTTATTACAGAAATATTGAAACGTTGGGAATAAATTTCCAATGTGACGGATAAAATACAGCTAATATGATAAATGACTGAAATAAATTAGCAACGACTGATTGAAAGGGCATAATAGCCAAGGCTATTAATCAATAATAATAATAAGAAGAAGAACTATACAAAATAATTATAAATAAATATTTTGTCATGTTTTAATGATTTGCCATGAATGTATGGCCTATTTTACTTCTTCTAGGAGAATTATTTGTGGTCCATATGAGGATGACTATGGATAGAAAATACGATTCACGAAGAATTTTTCGAGATGTTGCCAATTGATTGTCAGCGTGACAGAAATTTATATGCAGTTAGTTAAATAAATGTATAACTTTCTAAAATGTAAACACACGATTAAGCAGATCGTGAATAATTTTGAGAAAACGAAAGCTAGTTGTTTAATTAGTGACAATTATAAAAAATAAGCTAATAGAATTGCTATATTAAATGTTACATATAAGATCAGATAAAGTAGAAATTGTGTTTTTGTTATTATTTCAAGTGCGTCCTTGTTTTTGAACGGATATGATTTAAATGTGGGGTTAGTAAAGTGCACATTGTCAACGACAAATGAAGTTAATTAAGGAAATAAAACGGTTAAATACACTAACTAGCGAAAACACTCCAAAAATGTTATAGAATATGTTTAAAGAACTCGGCATAACCAGAGGGAAAAAACACACAATGTACCTGCTCATATTTTAACAGATTTAAACCTCCTCAATCAGCACTTCTCCAATGCAGCCAATATTAATACATCGAGTGTGAGAAACATTTACATAATTTCTATAGAAACAATAGAAAAATGAATCTTCAAAATAATTTTATATTTCAACCAATGTCCAGTCTCGAGATAGAGTCAATTTTACTGTCTGTTAAAACGAAATCTTGATAATATTAGCATTACCATGCTAAAACTGTGCTGCCCTTTTATTATAAAATATATCACATTTATTATAAATCAATGCATTAAGCAATCTAAGGTACCCACTATTTGGAAGGAATCAATTATATTACCCCTAGCGAAAAAGAATACAGTATCAGACTTCAACAATCTGCGCCCAATAAGCATCATACCTACAGCTTCTAAAATACTCGAAAAGATACTTCATCAGCAAATGTGAGAATATTTAGAGAAAAATAAACTTCTGCCTATAGAACAGTCGGGATTTAGACAAGGCCATAATTGCTTAACCACTTTAACCAACATAGAAGATGATATAGTAGAGTCTTGGGACAGAGGGAATATATCCGTACTAATTGCAATTGAGTAGACCTAATAAACCATGATTTACTAATAGATATATTGCACTATCTTGGTTTTGACAATAACGCAGCGCTAATGATTAAATCGTTTCTCGCTAACAGATACCAAAGAGTCTTTAACAATGGGAAAATATCTGATAAAATTCAAATATTAAAAGAGGTACCATAGGGAACAATTCTAAGCCCATTATTGTACATAGCATACGCTTCACAAATACCTAATGTGCTAAAAACATGCAAATTCCATTCATATACCGACGATACGCAGATTTATTCTTCTTTGGGCGCTACTGATACCAAATTAAATGAAAAATTAATCAACGAAGATATCGAAAATTTAGTAAAATTTTCTAACGAACACAGTTTAATTATTAATGAGAAAAAATCATCTGCGATGATATTCGCAAAACAAAAAATTAGAAAACGAAGCAAGAAGATCTCTCGATATAAAAATAAACTCAATATCCATACAATTCTGCGAATCAATTAAAAATCTCGGGTTATTTATTGATGAAAATCTTAGATTTAAAAAGCATGTTACTTACTGCATTAAAAAGTCATATGCATCGCTAAAAATGCAATACACACACCGGCAGATTTTAACAACGACAATGAAAATAAAATTATGTGATACTCTGGTGTTCTCACACTTCAATTACGGAGATGTGATGCACGGGAATTGTCTTGACAGCTTTGATAAGATGCGAATAGAAAAAGTTCAAAGATAATGCCTTAGATTCATCTACGGAATTAAGCGGGGAAAACCAATTTCATATAAATTAACAGAGAGCAATTGGATCACAATGACGAAACGCAGACGCAGACTACACGAAGCTTGCTTTTATTTTAAAATTTTAACATCACAACAACCTGAATATCTGTACAAAAAAATAGTTATAGAGGGGATCTGCACAGCATAAATATTAGAAATAAAAACGCCATTAACACTCCTAAATTCTCAGCTGAGATATTCAAGAGATCCTTTAAATATAACGTTTCGAGACTAATAAGGACTTTTCCCAATAAATTCATAAGCATGCAGATAAGACATTTCAAAGCAAGTTATCTTGAAATGATGTAATTCACTTTATTCATATTATAGTGTTACTTCCCCATTATTCCCTTTTCTTACCTAAACATATTTACTAATTTACGTATATTTAATTTTACTAATAGATCTCATTCACTATACTTAGGAATTTGTGGAAGATCAGAGAAACCCTACACAGGATTTCACCTGAACAAATTCCTTGTTTATTGACCTTTAGACATTACAAATATATACAGAGAATAAAATATGTAAAGTGAGAGGGTCAACTTTACATATTTTATTCTCTGTATATATCTGTAATGTCTAAAGGTCAATAAACAATTATTATTATTATATTATTATTTAAAGTTATAGATATTTATTTTGCAGATGTTTATAAATAACTGGTAGTCCTTTTTGTAAATTACTTTCAACAATTCTTCTTAAATAAATCAACTGCGTTCACAATTAATCCCCACCACGCCCCCCACCCCTGTACCGGAGCAGTCACAGGGACAGAAGTCACAGGTTTCGACCTGTTCCACAAAAATCACAGTTTGTACCAGCCCTAAAAATAACTTTATGTAGCCTAATAGAAACATTTCTAAATTGATTCCGAGAAAATTTTATTATTCATGAATTTAATTTATTAACGCAAATGAAAAGCTCGACTTATCCAAAACACGCAGAAACATAATAACTCGCGTTTCTTTGTTGCTTTCGCCATTCAAAAATTATTCCCTAACGTTGAAATAATTCATATCTACTAATTAATTCTCCTTATCGCGCAGAGTGTAGGTATCTTTATGATTAACTAAATATTCACGTGCTTTGATGTCGGCATCGGGTTTTTATACAGTAATTCAATTACGCTCCAAAATACATTTTCACGCCTCGCAGATCACTTGTTCATAATTAATTTGTCCCGGGCGCTTTATATACTGTCCCGACTGTAAAAAAATGTGAAATTGTTTTAAATAATAATATCAGTTCAAAGTGATCGAATGCCGGATATGTATTTTGTCCCGGTATAAATTTTACATCAAAGCTCAATTTCGCAATGCGGTGTTTATTACAGCGCCGGAAATTTAATAAGGTTGAAAGCATACGAAATATGTTGTATTGCGATGTGAAAAAACAACAAAAACCATTTGATTTTCCTGTAGTTAATTTCATTATACTTTTAATTAGTTTTTATTAAAAATGGTCAAATAAAAATATTTTTTTATTTAATACACTTCGACAATTATTCATCACAAAATACACTAATTAAAAAGAATTATAGATATAGCATAATTGTTGTGGGTATTGATTTTTGAAAGTTCATACAAAACATTTTAAAGTTTTTAAATTAATTTCAAAAATTCAAAAAATTATTCAAAATATATAAATTTGTCTTTTGTTCACGACAATTGTTTCGCTCGAATTTATATTTTGAATTTTAATTTAAAAACCTTGAAATTTTAACAACTATAGATATAGCCATTTCTCTTTGAATAAATACGAACTATTTGTGGATTTATTTATTTATAATTTTTGTTTTCGGTACATCTCTTTTACATATGTAGAATAAACAATTTGTACACATATAACTTAAGAAGAAAAATGCAGTAGCAATTACAATCGCAGTGGTTGGTTAATAAAATTAACTTTACCGCATAGGTATAATATAAAAGTATAATTAGCAGATGTGAATAAACAATACATGAATTATGATCACATAATTAATGAATAATAAAGTCAGACACAATTATAAACACACAAATAGGAAATATATAACACAAGTTATAAGTTGACTAGGATCACAACAAACATATTTGTTTGCATTAAATATTTTGAAAGGGTATAAAGGTTATATGATAATATATATATATATATATATATATTAAATATTTTGGATTCAGAAATAAGAGTATCAACTAAAGACAATTTTCTTTAAGCCATTAATGTAAATGACCGTTAATAGCTTTAAAAAAATTGTCTTTAGTAGATACTCTAAATTTCATATATTTTTATTTTAAACTAAATTATAAAAATTAGGCGATTGCTGCTGACGTTGAATACGATCTTATGCCACAAATCTGCGCATTCTTCTTTTCCAACGGGGTAAGTGATGTCCGAGACCTCCATTTCACCCTTGTTTACTATAATTCCAGCGTTGTCCTTGAAGTAAATGAAAACCTTGTCCTTCCTGCGGGCTGGATTGCGCTGTCTGATTACCACTGCACAATTTACTCAATTGAATAATCAATTAATTATTTTCTCTTTAGCTATTGCAACTTTAATTTAAAATACTTACTTAAATTAATTATTAATGATCATTAATCATTTACCCGATGAGGCCACTGTGTTGGTGAAACAGTTGTGCAACAGTGTCTCTATAAAAAGTTTTGTGAAGCTTAAAATACTGTTGTTTTATTTACAAATAATGTATTATGGCATGTCATCAAGTAAATCGATTAATAAATTATTTATCAAGTGAATAAATACTCTTTTCTATTATTATCATTACCTTCTTGCAGGCTCTCCTTTCTTTCGGAGCTTTGGCTTACCTTCTTAGCCGCTCGGAGACTGAACCGTCCATACCGTGCACAGCAATTACATATAAGTTCTTTGCTTCAGCGCAATTGATAAATTTAGTACATTTATCAGTCAAACTCAGAAAATCCTGAATTCAACTCCCGCGGAACTACCACATCCTCTTTTATGAAATATGAATATGAGAGCCTCTACTAAGTGTTATATAAAAACATTTAATTAAATTATTAAGATGGCACAATTAAGCAACATTTTGAAGGTCTGTTTGAAAAAAATCTTGATCAGCAATAGTTCTCAAAGCTTTATATAATTTGAGATCGTCAGCAAACATGAGAAAGCTAGTAGACTTAACCTACTAAAAATCATTAAAACAAATAGGAAAAGGAGTGGACCGCAATAAAAGCCCTGTGGGATACCCGAAGTAACATGATTTTAAAAATTTGTATTTATTAAAGAACAAATCTAAAATTAATAATCTTTGTAGCCATGAAAAGAATAAGTTTAAAAGTTTTTTGATTTTTTTTAATACATTATAAATGTTCAATGTGTCCATCGTTTGATGCACGGCAAAGGTCAATTATTTATATTAATCCTGTAGTTCATCAACCCAATTTAAGCCCTTCAAACACTACGGTAACTTATTGACTCCCTCGAGTTATGGTCTGCAAAATGAAGAAATCACAAATTACTTCTTTTATTCCTTACTACAGATAAATTACATCCCTCAAGATCATAATCCAAATTTTATATTATCCATAAATTAGTGTCCGTATTTGAATTTCAGAAAATTCTACAAAAAAAAATACTTTGCTCACTAAATGTTTCAAATGTTTAACATATAAAAATGCAGGTATTTTAAGCAGTGCTCATTGAAATACCTGAATTCGAAAATGTAAAAAATGATTGTTGGATTACGACTCTATTCCACCTGTCCCAACTCCAACTCGCTCACAAAAATTCGCCATCCTGTCATTCCTCCAAAACCGAAATGATTTCGAGAGCATTTTCTGTAGGCTACATATTTTGATTAAATATTTAAAATGCGTATATTGAAGAATAAATAATTATTTCAATTTACAGAAGAAAAAAAAACGACAGAGTCCATTGGCCGACATTTGATGATAATAATAATAATAATAATAATAATAATTAGTTTTGGGCAAAATCGAGTGAATTTAGTAATCGAGTATTTCTGAATAACCAATTTTAAGTGGCCAAAGTCAAGCATGTGTACCGTATATAGTAATGCTCGTAGTTTCCTGAAACTCCCGGACAATATTACCTCTATTTTTACTAACCGTCATTTCAAATCTCTTATAAAGTTCTTAAAGGTGACAAACTTGTTTAAAAAAACATAATTGTTTGTATTTGTCGTAATTGTGTCGCTAAGTCGTGGTCTCTCTACAACACTCAGCTTCCGCTGTAAAAATAGTTAGTCATTTTATGTTTTTCTATGATAATAGTATTTAAACCATATGTCTGTGAGATTAAACATGTATAGACACCATCGACAGCCAATAACAATGCAGTCGACGCCGGTATAGTGGGATCGGTAAAATCTAGCCGTTAGAGATTATATACCATGGCCAGATGGAATCCGACACACCGTCCATAAAGGATTTCCCCTTCCACATCATAAATAAATAAATTGTAGTTTATTAATAAACAGGTGACATATCCCAATATCAATATAAAAAAGACATTAGGAAAATTGTCATATATTTCATTTTGCAGTGACAAAAAGATCGACTTTGTCCATCTCTATTAATAATAATACTTTATTGATGGACGAGCCATTTTATAATATAAGATATAAACACAACAAATATAAGAAGTACATATATAATAAAAATACAGAATTTAATACATTTAACATTAAAAATAATAACAAATTAAAATGTAAATTACTTGTCTCTACGATACTTCTTCTTAACATCATAGCTTCTATTTATAATTCGGTAACAATTGATGTATATCAATGTAAGAAACACAAACTTATCAATAAAGTTATTATATAAATATATCAATTAAAATAACTGTATTATAATTAAAGTGAAAGAATACTGAAAATGTACATATTTCCAATTATAATTTTAATACTTTACTTTTATTAATATTATCCAATCTTCTAAAAATCCAAATTGCGTTTTTATTTTGTTTGGAAGTAACTTTCAATATTAAATTTGTGTGTGTCACCCACGTGCCACTCAAGAAAGTAATTTATGGCCGTTGATAAAGTTACGGGCTCCACCTCCGTGTAATTATGCTAATCGTAAACATAACGGGCGATGAATAAAAGTGAAATTTTAAATGATACGTTACGGATTTAATGACAAGTTTACGCGATAAGTGCGAATTAAATTTTGCACGCGTAATTTTTGTCTTCGCGATATTTACGTTTCATTTAATTTGAGACGAGTAAACTTAGTTGATGCTTTATTACATTACATCTTAACAAAAGCGAGATAATAATTACCCTATTATTAGTGTAGATAATTAGGTAAGTTTGTTTTACTAAAACATGATCTCAGTTGAGAAACAATTTATGATTTATTCTAGGATAATATTATTTAAAACACTAAGAGTACTATAATTATCAGCAAATTGGGCTATAAGATTTTCGGAGAACATTAAATTTCATCCTTAATTAAAAATGAGAACAATCAATAATGTTTTAATTTTTATTAAAACTATGTATTTTCTTATAAATAAACAAAATAATTCAAAAATTATTTGTAATAATTTTTCAACATAAACATATTTTTTTAAGTATCCATAATGCTACAGAAATATTAATGTATGCTCCTTATAACTCTTTAAACATGTAAATATATTTTATATACATTGTGAGAAAAAATAGAGGATTTTAATCTTATAAAAAAAAAACGAATATGGCGTCCATAAGAAAAAAGAGAGTTGATGATGGTCCAGAAGAAACGAAACATGCTATTAGTAAATTGAGTATGCTATCGATTATACCATAAAAAAGTGACATAAGAATGTCTTCATTCTATTGATATATTGCTTCAAATAACGAAGATATTAATAAAAAAAAGAAAATCGCATTTTTCAGTATTTTTTTTTTTTTCATTTTTCTTGAAAACAAAGAAACTTAGCCCAGTTTTCTCAACGGGATATTAATCAGCATGAGATTCTGCAAAAGTGCCAAAATTAAATCTACCCTCTCGATTATAATAATCGAGATCCCCATGGTAAGACTCGAATTTGAAACACCATGTATATAAATTGTATCTAAATAATATACAGAGAGCTTTTTTATCTGTATACATTTCCCCTATCTATACATGCAAAATACTCATACATATGTATGTATGTTTAGTTGCCTATAACAAGAAACTGAACACACATGCCAAATAATCAACTAAACATACACACATTAATCGGTTTAATGCGTTTGACTTGCGTTTTTTGCAGGTATACACTTCCCCTAATGTATACTGATAAAAAAACCTCTCTGTATATATATATATATATATATATAATGTAATATAAAATAATACAATATAATATAATATAATATAATATAATATAATATAATATAATATAATATAATATAATATAATATAATATAATATAATATAATATAATATAATATAATATAATATAATATAATATAATATAATATAATATAATATAATATAATATAATATAATATAATATAATATAATATAATATAATATAATATAATATAATATAATATAATATAATATAATATAATATAATATATGTAACATATTGCGAAATGGCTATCGACCATAGATTTTTCAGCCTATATATGCAATATTTTCACCAATAAATATTATTATTAATTTCAGTAATTTAAAAGGAACCTTTAAATTATTATTTTTAAGCTACCTGAAAAAGTTGGTAAATTTAAGTCTCTATAAAGAAAGAGACAATATTTTTATTGGCAGAATATTAACATTTACAGTGTATAATACGTTTCCCTATGAAGATTAACTTCAGTTAAGTTTTTATCATGTAAACACCTTTCACATTTAACGTTTTATACGCTCGTGTTAAGAAAAATGAATAAAATGGCTAAATTTCAAATTTGATTTTCAAGAAAATATCAAATAAATATGTTACAACTAGTTATAAATTAAATAATGACATTTTTTCATTGCATACATTTTAATAAAATTTATTATACAATTAAATTACAATATTATTAACATAGTAATTTAGGAAAAATTAAAAACTATATTTATTTTAAATTTAAAAGTTGGTGTTTTAAAATAGTTATTTTCAAGTAGTATTATTGAATTGAGTTTGATAGATTTTATGCCAAATTGTCAAACATTGAAATTAAAACTAAAAATACCTCCTTATTAGTTTTGTCTGCAAACACATTACATTACATTAAAAATATTGTCATTTAATTGTGTATCACTGAATAACTTAGGTTGAGTAATGTGAAGTGTTGTCTAATGATGTAGTTGAAAATAAAATTCTCAATTTCACTTTTAAATTTTATTAAAACACCAGACGTACATTTCAAGTACTAAGTACTCATTATCAATGGTAAACCATCTGGTGTTTTAATAAAATTTAAAAGTGAAGTAAGGAATTTTATTTTCAACTATATCATTTAATTGTGTACCAAATTTGATTAAAATCTTTCCAGTGGAAAAAAAGTCATTATTTATTATCTCTGATTAAATTGTACCATGGAATTGATTAGAATCTACTCAGTAAAAAAACATTTACACAAAGTAAAATTTGTAATTTCAAAATGTATTTTTGGAAATAGTGTTTTTTATTTCATATTATTACTTCTAATATAAAACAATTACATTAATTGTAACAATATATCAACAGTCTCCCAATAAAATGCATCAGATAATTAATGATGCTTTTTGCACTATTCAAACGTTCTCTGTGGCAACTTTTTCTATAATAAGGTACATTTACAATCAACAAAGTATCTACAAATCTAATTTATTGTTTCTGAACAAAGTTTGCTATTTAAACATTGCGCAACAGCAGGTTACATAAGTTGTTTGCATAAATACATTACATACGCGCAATATTTAAGCAATCGACTAGTTTCTTGAAGACTACATACATTTAATATTGATCCTTCTCGTAATATCTTGTGTATAAATAATTTACAAAAAGTAATCGCAATAATAATCTTTTAAAAGAATTTTATTTTTTAATTAAGCAACGACATCTCTTGATAATATTTGGAACTTGTTATAGTTAGCGCACTCGCGATAAGAGTACGAACTTCTGTATAAAATATTAGTTCGGACTACATCCACCAGATGGAGATAAAGATCCATTATCTATGATTTTATTATTGGGCAGGGTAGCCAACTTAAAAACAGTCTGTTCCAAAATGATACAATTTTAACAATTAGCGTTTAAATATAAATTCTTATTAATTCTAACATTTAGCCTTTAATATAGTTATACAGTATTATTTATAATTAACTGCTTATAATATAAAGATCGGTTTCTTATTAAAAATAAAATTGCGTTGGTTACGGAACAATAAGAACTTGGTTTTAAGGTTAGTTTAGGCGCGAAGTTATATTGAGTAATACTGAAAGTGATTTTAATTCAAGTTAATTTGTTATGGCATAAAAGAAAATTAAATATTTTTGTATATAATCAGGAGGTATCAACATTAAGAATGTCTGACATAGATTTATTAGATTGTTTATTAAACTTCGAAGAGGAACTTCAACAAGAAAACAACGTTAAAGAAGACAAGAAGCCCGCTGCTAGCAATATTCACACAGGAGATACGGATAGTTCAGATGATGAAGACAACAGGGATTTTCAAAACAGTAAATACAATGATTTCGGAAAATCCATCAAGCAAATGCTCAATGCAAACGAAAACCATCGTTCGATCGATAAACCGGAGAGAGTCTTACAACCTGCCTCGTGGAAATCAAAACCGGGTAACGATCCCAAATCAACAACTGCAGTGGATAAAAACAAACCTACAAAATTACAATCCGGAGGGGATGTTTATACAGACCCCATTTTCGGTATTAGGATAATTAACCCATTGATTTCGCATGCGACGTTGAAAGAAATGATGCAGGGAAGAGAGGCGGTCAGTATGGGAAGGGTTCGTATGTACGTCGAGAGATTAACTCCACAGAAAGATTGGGTTGTTGGTGGTGTGATTGTTGGTAAAATAGGAAGAACCTCTCAAAAGGGAAACTCGTTCGCTATTTTAACTTTATCGGATCTTCATGGGGACTTGAAAACCATTTCATTGTTCTTGTTTGGGAGTGCTTATAAGGAGCTCTCAAAGTGCTTGACGGGGACGGTTGTAGGCATTTTAAATCCAACTGTTTTCGAAAAGAAAAAAGATTCAAAAGATGAGGTAAAATATTTATTATATTAATGTAAATATATCTATATATAAGTAATGAGGTTTGTAAAACCGAAATGGCCATCACTAGTTGGTGGCTGAACATTTTATTAAAAAATTTGTTGAATATTTTACTTTTTATAAAAAATCAACAGTAAATGTGTAAAAATTTTCAGGCGGTTAATTTCTAGTAGAATATTTAAGTAAAAAATTATTGAATTTTTCATGTCTCAACGGACCATTGAAATATTAATTAATAATATTAATTTAGTGATTTGCATCACAAAAATTGAAATAAAAATCTTTAAAAATATATAATAGTGTTTACATCACGCATAAGAATACAATTCAGAAATAAATCAAAAGATTATTTATTATTTTAATATTACTTTCAAATTTATAAACAAATGTTTTTTAATTATATATTTTTTCTTTACTTTTAATTATTATTTTGTTTGCAGGCATGTTTAAGTGTGGATAATATTCAGAGGGTGTTAATCCTTGGACAATCGAAGGATTTTGGCACATGCAAGAGTATGAAAAAGAATGGGGACGCATGCACGTCCTTTGTCAACAAAAACCGATGTGAGTTCTGCGTTTATCACATCAAGCAGGAATACCAGAAATGCAGCAAACGTTCCGAGTTACAGTCGAATTTCCAAGGAAAAGGCTTGACAGCGTTACGCAACAAAGTCCTTGGTAAAAATGAAGTTTTCTACGCCGGCAAATCGTACATGGCTATTCCAGCAAAAAAGAGCCAAAAATTAGTTAAGCAAGACGAGGGCAGGTTAAGTTTACTTTCAGGTATGAATAAAACTACAAGTAATGCTTCAGTACCAAAAAATGGTGCGAAGAGGAAACAGGCGGAATATGTTGAATCGATTGCTTCCCAACGGTTGAAAGACATGGAATTGTTGAAACGGCTAGGTGGTGGGGGCAACAAAAATAAGGATGAAGATAAGGAGGCTGTTGAGTCGAAATTGAATGAAAATGGTTTGAAGAGGAGTGCGGAGGGAATTACTGCTGACGAATCAAAAATGAATGCTTTATCTGTGATTGCAAAACTGAAAGCGAAAAATGCAGGTGATGCAAAAAAAATGGTGTCTCCAAATAGTAAAGGTGAATCTAAATTAAGTACAAGTAAATTAAATTTAAGAACTGAAAATTCAAATTTGGATTTAAAGAAAAATTCAAATGAAAATCCAAAGGAATCAATAAATGATACAAATTTAACAAAAACAAATTTAATTAAGGATACAAAACACTTGAACAAAATAAAAAATGCTGACTTCGATTTTATGAAAATTGGAAGTAATGAGAGTAAAAATTTTCTGGAAAAAAATAATGATGATAGCAAAAAGAGTAACGATAAAATAAACAAATTTAATGATAATAAAATTAGTCAGGTTTCTAATTCGAAAAATAAAGAAGCAAAAAGTGTAGAATCAAAATTAATTGTTGATAATTCAGAAAATAATGGTGATGCTATTGATTATGCAAATATTTTGGATGAAAATAACTTCAGCGATATTGAATTCGATTTATCGGATGAGGATTTAAATATAAATAATTCAATAACAAAAATTAAATCCAAAACAAATAATGATGAGAATAGTGAATTAAAGCAAAACATTAGTAATTCAGTTAATCATAAAAAACTCACTTCACCTTTGAATGGTAAAGAATCTAAAATTTTAACTGTGAATAAAAACATACCCGATAATAAAATTAAAAATGATGCAAAGATTTTAGATGCTGCAGAAAGTAATAAAAATAAAATTAATGGTAAAGAGAAATTTGCAACTAGTAATGGGAAAATAGTTTCAAGCCCACAGACTACTAATAAAAAGGAAACTAAAATAAACTCGAGTCCACAAATTTCAAATTCAAGCCAGCAAATTTCTCATAATAAAATAAACGAAATTCCAAATAATTTCAAAAACCGTTTTCCAAATTTAAACAACGTCCCTTCGTTGTTGAACACGAGCAGTTCTTTAATTGACCTAAACGCTCCAATACCGAAAACAGTCAATCGAGCCAAAATAAATGCTCTTCAATGGGTTCAAAAGAACGGACCAATTAAAAAAGACGAAGGTAAAAATAAGCGAAAGCGCGCTTTGGAAATAGCTGCGAAGGTAGAAACGGAATCCGACCCAAAAAAGCAGAAAATTCAGGAAAATGAATTCTTCTCCGATCGGTTTAAAAAAATGATGGCTGTCTCTTCTAAACATACAAATTTAGTTAGGCAAAGGGAGGACGAAGAGCAAGAGAAATATTTTAACAAATTAGAGATGAAGGAGAGGATGGAGGATAAAATGATGAGTATTTATAAAGTCGATTGTAAAGCAGTTCGGTGTTTGCAGTGCAAATATACGAGTTTCTCAGCGGCGGCTTTGTGCAAAGAGCAGAAGCACAAGCTGAAGGTCTTCGATGCCGTTAAGAGGTTTTTTAGGTGTGGAGACTGCGGGTATCGAACAGTTACCTTGAGGATCATCCCGCTCGAAAGCTGCAAGAACTGTGGCAGCGGAAAGTGGGAGAGAACGACCATGATGAAGGAAAAGAAAGTGGAGAAGATGCATTCGTTGTCCATTAGAGGTGGCGAACAAGCTAACGTTAACTCTGTGATTACCGATGCGAATATTAATTTATTAGTCCCTGATGATTAATTCTTTTTTTTTAACTTATTTAAATGTTATAAATGATGCTTATTTCAATTCAATAAACAATTTTATATTCTTTTTAATTACCGATATTTTTAATTAACCTTAGAAATCCATCGTTAAAAATTCCTGTTAATTATTCTAGGAAAAATTCATAACTTCAAAATATAAACATAGAAGAAAATTAAATAAAGATTTTTTAGTTAAAGAAATCTGTTTGAGAATGTCATGAAGTTACAGATTTCTGTAATTAATTTACAAATATGAAAACTGCTTTGGAAGATTATCAACAGATGTCACTATTGGAGTTACAGATTTCTGTAATTTTAATATACTGTTTTGCCAACTTAAAAATTACTTTAGGACGTAGTCAATAAATGTCACTAGTGTTTACAGGATTCTGTAATTTTGATTTATAAAAAACTGCTATAACGATCAAACATATTGCCAACATTAAAAATTGTTCGCAATGATTTTCACAGATGGCGCCATTTAAAAATATATTTTCTAATTTTATTTTAAATTTAATCTTGTTGATTTCTAAATATTCAATTATATTAAATATAATAGTATAATTAATTTAATCCAATTATATAAAGGTAAATTACAATAATTGTGAAAACGTGTTCAAACATTTTTTTTAATATTAACATTTCTAATATTCAAATATTAGTAAATTCATTTTATATTAATAAATAATTATAAATCCACAAACAAAACAATTAAAACCACAGATTAAATTGAATAACGTTCAATGTTTGATTAGTTTCGGCTACTAAGTACGAGTTTAAAAAATTAAATTCTTTTGAAAATGGGCAAATAACCCAAAAGTAGTCAAGAAAGGATTATTATTTTTCTACAGTTGGAGAAATAACGATAACCGTTAGTTAGTTTTGTACTTAAATGTGTTGAAATAAAATTTGCTAAGAAAGAAAAAAATAATATTTTCTTTATAAATATATAATGAAAATATTTTTTTTATTCTTAGTTAATTTTCTACAATATTTATATTGAATGTAAATGTTTCTCGATCTTTAATAATATCTTATAACTTAATAATTCAAATCTTATTATGAATTTTAAGAATTGAAATTTACAAGGAAAAAGGCAATTTTGTATGTATTTATAAATTGTTTACAATATCGAACGCATAACGTCTATTTATTCACAGTAATGCAGTAAGGAAGTAAGGCATTCTTTACTCCATGAATATACATTTGTGCCGTAGTCAATTATTTCCTTCAAAGATAAGGTTGATGTTTATTACCATGTCTATTTTAAATATTTGTTGGTGAATACGTGAAATTTTCGTGATTAGTAATATTTATATTATTTTACCATTGAGTAAATAAATTATACATTTTCTCCTCTATGATTCTATTCAATTATAAGAAATACACACGCAACAGTCACAACCATAGAATATAATACTTTAATTATCTGTTTTTGCCTGTTTGTCGAATGCAAATATCAACATAACTTTATCAGAAGAAAACATTTTGGTAAACGTTATTTTTGATAATTCTTTTTCATAGTTTCAGATAAAGATATTTGCCAAAAGAGAGAAATTGAGAGCTGTTAGTTCTTGAAATTCATAATAGTGCCGATTCTGTAACAGAAATGTTTAGTTTAACGTGTGCGTTAAGTTTTATCATCAAAGTCTAGATAATCAGGGCTATCCTGTAAGGACAATGTTAAGTTTAACGTATACGTTATTTTTATCATCACAGTCTAAGCAACTGGTGTAATAAATATGTAATCGTAGAATGTGAATTTAATTAATAACTTGCGGAGTTCGGGTTCGAATCCCACTGGGGCAAGAGATATTTCTAATAAAATATACTTCTCCCGGGTCCAAGGACGTTGTGTTTGTCCTCATCTTAGATTAATGACTTATATATATGTACAAATTTCGTTAGTGGCTGAATGGAAATACCTATGCCAAAAATGTCCCTCATTTCATTATTCCTTAACCTTAATATCCTTTCAATCATCCTTCGTTAAAAAAATTAATAACTTACACGTCAAACATAACATTTCCCATAGGGAATAGCACCGATTATATGTATTAGATATATATTCATATATTGTGAAATTAATTAATAACGTACACGTCCAAATTAACATTTCCCGTATAAAATAGCCCCGAATATCACTTTAATACAACCTTTGATTTATGTAGGTTTCAAATGTTGTTCATTTTACTACAAAAAATGTTTCAACTGTGATAGATGAATGATCATACCTGATAAAGCCACTATGTGGTGAAATTTTTTTTATTGTACAATTAACAATATTTGAAACCTAAACAAATTAAGTGTTTTATTAAACAGAGAAGAATGGAGAACTCATCAGAAAACCATCCTTTTAATTACAGATTTTTCAGGAAAGCTCGAAATAATTCATTAGACATGCAGATGTTAACCAGTAATTTAATTTCTTCTCTAGAGTAAAATTATCTACGTTCTTTATTAATTTATCTAATAAAACGTTTAACTCTTTGATGTGTATTGAAGTAGACTTTTAACATAGAATAAGAGGAGTTTAGCATTATTGGGTAAAAGTAACGTCTTTTTTTAACGTCTAGTGAGTTTCAAAATCCACTAAATAATAAATTTATAATGATATTACAACGCAAACAAGTTTTATCTATAATTAAAATTGCTGTCGTGTGTGTTTTAAGTTGCCTGCAAGTTAGGAGCTGAAATTATCCAGGAGGAAAAATAAATTCAGTGATTGGTCGGTTTGAATTTAGACCACCGCGTTACGTTTGCTCCAACCGTTACCGGCTTAAAATAAACGTGTATTTATTTTCGAATCTGAAATGTTTTCTTAATAAAGTCGATATGTAATGTAAACGAAATTTCATTATTCATAAAAGATGATATTACTCGAATAAATAAATGAAGATATTTAAAATAATATTTATATGATGATGTAGGAAAAAGTATTATAAGCGCATTGTGTTTACGAGTTGAAAATAAATTGAAGAGAAAATATATTTATTTTTAAAATTATACAAATAATTTATACATGCTAATCTTGTGTATATCTCGAAATAGTTCACATTTTATGGTATTTATAAGACATTTTAATAATGAATTTAATAGTTGGACATGGAAATAAATAGAAATGAAGCATTAAAAATTAAGGAAATTGAAAACAAATACTAAATAAACACTATGTTCTATTTAGATTAGCGTTATAAAAAATCTATATGTAAGTACGAAATAATTGTTGATCTTATAAATAAGCTAAAATCATCGGAAATTTTAATTGTTACAATAATAGAAAACATTATTGTTTGTTTCTTACAGTCATTTCTCTGTTATCACTACCAACCATTTAATTGATTCTTAAAATGTCTTAAAACAGTATGAAATGTGAAATATTTTGAAAACTACGAAAGATAAGCATACTGCATAAAAAATGTTCCTCTTTTTAGTACAAGTTTTGAAAAAAAAAAAATATATGAAAAATATAGAGTGCCATTTATAAAATGAACATTATTTTTCAAATACCCACAATAAAAATATTTCACATTTAAAATTATTGCATAGAATGGTACTATCTTAGAATACATAAAACTGCCAACTGTTAGCATTTTTATATTTTTTTCTGCAGTTACGGCCAATCAAAACTACTAACCATGTTATATTAATCTAAAGATAATTTAAAGGGGAATCAAAGGAATTCATTTAAAATAACAAATATATCCTGTACCCTGTATATATGAAACTAATTTTACATTATGCGTCTTCAGTGGTCAAGCAACTTTTATTAATAAATTAATGCTGAATTTGAATAAGAAAAGGAGAATAAAACAAATGATTTAGATTGAAATTAAGATCATTCTCCAGAACCAGCACATAGTAGATTTATAATAATAATAATTTTATTTATAAATACCAATGAAAATAAAATGTATTGCTTAGTCTAATTAAATGCTATTTATTTAGGCTGTAATATTTTTTTTTCAATATTTATAAAATATGCAACAAAGATAAAACATCGCACGAATAATGATGTAATCCAAGAATGTTTGTTTAAATGAAACCTAAACTAATTTCGAAGATATTTCTTGGTGAGTACGAGAAATTTTATAGATAGAAATTGCCAACCATACAATCACATTTGAAAATATATTCTCTTTAAACAATTTGAAAAATTAAAAAATGTCAAATTCTCCACAATTAAATATGTTAGAAGCAAATGTAAAAAAAATCTAGTAAATTTTTGAATTTCAATGTAATTCTTTTAAATAACAATTTATTGAAATTAATTAATTTGATTTAATAATTAACCTTCAGGCGGAAAGACCACTGTTCAATTGACAGACCTTTACAGCAATATTTTATGTTATATGTAGATGTTGTATTACCACTGTATAGTTCTAAGAATTATACTGTAATACGTTTGCAAATAAAGATTATATATAATGTATATATAATAATTTACCTTTATTTGATTTTAATTTTGTTTATATGTTTATTTATTTGTCAATTTTATATAAAAAATTATTAATAAAGAGCAAACAGTGTTCGAAATGTACATATAGTATTTTAAAAATAAAGAATTGAAGAAAAGAATAAAATATAAATATTACTAAATTAATCTTATTTAAATTCTGCAATTCACGTTATTAAAGAAATAGAAAAAACTTTTAATATAAGGGAAGATTTTTTTCTTTGTCCCCACGACTACAGCTTTGGAATATATTCTTTTTTTTTTTTCGACGATGACTGCTTTTTTACGCGTTGTTTATTATACATTCAAAGCGACCCGTTCGCATTGAACATTTCACTTCCTGAATATATTTATCAGCACTTTATGTATGTATAATAAGGAATGGTGAAATGTTCTCGAGCTAAGCGTTCCGAACGAAGCTTATCGGCTCGGTATCAGCTAATGAAGCAAAAAGCGTAAAGTAAAACGCATTTGTCGTAGTAAGTGTGTTTATAAATATTTCAGCGCAGACATTTAATAATTGTATGTAATGTAAAAAAAATTCCGCAAGCTGTAATTATTGAAATATACATTCGTGCGTGTTCTTAGTTTCTTACTTAGAATATCGTTTAGATTTCTTGGAAATATGTAACAACATAGGTTACTTAAAATGCTCGTCTAACTACAAGGAATTCAAATAACATTTTGCGTAAAAGAATTTGAAAATAATTAATGAATTAAATAAAAATGTTTTGAAGTAATTAATAACTTATTTCCACATTTAGCTCTGTCATTTTTGAATTTACGTTTTAATGTGCATTTGTTTAATGTATTTACGTAACGTAAGTCAAAAGACACAAAGCTAAATGTATTAATTTCCATTTAATTTTAGCAATCCAACTTATTTATAAATAACTAATTTTGTTTTATTTTAGCAAAATAATTCCATAATGATCCTGAGGATGGTTTTTTTAGTGTTTTTTTTTACCTTGTGAGCAAATGCTGGGACCGAAATTATTTTGCCTGCCCCATCCCTTCATGTAAATATCCATAGAAATTTTACGAAACAAATTTTAAATTCTCTTGAAAATGGGCTAATAATCCGAAACTAGTCCAAAATTTAAAGATATTCAATCTAATCTGTGTTTTATTGGTTGATTTTTAATATTTTATTCATATTTATTTCACGCAAATAATTTTGATTAAAACTAGGAACATTCTCCAGAACCATAGCATAGTAGATTTATAACAATAATTTGTTTTATAAATACCACTGAGAAATAAAATTTATTGCTCGGAGAATTTACTGAAATCCGTGAATTTTCATTAAACATGTTTTAATTGCCCAAAATTATAGTCCAAAAATTCTCTAAAAATGATGATGATAAAAAATGTCTATCAAAAAACGATTTTCTAATTAAAACGAGTTTAAAATCATCGGGGGAATTCGCTGCATGTTTTAAGATTGCTCTAATTTATAATGCAATATTGTCCATTGGTCAAGAAATTAATATATCACGAATTATTGATTGTTGATTACTATATAGGAATCTCTACTAAACAGCGTCCTTAATGATTCTTTAGAAAATACTTTTTTGGTTTTGTAAAGTTAATTAAAGGAAAGATACATTGTATTATTTCACAAATTAAAAAGTTAATTCCAAACAAACCTCTAATATAAATAAAAAAGAGTATTTATTCACTTGTTCAGAGTTATTTAAATAAATTAAATAAAAATGATTTTTTTAATATTAATATATTTATTTACGGTATCTCCTTTTTAGAAAACATATGCAACAAAAAGATTTGAAAATAATTAATAAATTATTTCCATATATTATATTAACCACTAATTGTTAGTCCATTTCCAAAGGAATAATAATTGTCTAGGTATACATACATTTTTGTTTCAGGTAATAAGAAGAGTCAAAATTGGGAAATTCCATATCTCCTCGTTGTCGTTAACGATATTTTCTCTAACTTTTATGGCCCTGCTAATCTCCAGGCCTTCTTTTAGATTTAGAGCGTATCCCTTATTACCTGAATGCAAAATTATAAAATTATGCGGATTATCGGGAGGGTAGCACAGTACTTACAAGCACGGCCGTCAAAATTATCCAAAATCGCATTTTTTTCTGTAGGTATTGGTGCAATAAATTATAGAGATTTGTGGTTATTCAACAAAGACCATTTACTGTCCGCAATAAAATACTTAAGAACCTTTGCGTTAGCCGTACCTGCTCTTTTCTATGAGGTTTAGTGATCGAATTCGATGCAATGCTTGGAAAAGCAGGACCTTACAATTTCGTTCAAACGACTTTTTCAAAGAAATTACCCCTTAAGTGTTTAACACCAATATTGTGTAAAAAGAGATTTTTTCATCAAGTTGAAACTTGTCGGAGAAAATAATCATATTTTAGGGAAACAAAACAATTATATAAAGAATGTCCTGCTAATTTTTGGAAATGGCTTAACCTTAGGTTGCTGAGACCAAAATATGAATACAAAAATTAATAAAAAAATATTTTACTGATAACAATCGAATGTTCCATTCGATTTGAATAAAATTTACTGTGTTTCTCGCCGGGGGGTATCCCTTAGGTATCCGCGCTTGGATGAAATTGCATCGTCCCTGGAAAAGCCACTTGTTGGTTTATCTAAAACAGATTTTTTTATGTCCTTTCATTCTGGTTTCGAATGAACTACCGGTTTGACCAAGTGTCTTGCCTTAAATTAACTTTACAGAATGTAATATTTCACCAAGTACTAGATGAGAAATTAATTCAAGAACAAAAATACTTATACGATTATTTAAAATTATTTAAATTTAACAAAATTAAATAACTTTATTTTTTAATTAAATTCAAATTAGGAAATTGGACAAGGAAGATTACTAATCCGATTTAGTGATTTAATGAGAAGAAGGGATTAATAAAGATTATGCTATTTATTTTTGAAGCAAAAAAATTTATCATTGAAACTAAAGCCTTAATGGTTACTTAAACAATAGCAAAAATCTGAGCCCTTTCAAGGAAACTAAATATTACAAACAAAACACTTTAATTTATGCGTGCGGAAATAAATAAATTAGGAAAACGTTTCTTCTTCATTGACGTTTTAAAAGATCACCATCCAAAAAGATAGGCAATATTCTTTGAAATGGTATTTTTTGTAGTTTATTTTTTCATATTATTTGAAGAGTTTGTCAATTAAGAGGGCTCTGTGCATGTAGTCGCTTATATAGAATTCAATGTAAATTGTTAACCCAAATTAAAATTAAATTATTCAAAATTTTTTAAATTATTTTCGCCTGAGGAGTGATTTTATGATTAGAAAACGTTACCTATTAAATAATTTTTATTTATTTTGGCCATTGTGATTTTTGCCATATGATAAAGTGCGAACGAAGTTACCCGAAATGCTTCCTCTAATTTATACCTGCGATTCCGCCAATACGTTTTCGTTTTATAGGATTAACAGTATTATAGGTTCATAAAAAATAACCAAAAAATTGAGGCTAATGGCTTATTTACTGACGATTGACATCAGATATTTTTTATTATTTTTTTTCAAAATTAATTTAATTAACAAAAGTACATTTAATCTATATTAAACATACTCTACTGCACATGGAAGGTCTTCCTCTTAAATATCCATATTTAATGCATTAGATTATTTGTATACTAGTTAATCCTATGAAATAGTCAATAAGAACAATTTTTTTCGATGCAATCATTTTTATTGTAGAACAGCACATAGTGGTTCATACGTTTGCCGATAGGTTGAAATTATATTATTTTTGGTTTGGTTGTGAAATTCTTCAAAAACAGATTTTTTTGCCAATTTGGACCATCAACAATTTAATGAATGTAACTTATTTTTTATTTATCTATTTAACAGAGTATACCATTTTTATAAATATAAGACATACATGTAAAATGCAATAAAATTATATGTATTACTAACTAATTTTAAATACAATTAATTCTGTAGTTAAAATTATATTTAGTAGTATATTTATTAGGTGTAAAATCGCAATTAATATCATAACAGAAATTATTTTCAAATTTTTTTTATTTAATTTATTAATTAATATTATTTGCCCAACACCTGTAAGGGTACAAGGGATTTTGATAATATATATATAATTAATATTATCTAATTCATTCGTATATATTTAAAATACGAAGTATTTTTTTAGTTTTATAAATTTTTATTCAAGAGCTATTATTGACTACTTAAATGATTGTTACTTAATAAAACTTTATGTTATTGAATGCTTCTTTATTAATGTTTTTGTTATATTGATGCAATGCCGGTTTTATATGTTGAAAGTTTATAGTTATTGTTATTTAATTCAAAATAAATGTCTTTTATACACATAATTTCAAAATCGAATCCATGAAACGCAATTTCAAACGATTTATCTGCAATTAAATTTAATTCCTGCAGCGTTTTGTTTAATTTTTTTTTTGTCATCTTCGAAACTGCCCATTTCCAATCATTTCGAAACGTTCCCGCGTCCATTTCCCAATAAAACCCAAGAAAGACATTACTGTTAACAATTTACAAACTGGGCGCAGCGCGAGTGTGCCGAGGTCCTGCTCAACCGGCCATAACAAAACACGACCGCTGTAAAATGAATGAATAAATAAAACGCACACACAGGTTTTAATTTTTTTAAGAACAAATATAATTTATTGATATACAGATACATATTATAGCTACAATATAAATATACAGGTATTAAGGCTTGAAGGATTGGTTCTTTTGTTAATTCTTGTTTTTTTTTTTTTCTCTTCAAATTTCCACTTCAAAAACCCTATATAGCTATACATATATAAATAGATATTTATATATATATATAAAGATAGTAAATATGTGCTGAGCACATTTGGTCACCTACGGAAATAATATTGCGGTAGTATATAGTAAATAATAATATAAATAATAAGTTACATATAAATTACAATAAAAAAAAGAAAAATAATAGATAAAGAAAGGAAAGGAATAACTACATAACATAAACGTGTTTGAAATGAGACACACAAAAAAATAATAATATATAAAGTGAAAAATTAAATAATGATTTAAATTATTAACAAAAACTCGAATTCTTTTTTCATTGGTCTTTGCGTGGTGTATGGGGAAATGAACGGGTGTGCGGGTGTAAGGAAATTGGTTGTGTAAATATGTGTGTGTAAAATAAATTAAATTGTTCGCGTGTGCGGAATGTTGTTGAAAAAGGAATCGTTATATTACATATATACAGGGTGTTGTATGATTCGCTAATAAAATGAACATTTTCTTTTTAAACATAAAAACTTAATATTAACTTTCTAACGTTGGAAATTAATTAAATGCACTTAATTAAAAAAAAAATAAAGCAAGTTCAATGAAGTTCGTGTTAAATATAATACGTGTTGAAAATAAATATTAATGGCTTGGGCTTTCACTTTAGTTTAACATGACAAATGCGAAGGATTTTTTTTGAAGGCTTGCAGTTTAATTATTTAATAATTTAGAGTTTTGTTAAAATAGTTTAATTTACTTTACTTTTATATTAATATGAAATGAAATACCTAACAAGTGGAAACATTTTTATGTTTTTTTTTGTTCATTTTTGTAATTTATTTCACAACAAAATACAGCGAGGATTTTAATCATTAAACATTGTTCCATTTAAAAAAAAATTGGAAGTATATTGAAATAATCAATAAACTATTAATCGGGGCTATTCTGTAACGAATATGTTAAGTTTAACGTGTACTTTATTTTTATCATCACAGTCTAAGTAAATTTTGTAATAAAAATGTAATCATAGAATGTGAATTTAATAAATAACCTACACCTTAAACGATAGGAAATAACCCTGAATATCATTATTTTATATAACAAATGCAATACGTGTAAAAATTGTACATCTGTTAAATAATATATTAAACAGAACAAACATAAATGAGATATTTAATGAAATAAAATCCTCACTGTATATAACAATTATTTTCAATATTACTTTTTTTGTATAAAAAGGGCAGCTTTTTTTTAATATCTGTTATATTTTTTAAAAAAAGGCTATCCTTTTTGTATATTTGCTATAAAACATACTTTCTGTATTACTATTTTCATAAAACCATTTTTTTATAAAACAGCTTGTCTTGTATTATGGAATTATTTTTATGTTGCATAATAAATTGTTATTATTTTTCTCATATTAACAATTTATTAAAATTCAAAAGAATCTTACATATTAATATTTGTATTGTAATAATATAAAGGATTCAAATGAAAATAAATTCATCATAAATTATTAATTCGAGAAACAATAACACAATAATAATTTATTTAGCTGGCATGAATTTTATTTTTATTTTCGTGCAATCTATTTCTGTAGTTTTTAATAGCTTGTCAAGTTTATAAGCGATAAAATAACAAATTAAAGTTTGTAAACAAAACCAGCTATTAAATAATAGTATTTCGAATTTTATTTACGTCCGTGTTGTTGTTAATTTAGAAAAACCAAAACCTCCGCGGAAAGTTTTATATATTAAAATAATATAAATAAACATTTTCGGCACAGGATTTGGTTTTAGGAAATTGCTGATAATTTGAAATGTGAAATATATAAACTTTAGCCAAAATGTTTTATTATACAAAACAAGCAAAATTTAATTGTTTTTTTAAAACTTAAAAATTGCACGTGGTATAACTACACACCATTTTGTTTATATATAATTTTAAAAGTATTTTTAAACTTAATTATATATCAATTTATTAACCATTAATTATTAACTGGGTTTAATTTTTTTATTACAAATTTTATACATTGAAAATAACATAATTACAATTGAAATGTTGTAATTATTAAATTATTTTCGATTATATATATTTTTAAAAATAAAATTTCAAAAATATATGTTTTTCAAATAAATACAATTTTTCATTTCTTCATGATGATTACTAATAAAAATTTTATAAATTAAAATTTATATTTTAATAAATAACATTATTTTCTTTTTATATATTTTTTATTTTGTAATAATTTTGGAACAAAAATAAAACCACTTGAAAATTGCACAAACAAGATAGTACACGTAAATCAAACACTTATAATTTCAAAACAATTACTATTATCAAACGCTCTTTTTAAAATGTTCTTGTCAAAATTTAAACTGCGGTTTTTAGGATTAGGAAGTCTACTAATCCGATTTAATATTAATGTTTTACAAAGTGATTTAATGAGAAAAAGGGATTAATAAAGATTATGCTATTTATTTTTGAAGCAAAAAGTGTTATAATTTAAACCAAAGCCTTAATGGTTATTTAAACGAAAGCAAAAATCTGAGCCTTTTCAAGAAAACTAAATATTACAAACACTTTAATGTATGCGTGCGGAAATAAATAAAGCCTTGTTTATCCAGTTAAGACTAAAATAAAATTAACTAAAGCCCGCGGATTGTTATGAATAAAAATAAATATTCAGCCTTTTTCTTTAAATTAAAAATATAGAAAACGAAAACAAAACGCAAAGGGCGAAAATAAATATTGAGCTTTTTCAGTGAATTCTAAAATTAAAGCATAAATAAAAAAAACGTGAAGTTTTTCCTAACAACTCCGGTTGGTTTTAATATTAAAAAAAACAATAAATATGAAGATAAATAAAATTAGCACACTCTGTATGTATGTAGTGAGAGAAAGAGAGAAAGAAAACAAAAAGAGAAATTAATCGAGACCAATGAATACTTGAGAACCTAATAACTAAAGTTGCACATTTCATTTCACTTATAACAACATTCGTAATAAAAAAAACGCTTTTTCTCCTTAGAAACTAAATAGATTTTTATATAATATATATTAAAAAAATCACACAATATCGAAATCACTCTGCGTCGTTGCAGAATTAATAGTTATATAATATATAATAATAATAATATAAATAAACACTGTGGGAATTAAATAAATCGTCTTGAGTAAATGGTGTTTTTCCGTGATTTTTGACTTTTTTGTTGTTGTTTGTGAGAAAAAGCACTAAGTTACAAGATCTCGCTGAGGGCTATCAGCGGCGCGGAGAGCCGGTTAAAAACAGGCAGCCTCTGGTCTTCGACTCCGGGTGAGTGGAGTTCAGGCTCGGAACTGAAGAAGGAGCCCATGGAGGAGGTGGGGGACTGGCTGAGGCTGCATGGTGGGCTGGTGGAGGAGTCCAAGGAGAGGGCAGGGGAGAGTGCTGAGGGCCTCGAGCGCGTCGTCTTGCCTAAACCCGCTTGGGATGAGCTCCTGCTCTGCTGGATGACCTCCTCCTGGTTGTGCACGAAGTGGCACCTGGGGCCGTACGGACAGAAGCCCACTGTGTGGTAGGTGCGGCAGAGCTCGGTCTTGTATTTCGGGTGCCTGGCCAGGTTACGGAGCTCCGCCATGCCGTGGGCGAACTGGCACTTGTCACCGTACTTGCACACGCCGAACTCCTCGTAGGGCCTGCAGAGTTCCGTCTTGTACCTGGAGGTGTTGACAGCGGCTGCGGACATGGCGGAAGCTGGTGCTGGTGCGGATTGGGTCCTCTCCAGTCGCCTGTGCTGTTGCGTGAGGTTGCCCAGGAGGGAGTTCACCAGGCACGCTGTCGTCGAAGCACTGCCGGGGGTTGACGCCATCCGTGTCAGGGTGTACCTGACCGCCGCTGCTGAACCGGCTAGGTGGGACCCAGGGGTCGTCTCCGGACTCGGAACACCGTTATTCTGCAATAAAAAAAGACTTGTGAGAAAAAATTCAACAAAACTTATACAACAAAACTTGCCCAAAAATGAACACACAAAATTTTCTTAACAATGTAATATTGCTTTAATGGTCTTAACAAATATGACACCCGAAAACAAAAAATAAATGTCATTTCAATGAAATAAGGTACAATGATCAATAAAACTAATAATTTAGTTAATAAAGCCTCGTCACTACAGCTTCAGCTTTGGCAAATGTAGTAAGGTAAGAGTTCTATATATACATAATCAGTAATCCCTTTAACCCTATGGTTTACAAGTTTTCCATTACAATTAATTTTTCCAACGAGATGTTAAAATTTAAACCTCCACTGCACGTTTTTTTTTTTAATTTCAAGAAATTAATTAAAGCAAATTTCATAGACTTATGTTGGGAAATATTTCGACACTTCAACCCAAGAACAAGAAATTGGGAAAAATGTATCAATTTTTCTGCATTATCTGTCACGATACAATATAATTTATTTGTTATAGGTAAAATTGTAGACAATCTTAAATTCAAAGCGAAATATCGGTTTACAAGATTTCAAAATGGAATGTATTTGTAAAAAAATGCATTAAAGAATAATATGTTCATCATACATAACATTTACACAAAAACTAGGAAGTATTGTCTTTAAAAATTACAATCGGCATGTTTAGTGAAAATGAAAAACTATATACAGAAAAAATTCTACTCAATTATGGACAAAAATCCATTAAGGAGCTTTAGTGTCATTTTATTTTAATTTATGTATAATTAATAATAATAATCTTTATTAACAAAAATTCATCATTTAGCAAAATAGTGTTTAAATTTTACACTTAATATACAAAAATAAAAAATTAATATTGTATCATGTGTATACATAATAGTAAAAAATATATGTACCACGAAGTAAACGCCTCAATGATTCAAGAAAAATATATAAATTAACACATCAGAAAATACAAAAAAATATTACAGCTAAAAAAAACATCTACAGAGGTATTTCTCTCTGAATTATTTTTTTACATTGTGCCGACCAACTTTGTTGAGAATATTTGAAGTGGAGCAAAGGGAATAATCTACTAAATTAGGCAAAGTTATTAAAAGTCCTTAATTCAATTTACTAACATTAGGAAACGTAGCCAATAGTAATAAAAAATAAATAACTGATTTGTGAAGTTAATTTTTGAAAAAAATATTTGATAAGTGTAACCTGAAAGTTGGTCACTACCACAATAAACATTTATTATAGATTTTATACTTTGGATGAAAGCTTTCCATTTCTTTATTGTATGATATATGACATACTTTAAAAAAATAAGGAATAAGAGATGATCACATACTATGCCTGACAAAAAAATATTTAAATGCACATCAGAAAATATAAATACAAATGGTAATAAATTCCCAAGTGCTCTATAATAAATACACTTCTTGTAAAAGTCGAATGTCATTAATAATTATTATTATTCACACATTTTAAATTATAGCAAACAAAATGTTCGTTTAATAATTTTTACGAGCCCAATTTCGCTTCACAAACAAGTAAAAATATTACCATTAAATAAACATTAATTCTATTTTTAGCAGTTGTTATTTTCTACCTCCTGTCATTACATGCATTATGGTTTTTCCAATGCATAATTGAAATTCAAATTTCATCAATTTGCAGCTAATTAACATCTTGTTTGGTTCATCCATATTCACTGCACTGAATTGAATGCAGCGACTTTATTTAGTTACTTTAATTAGTCCAGCTTAAAAGTAATATACATCTTTATTCAGATAATTTTTAATGCAATTTTCTATAAAATATTTACTAGTATTTATTAATATTTAGTAGACTAACACTAAATATTAATAATTATTAGTAAATATTTTATAGAAAATTGCACTGGGCTGTTGACCAGCAGTTTCTCTGCCCCATAGAAATAGACTTATATAAACTGGATTGACTATAAATCCTTGTTTAGGTCAATTTTTTATGTAATATTTCATTTGTAGAGGTTCTCGAAGATTTTAAAATCATAGATCACTTTTCATTCCTCGACACCCAATATGGGTAAAAGAGGATAAGATTAAGAAAGAAAGAAATATTACTTTTCATTACTCTTATTATATACAAATATCTTTATTCAGACAATTACATTTTTACTAACATTGAGTGTATATACATTAAAATAAAGATTTGTCTGTCCTGGGCTTAGTCGAGAGAAAAACAAGAAAAGTGAAACAAACCAAGTGTAATTTAATTTAATTTAAACCTCAGCAATAGTTATATTTCGCAAAGAAAAAAAAATTTTGGTATAAGAGATGAATTTTCATGTGGTGCGCTTTTTCTAGTTGAATATGAAATTATGGAAGTAAGAATGAAAATTTACAAAGAACTTTTTCCCTCAGAATAAGAATCTCTACAGAGATTTGAATTCTATAACAAATATATATTATTATCAATCTTAAAAATGCATGGATATGTTGATATATAACTTTCCATTTTTTTTTTAATTTATAAACCAGATATATTTTGCACAATATAAGTTTATGATTTGTGATGATTTATATAAATGCTGATAATTTTGTAGAAAGGAGATTTCCCTAAAATAAATTAAATTTTTAATTATTCATGGAAATCGCTTTTACAAAGGTACAATATAAATATATTACACAAAAAACTAAATAAAGTATAAGAAATCCATTTATACTTACAAATGGATTTCTTATACTTTCTTGCTTGCACTCTGTTCAATTAAGTGCAGATCAAACCAAAGAGTCATTTTCGATTGTTATAAAATGTTAAATATATTAAACAAGGTAAGAGAGGAATACAATTTATTTAAATTTTTAGTAAATTGAAATAATAATTTGTAAATTGAAAATCAGTTGTAAAAAATAGACTTATTATTACTGATCAATAATGTGACCATTATCAATGTATTAATTCATTGATAATGGTCACATTGTGACTGAAATATACATATGGAATAAAAATAAAAGTGTGAAGAAATCCTTTCTTCACAAGAAGAAATTCTTTCTTCACACTTTTATTTTTATTAGTGTTTTTTTATTAATTAAGGTTTCAATTAACTTACACTTTGTTTCACAATTTTTTTAAACAAACCAAGTGTAATTTAATTGAAACCTTCATCAATAATGTTTCACCAAGTGATAAGTGAGAAAATCATCCAAGACTTTTTTTATCAACACAATGATATTCATTAAAAAATATGAATTTAACATGCGTCCTTTAATTCAAATTACATTAAAAAATTCTTATTCGTTTTTTTCCAAATGATTAACAAACCGAAGCCTTAACAATATCAATTATTAAAAAATGAAAATCCCACAATTTAAATCACACAAATAAACCAATTAAAACCACTCTCCCAGAAAGCACATATTTTCAGTCGCGATTAAACAAAAATTAAAGCTAGCAAAAAATGAATTGTGTTTCAATTCGTGCGTCTAAACAACCGCATAATTAAAATCGCAAGTACATTCGCTTGCTATGGTTTAAAGCATGTTCATGCAAAAATAATTGAAAATGTTATAATTAGTTTATATAACAAGTGATGAAATATAATTTACAAATGGTTTTTAATTTAATAATAAAACAATAAACTTTCTATAACTTCGATTTGTTAATAATATTAAAGTATTAAATAAATAAATAAATATTTTTTTCTATTTCAAAGATGAGAGGAGAGTGAAAGGAAGTTTTAACATAAGTCACAAATAATATGAGAACGGCCCTCAATTTCTTATTGCAAAATTGACAAAAAATGAACACAGGTGATTTAATTTACCTACAACAATTAATAACGAGAGAAAATAATTTTGTTTTCTTGGATTTAAACTATTGAAAGAATACATATATAAAGGAGTATGAGCCATCACAATATAAATTACAAATAATTAATCATTACAAAGTAATGGCTTACACAATTAATCAAATAAATAATTAATTAAAATGAAACAAAGATTGTTCACACTTTGCAGTTATTTAAATTACAATGAAATGAAACAAGGAACATTTCTGCCAATGATAAAATTCGATCAATATTTTTTTGCAGTTGGAAAAAGGAATTCCTTGTTTAATTTCATTGTAAGTAATTAATTATTTATTTAACTGTTTTGCATGATTTTTTTTAAATTTATTTAAATAATAATATAATAGTTATAATAAAAATCTACCAATGAAATAAATAACATACAGTTTTAATTGAACAACTTTAAATTCTCGACTAGTTTCGGGGAATCATTTTTCAAGAGAAATCAGAATTTAGATATCTATTTAATATAATTTAAAATCAAAAATTACCATTAAGTGAATAAATAAAAGAGTATTTTATTCTATTATAGGTACTTTTTGCTGTTGGACAATACGTATATTTATTTTAAATAATCATAGCCAACAATTTTCAAATAATATTATTAATTAATGGTTTTAATATTTAGACGTTGGTAGTTCATATTGTATGAAATAAATATGAATAAATTATTAAATATCAACCAATAAAACAGATTACATTGAATAACTTTAAATTCTCGACTAGTTTCGGGTTATTAGCCCATTTTCTTGAATTATTTTCATATATTATATATATTCAATCTAATCTGTGTTTTATTGGTTGATTTTTAATAATTTATTCATATTTATTTCATATTATATTATTAAGTTTTAAAATTAAAATAGTTTACTATTGAAATTTCGAAAACACCCCATACAGTTTTAATAATTATAACTGCAAATATAATAAGGTATTTAAATATCAAATTTGCTAAATAGTTTTATTAAAAACAGAAAATATTTGTAAATGCCCTAAATCCAACTACTCGCGACCTTCTTTACACTTTATGTTTCCAACGTAAAAATCCCTCCGCAACAATATTTAAATTCATTACATCCTTCCAAAACATAGACAATTAAATTGATATTGACGATTTCAATAAACAGTTTAATAATGACGAAGTAATTTGCAAAAAAGACAATAATTTAAAATCCAGATATGGTAGAGAGTTGATTGACAAGTAACCTTTATATTTTTAAAATATTTATATATTATAATAATAAAAATCGTTATTAACAGATATATATAGAAAAATATACAAAATAAATAAATAAGTAAATCTCAAATGTATATTTTATATCCGTTAATTGGCTATCGACCAGTGGTCTTTCAGCCTTATTATTATTATTTGTAATTGTAGTTACGAATTCATAAAATATTTGTTAATACAATTATGAATTCTATATATAAACTCATAACAATTAAAAAGTAATAACTCGTAATAACGACTCACGACAATGAATAACCAATAAAAGTGATTAAACAAGAAAACGATATAGCTAATTACACTCCAAGCGAACGCTATTATTAAACACCATTCATTAAAACGCATTAAAATCACTTCCTTTCAAAACAATCCGCCGCTCGCAAAATAAAACACCAGAAATTCGATTTTACAATACGACCATTAATGAAATCAAGAAAGTGTGAACGCGCATATTTTAACAAACTCCGCCGTTGAACATCGAAAATAGTAATAATAAATGAAACTGAAAAAAAAAACTGCCCGCTCATTTCCTTTGCCAATGTGTAATTTGTTTATACTCGTATTCCGATAATAATTGACCTATTTTTCCCATCATAATATATCATGCGAATTAAAATTCATGCAGTGTGTGCGAGTGTAATTATAATTAAATCTGATTCATATCTTCGTTTATTTATGATGACTTGAATTTGAATTAAAAAGAAAAGCGTGATGGAAAAAAATTATATATATGCAAAAATGTTGCTTGCTACATAGGATTGTTAAGTTTTGTTGGGTGAAATAATAATAAATCATGTTTTTTTTATGTTAGTCTTATAAATCATCGAATGATAAAAAATGCTGATTAGATGTGATTTCGTAGAAAAAATTTTCAACAGAATCGAAATTGTGTTAATTGTAAAACATTTATTTCGATGTCATTACGGTCCTCATCGACCACCTTATCCCTGATTTGTAGGTGCAATCATTTATACTCAATTTTATAAATTGTTGTATAACCAAATATTTAAATAAAGGAATTCTTTAATTTATAGTTTTACTATGGTAGTTCATATTGTATAAAAAAATATGAACAGATTATTAACAATTTTAAATTCTCTTGAAAATGGGCTAATAACCCGAAACTAGTCGAGAATTTAGTTATCCAATCTAATCTGTGTTTAATTGTTTTATTGGTTGATATTTAATAATCTATTCATATTTATCTTAAACTAATCGTAATTATTTTTCGTTCATTAAATTTTAAGAAATAATTGTAAATTTATTTTTGGATTCTATTTTTTTACTACACAAAAATCAAACTCAAGGAATCAACATTTCCATTTTCTCAAAATCAGCACCTATATAAACAACACAGCAAGTTCAGCGAAAAGTTTTATGCAAAATCCACAAAGTGTTCACCTTGAGGATAAAAACAAACAATTAACGAATGCGCGTTCGTGTTTTTTGTTAACCCAATCAACTGATTCAGCTAAATAGAGCACAAAATTCCACGAAAATTACAAATCCATTCCTCGCATTGTACGAAATGATTCAACATTATAATATACCACACCTCACACGAGAGCTGAATTGAAACGTAATGAATACACTGACATTTCCTTTATATTATACAAACCGATAAATAAATCAACACCTCCGCGCTCCCATTCATGTGTGGTTCGGAATAATGGTAATTACAGATTCAGGTGTTGGTTGATTTGGGTTTAATGGTATCCAATGTTTTACATGGATAGAAAAATAAGAACAATACATGAGGAACTCTGCTGGATTAAGAAATATTTGATCATTTTTGGATGAACAGGACAACTGGAATAAAAAATGTTAGAGAACATCTGAAGAGAAAATAAACTTAGAATGGGATGAACTCACGATGAACGTCCTACTGGAATAAAAAATTGAGAATTTTTGTAATGAAAATAATCTTACGAAAAGTAAGAAGAATTTATGATGAAATTTTTGACTGGAAAGAAAAAAAAATATTTAAAAAAAGGGGGTCAATTTATAAGAAACTATCTAGTGGAATAAAAAATGTTTGAGAATCTTTTGAGAGGAAACAATTTATAAAAATTAAAGAGATGACTTCATGATGAACTTTTTCTACTTGAATAAGAAATGAGAATCTGTGGAGAGAAAATAAATTTATGAAAACTTGAAGATGAATTTCACTAAAATATAAAATGTTTGATAATATCTATAGAGAAAATAAAGTTCAAAAAGTAAATAAGACTGGAATTAGAAATGGTTGGGAATCGTTGGAGATAATAAAAAAAATCAACTGTTTTCGTTGGAGAAAAACTGAGAAGATTAATTTATGAGGAACGTTTTTACTACTAATAATAATAAGTCTTTATTGCCCAACAGGAAATATGCATCCCAATTACAAGACAATATACATAAATCCATAGCCGTGTGTGTTATATACTCCAATAAGAAACATTGGCTGAAAGACCTCTGGCCATACAGATTTGAATATATATGTTTATTTAGTTAGTTAAGAAACATTTGAGAATCTCCTAAAAGAACAAAATATAATATCCAAGAAGGACGATGAATAACTTCTACTTCTGAATCTCGGGACAATATTTTCTCTCCTGTGACATTAAGAATAGGATGAATTCACGAGGAACTATTTCCAATAGAATAAGAATCTCTGCGGAGATTTGGATTTCATACCTTTGATCCAAAGCTCTTCTCTTCAAAAAAGTATGGTCTTTTTGGCATATCGACTTTGGCAAATAAAATGCAGGATTTGTTTGGTACTGCCCAAATAATAGATTTAATTAAATCTGTTCAAGAAACCTCGTAATTATATTTTTTGCCAGTTTTCTTGCAAACAACACTTTCAATTTTTAGAGATAGTAAAAACAAAACAATTTCTCAATTTAATTGAAGAAAACGTATTTTGAAATTTACAAAATATACCATGAACTATTAGAATTGATAGTTTTCTTGAGATTTGACTTTTTTGGCCAAATAGATTTATATCTGTTCCAAGAAACCTTGAAATGTTTATTTTCTTGCAAATAGTAACACTTTAGGGACCAAATAGATTTAAATCTGTTCCAAGAAACCTCGAAATGTTTATTTTTTGCAAATAATAACACTTTAGGGAACATTTGAAGAAAACATATTTTGAAAATGTAGCAGGAACTATTAGAATTGTTGGTTTTCTTCAAATTATTGGAATTCTTGGACGAAAACAATTTCTCCAGACTTCTCCGTATTTTGTAGACTCACCCCATCCTTACAACAATCCCCGATGTCTCCACCACAATCCAAATTCCCATCGCCCATATCACGAATTCAATCACTTGCAACTACTGATAAGAGCGACAACACTTTCTTTCTTTTCATCTCGGGACACAATCGGGTAAAAGTCCGTTCCACAATCCTACTTTCACGCGCAGTGACAACCACACACACTAGACTCAGCCGATGTGAAAGCTAAACATCTAGTGGGAGTCCCTGTCGCCCTGTCTCACTCTGCCGGAGCGGACCCCTCTCTTTCTGGCATTTCTCTTTTCAACCGCGGATGCAAATGCGGTGCGCCCAAAGTGAGGCAGTCAAACGGCGATCGTCTTTATGTAGATCAAGTGCAAAAAGGTGATTTTTTTGTGTGATTAATCGGCTTGAAATTGCTGCGAAAGTTGGGAACGTTGAAAGGATTTTCGCGGAGTTGATTGTAAACAAGATTTGCTGTATTTTAATGTTGATGGATGATTGTCATTAAAAATGTGTAGGATCTAAAATAAACTTCCAAAACTTATTATTTTTATAAAGATTATAATATTCGGAACAAATTTAAGCACGATCAGAATTTGTTTAGAATGTTATAATCTTTATAAAATAATAAGTTTTGAAGTTAACTGTAGAACTTGTAGGAGATCAAAAAATCAAAAACTAAAAAAATTAAGATGTTACTATATATTGTGTTTTAAGTCACAAAACAATAAAATTAACATAGATTATCAAAAATAGTAAATTATTTCCATATTTAATTTCACTTTATTAACAGAGCCTCCATTTCCAAATTACATTTATAATTAAAAAATTACAAATGTGACACTAAAAACATTACAAAACATGTATAATTCGATTATTGAAATGATCGACTAATTGATATTCCTTTCAAATCACATTTGGAAGAAATTTCAATTTCAACATTGCGATATAATTTATATTAATTAAATGAAAATGAAATAAAAAACATCTCTGATGGGATTTAAAACAATGTCCCTCGATTTCTAGCTGACTGCATTACCAACTAAATGGAGATTTAATGTCTCTGTGTGTTGGTAACCCACTCGCCTAGAAATCGAGGGATATGGGTTCAAATCCCATCAGAGATGTTTCTTTTCCACTTATATTTAATTAATTTATGTAATATCTTAATGTTTTACATTGACGTTTCTTAAATTCATTGATACGAATTAACCAATTAGTTTTCATATTTATGATAAGTTATTATTGATTATTATTATGATAATTTATGATGTAAAAGTGGCCAGGCTTTAATTGGTTTCGAATAAAAATGAAATATTATATATAATAAGAGTGGATACTTGTGGGATGGTTCGATAAGTTAGAATATTGAGATTTCACTTTGATTTCAAACAACAACCTTTACTGTCATTGTTTTTGGAAATATTAGTGACATCTGAAAATCTTTTAGTTTCTAGCGTATCGAACCAATCAAAATTATAGGAATTTTAGTTCTAAAATTTTGATTAAAAATACAATTTTGTAAGAATCATTTTCTTGTAAATATTTACCAACTCTTCGAATTATAATTATTTAGTTACATAATGGTAACTATTCATAAGAAAATCAATCATACCATTTTATAAATTGATATTTATTTTATGAAATAAATATGAATACATCTTTAAAAATCAGCCAATAAAACACAGATTAGATTGAATAACTTTAAATTCACAGTTAAGTAAAATACGTCTTTTTTCCACAATAAATAATATTTACTTTTAGTGAGAATTTAATTGGAGAGTTAACATAGTTTTTTGTAAATAACGAAAGGCCAAATATCCATAAAAAATTAAAATTTTATATATTTTTGTATAATTCTTGGTAATTCAATATTCTGAAATTAACATATTCTATAATAATGCCAGAGGTTAGATCCTTGGAAATGATCGTGCTTGAATGAAGTTCCAAATGTTATGAATTTTTTAAAATAATTAAGTTTCGAAATTAATATTAATTGAAGTAGCTGTGGAATAGTTCAATGAGCTAGAAGTATGAGATGTTTTTGAGATGTTCAAATCTTTCCACTTATTTCTAACAACAATGACTATTCCCATTGTTTTAAGAAATTATAGTATCCTTTTTTATTCCAACTGTTCTATTTAAATTAAATTCAAATATTATCTTATTATTTTTATAAATATTCTCTAAAATAAAAATGGTCATGCTTGAATTAGTTCAATATTTAAATGATTCAATTATTACTCAATATTCTTAAATGATCATAATTTTAATAATTTTATCACAAATAAGCAATTGGTTTTCAACATCACTTAATGTTTTTACAAATATTTTATGTGTAAAAGAATTTTAATGGTCGTTCATGTTTACAAGCAATAACAAATTTATGCATTTGTTAAAAGCTGTATTTCCAACCAATGTTTTTGTAATTACTGAATTAAGAAATTAATCCAATTCTACATTTTGTGATTTACGACACATGTTATGATTTTTAATTTATTCAAACAATTTGGTTTAATAAGTTAAATTATGATCAGAAATGTTGTTGTCATATTTAAAATCTAAATTTAAGTAATGCATGTTTCAGAAAGAATTGCTGCGTCGCTTAAAAAAATATTAATACAAAAAAGTAATATTAAAAATGTAATAATTTATTTCAGTTATAATTCTTGAATAATAATTATTATAAATAGAAAAGAGTATTCACTCACTTGGTCACAGTTATTTAAATATATTAAATAAATTTGTTTAACGTACTTACGTAGCGTCACAGAGCTAAATGTGGAAATAATTTATTAATTATTTTCAAAACATTTTTATTTAATAATTATTATTATTAGAGATGGGCAAAGTCGATCTTTTCGATCTCTTATGTTATTAATGAAACATTCAAAATAAAAATTATTTGAAAATAATTAATAAATTTTTTCCACATTTAGCTCTGTGACTTTTGACTCACGTAAGTGCCTTAAAAAAATGCACATTAAAACAACTACTTCCCGGGCAAATACCCACGCCGGACATTGAATTACATAATGTACACCTGCTGCAATATTGCATAATTCAACAAATTTTATGCAAAATTTAATGCAAAAACAAACAAAAGGAACGTTATTTAATATAAGGCCATCTGCAGACACGTGTTTCGGGATCTATCCCTCGTCAGTACAGCTATGCCTTACATAATTTAAAGATGTTAAAATAAATCAATTAAATTAATTCAACTATACTCAGTGAAATTAAATCAATTATATTAAATCAAATTAAACTAAATCGATTAGAATTAAATTAATTTAACTATACTCAGTGAAACATATTCTATTACTAACAGTAACTATTCCCCATTTTATTGGAAAACATCAATCTATTGTTACTTATTAACTTTATTTATTTAAAATTGCCCATTTAGAAATACTAATATTACTAGACTTTGCCCAACAATAAGTATTATTTTTCGTATGTTTTATTTTTTTTTTTTATTCGGGGAGTTCGACGTAGTCCAGGAATTTATGAATGCCAACACCGTACACACAGTTTACGCATATCAAATAAAATGTAAATAGCGACATCCTTAATACGTTTTGTTACCCATGAAACCTAAACCAAAAATACAAACAGATTTTTACCATCATACGTTAATTTCTTCCGTAAATAACAACCGTTCACAACTCTAGCTTTTTCTCTTAAAAAAAGGAGCATAAAGACACATAGTCGATAGCCCAGACGAACTAATACATACATTTTCATTAATTTTACACTACGTATATTTAATTTTTAAGGGATAATATTGTTTCAATAAATATATTAGAAAACAAATTTAAAAAATCAACAATTTATTTAAAGTGGCAGAAAGAACGATGGTCGATAGCCATTTTCTGAGGCTTAACTAGAGGTTTATGATTGTAATGTAAATATTGTAATGTAATTTAACGTATTTCTCAGAAATAAAGATTTTCAATATATATTTAAAGATTATTCCAGCACATAATTCGATTTAGCCACGGGTATAATTTGCTTTTGTGTTATTACAGTTATTTTCCTAATGTGGATTTTCGTTTTTTTTAATAACAGGAAATGCAAAAATACTTTCGTTTTCAATATTCGTTCCACGAACACGCCATAAAAATTAGAGATGGACAAAACCTCTCTTGCAAAATTAAGTTATTGGCAATTTTCTTAATCCACAAGATAGCTAGAAGCTTGAGATGTCACTTTGATTTCAAATATTTCAAACAACAATGACTGTTCCCATTGTTTTAAGAAATTATAGTATCAACTGTTTTTTTTTATTCCAACGTCATACTTTTCTTATACAATTTTTAATATGTAATTATAATTGTAATTTGGAAATGGAGATTCCGTTAATAAAGTAAATTGAAATTGAACTGTTCTATTTAAATTAAATTCAAATGTTATCTCATTATTATTATAAAAAATGGTCATGCTTGAATTAGTTCAATGTCTAAAATTTATAAAATAATATTATTAAGTTAATAATCGTCGATCATTTTTTATTGCAAAATTAAGTCTTAATTATTACATTAATTACTTATATTATTATTACTATTGTAGTAATGCAATAAGTAACATTAAGAAAACTACCAATAACTTAATTTTGCAACAGAGGTTTTGCCCATCTTTAATTTTTATTGTCCGTAATTTATAAAAATAATGACCCTAATTAATTAATAAACCCCAATTTAATGTGGTTTATTAATTTTAACTACCTAAAATTGTTCAAGAGTTTTATTGGTATTGAGCCAATAATAACCAAAACCAAGACACAATAGTTTTAGAATCAATAAAAAAAACTGAAAAGGGCATGGAAGAAATATTCAGTGATGGGAGAAATCTTTCTTAAAACAATATAAAATCGTATACAATGTTACCAGAGCTTTTTGCATTGAGATTATATCTCCTCCATCTGTTCTAAAATAAAGTACTTAAGTGCAACAAAAAGGATAAGGTTTAACTATGAACACGCGTATGAGAAAGTTGTTTTTTTTTTTTTCGCAGTAAATAAATGTCTTGTAAAACCTTTAAATTAATTAAAAATGAAATGTTTCAATCTTTAATTTTTATTGCCTGTGATTTGTAAAAATTGAAATTTCATATGAGATAAATCTTTTCGTTTTGTTAAACATTATTTTCATTGATTCTAAAACTTACATAAATAGTTTTTAGTGAGGATTTTTATTTAGTATTGAGTAAAATCGAAAAAAAAAAATCTGAATAATATTAGGTAGTTAAAATTAATAACCAAATCAATTGTGAATTATTCATAAATAAATTAAATAATTTTTGTTACATACTATATATATTTAATATATTTAAATAATTGTGACCAAGTGGAATAAATACTGTTTTCTATTTCTATTCCTATTCTATTTCCGTACGGGAAATACGGAATAGCCCCGATTACAAAACAATATAACAAAAATAATTACAATACATGTATGTGTTAGTCTGTATGGACTATCGATCAGACGTTTTTCTTCCTTATCCAATTATACTTTATTAATATATTATTTGCCCGGGAAGTAGTTGTTTAATGTGCATTTGTTAAACGTACTTACGTAACGTAGCGTAAGTCAAAAGTCACAGAGCTAAATGTGGAAATAATTTATTAATTATTTTCAAATCATTTTTATTTAATAAATTAATAAAGTATATATAATAGTATATAATTAATATTTAATAAAGTATATAAATATACTTTATTAATATATTAAATAAAAATGATTTGAAAATAATTAATAAATTATTAATTATTAAGAAAACTGTTGAAATTAAAAAAAAAAACATATTTGTTTTTGGCAAATTAAATAATCTATTTCAGGGACTCGACTCTATAAAATAAATAATTTGCAAATAAACAAACGGAAGTGGATTAATATAATTTGAAAATAAAAATTATCTATTTTAAACAGACTTTGTAAGTCTGTATATCTCTTTTCTACTCCTTTATGTCAATACGTTAATTTTAAGAGTGTGTACCCTAATGTGGATTTTTTTATTGGATTTACGAAATTTTGGAATTTACGATACCTCCATATTTGAAAAAAATCTAGTAAATATTTCTCCAATTCGTTGCTTGATAGATTGAAGTACAATCCAATACAATATATACACATATCATAAGTATATTACAACTATCGAATTGCAGAAATATTTACTAGAATTTTGCAAGCAAATATGAAGGTACCATAAACAACTCCAAAATTTCGTAAACCCAAACTAAAAAAAAAAACGACATTAGCGTGCACACGCTAAAAATTACCAGAGATGAAGTAAAGGAGTGGAAAAAAGACACACACACACACAAACAGACTCACAAACACGGGCAAAGCCGGTTCTGCAGGCCCCAAGTCCTTGAATACTAATACACGAACCCGTCGTCTACCTGAGACGCAGGTAGAATAAGAAGGTAGGTAGAAAGGTGGGTACCTGCTGATCCCCAGTACACAAAAGATGATGGAATAAAAGAGGCGACGAATGAGGAAAAAAATACGTACACGAAATTGGGAGATAGAGTGTAGATAAATAAAATCCTCCCTACCTCTCCCCCACGCAGGCAAGAAAAGCAGATAGGGTTTTCGTAAATTGTTACCTTGGAGGAGCGTCGCCGTCTCCGGGTTTTGTATTGTTCTGCCGGTTCTTTTTTTTTTGCTTGTCGGTGTACGGAAAATTTCCGCCCGGGGGTTTGACTGATTTATGATTGCTGTTATTGGTTGCAACAACAAACCTAACAAGAAATTGATTGGGTTTTTTATATTTTGAGCGTAGAAAAAGGTGACTTTGAAGATCAACTATAGACAGTTGTAGATGAAGAGAAGGTAATGATTTATTCACAGTAAAAATTAACTTTACGTTTTTTTTTTCTTATTTATAGACTTTATTTTAATAATAATATTTATTCACTTTCTTAGCAAACTATATTCTAAATATATTGAAAATATCAAGTATACCCAGCCGTAAATAAGAAAAGTAAAATATAAAATAAAATAACGACTTAATAATAATGCACTAATAAATATGAATAAATTATTAAAAATCTACCATAAAATAAATAATATACAGGATAATCCATTTTAATTCATCCAGTGGAATATATCTCGATAAATATGCATCGTACAAAAAATGTTTTATACAAAAGTCCTCTCAACTGTAGCTGTAAAAATATGTTCACTGCCACCTCCCAGGGGGTGGTTACTTTGTTAAATTTGAAATATTAAATGAGAACCCATATTTTTTTATTGCAAATTAGGATTCTTCATCAAAAATGATAAAACTTTTATCTGAGGATTTTTTAAAAAATCTTAATAGATGGAGCAGTATTCGCAATGTTAAATCCAAACAAATGGCGTAAAAAAAATGCGTCGTACAAAAGAAGTGTTTTATTATTTTTGGCGTAGAATCCGAATCTGCTATAAAAATTATGGGTTCTCATTTATTATTTCAACCTATTAATATTGTGATCATGTTTCATCAAGTGATTAATGAGAACCAGATTAAATATTTATGATTTCAAAGTTAACCACCCCTCCCGCTCCCGGGTTTTGGCTGTGAACATATTTTTATAGCATCGAATACCTCTAAAACATTAAACTTTTGTTTTTTTTACGATCCATATTTGTAGAGATATTCCACTGGATGAATTTAAATGGGTCATCCTGTATATATTTTGCCTTTCTTTAAAAAAGATCCGTCGGAGGGCGAAGAGTTATACCCTGAAGGTTCTAAAATAATATCTAAATAAGATCAACTATTAAAGAAATCAAATTGGTACATGAGAAAATGCAATTAACAAATATAGAAAATTGAAAGACCTCCAATTGGACATAAATAATGATTTCAAAACAACTTTAACACATCCACCCATGACATATTCCTAATCCAAAATGAAAACGAGAACATTTCTTGTGCAAGCAGAACATCCTCGAGCCTCTCCACTGAACGTATGCAAATTTATTCAAAAAACTCTAGACGCACTTTTATTACTTGTTTTTTTTTTCTCTCTTCACCGTTTATATATTACACAAATCTCGCGAGAGACGACCGGATCGAATTCGAAAATCTCTTCGCGGCGGCAACTTTTACATCTGGCACCACGAAACTTTCGTTTTTAAACGGCGGACGGCGAGGAGTAGTTTCACTTCGGCCATCCGGAGAATGCCCACCTACGCGGGCTCCAATATTTCGACAAGAAATTTCGCGCGGAGATATTGCCGCTATTTTCGGCCCGACCTTGTGGAAAGTTTTTCTCTCCTCACTTCTGGCAATTATCGCGTAACGATTGCTTGCGCCGAATATCGTGGATTGATGATGGCGATAAATCAATGGGTTTTTGAAAAGGAGGAGGAAGAGTGAGTGACGTCTTTTTTTTTTTTAAATGAAGTTGAATTCTCCAAGGTCGAATTAATCCTTATGAGCATTTCACGTAGGAAATTAGTGAAAAGAAGCCCATTAGAATTCACGTTTTTTTTAAGGCTCGAACCAAAGGATTTGGTCACGTCAAGAAGAATTAGATTTTTTTTCTAAAAAATAAAAACAAAGTTGGTTCCGGCATTTTGCCATGGCTTCACTTTTCTGCTTTTGAAAAGAAGGAATGGTGACTTTTTTCTAAATGAAGTTGAATTCTATAAGGTCGAATCATGATCATTTCACGTAGAAAATTAGTAAAAAGTAGATAACACTCCCAAAGAATTTGAACACATCAAGAGTAAGCAAATCAGGGTTTTCCGATTGACAAAATCAACCGAGAGCTACGAAAATATTGAAATTATTTTGCTGCCTGTGAAAACTAAACTTAATAATATTAAATAAAAATGAATACTATTTTCTATTTATAAACTTAATAATATTCTATACGGGCTGACTGTACCCACTCCACCGCGACCAAACGGTCTTTTTTATCTCATACATGAGATCTTACACGTAGATTTTTAGATAAATGATTTCTAGGTAACCCATGATGTTGCTCAGAGGGGTCCTGTGGATTATACTCAGATCCAACTCCGTAGACCCCAAGAACCAGTTTCTCGCCATCTTCCAGACATAGTCTACAGGTAGGGTTATCCCGCACTCCTATTCTGGTAGAATGGTGGTTTAGACGACAGTGTCCAGTTAGTACAGTCACTGCAGCTATGAGAAAACTAGACTTAGAAATGCGCATATTTATTTCAATCTCTCCAAAGAATACTCCATATTTCTGCACTAAGAACTTATGCTTTTGAAACGAGGAAGAAATGGTTGCGTTTTTTCCGAATGAAGTTTAATTCAGTAATTATGAGAATTTCATGTAGAAAATTTGTGAGCTCATTAGACCAGTGGTTCTCAAAGTGGGTGTCTCGGCACCTTAGTGTGCCACATGTATGACATAAGGATGCCGCTGTTTTTGAATAGTATTCTTGTGAACTGAGATTTTCTACGCATAAATATGAAACTGTCTTTCGAAAAAAAAAAAAAACATTCTTTATTCATTTAATAAAATGTTCAGCCACCATTCGTCTAGCGTATGATGGCCATTTCGGCTTTCGAACCTCGTCAGATTGTGTTTAGTTAAATATCTCATATAAATCAAAACAAATGGAAGACGACGCAAGAGCCATCTTTTGCCTAATTCCATGTGATGATTCAACGATATTTGAAACATCTCATTTTAAATTAAGATAAAAAATCAGTATAACATAAATAACCAATAATGAAATGCAAATGCTGAATGTAGAAATGGAAGACCATTTAATGATTTTTGTCCTTGGGGGTATACTTTCATTATAACAAAAATATCCAATATTAAATTGCCCAACCATGAGTCCAGAAATCAAAGAATATTTATTAATTCCAGTCTCTTGAGATTAACAAGATTAATTTTGAGTTCTTCGACTGAAAGACGTCGATGGCCTTTTGGGTTCAATAAATGGATTTACTACTAGTTCCTATCCTTGAATAAAAAATGTAAAAATGTATTGAAGTTCTACATATTTGTATGCGATGGGATGGGTTCAAACAGAAATGTTTAATAATTGATTAATTTAGTAATTATCTGTTTTTAAACAATTTATGTTCACTGTATGGCTATATGGTTATATAAGTTTAAATTAATTAAAACACTCGCTATCTTCATTGAAAGTTTGCTTCTGAAGGAATTTCTGAACTAATCGATATTTGAAGTTTTTTTTTTAATGTTAATATTGTTTATAAAGCATTTTCTAATGATTGTAGAAATGAAAAGCCTCAAACACATACGTTTTCCATTTTTGAAAATTGACTGAACATTTTTGTAAATTAGCAAAAAAAATTAAACAATTTTTCGCGAAAATGGTAAATCGGATTTTTTTTATTAAATGAAAAGAATTTATTCGAAAGTAATTAATACATTCCCTCTTTTACAATTTATGTTACCACTCTTTACATGGTGCTTTTTGATAACATCTTGCGGGTAACGCTGATAAGAAGTCGACATCAATAACTCAACCTTTAATTTATAATAACTATAAATTGGTTTGAGTTTACGTGAAGTGTTTTACGTCAATCAAAGTTTTAATTTATTGACTTCAATTTATACTTGTATTCAAATTTAACACAATAATTACATTTTTTACTTCTAGTGAAAAGGCAAAGACATATCCTAATTAGCCCGAAGGCCGAATCAGTTCTCCTCAAAAAACAATTTCAATCTTAAAACTAAATCACGATGATTATAACGAGGGGATGATACGTGTACAAAATAAGTCATTAACTAATGTCCTTTTGTAGAAAAATATTTACACAGCCATTAGTAAGTTGAAAACATTTCTTCTTAAAAATATTTACTTTTTAATAATGTTCTAAAGGAGAATTGCTGATTTTATTTGTTAAATATAATTATATTGAATAATACCATGAAACTCTAAGAAATGTTTACAACGCATAATATGTTCAATAATGAACTTGTTATGCAACAGTAACAATAACTTATTGCATAATGCCACTATTTTTGATTCACAGTAGCTAAAGAGGGAATACTTTATTAATTTTTTCAATTGCTCATACAACTGTGACTATGTGAATAAATCCTTTTTTATATTATTGTTTTTTTTTTTTAACTTACAAAGCACTGTCGAAGAGAAGTTGGCCACGGATTTTTGATACCCGGCGCCTCCACCGCCACACGAATTATAATTTAAGTAAATTGCCTATTAATAAAAGCGTTACTGACATACTGCATATATTCCATAACATATAATTATTATGCTTATTTAACAATATAAAATAACTTGTTTCCGTTTTTCGAAAATATAAATATATGAAAATCATGCCATCCAGCCACAGATTCTGTATATTTAAAAAAAACAGACTTTTCGGACCTCTGAAAATCCAAAATAACCATAGAATTGTATTAATTTTTTTAAACAATATGCATTTATATTTTTATAAATTACACAAAATCAGCGCTTCATAAGTACATTTTTAAACGATTTACGCGAAAAAGTTGCATTGGAAAATTATTTCATTTAATTTATAAAGCATTGTTTGATCTCTGTAGCCAGAAATTTTGGAAATATAAAGCCTAAAAAATACATAGTTTTAATTTTTTTATAAATTTAATAAATATTACACTAAAACAGTGTTTAAACAATTTACGTGAAAAGGGACACGTGAAAATTATTTCCTATTGTTTATAAACATTATTTCATGATTGTGGCCGAAAAAATTTGGAAATAAGAAGGCTTAAATACGTAGTTTTCCATTCATAAAAAAATTGACTGAGTATCACACTAAAACTGCCTTACACTTTTTTGGTTTTTGCTTTTTATAAAGTGATAAAACAGTTTTTTTAATAAAGCAATGAAAAAATTATTTACTAATATCCCACAAGAAAATTATTATTACTAATTCTCTCTTTTTCACTGCAAACAATTTTATTAATGTAACACATTCTATTAATACCAGTAATTTTCCTAGTTATTGAAAAACATAGATTTATTATTACTTATTGACTTTATTTATTTAAAATGGCTCATTTAGAATTACTAATATTTATAGAACATTGTACAATATTGCTTATAAAGTATGCAGATTTTTTCATTATATTTTTTTGTAAGTGAAGGAAGGATTTTTTTCAGTAGTATGTGAAATATATTTAAAATACAGTGAATAATCTCATTTTTGTGAAAATGCAATTGAAAAACTTTTCATATCGATCTATTATTTGGTTAGCTAGATTTGTTACGTGGTAGATAAAATGTAAATCTCTAAGAAACTTCTCTACAATAAATACAACACATTATAGTTATTCTTCGATGTCAAGGTTTTGCTGGATCAACAAAGATGTAAATAACGTTTTTTTTGCTTTATGGTAAATCTTAATAACACATAGGCATCACCTTGACTAGATAAATATAAATAGTGCGTCTATTTTAGAGCGCATGTAAAATAAAAAGACACACGGAACGAATTTATCTCACAAGAATCTCGAGTCTCTTCAACTTTGCTTTACCAACTTGCTAGCTACATTGTTTTAATCGTGTTGCGTTTCAAAACTGTTTTCGTGTTCAGAAAAAACTATTATTGCAGATATCACTAAATTAAAAAAAATGAAATAAAATTCTGTGTTTAAAGTAACTATTTTACTATATTATTTTTTGATGAATGAATTAAACAAAACGAGGAATCAAACTACAAGTCATAAGTACGTTCAAACTACACTAAACAAATTGACAAAAAATATTTAAATATATTAAACCACACGTTAATAATAAAAATTGTACATATAAGTTAAAATCATTACAATAATAAAATTTAATAAAGGTAATAAAATTCCACTAGTACTGCCCTGCTGAGGATTTTTGTTAAAAATTATTTGAAAATAATTAATAAATTACTTATTTTTTTTATATAAATATAATTAAATATTTATTGTATAGACAATAAACGTATAGTGATAAAAATTAACGGTAAGATTTCTGGTAGCGAGCACGGGCTCATGGACCTCCGAACTTCTTGGGCTCGCGGCGACGTGGTTCCGCTACCAAAAGGGTACGGTCATATTGAATAAGGATGTCCTTCCACATTTAGCTCTGAGACATTTTTGTTTATTATTATAAATCAATCAAGTTTTACGTCAAAATGAAATAATATTGAAGTATAGAGTGGGGATTTTAATTCATTGCAAATAACAATATCAATGTAAGTTATGCAGTGACATTTCATTGTTGTCATAAACAGTACATAGGGCTATATTAAATGAAAAAAAAAAAAAAAAACACCTCACTGTTTACTTATATTAATAAATTATTCATATAAGAAACAATAGGATTTGTTATTGATAATTTCTATTTTCATACATGACATTAACCTCAATAATCTATTCGAACGAATATTCATGCCGGATATTAGATTACAATTAATAAATTACTATTACACATCTATTTCATCAGCCTTATCTATTTTTTTTATCAAAGTTATATAAAAATCAACGCATGAAAAGTTACACAATAAAAGATGTCCGGTCATCTCTATACGAGTTTCTGTTTTATCTCTCATCAACACAGCTATACCGTTACGTAGAAACTGATTTCAAAACGTACAGAAGGCGTCCTTATAAACTTTAATTGAGGCTTCCAATTCATTTAACTGATAATTTGAATAAAACAGTTTCGTTTATTTCACGAAATATTAAATTTATTCAGGCTATTTAAACGAAATAAGAACACAGCAAAATAAAGTACTGAAAATAATACAAGAAATTTAATTTAGTTAAAGAAAATTTACTTGAAAAAAATGTATTGAAATTGATTCATAAAAAAACACTAAATTAAATAAATCTCCCTTTAATAATAATTACGTCATTGTCATAGTGTTCCGTTGACATATTTTCGCTGTGGAAAAGTTTATATATGAACTTATGGAATGCTTTGTTTTTATTTATAGATTCTAATTTAGTTTCGTTAAAATGCTAATTGTTATTTAAAATCCCAAAACTATATCAGTTGTAATTAAGTTTCTCTCTAAAAGTTATTTTACCTGTTGAGGAAATAAATAAACAAAAACGAATATTTCAAATGTTTCGATAAATAATTATTATTTTTTAAATGTTTTGCTTGCTATAACTCATACACGCTTTATACACTCTCAATCTCAAAAATGTGTAACAAACAGGAAAATACAAAAACAAGCGCAGGAAAATATAAAGTTTCCGCTTAATTGCAACAACAACAATGTTTCAAAATATTTATAATCTTTCAAGAAATAATTATTTTAAAATGTTTTGCTTCTTTCAATTCATACACACTTCACACACTTTCATTTTCAATTGTAAAACAAACAAAAAAAAACGGCCGGAAATATAAATACTGTGCTTAATTGCAAAATTCATAAATAAATAAATGCTTATTTTTTTAACATTATTCATGAATAATTTTAACCCTCCACGGAATTGCAATTATTCCTTCAAACTGTGTATCACTTTCTCACAAAAGGTTAGGTTAATTATTCACATATTTGGAAGTGAATCCTTTTATAAAAATCGAATATCATTGTAGAAAGCGCTCGCCGGATTCGAGTGGGTATAATTAACATTTGCCAGCAGAAAGTGAAACTTATTGGAAAGAGAGTGAGAGAAAAAGCGATTAATTTATAATTAGAAAAAAAAACGCAGACATAATCACGGAGCACGCTTTGGCGACATTTGAAATTATTATTAACAGAACTAAATAAATGAAAATGACGTATATTATTATTCCTTGAAACTCAATTAATATACAAAAAAATGAATAGGGATTTTCAATATAATATTTTATTGATATGCAACAGCAGGTGTACATTATGTAATTAAATGTCCGGCGGGGTATTTGCCCGGGAGGTTGTTTTAATGTGCATTTGTTTAAGGTACTTACGTAACGTAAATCAAAATGTCGCAGAGCTAAATGTGGAAATAATTTATTATTTTCAAATAGTTTTTATTTAATGGTTTTAATATTTAGACATTGGTAGTTCATATTGTATGAAATAAATATTAATAAATTATTAAAAATCAACCAATTAAACACAGATTAGATTAAATAACTTTAAATTCTCGACTAGTTTCGGGTTATTAGCCCATTTTCAAGAGAATTTAAAATTTGTTTTTTTTTTATTTCATTTTTATTTAATTTAACAGCACATTTACCAATCAATTATATGAATTATATTAAAATAAGCAAAGAAGTCACTTCATATTTCTGTCTTTTCGTTTTCAGACGATACACGTCGAGGTGAACGTTTCACACAAACACAAATAGTTTGTGTTTATTTCGATGGTAGTGAACCCAAAAGCCGAGAATAGAACTTGAACGAACAACATTCAGAGGAGCCTACAGGTGGTTGAAAGAGAGGTGGAAATAACAAGACCGTCGGATAGGACGACAAGTATTGTCAGCCCAGGAAGTAATAATTCACCTGGAGGGATTTACTCCGCCGTTGTATTCACGTATTTTACGAAATTTATATAGGAATAGACGAGATGGGAATTTATAAAGAAAATATGTTGGATTCTTAAAAAAAAAAACATTTATCATTTAAAAAAAGGTACGTTTCGGCTGTGAATTATCTAAAATAAAAAAAAATAATCTTTTAATGTGATCTTTAAAAAATTAGGTCATTATGTATAACTGCCTTTTGAAGTATAATTTGAAGAGATACGCGCTGACATTTCATTGCAATAATTATTTTTGAGAGATATTTAAATGTAAAGTCTGTTTTCTTAACATATAAAACAGACTTACAGTTAAATCTTCCAAATTTTAAATTTGACACCGCGATAATTTTATGTCTTTAATACAAGATTTGTTATTTTGGTTGGGTTATTATTATTTTCATGTTAATATGCAATCCAAGCTTATAAAATATAAAAATTTGTATATATTTAAAAAACAGACTATAAATTTCAATTATTTAATTTTTTCATTGAACTAAAATTTGATTTGATTCAGGATTTTTTAATTTAAAAATGTTTCACCACGGGTTAAGTGAGAAATTAATTAAACAAATTTGATTTGGTTGATTGCTTGATGAACCATTCTAACTAATATTGAATTCACTTTGTTTGTTTCACTATTTTTTTTATTTTCTAACTAGTTTCGACTAATCGTCATTATCAAGGAATTAATAATTTTGATAAAAATCTGAAAGGGATTTTTTCACTGTATAGTTTTTGGCAATCGATTATTGTGACGTATAAATTATCACTGGTCAAATAGCATTACAGTACATATCGTGTATTTATTATTTATGATGATTTATGTAAATGCTTATCATTTTGTAGAAAGGAGATTTCTGTAAAATAAATTAAATTAAGTATCGAAAACTATGTACAATAATAATATTCCGTTAAATAAATAAATAATGATCTTTACATCAAATTTACCATACATTCGAGGAAATTAAAATAAACGAAATTTACAGCCAATTAAATAATTAAAACAAAACCCTAGTCGTAATGTTCATAATTAATGGTTATAATTACATCTTGATAATGTTGCAAAAAGCGAAATTTGTTGAATATATAATAATAATTTTAAACTTGTAATCTTCTTTATGTTGGTTGTGGAAAGAAAGACTTGTGGTCGATAGCCATTTAACAATGAATTAAATTTTGTGTTGATATACTTAATCAATTTAGTAATTTAATGAGCATGATCTACATATGTTTATGTATAGCTAATTATTTTTCCTTACATTTATAAAATAAGTGAATTCCGTAAACAAAGATAATATTTTTTCCATCGCTAGTAGAGTCGACCACTTGCGTTAATTTTTATTTGCAGTTTCCGCTACTGATATTAAAATATGTTATATATGTAAAATTGTAATATTCTGTTTATATGTGATTTACAGTCATGCTATTTATCTAAACATTTTGAATATTGTTATTCTGTATAAAGGTGATTTACCGTAAATAAATGAATTGAATTGAATAATAAAATTATTGATATGTTCTTGTAAACTTAATTATTGTAAAATATGGGCTTAAATATAACTAGGATTTTACGAAGCTAACTAATTGTAATTAAATTAAACCAAAACAATTTCATGTTGTTATTGCATTTCTGCATTTTTATATAAAACCGTTTTTCTACTAAAAAAATTACCAGATACAAAATGACATCAATTACTATTTTTTTAATAGAATCGTTTACATTCTAAAACTTACCACACGCTAAATTATTTCAATTAGTAGCAAAAAAAAAAAACATTTAAGCGCAGTAATTCAACAATGTTGTTTTTTATTGCGGTCGTAAAAATTGCGTCGTCCTTGAGGAATCCCACGACAAATTAATTAAATTTTGATGTGTGCTGATTAATTTTTCCAATTATAACTCAAGATACTAAAGATAAGATTACGGTGCGTAAATACAGATATATTTTTACGAGCTTAAATTAATAATGACGGAATTAATAAAAACAAGTGATATTAACAAAACCGATATAAAAAATAAATTGTGATTTTACAATAATTACCGATTTAAAAAAAAATGCTAGGCTTGTATGAAGAATTACATGGTGAAGAAACCATATAATTTTCCATACATATGGAAAATCGAGTTAGGCTATTTTTTTGTTAAATAAATTATCATGAGCACATTTTTTTATTGCTTAATTAAAATTAGTAGTCAATCTCGATTACAGCGTGTTTTAAATTTTGATAATCGATTGCTACACTACAATTAAATGTACTAATTTTTGTATAAATATCTATGAATAAACAATCCCATTCTCATATTATATTGTTTAATGCCTTTATTTGTATTCTATTTAGTAATTTAATGAGCATGAGCTACATATGTGTACGTATAGCTAATTGTATTTGTAAAATAGGTGAATTCCGTAAATAAAGATAATAATAATAATTACATACTTTAAATGAAACGCATAAATTTAAATGTAAACACATAAAAAAGCCGATTTAACTTTTTTTAAAAAAAAGCATGTATTTTGTTAATTGTGAAACTCCATGATAACTAAAAATAAAACATAAATAGAAAACAGTATTCATTCACTTGGTCACAGTTATTTAAATATATATAGGTAAGTCTATAGTCACAGAGATAAATGTGAAAATAATTTATTAATTATTTTCAAATCATTTTTATTTAATTTATTTAAAAATAAAACTATTCTTGAATCTTTGAGGCGCTTACTTCGTAGTATATATCGTGGAAAGTTACTGTTTTCTTTATCCTAAAAATGAAAACATTAAATTTTTGATTTTATCTTTAAAGTAAAAATCCAAAACTTATTATATAGTTTTATTTAAACAAACATTTTAAAAAATAAATTATATTAAGAAGGAATGAATTAATTTAAATAAATTTCACTTTCAGAATACATTCAACAATAATAACAAGGTTTTTTTAAATAAATTGTAACGTCTTTAAATAAAGTGTATCCCGTCCTAGAGAGTATACAAACACAAATTTTGATACTTATGAAAAAACGGGATAATATATTCTCGTCCCCCTTTTATTTCGAACACAACTGAATGGTTATTGTTCAAAGAACAAAAGGACTGTTTAAAATACATATTTAAATGTAATCAAGAGCATATGCAGACGAAGGCAGTTTTTATGACTGGCATAAACACTTAAATGCTAAACTTAAAAAATGAACAAAACAATTTTGAGTTCCATACAATGTTAATATGAAACGTTTATTGAATTGAAAATTAATTTTTAGATAAGAAATCGATATATTGTATACTTTTTCCTCGTTTATCACTTGGTAAAACATATTAAATATGTTAAATATTTCATTATAAAAAAATGTTATTAAATAACATTGTTTTATAATAAAATTACTTGGTTTTGTTTTACTAACATTTTTGTTATATTTTCGACTAGTTTCGCCTAGATGACATTTTCAAGAATTAGAAGTAAATTCTATGTTATAAACAGAGGATTTTTTTGCAATATTTTTCTTTTATTTTTTTATTTATTTAACTTACTCTTACAGAATTGGCCCTACTCTATAAAGGAAATATTAGGTTTAATGTGTACGTTATTTTTTATCATCACAATCTAAGCAACTTTTATAATAAATATACATTAATAGAATGTAAAGTCAATTAGTAACGTACACGTTAAATTTAACATTTCCCGTACGGAATAGCCCCGATTATCTGTCAAATGGCTATCGACATATAATTAAATTATTAACAATATAACAATAATATTGGGAAATATCACCTAACCCAATTTATTATTATTTATTAATTATAGATACTTAAAATTGGTTATTCAAAAATACTCTATTACTAATCAACTCGATTTTACCCAACACTAATTAAAATAAAGATATAAATAGAAAACAGTATTCATTCACTTGGTCACAGTTATTTAAATATATTAAATAAAAATGATTTGCCCGGGAAGTAGTTGTTTTAACGTGCATTTGTTTAACGTGCTTACGTAGCGTAAGTCAAAAGTCACAGAACTAAATGTGGAAATAATTTATTAATTATTTTCAAATCATTTTTATTTAATATAAAATAAAGATATTTGTATATATAAAATTTACCAAATAAAAAGAAAATGAAATATTTTGAATTAATTTCTCACTTAATCCGTGGTGTAAATGAAATGTTCAGTATAGTTTTAATAAAATGTATTCAACTTTAAGGCTATCTCAGTAATTTGTATAATTAATTCCATTTACGTTTGGTTCAAGGTACGGTAATAACTAAATAATTGAGTCTAACAAAAATATTTCCTGTGTTATCTATCTCTTTCTGGATAAAATGCAAGCGATTTAATGAACTAAATTAAATACAATGACAGCAAGACCTCGGGTCAACAGCCTGCTGGCAATGAAATATTAATATTTAAAATATGTAAATGTATTTGGTTTGAAAATATATAAATAGTGCATAATTTCCAATGAAACGTGAATATATATATATATAATATTATATATTAATAATAATATATAATAATATTTTATATATTTTTGTTATATTAGTTTGATATTTTGTATTTTTTTAAGTCTTAATATTAAATTAAGACTATGCCTAATTTATAAAATAATAAAATAGGCTGAAAGACCACTGGTCGATAGCCAGTTTCAGAGTTGGAAATATATTGTGAACGTTAGTGTATTGTTAGATATTGTATTGTAATTGTATATTCCAATCTCAGAAATAAAGATGTTTATGTTATGTAAAATAAAAAAAAAATATTTTACTCGATGTGTGTATAAATATTTGGATAAAGATGATTGTGTATTAACTAAACTTCAGTTATACAAAGTATTTTTAAACAATCAATTCCGCGAAGTTGAGCAAGACAGACAAACCATTACAAAGTTTAAAAAAAATAGCACATTTGTACAGTTTAAATTTAAGTAAACAAATTATAATGAATTAAAGGAATCATTGTGTAATATTTTTAATGAATGTTTATAATTTAGATAAATCGAATATCAAAGAAATACGAATGTGATGGGTTATCTCATTATGCAAAAAGTTCAAGGATTTCGTTCAGTTGCAATTAATAAAAAAAGAGAAAATTCTGTCTTACAAGTAAATAATGGTCATTAACTTATTTTAAAAAATATAGAAATATCACAAAAAAACTATAATGCGATGAAGTATTCTATCCCAAATGGTTTAATATTTCTCGAAATTATTTAAATAAAAATAGTTGTTCTTTCTTTAAAATAATTAAAGTCTCCACAAGCAACATAAAGAAGATTCCTCGAAATAATTGAGAAAATCAATTGAAAATGGATCTACCTAAAGAGCATGTACAATTGTTAAAAAAACACGTGGTTTTAACGGAAAGAAAAAGTTCACTACTCAAAAAATATTTTTTTATGAAAACCAAACTAATTAATTAATAAGACAAATATTCTCAATTTAAATGCAGTTTTCATTAAAAAACATTTTTAAGAGGTATTTAATTGAGAAATTAATTTTATTTCGCAGTATTTCCGTTGGAAGCACGTGGGTGGTTTAAAAAATATTTTATTTTTTTATGAAAACTGAAGTTACAAATTACAAAAAAAATAATAATGCAGCTTTCATAAAAAAAATGTTTTAAAGAAGTTATTAAATGCGAAGTGAACATTTCGTGGCATCTCAGAAAATAAAAAATAACGGATGATCATTTTTCAGATTTCTTAAATGTTAATTGATAAAGATTAGCTCACGATAAAATTCGTAGGAAAATTGTTTTTTAAAGGCAGGCAATAATTTGTATTTCTTGAATAACTTTCTCATTTCAAGTAATAAACGAGTGAAACATGAAACATTTAAAAATATTTAGGTAATTCAAATTAATTTGTTAATTGTTAAGACTTTCACTTGGTTATACATTTTGAGTTTATTAAATAAACACTTTTTAACTTTGTATAACTTGTTATTTTATTTTAGTTTCGAAGTATAGAGCTTCATTACCAAACTAAACGTTTTTGGTTATAAATTCAAATTAAGTTATTTTGCCTTTATAATCACCTTCCTTTTAATATTAGAAGAATCCCTCCCCATTTACTTGAAAGCAGTTTATTATCGGGAATATTATTTGCATTTTTTCTCTAAAATGTTTTATTTTGAATCTGAATTGATTAAATTGTTGTGGGTCTCAATTTATACGATTTAGAGAGCGCTAAAACAAAAACGAAAGAGATGGGTACAGGCAAAAGAACTATCAACGAATAGAAAAGAACGGATAACATTCTATAAGGGATAGAACCAAACCTCGACACCCAATACGGGTTAAAAGAGGATAAGATTAAGAAGGAAACAAAGGTCTCAATCAGTTCCGATTAAAAAACGTTTTAGAGAAAAAATATCCATAATAATATAATAATTAAGACTAATGCGGTATGCAAATAAACTGCAAAAAAATACGAATTTTCTATTATTCACTCAACGTAAAAAATGATAATTAAATCATCGTGTTTATCGTATTTGCCTTTCTGATATTGATAAATTGTCATGATTTGTATTTGTATGTATTTTTTTAATTCTGTATTTATTTATGTGTACTGTATTTCCCATTTCTGTTTATTGATTTAATTTTAGTTGAATGTTTGTCACTTATTATATACAGTATATTAATGTGTTTCTAAAAAAAATATAGTAATTTCACGTAAAAATGGATATCCACTCATTCATAATAAATTAAAGTCGACGCAAGCGTTGCCTAATTTGGTGACTGAACATTTAATTAAATATGAATCCTCTCATTCATTTTTCTAAAATATCCCTAACAACATTTTTTTATTTAAATCCCCTTTCAATGAAAATAATGTTTTATTCTTTAAAAGAATAAATGAAATCTTTCTAACTACATTTTTCTAGGAAACGAATATTTCATTATTATTTGTACAAAATCAATTTTAATTTTCCTAACTGCATTTTTTTATTGAAATCAACATCCAAGGAAGAGAATATTTCCTTCCTATCCACATTTTTTTGTTGTTGATTTTAATTTATGTTATAAAAGAAAAAAAAATACATCCTTTCCTAACTACATTACATTTTAATTGAAATATACTTTCAAGGGAAATATTGCTTTCATTCTTTTAAATACACGAAATTGCCATTTTCTTTGAAGGTATATTTTAATTAAAAATAACAATGTAGTTAGGAAAAGATGTATTTTTTTCTTCTATAGCATAAATGAATTCTCTTTCTTGGAAATAGATTTTAATAAAAAAATGTAGTCATTTATTTAAATAAAAGAAATTAAATAATTTCATTGGAAGATTTCCATTAAAAAAATGCTACTTTCCAAGGAAAACATTTTTTTATTTTTTAAAATAAATTAAATATTGTCAATTGCATTTTTCAATTGAAATCTAATTCCCACAAATAATATCTCATATACTTTCTATTTCACTCAGAGCGAAATAGCTTCCCAACTAGAAATTTTTATTGAAATCAACATACAAGGAAAAGATTTCTTTCATTCTTTTAAAGAATACATGAAATATTTTTTTTTTAAGTAGATTTCAATAAAAAAAGTGGTTAGGAAGCCGTTTCGCTATAAATTAAAAGGAACAAAAAAGTATATTTCAATAAAAAATTTAGTCTTACTAGGGCAGTAAGACCTATGGTCGATAGCCCATGACAGACAATTGTACATATTGCTATAATAAATTTTGTAGAATTTTGTTGTCATATTGTCTGAATAAAGATGTTTGTATATATCTTATTATTTTTAGTGTTGGGCAAAATCGAATAATATTAATAATCGAGTATTACTAAATGTGGCATTTTCAGTATTTAAAACGAAAAAGTTATTTCTAATTTATGTTTATAAATAAAAAATGGGAAGTTATTTTTGATATTTTTATAACATTCACAAAATTATAATATAGTTAATTTAGTAATAAAAGACTGCCCATCACTAATTATTTTGGAGAATAAATGGAATATTTGTCATTTGGAAAATTTTCAAAAAATATGTATATTCAATATAACTATTTATTTCAATGTCTATTGTAATCTCGCTACAATTGTTTCACCACAGACTGTGGCTTCTTCAAGCCAAGAAATTATTAAAAAAATAGTTATGAGTGAAATGGAGCAAAAAGCTGAATCTTACAAAATTGAATGGCTCATTTTTCATAATTCTTTTCGCTAAGTGAATCGCCAACTAGATATTATAATGAATAACGATTATTATAATTTTCCTGCACACGTGAAGGAAATTGTGTAATTAGTACGCGATTAAGAAAAATATGCAATTAGTGAGAATATTGTTTTCGTAAAGTGGGAGGGAAAATTGATTGAGCAATTACGACGAAGAGAAAAAAGACCGCGAAACGTAGCGCTCGCTTTCGAACCTAACCTATTGTGCGCGGGTTGATTGAATCGGCGAGCGTGGTGTTAATTAATATATTTAAAAAAATAAAGTAAAACGCACACAAACCTTTATAATAATATCGCCGAATTCGTACATCGCGTTCTGAGACATCACCACCGTAGACATGTTTCTTGTTTGAAAATTCTGTTGGAAATCGTTATAATCCCTCAAGAAAGTGCACACTGAATCACTATTTTTTTAAATATATATTTGTATTATATATATATTTCGGTGAAAAACACAACACAACGATACGACTGCAGCACTGGAAGACTCGCCAAAATGTAGAACTGTATTGGTAAGTGAGGTTTGAATTTTTTTAAAGAAATTGGGGGGTGTTCAAAAATATTGCGCTTTTCCGTCGCAGTGTAACGCGTGCGTCCTTCACTCTCTGCGCTCTTTCGCACACTGACAATTTCTACTCGCCGCGCTCGCTACCAAGACCCCCCTCCACCACTCCACCCCCACCACCGAAATCCACCCGATCGTCGTTTGTCCCGCTCGAACCGCTCGCTCCTTTTCCCTCGCGCGCGAGATGAAGAAAACCAAACGCCGGCTCGGAAAATAATAATAATAACAACAAGAAAGAACGAAGAGAATTAAAAAAAAAACGAGAAGGAACGAAACGAGCCAATGGCACAATCTCTGACGTCACGTCAGAGTTAAGGTCCAAAGTCGTTTCTCTTGTTGACGATAATGATGTATCGTTTGAATTAAATAGTTGTTTGTGTGCGCGAGAAACTTGATTTTCGTCCTTTCCGAGACGGCCGCGCGATAGAAAGTGAATCTTGTCTCGTTACGGACGTAAAATTTGTTTTTATTTTCGTTTGTGCTCATATGCGTGTACGATTCGTTTCCTTTTTTTCTTCTTTCTTTCTTTCTCTGCTTTATTTTATCGGTAGATCGGGAGGCTGTTTTGAAAAAAAAAACGGTTTATAGAAATAATGAAATCGGTTTTCGAAAATGGAATTCATTCATGCATTTTATTACCGATTCGACGTTTCATTTCCGCCAAATTAAAATAAATTTACTATTCATATTAATTATTCCAATATTTTTAAAAATTCAAATTAAAATTTTATTCAACTCAAATAGATTTAATACATAAGATATTTGTTGGTGAGTACGTGAAGTTTCTTGACATAATGTAGTAATATTTTATTTCTTTCTTCAAAAAAAAAAAGTGAAGAAAGGAATAAAATATTACTACATTATATTAGATTTAATACAGATATGTTTCATGTCATTTGACAATGGTATGGTCACTGACTACATATACTTCATCGATGTTTCTTTGGGCAGTTAAACATTCATCTTTAGAAATTGAAATTTATAAATGGACAAAATCGATAATTTCAGTAATCGAAAACGAAATAATCGATTATTCTCAAATGTTATTTCAATAATTTTTATAGGAGTATGATTTTTATAAGTTGTATGATTCGAAATTTAAATTATTTCATTTATTGTGAAAGTAAAGTCTGTTTTTTTTATGTGACCAAATTTTCGGTGTAACTCAACTAGCGGACTGTAAAATTAAGAATGCTATAATTTATTTAAATAAAAATGATTGTCCTTTTCCATACTCTTTCATTGAACTAAATATACTTTTTAAAAATATAAATTTATATTTATAAAAACTACAGATGTAAACGTAGTTTCCAAAATATACAGGGTGGCGCAAGATAATAATAATAATAATAATAATTTCTTTATTTCCCAACGGAAGAACCAATACAGGGAAAAGATTTATACAAGTAAACTTAAGATTAATAATAATAATAATAGAAAGAGAAAAAAAAGTAATAAAATAAATAAGATTCCGATAAAGTCCAATATCTCAGTTATTTAGAAATTTACAAAAAAATGTTACTGACATAATTTGTAGCTACTGTAAAACTTTACATTTTAAAATTAGTTTCATATATACATGGTGTCCAATAATCATGTGACGTATCAAACATATGATTTTTTAAATGGAATGCTATATTTTTTATGTCGATTTTAGATTCTACGCTTAAAATTAATCATTTTTTATATAAGGTTTATTAGGTCAATTTTTAAAATTTTAAAAGTTATAAACAATTTAATGTTGAAATCGATGGAAGTTTAGGGCCTTATATTTCAAAATTGAAAAACGATGTAAACGCAATTTAATTGAAAAAATGCTTAATAATATTAGGAATAATCGTTTGTTACTATAAAGCAAATATCATGTACAGGGTGAAACAATACGCAAAATGATTTTTTTCTTTTTTCACTTAAATGGAACACCCTATATTTTTTATACTATATCGATAGAAAATTGGTTGTTCTTGGTAATTTTTGTTACCGTTTTTTAATAATTTCAATTCAAAGTAGAAAATTATAAGTTTCGCTTATAATCTATAATTTAAGTAGGCTATAATTAAAACAAATGCAATTCATGATCGTTTTTTGACATTTAATAACATACTTCCTTCCTAACCTAAAAGGATATTCAAATGACAATCGATATTTAAAGGCTCGTGCAAAATATAAAGAAAATAGTTGCTCGACGATTATTTAGCGAGTTATAATGGTTATTGGGACACATTTTTTAAGAAAAAAAAAATGTAAAATTTTTGAATTAAAAAAATGATGTGAGTGCGTTAAATAAATAAATAAAAATGTTAGTACTAACAAAATATAATGATATAAGTATTTTATTATTTCACTTAGTATCTATTTTCGTTTTTTTCAGTCAACATGAATTGTTTAAATAAATTAATTTAACAAGCTAATAGGAATATTTTAAATATTTAATTTATTAATTATTTTCAAATCATTTTTATTTAATATATTTAAATAACTGTGGCGAAGTGAATGAATAATACTCTTTTCTATTTATATAATTACTCTCTACTAGTAATGGATTTAAAAAATCGATTTATATGAAAAACGCAAAATCAATGAAAGTTTAATTTGAAAGTGTGTCGAGTATTTGTGAAAATAATGATTGTATTAACTAATTTTAAATAATACATTTCGTAGAAATTAAATCAACAGTTTATTATTGAAAATAATCCATTATGTTGTATTCGATTACTGAAATAATCGATTTTGCTCATCACTAATATGTACATATCTTTTGTTCTTTTCTATTGTGGAGGCTTTAATATATCATTAATATATTTTTACAATTAATTCAATTTCGTATAGAGTATGATATTTTTTAATGTTCCCTATAAGATAAAATTTATATAAAATATTTTGAACTATATATTTTTTTAATTTTTAATGTTGGACGGGTGTGAAGTTACCAATAGATTTCGCCAATAGATCATAAAAACTTTAAAAATCATTATTTTGAATTCATTTCTTCACTAAAGCATTCAGCATAATCTCTCCTAGAGGTTTGAATTAGTAAACGCAATTTTCAACCCCTTTCGACCCTCTAACCAACCCCTTTTCTCTCTATTTCTTAATTTTCTCTATGTGTTCCCACCTCAAAAAACATTACTTTCACCTAGATATACTCTCCATATACCTTTTAATAACTTGAAAAAGAAAAAACTTTCACACCTCACCCCCATAAAAAATTTAATAATAATTTTGCTCCAATTTTTTTTATTAAAAAAAGTCTTAACATTCCTTTAATTTACGCAAAACAGCATGTAGATAAAAACAAAATATTCAAAATAAAAAAAACCACCCCTCCCCCATACATTCCAAAAATTAATTATAACATCATTCACAACAAATAATAAATTGTAAGTAATTGTTCCTTCTTTCACACGAAATATTTTTATACAGTTGAATTCTTCATACACTATTTGTTCATTTTTAACAAAAATATTTTTCACACCGGACTTACCCCACCCCCTATAAATTAAAAATCGAAATATCACATGTTTTTAGATAAATAATTAATTTTCATCAATTGTTCCTCCCTTCATAGAAAATCTTTTTATACAGTTGAATTCCTCATATATTAATTGATCATTTTCGATAAAAACATTTTTCACACCAGATTTCCCCCACCTCCTATAAATTAAATATCAAAAAAATCACATGTTTTTCAATAAATAATTAATTTTCACTTTATTAATTTTCTCTTTTCATACAGTTGAATTCCTCATATATTAATTGATCATTTTCGATAAAAACATTTTTCACACCGGACTTCCCCCACCCCCTATAAATTAAATATCGAAATATCACATGTTTTTCGATAAATAATTAATTTTCACCAATTTGTCCTTTCATAGAAAATATTTTTATACAGTTGACTTACCTATACATTAATTGATCATTTTCGATAAAAATATTATTCACACCGGACTTACCCCACCCCCTATAAATTAAAAATCAAAAAATCACATGTTTTTCAATAAATAATTAATTTTCACCAATTTGTCCTTCTTTCATAGAAAATCCTTTTATACAGTTGACTTCCCTATACATTAATTGATCATTTTCAATAAAAATATTATTCACACCGGACTTACCCCACCCCCTATAAATTAAAAATCGAAAAATCACATGTTTTTCGATAAATAATTAATTTTCACCAATTGTTCCTTCCTTCATAGAAATTTTTTTTTTATACGCTTCAGTTCACCATACATTAGTTGTTTATTTTCAATAAAAATATTTTTCATACCGGACTTCCGAAATTTTGCAAAATCACATGATATAATAACATTCGTTTTCACAAATATTTTACTAATTTTTGATTTTTTTTTGAAAATCAATTGTTCATCTTTAGAAATGTGAAGTTTTGTGAAAAACGTTTTCTTTTTTTCACTCTACGTTGCGATTATTCAATTTATTTATTTATGGTCCATTTGAAAGTCAACAATACGGACTGTAAATGAATTCATTCATAAGAATATCGCTGACTAGAGATTTTGAAAAAAAAAAAAACAATTTCAATGAACTTCTTTATTTATTGAAAGATATTGCAAACAAATAGATTTGTATATCCGTAAATTATAAAAAATGTGCTGAAATACAGTAGTACGATTGTAGCGAATAAGCTTCATTTAACTGTAGAACTGCTGTGTACGAAATTGGTAACGATTAAAGACAAATAAGAAGAACAAGTAACATTAAAAAAAATAAAAAAAAAACAGCAAACTATGGAATAGTTATTAATTTTTATTACAGCTAAGAGCACAATTCTAGAAACTGTATCCCTTTTCTTTATATATATAAGTTTGTTAAAATATAGAATTAATAATGTAATTTGAACAATAATAATAATAAAACAATCATTCAATATTCCAATAACTATATAAGTTATTATTTTCGGTGTGAAAATTACCTAAAACTAATTATTAAGAAAAATCGAATAATGACAATATATCATATTTGCAATTATTTAGAGGTGGGAAAAGTTAGGTAGGAAAATATAGTTTGTGAAATATGATTATACAATTGTATAAAAAGAATTTCTATGAAAGAAGGAACAATTGGTGAAAATTAATTATTTATCGAAAAACATGTGATTTTTCGATTTTTAATAGGAGTGGGGGAAATCCGGTGTTAAAAATGTTTTTATTCGTTTTAACAGCAGAGGATTCTTATTACTGATTGTTCCAACGTTGGATATCGATTGTAAAAATCATTACTTACCAAAGAAATTCAGAACTTTCTCAGTAATCTAATGTTTCAATAATTTGTATAAGACGTATGATTATTTAATTTAAGGTAAGTAGATCGTGGAGATTTTGTAAGGAAGCAAGGCATTTCTTATATACAGGGTTAGATAAAATTACGGGAATGCCTAAATAATTATAATAGAAAATATTTATTCTAGTGATGGGCAAAATCGATCAAAAAGATCGGCTCGATCTTTTTGATTGGCTCGATCTTTTTGATTGGCTCGATCTCTTTGATCGGTTCGAACATTTCAAATCGTTTGATCGGCTCGATCTTTTCGATGGCTCGATCTTTTTAGACTGCATCGTGTTATGCGGCTAGGCATCTTTATTCAGACAATATGACTTATTATAATAAATTATAATTATTATTATAATAAAAATGTTAGACACAGCTGTTCTGTGCAAAACCCTTTCCTGTAATCACGACTGTGGCTTTCCTAAGGGAAGTCCGTAGTGGTTCAGGTAAAAAGAGACAAAAGTGGAAACTTTTTATCTTTTTTATCTTTCGGGATAGGAGTAAAAATAACTTTTGTAAATGTTTGTTACCTTTACAAAAGTTATTATAATAATATGTACAATTGTGTTAGTAGTCTGTCATGGCCTATCGACCATAGGTCTTTCTGCCCTCACACTATTTCTCTAACTCATTTTGTTTCATGCAAAGTGATAGACTTTATTAATTTATTTACTAAATACATTAGTAATTTAATAAACAAAATATAGAGTAATATGTAGAAAATAATAATTATAATTGGTGATGTAGGAATTTGATTTTTAAAGAATAATTTTATATTTTAAAGAAGAAGCTTCCCGCTTGTGTTAAAAACATAACTTTCCAAGAATTTATTACGAAAATTGTGTTTAATGTTCAGTTCTTATAAATAATTAAATGGATTATTTATTTATTTTACAACTTAAAAATTATACATTTTATAAAAAAGAAATATTCCCACAAAATATTCTTAGAATTAAAATTGTGAAATTATAAAAAAAAGATTACACAATTGGCTATGTACATTGAAAAGGCAGATGATTATATATTAATCAATTATCAAAATTAATCATCTGCCTGATGATGCCAGTGTAGCGTCTCTACAATAAATTTTGTGATCTTTTAAAAAAACTGTTCTTTTATTTACAAATAGTGTATTATGGACTTCCATCAAGTAAAAGCCTTAACCATCGATTAGGAACACTTTATTTGAAACATTCTTAGTGCAACAGTAAGTGTCCATTTAGTAATCCAATATCTAGTGGAGTATTTACCTAAGAAGTAGTTTTTTTAATGTACATTTGTTTCAAAGTAAAATGTCACGGAAATGAAAAGAAAATAATCACTTAATTAACTACCTAAACATCTTTATTCAAATGAATTAGAATTATATTATGAACATGAATCGGCTGTCGACTGGAGGTCTTTCAGCCATAATTAATTATTTTCTTTTATGAAATAAATATGAATATAATATTAAAAATCAACCAATAAAACACAGATTAGATTGAATAACTTTAAATTCTCGACTAGTTTCGGGAGATTAGCCCATTTTCAAGAGTTCATTTAAAGTTATTCAATCTAATCTGTGTTTTATTGGTTGATTTTTAATATTATATTCATATTTGTTTCATACAATATGAATTAACAATGTCTAAATATTAAAACCATTAATTATTTTCTTTTAATTTAATTAAACGGCAATGTGAAACATTACCACCATCTATATAAAGGAAATAATTTGTTAATTATTTTCAAATTCTTTTTTTATTTAATTTGATTAAGAATTGTTTAGGTAATTTTAACTAACCCGACTATAAAAAATGACAGAAAACAATATAACATAAATAATTTCAATACATGTAGGTTTCAGACTGTCACGGCTATCGACCAGATGTTTTTCTGTCCCATGTTTCTTATTTAATCAGTCATTCTGGACTGTTTTGTATGAAAAAGTATTAAATTTAATGTAAACGTTATTTTTAACCCCATATTCTAAGAATATTTGAAAATTAGTGAGTATTCTAAGAAAAGTTGCTTAGCAAAAACGATGAATAACGTACATTTCACGTAGGAAAAATGCCCCAAAACGCTGTCAACTATGGCATTAAGTTTACTTGAAAGATAATAAATTAAAGACGACGCAAGCGCCACCTTTTGCCTAATTTCATTAAATTACTTAAAAGAGTAAGGAAATTTCAATATTCGTGCTTAAAGAAAAACAAACAAATATTTATTGTTTTGCCGATCCAGATTCTAACCCGTCCCCTGAGAGGTTCTTCACATATTCATCAGTTACGTCGTGGAAAAGCGTATCACTAACGTGTATAAAATTATATCTTCGTCTAGCACGAACTAATATTTGACGCTGTCTTTATTAGCGCAGAATCATCTGCGTATATCGTGAGACTCATGCGCGCCGTAACAAGGCTGGTTTTATCGATCGTGAACCGAGGTTTCTCGCCCGTCGTCTGCGCGTCTCGCCTCACCCCCTCACTCCGCAAAAACGTTAGGAATTTCTATACACTCCATGATTTTTTTTTATCTTAAAATGAATCATCGTGTCGTGAAGCATACGCGCCGGTAATTTTAATTATAGTCGATAGCAACAAATAAAAAACTATTTTACGCAAACTATAAGACAGTTTGGAAATACATAGATTATTAGTATTCGAAATATACATTTAGTAAAAATAAATATTTTTAGTCAAGAATGTGTTACTGTTTTATTAAGTTTATTATATTAAACTCTTTACGTAACTCAAAACAAAAACATCAATCTTTTTTAAATAAAAAATGATTTGAAAATAATTAATATTTTTTTTTTCGTAACGTACGTCAAAAGTCACAGAGCTAAATGTGAAAATAATTTATTAATTATTTTCAAATCATTTTTATTTAATATATTTATAATAACTGTGACCAAGTGAATGAATAAATACTCTTTTCTATTTATCATTCTTTTTATTTTTAAAGATTTAAATTTAGATAATTCATTTAATAATATAATGATCATTACTATATACAAATATCTTTATTTAGACAATTACATTTTTACAAATATTGAGTATATACACTAAAATAAAGGTTTGTCTGTTCTGGGCTATCGATTGATCATTACAATTAAATTTTTAATCGAAAATGTGCAATATTTGTACACATTTCTAAATAAAACATTGCATAATATTGATTAATTTTCCAAATAGTGTTAACCAGAGGTCTTATCATCTGAACAACTTAACTGTAAAGCATAGAAATAAAAACATGTTAATAAATAATAAAAGGCCGAAAGAGGTCGATAGCCATTTCTTTTAAGAATATATATTTGTTTTTAAATTGTTTCATGTATTGTATATTAAATTAAATATGAATTTATTCTTTGAGAATAGTGTTTGTATATATAAAAAATATTTTTTTTTTCTTTTGAAAATGGGCTGATAACCCAAAAGTAGTTGAGAATTTAAAGTTATTTATTTTAATCTGTGTTTTTATTTATTTTATTCATAGATTTTTTGATGATTTATTCTTTATTAAATTATTAAAATAATAAAAGTAGAAAAGACGAATTTTAATAAGACTTGTGGATTTCTAAAGATAAGTTTTAATATTCGTTAATAAAGATTTACTTTTATAAAAAAAAACGAATAAACCGTAAAATGTATTTTCTTAACTCTTTCATTAAATCTATAATACGAAATATTATTAATTATTCTAGAAAATCTTGTTATTTTGTGTTTAAAATTCACTTACCATTTCCTCAAAGTGCAGTTGAAAAAAATTAAACATTATTCCGTAGATACGCGTGATAAAATCAAAACAAGTAAATAAATAATTTAAAAAAATAAGCAATAAACGAACGATAAAAAATTGAAATTAATCAATCAACTTAATAAATTAAGAAAATTCGTTAACTTAAATGAAAACTATCGCCGTGGATCAAATAAATAAATATATACAAAGTTTCTTTGTAAATTGTTATAACTAATACACGTTGCGTTTGGCGAGGAACGAACGAGACTGGGGAAACTGCGCGCACGCTCTTCGAATCACGATGTGCAAAAAAATTGAAAAAAAAATCGAGCCTCGATTCAAAATGAATAGAAAAAATTTGACGCACACAATTTTTTATTATTTTTATTTATAAAGTAAATACGATTCGAATTTATACACACAATCATCAGTTTATTGAATTATTTATACATGGTAAAATACAGGGTTATAATAAATGACGGGCCCATTTTTAAACATTTGTATTTATTAATATACAAGTAAAAAATTAACAATCTTTGTAGCCATTTATTTTAACAATCTTTTTTATGCACAAACTTGAAAATATTCATTACCTTAGTAAACAAAAAAGTTAAATTAGTCAAAATAATTTCCACACATAAAATTTTTTACACACCTCTCGAAACGCAAAAGGTTGCTTAATTTAATGAACGCGGATACGAGTCGGTTTTTGGACAAACAAACAATCGCATAAAAGCCCGAGTAAATCGCAATTTGTATTCCAGGAATAGAGAGATATGTACGTTTTAAATATTCACATATTAATATCTCGCTTAGCATATAGCCTTGAGTCGTTCGCGAATGTTAAATTTCAAACGTACACGTACATTTTTCTCAGTGTGTGTGTGTGTAAAATCGTGCAAATTAAACGAACGAGAGTGATACAGATCTGAACAAAACATAGGTGTTTTGTTTTTGTTTTTTTAATGGTCATTGTTGTTGAATAACAAAATCGCAATCCTGATTGTCCAGTTTCACTCGAGGAAATTGTCTAGGGTGTGAAACTAGATTATCAGGATTTTGAATTGAATTTAAATTATTTATTATAAAATTAGTTCTGCAAAGTTGATTGCGTAATTTTCATAAATACATAAATAAAACTAATAATTTCATCGTCTCACATTAACATAAAAGACTCCACGGTCTTTTAAATTAAAAACAATTTAAAATTCTTATTATTTTATCTTTGTAAGATGTTTATGTAAAAGATCGAGGAGTCTCCAAAGTATCAGACTCTTCTTTTTTTTTTCTCCAAACCATTATATTCCTCGATCTTTTTTTTCGAGGACGTATTTTTTTATTACAAATTCAACGATGTATCACACATTATGCTTCTAAATTAAAAAAAAATCAGAGAAAAATAATTTTCAGTATTTTTAATATTCTTTATGTTGGTTGTGGAAACCTTAATTATTTAAATAAAAATAGTTGTACATTTATAAATAAAAAAATAAGTAGGAGAAAGGACAACTATTTTTATTTCAATATTTTTTTTTTAAATATTATGCCTTAGAACAATTGCAATATTGATCTGTCACATTGTTAAAAACGCATAGTATTCTTGTTTTTTTATGTGTGGATTTAAATTAGTATTTTCCTTCTGTAATTTACTGAAAGAGATATTCAAAAATAAAATCTTTTTTGTCTACTTTAATAGAAATATTTTTTGTATAAAAGAATTTTTTTAATAAAACTGTTGAAACGCTTTTCCTGGAACGTACTGGGTGATGCTATTTGGATGTTTTTAAAAGAGAAAACATATTTCCAGACTAGATGGAGAAAACCTACTTGGGTGTTAGAAGATTGGGAAAGGTTTCCGAATGGTGTCACGGGATTTTTAAAATTTTGAAAACGGAATCATGGGTAAACGTGTATGAAATGAACGAATCCGAAGTCAAAATCTGTAGGAAACTTACCGTTTGGTCACAATTCGTATTTAAAGTCCTATTTTTTGAGGTTATAATTGATCCGATTTCGACTAAATAAGCACATTGTGAGTATAAATCGTACACGTGATGAAATAATCTTCCAATTTATGACGAAAGTTAACAAATTTGTTGCGATTTTTTCATTTACTCAGCCAAAATCACTATTTTAATTTTATACAGAAAGTGACGTTTACGTAAAAAAATCAATATATATTTTAGATCAATTTGTAAATAATAGATATTTTAATTTATGATATCAAAAATAGATGGCGCCACTAAATCGAATGTATTTTGTACAATATAATAAAAAAAAATAATACAGAATTATTCATCGACTATTATAAATAATACATACATATTTAATAATGATTTTTAATGAAAATATTGGATAGATTGATACAACTTAAAATCTTTTGCACGTTTTGTCGACTTAGGTTAGGTTAGGTTAGTTTAGTTTAGATTAGGTTAGGTTAGGTTAGGTTAGGTTAGGTTAGGTTAGGTTAGGTTAGGTTAGGTTAGGTTAGGTTAGGTTAGGTTAGGTTAGGTTAGGTTAGGTTAGGTTAGGTTAGGTTAGGTTAGGTTAGGTTAGGTTAGGTTAGGTTAGGTTAGGTTAGGTTAGGTTAGGTTAGGTTAGGTTAGGTTAGGTTAGGTTAGGTTATGTTAATTTAGGTTAGGTTAGTTTAGGTTAGGTTGGGTGAGTGTGCAAACATGTTTGGAAAGTATGTTGACAATTATTAGAGTATTTCAAATACTCTAGCTATGAGTGAAACTTTTCTGGTGCAAAACATGTTACTTTTTTAGGTAATTATGCATATTTTGATATGCGTTATTAAAACAATCACACAGTGGTTTTCTTAACTTACTCAGATATCTGTGAATTTAAAGTATGAGCATTGCATGTTGCTAAAGATCGTAAGTTGTACCAATCTATTCAATATTTTCATTAAAAAAATCATTAATTAAATATGTATGTATTATTTATAATAGTCGATGAATAATTCTGTATTATTTTTTTATATCTATTATTTAGAAATGGATCTAAAATATATATTGATTTTTTATATAATCGTCATTTTCTGTATAAAATTAAAATCGTGATTTTGGCTTAGTAAATGAAAAAGTAGCAACAAATTCGTTAACTTTCGTCATAAATTAGAAGAATATTTCATCATGTGTACGATTTATACTCGCAATGTGCTTATTTAGTCGAAAATCAGATCAATTATAACCTCAAAAATGGGACTTTAAATGCGAATTGTGACCAAACGGTAAGTTTCCTACAGATTTTGACTTCGGATTCGTTCATTTCACGTACGTTTACCCAAGATTCCGTTTTCAAAATTTTATATATCCCGTGACACCATTCGGAAACACTACCGAAGATTGATTTTTGAGAAATGTTTATTGATAAAAGCTTCATCCCAAAATTGTTGCCGAGATACTGGGCGTTTTTGTTTTTTTTTGTCATTCAAAATTTTGCGTTGCAATTTTTACCCATAAACGTTTTTTAAAAATCAATCTCCTGACACATTAGTCGGTTTTTCTTTATCCAGTCAGGAAATATGTTTTTCTCTGTTAAAACATTCCAAATACTCTGTACAAACGGTCTAGATATTTCATACATTTTGTTTATTTTTTTGTGAAAATCCCCCCTCCATTTAAACTACAAAATATTTCACTGTTTTTAAAATTAACCGTTTTCCCTTTCTCCCCCGAAAAGACCATCAGAAAAAAAACCGTTGATACGGTAACACCACCGCACGCTCAAAACCCGAACAACGCACAAAAGGAATAAGGAAGGAAAAAAAGGAACACCCTCGCTCCCCTACCCGTACTCCCTCCAACAATCTTCCAACCAGCCAAAGAAAAAAAAACCTGTCTTGTTTTGGTGCACAAGTGTTTACGGAATCACCCCAGTACACCCCCTAAAAACCCGAAAAGAAACCTGATCCCCATGACCTTCCCCATACACATGTGTGTATTCGAGTACGAGTCGTGGGAAAAAGAACATGTGCATTCGTCCCCTCCGCGTTACAAAAACATCGTTCAAGATGTGTACTATAAATTGCAAGGAGGAGAGGTGAGACCGTTCGAAATTTAATTTCATCGGTTCTCCGTGCGGGTCGTACGGTCGGTGGCTGAAATTTTATGTTGGTACGCGGTCGGGTACACCCCCGGTGGAACACCTGCGAGGGTGAAGGAATTGAGGAGTAAAGAGGAGGGTGGTTTTTATTTAAGAGAGTTATAGGGGTTAGAATGGTGTCCTCGGATCCACAGGTGTTGGACATCTTTTCCGTTTCGTTTTGTTTTGTTAGTCTCATTGGTTTTTGATCTTTGACAAATGCGTGAGTTTGTGTGGGTAATTGTGAACATTAGAAAATTAATATATGTAAGATTTATGAGCACCCAATAAAATACGTTATATAATAATAACAACAATAATGCTTCCGTTCACAATGATATAAACAAATAAAATATTAATAATATTTTAGTCATTATAATGTAAAATTTATGTATATATTAAACTATTAATCGAGGTGGCTGATAGTTGTTGAAAATTTGTTATATCTTTCAAAAGTTGTTTATTTTTTATTTCATTACAATTATTTCGCCACCTTCAGGTGAAGAAGCCATAAGGTGGCGAAAAAATTGTAATGAAATACAAAATAAACAATTTTTGAAAGTTATAACAAACGTGTTTACTTTAAAGGTATATATTAAAATTAATTAAAGTTTGAAAATAATTAAGGAATTATTCCCTCTTCAGCTACTGTGACATTTTGACTTACCTCACGTATGTATTTTAAAGTAGTTTCCATTTTGTTATTTAATTTATTTTAAGTAACTGTGACCATGTAAATAAATCAGAGTTTCTATTATAATAATCTTAGTAAAAAAAAAAAATAATAATTGAAAAAAATCGACAGAATGGCTTCTGGCCGATACGAGTCGGTTTTTGGACAAACAAACAATCGTATAAAAGTCCGAGTAAATCGCAATTTGTATTCCAGGAATATAGAGATATATGTACGTTTTAAATATTCACATATTTATAATGATTATTGAGTGAAGATGTACTATACTGTTTAATGAGTATACTCAATTTTTCATTAAACAATTGATTACTGTTTTATTTGAAAATCCGTTAATGAAATGTTATAATATATAACATTTCAAATTAACGGTTTGATACAATAATATATTGTATAAATATTGTATCAAAGCAGTAATAAAGATGTTTAATAATAATCGTTGATAGTGTTGTGTTCCTTTTTTAAGAAAATTAACACCTTCCTAGTCACGTTAACAAACTCAGTCATAATTATAACACTTCCAAAGTATTCACGAAATAGTCTATATTAATTTATTTAATTTTAATAAATGAAACACTTTCATTTAGTAAAATTTTATTCCATATTGATTAAAACCTGTTCGTGTACTTTACATAAATAATATTAATTTAAGAGCTTTACGTTTGATCAACTAATGAGCTGGACCAATTTTTTCTTAAATAAAACAATTAATAATTACACACAGATAAGGAAACGATAAGTCATTAGTAATGTTTAGCATCAAAATATTTACAGAGTCATTAAGTATTGGTTGTAAATATTTCTTATTTTAAAAACTCTAATTATACCTCGCGGAAATTTTTGATGTGTGATTATTTAAATAGTTTGTTTGAATTTCGGTAATACTTAATGATGTTTAATAAAAATGTAATTATTAAAAAGAAATATTTACAACAACAGATAATTTCTATCGAAAATATAAAAATTAATTTAATTAAAATATTCGTTCGTATACACAAATAAATGTATTTAAAAATTTTAATACAACATGTTTTATAACGCGTTATGTATGATATTAATTCAACGTATAGATCAGGTGTGGGCAAACTTTGACATGTTGAGGGCCAAACTTTAGCGTGCAAATACGTTCGCGCGTTTAAAAGTACTTAGTGCATTTTAAAGTAGTGATAATATTTTTTGCGATAGATATTAGACATGAAATAATACGACAATGTTATTATAGTACAATTTATTAAAATAACAAAATGAAATTAAAAAAAAAATAATACATTATAATTAAATCGTTAAATTTGCAATTGTTACAAACTACGAAAGTTAAATAGACCGAAATCAATGAGACACTTGAGCTTGAATTTGGGAAACTAATCCATCGATATTTGGATTAATTCCACTGACACAAAGACGTAAAGAATTTTCCAAATTATCGTCAGTCAGTCTTGTACGATGTGTTGATTTATTAATTTTCATCAATGAAAAGAACTGTTCTCATTTATAAGTACTGCCAAACGCACAAATCAATCTTCTTGCGAATTTTCTAAACTGCGGAAAATTGTTGGAAAATTAGTAGTTTGATCTGAAACGCTTTTAAGTGGCTGTACAAATCATTTACTAACTGTCCTTGTTTTTGAAGTTTAAAATTTAAATCATTCAAATAGCCTGTAAGATCGACCAGAAATATCCATTTTGGGTCACTTAATTCAGATAGTGGTTTATATTTTATTTTCATAAAGTCTGCTATCTCATTTCTAAGCTCGTAAAACCGTTTCAACATTTTTCCTTTGCTAAGCCATCTGACTTTACAATAATATGTTACGTCGTTATATTAAGCTGATATTTCATCCAAAAACGCCTTGAACTGACGATGGTCAAGCCCTCGGGATCGAATACAGTTGATACTTTTTACTACCACATTCATAACATTCTGGAGTCGAATTGACTTAGAACACAAGTTCTGTTGGTAGATAATGCAATGAAGGACTATCAAATCATCTTTTTGCACATTTAATTCTGTTGCTTTTTCAATCAAAATTCCGATGAAACCTTTACGTAAGCCGACCATAAAAGGTGCACCATCAGTGCATACTCCAATTAATTTTGACCATGGCAAGCCAAAACTTGTGAATACCTTTTGAACTTCAATAAAAGTATCCTCTCCTGTAGTGGTTCCTTTTAGCGGCTGTAAAGCAAGCAATTCCTCAGTAACAGTGAACTCCTTATCAACACTTCGAATAAATATAGCCCGTTGAGCTGTGTCAGACAATTCGATGCTCTCGTCTAATGCTATGGAAAATGATTCAAAACTAGCCATACGGTCAGTCAATGTTGTTTTTATATCATTAGCCATCATTTCTATACGCCGAACAACAGTTCGTCTTGACAAACTATTTTTTTCAAATTCTTTTTTCTTTTCAGGACACATAATACCGCAAACTTCTAACATACACTCTTTGATAAATTCTCCTTCGGCAAATGGTTTTAATGCCTTTGCCAATTTTGAGCTAACTATAAAACTAGCTTTCACATTATCAAGTTGTGTTCTTTGTTTATGAAACCTTTGTTGCTGTTTTTCCAAATTTGCGGTAAGCTTCTGGATTTTGTCTGTTCTTAATTGTCCTGTCAGTGAGTGCAGCGTAGCATGCTTAGTTGAGTAATGGCTCTTTATATTGAATTCTTTCATTACTGAAATGGATTCATTACACAGCAAACAAATAGGCTTACCATTGTGCGAGATAAAAAAGAATTCTTCAGTTATTTTTTCTTGACCCTCTGTATCTACTTTTCGTTTATTTCCATCAGACATCTTTTTTGTTTACTTTTAGTTCAATAAACTTAATAACAAACTATAGTTAGTAACCACTCAAGATGCACACAAGTCACAAAGCAATTTGACGGCTCGAGCAGTTCGCTAGGATATCGCTTGTCCAAGTTATCACCTCGGTAGCTCAAATAGA